>CM075780.1:25107808-27507808 GCA_037974665.1 Ehretia macrophylla
AAAGAAACCTAAAAAATAACCTAGGTCTCTGATACCATAACACGAAATATGAGATGAAAAAAATTCTTTTTTACTCTCTTTGGATTGATAATACATGGTATTATATAGTAGATTACTGGAGAAAAAATAGGAAACAAAATCATAAAATCTGTGAATGTTATCTAATCGAATCCCTCAATTTAAGGGATTTCAAATATGTGAATGCTATCTAATCGAATCCTTCAATTTAAGGGATTTCAACAGATTCTCCTGATCTATTTACAGCTCATCTATATCTCGACACTACGAAACAACGGTTAGACACCAATAGGAAGCTGATAGGCATAAACTAGGCAAATGGCGAAGCCAGCATACAGCCAAAGAAGCTTCCACCACATTCAAGTCATGTACATTGGCAATTGTTATCCAATAAATGGTTTAAGTACTATATAGATTTGCATATTTAAGTTCTATTCAATATGTACTATATAGATTTGCATATTTGATTTCTATTCAGGTTCTATTCGTTTTGAGGGAATTAACTGGACTTCCTAGATCTGTTGGGTCATCAGAATTCAGTAAGGTTTGAGTTTCTCTCTAAACAAAAATTAACATGTGAATTTCAGTTGGAATCTCCACATAAATCAATTCCCAGGAATCAAGAGTTGATAACCAAATACCATATTTTGTTAATTCTTGAAAATTTACAAATTCAGACATGAAATCTTTACCACGAACAGACCCATACCAACATTTACTTTTTCTTTTTTGGGGTACAAGCAGTGTTTAAAAAGGTGCAAAAAAGGCGCGCCTTAGAGGCGAGGCGCACCATCAGCGCCTTAACAAGCTAAGGCAAGGCGTTTTGATCAAGGCGCACAAGGCGCTGAGGCGCGCCTCTCTGTGCCTCTTTAAAATTTTTTATTTTTGTCAATAATTTTTTTTTTTTTAATATATGTGCAAAGTACTATTTTACCCTTGACTTTTAGATATTTCAAAGAAACCCTAAAAGAAGAAAAAGAAGACAAAAAGAGGATGGACAGCTCTGATCTCTGCAGTCAACAAAAGAAAAAAGACAGATCTGATCTCTGCAGTCAACCAAAAAAAAAAAAAAAAAAGACAAAGAAGACTGAAGAAGAACCAAGAACGACAACTCAGGTACGATCTATCTCTCTTCTTCTCTCCTCTTTCTTCTCCTCTCCTCTCTTTTCTCTTTTTCGCCTCTCTCTTCCCCTCCTTTTCTTTTAATCAATTCTCGAGCTCTGTCCTTTTTTTTTTCCTTTTTGCTGGGTACTGCCCCTAGTGGGTACCATTTCTGCTGCTGTTTTTTTTTTTTTTTTTTTTATGGGTAGTGCGGTAGTGACACTCTCTCTCTTTGTTGTCTGCTTTTTTTTTTTGGTGGTCCACCAATAATGCTTCCCTTTTAACAGACAGTGCTGGACAGTGCATGCTTTGCTTCTTCTTTTTTTGCTGCTTTTTTTTTTTTGGTCACCCCACATGCTGGACAGTGCATGCTTTTCTTTTTTCATTGCTGCTTTTTTTTTTGGTCACCCCACATGCTGGCTAGTTGGTTTGTCTTTTTCTTTACTTTGAATTATTAGATGCATTGTTAGGCTGCCTAATGTTACAGATTATTGTCTTTTATCTCAAAATTATATTGAAATTATAAACTATGTACTTTTACAGATTATAAAACTTGTATAATGGAGAACAATGATGGGAATGTCGATACTAATGCTGATTATAATGAGAAGAATAGTGATATTGGCTGGAAATATGGTTATTTAGGTGATCCTAAAAATAAAAATGATGTGACTTGCAAATATTGTTCGATAGTGACAAAAGGAGGAATTTTTAGATTGAAGAAGCATCTTGTCAAGGGATATAGGGACATAAAGCAATGCAAAAAATGTCCTGAACATGTTAGGGAAGAAATCAAACAGTTCATGGAGTGTAAAAAGAAACAAAAAGAGCAGTTGAATTTGTTGTCTGATTATGATAATTTTTTAGAGGAGGATGAAGAAGATGAGTTCTTAATGAGTATGGCAGATCGTAAAGGGAAAAGGCCAGTCAATCCGAATCAAATTACTGCCTACAACTCAAACAACAAAAAATCGAGACAAGTTGGTCCAATGGATTCCTTTGCTAAGCCAAAACCATCTACAAAAGTTGGAAAGGGTGCACAAGCAACAATTAATCAAACCTATAAGAAAGAACAGAGAGAGAAGACATGTGTTGATTTGGCTCGATGGATGTATGATGCAGGTATTTCATTCAATGCTGCCACTTATCCTAGCTTCAAAGTTGCACTGAATTCTATTGCTAGAGCTGGAATAGGAATGAAGCCACCAAGTGCTTATGAAATAAGAGTGCCTTTCCTAAGAAAAGAAGTACAAAACACTAATGATTTGATGAAAAGCCACATAGAGGAATGGGCAAGAAATGGATGTTCTATTATGTCAGATGGATGGTCTAATAGATGTCATAAGCCAATGATTAACTTCTTGGTGAATTGTTCAAAGGGAAGTATGTTCATGGAGTCAGTTGATGCATCTTCTTATATAAAGACCGGAGAGAAGTTGTTTGAGCTACTTAGAAAAATTGTACAGAAAGTTGGAGAATCCAATGTTGTACAAGTCATAACAGATAATGGAAGCAATTTCATTGCAGCTGGTAAGAGAAGTACTATTAGTATAAATCATGTGTTCTTAATTCTTACTACTTTTGTATTTTAAAGTATTAATCTCTTTGACTTTTATGGTTTAGGTAAATTGTTGGAAGCAAGATTCTCACATTTGTACAGGACACCATGTGCTGCACATTGCATTGATTTGATGCTTGAAGATATTGGAAAGATTACCTCGATCAATAGGGTAATTAAGAGGGCAATTCAAATGAATAGCTTCATTTATCAAAGGCCGAGTCTTTGAAACTTGATGAGGCGCTTTACTGGACAAAGAAACTTGTTGCGGCCAGCCAATACTAGATTTGCAACTTCTTTTATCACTTTGTCTTCGATACATAAGTAGCGAGATAGCTTAAGAAAGCTTTTTACATCCCAGGAATGGGTGACTAGTCGATGGGCAAAAGAACCTGGGGGGAAGAGAGCACATCAAACTGTTTTAATGCCATCTTTTTGGAATGGGGTGGTTTATGCTCTCAAGTTAAGTGGTCCTTTAGTTCGTGTTCTTAGATTAGTTGATGGAGAGAAGAAGCCATCTATGGGGTACATATATGAAGCCATGGATCGAGCTAAAGAAGCCATTGCTACTTCATTTGTTGAAAATGAAGACAAGTATTCAGAAACATTTGAAATAATTGACAAGAGATGGGAATGTCAACTCCATCATCCTTTGCATGCAGCTGGGCATTACTTGAATCCAGAATTTTTTTATGATAATCCCGAGATTGAGCAGTGTGAAGAAGTGATGAAAGGTTTATATGCATGCATAGAGAGGTTGGTTCCAGAGTTAGAGAAGCAAGACAAGATCACAGATGAGTTGGCAAGCTATAGAAGAGCTGAAAATTTGTTTGGAAACTCGATGGCTATTAGGCATAGGAAGACTAAAGCACCAGGTAAATTTTTTCAGCTTAATGGTTTCTTTTGTTTATCAATATTTCATTGAATATCAAACTAATAGTAGTTGTTTTCCACTGATTAACTTCAGCTGAATGGTGGGCTGCTTATGGAGCTTCTACTCCCAATTTGCAAAAATTTGCCATAAAAATTCTAAACCTTACATGCAGTGCATCGGGGTGTGAAAGAAATTGGAGCGTCTTTGAACAGATTCACAGCAAAAAAAGGAACAAGCTTGCACATTCCCGTTTGAATGATTTGGTGTATGTCAAGTACAATCGAGCATTGGTTGAAAGATACAAGATGCGTGATAATATTGATCCTATATCTTTGAAAGACATTGATGATAGTAATGAATGGTTAACTGGGAGAATTGAAGAAGATTATGCCGAGGATGATTTAGTGTTTGAGGATGATGAAGATGGAGGTTTAAATTGGGGACAAGTTGCTAGTGCTTCTGGAGTTGATGAAGAAAGATTTAATTTTAGATCAAGAAGGAGTAAGCAATCAGTTTCAACCTCTAGCTCTCGAAGAAAACCCTTACATGAAGATATAGAGGAAGAAGAGGATGATGAAGACTACCAATCATTTGATGGGGAGGAGGATGATGGAGTTGCTGCTTCCTTCCAAGAGGAAGATGATGATTATATTTGAAATAGTATCCTTTGTCTTTTAGTACATAGTATTACATAGCATATTAGTAGCCAAGTATGATTGACTTATACTTATTTTGATGTGATGAAAGAGAATGACATGAATATCATGCATTTTTTGTGAATTTTATGATACTTAGATGATACTAGCGACATATAATTTAATACTTTTTGATGAATATATATATATATATCTTTTAGATGTTTTTTAGTTAAAGTATTATCTAATTAAAATTTCTATTTTAGTATCTTACATAATTTTTTGATTTCATAGTATAAGAAATGCGCCTTACTTCGCTAAGGCGCGCGCCTTAGCCTTGCGCCTTGCGCCTAGGCACTAGGACCCCCTATCGCCTTAGTGCGCCTTACGCCTTTTTATACACTGGGTACAAGAAAGGGCAACTTTACATATCATTAGAGATAATAAAGAACCGCAATATAGTTACCTGCAAAGGCCTAGAAAGTTGCTTGTAAGGGACCAATCAACAAGACCAACACAGCTACAAATGAAAAAGGGGAAAGAAAGCCAGGAGGGATTGCTAATTCCCACAACTAACTGAACAGCCGGCAGCAAGAATAAAGAAGCCACCCTAAGATGAGGACCTTCCAAAAAAAGATAAATTAATTGATAATAAAGAACATAAACAGTTCAAAGAGCATAACTGTAACCTAGCTCATATAATGCTTGATAAAGTTCAAGTTTACATTAACTACTTACAAATTGAGGAATTTTATCAGACGAAATATAGCTTGACCCAAACAATCAAAACTTAAACGTTGGTATTAGGAAAGATGGAGCTAAATGCTCTCAAAAGAAAAATAGAAAGCATTACACAAACTAATCCAGGACCAAAGGATATCATGAGTCAAAGATAGTTGCATGGCTAAGAATTTTGTTGGACAATTTTATAGCACTGAACAAGTCCACTTTTGGTGGTTATACTGTTATCATTGCTTGCTGTCAATGCTATGTCATTTATATAAAAAATACTTCTCTAGACATAACAGGCACTCGGCTCTTCTTTTCTTTTAAATTTTTTTCTTTGAGTCTTGGGCAAATTTTCATAAGAGTTTCTTTGAGGGGATATCTTCATATGATCAAGATGCCTATCTAATTCTTCTGCTTCAGTAGTCAAATCACTCAGATACCAACTTCAATCGCTCTAGAGATAAAGAATCTCAAATAGCTGTCCTAACATTCTTTTGAAGATGGCCTAAAATTACCTTAGATTCTTGATAGGGAAAAGGAATAAAATATTATTTTCCATGTAATCTCTTCGTAACAGTGAACTGCCTGAATTTACAAACATAGCACTTGTACTGCAGAGTTAGGCTGAAGCTGAGCTAGCGGCCAACAGAGCTTCTAGAAATCCCTAGCCTTCTTTACCAAAAACAGTTCAAATCACAAATCGCTTGAAAACCAAACCTTGCCATATATTACTACCAGAGAGTAGATTTTAGTCTCAATCATCATAACATATCTTCAGATGTATATATCCAATAAAGAAGAAGCAATATATGCAACCAGATACTACTTGTTCTGTCAGCCTAAAGATAACTAAGTCTTGTTAGAGCACATGCACCACCTCATAATACCCCTTTCTTACTGTAACGACGTTTTCTTCCCAGTTAGTCAACTCAGAGTATCATCAACATCAACTAATTTTCTAGCACATAATATATCTCTAATTTCATAGCCCACTCTAGAAAAGATTATCCTCGTAAAACATATATGATCATGTAAACAGTTTCTACTTACTCTGTCCGTCAGAAACAATGAGTTTCTACTGAAGCAAGAAATTTGGATGCACCTCACGCATTCAACCACCATTAGCATATAGCAAATAATCACAACATGATTTTTTGTAGGGGTACCATTCCAACTGAACAGGGGAAACACATATTTTCGCATTTAAAGCCACTAACTATACTCTACGCACTCCACATCTGAAAGTTCTCCGACAAAGGAAAAGAAATTGAGGAGAGGGAAGGAACATATACTGTAAAATGGAACATAGTAATAGAGTTTTCCAATAAATGCGCATTAATTTTATCTTTTCTTTTACAAATATGAATAAAATTTTCAGGAAAACAAGCTTATATGTCTGAGATCAAAAAAAGAGTTTGGATCTGACACTAACAAACCTATATGTTCAACAACTGACAAGAAGCGTCCCAACATGGATCTCCCCCAGGGCTATGACGGCCACTAATAATTGTAGCACCAAAAAGTATATCACTAAGGGAGATCTCCAAGATTGAAGTCTGCAAAGGGATTCCAGGAAAAAGGAACATGTCATCACAGTATCAAAAAAAAATATATTATGCCACTTCAAACTAAATGCCCATTACTCACACGGCTCAATTTTAGAGTTGAATAAAAGATAAGAGAGGTAAATAATACAGCCACAAATCTCTTTTTGCAAATCTAAACTGATAAGATATGTCTATGCTCAGCCACAGTATACAGTAGATAGTTAAAGCTAGAACTAAGTACAGCTGTATCCAACATACAATAGATAGTAGTCCAGCTGTCATGCTTGTAACTGAATATCTAGTTAGACATGTGCTTAATCATCTCTGCACATGAGACTTGTATAAATGCCTATTGTACTGAACATTCAATGAATAAGATAATCATTTTTTACTCTCAGAATATATCTTCATTCTACATTTTCTTTCATGGTATCGAGAGCAGGCATAGATCCTCTCTAAGCCGCCATTGTTAGCCTTTTTTTTTTTTTTTTTCTGAAAGCAAGCTTCACAATAGGCTGCTTTCATCCATTTGAGAGGTGCGACGCCATTAAAACACCTCTTTGAAGCTTCGAGACATCAAAATTAAGTCTTTGCAAGCTTCTCAAACCCTAATTTTGCAAATCTAGGGTTACCTCATATTCAACATTTCACAATCTTGATCTTCTCATTGCTTCCGCTAATGATCATTAAGCTTTTGGCTTCTTCATCAATGGCTGCCACTTCCAGCTCTTCCAAAGAGCTCCCAGCTCAATTGAAGCTTCTTTTGCAAAATTTGAACAGTCTTGTTCAAATTAAGCTTGATAACTCCAATTACATGATGTGGAGGACTCAATTGCAGACAATTTTTCAAGCTCATGAGTTGTATGAACATCTCACTGGAGATGATGCTTGTCCTTCTAAGCTTCTTACTACCACTAAAGGATCATCAACAATCAATCCTGCTTATTCTACTTGGTTTATCCAAGATCAACACATTAAGAGTTGTTTGTTTGCCTCAATCTTACCTGCTGTTCTACCACAAGTGTTCCACTTACCAACAGCAGCTTCAATTTGGCAAGCCCTAACCACTAGGTTCAATTCTCCTAGCAGGCAACACATTCAACAGCTGAAGCTTCAATTGCATAATCTCAGCAAGGGATCTCAAAACATGCAACAATACCTTGATCATGTCAAGTACCTAGTTGATAATCTTGCTGCAGCATCTGAAGTCATTTCAGATGAGGATCTTACTCTCTACATTCTTAAGGGACTTCTAGTGGAGTATGATCCCTTCAAGGCTTCACTTAGGCTTAAAAAGAAGACTTTGTCTCTTCTTCAACTCAGCAGTTTGTTGATTTCAGAAGAACTGCACCTTAGGTTGACAAAATCTGTTACTTTGCATGACAACTCCTCTTCTCAACAACTCCACACTGCCCTGTACAACAATTCTTTTAATCAAAACAGAGGCAGAGGCAGGGGTAACAACAGGGGAGGCAGAGGAGGTAGAGGTGGTAGAAACCAAGGGAGAAACATCAACATATACACCACTGGTAGCACTATACCCTCACCCACACCTCTCACATCAAAGACTTACTGTCAGATATGTGGAAAACCTAACCATATAGCCTTGGAGTGCTGGCATAGGCTGGACACTACCAATTACTACCTTTAGAAATCTGAGCCCCAAGCTCTTGCAGCACATATCCCATCCCCAAACCCTGCTGATACCTACTGGTATCTTGATTCTGGAGCTAATGCTCATGTCACACATGACTCCTCACATCTGCAAACTTCTCAAGCATACACTGGCACCAAGGCAGTTGCAGTTGGGAATGGTAACTCCCTGCCAATTCACAGCACTGGTAGTGGTACCATTTCTACTCCTTCTTCTAATTTCTTTCTATCTAATATTCTTTATGTTCCACAAATTTCTTCTAATTTGATTTCAGTCTATCAGTTAACAAAAACCAATAACATTACTATTTTCTTTAATGCTAAGGAGGTGACTATTATGGACAACCATACACATCACATTCAGTTCAGGGCCCCCTGTGAAAGAGGACTCTACCCTTTGCCTAGCACTCCTACTCTTCTAAAATCCCAGGCATACACCTGCCATTCTACTACAAATTCAACTATTACTCCAGCTTTGCTTTGGCATTACAAGCTGGGCCATCCCACAGCTACAGCTGCTCAGCTACTTTCTAAATTTTTGAATGTAAAACTTCCTACTACTACTCTAGACAGTGCATCCTATTTAGTGGCTAAGTCCCATAGACTGCCATTTACCTTGTCTGATTCTATTACACAAAAACCTTTTCATTTAGTCCACTCAGATGTATGAGGACCAGCCCCTTTTCTTTCTTGTATGGGATACATATATTATCTGTTATTCATTGATGATTGTACAAGATATTGCTGGTTATATCCCCTTAAGTCTAAATCTGATGCATGTGCAGCTTTTATTTCTTTTAATACAATGATTGAAACACAGTTTCGAACCAAAATAAAGTGTTTAGGACAGACAATGGCACTGAGTATGTTAATACACAGTTCAAGTTTTTTCTGCAATCCCTAGGCACCTTACACCAAACTACTTGCCCATATACCTCACAACAGAATGGCAAGGTAGAGAGAAAACATATGCATCTTATTGAAACTACCCTGGCCCTTCTTAATTAGTCCAATCTTCCTACCAAATATTGGCTAGAGGCACTTTCAATTGCCAATTATTTGATCAATAAACTGCCTATACCAGTCATTGGTAATATCTCTCCTTGTGAAGCACTCTATGCTAAACCACCAGATTATCAACATCGACAGGTGTTTGGTTGTCTATGTTACCCTTAGCTAAGGCCTTACACACATAACAAGTTAGAAAATAGATCCACTCCCTGTGTCTTTTTAGGTTACTGCCCAAATACAAAAGGTTACAAACGTTTGGATCCTGCAACTGAAAAAGTTTTTGTGTCTAGACATGTTAGGTTTGTCGACAGTGTCTTCCCCTATCAGTCTAAACTCTATCTCTCACAATCAAGCTCACCCTTGACAAGTTTGCAATTTCCTCCTATTTTTACACATACTACTGAGTCTGCCCCAATCTTACAGTCACCGACTGCATGTCAGTCTGCTCCTTACATGGAAAGAGTGTTCCCTTCTTCTGCTTCCCAATCTTCTAATGGTCAGACTCTCCTCTCTTCTCCTACTCTAAGTCCTATACCTTCTATCAGTCAGACTGATCTAGTCATAGACAGACAGTCTACTACAATGCCTCTCTCTTCTACATCTCCTTCTGTCCACTCCCAGACAGACCACACTCAATCTGCAACTGAGCCTCACAATCAATTGGCTCCACAATCTATGCATCCTATGCTCACTAGATCAAAAATAGGTCGTTTACCCCATCCACTCTATCAGTTAAACTCCCTTATTACTACACCACCTACTACTGAACCTGCTACCTATAAGGAGGCCTCTAAATATTCTTGCTAAGTTCAAGCTATGCAAGAAGAATACACAGCTTTACAGAAACAACACACATGGGATTTAGTACCCTTGCCTGTTGGCTCTAAATGGGTGTTCAAAATAAAGAAAAATGCTGATGGGACTGTCGCTAGGTATAAAGCTAGGTTGGTAGCAAAAGGCTACTTACAAGAACAAGGGCTTGACTATACAAAAACATTCAGCCCTATTGTAAAGCCCCAAACTATAAAGGTGGCTCTTAGCTTAGCTCTTCATCACAGTTGGTCATTAAAACAACTAGATGTCTCTAATGCCTTTCTTCATGGGCATCTAGAGGAATCAGTGTTTATGACACAGCCTCAAGGATTTCAGGATTCTCAATATCCTACACATGTCTGCCAACTTAAAAAGTCTCTCTATGGCTTAAAGCAGGCTCCAAGAGCCTGGTATCACATGCTCTCCTCTTTTCTTGTCAATCAGGGTTTTACTATGAGCAGTGCAGACTCCTCTCTTTTTATTCATAAAAAAGCTACAGATTTTACCTTGGTGCTTATCTATGTGGATGATATCATAGTGACTGGTGATTCAACTACCTATATTTCTAAACTCATTTCTATCATGGGGACAAGGTTTGCTATGAAAGACTTGGGCAGATTATCTTATTTCTTGGGTATAGTGGTGCAACACACCTCTAAAAGAGTATTGTTACACCAGAGCAAATATGCTCAAGACCTTCTAATCAAAGCAGGAATGGCAAATTGTAAACCAGCCGACACTTCTACTGTTGTCAAATCTTCAAATCAGCAGCATGAACAGTCAGCCTCTTATCCTAATCCTACACACTTTAGGAGCCTGGTTGGTACTCTGCAATATTTAACAGTAACCAGGCCTGACCTGCAGTATGTAGTGAATGCAATCTGTCAACATATGCATTCACCAACACAGGCAGATTATGCAGCTTTTAAGCGCACTTTGAGATATATCAAGGGTACTCTCAGTCAGGGATTATACTATCAGTCAGGGCCTCTACATCTTTATGCCTACTGTGACTCTGACTGGGCCAGTGACTTTATTGATAGAAGGTCCACCTCCGGCTACACAGTCTTCTTGGGTAAAAATATGATTTCCTGGTGTTCTAAAAAGCAGGCCACAGTGGCCAGGTCTTCTACTGAAGCAGAGTATAGGGCCATGGCCTACACTACAGCAGAACTTAAATAGCTGTCCTATCTCCTTAAAGATTTGCAGATTTCTACCTCTAAACCTGTCTTAAATTGTGATAGTGTTTCAGCTATGGCCTTGGCAGCCAATCCGGTATTTCATGGCAGGACTAAGCATATAGAAATCGACTATCATTTTATACGGGAGCAGGTGGTGTCCAAAATCCTACAGCTTTCCTACATTTCCACTATAGAACAAGTAGCAGATGTGTTCACTAAGTCATTGCCTAAGCCAAAATTCCACTATCTGAAGTCCAAGCTGCCCATGACAAGCTCTGCCACTTCAGCTTGAGGGGGGCTGATAAGATGTCTATTCTCAGCTACAGTATACAGTAGATAGTTAAAGCCAGAACTAAGTACAGCTGTATCCAACATACAATAGATAGTAGTCCAGCTGTAATACAGCTGTCATGCTTGTAACTGAATATCTAGTTAGGCATGTGCTTAATCATCTCTGCACATGAGACTTGTATAAATACCTATTGTACTGAACATTCAATGAATAAGATAATCATTTTTTACTCTCAAAAAATATCTTCACTCTACATTTTCTTTCATAAACAATACATAGTTACATAAACGCCCAGCAAAATAATGTTCTTTGTAGTTTATGACCTTGAAAGATGGTCAGGGTTCTTCTTTTGGTAAAATAGACATTCAGTTCCGGACATCCTAAAAGGGGAAAATGGACACTCAATTTGAGATAAACGAGTCCACGCCTGAAAAAGAACTCTACATCTCTATATAAAATAAACTATCTAAGCTAAAATAAACGTAAAACCGTACTTCATCAATCCAATAAGCTTTATCCACCATGCACCTGTTACCTTCCATTCGGTACCTAAAATAGCACATACAACAAGGAATGTCACTTGTGAAATTATAACAACAAGTGAATATATAAAAACAAATCACAAGAAATGAACTCTCCCCTGAAAAGAAATCCTGCGCAAATTAATTAAAATGTCAGGCAAAAGAAATTCCTAAATATAGAATTTAAACAGAAAATCCAGTACAGTTATTGAAGCACTTAGGATTAATGTTAACATAGTCAAGATCTTCTTTAACAGACAGGGAATTAAAATGTCAGGCAAAAGAAATTCCTAAATATAGAATTTAAACAGAAAATCCAGTACAGTTATTGAAGCACTTAGGATTAATGTTAACATAGTCAAGATCTTCTTTAACAGACAGGGAATTAAAATGTCAGGCAAAAGAAATTCCTAAATATAGAATTTAAACAGAAAATCCAGTACAGTTATTGAAGCACTTAGGATTAATGTTAACATAGTCAAGATCTTCTTTAACGGACGGGGACAAAGTCATCCAAGGTAATCAACACAAATGTAATTTCTAAAAAGAAAGAAGAATGTTGTAATCTTGGCAAACTATCATGTCCATAACTGCAATGCTGTAATGTTGTTCCTAACATATGCATAACGAACACAGATCCAAATGTTGCATTGTACATGAAGACTTAAACTTAATGTGACCTTATCTTAACCAAGTTGAATATCATGTAAATTTATTGCTTGAAGAGCTGAGGGCACTTAAGGTTCTCAACAGTCATGCAAGTGATATTGGTTGTTAAGTACATGGGTGAAGAGCTTCTAATGAAACCCTCAGCAGTAAGAGAAGACTGAAGTGCTACTCTAATGAAGTTCTGAGGAGAATAGTTCATCCAAAAACATGCAAAAACGAGATTAGGAGATGAACCACAACATTAAAAGACACTGTGGCACACGCCAATGTTTAATTGAAAAATAACATCTTCCAGCTTGAGGCGTCCCCAGTAAGCTTCAAGTAGAATGGTCCAAAGGAAAGAGACCTAGTATCCTGCTCAATTTGATTTATACCGCAGAAGATACAGAGAGCTAAAGTATGAATCCGAAACACTCAAACTATATCAAAACAGTCTCTTACAACATGCAAACTAAAATTGAGTACAATAGTCGCAAAGTGGATCAAAGTCTTTCCCAGACCTACATAATGCCCTTTCACGACAAGCTAGCTAGACCAACTGTCCAGTAAGTGTCACCAGTGCAAACTTAACAGCTTTCTCAAAATTAGCTGAACAACCATTAGAATCTCAACATGGTTTCACAAGCGAACAGTGTCATCAATCTAATTCACCTTTTTTCAATTTCACATAAGTAAGATAATAATTTTCCCAAACTTTCACATCCATATAGGCATCACTCAGTCGTCGTTCTTTAATCCACTAATATCATGGGTCATAAAAACAGCTTGTTAAGAAAACAAAGCAAATCTAAGGTTACGTATAATAGAACCAAATTGTGTTTCACCTTTGCCCAGAATCAGTTATGAACGCCGTATTGTGGGAGTTTCATACACCGTATTGCTTCTTTTAAACTCAGACTTAAATAATGTTCCAATAAATTATAAATTCTGATATCAATTTTGAACATATATTATATAAACCCACCAAAAAAAAAGTTAAAACTAAATTAAATTAAAAAAGTCGGAATGTGTAAAAACATACCTGTCAACAGCAGCAACGGCAATACAAAACGACCAAGAAACGATCCCATATTTCAGCTGCTTTCTTCAATTCAATTCAACTCAATTGGATTAAATCCCATCTCAGAAAATTGTAATTATTATACAGAAATTTGCTTGCAAATAAAACCCCAGCTCCGCAATGGGTGGTCTAAAATTGCGAATGGGGTTTTCTTTTTTTCTTCGTATAAAATAAATTATTTATATATATATAGATATAGATATGCGTATAGCTACCAGTCTATGATGCTCAAAAAGTCGGCGGAAATTAATGATGACGATAATGATGTTACTAATTAAAACAAGTGTCGCAAATTTTGGAACATTGTTATTTTCTATTGAGTTAAATATTTATTTTGTGGGTCGAAAGGAACATTATTTGACTATGTGACTTTATTACTATGTCGCCGTCAAAGTTTTCATTACACCCAGAATGCCCAGTAAAGTTTTTCGTATTTTCCAAATTCCCACACGAGCGTTGGGGTCACATAGCTTTTTTCGTATTCATAGAAGAATTAAATTTAAATTTTAGCATCGAAAAGTGGAATTATGATTCTCATATTTCATCTAGATATTCAATGAAGTTAAACTAAAAGTTTTCTTCTTCTCTTTTTTTTTTTTCCTTCTCATGTTATAGACTGAAAGTTTAGATATGTGATTGCGGTATGTAACATCGATCAAATTAAACAAGTCTTAAAGATTGGTTTTACACAACTGACTCTTCTATGTGCAATGGTGGTTGCAAATCAAGAAGGATCATTGATGAAGTAGAAATTTCGATTGGTAGTGACTATTTTAAAATTTAAACTCATTTCGTATTCAATGTGCATAATGAGGATTGAAACTATTAAATTTATCAATTTTTTTTTCTAAATATGATAACACAAGTTTACCCTTTGTTCTTAATGAATCATGTCAACTTTCATATTTGTAATACGAAAACTTATGTGCATTCTAGAATGTATCATTCTAGAATTTATCAATTGAAACGAACCAACATGCTATAATTAAAAATGTCGCAGTAAAAATAATCAAAACCCGCAGAAAATAAACACAATATTAATATGTTTTTCAGTATATCGAAACCAACCAACATAACAGAGCTCTTGATTTAAAACAGAAAAAAATAATAATAAGACAGAAAGAATAAGCTAAATAGCTCTTGATTGAAAATAGAACTAAAAAAAAACACACACATATTGAGCTAATGAGCTAGATAGCTCTTGATTGAAAATAAAACTTAAAAAAAGAAAAACACATTAATGAGCTCCATTGGTCTTAACCTCAACCACCTCTATATCATTTCAGTTTTCATTCTTCGGGTTGCGTTTACAAATCTCTTCACGCTCAGCGAGAAGCTTCTCATTGTGAAAGTTTTGGCCACAAAAATTACAAAAATGTTCTTCGCACTTTTCTTCCACGTACTTGTGAAAGCGTCTAATGTGAACAACATACTCTGTAACGTCCCGATCCCTCACGAGACCAAGACTCCAATTTATTACGCTATTCTCAACCCAATTCCAAATCCCGGGCACGAAATTTAAAAAAAAACGGAGTTTTCCCTATATATAGGTCTATCTAGAAACCTGCCAACAATTATATACAAGTTCTGAATCACAATCAACCATTCATACAACCTAGCTTTCAATATTCATAAAGCCAACCAGCTCCTCAAGGCCATCCGAGCCTTGGAACCCAACAACATATCACACAAGCATGCAAAATTAAATCCATTGAAGTTCTATCTTTTTAATCCACTTATCATACCATTCTATATTATCAATCAAACTTTCTTATAATTTGTGTCCAACCAACTAACTGGTTTTCATTGTCCACACAAGCATGCACTACTAAGTAATAAAGTAAAACAAATAGAATATATTACAAGCCCACTAGTACCTAATCATCAAACAAAACTAAAACTTTAATATTACATTCCTTGATATAACATAAATACATACATGGGCACAAAGTCTCAAATACAATACAAGCATATCATAATCACATTATTCCATGTTTTACACACTGATAGAACAAGCAGGTCACACAGGAAGCAATCCAATCTTCAGCTTTTCATAAAATATGTTGAAAAGAGGAATGAGTAATCAAGTTACTCAGTGAGGGAGGTGATGCAACATACCGGGCATGCATTATGATATGCAGATACAAGAAATCATATATATAACATAAACAACAAGATTAAATAGCAAGTAGTTAACCACATTAAAAAGGATACGGTTCCACTTCAAGTCTTCAAACTCGAACCACGAGTCACGATCTTCACGCAAGTGCTGACAAACCCTTACTCCAACAAGTTGGGATACTCCGAATGTATCCCGATCCTACGACCCTTTCTCCTGAGGTAGGTCCATATGCCCAGCAAGTGAACCACGCCTTTGGGATAGTGGAGTATGCTCAGCGAGAAAGGGAATAGGCACCATGGTAGTCGAGGAAACACGGCAAGCCCAACGCCGCCCGTGTTTCTCGACGCTACCATGTCCGAAAAGATTGCGCAACCCTGAGTCAAGATCACGAGAATCAAGATTATCAAATAACACACAAGAAAGACGACAAAGTAGGCCACCCTCGCAATTAGTCACAATAACATGAAAAGATACAAGATAACAAATAAAATAATACATATAAATTTTATCAATTACCAAGTAATATAACTTAGAAACAATAAAATAAGTTAAAATACATGGAAGAGATGAAGACTCCCTCACCTTGGATCCGACTAAATATGCAAGAAAATAGCTCTGATTACCCCAACCTTCTCGAACTACCTTGGACATGTACCCTAGCGTGTTCATATAAGTTTAGTACTTTAGCAATTATCTATATTAATTTCTAACTTAACTTAACTTTTGTTTAACTCAATCAACAACAATAGAAGTTATATATAATCACATTTATATTATATTGTCACATAACCCAAGAAATCACACAAATAAATCTAAAGCATTTCCTTAGTCTTGTAAGGGTATTAGCTACGCTACCATCTAACAGGTTAAACTCCCAAACTATCTTAACTTCGTTTATACCCCAAGGAATGTCAAGTTAAACTTCCAGTCAAGACAACTACTTTAACACTTAAACATAATTCAACTATAACATATTCTAAGAGTCATTATCATGCTTATTTACTCAATACAACATATACAACTCAATTAAAAACCAAATATAGCAATTAAGTAATCCAAATAACTAACTAAGCAACAAGTTCAACCAATTCATATAAATTCTAACAAAACCCTTTTCCAATTACTTACGAATTAGGTCCTAAACTTCACATACGATATGGAACTTCAAATCTAACTTTACCAATCCCATTTAGCCACATTATGATACACCTAAATACCATGAAACCACATTTTCAAGCATGATTACACAAAAATACCAAAAAGCTCCTTAAGTGATTTGAACTACAGTTACCTAATTCGATTAACCAAACCACGTCATAAATACATTTTAGAGGCTTCCTAACACGTCTAAGGTTATCTAGCTATTCAAATATGACAAATTCAAACCTTCATTCCAAAGTTTCCCTTTTTAACTAGGCAATTCTACTTCCATACGAAATTCAAAACTCCAATTCTATAAACCAACCATATTATATCCCTAAGGATATCAAAGGACACTTATTTAAGCCATGAAAACCCGTTTTGGAGGCAAAAGCTCGGAAAGGCCCCAAGTGAATTTTAACTACAACTACCTTAATCGGACCCCAATTTAATGCAACGAAAGAACTAATAGTGCTTTCATACCCCAAAGATACCTAATCTAAAGCCCAAATGTGCCTGGATTACATTTCATGAAAAACCCCCTTTTAAAAAGTTAGCTAATTTACATTTTCACTCTATTTCGGGCAATTTAGCTACACGTGAGCTTATAACTAGGTTCAATAATGTCTAGAGCATCTAAATAAAGCATCAATTCACTCTAAATAGCAAGTTATAGCAAAACCCTAAAATTCGTCACTATTAATCATCTCTTTTGTGATCTCAAGCTTCAACCATGGAGCTAGCTAATTAACTACTCAAATGTAGTCTACACAACATGTAAAGCGTATAAGATACAACGTTTAAGCATTTTTATAGCCAAAATCAACAAATCACAAAATCATCAAAGTTGACCCAAACTTTAGAATGAATTTAAATGCAACTCCCTCACCTTGTATGGTTAGAAAATGGAGGAAAATAACTAATACCACCTTTGATCCAAGCTAAAATGGAAGAAAATTGAAGAAAGAAGTCAACACAAGCTCAAAGGCCTTCAGGTTTTTTTTTTTTGACCTTTTGCTGCTACTGCTCATGAGTTTCATTCTTTTCCTTTTGCTAACTTTGACTAATGTCTTGATATGTTAACATATAATATAATATATAAGTATCTAGTTGGCAAAAGAAAAGCCTAGCTCAAATAGTGCCTCACGATTTCTCTCTGTTGTTGATATGATTTTTTCCTTTTTTTTTTTGCTAAGCTTGGCTTATATTATTTTATTATATGGCTAAGTCTATAAATAGACTAAATAAATGAATAAGGTAGCTAATAGATTGAGCTTATTAAAATATAAT
The DNA here is from genome assembly GCA_037974665.1 of Ehretia macrophylla. NCBI lineage: Eukaryota > Viridiplantae > Streptophyta > Magnoliopsida > Boraginales > Ehretiaceae > Ehretia > Ehretia macrophylla. The sequence goes on from CM075780.1 coordinate 25,126,023, forward strand.
TGGGCTAATTTAACTTAGTAGAAGATAATTAGAAAGTTAAATGGCCAAAATAACTAAATATTACTATTCACTCAAAGACACTAAAAACAATTCTTTTTCTTCACGCTCGAGACATGAAATGCATATTACAACAATGAACGAATATATTAAATACAATAATGCTCAGGAAAAAAATATCAAATTCAAAAAATAAGGCAGTTTAAAATTTTACCCGGGCTCAAGTTAAACTTAATAAGTAAAATATATAAAAGCAAACAAAATCAAACAAAAGGGCAAATAAGTCAAATATGCACACAAAATAATTAAATATAATAAATTAAAAGTCTCTCTAGACTTGGGCAGTTTGAATCAATTAAATGTGAATAAATAATAAACATAAGATAATCATTTCTAATAACTCTTTGAAATCTAATTTAAATAATTATAATTAATATTGAAAATAATCCAGTTTGTTCGTGTCCGGGAAAAATAAATAAATATAATTATTAAAATAATAAACTAGCTCGTTCAGATCCGAACCCGGGCTTCCCGTTCGAACAGTAAGATAAATTAATTTAAAGATATGTAAAACAATTTTAAATAATTAAAATAATAGAATAAGTGTCTCGGCAAATCATTTAAATATAAATTAAATAAATACAATTAATGAAAGTAATAAATTAATGACATTATGTAAATCAATTAAATATAATTTAAATAAATACAATTGGTGATAATAAAAAATAATAATTATCATTGAGTTCGAGGCTTCACTTTCAAATAGTAAAATTAAATTATTTTAAATTATTAGTAAAGTAAATTCTAATAATTAAAATAATAAAAATAATTATTTCGGGGAAGCAATTGAATATAATTTAAGTGAATGCAACAGTTATCGTGACACGTTTTTCAAGAATGGTGCAATTTAATAAAATGAATATATACAAATTAATAAAATGTCTATATGATAGGTCCGGGTCAATCCACTCTCCCCTCCTTACAAAAATTGCGTCCTCGCAATTTCTTAGACTAAAAAGATCCTCTCGATGACTGCAGCAATTCTCGTTGAACTTGAAGTTAAGAAGTGTAACATCCAAGAAGACTAGTAAGATTATCCACCATATTACCACCAGGAAATCCAACTAGAATATCAGAGATCTCCACCGTTGAAATCCTAGCAAGGTAAAATACCAGATAGAAGCCAAATAAGAATATCATACGAGAAGATCTTTTAGTAATACCGAGAGAATACCATAAGGGATTCCATATTTAAATACTAAAGACGGAGTTGAATAGAAACCATTATAGTAATTCTTGTGTACAGATAAGATAATACCAAGTAATACCTAGATAATACCGAGAAATGCCCAATAAGAATACCAAAGTGATGCCATATGTGAAATCCCAAATAAGGACCTAGATAAGAGTCCATGTCAGGGATGTTGTCTGATACCTTTGAATATAAACTTTCTTAGATAGAAATACCCGATAAGAAGTTCTTATATGATACCAAATAAAGATTCCATCCGAGATTCCCAAGAAATACTATTGATGGAAATGCCACTAAAATCCACTGTCAACAGTTAACCTCCGACAATAATATTGCCAAAGTGAATACCTCTCAAGAAGTCCAACTGTATAGTATATAAGATCTCACTCTGATATCTGACTAACTGCCCCCTCTTCTGATTAGTTTACATCTCTGGTAGGTTTGCTACCGACCATTGCGCAATAGAGGGGATAGACCACTTACTAGTTCAAAGGGTAATATGTATGCATGCAGTCAAAATCATATAAAATATACATGTATTAACACATGCTCAACTTATTGAATTTAATGCTCACGTAACAGGTATTTGTCACATAGGCATAGTTAGCTTCTGAAACGATTATGTATCTATTAGTTAGGCAAAGATGTATTGTCACATGCCTTTACCTAGCAAGTTATCTGAACACAAACGACAATTTTTTTTTTCTTCATGAAATTAAATCACACATGTTACTATTAATAAACAAGATAAGTATTTCTCCGAGAATCAGCTAAATGCACACATAATCTCATATTGGTATATATCACCCCTTTCTTTTTCACATACTGCACAATTAAATCACATAGATGTACACATAGCCACATAATTACATATAGTGCACATCTTTCACATTTCATACAAGTTTGACACATAAGTACACATTTTTATTCAAAACCTACTAGTCCCACATACATGCACATACATTCATTCAAGACACACTTCACAAGCACCCACTCGAGGGTTGCTAACCGACAGACCGAGGACCCTATCCCGGCTGAGAGCTAACTAAGCTCTGATACCACTTTCGTAACGCCCCGATCGCTCACGAGACCAGGACTCTTATTTATCACGCTATTCTCAACCCAATTTCAAATCCCGGGCACGAAATTTAGGAAAAAACGGACGGAGTTTCTCCTATATATAGGTCTATCTAGAAACCTGCCAACAGTTACATACAAGTCCTGAATCACAATCAACCATTCATACAACCTAGCTTTCAAGATCATAATGCCAACCAGCTCCTCAAGGCCATCCGAGCCTTGGAACCCAACAACATATCACACAAGCATGCAAAATTAAATCCATTGAAGTTCTATCTTTTTAATCCACTTATCATACCACTCTATATTATCAATCAAGCTTTCTTATAATTTGTGTCCAACCAACTAACTAGTTTTCATTGTCCACACAAGCATGCACTACTAAGTAATAAAGTAAAACAAATAGAATATATTACAAGCCCACTAGTACCTAATCATCAAACAAAACTAAAACTTTAATATTACATTCCTTGATATAACATAAATACATACATGGGCACAAAGTCTCAAATACAATACAAGCATATCATGATCACATTCTTCCATGTTTTACACACTAATAGAGCAAGCAGGTCACACAAGAGGCAATCCAATCTTCAGCTTTTCCTGAAATATGTTGAAAAGAGGAATGAGTAACCAAGTTACTCAGTGAGAGAGGTGATGCAATATACCGGGCATGCATTATGATATGCAAATACAAGAAATCATATATATAACATAAACAACAAGATTAAATAGCAAATAGTTAACCATATTAAAAAGGATACGGTTCCACTTCAAGTCTTTAAACTTGAACCACGAGCCACGAACTTCATGCAAGTACCGGCAAACCCTTACTCCAACAAGTTGGGATACTCCGGATGTATCCCGATCCTACGACCCTTTCTCCTGAGGTAGGTCCATATGCTCAGCAGGTGAACCACGCCACTGGGGTAGTGGAGTATGCTCAGCGAGAAAGGAAATAGGCACCATGGTAGTCGAGGGAGCACGGCAAGCCCGACGCTACCCATGTTTCTCGACGCTACCATGTCCAAAAAGGTTGCGCAACCCCAAGTCATGATCACGAGAATCAGGATTATCAAATAACACACAAGAGGGACGACAAAGTAGGTCGCCCTCGCAATTAGTCACAATAACATGAAAAGATACAAGATAACAAATAAAAAAATACATATAAATTTTATCAATTACCAAGTAATATAACTTAGAAACAATAAAATAAGTTAAAATGCATGGAAAAGATGAAGACTCCCTCACCTTAGATCCGACTAAATATGCAAGAATATAGCTCCGATTACCCCCAACCTCCTCGAACTACCTTGGACATGTACCCTAGTGTGTTCATATAAGTTTAGTACTTTAGCAATTATCTATATTAATTTCTAACTTAACTTAACTTTTGTTTAACTGAATCCACAACAATAGAAATTATATATAATCACCTTTATATCATATTGCTACATAGCCCAAGAAATCACACAAATGACTTTAAAGCATTTCCTTAGTCTTGCAAGGGCATTAGCTACGCTACCATCTAACAAGTTAAACTCCCAAACTATCTTAACTTCGTTTATACCCCAAGGAATGTCAAGTTAAACTTCTAATCAAGACAGCTACTTTAACACTTAAACATAATTCAACTATAACATGTTCTAAGAGTCATTATTATGCTTATTTACTCAATACAACATATACAACTCAATTAAAAATCAAATATAGCAATTAAGTAGTCCAAATAACTAACTAAGTAACAAGTTCAATCAATTCATATAAATTCTAACAAAACCCTTTTCCAATTACTTACGAATTAGGTCCTAAACTTCACATACGATATGGAACTTCAAATCTATCTTTACCAATCCTATTTAGCCACATTATGATACACCTAAATACCATGAAACCACATTTCCAAGCATGATTACACAAAAATACCAAAAAGCTCATTAAGTGATTTGAACTACAGTTACCTAATTCGATTAACCAAACCACGTCATAAATACATTTTAGAGGCTTCCTAACACGTCTAAGGTTATCTAGCTATTCAAACATGACAAATTCAAACCTTCATTCCAAAGTCCCCCTTTTCAACTAGGCAATTCTACTTTCATACGAAATTCAAAACTCCAATTCTATAAACCAACCATATTACATCCCTAAGAATATCAAAAGACACTTATTTAACCCATGAAAACCCCCTTTGGAGGCAAAAGCTCGGAAAGGCCCCAAGTGGATTTTAACTACAACTACCTTAATCGAATCCCAATTTAATGCAACGAAAGAACCAATAGTGCTTCTATACCCCAAAGATACCTAATCTAAAGCCCAAATGTGCCTGGATTACATTTCATGAAAAATCCCCTATTAAAAGTTAGCTAATTTACATTTTAACTCTATTTCGGGAAATTTAGCTACACGTGAGCTTATAACTAGGTTCAATAATGTTTAGAGCACCTAAATAAAGCATCAATTTACTCTAAATAGCAAGTTATGGCAAAACCCTAAAATTTGTCACTATTTATCATCTCTTTTTTAATCTCAAGCTTCAACCATGGAGCTAGCTAATTAACTACTTAAATGTAGTCTACACAACATGTAAAGCGTATAAGATACAACGTTTAAGAATTTTTATAGCCAAAATCAATAAATCACAAAATCATCAAAGTTGACCCAAACTTTAGAATGAATTTAAATGCAACTCCCTCACCTTGTATGGTTAGAAAATGGAGGAAAATAGCTAATACCACCTTTGATCCAAGCTAAAATGGAAGAAAATTGAAGAAAGAAGTCAACACAAGCTCAAAGGCCTTCACGTTTTTTTTTTTTTTTTTTACCTTTTGCTGCTGCTGCTCATGAGTTTCATTCTTTTCCTTTTGCTAACTTTGACTAATGCCTTGACATATTAACATATAATCTTTACTATATAATAAAAGAATATGCAGGGTTAAAAGTGTCAACTCGGACATATTTGTCGCTCATTTATGCTTTAAAGTGTTTGTACAATGTGTTGCTGCTATCATACGTTTTTTATTATGACTATAATGACCTTAATGTATAAGTGGAATCTGACATCATACTTTCCCAATCCAACGATTAAAATACGTTCACGAATCTTATCCAATGGCCAACATATATCCATGAATATAACAAAAAGTAAATTTAGTGGATTCTGACAAATATATAGGCTCGTCAATGCATGCATCTATTTATGATGACATGTGGCAATTTATTAAATGGAATTACGTTTTAACCCTTGTTCTAGAATGTTCAACATGCATTTATAGGGCTATTATAGTCTTTTAACACCTTTTCTTCTTCCATTTTCCAAAGCAGTCAGAGCAGTCAGCTTCCACCACTCCATTTTCTCTTTCCAACGTTCTATTTTTTTCTTCATCTTCATGCACTACTCTCTCTTCAAAAAAATCAAGGCGCAAACAGTCTATCTGATTTCCCCACTCCTCCACTATCTCAAAGCTTCATTAGTTCTCTATTTCTTTCTCTTATTTCTCTCTCTCTATGCTTCAACGGAGTAAGTACTTTTCATTTTTTCTTTTTCCTCATCCGATCCCAACCCCCCATCTCCGACAGTCCCAAATGTATATATATGCATCATATACGTGCCTCTGCATTTTTTTGGTGTTGTTTTCAATTTTTATTTATTTATTTTTGTCGAATTTATACATTTGTGTATGTAGACGACAACCAGATCGAAGCCAAGTTATGGGTGTGGTTGCGCCAAACATGTCGAATAAGCCTGTAAACGTGTGTGATGCTGCTTGATGATACTATGGATGCTAAGGTTTGATAATTACTGTGAATCTTGATGATAAATAAGTTTGCATAAATATATATGTGTGTAATGAAACTGTGGCTACTAGGGCTTGATAGTTTGGTATTTTGGTAATTTCTGTGAATTTTGATGGTAAATAAGCTTTTAATGTGTGCGTATGTTTCATTATGTTGTTAAACACACTTCACTTCTATTTGTCAATATATAATTCATCTCGAATATATTGTCTATAATTTTTCTTGTCCGTGTGTTAAGTTTAAAGTTTTCATCAATAAATTGTGAAAAAAGATCTGTCAATTGTTAACATGCTAAAATTTGCCTTCTGAGTATGTTCTTTTTTAATTTTTCACGTATTCTAATTGCAAATCTCTTAGCAACAATAAATTATCATACAATAACTATTTGGATATTCGGTTAATCAACTTATAAAATTTTGGGTTATAATTTTATTAAAGAGTATATAGCAAATTCTTTGGGCAAAAGTATGAATTAGGCTTTAGGGATAGATATAAACACTATGGGATCGAACCTAAAGCCGGCATAGTGTATATTCAAAAAAAGTAGAGGATAAATTGTTAACTTTTTGATAACAGAGCAAGGACTTTTGAGTAATTTAATATTCTCTCTTGTAATTTTTTCTTTGTTACTTCAGCCTCATGGTAATCTTTTTTGAAATGGCTTTCAAGATCTACACACATTACCTAATGCTGGATTTATCTTGATTGGATATCATTTACATTACATTATTGATTTCAGGCAACATTAGGCTCTTTATTTTTCTCTCTTTTATGTTCATTTTCTGATTTTTGTTTATTCTGTATTTTTGTAAGTTGGTAAATGTTTGAGAAGATGATATATATATATATATATATTTTATTGAATTTTATGTTGATCTTTTTGCTTTTTTTTGCGCTTTTTAGGATATAAATTTGGTGTTGATTACATCGAAATTTGATCTTTGATGTGTTATTGGCTTTCTACTTTTGCATCATTGTTAGTTCTTTTTTTTGCTGTTTTGGGTTAAGTGTGTTTTTTCGAGTCCTTTTCATTAGTAAATATTTTGACTTGATTCATGTGTTTACTTTTATTAGAGATGCTTGGAGTAACTGTATGGTTTGTAGAGCTTAGTAGGCCTTAATCTGATGTAATTCTTACAAGATTTGGAAATGTTGCTAACACATCATCTGATTTAAGGATGTCATGCTTATTGGGTGAGATTGACATTGTTTTTAAATGTTTTTTTCACACAAAAGAGTCCATTAAACATGTTCAAGAACTAATTCTATCACTTATACGTGTTTTTTTTAATTTATTATTGTCTTCTGATTGTGTTTAACTAAAGAGTGATTCCCCGGGTTGTTGATTCCTTATTGGTTCCGCTATATAGTGTCTGTGCCATACTTTTTTGGGTTTCTATTGATCATTATGCTACCAAGATGACAACTTTACTTCTATTTAAGTCAATTAAACCTGTCATATTTGTATATATATATATATATTTTTAAAAACCCTTTGACTTTTGCGCTATAGCTTATATAGACGATGTCCTGATCTTTGAAACGTAACGTACGTTATCATTCGTACTCGTTCGTACTAGAATCAAGTCCTTCAGACCTGGGGTTCAGGAATATTTCGGCAGTCTAATCTTGCCATAAAGTGAATAAAATTTAAAAATACCCTTTGTCTAAATTGTTACATAGATTTACAATAATTAGTATCTAGACGTGTTTCATCCAATACATCAAAAATTCTATTAACCATCTACGTCAAAAACACACGAGCTATTGCTGTCTTATTGTGCTTTGTTAAAGACCTTCCGTTAAATAACAATTTATGTTGATGTATCTATTACTTGAAATGGAGAGCCATACAATGATACTCACAAATTCTTTTTTTTTTGCCCGATATTAGCAAATAGAGCGATATTTCAACATATTTGGTGCTCACCAAACCGGTATCAATGATTCTTTTTTTTTTTTGGACTTTTAATAATTTAGATTTGAAGTACTCTGATTGATCTTCAAGAAGAACTGATAAATCTGAAACTGTTATTTTATGTGATAGAATTCTTCCTCACTCTAATGATTTCAAGCTTTGATCATTATATTATTTTTGTTCAGGCTCTTCTAAGTGACTGGGAATACAGTCACTCTTCCTGAAATAGCTTCCATGATTGATTTGTCTGCAAAGATGATAAGTAAAGGTAGAGGGTCAGAATTAATGCCCCATAAGGCAAATTTAGATTCCCCTATAACTGCATATAGGTGAGAGCAATGCTACCATTTCAGTGTTTTTTCTTATTCGTTTATCTTTCTTTCCATTTTCCTTGGCTACTTAACTAATCATGTTTTGCCAAGATGGACAGTTGCATGTTCTGGAATTTGGAAATCACCCCATATGTTTTAAACCCGTGCAGATTGTGCAGAGCAATAGGTGGTGCATAAAAAGTTGAAATTGAATGTAGTTGGAGAAAAAAGTTTTGAATTCGAGCTAATATTATGTATTTTTGAGATGTGGAGATGAAGAGGTAAGGTTTTTTTTTCCGCATTTGTTTGCTTCAGCCTTTCACTTCACTATGATGATTTGCTTGATTGTATGATAGCTATTATGAGGCTTCATTTTCTTAGTACTATTTTCTATGTAGGGGAAAATCGGAGTCTAGTTACTCAATTTTGAGATTTTTGATTTTCATGATCTAATAATTTCTGCCATTGGTTCTGTATTGTTGTTTTGAATGCATAAAAAATATTCTTTTCAAATTTAGATTTGTTTGCACGAATGTACATTTGATTGTTTAAGGGAGTTTTATTGGATTAGAGAACTGATAAAACTAATAATATTTAGTATTTCTTTGCTTAGATTTTTAATCAAGCTGATTGTGTTACAATGTATCAGAATATCGTGGAGTTTGAGATAGCATAGATCATTGATTTGGCATGAAATTTTTTATTGTAAGATACAATCTCCTTCTTTTAGTGTATACCAATCTTTTTTTTTTTTTTTTTGGGTTAAAGTAGTGTATACCAATCTCTTTTTTTTTTGGGTTAAATTAGTGTATACTAATCTTTTCCCGCACAATGATAACTGTCCAAGGAGCCAAAGTGAAAATTACTGGACCTGTTGGAAATGAAATGTTGATGCCTAAAGATCCTAACCCCACCAATATAATGGTAGGATTGAACAAATAGCATCCATCTCTTCAGATGTGCAAAATATGCTAAACCTTGATTCTGTTTGTTGTCCTTCCTACATGAAATATTGAATTTAATATTTCTTGCAGCTTGCTATTGGAACTAGAATTGCTTCTTTCTGTGGATTCTTGTGGAAGATGTTTTTTGAGAACCAAGACACCTCCAAGGTCTAGAATTCATTTGTTTGCAATTATAGACTCCTTGAGTTATGTAAACACGCCAAGCTGCTATTTATTGCCTTTTTTTTGGTTTGGCTTGGTTGGGTTAGGTTGAGCTTAAATCTGGCACTAAAATTTGAAATTCTCAATTTTATTTATTTATTTATTTATTATTATTTTTTAAAAACTTTTAGTAATAGCATGAAAAGAATGAGATTGTGTTTGATGCGGGATGATAGGATAACATTAGGTTTGACTGCTTTCATTGCATATTGGGTTATATGAAAGATCCAGAACTTCTTTACATTGTTGAATAGCCAAGTGAGCAGAACAATTGCACATACATAGAAGCCTTCAGGAGATATATAGGGTGAAAGACGAAGATATAATATTATATAGGTAGCTTGTTAGAAGTGGACCTACTTTAGATTTGGTGTCCCGTCCACCATGGTTAAGGGCTGTGGTGATCATTGTAGTCTTTTGACTACATACTAACTCAAATTAATTTATTAGAATTTATGTGACTACTATTATTTGTTCAAATTCATTTGTAGAAGTTGATTTTTATTATAAATAAATTTTTATTTGTAATGGTTTTATAATATACATTGGGTTCACTTACCCTAACTAGTATAATATATAAGTATCTAGTTGGCAAAAGAAAATAATAAACATAAGATAATCATTTCTAATAACTCTTTGAAATCTAATTTAAATAATTATAATTAATATTGAAAATAATCCAGTTTGTTGGGGTCCGGGAAAAATAAATAAATATAATTATTAAAATAATAAACTAGCTCGTTCAAATCCGGACCCGGGCTTCCTGTTCGAACAGTATGATAAATTAATTTAAGACATGTAAAACAATTTTAAATAATTAAAATAATAGAATAAGTGTCCTGGCAAATCATTTAAATATAAATTAAATAAATATAATTAATGAAAGTAATAAATTAATGACATTATGTAAATCAATTAAATATAATTTAAATAAATACAACTGGTGATAATAAAAATAATAATTATTCTTGGGTTCGAGGCTTCACTTTCAAATAGTAAAATTAAATCATTTTAAATTATTAGTAAAGTAAATTCTAATAATTAAAATAATAAAAATAATTATTTCGGGGAAGTCAATTGAATATAATTTAAGTGAATGCAACAGTTATCGTGGCACGTTTTTCAAGAATGGTGCAATTTAATAAAATGAATATATGCAAATTAATAAAATGTCCCGGGTCATCACATACTCGTCACGCGAATCAAATTTCTGGGGCTTCCTACCCCTATAGAGATATGGATGGTCATCACCGCTATGGCTACAACACATGACCCACAGAACTGAGTTTGAAGTTGTGGAAAGGGAAAGCATGGCAAAGCTGTTGCTAGCTTTCACGAAGTTGAGCTCTCCCGTAGCTCCGAATGGGATGCATGCCCAGAGAGGGCTTGCTGAAAAGAAAACCAAGCATTTTGGGGGTGGTGAAAGCCATCAGAAAAATATATGAGGTGAGTATGCATGAGTGGTAAGTATGGCATATTTATAGAATATTTGCGAGTGCTCACGGTGTTGGGGTGGGAAAGCTTAAATCACAAAAATATCATCAGCTGACATCATGTAATGAGCAATCCATTGCAAGAGCAGGTTCAACAGGCCCAATCAGAAAGTTCAAGCCAACACAATTATGAACAAAGAGATATCAAAGCCAAATGAGCCCAGTAGAAGCCATCGAAAGCTTGCAGCACCAAAGTATCTTTCTGAATACGTGGCATAAGTTAGTTGTATGATGTCACTAAGTTGCTATAATAAATTGAGCAGAACAAATAGTGAGCTAGGAGGTGGCTATATATAGATCTTGAGGAATTAGAGAGGGTTAAGTAATAAAGATGGACTAAATCATTGCATGAGCAGTCGTAATGGGGGCTTGATTGTATTGTTTTTAAGAGTAAGAAACAATTTTTTTTTTTTTTGGTAAGTAGAAACATAATCTTTTATCTGAGTAAGCTGTTGTAATTACTTAGTTGAATATTTTCATATTTAACAGATACTATTGCAAGAATCTGGTTAGAGTAGTACATAGGTAGATCTAGGACCTAATACAAGAAAAATATGCACATAGAAAAATCGGCACTATCACCATGTGTTGAGTTACAGGTCTTGAGTCGCTCAAAATGGGTTGACCCAACTCAATAATTAAGTTAGTGAGAAGTTGAGAAACTAGAGAGTATATATTTAGGTTGTGAATTCGTAGTTCATCATCTCGGATTTTGAGATGAGAATGATAAAATAATCTCGACAAATTCCTAAAAACTTTATTATATTCATACTACAAGGTAATATTGAATTATTGTTTCATGAGGAAGCATTACTTAGTGTTAAATTTATCTCCACCATGTGTAGTATAAAGCTCTTACGTTAAAATATTGCCCTATGAAGAGTCAATGAATTATCTACTATAACCAAGAAAAAAAAATGATGTTTGATTTAATAATTATAACCAAAAAAATGAGAGCATAATGTCACGTGGTTAGAGATTGAGGACGAAAATCTCACCAACATGCTGCTTTAGCCAAGCACTGTGGGATGACTAAGTACGTCTGTGAAGAGTTATCAGAGTGCGCGACATGGACCTTGGGAGTGTTAGAAGTTGATAACCCCAACACTTAGCCAACTCGGACACACAAGCTTGCAAAGGGTTGTGGGTACAAAGTGTGACCCTTTGGCAAGTTGAACACAAGGGAGTTATGCTTGTGGAAAGCTGAAAATATGTTAAGTATGGGGGCTGGAATGTATGCACGAAAATGGCCAATTAAACCCTGATTTCATTCACCATACAACTCATATATATATATATGTACAAAGCCTTGTTTAATGCCTAAGATCCTAGCCAAGTGGCTCTAATCATAGACATTTGTCATACTTACAAGATGATTATCAATGATATTTACAAGCAAATATGCTAGAAAATTCCAAATTAGGCACCTAAGCACAAGTTTGGAAAAATCTTACATAGAATAGGTAGTCTGGTCAGCTCTTAGGGCAGATTGGGCAGATTTTTCAGCACTTAGCCCATTTTCCAAAATGTTCCTTGCACAAATCTGATTTTCCCACCAAATTGTGAACCAGTGGCTTCCCCAACAAGCTGCCAAGCTCCAAAACACTCTAGAAACATTGGAGAGGGACTGTTCTTGCCTTGGTCAGATTTTCGCGTCGGGCACGTTCGGGCCATTTCGTGCACGTTCTGGCTAAGCCGTCAGTCTCATCAGGGCTAGAACACGCGGATCGTCTCAATAAGCCAAAGAATATTACAAAACTGCAGGTAGGATAAGCTAGCACTATTCTTGAAGTGAACCAAAAGTTTACACACCTAAATGTTGCTTTAAGAATTCTAGTTCCATCAAGAGACTTGACTATGCATAGAGGATTAATTGAGCCATCTTATAGAGAACCACTGGATTTTACACCAGAGAAACTTAGTTAGAGCAACACTTTTGCACAATCATTAAAATCAAATCCCTTCCCTTCATCAAGAAAAATATATATGTTGGATAAGAATTTGTCGAGCTGAACTTGTTAGGTAAGACAGCTTCCCCTCGAACCAAGCTCTTGCACAAGTAAAGAAAAGAAACAGCGGGGGTCATATCCCGCGTCTTTCCTCAAGTGTGAGAATTAGTATCCGAGCTCGGGGAATATCTAACAAACAGTGAATTTAGAAGTTGGAAGGAATTAGTTAACTCTTTGTCACTTTACTCGTACTATTTATAATAATGTGGGAGTGTCCTTTTTAGTGGTCCCCCATTGTCCTTGCACACTGTTCTTGTGACAAGTGTCTTGTAATGATTATTCCCTTTGTCACCATGAATATTTGGGTAATTATATATTTGGGGCTCATTTTTATCCATATCAATATATAATCAAGATCATCAATTAATAATTTGCAAAGCCTAATCTGGAGGAAGAATGACAAAGTAGTATACATAAAATATTATGCGAACACATGGACGCTTCGAAATCTAAAAGAATCGTATTTGTTTTCTCAAGCACAAAAGCATCCATCAAACTTCTGCCTAAAACCAGCCATCGAATTGACATTACACCTATATAAATTCCAAAACGAAATTAAACTAAACCAAATCAAGTTTTAACCCATTAAAAAAGGGTTGGTTACAAACTTTAGATAGTATCGAAAAGATATAAAAAGTAAAAAGATACCATACTAATTAAGTCCGAAGGCCTTGGAGACAACCAGGGAAGAGGAATGCATAATTATCAAGTAGGGGTGGATTAGGAGTGAGCCAAACAGGAGGTGGCATAATAGGTTTAATGCCTTTGATGTCGTAAGGATAATAACATGGTTCAAAAACCTTGTTTTCATATTTGAAGATACCAATGTCGTGCCCTCCGTAAAATGTAGTATCCTCCCAAGTATCAACTGTATCATCGGTGAAGTAGATAGAATTTGGCCTCAATGCGGAAAATCACTGGCATGTAGCGAGAAAGACTGATTCATTCCAACAAAAAGCACGCGATCATTCAAAGAATGCTTCAAGTATTTCATGACTCCATTGTTGAAGTCAACTTTATACACTTGAAAAAACAGTGTCTTGTAAGGGTAATAGTCTTCGATAACTCTCGTAACTATACTTCCATGGTCATCGATCTACCTTACCACGAATCATTCAATTATTAGAAAGTCATCAGACCATGGCTCTGCTATAAAGTAAGACTTTTTGAAGCACATATATTTGGACCATAGTTCATTAAATCCGCTACGAGTTTTCTCTCATCCGAAATCGACAAAGGGTACCGAAGATCCCAACAATCCAGCTCTTCAACATCATTCAAGCAATAAAACTACTTATCTCTACTCGAATACGCGATTTGCTTATAATCCTCTAATGTTTCATCTAATGGAATCCAAGCGCGATCAAAACCAGGCCTACAAGAAGCGAGCCTTCTATCGGGACTGGAAATACACATTGCTATGCAACGGTTGTTTCCTTCGTGTTCTTGATCTTCTTCATTAGGTGATGTTGAGAGAATCAACTTGTGGATAAACAAATAGGGCTCATCAGGTTTGTCATCTAGCAAGGTTTCAATGGACGGAAACTTAATTGTTCCATGAGAAATGGGATTGTAGAGAGAAAAAGTGCAATTGCTACGGTTTATATAAACTAGCCAGCTGTGAGACGATCCTATACATAAAGGGTCATGGTCGCCATCCTTATTCTTATCATTGTGTTCATCCATCTCATCATTCTTATCTTGTTCGCTTTTCTTGTGTTTTTTGATAGGGATGACTCTCTTCTCTTCCAGGCTGTAGAATCTATGTACCATGGGATCTTTAGATGGTAGCATAAGCCATGGAGATGTTCTGAAAGGCAGAGTTGATAACGAAATTGACAGATTCTTCGTCACATCGGCGACATTGCCATTTGCTCCAATGAAGCTCACTTGCCTTCTAGCCAACGAACGTAAATCGCTACTACTACTACTACTACTACAATTGATATTGCTACTTCGCGGTGATATCCCCTTAGTGCCCTTAAACAAGTTTCCCATTACACAAGCCGCCATCGTAGTGCCCTACCTTGTGTGTGTGAGAATCTTTGGATATTGTGAATGGAAATATTTTATTGTGGGAATCTTAAAAGTTTGTGAATGGAAATATTTAATATTGTGTAAGTTTGGTTGTGATGATTATGTTGAACATGCTTACCTAAAAGTTCGTGAGAAGTTGCCTTGCCAGCCAAAATATTCTGTGTACTCTTGCATGCGCTCTAAATGTTTGTGCATCTGATTATATCTTATGGTGGGTAATGATGATTCCCATTAAAAGTTTGCCTATATATATGTGTGTTTTGCTGGCATTAAAGAAGAAGGAAGTAACGAAAATGAGAAGAAGCAAAACAATATCTTCAATTAGTCACTATAACGTCGTGCATCATAATAGAGAGAGTTTGTCATACTTAGTTCGCTAGTTTCGTAGTTTGGTGTGCTCCTACTACGAAAGAAATATCGTTGTATCTTGGGAGACTCGCACCAGTCAACCGAAAGCACCGTAGTGGGGCGTTAAAAGTCTTAAAGACATCGAGTCCAACTCGAGCTTCGATATCATCTGAATTTTGGTTTGCTTCTCTACAACTTTAAGTTCAAAGTTTAATTTATATTCTATCTTAATTTGTATGCTTATTTACTGTCATATTTTAATTTCTTGTTTAAGTATTATAACTAATTTTATCATGTTCAATTTTATGAAGATTGTACCGCTAGAAAATTTCATATTTACAAGTTGCATATACACATCAGAAACAAATATTTCCAACAATCTTAAGACTTTTAAAGTTAATTTTGTGTGCTTATAGAACTTGTGCTTAATATATATACATAATTCGTATATATATATTTTTGGGGCTCATTAAACTATAACTCTAGTACAAATCAATGTCCTTGGTTATAAGACATGCACAGCTTCCTGGTAATTACTGCATAGATAGTTGAACAAGTTGATGTAGCTTTTAATTTTTTAATTTTTGGGAGCAGTAGCTTTCCTTCGTTGTAGCTTTTAATGCAATAGTTTTACTTCTTTAAGAATCTCAAAGCATTATAATATATATACATTGTAAGATTCTAACTGTTTCCTTTGAGAAGCAAAATAATAATTCTATTGTCAATTTACGCTACTAACAAGTTTTGATCCCAGGACTAGAAGGAAAATAACAAGTTATGTGTACTCTTGCATGTGTGCTAGAATGTTTGTGCATCTGATTATATCTTATGGTGGGTAATGATGATTCCCATTGAATGTTTTGTTGGCATTAAAGAAGGAAGTAACGAAAATGAGAAGAAGCAGAACAATATCTTCAATTAGTCACTATAACGTTGTACATCATAATAGAGAGTTTGTTATCTAGTTTCGTAGTTTAGTGTGCTCCTACTACGAAGGAAATATGTTGTATCTTGGGAGATTTGCGCCAGTTAACCGAAAGCACCGTAGCTGGGCGTTAAAAGTCTTAAGGACATCAAGTCCAACTCGAGCCTCGATATCATCTCAATTTTGGTTTGCTTCTCTACAACTTTAAGTTCAAAGTTTAATTTATATTCTATCTTAATTTGTATGCTTATTTACTGTCATATTTTTATTTCTTGTTTAAGTATTATAACTTATTTTATCCAGTTCAATTTTATGAAGATTGTACCGCTAGAAAATTTCATATTTACAAGTTGCATCTGCACATCAGAAACAAATATTTCCAACAGTGTGTCCCTCACCACTCACCCCCTACTACTCATTTGCGCTACCCTTTATGATTCAAAATCCTAGTGCGAGTTATTAATATAGCCTATTCGACAGCCCAGTCCTGAGCATAATTATGGAAATTAAGTTTATTAGCCAAGCATAGGAAAAAAATATTTTAGGCCACGGTAGATTTCGAGGTCGATTATTTAAAATTGGCATAAATCTCCCTTTCAATAAAATATATATATGAGTCCCTATTTATTTTCCTATTTTCAAAGAAGCCCTCCAGTTTTTTTTTTTATATAAATATAAATATAAAATAATAAATAACAGTAATATTAAAAATAAAAATAAGTAATAAGTAGTATAAATTAATAGAAAATATTTTATTATAATAATTATTATAAAGATAATGAATATAATAATAATAATAATAATAATAATAATAATAATAATAATAATAATAATAATAATGATATGTCTCAAACTAGCCATTATTATTAATGTAATACTTATTTTTATTCTTAAAACAAATAATATATCTATAGCAACAAAAGTGCATTTTTGTCATTTTATATAAGTCATTCACATTACTTTTCTATTATACTGACTCCCAAAGATCGACTTGGAATTAATATATCCATTCATATTTTCATTCTTAAATCATACCAACCATGACATATATCATTTCCCAAGTTAATTTCATTTCTTGGGGTCATTCTATTCCTTAACTCATTTAATTTATGTCCAAAATTATTTTAGGATACCAATCGCTATCTAAGTGCATCTTCACATGGACTGTGTTGCATGATTTCAAAAGCGTCAAATATTTTAATTAAGTTAATGCCTTTTTGAACAAAAACGCAATTTTACTTGAATTTGTGTCTTAATAAATAAAATATTCTAAATAAAAAATGAAATTGACATCTATTAAAGCACAACTAGAACCAATTTATTGAAGACTAATGTTTTATGTCACTCATTCACTCCTCCTTTGTATGGTAAGAATTCATATATTGAATGTAAAAAATCTCATATATATGGTAAATATTCTACTATACAAGAAAGGGTGATCGAGAGCATTCTTTATTGAAATATAGAATTGAGAATAGTGTAGGATCAGTTTTCATTTTCGATCAAATAGATTTTATATTGAATCTTACCTTTTTTTGGATGACATAGGAACTTAAATGGCTCACAGGAGCGATTTACCCCAAATCCTACCTTTTTAGCGTTTATAATTTCCATATTTGATTAAATTTTTTTGTTTAGATTTTCTTATAGCATACCAATAATTATTGGTTGCATTCATCAACCTTTTCTTCCAAAATAATGCTTTATATTTCATCACTATTTTGTATCGTAAATAATCTTATATATTTATTATCAAATCTCTCATTTATAGGTAAGAAGGAGTATATATATTCCATAATTTGATATCTCTATTATTGTCAATAAGAAGTATTTTAAATTAATTGATTAAGCTTAAACATGTTAACAAATGAATAGTTGAACTTGGATCATTAGAAGTGATATTAGAGCAGACTACTTGGAATCGATTTGATTAGACTCAATGTGCTGATTAAAGTAGTAGTTAAACCTATAGAATTTACCTATGTTACTTTTACAATATTCAGATAAAACATTACGCTGTTGTTGTCTAAAACTAACAATATATAAGCCCCATTAGAACTATCCATATGATGATTTACGAGTTTTCAACACACTTATATATGGCACGCTTGACACAGTGGATGTTGTATATGATTTTGGTTGTGCAAAATGCTTATCCTATATGTGGATAATTATAATTGAACAAATTGATTCAAATAGATGTATATCATAATTGTAAAATAAGTTCCTTTATATATCTTTTCAAGTCAGTCTTGATTGTTTTTCACTTTACACCTTATATAACTACGATAAAGTTATTTTTCATGATCTAATTTCGGATAACTACGTATATAGCAATTTAGAACTAAAAATTCGTAAAAATCTTGATCTTGATGCTTCGTAATATTTTGTTTCCTAGTCTAGAAAAAGTAGCATGTGGTTAAAACTTAAAGAGGTTAGTTCATAAACAAGTATTACAGGTATGAATGAAAGATTTGTTCACATTTCGGTATAAATCACTACCTATTTATAGGGTTAATATTGTTAGATCTAAACCATGCATCCTCCAGAAAGGATCATCTTTTTTTTTTTTTTTTTATAATTATGAAGAGGAACTCACTTCAGGCAGAACTACATTAAATCCATTCTAAAGTTATAAATCTTATAATGCAGCGGCTCATCATACTCCAACATATGCTCCAAGTTTGGACATGAGTTCAAAAGATATTATGGTTGAATTGTCAAGTAATGATCTATTAGAATTAGAGATCTTAAATTCAAATTACAGTTTCAATCTCTCCATCACGAGCAATTAATGCGTGAGCCCATGGCATAAGGTATGGTATTTCGATTAACACGTAAACGGCTCTGAAGTTTTTTTTCTTTTTCCGGTTTGAAGGAAGACTTAGCCATATGGGGATTGAATACAACAAAGAGCAGTCCTCTATGACTGTTCTATAATTATCTTTAAGTGATGTCTCACTTTAATATGATCTTGTAAGAAGATATTGACTCTTTTTCCCATCCGACCATATAAATAATTCAAAGAAAAAAGTATATTTTGTCAAATTAGTAAAGACATCATAAAAATGCAGAAAAGAGCCCGAATGGAGCATCTCCAGATAAGAAAACTGATGACAGTACAAATAGTAGAAGCCAAATAAAATGAACCACTAAAACGATAAATTCGCAATATCATTGACTTGACCAAAACTTAACACACCTAAATGTTGCTTTAAGAAATCTAGTTCCGTCAAGTGACTCGACTATGGCACAAAGGGTTGAGCCATCTTATAGAGTCACTGGATTTTACACAAGGGCAAAACTAAGTAGTTAAAGGAACACGATATCACAGTGGTATTATATATTCTCGTTTTGGGTGCGAGAGGTAGCGAGATTGATTTTTAAAATATACAACATCTTTTGTAAGTAATGTAAAATTGGTTTAGACATTCTTTTGATTTATAAAAAACAAAAAACCAACACTAGCGTAAACCAACACTAGCGTGCAGTACATAAATTATCTATTCAATCCCCTCCCTTCACCAAGACTCATATATATAATCTAGATGACCAATAATTTGCAAAGCCTAAACTGGATTTCAATCAGAGAAGAAAAGATTCAATCAAGAGAAGTTGTTAAATAATATATGTCTGCCTACAACCAGCCATCAAATTGACACTGCATACATAAATTTCAAAACAAACCAAACTAAATCAAGTTTTACCCATAGGGTTGCTATAAACTATGAGCATTATGGAATAGAATTAACAAAAGAATGCCATACTATCAAATCTAAGTCGGGAGGCCACCATGAAAGAGGAATGCATAATTATCAAGTGGCGGCGGATTAGGGGTGAACCAAATAGGAGTTGGCATAACATGATTTAAAAACCTTATCTTCATAATTGAAGATACCTACGTCGTGACCTCCATAAGGTGCAGTCGACTCGTCAGACTTCCAAGTAGCATCCCAAATATGCCGAGTTTCATCATCCGTAAAGTAGATAGAATTTGGCCTCAGGTTTTTCGATAAGTTTATATGGCTCGCAGTTGCTAGGCTCGTCTTCTACTGGCAAGGTTTTAATGGACGGAAGCTTGATGATTCTATGAGAGATGGGATTGTAGAGGAAAAGAGCGCAATCACTACGATTTGTATAAACCAGCCAGCCATGAGACGATCCTATACATAGAGGTTCATCATCCATCATCTCATGTTCGCTTGTGTCGTGTGTTTTTTTATAGGGACGACTCTCTTCTCTTCCAGGCTGTAGAATCTATTCACCATGGGATCTTTAGGTGGTAGCATAAGCCATGGAGATGTTCTGAGAGGCAATGTTGATGAGGAAATCGACATATTCTTCGTCACATCGGCAACATTGCCGCTGGCTCTAGTCATGAAGCTCACTTGCCTTGCAGTCGACCAGCGTAAATGGCTAGTACTAGAAGGTCTACGTTATGCCCAGTAATGCAGACCAACAGGCCCAATCAGTGCCTCGGTCCAGTCTTATTGCAGTACCAAAAACTAGTGCACTTAAAGAGCCCAGAAGAAGCAAGCGTACTAACGTGGCAGCTCCTAAGTATCTGAAAGACTACATGACAAAATAGGCAATGCGATAGGTGAGGAAGCATAACAGAATTAGTTAACAGGCATCTGAGCTATGAGCCTTGTGATAGTATAAATAGCAGTTGAAAGAGAGTAGATAGGGAGAGATATATCCACTTGTTATTTTTGATGATATCTTAGTTTACAGCTCTAATTTTGCTCAACACTTGCAACACTTAGAACTTGTTCTTCATTTACTGGCTACTAATCATTTCTTTGCTAAACAGACTAAATGTAATTTTGGGCAGCAGAAGATTGAGTATTTGGGGCACATAATCGGTGCAAATGGAGTGGCTATGGATCCAAGTAAGGTGCTAGCTGTGCAAGAATGGCCTGTACCAACAAATATCAAACAACTAAGGGGTTTTCTTGGATTGGCTGGGTACTATCGCAGGTTTATTAGAGGATTTGCAGCCATTGCACATCCATAAACTGAGCTATTAAAGAAAGATGCATTTACATGGACATCCGAGGCTACTCAAGTATTTCGGCAATTGCAATCAGCTCTATCGATAGCTCCAGTGTTAGCTTTGCCTGATTTTACAAAGCCATTCATTGTAGAGTCCGATGCATCTGGCCACGGTATTGGAGCTACATTATTGCAAGATAACCATCCAGTGGCGTACTTCAGTCAAAAACTCAGCCCCCGATCACAAGCATTGTCAACGTACCAACGAGAAATGTTGGCCATCACCACCTCAGTTGCCAAATGGTGTCAATATCTCATAGGGCGGCATTTCATTATTAAGACGGATCAGCAAAGTCTTAAGGCGATGATAGAACAGAGGATCCAAACACCCGACCAACAAAAATGGGTATCAATATAGCTTGGGTTTGACTTTGAGATTATGTATAAGCCGGGGAAGGAGAATATTGTCGCTGACGCATTATCAAGACATCCTGTTGAGGCTTCATTCTTAGCCATGTCTTCTATGGAATTATCATTTTTGGAGGATCTGCGCAAGGCGCAACACAATGATGTTTCCATATCATCTATTATTCAACATCTTCAACAAAATCCTGATTCTCTACCAGGCTATGTCTACAAAGAAGGTATTTTGTTGTTTTATAACAAGTTGGTGATTCCTAACTCACTGAGGCTATCTTTTATAAAGGAATTTCACGCTACACCAATTGGAGGGCACGCGGGAGGATTGAGGACTTATTTACGATTGGCAGCTAATTGTTATTGGCCTTCAATGAGGAAAGCAGTTAAACAATATGTGGCAGAATGTACTATATGTCAGCAGACTAAGACAAGCAATTTACACCCAGCAGGCCTTTTGCAACCACTCCCAATACCCTCTCAAATTTGGGAAGACCTCTCGATAGATTTCATATAGGGACTGCCGCCATCTAACAACTATTCAGAGATATTAGTAGTGGTGGATCGATTATCCAAATACGCCCATTTCATTCCCTTGGATAGCCTTTCAAGTTCCAAACTTGCTGACATCTTTGTCAAGGAGATTGTTCATTTGCATGGCATTCCGAAATCGATCGTGAGCGACCGTGATAAATTATTCATAAGTGCCTTTTGGAAGGAGTTGTTTCACTTACAAGGAACAACGTTGAAAATGAGTAGTTCCTATCATCCTCAAACGGATGGGCAAACGGAGCGACTTAATCGTACGTTGGAGATGTATCTTCGGTGTTTTGTCATGGATAATCACAAGTTGTGGCCCAAGTTCTTGCCGTGGGCGGAATTCCATTACAACACCTCTTATCAATCGTCGGCCGGCATAACTCCATTCTATGCGGTGTATGGTAGAGCACCGCCAACTTTGCATCATTACATGCCTATTTCGACCAAAAATGCAGCTGTGGATTATGATCTTCAGCAAAGAGATGCCATTTTGGCCACTTTAAAAAACAATCTTCAGCGTGCACAGCAGAGGATGAAGAACCAAAGTGACAAGAACAGAATTGATAAAGTGTTTGATGTTGGGGACTGGGTGTTTGTGAGGCTGCAACCTTACCGACATACGTCGGTTCGTGGCCGCTCAAATCAAAAGCTCAGTAGAAAGTTCTTTGGGCCATTTCGTATCACGGAGCGCATTGGTGCAGTCGCTTACAAGCTGTAATTGCCAGACACGGCTCGACTCCACCCTGTCTTCCATGTATCACTTTTAAAGAAGGCTGTTGGAATGCATGATAACAACAATCAGGAGGTGGTTTTACCACCATACCCGACTCTACCTCAACTATAGCCAAGTGCCATTCTTGATCAGCGGGTACTTCATAAAGGACATACCTTGCAGTCTCAGCTATTGATTCAATGGGAACACCTTCCACCGGATGAGTCAACTTGGGAAGATGAACAAGATTTCTTAGCTGCTTATCCCAATTGGAACCTTGAGGGCAAGGTTCAGCTGGACCAGGGGGGTAGTGTTATGCCCAGTAATGCAGACCAACAAGCCCAATCAGTGCCTCGGTCCAGTCTTATTGCAGTACCAAAAACTAGTACACTTAAAGAGCCCAGAAGAAGCAAGCGTACTAACGTGGCAGCTCCTAAGTATCTGAAAGACTACATGACAAAATAGGCAATGCGATAGGTGAGGAAGCATAACAGAATTAGTTAACAGGCATCTGAGCTATGAGCCTTGTAATGGTATAAATAGCAATTGAAAGAGAGTAGATAGGGAAAGATATATCCACTTGTTATTTTTCTTATTTCTTTTCCAGCTATTGTAGTTTCTCTGTTAATGAAAGATCCATCACCTTCGGTGGTCTTCCCCAAATTCACAGTGTTCATAACAGTCTACTACTGATGTTGCTGCTCCTCGGAGATAGCCGGCCATTAGTTCTGTGAGACAAGCATCCCATGATACAAGCCATTATCTACTGTGCACGGTCTCTTGTTTCCCTCACCCACAAAAATTAATTACAAAATCTTTCACGCTCATAATGAATAGCATATCACGAGACCAAAGGTCCGGTCAAATTCTCACTTTTGGGCTGGTTTTATAAGAAAAAGTACATGATGCATCTTATTACTCTTTCTTTCACCGGAAATATCCTTTAATATATAATTTTTCCCATAAAAATTAAAATAATAATGAAGTAAAAAAGAGTAATTAAAAAGATAAGTAAACATAACACATCCTATTGGGTTTTCAATCACCACCATTTATAGTAGTTTGGATTCGTTTTTCGGAGCTTCCCTTTTTTCTTTTATTTTTTTTTCGGTCAGAGATGAAACAGTAGCTTTAGTATTACCTGCAAACATTTTTATAACCTCCTTAGAAGATCTAGAGTAAAGTGGTTCCAGAGGATGTCAATTATCAAACCAAAGGTTAATGATTTTACCATTTCCAAGTTTATAAAATAATCTATTCTCTAACAAGTGTTCTGAATTTCAGGATCTTCCTCCAAAGCCATGTGCATGATGAAGAAGCCCTAATTTATAGAGAACAAAAATATAAATATTAGAAGAAAAAAATTAAATAGGAATTATAAATTGAGTTTAACGTCTCTAATTAACAAATAAATATATTATTTTAATTAACTATATCCTTGCAATAACCTAATTTCAAACATCTAAAACATGTTCTACACTACAAAAAAAAATCACATAAATAACAGTTTTTATTTCTAACTGTTACCTATATGAAATATAGGTCATAATAAAGGTGACAATTTTTTAATTTAACTGTCATGTATTAAGCATTACACTTGTACAAAATAGGCAGCGGTTCTTTAACCCAAATTCCTCCACCAAAATTTTGACTCTCTTTAAAAGTGAATAGATTTCCCCACCAAATTTTGCTCCACCGCCTATCTCTTTTCCCTAAAAATTTTCACTCTCTTCAATGACGCTTCACTTTTTCGATACAAAAAGAAAAAAAGAAAAATGACTTTTCACTTTCTCTCTTCGCCTTTCTCTCTCTTTTCACTTTCTCTCTCTCCTCACTTTCGATCATCGAAGATCGTCCATGCTCATCGATGATTGTCAACGTTCACCGATGATCGTCAACGCTATCATCAACACTCACCGACGATCGTCAATGAACATCAACAATTCATCAAGGACCATCAATGATCATCAACAATCCTCAACGATCATCAACGAATACCAACAATCCTCAACGATCATCAACGAACATCAATGATCAACTGTTTAATCGCCGGTCAGTCGTAATTATATTGCATGTGAAGTGATAAGGTTTGTCGTTACCTGTTAAGCCCTAATTTTGCAAAGTGATTTTTTTTTTCTTTCAAAAAAGCTAAATTTCTAGGTCATTTGCATCGATTTGCATTTTAGCATTTCTATATTTAATGTGTTAGTGATTTACTATTTTTTGTTTAATTTCAAATATTTGATTATAGTGATTTCAACTACACTGGTTCTGTAAATTTTATTGTAAGAAAAGTGAATTTAATTGAGTTAAATATTAATATTATATATACCTCTATGTATGTATTAAAATTGTTTTTTAGGTGTTGACTTTTACCATATTAAAGTATTTTTATTACTGGTAATTTATGGGAATGAATTATTTATGACCCAATTTGATATATCACATAATATATATTAATGCTGACTAATTATAGGAATCATTTAGAAATGGTATAAGTTATGAGATAATAGTGAATTTCAGTTACAGATTTTGTATGATTTAAAGCCAAAAAACTTGGCTAACTAATCTAGTGGCAAAGTTCTATCTACTTATATTGAAAAGAATTAAGGAGAATGTGGGTCTTGTGCTAGTGCTTAGTTAGATAGTCTTAATTTTGCAAAGTGATTTTTTTTTCTCCAAAAGTTTCTAAATTTATGGGTCACTATATGCACGATTTTCATTTTAGCATTGTTTTCCTTTAATGTGTTAATAATTTACTAATTTCAGTTCAATTTCAATTATTTGATTTTAATAATTTTAGCTGTATGGATTTTGCAATTTTTTTTCTTAAAGATTCGATTTAATTGAGTTGAATTTTGGCTTAATAGTACAGTAGATGTATAGTTGTGCTGCTTAAAATTGATAGCTATGGATCTATGTCCCGTTAGGCCTAGTCATCATATATCTACACTTCAAATTAATGCATGAATTTCTCTGTTTTACTTATAAGCATTTGCTTTACCTTTTGTTTCCAGGTGAATACAATAAGTTGAAATTTGATAAGCATTATCAGGGTTCTCCTTTGAGAAATAATGGTTTCACGAGGTTTTGTTCTTTGCTTAATAATTGGCGTGGATATGCAATCCATGCTGCTATGGAGAAGAAATCACAAAAGATGCTTTTGTATTTGACGGGGTTGGTATCTGCAATGGTGGGGTGTAGTTATGTAGCATTTTCGCTATGCAAGAGGTTTTGCCAGGCTACTGGATAGGGGGTACCGTTCAACGGCGTGAGGTAAGTGAAGATTCTATTGATTTTACTTATCCAATGCACTTGGGTTTTGTCCCTGTCCAAGTGAGACCATTTATTGCCATCTTGCAGAGTGAGGAAGAAAAGATTGCTCGCCATGCCAAAGATAGAACAGTGGCTACCAGGTCTAGGTTTTAGTCTTGACTTTCATTATTTTCTATTTCCCTCATGTAATGAACAAAAAAATTCTCTTACTTTGTTGATTAAGTAATATTTGGAGGATTTTGGTCTATGAATCAGGTAAAAGGCTTGTTTACTATATATTTTGATATAATAGAGAGAAAATGGAGGAAGACAAACCTTTGCAGTAGTTTCTATCTTTAGCAAAGTATTCTAAAAGTGTCCCCTTTCCTCTTCTGTTACATCTCAACGTGTTTCATATTTTTTAAACTCTCTAGCTCATATTATGCTACCATGGGCTATTAGAATATTAGATGCTTGATCTTTTTCCCCTTTGCATCTTTATACATGAAGATTAACTTCCTTTGACTCAGTAGCTTCTTTGTCTGACAATCGCAAAGGTCACCTTGGATTGAGACATATCAAAACTATTTAAATGTTATCTAACAAGCACAAAGTGATCCCTTTGATATATTATTTCTTCCTTTATTGAACATATCATTTTTGCTGTACTCCATCCATGGAAGAAGATTCTAAATAATTGTTATCCTGGCAACAGGGAGATTGTCACTATAAGAAAAAACGGTTGAGGCGACGGCTAAAATTCGTAGCCTAGCAGTAGCCAAATTGGGACGGGCGACCGCTAGGCAACGGAATTACGTCCGTAGTAAAAAGGCTTGTCGCCAAATTGATATTTCGTAACCAATCCGTAGCCAATTTCGAAAGTGAATTTGTATTTATTTTTTATAACTTCCGTAGCAAAATAGCCATAGCCCATCCGTAGCCAACTAATTATTTATTTATTATTTATTAATTATTAACATCCGTAGCAAATCCGTAGCCGTTTCGGTCGTAAATCGTCCGTAGTCCACGACTACGGATTTGTATCCGTAGAATATCGGTAGCCACTTGTCTGCAGCAATCCGTAGCCCATTCGTAGCCAACTAATTTTTTTTAATTTATTAATTATTAATGTCCGTAGCAAATCCGTAGCCGTGTTGGTCGAAAATCGTCCGTAGCCCACGACTACGGATTGGTATCCGTAGAATATCGGTAGCCACATTTCCGTAGCTAATCCATAGCTAACTAAAATTTTGATTTTATTATTAATTATTAACGTCCGTAGCAAAGTAGTAGCCAATCCGTAGGCCATTGTCGAAAATTGTCCATAGCCAATTCGTAGCCATTTGTTGACACATATTGGTGGCTAATCTGTTGCCGAATTCCGTAGTTATTTGTCCGTAAAAAAACGGTGGCTAATTTTATGTGGCTGAATTATTACAAAAAATAGTATGAAATGTAAAAATTTAAAAATAAAACAAATTTACACAACAAAACGTAAAATTAAATATCCAAAATAATATTTACATAACGCATCTTTCAAATTCATAAAAATATAAACATATTGTTTGATATTAGTTTATAAAATTGTCCAAAAGACTAAATCCTAAATGTACCATTGATCACATTGATCGGGCTACTGTCGTGGGTATTTGAGTCGATTAATCTCCTGCTGTAATTCCTTCACGAGTTGCATGGCTTCGTTCACTTGTTGCTGCGTCTCTTGCTGTGCATTTCCTTGGTCATGGAGTTGTTGCCTCATGGACTCTGTTGCTTCATTGACTCGCCTGTCGACTTCTTGTTCCGAGAGTCCAACTCTAGTTTTCATGGTTGGAATAGGGGGTGCTTCCCTACCAATGTGGACTCCTTGCGAGCCGAGTCTATAGACACGCCCTTCTTTCGCCCCACCAACAGCTTGGTAAAATATCTCATCGGGATTAACGGGTGGCGTCGTAGGGTCTTCTTGCGTCACAAGTTGACATTGCTCGAGCATCTCCTCATATCGTGACTACAAAAACAACATTTATAAATTTTTAATATTCTTATACCACTCAATGTCACGCCCCAACTCTACCTCACCTAAAATCAAGTCGGGACGCGATAAAATTTTGGCATTATAACGTTTATAATATGGACCCAAACACAAAATTATAACATGCATAACAATTCATATAGCCACAACAACCAACATACAACCACAAATATGCCAAATTTACAATCCAGACCTCCAACAAACAACCAAAGGATATGTCTTCTGTGACAACCACTTCAAGATAATCGTATAGATACAATTCTCATAATGAAATACATAAGTCTAACAACCTACACATTACAAAAGAGATTTATGAAATTCAATTTTTATAACCTTTTAAACTAAAAGTAGCAACTTAAACTTAACATAAAATTATATAAATTTAACAAAATTAATCGACAGTAAAAGTAATACACTGTATAAATACTTACTATCGTCTGAGCAGTCTTTGGATCAGATAATTGTATACCATCACCCTCCCATTTACTGTGAGCGACCTTGAAAATATCAGCTTTATAGATAGGGGCGTTTACTGTGTCCGCCTATGTTATTAACTTCATAAGTAGTAATTACTCAAAAACTAGAATATTAAGATAGACAAATTTAAACGGCTATTAAATTTAAGTTACATACCATTCTTCTCATAACCTCATGAAAGGGGGTGGCACCCGTGAAGTGTACTACTGGGCTACGGACAACAAATAATACGTATTCTAACTTGTTAATAGGTACGATCAACGTATTAAAACGTGTTAATATCTTCATATTTTTCTTGTTTGTGAAGTTTATACACAATGTGATAGTTTTTCGACTCCTAGATTGAGCGTTTATTAACATTAACATAATGTTAAGTGAAAACATAATAAGTTTGATTTAAACGACATTTGATTTCTCTATAAAAGTACCCACGTTAATGAAATATGGATCAAGTTTATTTTTATTTAAAAAATTTGTAACTCAAGTGAAGTTACTACGTTGTAGGTGCAATCAGAATTTCATAATTCAAATTAAAAACGACAAAGTTTTTTATTTAAATCCGTAGCCTAACAGTAGCCAATTGGCTACTGCTGGGCTACGGACAACAAATAATACGTATTCTAACTTTTAAAATAGCTACGAACAACGTATTAAAACATGTTAATATCTTCATATTTTTTTTGTTTATGAAGTTTAGCGATAAAGTGATAATTTTTGACTCCTAGATTGAACGTTTATTAACATTAACGTAATATTAAGTGAAAACATAATAAGTTCAATTTAAACGACAAACGATAAATTTCAGTTTTTTATTTAAATCCGTAGCCTAGCAGTGGCTACTGCTGGGCTACAGACAACAAATAATACGTATTCTAACTTCCAAAACAGTTACGAACAACATATTAAAACGTGTTAATATATTCATATTTTTCTTGTTTATGAAGTTTAAACACAAAGTGATAGTTTTTCGACTCCTAGATTGAACGTTTATTAACATTAACGTAATGTTAAGTGAAAACATAATAAGTTCGATTTAAACGACATTTGATTCTCTATAAAAGTACCCACGTTAATGAAATATTGACCAAGTTTATTTTTATTTCAAAAATTTGCAACTCAAGTAAAGTTACTACGTTATAGGTGCAATCAAAATTCCATAATTCAAATTAAAAATGATAATTTCAGTTTTTATTTAAATTCGTAGTCTAGCAGTAACTAATTGGCTACTGCTGGGCTACGGAAGAGTCCAATTCCGTAGCCCATCCGTAGCTAGGGACTACAGATGGGCTACAGACTTTATTATTTTACTTTTTCCTATTTAATTAAAATAGCTGTATTTATTTTTTTTAATATTTTTTGAATAATATATAGTCCGTGGCCAATCCGTGGCTATTGGCCACTGCATGGCTACAGAATTTTTAATAAATATTTTTACCGAATTAATTAAATAATTCGAAGCTAGTCCGTAGTAAAGTTACAACGGCTAGGCTACAGAATATTATTTTTTATTTTTTTTATTAATTAAAATTATTATTCGTAACCAATCCGTGACTATTTTGACTACTGTATGGCTACGGACTTTTTTATGAATTTTTTGCCAAATTAATTAAATAATTCGTTGTTAATCCGTTGCAAATTTACCAGGGCTAGGCTACGGAATATTATTTTTCATTTTTTTTATTAATCAAAATTATTTTTCGTAGTTAATCCGTAGCAAAGTTTTGTCATCATTTCAACGGTGCTAAGTTGGCTAGTGCTGGGCTACGAAATTTTTTTTCTGTAGCAAATCCGTAGCCTGGCAGTAGCCAGTTTACTACGAAAAAAATCCGTCACCCAATTTCGTCGCCCGAACGCTGTTTTCTTGTTGTGTGTTGTGCAATTCAACGCTGATATGGCTGATGGAATGCCTTGGAAGTTTATTTTGTTTGATAGGCATGTGTGTGTGTATATATATATATATGCACACAATTGTTGAGTTTATATGTATAAATGCATAACTTCTACACAGATATGTGCTATAATATTTGTGATTTCTGATTGCAGTTAAGGGTGAAGGGAGGGGAAAATGCACTTGCCTTTTATACTGCTGAGAACAAAAGTTCAAAGCCTATAACTGGGGTATCTACATATAATGTAATTTCCATAAAGGTAACTTTTAAATTCTCTGGTCCACTTCTTTCATGCTCTCTCTATGTTTGTAGAACTGATTCGAAAGTATGAGACTGGAAGAGTGCATCTTAGTAATGATACAGTGATTTAAGTATGAGATGTGTCACAATTTTTACCAACTGATTAGCTCAGTTGGCAATGATTGGGTACCACATTGCCTTTTATTACAACTTTGGATGTTTTGGTTGGGTAAAAATATAATCTAATTTTTCATCTTCCCAGACAGTAGTTTACTTCAACAAAATTCAATGCTTTTGCTTTGAGGAACAACTACTTCTTCCTGGAGAACATATTTACATACCGGTGAGTAATCCACCATTGTATCTAGAAATCGTTTTAACCAGTCATTCTTTGGCAGTGAATGACATAATTGCATTTTCACTCTTGTAGGTGTTCTTTTACATGGACCCTGAGTTTGAAACATATCCTAGAATGGATGGTATCACCAACTTGATCCTATCTTATACATTCGTTAAGGTCTTTGATTGGACTGTATTGTGTAGTGAAGGAGTTGGAGATATATAGACTCCTAGAGTTCATCATGTGTTTAACTATAAGTTTGATTCCCTTTTAAGAGTTTCATTATTCGTTGTTCAATGTTGCTTTCCATTTAGGTTGTATTACTTTGATGCTTCTATTGTTGAGTGCCTTTGTTACTTTGTTACCAAATACAAATCTGTGTGGCCTTGTACCTTTTCCAGTTTTAATAAATTGGCATGCTTATATTTCAACAGCCAAAAGATTTCGAACCGGTCCTAGAACTACTGAAAAGTCTAACAAGTGCCTTGGCGAATTCGGGACCTGCCAAACTCTCTGGAAGGTTAAGGTTAGCAAATAAAAAAGCAGGCTTCAAATGTGAGGTCGATATGCTTGTGAGAGGCCGAAAGCCAAATACAAGACCAACCCTCTATAAAATGCATGCCCAGCTCTTCATGCTGCTGCTGCTTCAGGAATCGGGGTCCAGCTCTAGCTAACAGTCATGGCTCGACTTGTGATTTTTATTCTTGCCCTTTTGCCATTCTGCACTGCTGAAGTAAGTAATTTATAGTTATAGCCTTGTGGTAGACGTATATGTTGCAATAGGTTTCAGCCTTCTTAATTATCTCCATGATTTACATGCGTGCTGCAGGTTTCATCTGATTCTAAGATTGAGAAGATGCAAACCATTTCATCCCGGCACTAAACGTAATCTAAGCACTTGACCTTTGTAGTTGACTTTTGAGTCGGCACATAAAGCAAATGAAAGAGGAATGGAAAATCTCCAATTGTCTTCATTCTTCTAATTCTTTTTGAATAATGAGCTTCTGGAGTTCATATGAATCTTGAATGACTAATATTTCTGTGTGAGCAAGGGAATCCAATGATTGCATAATATTCTTGATTATTTGCATTTGGGTGGGCACCAAATGTCGATGTGTAACTTTCATCCCTTGAATATTTCATAATAGGTGGCTGTTGAAAACTGCAACCTATCACTCTAGTAAGAAAAGGTGGCAGTGGCAGCCAACTGCCTCCTATTAATGCATTCATAATAGGTAGTGGTTCAAGAGTTAGTGAAATAGGTGACGGCTATCTTAACTACTGCCTATGTAGATTATAGTATAGGCAGCAGTTTTTTTAAACTGTCATCTATAGTATAGGCAACACGAGTATAGGTAGCACCTTAGTGACGGTTTTAAAAAGTGTTACCTTTTCAAAGATGATAGTTATAAATTGTCACCTTTTAAACATAAATCGCTGCATATTTGAAAGATTCTTGTAGTGCTAGCTAAAACACAATAGAGCCAGTTATTTGTAATTGTTTTCATACTCATTATTTGTAATTGTTTTCAGACTGATTATTTTCATACAAAAGAAAAAAAATCAAGAAGGGTATGATTTTAGGGCCTAAAGTTGATATGATATGCAATTTAAGGCCTAAACTCCAAACCCTTTAATAGAACAACATTATAAAAACGAGGCTGTTATTTTATTTAAAATTAATAATTTTACTCCTAAATCTGGTCTAATATTGAAGTTAGGGGTTGAATCTAAAAAAGTTTAATGCCGCTGTACTCGAGGTTTACCAGTTGGTGGTCGGGCTCCGCCGGATTACTGGTGGTCAGGTTTCACCAGTTAGATTCCCTTGTCAACACAAAAAAAAACAAAAAAAAAATTTAATGAAAGGTCTCAAATAGTCAAATTTATAAAAAATAAAAAATAAAAGTAACTTACACACCGTTAACTAGGGCATCACTATTTATCTTACCTATTATTTCTTTTTTCACTCTTACATGATTTTGTTTTTTAAAAACACCTCATAAAAAAAATAATGGGTAAACATCTCCAACTCATTAGCCACACAACGAATTTCAACATTTTTAAAGCCAAAAAAAATACCAAACATATGCACGTATATAAATTGACATATACTCACACATGCACATATATTTAAGCTTATATAGCATGGGAAAGACCCACTTTTTCCAAGATTTTTAGGCATTTGATACCTATCCTTGTACAAGTTGACTCTTCTATAACATACTTTTCTTATAATTTCTTCTACAATAGCCTTATATCAGTGATTACGAAGCATTAATATATAAAAATCAGTAAGCATTTAAGTGTTGAATATCAGATTTCTTGTGTATATGATAAAAAACTACTATATAAAGAAGGGTGAAGGGGTAATATAGTAATGCTCGAGAAATAATTATCCTACCACTGCCGGATTAGGGGTAAGCCAAACAAGAGGTGGCATAATACGTTTGATGCTTTGCAAATCGCATGGATAATAACATGATTCAAAAATCTTATCTTGGTAATTGAAGATACCCATACCGTGGCCTCCGTAAGATTTAGTATTATAAAAAATGTGCAGAGTATGAAGATCATCGGTGAAATAGATAGAATTTGGCTTCAGTCGTGGAAAATCACGAGCTTGTAGCGAAAAAGACTGATTCATTCCAACAAAGAGCACGCGATCATTCAAAGAATGCTTCATATATTTCATGACTTTTTTTGTGTTGTCGACTTTATACAATTCAAAAAATAGTGTCTTGTAAGGTAAAATGTCAGGCTGTTTCAAATAAGAGTCATGCTATATGTCACTTTAATTTTAACACTTTTATACCACTTCTTAGTTGGTAGATGCCAAGTTGGCTAACTCAATTTTTACCTCTCCCTATTTTTATTCTTTTTTTTCTCTCTCTTCTAACGTTTCTTCTTAACGTTTATTCTTAACATCGTTTCTTTTTTTGTTAACCTAACCAGAACACCCCCTTTACCAAAAAGAAAACCAGAACCCCCCAAATCAGTTCAGCAAAAACAAGCCCCTATTCTCTCCTACAGTTTACGTCGACGCGAAAGAGAGACAAACCAAAAAGAAAGAAAAAGTGAGCTTCTTCATTCTTTTCTTTTCTTAATAGCTTTTTATTTGCTCTGTGGTACAACAGAGACGTGAATTGCTCATATGGTTTTTTTTAAAAAAAACTTTTGAGAAATGGGTTTGTGGAAAGATTGGATTTTGACGTTGGAGGTTTAGAGAACTATCCTTGTTTTTATTCATAGCTTTTATGTTTCCATGTTTTGAGATATGGGTTTGTGGCAAAATTAGATTTTGATGATGGGTTTTTGGTGAATGTCTCCATTTTTATTGATAGCTACAATTTAATTTTTTGCGATTTTCATGCTCTGGTTCGCTAGAATTTTCTTCTGTCTTGATTGATTTCCATGGGTTTCTGTTGATTTTGTTTTTCAGCTTTCGATTGGTCTTCGAATTTGCAGGAAAGTAGAGAGTTTTAAGGTATGTTTTCCTTGAGGTTTCAATCTTTTATTTTTGTATTTTTTTGTGATTTTGTTCGTAAATGTGTTAATTATACTTGGGCTTGATTGATTTGTGAAGGTCTAATTTGAACGTTTCTAGAAATGTTGTATAGAGGGGGATACGCACACCTAACACCCAACAGATTGAGCAAATCACTACACAACTCAGTAGGTATGGCAAGATTGAAGGCAATAATGTGTTTTACTGGTTCCAAAACTGCAAAGCATGGGAGAGGCAGAAGCAGAAACGCAATAGTCTTGGTTTAGCCATAGTACAAGAACACCATCAACAACTAGCATAATTAGCAGCCCTTAACATTGGATATTAAGGGAGATGTAAGAATGGAAGAAGACAACCTTAATTACAAAATGAAGTGCAGATCTTGGACATTTGAATGGTTCGAGGAAGATGATATATTGCATAGAGGAGGGAGTGCAGATCTTGGACATTTTATCTCACTCTAGAGAGCTCATATTGCTTTTGTCTTTCCTTGTTTTGGGAAAGAAGAAAGACAAGTAGTAGTGTCATTTGTACTCTCCTGATTATTCTTGTCATTCCTGACGTGGAGCTGCCAAAGTGCTTTGTCTCTCTTGAAAAGAAAAAAAAGGTATAATTTGAGCCTTTTTGGCAATATTTGTTTTCTAAGGAAGCAATTAGTTATGGCTTCTAAATCTTTCTGGTTATGATTTTTGATGAGTTATAAAGTGTATTTATTACATGAATTTTGGGTGACCTTTTTTGGTTCTTGGTTTCACTTGATTACTACATTTTCAAAATGATCTGCCTCATAATCACACATTCGTTTATGAGGTAAAGGGAGAAAAAAGATGTGACCTTTAAAAATCTTATTCATTTGAAGCAAACACTTTTAATCAATGCTTGAGACTTCCCAGAATCCGTGTGCAAACTTTTATGAACATTAGCAATTCCTTGTTCAACTCCGCATGTCTGCTTAAAAGTTGTCCAGAAATATGAAAATTTGCTTCTAAGTAAAACGCGTTGCAATATTTGTAGTCTTAGAATGTATAGTCGTCTATTATAGGATTTGTGTATAAGTTGTCTAAAAAATAGAACTTTCTATAGAAAACACATAATCTCTAAAAGTAATTGTCAAATTAATCACGCTAAGTCTCCATTCTTAAAATTCAAAAAGAAAAGAAAGTAGTCCAAAACCTACACCTAGAATCTTATTATGTATGTGGAAGTAAATCTCAATTCATAATTTCTTATACAATTCCATAGAGTTTAGTGGACAAATGGTGGTCATGTCCATGGCAATTGTATCACTTGCTTCGCAAAATTGATCCTTGGTTATCAATTGATACATTTTCTCAATCACTTGGATTGTAAGTCACAAATCCTGCACATTGCTGGCATGTAATATTATAGGGAAAAGGTGAAAAATATTAGTCGCAAAGAGCAACAAAAATGAACTAAAGTGAGAATAAAGAGTAAACCTGTAAGAGCTGCATACAACTAGGACGAATTCCAGAGTCATTTGTAAGTTGTTGATCATGAATAAATAATGATTAACTGATCACAGATTAGTCAATAATAAATACAAGATGAATGATTAATGGAACGTAACTATAACACGCTTACTTGGATATTCGTTACTGAGTTGATTGAAATAATGCTTTCTTGTGTTCCAATGTTTGCAACTTGAGATGTTCCAAGAGGGTCATTTGAAAGAATATTTTCTGCATTTAAAGACGGGATTTCCTGATGTTGAACATCTGAGATATTTCTTCTGACCTGTAATAATAAATATAGGCAATACTAAAGTCTTGTTCAAGTAATAAAGTGAAAAAATAAGAATTTATTTTTCTTCACCCTTTGTCTCTTTTGAGTTGCCATGATAGATTCTTTTTGCTTGTGGTTTCTCTGAGAAATCTATACAACACATCAATAATTGAAACCAATATAAACCAACTACAATAATAAAAGAATATTAGAAATCAAAAGCTGACAAATATGAAAAAGAGAAAACATACACAAAGAATATTATACACACCTTTTTTTGGTCACCTTTGTAAATTTTTCTACGTACGACTCTTTTCTTTTAAAGCAGGGGCGTCCTTTTCTTGAAACTTATAAAGGGCTTAAATCTTTAGAACTTGAATGACAATTTTGAAGATGCCCAACATTGACAAGTTTTTTTTTCTATTTCATCATTGACAAGCTGCTCTTCCATTTCATCCAAATAAGCCATTGCACTATTATAGAGTCGTTCAGATTTTGCTCCAATTTGTGCAACTCTAATCAAATGTGAGTACAACTTATTATATCGTATAATTTCTTCATTGGATTCAATTTCATCATAAAAGATCTTTATATCTGCATGAGAACACTTTATATCTATTCTTCATCGTAATAGAATGTATTTATCTGGTATCTTATCCACTTTTTGATCCATAAAGACGCATAATGCATGTCTGCAAAGAATCCCTCGGAATTCAAATAGTCAAAAAATGCATCTCACATCTAACTTCTGCATATCAAGAGTGACTTCATATACAACTTCATCAGTAGTTTTTTCACAAACATCGAGTCTTTTGGAATTATCTTTAACATCAAATATCGATATAGACCCATCCTTTTTTACAAGCGTAACATTAGTACAAAACATAAGGTTCTTAATCTCATCTTGAAACATTCGAAATATTCGATTTGTATAAGCTTCCCAAACTTGTTTTTCCATCAAAAGATTTGTAATACGAGGAATGCTTGTGTTACATAATCGAAAATCTTCATCTCTTTCATTTTTTATTTTTCTTAACATAGCCATATCATATTGTTCAACAAACTGCTTAAGACTAGTCCGACTATGAACATAATCATCAAAGAAAGAATTTATGCTCTCACTCCTTTGACTACTTGACATTCCTGCCCAAAATGTATCCTTTACGTAGACTGGAACCCAACGATGCCGATCTCCATACAAATTTTTTAGTCATTCATTATCTATCAAATCATATTCCTTAACCATTTTTTCCACCTCATTTCAAAATCATTAACTCGTAAGGAGTCATACACAACCATATGTAAAGTACTCCTAATTTCTTCATAGCCTTTGTATCTTTCTAACTTTTTAGGAATTTTTTTCATTATATGCCATAAGCACAAACAATGATGAACATTTGGAAATACTTGTGCAATAGCATTTTGAATTGCTTACACTGGTCTATAATTATTACTTTCGGTTCAATTCCTGACATGTATTCCAACCAAACCTTAAGTAACCAAACATACGTCTCAGTAGTTTCATCTGAAAGCAATCCATAACCTAATAATATCAATTGACCATGATGGTTTACTCCAACAAATAGAGCAAAAGGCATATCATATTTATTCGTCAAGTATGTTGTATCAAATGTAACAACATCATTGAATGACTCATATGTTGCTCTACACCTTGCATCAGCCCAAAAGACATTTCTCATCCTATTTTTCTCATCAACTTCCATTACATGAAAAAAATCAAAATTTCTCTTATGCAATCTTCTAAAATAACTAAGTAAAGCCTCTGCGTCACCTTCACCAAGCCTTAATCTTCTTTGTTTAGTAATATAATTTCTACAATCCTTTTCTCCAAAATGAATATTTTGGAAACCCCCTGCTTCGATAGCTAAAGAGCTATAGGTTTTACTAACTTTAATGCCTACTCTATCATTCAAATCAATGAGTCGTTTAGTCGGATATCAAGCTTTTTGTTACTTCAGTGCATGTATGCATCAGATGGACTAACTTTGTGGTTATGTTCCAATTCAACTGCTGTCAAACAAAATAAACCATCATTCCTCAACCTCGCCCATATCCTAGCCATACAATTTGTTTTGATTGATGGTTTTTTCTGAAAATCATTTGGAGCACTATGCCTAGGCTTACCTGATTTGGAGCATGCAAGGGTAAAGGAATTCATTTGTCCATGCATCATCACTAATACTTGTCCTCATTTTTATCGTTCCAAGTCCAATACTCTTTGCGTATTGATTATAAAAATCACAAACATCTTCATAAGACTCAAATAACATTCCTATTTTTGGGACTTCCACATTATCTCCGTTCAAAATTTTATTCTGCCTATTTGATTCAAAATTAGCCTCTTCAAGAGAGACACTTGAGTCCTGTAATTTATATCATGTAATCATGAGCAAAATATATAAGAAAAGAAACATTAAATTCACGTCAAATTGATGAACTAAATTTAACAAAAATGTTATCTTCAATGAAAACTTGCTTACCTTAAACATCGGTGTAGTTGGTGTGCTGACCACATTTTCTGAGATTTTTGCTATGCTATTTGATGTACCAATATCAACAATTTTATTCATCTTTTATAAATACCAATTCGTCAAGAAGATGGGACTAAATCCTTGAACACTGTCAAACCAATTCAAAAATTTCTAGACAAGTCAATGGAATTGAACTTATTCAATGAAAGCTTAACAAATGAAAAGAAAAAGATGAGATTGCTTTAATGCTTCTGGTTCTTTTCCTTAAGCTTTTTTTAATATTTCTTTTGCTATTTTCTTAACCACTAAGAAATATTAAAAAAAAAATCAAAACATCTAGGAAAACATACCTTAAAACTCTCTACTTTCCTGCAAATTCGAAGACCAATCGAAAGCTGAAAAACAAAACCAACAGAAACCCAATGGAAATCAATCAAGACAGAAGAAAATTCTAGTGAAACAGAGCACGAAAATCGCAAAAAATTAAATTGTAGCTATCAATAAAAATGGAGACATTCACCAAAAACCCATCATCAAAATCTAATTTTGCCACAAACCTATATCTCAAAACATGGAAACATAAAAGCTATGAATAAAAACAAGGACAATTCTCCAAACCCCCAACGTCAAAATCCAATCTTTCCACAAATCTATTTCTCA
Organism: Ehretia macrophylla; assembly: GCA_037974665.1. Lineage (NCBI taxonomy): Eukaryota > Viridiplantae > Streptophyta > Magnoliopsida > Boraginales > Ehretiaceae > Ehretia > Ehretia macrophylla. The sequence goes on from CM075780.1 coordinate 25,165,657, forward strand.
AAAGTTTAAAAAAAAAAAAAAAAACCATATGAGCAATTCACGTCTCTGCTTTACCACAGAGCCAATAAAAAGCTATTAAGAAAAGAAAAGAATGAAGAAGCTCACTTTTTCTTTCTTTTTGGTTTGTTTCTCTTTCGCGTCAACGTAAACTGTAGGAGAACATAGTTGCTTGTTTTTGTTGAACTGATTTGGGGAGGTTTGGTTTTTTTTTTTTTTTTTTGGTAAAGAGGGAGTTCTGGTTAGGTTAAAAAAAAAAGAAACGATGTTAAGAATAAATGTTAAGAAGAAACGTTAGAAGAGAGAGAAAAAAAGAATAAAAAGGAGAGAAGAATTGAATCTGCCAACTAAAAAGTGGTATAAAAGTATTAAAATTAAAGTGACGTATAACATTATTACTCTTCAAATAATCCATAAATAGACTCCCATCTTCACGAATTTGCTTAGCAACGAGTAAATTGCTTGCCGCCCCCCTGTGTTTTGCTCGAAATACTCATTCACCACCTGTGTTTTTAAAATAGGCTCATTACCCCCCTGTGATTTTCGGAATGTAGCTGACCGCCCCCTTCCGTTAGAAAAACCGTCTAATTTAACGGTAATTGTAACACACACGCTTAAAATATGATTTTTTTATGCTTATGGTTAAAATAAATTCTTTGTTGGATAAAAATACCCTTTTAGTAAATTGATTGCCGCCCCCCTGTATTTTTCCTGAAATACTCATTCACCCCCTGTGTTTTTAAAATAGGCAAATTACCCCCATGTATTTTTTTGATTTTAACTTTATGTAAGGGTATAACGATCAATTAACTAATTTGGTAACGTTTGCTAACGGAATAAGCTATTTTGGGTGCGTCAACTTAATCGAAAAAATACAGGGGGGTAATGAGCCTATTTTAAAAATACAGGGGGTGAATGAGTATTTCGGGCAAAACACAGGGGGGCGGCAAGCAATTTACTCGCTTAGCAACGAATCTTTCAATTCGAAGAAATTCATCAGACGAAGACCATGGCTCTGCTATAAGGTAAGACTTTTTAAAGCACATATACTTGGACCATAGTTCTTCGCGAGGAGACCAGTATTCCTCGCGGGATTCCTCGCGGTATTCAGCGGGCAAAGGCATCCAGTGATGCAATTCTTCTTTCTGTAAATCCTTTACGACTTTTCTCTTCGGAGACAAAGGGTCCCGAAGATCCCACGACTCAAGCTCGTCATCGCGGTTCAAACTACAGAACAACTGGTCATTGATCGAATACGCAATGTCCTCATAATAACTTTTACTTTCCTCTAAAGGAATCCAAGCGGTATCGTGACCCGGCCTGCAAAAGCCGAGGTCTTGACGGTAACCAAAAATACACATTGCGATGCAGCGATCGACACCCTCTTCTTCTTCGTCTTCGTCATTAGGTGGTGACCAGAGAATCAACTTTTTGATGAACAAATACCGGTGAAAAGGCTGGTCACTGGGAAGGGTGTCAATGGACGGAAGCTTGATGGTTCGATGAGAGATAGGATTGTAGAGAAAAACAGCGCACTGGGAAGGGTGTCAATGGACGGAAGCTTGATGGTTCGATGAGAGATAGGATTGTAGAGAAAAACAACGCAATCACTATGGTTTATATAAGGCAGCTAGCCGTGAGACGATCCTATACATAGAGGGTCATCATCCATCATCTCATAGTCGCTCCTCGTCTTGTGTTTGTCGATGAGGTTGACACTCTTCTCTTCCAGGTTGTAGAATCTATTCACCATGGGATCTTTGGGGGGTAGCATAAGCCATGGAGATTTCCTGAAAGGCAAACTTGATGTCCACAAAGAGAGGATTTTCATCACATCTGCGACATTGTTGCTGGCTCTAGTGAAGCTCACTTGATGCCTTGCAACCCCATCACGTAATTGCCTACAACTACTACTAGTAGTTATATTGGTGCTCCTCGCTATTAGCGCTATTAGCGGCTTATTGCCCTGAAACAAGCTACCCATCATACAAGCCACCATTGTAGTGCACGGTCGTCTATGTCCCCTACCAGTTTGTTTGATGCAAACCCTACTTGCAAAGTACTTATATCATGGGTAATTTTTCCTCACGTCCCTCGCACTTTATATAAAAGAGACGTAGACCCCATTCTTTTTAAAATACGAGAGTCATGCCCTTTGAATTTTTTTGTTAAATATGAGGTTAAAATGGTAAATTACAAAGTGATAGTAAACCAAAAAAGAGAGAAAAAGTATATTACTATTGGTAACTTTGACGAAGATGGCTTTCACTTTTAATGAAAAAGATATATGCAAATACCAAACTTTAAGAAAATGAGGAACATTAACTCAACTTAAATATTTGGCGTTTTAGAAATCAGGCAAAACACTCTGCATGAAGATGCACTTTATATTGTGATTTATAAAGCCGTTACTTGTTTATGACAAAAAATAAAGGGCAAATTTCACAAATAGTCCCTATTGTTATTCTTTTGTCTCAGTTTAGTCTTTATTGTTCCATTTATTTCAATTTAGTCCCTATTGTTTGTAAAAAAATCTCAATTTGGTCTATTCCGTCAAATAAGGGTTAAATCTAATAGAAAGTTGGTTACGTGCACCGCAAGTGACCACGGTCTCAGGGGTAATTTTGGAATATAACAATAAAATTTCAATTTAGTCCTCAATGTTTTGAAAAAGTTTCATTTAAGTCCTCAATATTTTAAAAAAATTTCAAATAAGTTCTCAATATTTTAAAAATGTTTCAAATAAGTCCTCAATGTTTTAAAAATATTTCAGATAGGTCCTCAATATTTTAAAAATATTTCAAATAAGTCCTTAATATTTTAAAAATATTTCAAATAAGTCCTCAATATTTTGAAAAGATTTCAATTAAGTCCTTACTGTTCTATAAAGTTGGAAATAAACCCTTAAGGTCCCCCATCTCTTAAACACACAAGGTTTGGGTGGTTAACAAGGAGGAAATAGACTTGTCTTGATGGATGTAGCTCAAAAAATTTAGTCGAGTTAGCTTTTAACTAATAAGTGATAGATAACTAAGATAGCGTCTGCGAAACCAAATTCGAATTTGTCAAAACCAAAATTAGAGAAGTCACAATACGTAAACAAAGAGGCAGAATAATGACACAATATACGTTACCAACTACAGACCTTTAGTATTTTTCATTTGAATACATGTTATGAAAACAATCATAAACACCTCAACATTAGAAAAAATGATGTTTCTTCATCCTTAATCCAAAAAAAAAACATAACAATAATATCATCAAAGTATCAGTCATAAAAACCTGTCATAATCCCATAACCTGTCATAAAAAAAGTCATTAAATATGGTTAAAGTCATTACATTTAGCTGTCATAGTTCCATCCATATACAAAAATCATCTTTACATATCCTGTCATAATCCCATCCATCTACAAAAATATCCATCAGTCATGTCATAACCTATTTGTAACCCATCCACAAAAACCATTGGGTTGACTAACTTTGTTCATAGCATGTTCATTCATCAATATGAACAAAGTTACAAAAAATATCCATCAGTCCTGTCATAACTTATTTGTAACCCATCCACAAAAACCACTAGGTTGACTAACTTTGTTCATACCATGCTCATTCATCAATATGAACAAAGTAAGGACTTAATTGAAATCTTTTCAAAATATTGAGGACTTATTTGAAACATTTTTAAAACATTGAGGACTTATTTAAAATATTTTTAAAACATTGAGGACCGATTTGAAATATTTTTAAAATATTGAGGACCTATTTGAAACATTTTTAAAACATTGAGGACTTATTTGAAATATTTTTAAAATATTGAGGACTTATTTAATTTTTTTAAAACATTGAGGACTCAAATGAAACTTTTTCAAAATATTGAGGACTAAATTGAACTTTTATTGTTATATTCCAAAATTGCCCTTGAGACCGTGGTCATGTGCGGTGTACGTGACCAACTTTCTATTAAATTTAACCCTTATTTGACGGAAGGGACTAAATTGAGATTTTTTTTGTAAATAATAGAGACTAAATTGAGACAAATGGAGCAATATGGACTAAATTGAGACAAAAGGGTAACAATAGGGACTATTTGTGAAATTTGCCCAAAAATAAAATACAATTAAGGAACTATTAATTTACATATTTTTTGACAATACTAGCCCAAAGTTTATGTATAGTTGACTTTACTTAATTAATAAATTAAGGTTTGGTTTGATTTGATTTTTGACGAAGTTTATATATGCAGGGTTAATTTCATGGCTGGCTGTAAGCTGTAGTTTAGTTCTCTTTAATCTTAATTCTGAAACAAATTCCTACAGTAAGAAAATTTCCTTATTTCAAACTTTGATTCATATAATAATTAGTTTTTTTTTTTTTGGGGTCAAAATTCATATAATTAGTTAACAAAGTAAAGAGAGCCAGTAGTTTCTACTATATTTACACCAACCAGAGCCCACTTATCTTTGCTAGGTAATCAACACATGAGAAGCTCTGAAGTTCTTTTTCTTTTTTTTTTCTTTTTCCGGTTTGAAGGAAGACTTACCATATAGGGATTGAATACAACAAAGAGGAGTCCTCTATGACTGCGCGCTCTATAATTATCTTAAGTGATGTCTCACTTTTAATATTATCTTGTAAGAAGATATTGACTCTTTTTCCCATCCGACCATATAAATAATTCAAAGAAAAAAGTATATTTTGTCAAATTAGTAAAGACATCATAAAAATGCAGAAAAGAGCCCGAATGGAGCATCTCCAGATAAGAAAACTGATAACAGTACAAATAGTAGAAGCCAAATAAAATGAACCACTAAAACGATAAATTCACAATATCATTGACTTGAACCAAAACTTAATGCACCTAAATGTTGCTTTAAGAAATCTAGTTCCGTCAAGTGACTCGACTATGGCCACAAAGGCTTGAGCCATCTTATAGAGTCACTGGATTTTACACAAGGGCAAAACTAAGTAGTTAAAGGAACACGATATCACAGTGGTAATATATATATTCTTGCTTTGGGTGCGAGAGGTAGCTGCAAGATTGATTTTCGAAATGTACAACATCTTTTTTAAGTAATGTAAAATTGGTTTAGACATCCTTTTGAATTATAAATATAAAAAATAAAAATAAAAACAATTCATCAAGACTCATATATATAATCAAGATGAGCAATAATTTGCAAAGCCTCAACTGGATTTCAATCAAAGAAGAAAAGATTCAATCAAGAGAAGTAGTTAAATAATGTTCCAAGCTTTATTTATTTATTTATTTTAGAATGAAGACCAGAGAGAACCAAATTAACTCCTGCCTACAACCGGCCATCAAATTGACACCGCATACATAAATTTCAAAGCACGAATAGGGTTGGCTATAAACTATGAGCATTATGGAATAGAATTTGTTAGTTTTCTGGCCTCTTAATCAATTTGATAATTAAACAAATCAACTAAGTAAATTTGCAGGAAAATAAATTTGTTGCAACAAAAGTAAGAACACAGAAATTTTAATGTGGTTCAACCAACTTGGTCTACGTCCACACAGCTATCCCCTAGCCAACAAACTAATCCACTAAGTTTCAAGAGATTACAGACACCAATAGAAACTTACACAATTGAAGACTCTCTCTTAACCCTTACCGCCTAGGTGTAAGACTCCCTTAGTAGATTCTCTAGTTTGGCGAGCTCCCCTTGACTTACAAAGTTCTCTCCCGAGAACACACCTTCTTCTCTCGAAGAATGTATACTAAAAACATAATAAAAAGAGTCTTGAAAACTCTAGATGGATTGGTCAATACATATGACAAAAAACAAACTGTGTTGTAACACTAAATAGAATATTCAGTACATTATGTTACACAGCATGTTGCAACACGGCTTGACACAAACAGCCTACACCTAACTCATGATTTTGCTGCTACTTTTCTGCTCTCTGCTCGCTATACTCAACTGGAAATTGATACGCCTATAAAAAGGATTTGTTGTAGACGTTGAGTATACGTAGGAGTGTCTTCAAGTTGATCTCTTTAGCATAAAAGTTCTTGATAGCTTGAACTTTATCACTTTATCACCTTATCCTCAAAGATGTAGGAACTCTTCATAACATAAACTCTATTTGAACTTGGACACTTCAAGGTATAAAGTCTTCTTTCATTCAAACTCCTCATAATCTGAACTTCATTTGAATGTGGAGTCTTCATAATCAATTACCTGCAATAGTCAAACAACTACACAAAATATCCACACAATATTTTTGTTAAAACATAGCCAATAAAATAATTAAAATCAAATTCTAACAATCTCCCTCTTTGGCTTTGTTTTGGCAAAAATTCACAAGCAATGGTTAACATCAAAATAAGCAATGTAAACAATCTTCCCCTTAGCAAAATAACTCATAATTGAGCAAAGCTCAAAACATAAACCAAACAATTATAAACTATCCTGCCAAATTCAATCATAAAAAAGACAGTGCAACACAAAATTTAGCAAAGCATAAATCAAACCATTGTAAAGTAGTAGAATCAAACCATTGTAAAGTAGCACAAAATTTAGCAAAGCATAAATTAAACCATTGTCTTGTGGGATCCATCTCCCCCTTTGGCAAAAGAAACCAAAGTAGTAGAATATAGTATCAGAGCAATAGAAGCATAACATAAAACATCAAATAGAAATATGGATCCAGAGCAAAGTAGCAAAATGTAAACATAGCAAAGTATCATAGCAAAAAACAAAACCAGTAAAGTATCAAAGAAATAATCATCAAGCAAATGAACATTCAAATAGCGGATTTGGAGACGAAATCAAGTAGGGTTTGTTGTCCTTCCATCAACTTCTCAAGATTAGCCATGATCGTCTGCTGATTAGCTTTAATAGTGGCTTGATCATTATACAGCTCATAGACTTCACTCTGATGTTTCTGCACCTGTTGCAACAACACATTAGAAGCTGTTGTAGAAGTTGGTCCAACATGCCCTTCAGCTCGAGGCTCCCCCTGAATATCTACTTTATGCTGACCCTGTAAAAACTTGGGAGAAAACTCCTGAACGAGTGGATATCATGCTTGCTTTCAAGAAACCTGTAAAACAATGCCCTAGCACTTTCTAAAGAAGATGAAGTGGTGAGTAGAGAATAGATGAAAGAGAAATCTGTGCGAGATAATGAGAAGCCTTAGATTAGCAAACTTTAAAGAAGAAAGAGTTTTTCAATGATTAGAGTCCTAGATTAACATGCAACAATGCCATAAGTTTATTGGAACTCAAATTCTCTTGAATAGTCACAACTTTTTAGCTTACCAATGTCGACATATATCTGCCATGTCAATTAACAGATTTGACGTCAAAGAAGAAACTTATTTTCCCATTTTTTTCCTCTTACGACACAAGTTTAGTTGAAAAAGATTGTTTCAGTCCATGTTGCAACATTACTTCACCGATTAGCCACTTATGCACTCAAACTTATGAATTAATTCTCAAACATCAAACAATGACTGTCACATAAAATCTACATTGATTGTGATGTCATCAACAAGAAATTAGATTTATTCAATACTTAAATCACACAAGAATTTATAACTTGAACCATGTGTGTTTGTGAAAACTATATAAAGATCTTTCTTGAAATTCCTCAAAATCAGGCTTTGCAAGATTTAGAATTTAAAATAACTTGTTCAAACAACCTGATCATCTAATCACATTGCAAAATTTTTTCACATGAATATTGGACTTGGTAGCTTTCACTCTAGAACATTCAATCTGGTCTAGGTAGCTTTTTCCAGTCTTCACATCTTTGTTCCTTTTTTTTTTTGCATTTGTTTGTTTTTTTTTTCTTTTTCTTTTCATGAGTGAATAGAGTACAAGAATGGATAAAGAGACTTCTCTTTATATCCAGAGTCACTAGGAAGTTCAAATTCCTACACTTGCAAACTATTAAAATCACTTTCTCAATCAGATCAAAATATAGTGTGCACAAGAAGTATGGTTCAAATAATAAATCTCAAGTTGATTTAATTATTAAACTTTCACATCTCTTGAGACTGATCACTTTCATGTTTCAATGCATGTGCCAACATAAATTGGTACAAATACCAATAACTTTTCTCAAAACTTCAAATTTCACAGAGTCAAGTGCCTTAGTGAAAATGTCTGCTAGTTGATGTTCTGTTGCAACATATTCTAGAACAATTATTTTTGTTTCAACTACACCATTTTTTTTTGTGTTGAAAACTCATGTGATATTCATTGTGCAGTGCAAAATTCAGAAAAAAGCAAAGTTCTCAAATTCTCTACCATTATCATTTTTTATTCTAACAACCTTTCTTATGTTGCAACTTTTCTCTGTTTTTAACCTTAAGCACAAATCTTTGAATGCATCAAATGTGTCAAATTTTCTTACCCAGATCTGTTTCAAGTTCTGTTGCGACAAATCAACTCTTACTTTTGGTGATTTCCTAGGCTTATCATAAAAAAAGGGATTGACAAACATACCTCTTTTTAGATCATCAATATACCTATAGCATCGTGGTCTGATATGTTCAGGAATACTGCAGTAATGACAGATTGGAACAAATCTCCTTCGCTTTCCTTCTGAAATTTTTGCCTTTGTCGCAGGAAATGTTACAACATGTGGTTCCAGTTTCGCCTCGTCAGTTTCTTTGACAAAAATAGTTTTTCCCATTGAAAGACCTTCTTGGAACCCAAGTCCAGTGTGATCTCCATTTGACTTTTGAATTGACAACATATGATCAAGCTTCAAAGTTCCTGAATTCAGCATCTTCACATTCTGCTGAGTTTGTTTCAGCTCCAGTTGCAACTCTTCAATCTTCTGTTGACTCTCGACTGCTTGGATCTGGTGGTTTCTCACTGATTTTGTCAAATCAGCTTTTTGTTCCTCCAATCCATTGATCTTTTCCTTAAGTTCCTGATTCTTCTTGCATACAATTTTCCATTTTTCATACATCTCCTTGTATATTTTTATGATTCCTTCTTCATCCAGATCATCATCACTCTCTGTTTCTGAATTCGTGCTGCTGTTATCAGATAGCACATGTTCTGTTGTGAACGTTGTTGCAACAGATGGTGTGACATTAGTTGAAATAGTCTTTCCGCCATTCTGTCCTGTTGCAACAGCAAATGCAACATAATTGCTGGTGTATCCTTCATCACCTTCAGAAACATCATTTGAATCTTCATCACTCAAAGTGGTGTTCATTGCTTGTTCTTTTTCTTCAAGGTATTTGCACATTCAGCCTGTATATGACCAAATCTTTCGCACTCCCTGCACTGAATGCCTTTATTTTTCTTTTCTCCTCGAACGATTTTCCATTTTGCCTTCTGAATGTCTCAGGATTTGTTGTAACAGTTTGTTTTCTTTCAAAAGTTGCTGGCCTATATCCACTTCTCTGCTTCTTCCATTTTTTCAGCACTTTGTTGAAATTCTTCGTGAGCAATGCTAAAGATTTAGTAATTTCTGCATCTTCATCATGGTAAGAGCTTTGATCATTTTGACTTTGAACTTCAGCTTGGAATGCAATATTTTTTTCTCTTATTTTATGTTTAAATTTCATCTCAAATGTCTGAAGTGAACCCATTAATTCATCCAGCTTCATGTTGTCAACAACTTTTGCTTCTTCAATGGCAGCAACCTTGATGGCAAATCTTTCGGGAAGTGATCGTAACACCTTTCTCACAAGCTTTGAATCTGAATATTTTTCACCTAGTGCAAACGCCTCATTTGCAATGTCACACAACCTGTCATTGAAATCAACAATAGTCTCATCCTCTTGTATCTTCAATTCCTCAAATCTTGTTGCAAGAATTTGAAGTTTGGACACTTTGACAGCTGTTGTTCTTTCATATGCAGTCTGTAAAATAGTCCAAGCATCTTTAGTAGTTTCACAAGTTGAAATCAGTTTAAATTGATTTAGATTTACAGCATTAAAAATCACATTTAAAGCCTTAGAATTATTGTTAGCCAAACGATCTTCATTTGCGGTCCATTGATCCTTATTTTTTGGCACATCAATTCCTTCATCATTCTTCATTGTAGGATGCGCCCATCCTACGACAACTACCCTCCAAGCTTTTTCATCAATGGATTTGATAAATGTTCTCATTCAAACCTTCCAATATGAGTAATTTGATCCATCCAATAGTGATGGTTTGGTAATTGAACTTCCATCCCGAAATGTGTCCATATCTGCAAAACAACCAGAAAAAAAAAACTTTCCCAAAGATCTAACTGAGTTAGTTCAGTAACCTGCTCTTGATGCCACTTGTTAGTTTTCTGGCCTCTTAATCAATTTGATAATTAAACAAATCAACTAAGTAAATTTGCAAGAAAGTAAATTTGTTACAACAAAAGTAAAAACACATAAATTTTAACATGGTTCAACCAACTTAGTCTATGTCCACGTGGCCATCCCCTGGCCAACAAACCAATCTACTAAGTTTTAAGAGATTATAGACACCAATAGAAACTTACGCAATTGAAGACTCCCTCTTAACCCTTGCCGCCTAGGTGTAAGACTCCCTTAGTAGATTCTCTAGTTTGGCGAGCTCCCCTTGACTTACAAAGTTCTCTCCCAAGAACACACCTTCTTCTCCCGAATAATGTATACTAAAAACATAATAAAAAGAGTCTTGAAAACTCTAGATGGATTGATCAATACATATGACAAAAAACCAACAGTGTTGCAACACTAAATAGAACATTCAGTACATTCTGTTACACAACATGTTGCAACAGACTTGACACAGACAGCTTACACCTAACTCACGATTCTGCTGCTACTTTTCTGCTCTCTACTCGCTATACTCAATTGGAAATTGATACGCCTATAAAAAGGATTTTTTGTAGACGTTGAGTATACGTAGGAGTGTCTTCAAGTTGATCTTTTTAGTATAAAAGTTTTTGATAGCTTGAACTTTATCACCTTATCTTCAAAGATGTAGGAACTCTTCATAACATAAACTCTATTTGAACTTGGACACTTCAAGGCATGAAGTCTTCTTTCAATCGAACTCCTCATAATATGAACTTCATTTGATTGTGGAGTCTTCATAATCAATTACCTTCAATAGTCAAATAACTACACAAAATATCCACACAATATTTTTGCTAAAACATAGCCAATAAAATAATTAAAATAAGATCCTAACAGAATTAACAAAAGAATACCATACTACCAAATCTAAGTCGGGAGGCTTGGGGGAGAACCACCATGAAAGAGGAATGCATAATTATCAAGTGGTGGTGGATTAGGGGTGAACCAAACCGGAGTTGGCATAATACGTCTAATGCTTTTAAGATGGCAAGGATAATAACATGATTCAAAAACCTTATCTTCATAATTGAAGATACCTATGTCGTGACCTCCGTAAGGTGCAATCGACTCGTCAGACTTCCAAGTAGCATCCCAAATATGCGGAGCTTCATCATCGGTGAAGTAGATAGAATTTGGCCTCAGGTGCGGAAAATCACGAGCATATAACAAAAAAGATTGATTCATTCCAACAAAGAGCACGCGGTCATTCAAAGACTGCTTCTGATATCTCATGACTCCATTGTTGAAATCAAGTTTATACACTTTGAAAAACAAAGTCTTGTAAGGGTAACTATCACACATTCTATTAAAATCAACTTGACTTCCATCTTCATGAATTCCCCGAGCAACGAATCTTTCAATTATAACAAGAAAGTCATCATCCGACGATGACCATGGGTCTGCTATAAGGTAAGTCTTCACGGATTCATGCTGCGAAGGTTTCCAAGTCGAATCATGTTTCCCCTTCATTAAATCCGATACGAGTTTCCTCTTCGGAGACGAAGGGTCCCCAAGATCCCAACAATTCAGCCGTTCGTAGACATCACTGAAACAATAAAACAACTCGAATACACAATTTCCTTGTAACGACAGTCAAAATCTACAGGAATCCAGGCGGTATCGTGACCCGGCCTGCAAAAGCCGAGATTGCCCTCATCGTACATACACAATGCTATGCACCGATTGTGTTCTGCGTCTTCTTCTTCTTCTTCATTAGGTGATGATGAGAGAATCAACTTTTCGATAAACAAATAAGGCTCATTAGGCTTGATCTCATGTGGCAAGGTTTCAATGGACGGAAGCTTGATGATTCTACGAGAGATGGGATTGTAGAGGAAAAGAGAACCGCCATTATCGCTGCGGTTTATATAAACCAGCCAGCCGTGAGACGATCCTATACACAGAGGTTCATCATCCATCATCTCATGGTCGCTTATATATTTGATCAGCCTCACCTTTGGGCTGGTTTCATAAGAAAAAGTACATGATGCAGTCTTATTACTCTTTTTTTCACCAGAAATATCCTTTAATATATAATTTCTCCCATAAAAATTAAAATAATAATGAAGTAAAAAAGAGTAATTAAAAAGATAAGTAAAAATAACACATCCTATTGGGTTTTCAATTACCACCATATATAGTAGTTTGGATTCGCTTTTCGGAGCTTCCCTTTTTTCTTTTTTGTTTCTTTTTTAGGTCAGAGATGAAACAGTAGCTTTAGTATTACCTGCAAACATTTTTATAACCTCCTTAGGTTATCCTTAACAGAGGTAGCAAAATTAAAAACATGCTAAATTTAGAAATTTTTAGAGACCCAAACATTATTTTTGATTTAAATATATATGGGACCCACTATTTTTCATAACTTTTGATGCAAAATGGGTCTCTAAATTACATTTGGGGCTCTAAATTTAGCACCCCAAATGTAATTTAGAGATCCATTTTGTATCAAAAGTTGTGAAAAGTGGTGGGTCCCATGTATATTTAAATTAAAAATAATGTTTGGGTCTCTAAAAATTTCCAAATTTAACATATTTTTTATTTTGCTACCTCTACTAAGGATAGCCTTAGAAGATCTAGAGTAAAGTGGTTCCAGAGGATGTCAATTATCAAACCAAAGGTTAATGATTTTACCATTTCCAAGTTTATAAAATAATCTATTCTCTAACAAGTGTTCTGAATTTCCGGATCTTCCTCCAAAGCTATGTGCATGATGAAGAAAGCCCTAATATATAAAGAACAAAAATATAAATATTAGAAGGAAAAAATTAAATAGCAATTATAAATTGAGTTTAACGTCTCTAATTAACAAATAAATATATTATTTTAATTAACTGTATCCTTGCAATAACCTAATTTCAAACATCTAAAACAAGTTCTAGCTAAAACAGAATAGAGCCAGTTATTTGTAATTGTTTTCAGACTCATTATTTGTAATTGTTTTCAGACTGATTATTTTCATACAAAAGAAAGAAAAAAAGAAGAAGCAAGAATGGTGTGATTTTAGGGCTTAAAGTTGATCTGATATGCAATTTAAGGCCTAAACTCCAAACCCTTTAATAGAACAAAATTATAAAAACGAGGCTGTTATTTTATTTAAACTCAATAATTTTACGGCCTGAATCTGGTTTAATATTGAATTTAGGGGTTGAATTTAAAAATGTTTAATGCCACTCTACTCGAGATTTACCAGTTGGTGGTCGGGTTCCGTTGAATTACCGGTAGTTAAGTTTTCCCAACTAGATTCCCTTGTCAACAAAAAAAAAAAAAAATAATAATGAAAGGTCTCAAATTTATTATAAAAAAAAGGGTAAATAGCACCACAACCCCCTATGGTTTAGCAAAAGTGCACACTACCCCCCTGTGGTTTAAAAAGTGCACCGGAACCCCCTATGGTTTCAAAAGTGTAGCACCACAGCCCCCTCCGTTAAAAAAACCGTTACTTTTAACGGAGAGTGCGTTACACGCGCGTTTGGTGCGATTTTTCATGTTTTTAGGCTTAAATTATTATTTAATTGGACAAAAATGCCCTTATAATTGAAATAAAAAATAAAAAATTGAAGGGCATTTTAGTCTTTTTATACAATTCAGTTAAATTTGTTGACGGAAAATTAGAAAGGGGGTGCGTGTGCACTGTTTGAAAACCATAGGGGGTTCCGGTGCACTTTTCAAACCACAGGGGGGTAATGTGCATTTTTGCTAAACCATAGGGGGTTGTGGTGCTATTTACCCTAAAAAAAAAGGTAACTTACACACCGTTAACTAGGGCATCACTATTTATCTTACCTATTATTTCTTTTATCACTCTTACATGATTTTGTTTTTTTAAAACACCTCAAAAAAAAAAAAGGGTAAACATCTCCAACTCATTAGCCACACAACAAATTTCAACATTTTTAAAGCCAAAAAAAAATACCAAACATATACACGTATATAAATCGACATATACACACACATGCACATATATTTAAGCTTATATAGGATCGGAAAGACCCACTTTTTCCAAGATTTTTAGGCATTTGATACCTATCCTTGTACAAGTTGACTCTTCTATGACATACTTTTCTTATAATTTTACTCAATACACATTTTGATTAATTAATACCACGTGTCAACAGATAAAACAATTAATTAAGTTAATTTCTTCTATACTAGCCTTATATCAGTGATTACGAAGCATTAAATATATAAATATCAATTAACATAGAAAGAAAGAATCATAATCAAACCATAATTCTTAAACATCACCATACTATGATCCTGTCAAAGAACTGCAGCTCGTCCCAATTTACTCAAAAGACTTGAATTTTCTAAAACCTGAAGCTTCTCTTAACACCTAGACATGGCTGAAGCCTTCACACGACGACGAAATACAAATGCAGATCTGATCTATTTACAAAAGGAAATTGTGCCTTTTTGTTGATTTCTTTAAAATTTTGCTTCCTTTTTCAGCGGGTGAAGAACTTTTATAATGGATTAATAAACAACATACATGTCACAATTTGAAGTTCCATATATATTGAAATTTACAAATATAATTAATCATAACTTTCAAGAATGAGAAAATAAAACACGTAAATAAAATCACAATAAAAACCTTTACATATCCATTTGAATTAGAAAAGAGGTCCATATATATGCGTGTACATATATATGTTTGCATCTAAAAAAGCTAAAATCTGTCATGTGATAGGAATTTAAGAAAAAATGGCACATAAGCTAATTCGGCGCCATCATCGGACATTACAAGCTGAGCATCTATTTCTCGTATATCATTCCACATTGAGAAGAGAGATGTGTACTTCCAGCAACAACAAGAATAGAACCATAGGCTCCTATGTTGGGAACATTTCCGGGTATATGACTAACCACCTCAATTGCCTGTTTCTAGCGTAACACCGTAAACTAACGGTAGTGTGTAAAGCACATCTTTTTAGCACATTTTTGCTTTTCATAAATTTGAAAGGTTTTGAAGTTTAAGCCCGAAATTGCATATTAAACCAAGTTCGATTCCTAAATCACCCTTAATAGAATGACTGAACCAATAAATTGGCACTATCCTTGACTTGAACCAAAACTTAACACACCAAAATGTTGCATTAAAAATTCAGTCCTTATGAGAGCCACATAATATAGAGCAAGATCAGGATTTACGCAAGGGGCAACATAGTTAAGAAAATACATATATATCGTCAAGATCATTTATCCTAAACCACATGCAGGCAGCACTGTCTGCTCATCATAGGAATAGGTGGGAGTATTACCCCCACAGTGCTCTCGATGAATCATTCATAGCTCAGTTTTTCCCTTTGAACCTACTTCCAGGGATCTCCTGTCACGTAGGTAGGGTTTTCCACTATGATGACTCTTTAGTCATAGGCTTTAGACCCATTCCCCTCGACGATTTGTAAACTTGCTCTCTGTTCAAACCTTTAGTAAGCGGATCCGCAATGTTATCTTTTGACTTTACGTAGTCAATTGAGATAACCCCATTAGAGAGCAATTGTTTGACGGTATTATGTCTACGACGTATATGTCTAGACTTACCGTTGTACATGCTACTCTGTGCCCTTCCAATAGCAGATTGACTATCGCAGTGTATGCAGATAGCTGACACAGGTTTGGGCCAGTTTGGAATATCCTCTAAGAACTATCGAAGCCATTCGGCTTCCTCTGCAACTTTATCCAAAGCTATAAACTCAGATTCCATCGTGGATCTGGCTATACATGTTTGCTTAGTGGATTTCCAAGAGACGGCTGCTCCTCCTAAAGTAAAAATGTATCCACTCGTGGATTTGGAGTCATTAGTATCCGATATCCAGTTGGCATCACTGTATCCCTCTAGTATAGCTGGATATCGGGTATAGTGCAGCCCAAAGTTCAATGTATATCTCAGATACCCTAGAACTCTTATTATAGCTACCCAATGGTCTTTTCCTGGATTGCTCGTATACCTGCTCAATTTGCTCACAGTTAATGCTATATCGGGCCTCGTGCAATTCATAATGTACATCAAACTACCAATAATCCTTGAATACTCTAACTGAGATATTCCTTCACCAGTATTTTTGGTAAGATGTACATTTGCATCTATAGGTGTCTTCGCGAGACTAGCATCATTTTTATTAAACTTGTCCAGTACTTTCTCTATATAATGGGACTGAGACAAGATTATTCCGTCAGATGTTCTAGTAATTTTAATACCCAGAATCACATCTGCCATACCCATATTCTTCATATCAAAGTTACTGGATAACATCTTCTTGGTAGACTTAATGACACTATTATTGCTCCCGATAATAAGCATATCGTCTACATAGAGACAAACAATGATATATTCTTGACCCGTGCCTTTTACATAGACACACTTGTCACATTCATTAATCCTAAAGCCATTTGACAACATGACTTTATCAAATTTCTCATGCCATTGTTTAGGCGCCTGTTTTAGTCCATAAAGGGATTTTACAAGCTTACAAACCTTTTTCCATTTCTCAGGAACTACAAACCCTTCAGGTTGTTCCATGTAGATCTCTTCATCTAGATCTCTATTTAAGAATGTTGTTTTTACATCCATTTGATGTATCTCAAGATTATTGATAGCTGCGATAGCTATCAACATCTGTATGGATATAATTCTCGTGACTGGTGAATATGTATCAAAATAATCAAGACCTTCTTTTTGTCTATATCCCTTAATGACAAGTCTGGCCTTGTATTTTTCTATTGATCCATCAGTCTTCAACTTCCTTTTAAAAATCCATTTACACCCTAAAGGTTTATTTCCAGGAGGAAGATCTACCAGTTCCCATGTATGATTTTGCATGATGGATTCAATTTCACTGTTTACTGTCTCTCTCCATAAAGGAGCTTCAGAAGTAGACATTGCCTCATTAAAAGTGCGAGGCTCATTTTCTAACAAATATGTTAGAAAATCTGGACCGAAAGACTTAGATGTTCTAACCCTCTTGCTACGTCTTGGTTCATCTTCAATATCTTTAGATATAGCCTCATCATCTATATCTAATTTTTGACTCTCATCATATATTCTTTTCGTAGAACTTGATTCTTGCGTATTTTTACAAGGAAATTTTTCTTCAAAAAGTTATGCATTCCTTGATTCAATAACTGTATTCACATGTATATCAGTTATTTCTG
Organism: Ehretia macrophylla; assembly: GCA_037974665.1. Taxonomy (NCBI): domain Eukaryota; kingdom Viridiplantae; phylum Streptophyta; class Magnoliopsida; order Boraginales; family Ehretiaceae; genus Ehretia; species Ehretia macrophylla. The sequence goes on from CM075780.1 coordinate 25,183,129, forward strand.
ACTTATACACAAGAAACCTGTATGCAGCACTGTTGTGTGTATATCCAATGAATATACAATACACAGTCTTTGGTCCTATTTTGACCATTTTAGGAGCTGGAACTCCTACCTTAGCTAGACACCCCCACACTCTTAAGTAATTGTAGGAAGGTGGTCGAACTTTCCACAACTCATAAGGTGTCTTGCTTAATTTCTTGTGGAGTACCTTATTAAGAATATGGTTCGCAGTTAACACTGCCTCCCCCCACAAGTTCTGAGGTAAACCCGAATTAATCAACAAAGCATTCATCATCTCTTTAAGAGTTCGTTTTTTGCGTTCAGCAATGCCATTCTGTTGAGGAGAGTAAAGAGCCTTCGTTTGATTAACAATTCCATGTTCAGCACAATATTCATCAAAGGGATATACATATTATCCTCCTCTATCGCTTCTCAACATCTTAATCTTTTTGCCGAGTTGATTTTCTACCTCATTTTTGTATAGTTTAAATACTTCCAGAGCCTCATCTTTGCCTCTGAGTAGATAAATATAACAATATCTTGTGCAATCATCAATAAAAGTAATAAAATACTTTTTCCCACCTCTAGTGTGTACAAATTTTAAATCACAAATATCACTGTGAATTAAATCCAGAGGTTCTGAACTCCTTTTTACTGATTTAAAGGAAGTTCTCGTTAATTTTGATTCTACGCATACTTCACATTTTTTATTTATGTTCCAATCAGCTTTAGGTATTAGACCTAAATTGATTAATTTTTGCAAAGAATCAAAATTCACATGTCCTAATCTATTATGCCATAAATTAGGAGAATCCAAGACATAAGCAACAGACTTATTCTTATTCATACCAAATTTAGTAGGCTCATTAGCCTTTACAACAGTTGGGACAATAGTCATTATATTGAGCTTAAATAAGCCATCACACTCATAGCCTTTGCCTACAAACATTCCAAATTTGGTTAACACAAATTGACCAGACTCAAACACCAATTTGAATCCGTTCTTACTCAACAAGGATTTAGCAACCAAATTTTTCCGGATGTCTGGGACATGCAGCACATTGTTGAGTGTCAGCTCATTTCCAGAGGTAAATTTCAAGATTATCTTCCCAGTTCCTTCTACCTTCAAAGTAGCGAAGTTACCCATGTAAAGGGTTTCAGAAACATTTTGATAGGTAGTAAACATTTTCCTATCAGAGCAAACATGCTTAGTGGCCCCAGTGTCCACCCACCATTGCTTTGGATTTCCCACCAGATTGACTTCTGACACGACAGCTGACAGATTAATGTCAGAGAGATCATTGCCTAGGTCTTCCACAGCATTTGCCTGAGCTTTCCTCTTTTTCGGATTGCCTTGGTTCTTGCGGTGCCTACAGTCTTTTGCCTTGTGTCCCGGCTTGTCACACACAAAGCAATTCCCACCGAACTGCTGCTTCTTATGTCCTCCCCCTTTTTGACTTTGGTTGGAGAATTTTCTCTTTTTATTGCTCGAACCATGCTCAACCACATTAACCTTTGATTCCAAAGGCGAAAAACCAACTCTTTTTTCAGATTTGCGGTTGTCTGCTTCAATCCTCAATCTTAGAACTAGATCTTCAAGAGTCATCCCCTTTTGCTTATGCCTTAAATAACTCTTGAAGTCTTTCCAGTTGGGAGGCAACTTCTCAATAAGTGCACCAGATTCAAAACGTTCTCCCATATTTATACCTTCTGCATGACACTCATGAATGAGTACCTGATACTCATCTACTTGCGGCATCAGAGGCTTGGAATCTACCATTTTGAAGTCAAGGAATCTGGCCACAACGAATTTCTTTGTGCCCGCATTCTCCGTTTTATACTTCTTCTCTAACGATTCCCACAGTGCCTTAGCAGTTGTCATTGGGCTGTAGACGTTATACAATGCATTGTCCAACTCGTTGAGGATATAGTTTTTGCAAAGGAAGTCTGCATGCTTCCAAGCATCAACAGCAGCAACAGTCTGCATATCAGGATCGTCACCCAACTGTGGTGCATCCTCTTTCAAAAATCGAGCAAGATTCAAGGTGGTCAAGTAGAACAACATTTTCTATTGCCACCTCTTAAAATCCCTCCCGTTGAACTTTTTTGGCCTCTCGCCATGTCCAACAGGAGTTGACGCCACAAATGGCACAGCCAAAGAAACAGTCACCGATGGCCTAGCCAAAGGTACATTCTCATGTCCTGTAGATCCACCGGTTGATCCACTTCCAGTCAAGGGCACGTTTGGGTTGTTAGGTCCAAATGATTGTCCATAATTTAAATTTTCAGTTTCGGTATTCATGATAAATATTATTTGTTTTAAGTCCAAATACTTGTTTATACACGCTGCACTACACAAAAATCAAGTTAGTCGCAAAATAACTTAATACTAAAATTAATTTTAAATCAACAATTAAGGAAATAATACTTCTAATACAAAAATAAAAGAAATATTAAAATCACACAGTCTACTATATGTATATATATATTTATATTAGACAGTCAAGTAAATAATCCAAACAAAATAAGTAAAACAGTTACTCAAATTAGCTTTCCTCGAATCAGTTAGAGAACAGTGTACTAATAAATTATTTTGTCACTTAAGAACCAAGAAGTAACATTTGGTTTAGTGGTGGACTCTTCTCATTACTAACTATGAGGTCCTAGGATCAAACCTATATAGCAACAAAAACAATTAAAAGTTTGATTCTCAAATGAACAATATATTATAATGCTACTGCATTAAAAGCTACAATGACTAAAATAATATATCACTATTATAATATAAAGTTACTGCATGCAAAGTTTCTCTTTCAGCAATAACTTAATATAATATACAATTAATATAATAATATATATTAGTTAATATACAACTAATATAATAATATATATTATAATATAAGGTTACTTCAACCAATGTAATATATATATATATATATATATATATATATATATATATATATATATATATATATATATTATAATGCAAGGTTTCTCTTTCAGCAAACGTACTGCGTATGCAGTAATAGCAAGAAAACGATGACAAAAAAACGTGCAATCAGTATTGAACAGTTCAAGATTAGGTCATTAAAAAATTCATATCTTTCTCATTTTAAGTCCAAATTTGATGAAATTTTCATCATTAACTTCAGAAAATTAAGAGGTATATGGAAATGTAATTTATTTTCCAGTTTGTTATACTTCACAGAATCATATTAAAGGAATTATACCACATTAAAGTCTTAAGATTGTTGGACAATTAAAATGAGAGAAGTGCTGTAAATATAAATACAAGATGTGCAATAAAGATTAAAATAACAGAATGTAAAATTAACAATATTAAAATTTAAGGATGTAGAAATAAATCAAATACAAATGATATCGAGGCTCGAGTTAGACTCGATGTCCTTAAGACTTTAACGTCCCGCTACGGTGCTTTCGGTTGATTAACGCAAGTCTCCCAGGATACAACGATATTTTCTTCGTAGTAGGAGCACACCAAACTACAAAACTATTGAACTGAATATGACAAACTCTCTCTATTGGACACAATGATAAAATGAAATTATTTGTTCTGCTTGTTCAATTTTTCGTTCTTGTACTTCTTTGTTTCAGCTAACATACACAACTATTTATAGCCAATTCTTAATGGGAGTTATCATTGCCAAAATATTCTGATAGAATAAAATATTATAAACTAGCTCAAACATTCACACAACCATGTTACTCAAATTTGATAAAGTCTGCAGCACATGGACAAGGAATATATTGCATGGAAATAGATGCAAGCATGCCCAAACAAAGTTGTTCCACTAATCTTTAATTAATAATTTCCATTCACAAAGCACTAAAAATTCTTACAGCATCGTCGACTATAAACTTGAAGTATCATTAAAAAGAAATATAGAATGTAAATTCATAGTATCACCAAAATAAAAAGATACCCTGCTACCAAAATCTAAGTCCAAAGGCCCTTGGAGACAAACAAGAAAGAGGAATAAGAATAATGCTTTTTATGACCCCTTTCACATTTTTACCCTATTTTATATAGTAAGAATTTATATGTTGAATATATCAAATTTCTCGTTTATATGATGAAAAGGCTCGAGGATTAGGGGTGAGCCAAACTGGAGGTGGCATAATACGTTTGATGCTTTGCGAATCACAAGAATAATAACATGATTCAAAAATCTTATCTTCGTAATTGAAGATACCCATATCGTGGCCTCCGTAAGATTTAGTATCGTCAAAAGCGTGCCGAGTATGAAGATCATCGGTGAAGTAGATAGAATTTGGCTTCAGTCGTGGAAAATCACGAGCTTGTAGCGAGAAAGACTGATTCATTCCAACAAAGAGCACGCGATCATTCAAAGAATGCTTCATATATCTCATGACTTTTTTTGTGATGTCGACTTTATACACTTCAAAAAACAGACTCTTGTAAGGTAAAATGTCAGGCTGTTTCAAATAATCTGAAAATAGACTCCCATCTTCACGAATTTGCTTAGCAACGAATCTTTCAATTCGAAGAAATTCATCAGACGAAGACCATGGCTCTGCTATAAGGTAAGACTTTTTAAAGCACATATACTTGGACCATAGTTCTTCGCGAGGAGACCAGTATTCCTCGCGGGATTCCTCGCGGTATTCAGCGGGCAAAGGCGTCCAGTGATGCAATTCTTCTTTCTGTAAATCCTTTACGACTTTCCTCTTCGGAGACAAAGGGTCCCGAAGATCCCACGACTCAAGCTCGTCGTCGCGGTTCAAACTATAGAACAACTGGTCATTGATCGAATACGCAATGTCCTCATAATAACTTTCACTTTCCTCTAAAGGAATCCAAGCGGTATCGTGACCCGGCCTGCAAAAGCCGAGGTCTTGACGGTAACCAAAAATTCACATTGCTATGCAGCGATCGGCACCCTCTTCTTCTTCGTCTTCGTCATTAGGTGGTGACGAGAGAATCAACTTTTTGATGAACAAATACCGGTGAAAAGGCTGGTCAGTGGGAAGGGTGTCAATGGACGGAAGCTTGATGGTTCGATGAGAGATGGGATTGTAGAGAAAAACAGCGCAATCGCTACGGTTTATGTAAGCCAGCCAGCCGTGAGACGATCCTATACATAGAGGATCATCATCCATCATCTCATAGTCGCTTCTCGTCTTGTGTTTGTCGATGAGGTTGACACTCTTCTCTTCCAGGTTGTAGAATCTATTCACCATGAGATCTTTGGGGGGTAGCATAAGCCATGGAGATTTCCTGAAAGGCAAACTTGATGTCCACAACGAGAGGTTTTTCGTCACATCTGCGACATTGCTGCTGGCTCTAGTGAAGCTCACTTGATGCCTTGTAACCCCACCACGTAATTGCCTGCAACTACTACTAGTAGTTATATTGGTGCTCCTCGCTGTTAGCGGCTTATTGCCCTGAAACAAGCTACCCATCATACAAGCCGCCATTGTAGTGCACGGTCGTCTATGTCCCCTACCAGTTTGTTTGATGCAAACCCTACTTGCAAAGTACTTATATCATGGGTAATTTTTCCTCACGTCCCTCGCACTTGGATATAAAAAAGACGTAGACCCCATACTTTTTAAAATACGAGAGTCACGTCCTTCTTTGAATTTTTTTGCTAAATATGAGGTTAAAATAGTAAATTACAAAGTGATAATAAACCAAAAAAGAGGGAAAAATTATATTACTATTGGTAACTTTGACGAGGATGGCTTCCACATTTAATAAAAAAGATATATACAAATCCCAAATTTTAAGAAAATGAGGAACAAATTCTATTGATTAATGATATATGACCTTTTTCATTAGAAGCACAAGCGAAAATGTGAATTCATAGTGTTAAAAATACATGTAACTCAATCGTGTCAGCGACTCTATCTTATTTTATTGTTTTTCGTTTTTCAATTTTCTTTTCCCTATTCTTTTTTTCCCTTTGTATCCTGTGGCCGAACATAACAAGCGATTAACAACAACTAATCTTGTACCCTTATTGGCTTTTCATCTTCGTTACAAAAAATTAGAATGTTCAAACCCAAACCTATAATTATTGCCAATATGTTCATTAAAGATTTGATTAATACAAAGTATGTGAAATGATGGTTAAACAAGAAAATAGTCCAAGTAATCACTAGACAAGAAAATATCCTTGTTTTTCAGAAAAAAAAAGTCTCTGTTACTTTTTAAAAATAATTAGTTAGAACTTTTTTCAAAAAAAAATTCCACTATTATATTATTTCATATTTTCAATTATTTAATAGCGATATTAGCGATAATGAGATTCGGGAAGAAGCCAATAAATTTATTAGAATTACTTAGGATTTGGTGATGTTGGCAACAAGTCATGCTTAGTTATGAAATACACTATGAGAAGAATAAACAAGAAAAATATAGAAAATAAAAAGAAAAAAAGAAGAGAAACAAAATAAGGTGAAATGACATTGCCTCTCACAAGTTTTTTTTTTCTTGTAAAGTAAGCAAAATTGGATTTTCTAAAAGAAGAAATACAAGAATTTGTAAAAACAAAGAGAGATGACATCCAACAAAAGAATAACACGACAATCAATAACGGAGAAGAAAAATAATCAACCAGATATGACACTCAAATGCCCATAAAACCTATCAACCGAAAATAATGAGCAAAAAAAACTAAGTGATACTCAAGTGAACTCTATTAGCAAACTGTCTATTGATGCTAGTGGTAGTAAATCGCCCTTCTCCTTGAGTCTTTAAAAAATATCTGAAAGAATCTTCTCAAGAATTTGTTCCTCAGTATGGGCTTCTAATCTAAAAATCCTTATATTCTTCTCTAACCAAATGTGGTAAACAGTAACACAGAACAAGAGTCGGAACATATAGATTTTGATATCTATGTTATTTGCATAGAAAGTCCAAAAGTGAGAATAGAGTCAAAAGTAGTAAAAAATGGGTCAATCTTTAACATATTCAAGCTACTCTTCCATATACGATTAGTGAAACTACACTAAAAAAATAAGTGGTCTCTAGATTAACAACCAAGATAACAAAAGATGCAATTGGCTCGATCAAGCAAGCCCAAGTAATGAGGCAGTATCTAGTGGTTAGCCTATTCAAACTTGTAAGCCAAGAGATAAAACTATGCTTGGGAGTATTATGAGAGAACCAAATTAAGTGATGCCAAGAATAAAGGGGACCCCGAGTGCGAATATGATCCTAAGTGGTGTTGAAAGTGAAAGTACCCTTGTCACAAGCGTTCCACCTAAAAGAGTCATTCCTATCAATATTAATGTGGATGTTAAATTGATTAGGATTAAACTGGGCAAGAGAAGAAGGATAGATTGGCCAAACCCAATGGCCATGATCGATATCTGAGACTTTACTGTCTAGATTAGGGTAGAGAACTCTAATGTTATGCAAAAAAAGAAGATTGCCTGAGTTTCCAATTATCATGCCTGAAGAAAGTATCTCTACCATCACCAATCCCATGAGAAATGAGTTCACGGGCGATCAGCCTAAGACTAAGGATTTTCATCCACGACCAACAAGCATCACTTAGAATTTTCATAGTCCAAATGCATTTACTCAGTTAGTCCAAATCCAAAGTCTCCAAGTAGTATGTCTCATAGAGTACAACCTCCAAAATAACTTTAGAAAAACCACTTTGTTAATATCCACAAGTTTTCTCAAACCTGAACCACCTTCTCGAAGTGGTTTACAAACATTCTCCCAAGCAACTTTTAGACCAGTATCTCTCCAAAGAAATGCAAGAAATTTTCTTTCAATAGAATTGAGCAGACTTTTAGCAATTAATAAAGAACTAGCCCAAAAAAGATGGAAATGATTAAGCACATACTTAAGAAGTTGGAGTCAACCAGCAAAAGTAAACCAATTGTTGGTCCAATGATTAATTCTCTTGGTGACTTTATTAATGAGGTTGTGGCAATCTATCTTTCTAAGTCTCCCGAAATCAAAGGAATTCCAAGATAACGAACTGGCAAAGTCCCTTCTCTAAAGCTAAGAGTATCTAGAATACAAACTCTCACATGTTTTCTTAACAATAATGTTTCCTGTTTTCTATTATTTTGATAGGAAAAGGATAGAATCCTCAACAAAAGTAAGTTGTCTCTCATATTAATCGAAGTGTGTGGTCTGTATTACATTTTACTAAATTGCAAGAGGTCTGAATAAAAAAACATGCAATAATGGTCTCTTTTTTCTATTATTTTTACCTTGTATTTGATAATTCCACCCTACGGAAAAGTTAGCGAAGGGGTCTTACTCTCATATATCCTAAATTGTGCTAAAAACTCATATACACTGTGATCTTCCCTCATCTATTTTTCTTCTTTCGTTAATTTCATGTTATATTACTTCATGTTTTCAATTATTTAATAGCGATAATGAGATTCGGAAATTGAGAACTACTTGTATGGACATTTAAATATTTTAAATTTTAATTACAATGTAATGAGAAGCAAATAAATTTATCAGAATTACTTAGGATTTGGTGACATTGGCAACAAGTCATGCTTAATCATGAAATACACTATAAGAAGAAGAAAATAGAAAGATATAGAAAAGAAAAAGATAAAAATAATTAAAAATAAAAAAATAAGGTGAAATGAAATTGCAAATAGTGTCGCATGTTCTTCAACAATAATGATTCCTGTTTTCTATTATTTTGACCGGAAAAGGAAAGAATCCTCAATAAAAGTGAGTCGTCTCTCATATTAATCAAAGTGTGTGGTTTGTATTTCATTTTTGTAAAATTGCGAGGTCTCAGTCAAAAACACGCAATAATGGTCTCTTTTTTTCTATTATTTTTTGTTCATTTTTACTTTGTACTTGATACTTTCTCCCTAAGGAAAAGTTAGCAAAAGGGGCCTTTCTCTCATATATCATAAATTGTGCTAAAAACTCATATACCATGTGCTCTTCCTCGTCTATTTTTCTTCTTTAGTTAAATTCATATAATCAATATCATTTAATGGAATAAGATTTGGTTTAGTTTTACAGAGGTAATATAAAAGATGAAAGTTAAGTAATAAAGATGGACTAAACCATTGCATGGGTAGTCGTAATGGGGCTTGATTGTATTGTTTTTAATACTAAGAAGCAAAAACTTTTATTTGAGTAAGTTGTTGTAATTACTTAGTTGAATATTTTCATATTTAACAGACACTATTGCAAGAGTTTAGTTAGAGTAGTATATAGGTAGACACTATTGCAAGAGTTTAGTTAGAGTAGTATATACGTAGATCCAGGACCTAATACAAGGAAAATATGCAGGTAGAAAAATTGGCACTATCACCATGTATTGGGTTACAGGTCTTGATGTAATATCCCACATCGGTTGGTTACGAACTGAGACTACTTAATATATAGTGGAGGGTTCTCCCTTATATTCGACGAGGTGCCTTTTCTAGTACAAAGTGCTGGGAAGGGACAAACCCGTGAGGGGCCCAATGTGGTAACCCAAAGTAGACAATACTTCGTTATGTGGCGTCGCTGGTTGGCATCTGCCCTTTGGGATATTCGCTTAGCCGGAGCGTTACAGAAGTGGTATCAGAGCGGGCCGACCTTTGTACCAGCGAGGCCGCTGGGTCCCCAAGGGGGGGGCAGATGTAAAATCCTACATCGGTTGGTTACGAGCTGAGACTAGTAAGACAAACCCGTGAGGGGCCCAATGTGGGTCCCCAAGGGGGGGGCAGATGTAAAATCCTACATCGGTTGGTTACGAGCTGAGACTAGTAAGACAAACCCGTGAGGGGCCCAATGTGGTAACCCAAAGTGGACAATATTTTGTTATGTGGCGTCGTTGGTGGGCCTCTGCCCTTTGGGGTATTTCTTAACCGGGGCGTTACACTTGAGTTGCTCAAAATGGGTTGACCCGACTCAATAAGTAAGTTAGTGAGAAGTTGAGAAACTATAGAGTATTTAAGTTGTGAATTCATAGTTCATCATCTCGTATTTTGAGCAGAGAATGATAAAATAAACTTGACAAATTCCTAAAAACTTTATTATGTTCATACTACAAGGTTAGTATTGAATTATTGTTTCATGAAAAAGCATTACTTAGTGTTAAATTTATCTCCACCACGTGTAGTATAAAGCTCTTCTGTTAAAATATTACCCTATGAAGAGTCAATGAATTATCTACTCAAACCAAAAAAGAAAAATGATGTTTGATTAATTAATAATGATAACCAAAAAAAGAGAGCATAAGCCAAAGAATATTACTAAACTGGAGGTAGGATAAACTAGCACTATTCTTGATTTGAACCAAAAGTTAACACACCTAAATGTTGCTTTAAGAAATCTAGTTCCATCAAGTGACTTGACTATGCATAAAGGATTTGAGCCATCTTATAGAGAACACTGGAATTTACACCAGGGAAACTTAGTTCGAGCAACACCCTTGCACAGTCATAACAATCAAATCCCTTCCCTTCATCAAGAAAAATATATATAATCAAGATCATCAATAATTTGCAAAGCCAAAACTGGAGGAAGAATGAAAAAGTAGTACACATAAAATATTATGCAAAACATGGAAACTTCGAAATCTAAAAGCATCGTATTTGTTTCCTGAGCATGCACCAAACTCCTGCCTAAAACCAGCCATCGAATTGACACTACACATATAAAGAAATACGAGTATTATAGAAAAGAAATACCATACTAGGAAATCTAAGTCGGTAGGCCTCGGGAAGAACCACCATGAAAGAGGAACGCATAATTATCAAGTGGCGGTGGATTGGGGGTGAACCAAACAGGAGCTGGCATAATACGTTTAATACTTTTAAGATCGCAAGGATAATAACATGATTCGAAAACCTTATCTTCATAATTGAAAATACCTATGTCGTGACCTCCATAAGGTGCAGTCGACTCGTCAGAATTCCAAGTAGCATCCCAAATATCCTGTGTTCCATCATCCGTAAAGTAGATAGAATTTGGCTTCAGGTGCGGAAAATCACGAGCATATAACGAAAAAGATTGATTCATTCCAATAAAGAACACGCGGTCATTCAAAGAGTGCTTCTGATATTTCATGACTCCATTCTTGAAATCAAGCTTATACACTTTGAAAAACAAAGTCTTGTAAGGGTAACTATCACACGCTACATGGAAATCAATTGGACTTCCATCTTCACGAATTCCCCAAGCAACGAATCTTTCAATTATAACAAGAGAGTCATCACCGGACGACAAGGGCCATGGGTCTGCTATTAGGTAAGTCTCCACGGATGTAATACTCTTTAGCTCTTGCTCTTGCTCTTGCTTTTGCTCTTTCTCCTTCACTAAATCCACCATGAATTTCCTCTTGGGTGACAAAGGGTCCCCAAGATCCCAACAATCCAGCTGCTTGTCGTCATCACTGAAACAATAAAACAACTTGTCTTTACTCGAATACGCAATGCTAATGGAACGACAGACAAACTGATCTACATCTAAAGGAATCCAAGCGGTATCGTGGCCCGGCCTGCAATACCCTAGATTCCTACCAGAACCGTAAATACACAATGCTATGCATCGATTGTGTTCTTCGTCTTCTTCTTCTTCATTAGGTGATGATGAGAGAATCAACTTTTCGATAAACAAATAGGGCTCACAAGGCTTGATCTCATGTGGCAAGGTTTCAATGGACGGAAGTTTGATGATTCGATGAGAGATGGGATTGTAGAGGAAAAGAGCGCAATCACTACGATTTGTATAAACCAGCCAGCCGTGAGACGATCCTATACATAGAGGTTCATCATCCATCATCTCATGGTCGCTTGTCGTCGTCTGTTTTTTGATAGGGATGACTCTCTTCTCTTCCAGGCTGTAGAATCTATTTACCATGGGATCTTTAGGTGGTAGCATAAGCCATGGAGATGTTCTGAAAGGCAATGTTGACGATGACAGCAAGAGGTTTTTTGTTGCATCGGCGACATTCCCGCTGGCTCTAGTCATGAAGCTCACTTGCCTTGCAGTCGACCAACGTAAATGGCTAGTACTACTACAGTTGATATTACTACTCCGCGGTGTTTTCTCCTTAGTGCCCTGAAAGAAGCTTCCCATGATACAAGCCGCCATTGTAGTGCACCGCCTTGTGTGTCCCTCACCCCCTACTACTCCCTTCAATATAAGCAAACCCTAAGTGACAAGTACTTCTGTTATTTATTTATTTATTTATTTATCTAAGAGTGATTAAATCATACAATATATATAAAAAATGTCATTCACAAGAATTAATTTTAAAATTTATCTAATAGCATACCACTAAACTAAGAGATTGGATCAAATACTTATGTATTTGACCGCGCAGCCCAGACTTTTGGGCTGGTTTCCATAAGTAAAAGCACATACGTTGCATCTCTTCCATTTTTTTTTTTTTTTTACAAAAAGGAGGGGCGGCACCCTCCAGAAAATTTTATTAATTCAAAAAAGAAAATATACAAGGAGTAGAGGGAGACATATAATCTTACCTCCAAAGGAGAACGGGGGACTTACCTGCCACGTCATCCAACTACTTTAGAAGAGGTACATATCACATCTTCTTACAAAAGGATCCTAGAAAAAAAAAAAAGATCAGAAAAACAATTGAGTTGTTAATTGGATAACAAGGAAAATTTTCAATTAACAACTCGACCGATTTCAAAAAGGCAAAAAGCAACAAGCCATACAAAAACAATTAATAACCACATCCTAAGAAGAGAAAAATCTAAAGTAAGGGAGAGCCGCATTGTCCAAGCGAATCATACCTCTTAAGATTTTCTGATCTTTTGTCGAACTGAGCATGACAAGATCTGAAGATTTAGCTCATAAATTCCTAAGGCAGTCTGCAACTTGGTTGCTGTTAAGGTAAAAATTAACAGCCCCGAACTCCTTCCAGGGCTGGACGAGTTCCCTTATCCGAATAATATTTTGTATGCTCTGTCCACCTTGCAGTCCTTGTAAATCCGCAGCAGACTATTAGCAGGGCTGTTATCAGTCTCGTGGGCTTACCTTTCCGAGGGCTACAGCCCCAGTCTTTCATTCCTGATAAGGCTTGATGGTCGGGGCTGACACATCTGCCATGTTCCTCATCCTTGTCTTATGGGTTTACCCCCTCTTGCTAAGTGTTCTGCTAGGTCCTTGCTCGTTACTATGTCAGTGAGGGCCGCATCAGATTTGTGCATCAAGTCTCGTTGTCCTAGAGCTCCGAGGTCTGACCTTCTGTCCCTGGTCGATGCTCGATAACCAAAGCTAACCTGTTTGGCGGGGTTGGACGAGCCCCGTCAGCCTAGGCTGTATGAACTGTAGAAACTAGAATCCACTATTTGAGGCTCCACCAGCTTATTTCCTGCAAAACAAGGACCCCTGGGAGGTACCGGGGGGGCCCCTCCGATGCTCAAGTCAGTTATGGGACCAAGAGATTGCTTAACAGCATTAAAGTATTGCGTGAGAGCAAGGTGGTTGCTTAGGAGCAATTAACAGAGAACTTGTAAACGTTAGAATGAGATACCTGTACTCTTCATGTCTACCTGTATTTATAATTGCTGAAATATGGAGTTGTAAGATATGATAGAGGTGAATCCCACGATTTTAGGCTCAATGAGATAATATCAAAAGAGATAAGATAAATCCCTTATCTTTAGGCTCAAGGAGATAATATCTAGATCTCATATCTTCAAGGATCTAGTTAAATCTTTATGTACTTATCCTTATCCAAAAACTCCCTTGTTTTTCGTCTGCTGCCCAGTGCTCCCCGTGAGCCCAGGTCAGGACGTCGACGGGGCTACCCTTGTGAGCCCAGGTCAGGACGTCGACGGGGCTACCCTTGTGAGCCCAAGTCAGGACGTCGACGAGGCTATCCCTTGTGAGCCCAGGTCAGGACGCTGGTGGAGCTACCTCTTGTGAGCCTAGGTCAGGACGCTGGTGGGGTTACCTCTTGTGAACCCAGATCAGGACGCTGGTGGGGCTACCTCTTGTAAGCCTAGGTCAGGACGCTGGTAGGGCTCCTAGCTCCGTGGGCTGTGTCTTTCCGTCTGCTGCCCAGAGCTCCTTGTGAGCCCAGGTCCGAACATTGGCGTGGCTACCCCAGCTCCGTAGGTCGGATCTTTCTAGGGCGTGAGATCTACCCCTATCAGTTGCGTTCACGAAATTTATGAGATATTTTTGCATTGCATTCCGTCATCATTTTTTTTGCCACAATTAAATCATAACAAATCTCCCATGAACTTCTACCTCCCCCTTGAATTAAATTAACAACACTGTGAGCATCCATTTCAATCCAGAATGATCTAATTCATTTCATTTTGCAGATCTTAAGGCCCATGATTATAGCTAAAAGTTCAGCTCTTAAAGAAGAATGAGAACCAAAATATTCATAAAATGCAAAGATGGGCTCACCTTTCCAGTTGCGAAGCGAGCCTCCTCCGCCAGCTCTACTGTCACAATGTACACGACCATCAACATTGAGTTTAAAAGCATCTTTAATTACGTGGCTTGAACAAAACAACGTTTTGTGGAACCATAAAAGATTTCTTATTGAAAAAGCAACAAAATTGTGAAGCAAGATAAGAATTACCCTTCCATTGCCATTATTTAATGATATTTGCTTGAGATAATTGAGCAATCATTTTATAAATTCTCCAAATAATTCTAGCTGGATAAAAACATGTGTTTCTATATTTAGCATTATTTCTCTCCACCCAAGAAAACCAAAAAATAAGGAAAGGAATGAGAATTTGAATATGGCCTTTACAAATAAAATCATCTGAGAATATCTAAGTGGGAAGCCAATGTCTCACTAAGAAGGAAATAGGGAGCTTAACTTCATACGATGTATCCTAATTACTCTTTCACTACAATATTCTTTACTATATAGTTTCTCCCATAAAAATTAAAATAATAATATGAAGTAGGGATGAGTAAGTGATATTAAAATGAACATTTTATAAGGAACACATCCTATTGCGATAGATGATACAGTAGCTTTAGATTGCTTGCAAACACTTCTATAACCTCCTTGGAGAATACCGGAGGTTAATACCTTTACCATTTCCAAGTTTATAAATAATCTTCCTACAGAGCCTTGTGCATGATGAAGAAGCTTAATTTACAAGAAAACAAAAACATATATATTAGAAAAAAGTTAATTATGAATTATAAATTGAGTATTACGCCTCCGATTAATATATTATTTTAATTAAGTATATCTTTCCAATAACCTATTTTCAACCATCAAAAACAAGTTCTAACTAAAACACATGCATAATAGAGTTAGCCAAAGCATTATCTGAAATTGTTTTCAGATGGATATTTCTAGACAAAGAAAAAAAAAAGCAATAAGGGTGATTTTAGGGCTTAAATTTGCTTATATGCAATTTAAGGTCTGAATTCCAAAACTACTAATTGAAGGCCTCAAAACTATGAAAAAGGCCGTTAAGTAACAAACAGTATTACTTTTTATCTTACATGACATTTTATTTCATTTTAACTCATCTATATCACAGTATTGTTGGAGCCCTTCAATATCTTACGTACGGATATTGTGTTTGTTGTCAACAAAGTTAGTTAGGTTCTGCATAGTCCTACGAGGTTCACTGGCCTGCAGTTAAATGCATCTCGTGGTATGTCAAGGATGCTGTTATTTATGGTCTTCATGTTAAAGCTTCTTCTAACCTTTTCATATTCTAACTGGCAGGGTGTCCGCATGATAGGCGTAGTACACATGGTTATTGCATTTTTCTTGGTCCTAATCTCATTTCATGGTCTGCTCAGAAACAACTACAATTTCACGATCTAGCACAGGGGCCGAATAAAAAGCAATAGCATTTGCAACCTCTGAACTTTGTTCGCTACAATCCTTTTTATTAGAACTTGGCGTCAAGGCATCCCCTCCTCCTACACTATGGTGTGACAACATTGGCGCTACCTATCTGACAGTTAATCCAGTTTATCATGCGAGAACTTGTTGAGGTATTGAATGGTCGTTTTGGTAATCATGAAGGAAATCTTTGCTTGGCTATGTTTTTGCAAAAAAACTCATGATCTTATATTACCATATATGTGCTGGTTACTGTTTGTGTTACAGGAAATATATTATGGCAACTTACCATGTTAAGCGTAGGAAACATATTATGGCAACTTACCATGTTAAGGTTGCGCTGCTTATGGCATAACATTAATTGCATCTTGATTAGGAATGTCTTGAGGCCTAAGGTGGTTAATGGTGCAACAGCACAAGTATATATTTTGTAGGACAGGAGCGGAAGTAGGTGTAGAAAATATTGAGAAAGAAAGAGAATACATACGAGCAGTAAAAGAACACAACAGAGTTCTATGTTTTGTGTCATGTTGCAACACGGCATGTTATTGTGTACTCAGTTGTTTTAAGTGTTGCAACTTTGTGTTATGTATTAGTGAGATATGAGTAACTTATGTTCTAAACAACTAGATCACTAGTTCTTTAATCATTCTTCGGGAGAAGAAGGTGTGGTTCTCGGGAAAGAACATTGTAAGTCGGGGAGAGCTTGCCAAAGCAAAGTTCGTTAAGGAGTCCTTCATTGAGGCGTCAAAGGTCAAGAGATAGTCTTTACTTGTGTAAGTCCATTGGTGTTTGTAATTTATGTTATTTCTTAATGAGCAGGTTTGTTGGACCCGGGGAGGTCCCGTGGACGTAGACTGGATGGTTGAACCACGTTAAATCTTGGTGTTCTTTTGCCTTTTACATGTTATTTATTTCTGCTACTATTTACTGTGACTGAGTGTGTTGAAACATTAAGTGAATCGATTCTTTAACTGGCTAAGCAACGAGCAAATCTAATAAGTAACAAACTGTGAAAGAGTTGTGGTTCCAATTAATGTTACAATACCATCTGTAACATAATTTGTTTTACACCAAGTAATCGCTGAAGTTTTTCTACTGTACTCTATTGATTGTGCAAATTGTCAAATTGCTTCCCAAACTAATCCATACTTTTACTACACAACTTCTAACAAGTGGCATCAAGAGCAGGTTACGAACTAATTCGGTTAGATTCTTGGGAGTTTTTTTTTTTTTTTGCAAGAATAGGTATGGACACCTTGCGTGAAGGAGGTTTGATCTCTAAACCACCGTTGTTGGATGGAGTGAATTACTCGTACTGGAAGGCTCAAATGAGGGCATTCATCAAGTCTATTGATGAGAAGGCTTGGAAGGTTATCTTGATTAGCTGGACAGCTCCTACCAAAACAGATGCTCAGGGCAATGTTGCAACTAAACTTGAAACGGAATGGACCAAGGATGAAGACCTTTCGGCGAGTTGGAATTCTAAGGCGTTGAATGCAATATTCAATGTTGTTGACCTAAACCAATTCAAGTTAATCTCAACGTGTGAATCTGTGAAGGAAGCTTGGGAGATATTGCAAACAGCATATGAAGGTACAGTATCTGTCAGAAGATCAAAGTTACAGATGCTGGCCACCAGATTCAAGGAATTAAGGATGTAGGAGGATGAAACCATTGCAGATTTCAATGCCAAATTGTGTGATATTGCAAATGAATCCTTTGCTTTGGGAGAAAAGTATTCTGATGCTAAGCTTGTAAGGAAAACCTTGCGCTCTCTCCCAGACAAATTTGGAATCAAGGTGGCTACCATAGAAGAATAAAAAAATGTGGATGAGATCAAGATTAATGAACTAATGGGGTCCCTTCAAACTTTTGAAGTGAAGTTTAAGCAAAAGAAGAAAGAAAAAGTCATTGCTCTGAAGGCTGATGTTGAAAAGAAAGAAACGCAAAGCTCTTTGGATGATGAGGAATCTGAAATCTCTGAATCCTTAGCTTTGCTCACCAAGAATTTCAATAGAATTCTGAAAAAATGGGATAAGCAAAGAAAGGGGTTCAGACAATCAAATTTTGATAAGAAGCCTCATGTTGCAACAACAGCTAACCCATTCAAGAAGCAAAATTTGAAATCAGCTAATGAGAATAGGAATAGTAAAGGCATACAATGTCGCGAATGCGAGTGGTTTGGTCACATTCAAGCTGAATGTGCAAACACCATGAAAAGGAAGAAAAAGGCTATAAAGGTTACCTGGAGTGATGGGGAATCAGAAGAATCTTCAGAGAGTGAAGGAGAGCATACTGGGAACTTTGTGGCATTCACTGTTGCAACAATACCAAGAAAGATCAGTCTGGAAGAGGAAGCAGGTACTGCTGTCACAACAATAGGTGAAAAAGATAGGGAGACAAGTGAATCTAACTGCATCGAGTCAGATAGTGATGATGATTTGAATGATGAAGAAGTCATGAAAACATAAAAAAACATATACAAAAAATGGGTGTTTGTGTGCAAGAAAAATCAGGGGCTAGAGCTGAAGATCTTTGAGTTGGAAAAACAAAAGGCAGAACTGGAAAACCTGGCAGAAGAAAGACTGTTGGAAGTGCAGATGCTGCAACATGATTTAAAATAGATGTAGCGAAATATAAATATGCTAAATTCTGGAACTGAAAAATTGGATCACATGTTATCCATTCAAAAATCGAGTAAAGATCATAGTGGACTCGGGTTTTATGAAGGAGAATTTTCTAGAACAACCATTTTTGTCAAAAGTTCAAAAAATCCAGAAGTTTTGTATAAGGATGAAGCTACTCAGAACAACAGTAAAAATGTCCTGATAACGGATGTTTCGACAGCACCAACAACATAACAGAGGCAATATGGGAAAAAGAAGAACAGGTTTATTCCTACATGTCAATACTGTCTTGTACCTGGAAATATCAGACCTCATTGTTACAGACTTCAAAGAATGCAAGAAAAAGGTAAGTCTCTCAGTAAGCAAAAAATATTCTCACACATGTGTCTGCAAAACAAAGTAAGACAATTATGGGTAAAGAAAACCGATTTAGCTTGTTTTGTTGCTTATACTTCTATACAAACTTGTACTGCTAACTCATGGTATTTTGATAGTGAGTGTTCTAGACATATGACAGGTATATGAGAAGCCTTGAGCAGCTACAAGGAGCGAAATGAAGGCCAAGTTACTTTTGGTGATGGTGTTAAAGGAAAAATACTTGGAAGATGAATTTTGGATATTGAAGGGTTTCCGAAACTCAAGAAAGTATTGCATGTGGATGGTTTAAAAGCTAATCTTATTAGTATTAGTCAATTGTGTGATCAAGGCTTATATGTGAAATTCACTAGAGATGGTTGTCATGTGTTAGACAGTACTAACAATTGTGTACTTACAGAAAAAGGTCATTTGACAACTGCTATGTGCTCACACCATCACAGGAATGACCAGAACCATGTTACAACAGTACCTGTGACAACGCTGAGATGTGGCACCAAAGATTGGGACACTTAAACTATGACTTGCTGACCAAACTTGTGAATGTAGGTGCAGTCCGATGAGTGCCAAAGTTGAAAAACAGGCAATTAGGTGTGTGTGGATCTTGTCAAATTGGTAAACAGGTAAGAGCATCTCACAAGATGTTGCAACATGTGTCAACCAAGAATATCTTGGAGCTTTTGCACATGGATCTCATGGGTCCAATGCAGACCAAAAGCATCGGAGGTAAGTGATATGTGTTTGTGTGTGTAGATGATTATTTTAAATACACATTTGTGGACTTTTTTAGAGAAAAATTTGATACATTCGATGTGTTTAAGAAATTATGTTTAAAATTAAAGAATGAAAAAGGGTGCAACATTCAGAAAATCATTAGAATAAAAAGTGACCATGGTCGAGAATTTAAGAATCAATCTTTTAATGAATTATGCAACGCACATGGAATAACACATGAATTATCTACCCCAAAGACCCCACAACAGAATGGAGTAGTTGAACGGAAGAATAGGACCATTCAAGAAATGACTCGAGTGATGTTGAATGATAAAAATATCTCCTACAGGTTTTGGGCGGAAGTAGTTAACACTGTATGTTACAACATCAATCGAGTGTTCTTGCAACCAGGTACTTCTAAAACTCCCTATGAAATTTGGAAATGTAAGAAACCCTCACTAGGTTATTTTTATGTGTTTGGTAGCATATGTTACATTTTGAATGATAGAGAACAGAGAGAGAAATTTGATGCTAAAATTGACAAAGGTATTTTTCTTGGTTATGCTACCAACAACCGGGCTTTTTTAGTTTTTAATTTAACTACCACAACTATAATGGAATCTATTAATGTGGTGCTTGATGAATTGCAAAAATGTGCAGGAGAGCCAACGGAAGAAATTAGTAGCTGTGAAATAAAGACCAATAAGACAGATGATGCTGTAAAATTGAAGGAAGAATGAATGACAAAACCTGGTGTGACTGAGCCAGGTGAAACATCAGGCAGAATAGCTGAGAAGTCAGACAGTGATTTGCCAGATGTTATAACATACGATGGAACAACAGAAGATATCAGTGAAATAACTCAAGCTGAACTGTCACAAGTCCATAGAAATTATGCCCCAACCGATATGATAGGCTTAATACACGATGTAATCCAAACTAGAAGTAAACCTAAGAGGAACTACAGAGATATGGTAAGGTTTATGTGTTTCACATCAACTCTTGAACCGAAAAATATGACTGAAGCTTTAAAGGATGAAGTTTGGATAAATGCCATGCAAGATAAGTTGAGTCAGTTTGTAAGAAATGATGTTTGGATTTTAGTTCCTAGGCCAAAAGATGTCAATGTCATTGGAACTAAGCGGATCTTTAAAAATAAGACTGATAAAAGTGGTAACATCACGAGAAACAGGCAAGACTTGTAGCTCAAGGATATACACAAATAGAAGGTGTGGATTTTGATGAGACTTTTGCTCTAGTTGCTAGGCTTGAATCTATTAGATTGTTAATGTTCATTGCATGTGTGTTAAAAGTTAAATTGTTTCAAATGGATATAAAAAGTGCATTCTTGAATGGTATTCTAAATGAAAAAGCATATGTTAAGCAACCAAAAGGCTTTGAGGACCCACACTGTCCTTCTTATGTGTATAAATTAAAAAAAGGCATTGTATGGGTTGAAACAAGCTCCACAAGCTTGGTATGACAGGTTGACGAAATTCTTGCTGGATAAAGGCTACCAGATAGGGGGAGTAGACAAAACATTGTTCATCAAAAGGTCTAGTTCAGGTATTCTCATTGCTCAAATTATGTTGATGACATTGTATTTGGTGCAACATCTAAAAATAAGGTTGATGAATTTGTTAGGCATATGAAATATGAGTTTGAAATGAGCATGGTTGGGGAACTAACATACTTCCTAGGATTGCAGGTTAAGCAATGTGAGGATGGGATCTTTATATCTCAAGAGAAGTATGCCAGGAATCTAGTCAAAATATTTGGTTTAGAATCTGCTAAGTCTTCAAGGACTCCCATGAGTGTGACTACCAGGCTGACTAAAAGTGAGGATGATAAATCAGTTGATCCTAGCTTGTATAGGACCATGATAGGAAGTTTATTGTATCTTACTGCAAGTAGACCTGATATATGTTTCAGTGTTGGAGTGTGTGCAAGATATCAGGCAAATCCAAACAAGTCTCACTTACTTGCAGTAAAAAGGATAATCAAATATGTGAGTGGTACGGTAAGTCTTGGAATATAGTTTACTAATGACACTAACACTAATCTTGTTGGTTTTAGTGATGGTGATTGGGCAGGAAATGCAGATGATAGAAATAGTACAACGGGTGGATGTTTCTACATTAGGAACAACATGGTATCATGGTACAATAAGAAGCAAACCTCAATCTCCTTGTCAACAGCACAAGCTAAATACATAGCTGCAGGAAATTGTTGTGCACAACTTCTTTGGATGAAACAGATGCTAGATGATTATGGAATTGAAAATCAGGTTTTTACTGTTTATTGTGATAACATAAGTGCTATTAACATATCCAAGAATTCTGTTCAGCACTCTCGCACTAAACATATTGACATAAGACATCACTTCATACGTGAACTTGTTGAAACATAAACCATTGTCTTGGAACATGTTGCAACAGAAAAACAATTGGCAGACATTTTCACCAAAGCTTTAGATCCTCTAAGATTTGAGACCCTAAGAAAAGCTATAGGAATTCATAGTATATAATGTTGCATTATGATGTGCATCAGAAACTTGAAATAAGCTTGAGAAAACTGAAAGTTTAATATTCAATTCAGCTAGTGATTTAATTTGTGAACCATATATCATTGTGCACCTTGAAGTCTAGATTAAGAAAGCTAATCTGGATAGTCTGCTTATGCAGGAGCTTGATCTGTCTGATGACTATGGATTTAGGGAGAAATCTCTCTGGATCCATTCCTGTATTCTATTCATCTTTGAATATAAAAAAAAAAGGGAAAGAATGTGGGTTTCATGCACTGAAAAGAGCTACCTGATCCAAAATAAAAGATATTAAAGTGAAAGCTATCAGTTACAATAGGAGCTAAGAAGAAAAAAAAACTGTTTACAGCCTCTTGTTACACCATGGGCTGGAACAAAAGAAAAATAATATGTTTTCCTGTGAGATGAATAAGACGATCAGGTATGTTTAAGCTGATAAGCCAAGAACTTTCCCCTTGCAAACTTGAAGGAAATGGCTATCTAAACTCTACTTCTCACACACGCACACTTGGTTCATTAATTAAATCCTTGTCTGAAATAAGTATTGATGAGTAAACCTTCTTGAGTGATTTCATGCTGCCTAGATTCATTTAGTATTCTTTTACTTTGCTACATTAATTTTTTTTTTTTTTTTAAATGAAGTGGGAGGGAAAAATCGTGGAGGATGTGAGAATTGTGAAATACTGCTAGTTTGTTTTAGGGTGCAACATTGTTCACCAGATCAATCATCATAAATAAAATTGTGTTGGCTTATGTCAAAATGTTGCAACTTTCGTATATCACATGGTGTTTACTCAGAAAAGCTAGATTGGTTTGAGCGGGAAATTTGGATATCCTTGATTGGCAGTAAATTTACTTTTGCAATTTTCATTTTTGAACTTCCCAAGATCATGGGATTGGCTAACTGATGAGCAGTTACCTACGATTAGGGCACAGTTTAATTTGAGAAATTTTCTCATTTCCATATTTCCATTTCTCTGCTATCGTTGCTACTTTAGCTTGCCGCGTTTTCCTGTTTCTCTCTCTCATCCTCTCTGTGGTTCTCTGAGTTCCTTTTTGTCTACCCACTTACAGAACAACTATGGTGAAGACGAGATCCGGCGGTAGATTTTGATGAACCCCCAAAACAGGGGCACCCGGAGAGGTTTCATCACAGCCCATCACCACTGATGAGCCATCGCCTCCATCAACGGCTAAAGGCAGTAATGCAATATCATCCAGCGACACGAGCTTGAGTGGGTCTCTTCGACCATGAACAACCAAAGCTAGGGCTAAATGACCATTCGTTGACCCTCTGTGGACTCCAACGGGAATGGATGTAGTGGTTCATACCGAAACACCTCATCACTACAATGAGAAAACACAATCATCAAGCTCTGAAACTATGCCCAATGTCACAACTGCTGTCCCAGTTGCAACACTATATTCCACCATGGCACCTGCTGAGAAGAGTGGAATAAGTCATGCTACTACTAAGTCACTTAGTGCACAGTTAAAGGGCACTCATGTCTCTGTTGCAAATGATATTGCAGCGTCGCGTGCAACATTCCACACAGGAGCAGCAAAGGCAAAGACTGGCGATACTGAAGCCACACCTGCAGAGGATGTTCGACAATCCAAGACCAAAAAGAAGAAACATATTGGCAGTTTCAAATGAAAATGGGCTAAACTTGCAGAGTCTTCACGCTCCAAACCACCCAATGTGGCAAAGCGATCCTGTCCACGGTTGATACCTCCATTGCTTATTCTTCCCAGTTTTTCTTTCCTAAGTCAAAAGAGAAGTTTAAGATCATGTCTCAACGGAAGTTTGTTGTAGAGAAACCGCTAAATGAGAAATCCTATCAGGGAACCGAGGTGCTTGACTTACTAAGGGAAAGGAAACTTTTAGGCTCATTTGCTTTGATAAAATCATTTCCTAGCAATCTGGTTTATGAATTTTACTCCAATTTGTACATCAATGTCGGTGTTGCGACATCAAAATACTATTATCAGATTTTTGTGCGAGGTCATATTTTTGAGTTTTCTCCTACTGCTCTAAATAAGTTCTTAGGATGCAAGCCAGTTATAGAGATTAGTCCAGATATTTCTCTGTCTACTATTGCTATAGAACTGATAGGTGAGCCATTTGAAAGGAAATCTGAGTCCAGACAACCTGGGAATAGACTCACTGCTAAGTATGCTACTCTGCATCAGATGGCCATGGCAAATTGGTATCCTACTAAGCACTCTACTACCCTCAGTAGTCAGATGGGCCACTTGCTTTACTCTATCGGCACTGGGGCGAATCTTGATCTGGGTCAGTTTATCTTTGAGTGCATCATTGAGGAAGTTGTTAAAAACTTTGCTAATCAGTACTTGTCATATCCCTCTTTCATCTATGAATTTCTCTTGTCACAACACAAGGTTCTTGATCCTGATGAAGTATTGCACAAACCAGGCTCTTCACTATTATTTTCCAAGAAATTTTTGTAAGGGGCTCACAAAGATGATACTAAGGGGGAGAATGCTCATGGTGTACCAACACTTGGGGCTAACGATGCCAGTTCATCTGCTGATCAGTCTGCCATGCTGCAACAACTTCAGCCGCTTCATGAGGCCATCGAAGAACTGAGAGAGGAGCAAGGGAATGTTCACGCTAATCAGGATCATATTAATCAAACTTTAGTTCAACTACTCAAAGGACAGAATGCCCTGATGGCACATTTGATAGGATCTTCTTCTTGATTAATGTCGTTTGTTTTCTTCTCGCTACCTTCGTTTGCCTTTGGTTTGGCAAAAAAAGGGATAAGTTGAATATCTGCTCTGTTACGCTAATTCTACCTGTTTGTTATACTACTGTTGTTTGCTATTTGCTGTTTGTCGCAGGATTGATGTTATGTTTTTTTTTATCTTGTGCTTGTTGCCTATTACAACAAGGTTTCTAATATTTCTTATGTGCTATACTTGCTTTGTTAATGTTTAACTTTATCAGGGTTTTTGCCAAAACAAAGCCAAAGGGGGAGATTGTTGAGGTCTTGAATGGTCGTTTTGGCAATCATGAAGGAAATCTTTGCTTGGCTATGTTTTTGCAAAAAATTCATGATCTTATATTACCATATATGTGTTGGTTACTGTTTGTGTTACAGGAAATATATTATGGCAACTTACCATGTTAAACGCAGGAAACATATTATGGCAACTTACCATGTTAAGGTTGCGCTGCTTATGGCATAACATTAATTGCATCTTGATTAGGAATGTCTTGAGGCCGCCTAAGGCGGTTGACAGTGCAACAACACAAGTATATATTTTGTAGCACAGGAGCGGAAGTAGGTGTAGAAAATATTGAGAAAGAAAGAGAATACAGACGAACAGCAAAAGAACACAACAGAGTTCTATGTTTTGTGTCATGTTGCAACACGACATGTTATTGTGTACTCAGTTGTTTTAAGTGTTGAAACTCTGTGTTATGTAACAGTGAGATATGAGTAACTTATGTTCTGAATAATTAGATCACTGGTTCTTTAATCATTCTTCAGGAGAAGAAGTTGTGGTTCTCGGGAGAGAACATTGTAAGTCGAGGGAAGCTCGCCAAACCAAAGTTCGTTAAGGAGTCCTTCACTGAGGTGTCAAAGGTCAAAAGGGAGTCTTTATTTGTGTAAGTCCATTGGTGTTTGTAACTGATGTTATTTCTTAATGAACAGGTTTGTTGGACCAGGAGAGGTCCCATGGACGTAGACCGGATGGTTGAACCACGTTAAATCTTGGCGTTCTTTTGCCTTTTACATGTTATTTATTTCCTCTGCTATTTACTGTTACTAAGTGTGTTGAAACATTAAGTGAATTGATTCTTTAACTGGCTAAACAACGAGCGAATCTAATAAGTAACAAACTGCAAAAGAGTTGTGGTTCCAGTTAATGTTGCAACACCATCTATAACAGAATTTGTTTTACGCCAAGTAATCGCTGAAGTTTTTCTTCTGTACTCTATTGATTGAGCAAATATCATATTGCTTCCCAAACTAATCCATACTTTTACTGCACAACTTCTAACAAGTGGCATTAAGAGTAGGTTACGAACTAATTCGGTTAGATTCTTGGGAGTTTTTTTTTTTTTTTTGCAGGAATAGGTATGGACACCTTGCATGAAGGAGGTTCGATCTCTAAACCACCGTTGTTGGATGGGGTGAATTACTCGTACTGGAAGGCTCAAATGAGGGCGTTCATCAAGTCTGTTGATGAGAAGCTTGGAAGGTTATCTTGACTAGCTGGACGGCTCCGACCAAAACAGATGCTCAGGGCAATGTTGCAACTAAACTTGAAACGGAATGGGCCAAGGATGAAGACCTTTCGGCGGGTTGGAATTCTAAGGCGTTGAATGCAATATTCAATGTTGTGGACCTAAACCAATTCAAGTTAATCTCGATGTGTGAATCTGCGAAGGAAGCTTGGGAGATATTGCGAACAGCATATGAAGGTACAGTATCTGTCAGAAGATTAAAGTTGCAAATGCTGGCTTCCAAATTCAAGGAATTAAGGATGCAGGAGGATGAAACCATTGCAGATTTCAATGCCAAATTGTGTGATATTGCAAATGAATCCTTTGCTTTGGGAGAAAAGTATTCTGATGCTAAGCTTGTAAGGAAAACCTTGCGCTCTCTCCCAAACAGATTTGGAATCAAGGTAGCTACCATAGAAGAATAAAAAATGTGGATGAAATCAAGATTGATGAACTAATGGGGTCCCTTCAAACTTTTGAAATGAAGTTTAAGGAAAAGAAGAAAGAAAAAGGCATTGCTCGGAAGGTTGATGTTGAAAAGAATGAGACGCAAAGCTCTTCGGATGATAAGGAATCTGAAATCTCTGAATCCTTAGCTTTGCTCACCAAGAATTTCAATAGAGTTCTGAAAAAATAGGATAATCAAAGAAATGGGTTCAGACAATCAAATTTTGATAAAAAGCCTCATGTTGCAACAACAGCTAACCCATTCAAAAAGCAAATTTTGAAATCAGCTTATGAGAATAAGAAGAGTAAAGGCATACAATGCCAGGAATGCGAGGGGTTTAGTCACTTTCAAGCTGAATGTGCAAACACCATGAAAATGAAGAAAAATGCTATGAAGGTTACTTGGGGTGATGGGGAATCAGAAGAATCTTCATAGAGTGAAGGAGAGCATACTGGGAATTTTGTGGCATTCACTGTTGCAACAGTACCAAGAAAGATCAGTTTGGAAGAGGAAGCAGGTACTGCTGTCATAACAATAGGTGAAAAAGATAGGGAGACAAGTGAATCTGACTGCATCGAGTCAGATAATGATGATGATTTGAATGATGAAGAAGTCAAGAAGACATACAAAAACATATACGAAAAATGGGTGTTTGTGTGCAAGAAAAATCAGGGACTAGAGCTGAAGATCTTTGAGTTGGAAAAACAAAAGGCAAAACTGGAAAACCTGGCAGAAGAAAGACTGTTGGAAGTACAGATGCTGCAATATGATTTAAAACAGATGCAGCTAAATATAAAAATGCTAAATTCTGGAACTGAAAAATTGGATCACATGTTATCCATTCAAAAATCGAGTAGAGATCTTAGTGGACTCGGGTTTTATGAAGGAGAATCTTCTGGAGCAACCATTTTTGTCAAAAGTTCAAAAAATCCAGAAGTTGTGTATAAGGATGAAGCTGCTCAGAACAACAGTAAAAATGTCCTGATAACGGATGTTTTGACAGCACCAACAACATCACAGAGGTAATATGGGAAAAAGAAGAACATGTTTATTCCTACATGTCACTACTGTCTTGTACCTGGACACTTCAGACCTCATTGTTTCAGACTTCAAAGAATGCAAGAAAAAGGTAAGTCTCTCAGTAAGCAAAAAAGATTCTCACACATATGTCTACAAAACAAAGTAAGACAATTATGGGTAAAGAAAACAGATTTAGCTTGTTTTGTTGCTTATACTTCTATGAAAACTTGTATTGCTAACTCTTGGTATTTCGGTAGTGGGTGTTCTAGACATATGACAGGTATACGAGAAGCCTTGAGCAGCTACAAGGAGCGAGATGAAAGCTAAGTTACTTTTGGTGTGGTGTTAAAGGAAAAATACTTGGAAGAGGAATTTTGGATATTTAAGGGTTTCCGAAACTCAAGAAAGTATTACATGTGGATGGTTTAAAAGCTAATCTTATTAGTATTAGTCAATTGTGTGATCAAGTCTTATATGTGAAATTCACTAGAGATGGTTGTCATGTGTTAGACAGTACTAACAATTGTGTACTTATAGGAAAAAGGTCATTTGACAACTGCTATATGCTCACACCATCACAGGAACGACCAGTACCATGTTACAACAATACCTGTGACAATGCTGAGATGTGGCACCAAAGATTGGGACACTTAAATTATGACTTGCTGACCAAACTTGTGAATGTAGGTGCAGTCTGAGGAGTGCCAAAGTTGAAAAACAGACAATTAGGTATGTGTGGATCTTGACAGATTGGTAAACAGGTAAGAGCATGTCACAAGATATTGCAACATATGTCAACCAAGAATATCTTGGAACTTTTGCACATGGATCTCATGGGTCCAATGCAAACCGAAAGCATCGAAGGTAAGCGATATGTGTTTGTATGTGTGGATGATTATTCCAGATACACATTTGTGGACTTTCTTAGAGAAAAATCTGATACATTCGATGTGTTTAAGAAATTCTGTTTAAAATTAAAGAATGAAAAAGCGTGCAACATTCAGAAAATCATTAGAATAAAAAGTGACCATAGTCGAGAATTTGAGAATCACTCTTTTAATGAATTCTGCAACACATATGGAATAATACATGAATTCTCTACCCCAAAGACCCCACAACAGAATGGAGTGGTTGAATGGAAGAATAGGACCATTCAAGAAATGGCTCGAGTGATGTTGAACGATAAAAATCTCTCCTACAGGTTTTGGGCGGAAGCAGTTAACACTACATGTTACACCATCAATCGAGTGTTCTTGCAACCAAGTACTTTTAAAACTCCCTATGAAATTTGGAAAGGTAAGAAACCCTCACTAGGTTATTTTTATGTGTTTGGTAGCATATGTTACATTTTGAATGATAGAGAACAAATAGGAAAATTTGATGCTAAAAGTGACAAAGGTATTTTGCTTGGTTATGCTACAAACAGCAAGGCTTTTCGAGTTTTTAATTTAACTGCCAAAACTATAATGGAATCTATTAATGTGGTGGTTGATGAATTGCAAAAATATGCAGGAGAGCCAGCAGAAGAAATCAGTAGCTGTGAAATAAAGACCAATTAGACAGATGATGCTGTAAAATTGAAGGAAGAATGAATGACAAAACCTGGTGTGACTGAGCCAGGTGAAACATCAGGCAGAATAGCTAAGAAGTCAGACATTGATTTGCCGGATGTTACAACATGTGATGGAACAACAGAAGATATCAGTAAAGGAACTCAAGTTGAACTGCCACAAGTCCACAGAAATCAAGCCACAACCGATGTGATAAGCTCAATACACGATGAAATCCAAACAAGAGGTAAACCTAAGAGGAACTACAGAGATATGGTAAGGTTTGTGTGTTTCACATCAACTCTTGAACCAAAAAATGTGACAGAAGCTTTAAAGGATGAAGTTTGGATAAATGCCATGCAAGATGAGTTGAGTTAGTTTGTAAGAAATGATGTTTAGATTTTAGTTCCTAGGCCGAAAGTTGTCAATGTCATTGGAACTAAGTGGATCTTTAAAAATAAGACTGATGAAAGTGATAACATCACGAGAAATATGGCAAGACTTGTAGCTCAAGGATATACACAAATAGAAGGTGTGGATTTTGATGAGACTTTTGCTCCAGTTGCTAGGCTTGAATCTATTAGATTGTTAATGTCCATTGCATGTGTGTTAAAAGTTAAATTGTTTCAAATGGATATAAAAAGTGCATTCTTGAATGGTATTCTAAATGAAAAAGCATATGTTAAGCAACCAAAAGGCTTTGAGGACCCACATTATCCTTCTTATGTGTATAAATTAAAAAAGGCATTGTATGGGTTGAAACAAGCTCCATGAGCTTGGTATGACAGGTTGATGAAATTCTTGCTGGATAAAGGCTACCAGAGAGGGGGAGTAGACAAAACATTGTTCATCAAAAGGTCTAGTTCAGGTATTCTCATTGCTCAAATTTATGTTGATGACATTGTATTTGGTGCAACATCTAAAAATAAGGTTGATGAATTTGTTAGGCATATGAAACATGAGTTTGAAATGAGCATGGTTGGGGAACTAACATACTTCCTAGGATTGCAGGTTAAGCAATGTAAGGATGGGATCTTTATATCTCAAGAAAAGTATGCCAGGAATCTAGTCAAAATATTTGGTTTAGAATCTGCTAAGTCTTCAAGGACTCCCATAAGTGTGACTACTAGGCTGACTAAAAGTGAGGATGATAAATCAATTGATCCTAGCTTGTATAGGACCATGATAGGAAGTTTGTTGTATCTTACTGCAAGTAGACCTGAAATATGTTTCAGTGTTGGAGTGTGTGCAAGATATCAGGCAAATCCAAAAGAGTCTCACTTACTTGCAGTAAAAAGGATAATCAAATATGTGAGTGGTACAGTAAGTCTTGGAATATGGTTTACTAATGACACTAACACTAATCTTGTTGGTTTTAGTGATGCTGATTGGGCAGGAAATACAGATGATAGAAATAGTACAACGGGTGGATGTTTCTACATTGGGAACAACATGGTGTCATGGTACAATAAGAAGTAAAGCTCAATCTCCTTGTCAACAACAGAAGCTAAATACATAGCTGCAGCAAATTGTTGTGCACAACTTCTTTGGATGAAACAGATGCTAGATGATTATGGAATTAAAAATCAAGTTTTGACTGTTTATTGTGATAACATGAGTGCCATTAACATATCCATGAATCATGTTCAGCACGCTCACACTAAACATATTGACATAAGACATCACTTCATATGTGAACTTGTTGAAACAAAAACCATTGTCTTGGAACATGTTGCAACAGAAAAACAATTGGCAGACATTTTCACCAAAGCTTTAGATCCTCTAAGATTTGAGACCCTAAGAAAAGCTATAGGAATTTGTAGTATATAATGTTGTATTATGATGTGCATCAAGAACTTGAAATAAGCTTGAGAAAACTGAAAGTCTAATATTCAACTCAGCTAGTGATTTAATTTGTGAACCATATATCATTGTGCACCTTTAAGTCTAGATTAAGAAAGCTAATCTAGATAGTCTGCTTTTGCAGGAGCTTGATCTGTCCGATGACTAGGGATTTAGGGATAAAACTCTCTGGATCCATTCTTGTATTCTATTCATCTTTGAATATAAAAAAAGAGGAAAGAATGTGGATTTCATGCACTGAAAAGAGCTACTTGATCCAAAATAAAAGAGATTAGAGTGAAAACTATCAGTTGCAATTGGAGTTGAGAAGAAAAAAAAACTGTTTACTGCCTCTTGTTACACCATGGGCTGGAACAAAAGAAAAATAATAAGCTTTCATGTGAGATGAATAAGATGATCAGGTATGTTTGAGCTGATAAGCCAAGAACTTGCCCCTTGCAGATTTGAAAGAAATGGCTATCTAAAATCTACTTCACACACACACACTTGGTTCATTAATTAAATCCTTGTCTAAAATAAGTATTGATGAGTAAACCTTTTTGAGTGAGTTCATGCTGCCTGGATTCATTTAGGATTCTTTTATTTTGCTACATTAATTTTTTTTTTTTTAAAGGAAGTGGGAGGGAAAAATCGTGGAGGATGTGAGAATTGTGAAATACTGCTAGTTTGTTTTAGGGTGCAACATTGTTCACCAGATCAATCATCATAAATAAAATTGTGTTGGCTTATGTCAAAATGTTACAACTTTCGTATACCACATGGTGTTTACTCAGAAAAACCAGATTGGTTTGAGCGGGAAATTTGTATATCCTTGATTGGCAGTTAATTTACTTTTGCAGTTTTCATTTTTGAACTTCCTAAGATCGTGGGATTGGCTAACTGATAGGAAACTACCCACGATTAGGGCATAGTTTAATTTGAGAAATTTTCTCATTTCCATTTCTCTGCTATCGTTGCTACTTTAGTTTGCCGCGTTTTCCTGTTTCTCTCTCTCATCCTCTCTGTGGTTCTTTGAGTTCCTTGTAGCCTACCCACTTGCAGAACAACTATGGTGAAGACGAGATCCGGCGGTAGATTTTGGGGAACCCCCAAACCAGGGGCACCAGGAGGGGTTTCATCACAACCCATTACCATTGATGAGCCATCGCCTCCATTAGCAGCTAAAGGGAATGATGCATCATCATCCAGCGACACGAGCTTGAGTGGGTCTCTTCGACCATGAACAACCAAAGCTAGGGCTAAAGGACTATCTGTTGACCCTCTGTGGACTCCAACGGGAATGGATGTAGTGGTTCATACCGAAACACCTCATCACTACAATGAGGAAACACAATCATCAGGCTCTGAAGCTATGCCCAATGTCACAACTGCTGTCCCAGTTGCAACATCATCTCCCACCATGGCACCTGCTGTGATACCCCGAACCCAACACTTCATTAACTGCATTTATTAAATGGTTAACTTAGATATAACTTAGCTAATTACTTCATTTTTTTCATATTTTCATAAATTCAACTATTTATTTTCATTTATTTTATATTTTTATAAAATACTACATATTTTTAGGGGACTATAGCCCCTAACTATGTGTGCATTGCATATCGGGATCAACGAAAAAAAATTCGCGAAATGTCTGATGAATAGTATCAGCAAGATTTTTCCAGATTTTTTAGATTTTTTGCATTTTATTTTGCTGAAATTTAATCATCTAAGTGACCCATTTACCCTTACTAAAATGCCCTAATTGCTTGACCCACCATTTGACCATCTCATGAGAACATTATAAGCCAAGAAACAAAAAAAAGGTCAAAAAAATGGCCAAAAAAGAGTTACGGGAATAGTAACTTCTCCCAAAAAAAAAATTGTTCCTTGCTTCATTCTTGCTCCCATTGCTTTCCAAATTGGTTGTACTTCATCCTTAGGACCTTAAGACCATTCTTTGATCTTCAAAAGAGGTGAGGGTGCATTTCATTCTTGTATTAAATTTAATTAAAGTTTGTGCTATTATTTTTGTGATCTAATATTGTAGTAGTTTAATGCTTGTTCCGTTACTTCTTATATGCTCTAATGACTTCATAGAATATATTTGATGGTTTAAAATGCTTGTTGAATGCTTGAAAATGAAAATGGCACTTGGGAAAGATGATGAATAGTGCCAAACTAGGGTTTCCGAAAAAAATTTCAATTTAATTTGATTCGAGACTTCTAGTAGTTGTTAATTAGGTCCATAAGCGTAGAAAAAATGTTAATTGCACTTGCTATGTTCAAAATTTGAGAAATTTGATCAAAATAGGCTACTTTAATAAGGAGTTTCGGGGTTAACTCGAATTCGGGCACCTTTCGAGGTTATGGCTAGTCTTTATTAAGTATTGAAGCCTTAGAAGTGCTTTCGTTTCGCTTGTTTGGGTTCTGAAATTGGTACATGTAGTGTAAACCCACAAAGAGGCATTTTCGATGTTTTCGTGTACTTGTGCTCTAGGTTATTATTTGGAGGTTCTAAATAAGGTATTTAGTTATTCTTAGATTGTTAGGATGGTTAGCTAGCTTAACTTGATCATTGAATTCCTGTAGGAAGCTAAATAGCCTAGTTGAAAAAAGGGAAAATGAATGAATTAATTGCTTTAGTACTTGTATTGCTTTGTAGTTGCTCCTAGCATGTCTAAATGCTATTCTAAGGTATGTGTGAGCTTTTAGCTAAGTTTTGTGAAAAATATAATATTGACCCCTTTGTGTTCGCATAGTTAATTTCATGATAATTGCTTTATAATTGAGTAATTAAATGTTTATATGCCTTTGTGTAGTGTACGTATTATAGTAGTGAAGTCTCGTGAATTAAGTTGTTTGGTTTACATGGCTTTGGTTGAGTATGAATTTAGAATGGACTAAAGGAACTAGTAATGAACCATGATAATAATTGTTGTTAGTTGATTGTTGATTGATTGGATAAATGTTTAAATGTACTTATGTAACAAGTTCATCTATTCGGAGAAGTTGTAAGTTAAGCTATATCGATACTAGTTAAAGATTGAGTAAACATGTTTATATTGCTTATTAATTGCTTTATATGTGTAAAGATACGCTTATATAACTTATTGGTTAGATGTTATATAGTGTTTCTACTTATATGAATTATCATTGCTATGTATATGTTAGTTATTATACTATTGTCTTTGAGTAATACTTAGAACATTAAAGAATGTTGCACATATAATCACTTGAGTTATCTGTTGTTTAAATAATTATTAGAATGCATGTTGAACAATGAAATATATTGTTAGTTATGTGAATTAAAGGGAATCAAATAAAGTAAGATAAATTAATGGCCTTATGCACTAGCTTTAGTTGAGAATAAAAAATCACTTCTTATGCATATAGTTGATTATATTAGGTAGTGATAATTGAAGAGAATTAATGTTTTTGGAGAATATTGAGGGAATCTTGGCTTAATTCGCGCAGGTTTGGCTTCCTAAAAGGTGAGGGATCATTTCTATGTGCATTCTAAGTATCTTATCTTGTTATATTCTAAATGTTCGATACTAAGTGATTTAAGTGTTTTAGTTGGATTAGTTTAACAATTATAGACTAATGAATGTATTATATTTCATAATGAATGTATCATATTTCATAATGAATGTATCATATTTCATAATGAATGTATCATATTTCATCGTATGGCGTGATTGACAATGTGTGTGCTCAAGGACAACCTCTTTTGTTGTCCTCCTTGTTTGTATATCGGCTTATTTTGTTATATTGTTATTATTATTACTTCCTGTGTTATCGAGTCAATGGTTGCGCAACCTTATCGTCGAGGCGGATGCGATGGGCCTCTCTAGGCGGCAGCGGGCTTGCCAGGGTTGGTTGCTCT
The DNA here is from genome assembly GCA_037974665.1 of Ehretia macrophylla. NCBI lineage: Eukaryota > Viridiplantae > Streptophyta > Magnoliopsida > Boraginales > Ehretiaceae > Ehretia > Ehretia macrophylla. The sequence goes on from CM075780.1 coordinate 25,218,185, forward strand.
AGCTCCGTACCCTATTCCCTCACTCTCCTAGTCCGGAGATTGCCAGGGGGTGTTGGGTCGTAGGATTGGGTACATCCGGAGTACCCTTTAGTGTTTGGGATGCCGGCATATCATGATCGAGTCGTGGTATCATGGATCGAGAATTGAAGACTTGGAGTGATAAGGGTTATCGATCGTATCCTTTTTAAAGTGTGGTATTAGAATTGTTATCCATTGTTTATTTATTGTATTAAATGTGTTAAGTTGCTGCATTGCATGAGCCCCCGGTATACTGTTCCCGTTTCCCCTTCCTCACTGAGTATACATATTGTATACTCACCCTCGTTTTAACACCTTTCAGGTTTAGTGCTATCGGAGGTAGAAAAGAAGGCTCGAGAGTTTTGTGATTGATTATGTTGGCTTACGTAGATTGTCATTGAATACAGTTTCATAATTGTAAAGTTAAATTTAGAATGTATTAATAGTTGCAAATGACTTGTAATGTTGTAATATCTTGTAATCTTTACTTTATTGTCTAGTAGCTGCATGCTTGCATGTTTTGATTGGTTGACATACTTAAATTATAAAAAAGAAAACTAGTTAATATTAGAGTGGTATGATAAGGGAGATTATAATCATGAACCTTTAACAGTTAATGATTGCATACTTGTATGTTTGATGTTTTTGTTAGTCTAAGGCTCGGATGGCTTTGAGATAGGGCATGGTTGGAGTTGGAGTTGTATGAGAATGATATGGGTTATATTTGTAGCTTTATTTACTATTTATAGGTATCCAGTTGTCCTATAAACAGGGGAGACTCCGTCCGTTTTTTTTAAAATATTGTGACCGGGTTTGGTATTGGGATGAGTATAGATTGTTTAATAGAACTTCTGGTCTCGTGAGGGGCCGGGATGTTACAGGTGGTATCAGAGCTTAGATGCTCTCAGCCGGGATAGGGTCCTAGGACTGTTGGGTAGTGAACCTCAAGTGCGTGCTTGTGAAATGTATCTTGATTATGTGTGTGCTTGGTGTGCCTTGAGAATGTAAGTGTCTTTTATGCAATCTTGTGTCCTAAACTTAATATGTGATCTATGTGATAGTGATGTGTACTGTGTGTTAAATACTTGTCAAGTGTAGTGATATAGCTAATCATGAATCGAATTGATCTCATGAATCACTACTTGCTCGAAATATTGATTGTAACGTGTATACTTGAATGTCTCTACATAGTTGTGTTGTGAATTGTATTTATTACGTGTGACTCGTATTTGAACTATCTTGTTGATTAACTTTGTGTTATAAAACTTCTGGTTATATAATAGCTAGTGTGATATATGTCATAATCTTCTGATATATGAACATTACATCAATTACATTGGGTGATATCTTGGCATTTATGCATTGTCCCCTTAAATCGGTAAGTAAACATTCTCCCCTGAAAGAGATGGCCATTGATGCTGACTGGTGAGAGAATAATGGTTCAACCGGCTATTGGGATCAGTGAAGGGATTTGATGCCCCGAGGTTAAATCCGGACTCTCTTGGCACTTCTTAAACGGTACTTCTTGGCTGGAACTCCTATTTGGGAATCTCGGATAGATCTTCTAGTTGGCGTCATATATGGAGGTCTTATTTGATACTCTTATTCGAAAGAATTCGTGTTTATGATTATTGGTCAGTATTCCTTGCGCACACTCCCACTTGGATTTCTTGTTCGGGATTTTACCTATGGTACCACCTTGAAATTCCTATTGGGTATTTTCTTCAGTATTTTTGTCTGGTATTCTTGCCTAGATGTTATTTGGGATTTCCTCTAGACTACTGGTATAACAAGTATATTGGGGATTCTTATATGGTGATTCATAATTAGAGAGATTCTTATTCGGACTTCTGGATTCGTATACTTATTTGGAGCCTTTATTTGGCATCCTTAATCAGATTTATTGGTGGTATTTTCTGGGAGTCCCAAGCTGGACTTCTAATTAGACCTTTATTTGGCAATCTTGAGCTTTAATTTGACAGTTAGAGTTGGGATTCACCGGATTTCCTTCTTAGGAATTTTTTGATATTATCCAGGCGTTTTGGATATTAGCTGCATACTCTTCTGAATGGGATTTCTTTTGGTGCTCTCTCAGCATTAGTGAATGGCCTCCTCGTGTCACATTCTTACCGGACTCCTATTGGGTATTTTCATAGGAGCCTTTATTTAGCTACACCACTCGGGCTTCCTTCAGTGACGTTCGCTCTTTTTAGTCTCCTTCGGCATTACACTTCTTGACTTCAAGTCCGACGGAAACTGTTGCAGTTCTTGAAAGTCATTTCAGCTCAAAAAATTGCGAGGACGCAATTTTTGTAAGGAGGGGAGGATGTGATACCCCGAACACAGCACTTCATTAATTGCATTAATTAAATGGTTAACTTAGATGTAACTTAGCTAATTACTTCATTTTTTTTATATTTTCATAAACTCAAATGTTTCTTTTCATGCATTTTATATTTTTATAAAATACTACATATTTTTAGGGGACTATAGCCCATGACCGTGCGTGCATTTCATTTCTGGATCAACGGAAAACAATTCACGAAATGTCTGATAAATAGTACTAGCGGGATTTTTCCAGAATTTTCAGATTTTTTGCATTTTATTTTGCTAAAATTTAATCACTCAAGTGACCCATTTACCCTTATTAAAATGCCCAAATTGCTTGACCCACCCTTTGACCATCTCATGAGAACATTATAAGCCAAAAAATTTAAAAAAAGGGTCAAAAAAATGGCCAAAAAAGAGTTACGGGAATAATAACTTTTCCAAAAAAAAAAATTGCTCCTTGCTTCATTCTTGCTCCCATTGCTTCCCAAATTGGTTGTGCTTCATCCTTAGGACCTTAAAACCATTCTTTGATCTTCAAAAGAGGTGAGGGTGTATTTCATTCTTGTATTAAATTCAATTAAAGTTTGTGCTATTATTTTTCTGATCTAATATTGTAGTGGTTTAATGCTTGTTCCGTTGCTTCTTATATGCTCTAATGACTTCATAGAATATATCTGATGGTTTAAAATGTTTGTTGAATTCTTGAAAATGAAAATAGCACTTGGGAAAGATGATGAATAGTGCCAAACTAGGGTTTCCGAAAAAAGTTTCAATTTAATTCGATTCGAGACTTCTAGTAGCTGCTAATTAGGTCCATAAGCGTGGGAAAAACGTTAATTGCACTTGCTATGTTCAAAATTTGAGAAATTTGATCAAAATATGCTACTTTAATAAGGGGTTTCGGGGTTAACTCGAATATGGGCACGTTTCGAGGTTATGGCTAGTCTTTATTAAGTATTGAAGCCTTAGAAGTACTTTCGTTTTGTTTGTTTGGGTTCCGAAATTGGTCCTTGTAGTGTAAACCCACAAAGAGGCATTTTCGGTATTTTCGTGTACTTGTGCTCTAGGCTATTATATTGATTGTAACGTGTATACTTGAATGTCTCGGCATAGTTGTGTTGTGAATTGTATTCATTGCGTGTGACTCGTATTTGAACTATCTTGTTGATTAACTTTGTGTTATAAAACTTCTGGTTATATAATAGCTTGTGTGATATATGTCATAATCTCCTGATATATGAACATTACATCAATTACATTAGGTGATATCTTGGCATTTATGCATTGTCCCCTTAAATCGGTAAGTAAACATTCTCCCCTGAAAGAGATGGCCATTGATGCTGACTGGTGAAAGAATAATGGTTCAACCGGCTATTGGGATCAGTGAAGGGATTTGATGCCCTGAGGTTAAATCCAGACTCTCTTGGCACTTCTTAAACGGTACTTCTTGTCTGGAACTCCTATTTGGGAATCTCGGATAGATCTTCTAGTTGGCGTCATATATGGAGGTCTTATTTGATACTCTTATTCGAAAGAATTCATGTTTATAATTATTGGTCAGTATTCCTTGCGCATACTCCCACTTGGATTTCTTGTTCGGGATTTTATCTATGGTACCACCTTGATATTCCTATTGGGTATTTTCTTCAGTATTTTCGTCTAGTATTCTTTCCTAGAGGTTATTTGGGATTTCCTCTGGACTACTGGTATAACGAGCATATTGGGGATTCTTATATGGTGATTCATAATTAGAGAGATTCTTATTCGGACTTCTGGATTCGTATACTTATTCGGAGTCTTTATTTGGCATCCTTAATCAGATTTATTGGTGGTATTTTCTTGGAGCCCAAGCTGGACTTCTAATTAGACCTTTATTTGGCAATCTTAAGCCTTAATTTGACAGTTAGAGTTAGGATTCACTGGACTTCCTTTTTGGGAATTTTTTGATATTATCTAGGCGTTTTGGATATTAGTTGCATACTCTTCTTAATGGGATGTCTTTTGGTGCTCTCTCAGTATTAGTGAATGGCCTCCTTGTGTCATATTCTTACCGAACTCCTATTGGGTATTTTCATAGGAGCCTTTATTTAGCTACACCACTCGAGCTTCCTTCAGTGACGTTCGCTCTTCTTAGTCTCATTCGGTATTACACTTCTTGACTTCAAGTCCGACGGAAACTGTTGCAGTTCTTGGAAGTCATTTCAGCTCAAGAAATTGCGATGACGCAATTTTTGTAAGGAGGGGAGGATGTGACACCCCGAACCCAGCACTTCATTAATTGCATTAATTAAATGGTTAACTTAGATGTAACTTAGCTAATTACTTCATTTTTTTCATATTTTTATAAATTTAACTATTTATTTTTATGCATTTTATATTTTTATAAAATACTACATATTTTTAGGGGACTATAGCCCCTGACTGTGCGTGCATTGCATATCGGGATCAACGGAAAAAAATTCACGAAATATCTGATGAATAGTACTAACGGGATTTTTTCAAATTTTTGGCATTTTATTTTGCTAAAATTTAATCACCCAAGTGACCCATTTACCCTTACTAGAATGCCCTAATTGCTTGACCCACCATTTGACCATCTCATGAGAACATTATAAGCCAAGAAACAAAAAAATGGCCAAAAAAGAGTTACGGGAATAGTAACTTCTCAAAAAAAAAAATTATCCATTGCTTCATTCTTGCTTCTATTGCTTCCCAAATTTGTTGTGCTTTATCCTTAGGACCTTAAGACCATTCTTTGATCTTCAAAAGATGTGAAGGTGCATTCCATTCTTGTATTAAATTCAATTAAAGTTTATGCTATTATTTTTGTGATCTAATATTGTAGTGGTTTAATGCTTGTTCTGTTACTTCTTATATACTCTAATGACTTCATAGAATATATTTGATGGTTTAAAATGCTTGTTGAATGCTTGAAAATAAAAATGGCACTTGGGAAAGATGATGAATAGTGCCAAATTAGGGTTTTCAAAAAAAGTTTCAATTTAATTCAATTCAAAACTTCTAGTAGTTGCTAATTAGGCCCATAAGCGTGGGAAAAATGTTAATTGCACTTGCTATGTTCAAAATTTGAGAAATTTGATCAAAATAGGCTACTTTAATAAGGGGTTTCGGGGTTAATTCGAATCCGGACACGTTTCGAGGTTATGGCTAGTCTTTATTAAGTATTGAAGCCTTAGAAGTGCTTTCGTTTCACTTGTTTGGATTCCGAAATTGGTACTTATAGTGTAAACCCACAAAGAGGCATTTTCGGTATTTTTGTGTACTTGTGCTCTATAATATTATTTGGAGGTTCTAAATGAGGTATTTAGGTATCCTTAGATTGGTAGGATGGTTAGCTAGTTTAACTTGATCATTGAATTCCGGTAGGAAGCTAAATAGCCTAGTTGAACAAAGGGGAAATGAATGAATTAATTGTTTTAGTTCTTGTATTGCTTTGTAGTTGCTCCTAGCATGTCTAAATGCTATTCTAAGGTATGTGTGAGCTTTTAGTTAAGTTTTGTGAAAAGTATAATATTGACCCATTTGTGTTCGTATAGTTAATTTCATGATAATTGCTTTATAATTGAGTAATTAAATGTTTATATGCCTTTGTATAGTTTACGTATTATAGTAGTGAAGTCTCGTGAATTAAGTTGTTTGGTTTACATGGCTTTGGTTGAGTCTGAATTTAGAATGGACTAAAGGAACTAGTAATGAACCATGATAATAATTGTTATTAGTTGATTCTTGATTGATTGGATAAATGTTTAAATGTACTTATGTAACAAGTTCATTTATTGGGAGAAGTTATGAGTTAAGCTATATCGATACTAGTTAAAGATTGAGTAAACATATTTATATTGCTTATTAATTGCATTATATGTGTAAACATACGCTTATATAACTTATTGGTTAGATGTTATATAGTGTTTCTACTTATATGAATTATCATTGCTGTGTATATGTTAGTTATTATACTATTGTCTTTGAGTAATACTTAGAACATTAAAGAATGTTGCACATGTGATCACTTGAGTTATATGTTGTTTAAATAATGATTAGAATGCATGTTGAACAATGAAATATATTGTTAGTTATGTGAATTAAAGGGAATCAAATAGAGTAAGATAAATTAATGGCTTTATGCACTAGCTTTAGTTGAGAATAAGAAATCACTTCTTATGCATATAGTTGATTGTATTACGTAGTGATAATTGAAGAGAATTAATGCTTTTGGAGAATATTGAGGGAATCTTGGCTTAATTCGCGCAGGTTTGGCTTCCTAAAAGGTGAGGGATCATTTCTATGTGCATTCTAAGTATCTTATCTTGTTATATGCTAAATGTTCGATACTAAGTGATTTAAGTGTTTTAGTTGGATTAGTTTAGCAATTATAGACTAATGAATGTATCATATTTCATCGTATGGCGTGATTGATGATGTGTGTGCTCGAGGACAACCTCTTTTGTTGTCCTCCTTGATTGTATATCGGCTCATTTTGTTATATTGTTATTATTATTGCTTCCTGTACTATCGAGTCAATAGTTGCGCAACCTTATCGTCGGGGCAGATTCAATGGGCCTCTCTGGGCGGCAGCGCGCTTGCTAGGGTTGGTTGCTCTAGTTCCGTACCCTATTCCCTCTCTCGCTTGGTCCGGAGATTGTCAGGGGGTGTTGGGTCGTAGGATTAGGTACATCTGGAGTACCTTTTGGTGTTTAGGATGTCGGCATATCGTGATCGAGTCGTGGTTCATGGATCGAGAATCGAAGACTTGGAGTGATAAGGGTTATCGATCGTATCATTTTTAAAGTGTGGTATTATAATTGTTATCCATTGTTAGAATTGTTATCCATTGTTTATTTATTGTATTAAATGTGTTAAGTTGCTGCATTGCACGAACCCCCGGTATACTATTCCCGTTTCCCCTTCCTCGCTGAGTATACATGTTGTATACTCACCCTCGTTTCTAACACCTTTCAGGTTTAGTGCTATCGGAAGTAGAAAAGAAGGCTCCAGAGTTTTGTGATTGATTATGCTGGCTTATGTAAATTGTCATTGAATATAGTTTCATAATTGTAAAGTTAAATTTAGAATGTATTAATAGTTACGAATGACTTGTAATGTTGTAATATCTTGTAATCTTTACTTTATTGTCTAGTAGCTGCATGCTTGCATGTTTTGACTGGTTGACGGACTTAAATTATAAGAAAGAAAACTAGTTAATGTTATAGTGGTATGATAAGTGAGATTATAATCATGAACCTTTAATAGTTAATGATTGCATGCTTGTATGTTTGATGTTTTTGTTAGTCTAAGGCTCAGATGGCTTTGAGATGGGGCATGGTTGGAGTTGGAGTAGTATGAGAATGATGTGGGTAATATTTGTGGCTTTATTTACTGTTTACAGGTATCCAGTTGTCCTATAAACAGGGGAGACTCCGTCTGTTTTTTCTAAATTTTGTGACCGGGTTTGGTATTGGGATGAGTATAGATTGTTTAATAGAACTTCTGGTCTCGTGAGGGGCCAGGGTGTTACACCTGCTGAGAAGAATGGAACAAGTCATGCTACTACAGAGTCACTTAGTGCACAGTCAAAAGGCACTCATGTCTCTGTTGCAGATGATGTTGCAGCGTCACGTGCAACATTCCACACAAGAGCAGCAGAGGCAAAGACCGGCGATACTGAAGCCACACCTGTAGAGGATGTTCGACAATCCAAGACCAAAAGGAAGAAACATATTGGCAATTTCAAACGAAAATGGGCTAAACTTGCAGAGTCTTCACGCTCCAAGCCACCCAAGGCGGCAAAGCGATCCTGTCCAGGGTATGATCCTTCCATTGCTTATTCTTCCCAATTTTTCTTTTCTAAGTCAAAAGAGAAGTTTAAGATAGTGTCTCAGCGGAAGTTTGTTGTGGAGAAACCGCTAAATGAGAAATCCTATCAGGGAACAGGGGTGCTTGACTTACTAAGGGAAAAGAAACTTTTAGGCTCATTTGTTTTGATAAAATCATTTCCTAGCAATCTGGTTTATGAATTTTACTCCAATTTGCACATCAATGTCGGTGTTACGACATCAAAATACTATCATCAGATTTTTGTGCAAGATCACGTTTTTGAGTTTTCTCCTATTGCTCTAAATAAGTTCTTAGGATGCGAGCCAGTTATAGAGATTATTCCATATATTTCTCTGTCTACTATTGCTATGGAACTGATAAGTAAGCAATTTGAATGGAAATTTGAGTCCAGACTACCTGGGGATAGACTCATTGTTAAGTATGCTGCTCTGCATCAGATGGTCATGGCAAATTGGTATCCTACTAAGCATTCTACTACCCTCAATAGTGAGATGGGCCGCTTGCTTTACTCTATCGGCACTGGGGCGAATCTTGATCTGGGTCGGGTTATCTTTGAGCGCATCATTGAGGAAGTTGTTAAAAACTTTGCTAGTCAGTACTTGCCATATCCCTCTTTCATCTGCGAATTTCTCTTGTCACAACACAAGGTTCTTGATCCTGATGAAGTATTGCACAAACTAGGCTCTTCACTGTTATTTTCCAGGAAATTTTTGCAGGGGGCTCACAAAGATGATACTAAGGGGGAAAATGCTCGTGGTGCACCAGCACCTGGGGCTAACGATGCCAGTTCATCTGCTGATCCATCTGCCATGCTGCAACAACTTCAGCAGCTTCGTGAGGCCATCGAAGAGCTGAGAGAGGAGCAAGGGAATGTTCAGGCTAATCAGGATCAGATTAATCAAACTTTAGTTCAACTGCTCAAAGGACAGAATGCCCTGATGGCACATTTGATGGGATCTTCTTCTTGATTAATGTCGTTTGCTTTCTTCTTGCTACCTTCGTTTGCCTTTGGTTTGGCAAAAAAGGGGAGAAGTTGAATATTTGTTCTGTTACGCTAATTATACATGTTTGTTATGCTACTGATGTTTGTTGTTTGTTGTTTGCCGCAGGATTGATGTTATGTTTTTTTTTATCTTGTGCTTGTTGTCTGTTGCAACAAGGTTTCTAATATTTCTTATGTGCTATACTTGCTTTGTTAATGTTTAACTTTATCAGGATTTTTGTCAAAACAAAGCCAAAGGGGGAGATTGTTGAGGTCTTGAATGGTCGTTTTGGCAATCATGAAGGAAATCTTTGCTTGGCTATGTTTTTGCAAAAAACTCATGATCTTATATTACCATATATGTGCTGGTTACTGTTTTTGTTACAGGAAATATATTATGGCAACTTACCATGTTAAGCGCAGGAAACATATTATGGCAACTTACCATGTTAAGGTTGCGCTGCTTATGGCATAACATTAATTGCATCTTGATTAGGAATGTCTTGAGGCCGCCTAAGGCGGTTGACAGTGCAACAACACAAGTATATATTTTGTAGCACAGGAGCGCAAGTAGGTGTAGAAAATATTGAGAAAGAAAGAGAATACAGACGAGCAGCAAAAGAACACAACAGAGTTCTATGTTTTGTGTCATGTTGCAACACGACATGTTATTGTGTACTCAATTGTTTTAAGTGTTGAAACTCTGTGTTATGTAACAGTGAGATATGAGTAACTTATGTTCTGAATAATTAGATCACTGGTTCTTTAATCATTCTTCAGGAGAAGAAGTTGTGGTTCTCGGGAGAGAACATTGTAAGTCGAGGGGAGCTCGCCAAACCAAAGTTCGTTAAGGAGTCCTTCACTGAGGCGTCAAAGGTCAAGAGGGAGTCTTTACTTGTGTAAGTCCATTGGTGTTTGTAACTGATGTTATTTCTTAATGAACATGTTTGTTGGACTAGGGGAGGTCCCGTGGACATAAATCGGATGGTTGGACATAGATCGGATGGTTGAACCACGTTAAATCTTGGTGTTCTTTTACCTTTTATATGTTATTTATTTCCGCTGCTATTTACTGTTACTGAGTGTGTTGAAACATTAAGTGAATCGATTCTTTAACTGGCTAAGCAACGAGTGAATCTAATAAGTAACAAACTGCGAAAGAGTTGTGGTTCCAGTTAATGTTGCAACACCATCTGTAACAGAATTTGTTTTACGCCAAGTAATCGCTGAAGTTTTTCTACTGTACTCCATTGATTGAGCAAATTGTCATATTGCTTCCCAAACTAATCCATACTTTTACCACACAACTTTTAACAGAACTAAACACATTGAAATTGATATGCATTTTATACGAGAAAAGGTGGCTGCCGGGGTTCTTACGATTTGCTTTATTTCCACACTTGATCAACTAGCTAATATTATGATTAAAAACTTGTCCATTACGCATTCTCGTATGCTCCCAAACAAGCTCACAGTTCGTGACACTTCTTTTCTTGAAGGGCGTGATAAGGCACATTGTGTTTAATTTGTTTAAAATTAGTTTGTTGTAAATGTTGGAATCGTAAATGTTTCATCATTATCTTCACTGTATCGTTATCATATAGCTGTATAGTCATCTTTTGCTTGCATACCATGATCAAGTTGTCGTACTATAAATAGTATACTGCTGTAAACCTTTATTGATTGAGTGAAAATATAAACACTTTCACCCTTTCAGTGGCCAATAAATATGATTTATTTACAAAAGGCAAATGTGTTTTTTTCTTGATTTCCTTTACAATTGTGTTTTCTTTTTCAGCGGGTCAAAAACTTTTATAATGTAAACAACATACATGTCACAATTTAAAAATTCCTAAATTCAAAAATATAATTAATCATAACTTTCAAGAATCAGAACATAAAAAACTTAAATAAAATCACAATAAATTAATGAATTAAAACCTGTACATATCCATTTGAATTAGAAAAGAGGTCCATATATATGCGTCCATATGTCTACGTATATATGTGTGTTTACATGTATATGTTTGCATCTAAGGAAGCTAAAAAAATTTATGCGACCGATCTTCAATAATTGGAGTTTAAGAAAAAATGGCACATAAGCTACTTCAGTGCCATCATCGAGCATTGCAGGCTGATCAACATCTAATTCTCATATATTGTTTCACACTAAGAAGAAGGATGTGTACCTCCAAGCAACAAGAAGAACGGAACCATGGGCTCCTATGTTGGGAGCATTTCGCGGTATATGTTTAAGTGTGTACCTTCAGCAACAAGAAGAATAGAACCATAGTATGTTGGGAGAATTTTGTGGTATATGGCTAACCACCTCAACTCCCTGTTTGTGGCATGTTATAGTTATTAAAGTCTCTCAACAGCTGAAATGGTAAAAAGTAACACCGTAAACTACCTACAATGTGTAAAGTGTAGTATATTTTTTTTATATAAATTTGTAAGTTTTGAAATTTAAACCCGAAATTCCATACTAAACCAAATTCGATCCCTAAATCACCCTTAAAAGAATTACTTGAACCAAAATTTAACACACTAGCATTAAGACATTTTGTTAATAGAGTTCATTTGTCTTTGACTTAGGTGATTTCTCACATTTTCAAGTCTTTGTTGTTTCGGAATGTGATTGTTTCTGTGTCTAAAGATTGCTAGCCTTTTTTAGTTTTGATTGCAGACTTCTCCTTCATTTTTAGTAGTTCCTCGTATTTGGTCAGATGATCCTTCTTTTGTTTTAATTCATTATTAGTGATATCCATTTCTCCGACCTAGCCCAAAAAAAAATGTTGCTTTAGAAATTCACTGGGAGTTCACCAATTTTAAAATTAAGAAAGTCAGCCAGGCGAGACTTCATCTCATCATTGCATCCCGAAATAAAAATCTCACTCTTTAAGTTGTTGATACAGAGACCTGAAATCCTTGAGAAGATTGAAAGCGCTTTGCTAATAATACTAAGAGACTGAAAATTAGCTTTGGAGAAGATGAGAAGGTCATCTGCAAAGGCCAAGTATTTCCACTTTGTTTGCTCAAATTGTATGGGGGAGAGGGAAACCAAAAAAACATACTTTTTACTCGATAATAAGTCACTTGTTGTAACGTCAAAATGCCCTTGTGTTCCTATAATGGTACAATATAGATATTGGGTATTCCAATACTTTAAAATTATAGACTATATAAATTACAATGTAACATCTTTATGAAAACGTGTGGTTGAAAACTATTTTTAATATTGTCGTCTCCAATCCCTTTTTTTTTTATTTACTTATCCCAACATAGTAAAAATGAATAATGTCTAAAAGTTTCATTTTATTTATTCCCATTAATTGAATCATTTATTTAAATCGTCATTATTCTGTATCCAAATACTTTCTATATGATCTCTTGTGATTAAAATATATACTCAAGAATGGCAGGTTTGTCAAAACATCAACTAAATTATATAATATATATCGATACATATCTAATCTATAGTGAAGCATTAATTTTAAAGAATAGACTCACCATATACATTTCTACCACAAAACAAAATTGTAAAAGAAAATATGGCAGTGAAGCGATTCTCATTAATGTATCAACAGCATTATATATGTTTACAAAGCTGAGCCTAAACACTATTTGGATTACAACAAATCTGAACTCTAAATTATCTGATGTACAAGGAGTCCCAATCTAATATACAAAGAGTCCTAACCAAAGTCATAAGTCGTGCATGATAATCAGATAGGTTATGGACTCCAATACGATATGAACTCTAATACTCCCCCTCAAATTGGAGTATGAAGAAGCGAAATGCCCAACTTGCCCAAGAGATGATGAAATTTATCTGAACCCAAGGCTTTGGTGAAGATATTAGCCAACTAATTGTTAGTAGATATTGCTTCCGGCTGGAGATGTTTTGACTGAACATGATCGCGAATAAAATGATAATCAATTTCTATGTGTTTAGTGCGTTCGTGAAAAACAGGATTCGCAGCTATGTGTAGTGCAGCTTGATTGTCACAAAAAAGAGAAACTAGGAAAGTTTGCATTACTTGCAAATCTTGTAACAATCTCCGAAGCTAGATGATTTCACTAGTAGTAGCTTCCATACTTCTATATTCGGCTTCTGCTGAAGAACGTGACACTACCGTTTGTTTCTTAGAACGCCAAGAAATAGGAGAATCCCCTAGAAAAATAACATATCCTGTAGTGGAACGCCTAGTAGTAGGACATCCTGCCCAATCAGCGTCACAATGTAATTGAAGCGAGCTAGTGGACGGGAAAAGAAGTCCTTGACCTAAATTCCATTTGAGATATCGTAATACCCGAAATGCTGCCTCAAGGTAAGGCTCTCTAGGATCTTGCATGTACTGGCTAAGGATATGGACTGCATAGCATATATCCGGTCGCGTGATGGTTACATAAAGCAACTTCCCAATAAGACGACGATACAAGCCTGGGTCATCACATGAGGCTCCAAAATCAGCTGCTAGTTTGTGTTGTTGCTCTATTGGAAAGTTACTTGTGCGCGCCCCAATCATGCCACATTCTGCTAGTATATCCAACGCATATTTACGTTGACTTATTACAATGCCAGTTGGAGATCGTGCCACCTCTATGCCTAGGAAGTATTTGAGCTTTCCTAAGTCTTTGATTCGAAAAGCTTCATTTAATTTCTGTTTCAGGCGTGCAATGCATAGAGAATCATTTCCGGCGACGATAACGTCGTCAACATATATAAGTACTACCATAAATAAAGACCCTTGTAAGAATGTGAACAAGGAATAGTTGCATTGCTATTGTTTGAACCCAAGTCCCAAGAGAAATGTGGTAAACTTCTGATTCTAATTTCGGGAAGCTTGACGTAACCCATATAAAGATTTTCGAAGACGACAAACCTTTTTCTCCCCCTTTCGCTGAAATCCTTGAGGCAATTTCATAAAAACCTCTTCCTCCAAATCACCATGTAGGAAGGCGTTGTTTACGTCTAACTGGTGGAGTTCCCAATTTCGTATAGCTGCTACTGTTAAAAGACATCGAACTATAACAAGTTTTGAACTCTAATAAAAATTAAGTACGTTACATTTATCAACTTCTTTCTATTTTGTCAAAAATATAGTTGAAATGGTATCTCTTTTAGAAATTAGTCATAGGTGAACTTTTAAATTCGTTAGAGATCTCACTAGAGGAAAAAAGGGCAAAAAGATTAATATAGGCCTTTGAAATGTATTCCTATTTTTTTCGTTCGTCGGACAATCTTAAATGTTTAAAAGAATCTATTTCATTATCTTAATGGTTCTCCACCTTTTACATTTTTATTACAACGGGAGCCTTATGTGTTTTTGGGAATGCAAACGGGACCTAATTTAACATTAACTTGGGACTTACTAGAATGAACATTTCTTTTCATTAGCACTGCGATCAATTGTGATTCCTTATCAACTACATGCATGCCACCCTTTTTATTTATAGATTATCAAAGCCAAGAAAAATAGTTTATAATGGATTTTTATTTTTTATCAAGATAAGATATTAAAAACATCTTTTTGCTATTGTCCGTTAATGACATAGAGGGTAATGTGTTTTTGCTATGTGTATATACTTTTAAATGATCACAGGAGGTCTCGAGAGGTTATTGACACCAGAAGGAGGTCCTACGCACTTTTGGAGGTTTAATCAGTCTACTAGAGCTTGGGAGCCACCGGCATTCCCAGACATTGATGTTCTTTCCGTTGCCAACAACCCATCTAGCATCTCCAAGAATCAAATCTCTGCCTTTAAGAATACCTTTCCAATACCACGAATCACAATTTTTTGGTTTTGCTTCCCGAAAGGAAGAATGAGGGAAATAAATCCCTTTAAGAAATAAATCCGATTAAGACAATTTAACCTATTAAAGATGCTGGTGCTGAAACAATTCGAAGCTTATTCCATTCAGTTACTTTGTCAACTTCACACATGTGTAGTGGGGTCGTATCAAGGTTAAGTTAGTATTTTTACTCAATATTATGACATCACTTATGACAATTGGTTGATATTTGTCAACCAATTAAAAAACTTTTAGTCTACGTGATTGTGACAGATTTACCACAACCTCATGAAAGAACAACCCATATAATAAATTTGAATTCTCTAATAACATATTAACGTTATTAAGTTATTGGACACAAAGCCATTTTGCATGGTGAAGACAGAGAAGCAGCTCAAGTAAAATACTTGTGCTCGTCTGAAAAGATTGCGGTTAAATAATTCCTTCCCCACCCGCTCAAGAGAAAAATAATACAAAAACCTGAAAACTAGTCCTTTCAAGCCTAAACTACAGGGGCACTTTGTACGGGTCTACTTCAGTGGAGTGTCCGTGTATCTCTAGTTCTCTGTTTTTGCAAATATAGATCCGAAAAAGAAAAGAATCAGTGGGTTCAGGATAACATTTGATTTTTTCATTTGTAATGGTTATGTTAATTACAAATGAGTCTCGTGTTGCAAACCCTTTTTTTTTTTTTTTTTTAGACTAGGGATCGAGTCATAATTCGAATTTGAAACTTTTAAAATCACAACAAATCATTATCGAGTCATTCCACTAACTCTTGAATGCTAACTGTCATCTTTTATTGTTTTAATTAAAATGCTGTGTACTTATATTTTGATCTTCTTTTTTCCGTATATTGTTCCCTTTTGCCTAATTTTGAGCTATTAATAATAGGAAGCATAGTTATTTTGATTTTCTATATGGCTCTATCATATCACAAAATCAACATATTAAACTACTTGTACATGTATGGCTCAATTATTATATCATTATGCATCAAGATAACTATTAATGCATATTTGCCTTGTGTCTAAATCTTTGCATTCAAAGAAATCTATTCAAGTTAGACTGATAGAAGAGTTTTTCTTCCATTTAAACTTGTCTGAAATCTTACTTAACTATACATCAACACTGAATAAATACTACTTTTTGTTGGGAAATGGTGGTAATGAAGTCAAAAAAATTGAGATGTAGAATCATAGAATCTTTTTGTGACTATATATAAATGAAGAACTTGTTTACTTGTATGATATACTTTTAATTTTTTCGCCAACAAGATTTTCCGAAAAAAGGAAAAAGAATTCACATAAATAAATGGGTGAACAAGGGTGAGAATTTAAGAATTCTAGAATTGTTACTAATTTGAATTCCTGATGTCCAACCAGGACGATTTTGTGCTATAAAGAAAGTAGCTTATGAGCTTTAACAGGAATTTAGTGGAAGCTTTGGTGTTCTAATGGAGCCTGCCATGGCAAAATTTCATGCCAAATAGCGTAGAGGTTCGAGTCTTTTTCAAGGCATAATATTGAGAACTCTTATTAAATGAGCTCATTCAATGAAAAAATACACTGATTCATCCGAGTTCTTGAAATTGGAATAAGTTTGACAATAAATCGCGAAAGCTTGGTGATCTTTTCTATCTAATGAATGGGCAGCTACTTTACAATTGTGCAATCTGTACCCACCCCGAATATATGCTTCAACAAGAATCACATAAGGGTAGATTAAAAACTTTTGGTACAATGTTTGTTCATAAGCCAGCAGATCAAGTATCAGAGATTGGCAGCTTACAATTCAGTGACTTTGGCATTGGACGTTTCAAAAAAAAATTATACTATCAGATCGGGTGAATTCAGTAATATACGGTGTTTACATTCTAATGCCCCAGAATAGAAAACATCAAATGCCCCAGAATAGAAAACATCACTGACGCAGTAGCGGCTCACGTGCAATGAGGAGCCATGGACGACAAAGTAGAGCGTGTGAATAAATACTCTCTAATAAATGAGGCTTTTCATGATCCTATGCTGCACTAACATTCTCGTAGTAATATTTTTTCCAACACGAAGTGGTCCAACTGAAAGAACAAGAATCAAAGATTTCATGGATGATAGTGATTGTAATGGCTCCATAGGTTTTCAAAACCTCTGCAAACATATTAAAAACATCCTCGTGAAAACCAACACACTTGAGCTCCTTAACTATATACAAGCAGCTCTCTCACGACAAAGGAAACTCGTGATGTAGAGCCCTGAGTTTTCACGAGTCTCATCTTTCTGTTTCAGACCCCAAGTTTTTTGAATTCTCTCCAACACCCTTCAAATACCCCCTCATACCTGTCCTGGAAACATGCATTGTTGTCCAACCGTTTGTGTTTTCTTGGTTATTGTTCAATGGCAGCCCGAAACCAACTGTTTTTCGCCACCTTCTTGTTGTGCTTCGTTTTCCTTCGTGCTCAGGATTTACAAACATACATAATTCAGCTCCATCCACATGGAACAACTAGGTCTGCCTTTGGGTCTAGGCTGCATTGGCACCTTTCTTTTCTGGAGAAAACTGTTTCCTCCGAAGAAGATCCTTCTGCGCGCCTTTTATACTCGTATCACTCTGCGATGGAAGGCTTTGCTGCTCTGCTGTCTGCATCAGAGCTCGAAACACTGAAGAGGGCGCCTGATGTGATAGCAGTACGACCCGATAGGAGGCATGAAATTCACACTACTTACTCCTATAAGTTCTTGGGACTGAGTACGGCTACCGGAGGTGCCTGGTCTAAGTCGGGGTTTGGTCGAGGATCGATAATTGGAGTACTTGACACGGGAGTTTGGCCAGAGAGTCCAAGCTTCAATGACAATGGCATGCCTCCGGTGCCAAAGAAATGGAGAGGAATATGCCAAGAAGGGCAGAACTTCAATTCTTCAAACTGTAACCGGAAACTCATTGGCGCCAGGTTTTTCAGTAAAGGCCACCTTGTGGCTTCAATATCAGCAACACCAGAAGCTGTCATTGAATATGTATCACCACGAGATTCCCATGGTCATGGTACCCATACAGCATCGACTGCTGGTGGAGCTCCAGTTCCAATGGCAAGTGTACTAGGAAATGGAGCAGGAGAGGCACGAGGAATGGCGCCTGGTGCCCACATTGCAATATACAAAGTTTGTTGGTTCAATGGCTGTTACAGCTCTGATATCTTAGCAGCAATGGATGCAGCCATCAGAGATAGGGTAGACGTACTATCCCTCTCTCTAGGAGGCTTTCCTGTACCTCTTTACGAGGACAACATTGCTGTTGGTAGTTTTCGAGCTGTGGAGCATGGAATCTCAGTCATATGTGCTGCAGGAAACAATGGCCCAATCGAGAGCTCAGTTGCCAATGTAGCTCCTTGGATTGCTACTGTTGGTGCTAGCATGCTTGATCGTAGATTTCCTGCTGTAGTTCAGCTCGGCAACAGGAAATTCCTATATGGAGAATCCATGTACCCTGGAAAACATGTTCTAAGTTCTGAAAAAGAGCTTGAGCTGGTTTACGTAACTGGAGGCAATAGAGGAAGCGAATTTTGTCTCAGAGGGTCTCTTCCAAGAGCAAAAGTTCGTGGCAAAATGGTAGTTTGTGATCGAGGCATCAATGGGAGGGCAGAGAAAGGCCAGGTCGTGAAGGAAGCTGGAGGCGCTGCAATGATCTTGGCAAATACAGCCCTTAATTTGGAGGAAGATTCTGTTGATGTCCATGTCCTTCCAGCAACAACGATCGGCTTTGATGAAGCAATTCAACTAAAAAACTACACAAACTCTACAAGGAGACCTAGAGCTAGAATCATATTTGGTGGCACTATCATTGGAAAATCTAGAGCACCAGCAGTAGCTCTATTTTCATCAAGGGGGCCTAGTTTCACTGATCCTTCAATCCTCAAACCAGATGTGATTGCTCCAGGTGTCAATATTATCGCAGCTTGGCCGCAAAATCTGGGCCCCAGCGGTCTTCCAGAAGATTCTAGAAGAGTGAATTTCACTGTCATGTCAGGGACTTCTATGTCATGCCCCCATGTCAGTGGAATTGCTGCACTGATTCACTCAGCTCATCCAAAATGGACACCAGCGGCAATCAAATCTGCACTTATGACAACTGCAGATACAACTGATCATTTCGGAAAACCTATTATGGATGGTGACAAACCTGCGGGATATTTTGCGATTGGTGCTGGACATGTGAATCCAGAGAGAGCCATTAATCCTGGATTAGTATACGATATCTGGACAGATGATTACATCACTCACTTATGCACTCTTGGGTACACAAAATCTGAAATTTTCATGATCACTCACAGGAATGTGAGCTGCCACGACGTTTTGCAGCGAAACAGGGGTTTCAGTCTCAATTACCCCTCTTTCTCTGTAATTTTCAGGCCTGGAATGACAAGTAAAATGATTAGAAGGCAAATGACAAACATGGGAACCCCTAATTCTATTTACTCGGTGAAAGTAATGGCGCCCGAGGGAGTCAAAGTGAGAGTCAAACCACAACGTCTAATTTTCAAGCACACAAATCAAATTCTAAGTTACAGAGTTTGGTTTATTTCCAGGAAAAGAATGGGCACAGAGTTGAGCTTTGGTCAAGGGTATTTGACATGGGTGAACACTAGGAATAGTCTCTACAGGGTAAAGAGTCCTGTTTCAGTGACATGGACTTCGAAAAAGCGAATCGATCAACTGAAATTATAGTACTGGATACCAGTGATAGCATCTGATTTATGTCCTGTTAGGAAACTGACCTTGAGACTGATGTCAGAGGGAATGCATCCTCAAATTCAAAGAGAAGCTTCTTTATCTTTTTGATAAGGAATAAATTACTAGTATTATGTAATCCTATAGGAGTTTCACCAGTAATAATTTGGTTTGAAATGGAGAATTATTCTTTCTTCCAAACCTGAGCACTCAGGCTTCATTCAATTGTGTGCCTAATTTACACGTTCTTTTTCTACATCATTAAGACAGCGATCATCCATCAATGTCCCTATATTGTTTTGTAATAAAACATAAGATATCAAGCACAAAGAACACGGTCTGGAAGATAATGGAGATGAGATACAACTTTGCTTCTCTAGGTTCAGCTTTATGAATATAATAGCTGATATGGTGAGAAAGTATGAATTATCTTCAAAAGAATTATTGAACACTTCCATAAGTATACTCGAAACTGAAGAAATATCAAGTACCAAAGACTCTCTGTTCAATCTTTGATATCTTCATGTCAAATATTTATGTTCAGTGACAAAGGTTCTTCTAATTAAAGTAATAGTATTGCTTGTAAATAAGAAAAAAGAAGTCCTAAAAGGCCAAGAAATCACAATAACTAATGCATAACTCTATAGTAAATAAATTTTTAGGAACATAACCTGAAGTATCAACACGATGAGATGCTTCAAATGAGAAAGGTCATGTAGTATCACAACATGCCCACCTTTGCATCAAAGTAATTTTTAAAGTTTACACTATCATTCAAGCTAATTGCAAAACTTATGGGGCGGAAATGGTCAGGCAAAGTCTAAAAAATTGGAAGGGAAAAAGAATATACATTGCCTTAACTTTTGACGAATTGCAAGCCATTCGCGTTAGCATATCGCTCCATAAATCTCATGAACCTGTCCCAGTCTCGTGGAGTACGCATGACATATTTAGCTTCGATGCCTGCAGGCCTCCCATTAACGAATTTGGCATTAACATCGACTGACTGAAGAACCCCTTCTTCATCAATCATGTAGAATCCAGTAATGTCACCAACTTCACTTGATGAGTCAAAAACAGAGGGTTGCTCAAATCTGAATATAGCCATGCCATTGGTTCCATCCCTTGATTTTGTTAATCTCACATCTGGAATTGTCTGTTCATCAGTTCCTTGTATGAACTGAATAGTTGGTTTTATCATCATTATTGTCAATCTGGGCATCCTAGAAATTTGTCTTCGAGTGGGCAAATGTGAACGAGGTAGTTGCAGGGATTGGCCATTGAATGAGGATTGTGCGCTGTGATGGACTGCACCAAAATTCAAGACTACAGAAAGAAAGATATCAAATTGCTGCTTATTTGGAAATTGAAATCATTCATCAGTATAATAAACAACCATTTGACTTTGCCGTATAGATCCTTGAAATTCCACCCATCATAAAGTATGTCCCAGGCAGCTATATGCATGACATGGTGAAAGAAAAAGAACAGTAAGCAAACCATTATTTCGTAAATTTTTCTTTGACTTATTTCATGTATGAGGTAATACCATTTTCCTGATGAATTTCAGTATTTCTTTCAACCTTTTTGGTACTCTAACTATAAAACCTCAGCTACTGTCTAGCCTATAAATATCCACGATCTTGATCGATGTTTCTTCCTCTGGCACTCTTCAAATCGGAACATAGTGATTTGATCCCAGGATCAAATTTTATGGAGTGACATGACCGTGCGTGAGTTGTATATGGCTATATACTATAGAACAACACAACCTGAAAAGTTTTGGCAAGCAAGTGACCAACATAGTCTCTCAAGAATTGAAATGAATTGTGGATCTTAGAGAACTTTCTTCATTAACAGAATTAACCTGGAACTTGCCCCGTTTGGCCAAACTACTTCACCACCTAAGCTACCACTAACGAGCAATACTACATTAACCATAGAAGGATGAAATTGGGAACCTATCCAGATATGCCAAATCTAGGAAACATCATAGATGGCACCCATTGTCTCTAATCTGATATAATGATCACATAGCTTTTCAAATGGATCAAATCATACAGAAACTAACACCACTTTGTATCACTCCGAGTCTTAGCTTTCATTTGGATTCTCCAAAGAACCCAACAAAAATTTCAGTTTATGTAGAAGACAAAAAATAGCTAAAGGTTAACTGTATCAATTTGTAAAAACATGGACAATATTAATGTATCCTTTACATCCCATTAGCTGGTAACAGTTCAACAGACGAGACAGACGACTTTAGCTAGCCCAAGAGGAGGTAAAAGGAAATTATATGGACTAATTTCCGTTTTTCAGGAGAGGATTGATTATTTTGTAGAGTAAACTTGAATACTTCCTCACAATTTCCACTAATTTTTTTCTATTTTACATGGAAGCATTGCCCATTTAACAATTTCCATTTAATTTTATTGAGCAATCTATGCTACCCTATGTATTATACCATGAAAAAGCTTCTAGCTTTCCCACCACATTGTTGCATTTTTATCAAATATGAACTCTGAAGTATTTTCATACTGTACATTCTAACTAACTAACAAAACTGACACATTCTTGACTGCAAGAACCCATAATTCCTGCATACCAACTGACATAATCCTCAAGCATATGCCCAAAAACATGGCAACTTCATCTATCACGGCGCAGGCCCAGAAGCCGAACCCATGCAACACTAGTGTTAGGCTTAAAAATAACCATAATTGCCTCAAATACATTGGCCTAAAATTGTTAACCCAACTCTGTCAAGCCACAAGCCCAGAAGCCAAACCCGAACCCAAAATGACACTAGTATTAAGCTCAAGAATAACTGTAATGGCCTCTAACATATTGTCCCAAAATTGTTAACCCATTATTACCCAGAACACTAACTTATAAAGCACTCTTGTACGAAGTCACGAAAACATCACATCATCTCACCAAAATTAGCTGAGCAAGAAAATTTCTAAAACTCTAAGCATTTAGTAAGTAATGGAGGGAAGTGTACCTGGAAGGGAGCGACGTTGTTGAGAACATTGAGAGAGAGGAGAAGAAAAAGCAAGCGATGTCAGTGTTGCCATTGTTTTTCTGCAGAAGTGATAGAGAGATATGATGATAAATAGGAAGCTAATGTGGTTAAGGTAGTAGGTGGGTGTGTAACAAGGATGTCCATTCATTTTCAGTTTCACAAAATTCTCAACAGCTCATGATCTTATGAAAGATTTTTTTTTTTTTTTTCAATTTGAAAGAATTAAATATTTTATTTATCAAGAATTGATTTAAAAATATGTTTATAAGAAACATACCACTGTCAAGAGGTTACGATGGATTCTTTCTAGGACATATTACATAGTTGTCTCGTGTCTGGTAATGAAACACCGCCAAATTTTTTGTGGGTTGGATTACGTGGCATCCTATGGATATTTCGGCCGATCACTATATGGGCTAAGATTTCTTGGACAGCGTACTATAATAATCATTTGGGCCTAATCCGTATTGGTCTAACATGAGCTTAGCTCAAGTTGGGTATATATGGAGTTCATGAAATCAATCATGTTCTTAGACTAACTATTAGAGCTTGGGCCAAAGTGTTTAATGGAGCTATTGAAGCCCATTATGCCATAATGTTTGTCAGGCCCAAATTCAACCCTGTCCGGTTTATAGCTTGACAATTATCAAGTATTATCTCAAGCATTAAACAACAGACAATAAGTCAATTACTTAAAGTATTTCCTTTTTGAATTTTGTAGCAACCATTTTGATTGAGAACATTTGTGAAGAATTCCAAAAAATAAATTAATTGTACGTTAAAATTAGAAAATAAAGATGCTTCATAGGGAGGTAATTTTATAAGTTTGAGAAGACATAAATAAATATTCGAAATTAATTAATGATGCCAAAGTCCAAAAAAATATTCATGTTGTATAAGTTCCTTTTTTTTTCTCTCTCTTTTACATTGTCCATAGACTTATCTTACTTAGAAAATAATTAGAAAAAACCCTAGCGGTGGACTAACGAAAAAAATGTCAGTTAAAGATCGAACTGAATGGACTCCTACAAATTGTAGAGCTTGAAAAAAAATAGATGTACGCAACTTTAATTCTAAATCATCTTCTTGAAATCTTATATTGAAAAATTGTTGGTACTCTCTAAACATGTTGTTGGTTGTCTTATAAATTTGTTTTGAAATAATGTCATGACCTTGTGTGATATATGGAATTAAGGACGAATATGGAAAATGGCATTCTTCGAGTTCAATGCAATTCTTTTGTTATTTTAGATTTCAAGATTTTATTGTTGGCAGTCTAATTTTTTTCTTCATGACGAAAAGTTTATTTTAGGTAGAACTATATTAAATTTACTAAAAAATATAAATCACGTAGTATATCGACACACCCTAATTATTGGTGGATTATTATCAAGCATCAAACGTCTATTTGCATCCAAGTGGATTAAGATCGTACACCTTTCCAAATTATGTTAAGAATGGGGATCTTCCATGCAGCCCAATCACTCCATACATCGAGAAATGCAGGAAGATTATTGCTGCTCAACCGGGGTATAAAATTTATCATATTTATCAAGAAGCAAACAAATGTGCAGACTTTTTAGCCAATTTTGGATTGTTGCAACTTTTGGGCGTTCATGATTTTGATTAACTACCAAAGCCACTTCGAATTCTATTGGAGAAAGATTTCAAAAGTAAAATATCCCCTAAATTAATTCATGTATAAACCTAACTTTTGCCTCCATTAAAAATAAATAAATAAATTTTACTAATGCCTTAGGCTTTCTGGCTGTTCACATGACATCAATCTTAGAATCGTGACTTGTTAGAGACACCTTTCACTTGCATCAGAAGCTTAAAACTAAACCACATTATCTCTTGGCCACCACTAAACGTCACATTAAGAACAATGAAACACTTGCAAAACTTGAGATCATTAACCTTTTCAATCTACATTTCTTGGTGGGACCAGAAAACTAGTGGGCCTACACGTCTTTGCATGTGCCACATGTGCTATCACCACTACCACGATTCCATTTATTTGCTCAATCATGCAATGGGATGTTTTCACAATAAAACCATGTGGAGGCACGTATTTCCCCAGCCCTTTCTTCCCTTGAATCCCCAAGGCTCTTAAAATATTCTTCTTGGTCACAAAATGCATACATATGTAACCCAAGTGACTAGCCTAGCAATATAGCATTTGAAATAGATGAAAGATTTATTCATGTATAGGGTCTAAATGATCAATTTTGAAAAAAGATTTCAATCTTATAGAATAACGCGAACTTTTAAAACTCTTTTTGATGGACATAAATCCGCTGATGTTAACTTATTGAAAGACAATTTTAGTAGGTCTTGTGTCTAATTAACCTAGAACATTCTTCTTCCGAGCAAAATCATGTATTCCAAAATTTAACAACTCTTATACGAATTCGAAAAACTTCCTGAAAATAGTTTTCTGTCATTAAAAAAAATACATACATACATATCCATGTATTAATTTATATACCATATCTATTTTAACTCGATTGTCTTACATTTCCTAATCTCTCTAATAATAGGAGGCAGGACTTTATCAAGGAAGCTGCTATTTCACATGGCCTCCATACACTTCGCTAACACATAGTCACATAGTGACACAGCACTTCAATTTTAAATTAAACCCAACCCACATGTTTGCATGTGAAAATAAGCTGTTTATTCTGTTAAAAAAAAAATACAAACATTTGATATTTTCTACTAGAATAAATAACTTCGCTTTTGTAATTTCTGTTTCCATTTAGGACATCATGTGCCACCAGCAAAAGACAATAAGGCAGTGTTCATTCGTTTAATGATTGAGGACTAATAGGTCTCAATTGAAAACAACTTGATAAAAAGGAAAATTGTTCATTTTGTTCACTTTTTACCTCACATTTTCCTCAACATTCTAATGGGTAGGGTTTGGTGGTTAATTGTCTGCCTTGAAGATAATAAAATAATACAATAAATTCTTTTTTAATAGTTTAAATTTTTAGATGATGTGATCACTTAATATACTATCAAAGTCTAAGTACCAAAAGATCATACGTTTAAAACTCACAGCCACTAATTTAAAAACATTAAAATCATTATATTTCATTTGCTATTAATACAATAGAGAGAGAATGGACGGATGTCCAAGGTAACAAGGAAAAATCTGTTTTCCCTCCCACTAAACCATTAATTATTGGAAATGATGATTTTCAAATTGAATCTAAAGCTTTTTTAAAATTATTTGAGAATCGTAATGTTTCTGTTATAATACAGGATTTGAACTCTCTTGTTCAATAAGGGAATTATACTAATTGTACTCTACAGATTGTAGGAGAACGATTACTTATTTTTTAAAAAAATGTCAATCAAATATTAGATTCCTTAAAACAGAAATCTCCAAAGGTAAAACTCCAAGATTCAGGAAAATTGAAATTAGGAGAAACATCTTTTTCTCAAGCTAAGAAAACAGGTTTTCAACCTGCTCCTAAATTAGAAGGATTTAAGATGGATCCTGAGTAAAAAATTGACAATTTGATTAATTAAAATTTAGTTCATTTACATATTGGATTATTGTCTGATCTAGGGTCTGATAGATCTACACAGATTAATTCTGACAGTTCTCCGTCCGAAGATGAACTAATTCCTCAAAATTATGAATCAATAATGAATATTTCAGAGTAAGTAAATAAAATAGAAAGAGGAGAATCTAGTAAATTTGCTAGTAAACCTAAGAATAATAGGTATTATTATCATCGTCCTACTCCACAGGATATTTTATATGAGGAAGATACTACTAATTTTAGTAAAAATGCTAGTTTTGATCATCGTACTATTTATGAATAGAGCATAGATGGTATGACTGATAAACAAATTAAAAGAGTTGTTGAGCGCATGCTTATGTATGCTCAGATTTGTAAACAAGTTGGTAATCAAGAACTAGTAATATGTGATGCTATATTATCTGGATTTTCTGGTCAATTAAAAGGCTGGTTTGATAATTGTGTTACAATAGAAATGAGACAAGAAATTGCTCAAGCCACCAGAGAAGAAAATGGTGTTATAGTCTCTAATGCTATTTACACAATGTGTGCTACTATTCTTGAACATTTTTGTAGTCAATTTACTACTAGTTATGATAGAACTAAGACATTATTACGTAATTTACGTTGTCCTACTCTTACATCTTTTAGATGGTATAAGGATGTTTTTCTATCTAGAGTTTTTGAACTCCTGGAAGCTAATGATAGCCAATGGAAGGCACAATTTGTTGATGGTTTACCTGCATCATTTGCAGAAAAAATTAGAAAAGTCTTAATTAAAGATACAAACAATAATATTGTTTACAATATGTACACTTATGGTGTATTAATAAGTGTATGTGTCAAAGAAGGATTAGATCTTTGCAATCAGATTAAATTAAATTATAAGAAACAAGGTTTGACAGATAGACAGACATTAGGTCAATTTTGTGAACAATTTGCAATGGAACTTCCATCCACTCATAGACTTACTAAGTCTAAAGGGCCTAAAAAGCCTAAGGAATATTATACATCTCCTAAATATAAGCATAAAGTTAGGAAAAGGAGAGAAAGAAATGAAAGAAAGGGATATAAACGTAAGCCTAAGCCTATTCCCACGTGTTATAGATGTGGTAAGAAGGGTCATTATGCTAATAAATGTCGGCAATTCTGAAAAAAAATAAATGCTTTAGATCTTGATGATCATACTAAAGAACAATTGGCAAAATTACTTATTGATATAGACAATTTTTCTAGTTACAGCTTAGATGGCTCAGAAAGTGAATCTTCTTCTGATGAAGCTAATAATATATCTTCTAAGGAGGATTCTCCTCCATGTGCTTGTAAAGTTAATAATTTTTATGATGAATATTATAAGATATTATCTCAATTTGATGATTTAAAAGTCAATATGATTACTGCTGATAAATGGTTAGATGTTTTGAAGTTATTAGAAGATATTAAAGATGATTCTTTAAAATTAAAGATTTTGGAACATTACTCCAAAGAAAATTTTGTTGAAAAACCCATTGAAAAAATTTTCAGTTCAAACCAGGGTTATAATATTAAAGACGTTATTAGTCAATTAAGTAATAAAAAGAGAAAAAATACTCCTATCACTCATCATGAATTAAAACAGGAAGTTACTAAACTTCAAAGTCAGATCAATGATCTTAGACAAGAAAATCAATTAATTAAAGAACAAATTGATATGTTTGTTCATCAGGAGCCTAGTTCTTCTAATACTTTACCAGACACTATGGTAGATTTAAAACTTCTTAATATATTGAAGGTTATTACTACGCAAAAATGGTTGGTTAGAATTAATTTACTTATTCAACCAAATCATATGATTAAAGATATGATTGCTTTGATTGACTCTGGTGCTGATCTTAATTGTATACAGGAAGGATTAATTCCAACTCAGTATTTTGAGAAAACTGCTCATTCTATTTCTTCTGCATCAGGAGAAAAATTAAGGGCTAAATATAAATTACCTCAGGCATTTATATGTTATGAAAAAGTTTGTATATCTACTAGTTTTCTTTTAATTGAAAACATGACGTGTCCTATAATTCTAGGAACTCTTTTTATAAATGAAATTATGCCAATATTAGGTATAAATAACCATGGAATAACAGGAACTTATAATAAAGAACCTGTGATATTTCGTTTTATTACCGAACCTAGAGAAAAAACTTTAGGGCAGATAGCTAATTTAATGAAAGCTAAGGAATCACATTTGAATTTCTTAAAGCACGAGATGAATATCAATAATATTGATAATATGTTGAAAAATCCTAAATTACAGGATAAGATTAAACATCTTACTCATGATTTTTCATTACAAATCTGTAATGACCACCCAAATGCTTTTTGAGATAGAAAGAAGCATATTGTTTCTTTACCTTATGAAATTGATTTTAATGAAAAAATGATTCCTACTAAGGCTCGTTCTTGTCAGATGAATCAGAAATATCTTGATTTATGTAAAAAAGAAATAGCTAATCTTATAGATAAGCGTCTTATCAGAAAGTCATACTCTTCATGGAGTTGTACTGCTTTTATGTTAATAAACATGCAGAACAAGAAAGAGGTAATCCTAAACTTGTTATCAATTATAAACCACTTAATAAAGTGTTGAAATGGATTAGGTATCCTATTCCTAATAAGAAAGATATTTTGGATCGATTGCATAATGCATTAATATTTTCAAATTTTGATCTTAAATCTGGATATTGGCAGATACAGATTAGTGAGAAAGACAGATATAAAACTGCTTTTGTTGTTCCAATTGGACATTATGAATGGAATGTTATGACATTTGGATTAAAAAAATGCTCCTTCTGAATTTTAGAATATTATGAATGAAATATTCATTCCTTTTAGCGATTTTATTATCGTCTATATTGATGATATCTTGGTCTTTTCTAAAGACATACAACAACATTTTAAACGTCTTGATATATTTAAGAAAATTGTTATACAAAATGGTCTTGTTATTTCCAAACCAAAAATGCTTTTATTTCAAACCAAGGTCAGATTTCTTGGTCATAATATTGAAAAAGGAAAGATTATTCCTATTAATAGAAGTATTGAATTTGCTTCTAAATTTCCTGATCAAATTACTGATAAAACTCAATTACAGAGATTTCTTGGTAGCTTAAATTATATTCTACCATATTATAAAAATCTTGCTACTGATACTGCTATCCTATATGATAGACTTAAAAAGAAATCAGGACCATGGACAGATGTTCATACTGAAAAAATTAAGTTAATTAAGTCTAAAGTTAAAAATCTGCCTTGCTTAATGCTTGCTAATCCTACATGGAATAAAATTGTTGAGACAGATGCTTCAGATATTGGTTTTGGAGGAATTTTAAAACAAGTCCAACCAGAAATGAAACAAGAATATCTTGTTCGATTTCATTCAGGAAAATGGAATAATAGTCAACAAAAATATGCGACTGTTGCGAAAGAAATTCTTTCGATTGTTAAATATGTGTTAAAATTTCAAGATGATTTATATTGTCAAAAGTTTTTAATAAAAATAGATTGTCAAGCAGCAGAAAAATATATGTTTAATAAAGATTTTAAACATAATGTTTCCAAACAAATGTTTGCAAGATGGCAAGCTAATCTTGCACCTTTTGATTTTGATATTAATTATATTAAAGGGAATAATAATTCTCTTCCTGATTTTCTTACCCGTGAATTTTTGCAGGATGATTCCCGCTAGGGGAGGATCCTCTAACCTTAATAGGGGAAGAGGTAGGGGTCATAACTTTGATCCTAATAGGGTCATCGCAGGCAAAAAATTAGTTAATTTAGGAGGAATCACTATTGATCCATTACATCCTGATTTTGATAAAATCAAAAAGGTTATTGAAGAAAGCAGTAATACTGCTCAATCATCATCTTATGCTCATACAGTTGATCATGAAGAGTCTGATGACTCCTTTGAAATATCTCATCATGAGGAAATAATTTTACCTCTTGAAAATGCTGATAAGCAGTGGATCAATGATCATTGGTACCTTATGGAACGATATTTAAATAATTATATGTTTCCTGTACTTTATTACAAGTCCAGGTATATTTTGAATCAATTTTACAAGTCACAAATTCATGTGATATTGAACATTTCAAGAAGAATAATACTCTTCCAATTTATACTTATAGTAAAATCTATATTAGAAAAATTCTTTCTCCAAATGAATGGGGAATCAGTACCTTAAATGAAAGGAAATTTATTTTTGATAAAAATACTTATCATTTTAATTATTGGGATTATGTGGAAGCATTTTTCAAAGTTTTCTTATATGAAAACCCCCAGCATAAACATTCTTGGTTTATAAAATTTAATCCTGAAATATTTTAGAACCGCAGATTTCATGCATGGATCCATCAATGGTGGAAAAGTTTTGGACCCCCGGTCAAAATTCTCCCTAATCCTTATAAATGACTTTTTACTGAATGGTTGGCAATTTGTCCCCATATTGGGAATGATCCTGATCTTTATATTGAAGGATCAAACTCTTTATTTTTCATTATGGAATTTGGTCTCCCATGGATATGGAAATGGATCCCTATCGCAGAGACAAATAAAGAAAAAATGTTTTGTTTAAAAAGAAAATTTCTTTCAAAATTTTGGGCAAAACTCTTGAAAAATGATCCTGAGACAAAGAAACCTTATGGTCAACCCAATATCAATGAAATTTCTCAGACGATAGCACTCTATCAAGACCAAATGGAAGAAACAAAGAAAAAGACTCAAGAAAATGAATCTCATTTTTCTCATATTTTACGAAAAATCCAAATGAGGAAATAGATAAGCTCTCATGAAGATGTTATGGCATCATATCTGGATGAAGTCAAGGAATATTTCCTAAGGCATTTTAAAAGTGCAGTGGACACTGACTCTATATCATAAGACACTTCGATGAGGTCTACAAATGCTTTTGCTTGTTTACCAGGGGAATCCCAAGATCTTAATGAGGACATCCCATCCGCTCAAGATGTGTTGGCAGAAGATCTGTTTGACAGCTTGAAGGATGAATTATTACGTAAAGCCAAAGATAAAGGAAAAGGAAAGATGATCTGAAGGAATCTGATGATACTTTGCATGAGATAAAAAGAAAAAGCCAAACTTTGCGGTAAAGCAAACTTGCTTTTGAAAAAACTGTCGTCTACCGACAGTCGGTGGAATGTCACTATTGTTACTTTTAGGATGATTCCTGTTTACTTTTTATAAAGTTTTTGTCTTATAGACACATGTTGTACAGAGACCCCGGATTTCAAAGTTTTCAAATCCGGTCTGAGTTGTTTTTAATTTTCTTTTGAGTTCCGCCCAGCTGTATAAATTCAGGGCCTTTAGTTTTCGTTGGCAGAGCTCTAAAGAGCAGCCTACTACTTTTCTTTCAGCTTTGTAAACACTTGTATATTTTACAAATCAATCGAAGAAAACTTCTTTCTTCAGGTATATTCTTCTTAATTTTTCAGTTTTGTTTATTTTATTTTCTTTCTTGAGTGCCGCCTAAAATGGCAGGCTAGTTGCCACACTGTCTGTAACCACCATGGATCTCTAGACATTCTACTCTATATTATAAGTTAGACACAGTTGTGGTTGGTATTGTTGTTATGGTAAGACAATCTTCAAGGCAGGCACTTTGTCGCCATAAGTTGCACTGTTGGCCCTTCTCCATGTTTTGTGGGCTGTTTTGTGTTGACTCGGTTGACAGCTTGGCCAGAGTGAACCTGTCTGTAAAACCATTAACTTTACAGGCACATGGAAGAGAATCCTCCTTAGAAGATATATTATTAACTTCATCAGAAGAAGATTCAATCTCTAAGTTATCTGAGCTAGAACTAGACAAATTGTCTATATCAATAAGTAATTTTACAGACAGGTTCACTCTGGCAAAGCTGTCAACCGAGTCAACACAAAACAGCCCACAAAACATGGAGAAGGGCCAACAGTGCGACTTATGGTGACAAAGTGCCTGCCTTGAGGATTGTCTTACCATAACAGCGATACCAACTACAACTGTGTCTAACTCATAATATAGAGTGGAATGTCTAGAGATCCATGACAGTTACAGATAATGTGGCAACTAACCTGCCATTTTAGGCGGCACTAAAGAAAGAAAATAAAATAAACAAAACTGAAAAATGAAGAAGAATATACCTGAAGAAAGAAATTTTCTTCGATTGACTTGTAAAATATACAAGTGTTTACAAAGCTGAAAGAAAAGTAGTAGGCTGCTCTCTAGAGCTCTGCCAACGAAAACTAAAGGCCCTGAATTTATACAGTTGGGCGGAACTCAAAAGAAAATTAAAAACAACTCATACCGGATTTGAAAACTTTGAAATCCGGGGTCTCTGTACAACACGTGTCTATAAGACAAAAACTTTATAAAAAGTAAACAGGAATCATCCTAAAAGTAACAACAGTGACATTCTACCGACTGTCGGTAGACGACAGCTTTTTCAAAAGCAAGTTTGCTTTCCCGCAAAGTTCGGCTTTTTCTTTTTATCTCATGCAAAGTATCATCATATTCCTTCAGATCATCTTTCCTTTTCATTTATCTTTGGCTTTACGTAATAATTCATCCTTCAAGCTGTCAAACAGATCTTCTGCCAACACATCTTGAACGGATGGGATGTCCTCATTAGGATCTTGGGATTCCCCTAGTAAACAAGCAAAAGCATTTGTAGACCTCATCGAAGTGTCTTCTGATGTAGAGTCAGTGTCCACTGCACTTTTAAAATGCCTTGGGAAATCTTCCTTGACTTCATCCAGATATGATGCCATAACATCTTCATGGGAACTTATCTGTTTCCTCATTTGGATTTTTTGTAAAATATGAGAAAAAGGAGATTCATTTTCTTGAGTCTTTTTCTTTGTTTCTTCCATTTGGTCTTGATAGAGTGCTATCGTCTGAGAAATTTCATTGATATTGGGTTGACCATAAGGTTTCTTTGTCTCAAGATCATTTTTCAAGAGTTTTGCCCAAAATTTTGAAAGAAATTTTCTTTTTAAACAAAACATTTTTTCTTTATTTGTCTCTGCGATAGGGATCCATTTCCATATCCATAGGAGACCAAATTCCATAAAGAAAAATAAAGAGCTTAATCCTTCAATATAAATATCAGGATCATTTCCAATATGGGGACAAATTGCCAACCATTCAGTAAAAAGTCCTTTATAAGGATCAGGGAGAATTTTGACCGGGGGTCCAAAACTTTTCCACCATTGATGGATCCATGCAGGAAATCTACGGTTCTGAAATATTTCAGAATTAAATTTTATAAACCAAGAATGTTTATGCTGGGGGTTTTCATATAAGAAAACTTTAGAAAATGCTTCCACATAATCCCAATAATTAAAATGATAAGTATTTTTATCAAAAATAGATTGTCTTTCGTTTAAGGTACTGATTCCCCATTCATTTGGATAAAGAATTTTTCTAATATAGATTTTACTATAAGTATAAATTGGAAGAGTATTATTCTTCTTGAAATGTTCAATATCACATGAATTTGTGACTTGTAAAACTGATTCAAAATATACCCTGGACTTGTAATAAAGTACAGGAAACATATAATTATTTAAATATCGTTCCATAAGGTACCAAGGATTATTGATCCACTGCTTATCAGCATTTTCAAGAGGTAAAATTATTTCTTCATGATAGGATATTTCAAAGGAGTCATCAGACTCTTCATGATCAACTGCATGAGCATAAGATGATGATTGAACAGTATTACTGCTTTCTTCAATAACCTTTTTGATTTATCAAAATCAGGATGTGATGGATCAATAGTGATTCCTCCTAAATTAACTAATTTTTTGCCTGCAATGACCCTATTAGGATCAAAGTTACGACCCCTACCTCTTCCCCTATTAGGGTTAGAGGATCCTCCCTTAGCGGGGATCATCCTGCAAAAATTCACGGGTAAGAAAATCAGGAAGAGAATTATTATTCCCTTTAATATAATCAATATCAAAATCAAAAGGTGCAAGCTTAGCTTGCCATCTTGCAAACATTTGTTTGGAAACATCATGTTTAAAATCTTTATTAAACATATATTTTGCTGCTTGACAATCTGTTTTTATTAAAAACTTTTGACAATATAAATCATCTTGAAATTTTAACACACATTTAACAATCGAAAGAATTTCTTTCGCAACAGTCGCATATTTTTGTTGACTATTATTCCATTTTCCTGAATGAAATCGAACAAGATATTTTTGTTTCGTTTCTGGTTGGACTTGTTTTAAAATTCCTCCAAAACCAATATCTGAAGCATCTGTCTCAACAATTTTATTCCATGTAGGATTAGCAAGCATTAAGCAAGGTAGATTTTTAACTTTAGACTTAATTAACTTAATTTTTTCAGTATGAACATCTGTCCATGGTC
The DNA here is from genome assembly GCA_037974665.1 of Ehretia macrophylla. Taxonomy (NCBI): domain Eukaryota; kingdom Viridiplantae; phylum Streptophyta; class Magnoliopsida; order Boraginales; family Ehretiaceae; genus Ehretia; species Ehretia macrophylla. Next base: position 25,252,857 of record CM075780.1, read on the forward strand.
CTGGATTCTTTTTAAGTCTATCATATAAGATAGCAGTATCAGTAGCAAGATTTTTATAATATGGTAGAATATAATTTAAGCTACCAAGAAATCTCTGTAATTGAGTTTTATCAGTAATTTGATCAGGAAATTTAGAAGCAAATTCAATACTTCTATTAATAGGAATAATCTTTCCTTTTTCAATATTATGATCAAGAAATCTGACCTTGGTTTGAAATAAAAGCATTTTTGGTTTGGAAATAACAAGACCATTTTGTATAACAATTTTCTTAAATATATCAAGATATTTAAAATGTTGTTGTATGTCTTTAGAAAAGACCAAGATATCATCAATATAGACGATAATAAAATCACTAAAAGGAATGAATATTTCATTCATAATATTCTGAAATTCAGAATGAGCATTTTTTAATCCAAATGGCATAACATTCCATTTATAATGTCCAATTGGAACAGAAAAAGTAGTTTTATATCTGTCTTTCTCACTAATCTGTATCTGCCAATATCCAGATTTAAGATCAAATTTTAAAAATATTAATGCATTATGCAATCGATCCAAAAGATTTTTCTTATTAGGAATAGGATACCTAATCCATTTCAATACTTTATTAAGTGGTTTATAATTGATAACAAGTATAGGATTACATCTTTCTTGTTCTGCATGTTTATTAACATAAAAAGCAGTACAACTCCATGAGGAGTATGACTTTCTGATAAGACGCTTATCTATAGGATTAGCTATTTCTTTTTTACATAAATCAAGATATTCGTGATTCATCTGACAAGGACGAGCCTTAGTAGGAATCATTTTTTCATTAAAATCAATTTCATAAGGTAAAGAAACAATATGCTTCTTTCTATCTCAAAAAGCATTTGGGTGGTCATTACAGATTTGTAATGAAAAATCATGAGTAAGATGTTTAATCTTATCCTGTAATTTAGGATTTTAAAACATATTATCAATATTATTGATATTCATCTCGTGCTTTAAGAAATTCAAATGTGATTCCTTAGCTTTCATTAAATTAGCTATCTACCCTAAAAAAATTTCTCTAGGTTCGGTAATAAAACGAAATATCACAGGTTCTTTATTATAAGTTCCTGTTATTCCATGATTATCTATACCTAATATTGACATAATTTCATTTATAAAAGGAGTTCCTAGAATTATAGGACACGTCATGTTTTCAATTAAAAGAAAACTAGTAGATATACAAACTTTTTCATAACATATAAATGCCTGAGGTAATTTATATTTAACCCTTAATTTTTCTCCTGATGCAGAAGAAATAGAATGAGCAGTTTTCTCAAAATACTGAGTTGGAATTAATCCTTCTTGTATACAATTAAGATCAGCACCAGAGTCAATCAAAGCAATCATATCTTTAATCATATGATTTGGTTGAATAAGTAAATTAATTCTAACCAACTATTTTTGCGTAGTAATAACCTTCAATATATTAAGAAGATTTAAATCTACCATATTGTCTGGTAAAGTATTAGAAGAACTAGGTTCCTGATGAACAAATATATCAATTTGTTCTCTAATTAATTGATTTTCTTGTCTAAGATCATTGATCTGACTTTGAAGTTTAGTAACTTCCTGTTTTAATTCATGATGAGTGATAGGAGTATTTTTTTCCCTTTTTATTACTTAATTGACTAATAACATCTTTAATATTATAACCTCGGTTTGAACTGATAAAATTTTCAATGGGTTTTTCAACAGAATTTTCTTTGGAGTAATGTTCCAAAATCTTTAATTTTAAAGAATCATCTTTAATATCTTCTAATAAATTCAAAACATCTAACCACTTATCAGCAGTAATCATATTGACTTTTACATCATCAAAATGAGATAATATCTTATAATATTCATCATCAAAATTATTAACTTTACAGGCACATGGAAGAGAATCCTCCTTAGAAGATATATTATTAACTTCATCAGAAGAAGATTCAATCTCTGAGTTATCTGAGCTAGAACTAGACAAATTGTCTATATCAATAAGTAATTTTGCCAATTGTTCTTTAGTGTGATCATCAAGATCTAAAGCATTCATCTTTTTTCGGAATTGCCGACATTTATTAGCATAATGACCTTTCTTACCACATCTATAACACGTGGGAATAGGCTTAGGCTTAGGTTTATATCCCTTTCTTTCATTTCTTTCTCTCATTTTCCTAGCTTTTTGCTTATATTTAGGAGATGTATAATATTCCTTAGGTTTTTTAGGCCCTTTAGACTTAGTAAGTCTACGAGTAGATGGAAGTTCCAGCACAAATTGTTCACAAAATTGACTTAGTGTTTGTCTATCTGTCAGACCTTGTTTCTTAATTTGATAATTTAATTTAATCTGATTGCAAATATCTAATCCTTCTTTGACACATACACCTATTAATTCACCATAAGTGTACATATTGTAAACAATATTATTGTTTGTATATTTAATTAAGACTTTTCTAATTTTTTCTGCAAATGATGCAGGTAAACCATCAACAAATTGTGCCTTCCATTGGCTATCATTAGCTTCCGGGAGTTCAAAAACTCTAGATAGAAAAACATCCTTATACCATCTAAAAGATATAAGAGTAGGACAACGTAAATTACGTAATAATGTCCTAGTTCTATCATAACTAGTAGTAAATTGACTACAAAAATGTTCAAGAATAGTAGCACACATTGTGTAAATAGCATTAGAGACTATAACACCATTTTCTTCTCTGGTGGCTTGAGCAATTTCTTGTCTCATTTCTATTATAACACAATTATCAAACCAGCCTTTTAATTGACCAGAAAATCCAGATAATATAGCATCACATATTACTGGTTCTTGATTACCAACTTGTTTACAAATCTGAGCATACATAAGCATGCGTTCAACAACTCTTTTAATTTGTTTATCAGTCATACCATCTATGTTCCATTCATAAATAGTACGATGATCAAAACTAGCATTTTTACTAAAATTAGTAATATCTTCCTCATATAAAATATCCTGTGGAGTAGGACGAGGATAATAATACCTATTATTCTTAGGTTTACTAGCAAATTTACTAGATTCTCCTCTTTCTATTTTTTTTACTTCCTCTGAAATATTCATTATTGATTCATAATTTTGAGGAATTAGTTCATCTTCGGACGGAGAACTGTCAGATTTAATTTGTGTAGATCTATCAGACCCTAGATCAGACAATAATCCAATATGTAAATGAACTAAATTTTTATTAATCAAATTGTCAATTTTTGACTTAGGATCCATCTTAAATCCTTCTAATTTAGGAGCAGGTTGAAAACCTGTTTTCTTAGCTTGAGAAGAAGATGTTTCTCCTAATTTCAATTTTTCTGAATCTTGGAGTTTTACCTTTGGAGATTTCTGTTTTAAGGAATCTAATATTTGATTGACCTTTTTTTTCTAAAATAAGTAATCGTTTTCCTACAATTTGTAGAGTACAATTAGTATAATTCCCTTGCTGAACAAGAGAGTTCAAATCCTGTATCATAACAGAAACATTACGATTCTCAAATAATTTTAAAAAAGCTTTAGATTCAATTTGAAAATCATCATTTCCAATAATTAATGGTTTAGTGGGAGGGAAAACAGATTTTTCCTTGTTACCTTGGACATCCATCCATTCTCTCTCTATTGTATTAATAGCAAAGGAAATATAATGATCAATAAACCAATGAACAAATTTATAAATTTTTTGTTCTTTTCTCATAAAATCATAATATTTATTTTTAATATTTTGCCATTGGGTTTTATCAAAAGATGAAGAAATCCATTCACGAATAGGTTGCTAGTGAGCATTTGAAAATTCATTGTTAACATAAGTTTTTTCCCAACTTCCGGGACTAAAAGTGAGTTTGGTCGTCATCATACGTGGAAACTCATTTCAAATGGAGTTATATCCTCCTTATTAATTCCATGAGGAATTTGATTATGCGAAATTCTTATTGCATCTATCTTTTCTGGTTGAACTATTTCACCATCTTCAGATGGTGGTTTAAACCTATCTATTTCCTTATTAGGATCTTCTCTAATATAAGAAGTAGAGGCTCTTGATGACTGAGGAAATTCCACAATTGGAGATATATAAGAGTGATTTGATGAAAAAGACCTAATTAATGTAGGTTCTTGTTTAAATCTAAGAAATACATCGCCTTCAGTTGTCTGAACAACTTCAGATAAATCTGATTGAATTCTAGGTTGACTAGGAGTCACCTTTTCTAATTTCCAGTTTTCAGGAAAGTCTATTTCTTCCCATTTAATCATTCTTCTAGTAGTAATTTTTGATTTAGACAAATTAGTCTCTATCATAATTGTTGTACCAGCTTCATCCTGTAATTTACAGTTAGGGTTCAAAGTATGTAAAACCTTATAATAAATTCTATAACAGATACTCATAGTTTCTGAGTGAGGCATATAATTATATCCTCTAGTCTTTACATATAAAGTAACAGCTTCACGTATATTCCTATCAGATAAAGAAAGTTGTAAATTAGGACGAACATTAAAATAGACAGGTCCATAAGCCAGACTAGACTGAGTTATTCCCATTAGAGATTGTCTCCAATCTAAGTTCCTAGCATCCCTAAGAACTGCAATAAAACTTTCATTTAATCCTCCTAATGTAAGAGGCTTAAAGGCTATTTGAATTAAACCTATATGCAAATAATTATGCGTAGAATCATGACGCAAAATATCATCATTAGACAACAATTTAATTGTTAACTCATCATCTTCCATAGGGATTGATTGTTCAACAGTCTTAACAACATGTTTAAGACCCATATTTTCAAACATACCGTATTGGTAAATAGTATTGGGCTGCACATATGGAATAGTCCATTTATTTAACAAATCTAGTTGTTTTGGAAGATCATATTCTTCCTTTTTAGCATTCTTTATATTATTTTTCTTTCTAAATGTAGAAAGCATAATAAAAATTGCCGTACTATCTACTTCCAATCATGTGGAGGCACGTATTTCCCCAACCCTTTCTTCCCTTGAATCCCCAAGGCTCTTAAAATATTCTTCTTGGTCACAAAATGCATACATATGTAACCCAAGTGACTAGCCTAGCAATATAGCATTTGAAATAGATGAAAGATTTATTCATGTATAGGGTCTAAATGATCAATTTTGAAAAAAGATTTCAATCTTATAGAATAACGTGAACTTTTAAAACTCTTTTTGATGGACATAAATCCGCTGATGTTAACTTATTGAAAGACAATTTTAGTAGGTCTTGTGTCTGATTAATCTAGAACATACTTCTTCCGAGCAAAATCATGTATTCCAAAATTTAACAACTCTTATACGAATTCGAAAAACTTCCTGAAAATAGTTTTCTGTCATTAAAAAAAATACATACATACATATCCATGTATTAATTTATATACCATATCTATTTTAACTCGATTGTCTTACATTTCCTAATCTCTCTAATAATAGGAGGCAGGACTTTATCAAGGAAGCTGCTATTTCACATGGCCTCCATACACTTCGCTAACACATAGTCACATAGTGACACAGCACTTCAATTTTAAATTAAACCCAACCCACATGTTTGCATGTGAAAATAAGCTGTTTATTCTGTTAAAAAAAAAATACAAACATTTGATATTTTCTACTAGAATAAATAACTTCGCTTTTGTAATTTCTGTTTCCATTTAGGACATCATGTGCCACCAGCAAAAGACAATAAGGCAGTGTTCATTCGTTTAATGATTGAGGACTAATAGGTCTCAATTGAAAACAACTTGATAAAAAGGAAAATTGTTCATTTTGTTCACTTTTTACCTCACATTTTCCTCAACATTCTAATGGGTAGGGTTTGGTGGTTAATTGTCTGCCTTGAAGATAATAAAATAATACAATAAATTCTTTTTTAATAGTTTAAATTTTTAGATGATGTGATCACTTAATATACTATCAAAGTCTAAGTACCAAAAGATCATACGTTTAAAATTCACAGTCACTAATTGAAAAATATTTAAATTATTTAAATGCAAAGCTCAAAATCTAACTTTATTTGTACTTGCAACCAAACCACGGAACAATTACGGATTAAGCAACAATTTTTTTTTCACTTTCCACTACCTTTTACATGGAAAAGTCCCCTTTATTTCCAAATAGTCTAGACGCATATCTAATGTTCCAAGACAAAGTATCATTTGAGTTTAACTAACTAGCAAGCTTATATTGAGTTTACCATTTTACGTTATGACAAACAGACAGCAAGACCATTGTGTTGTAAGGTAAGGCTTTCATCTGACTTTTGTTCAACCTCTTTATATACAAATGTAGAGCTCACTTTTTAACTCAACAACTGAATGACCGTTGGCCAAATTGAAGAAAAAATAAAAAATTAAAGCATTTTTCTTGTGTTATATTTTTAATATTTAACGTGTTGTGGGTCCTAATTTTGAGAATGAGTGGTCTTGACTTAACTCTATTCACGAATATTTGTCATTTTTGGAAGCTGCCTTTCATCAGAAGGAAAGTTACGTTAATTGAGATCTAAAAATCATTTGAGCACGCACTTTCTTGTTCCACGACCATATATAGTAAGTACATAAAGGAGCTTTAAGAAATTACTTACAGTAAACAAATATAATTGGGCTGGTCTCATAAAATCGAAAAAAAAGTACATAATGCATCCTAAGTACTCTTTTACCACAATTATTCTTTACTGCATAATGTCTTCCTTGACATGGTAAGTAATAGGACACGTTAATAATAACACAAAAAATACATTTTCAGGGTATTTTTAATGGAGAGTACTATTTATAAAAATTTGTTATTTTTTGGCTATTTTTAGAGATCCGAGTCTTTAAAAATTATTATTAATAATTTAAATATACATGGGGCCTACTACTTTTTAGATATTTGAATTAAAATAGAGACTCAATTTACTTTTTTGGCTCTAAATTTAGAGACTCAAAAAGTGATTAGTCTCTATTTTGGTATAAAAGTTGACAAAAATATTGAGTCATATGTATATTTAAATCATTAATAATGATTTTTAGATACCCGGGTCTCTAAAAATCATAAAAAATGATAAGATTTTGTGAATAGTACTAACCATTGGAGATATCCACGGGTCTCTAAAAATCATAAAAAATGATAAGATTTTGTGAATAGTACTAACCATTGGAGATACCCTCAATGCTAACTTAGTGGTGGAATATTTCAACTGTGTTCAAATGCCAACAAACCAATTTCTTTAAAATCAGTCTTAATAAGCTTGTAACTGATTAATCTAGAACATACTTTTTTTCGATGGAATCACATGTCCGATGGTTTAACACTCCTACTATGAGATCGAAGGATTACCAAGATTAAAAGAAAAAAAAAAACATCTTCTCGTAGTGCTACGAGTCTGATAAGTTTTTGTGAGAACATATAACAAACTGCTATGCTGAAAGTTTTTATGGTCTGCTTACCACATTTGCTATACAATTTTATAAGCGAAAAATGAAAATTTAATAAACGGAAAACTCTTCAGTCAATTCAGTCTGAGATCACAGTTTAGATGAACCCGAATTTTTTCTTTAATAAACAAGTAAAACAAAAATTATTGCAGTACTACCCATCAAGTTGACTATCAACAAGAGAAGAAGAAGAAGAAATAATACATCAGCTGTAAGAACACATTCTCTCCATGTTTAATGTCGGGGTGAGTTTCAATAAAGTCCAAAATTTCCAGTTATTACATCCCTCTCAACAGCTGTTTGCAGAACCCAAGAACTCACGAGTATTAATTAATTAAGAAAAAACTAATGCCCAATATGATTTTCAACATTATTTTATGTATATTATTACTAACTAATCCACCACTCTTCTCTCCATTACCATTCATATATCACTAACTGTGTCTTTCACTCTCCCTATCCCACCTGACCCTCATCATTCTTGCTCTTTCCAGCAGCAAAAAATGGTGGAAAAGTGAGAAACAACCAAAATATGAAGAGGGTCAATATGAATATACAGCTCAAGCTGTTCTTGTTCTTGTACTTTTGGTTGTGTTGTTGTTATGGTTTCGCAAAGGTGGTGGAGAAAATTGAGTTGAGTGATGAAGCATCAGTTTTACTATCGATAAAAGCAAGTCTTGTTGATCCATTGGATCGGCTAAAAGATTGGAAGTTGCCTGCAGACACAGCAATGGTGAACAGATCAGTTCACTGCAGCTGGACAGGAGTGGTCTGCAACGCCAATGGTGCTGTGGAGAAGCTTGATCTTTCTCACCTGAATCTTTCCGGCATTGTTTCGGACGATATCCAACAGCTGAAAAGCCTCTCTGATCTCAACCTATGCTGCAATGGGTTTTCATCACCATTGCCGAAATCTTTATTCAATCTAATGACATTGAAGAGCATTGATGTCAGCCAGAACTTCTTTGTTGATAGCTTTCCAGGTGGACTCGGACTGGTTTCAGGATTGACAATGCTGAATGCATCAAGCAATAACTTGTCAGGTTATCTTCCTGAGGATCTCGGGAATGCAACGATGCTCGAAACACTTGATCTCAGAGGGAATTTCTTCGAAGGATCAATCCCGAAATCTTATAAAAACTTGGTGAATCTGAAGTATCTTGGCCTTTCTGGAAATAATCTCACTGGTAGAATTCCAGGGGAGATTGGACAACTTTCATCTCTGGAGACTATCATTCTTGGTTATAATGAATTCGAAGGTGAACTTCCAGGAGAGATTGGAAATCTTACCAACCTCAAATACCTTGATCTTGCCGTTGGCAACCTTGGTGGCTTGATTCCAGCTGAACTCGGCAAGCTACAGCAGCTGAATACCGTTTTCTTGTACCAGAACAATTTCGAAGGGTGGATTCCGACAAGCATTGGAAATATGACATCATTGCAGTTGTTGGATCTCTCTGATAACGTGTTGTCAGGAGAGATTCCAGCCGAGATTGCTAATCTCAAGAATTTGCAGCTCTTGAACGTTATGGGCAACAACTTATCAGGTTCTGTCCCGGCTGGACTTGGAGGATTAACTCAACTATCGGTGCTTGAGCTATGGAATAATTCCTTCTCAGGTCCTTTGCCGAGCGATCTTGGGCGCCATTCACCATTGCAGTGGTTGGATGTCTCGTCAAACATGTTCTCTGGTCCAATTCCAGCAAGCTTGTGTGAGAAAGGTAACCTCACTAAACTTATTCTGTTCAACAATGCTTTCACTGGTCCGATTCCAGATGGCCTATCAACATGTACGTCCCTTGTTCGCGTTAGAATGCAAAACAATCTTCTTTCCGGAACAATCCCAGTTGGCTTTGGTAGACTTGGGAAACTTCAAAGGTTGGAACTGGCTCAGAACCACCTTACTGGCCAAATTCCAAATGATATCGCTTCTTCTACATCTCTTTCTTTTATTGATCTCTCTTATAACTGGCTTCAATCTTCCCTTCCTTCCTCCATTCTTTCTATTCCAAATCTGCAGAACTTCATGGCCTCGAACAATAGTTTGATAGGTGAAATTCCTGACCAGTTCCAAGATTGTCCATCACTTAATGTGCTAGATCTCTCATCAAATCATTTTACGGGAAGCATTCCCCAGAGCATTGCTTCATGTCAGAAACTGGTAACATTGAATCTTCGAAACAACCAATTCAGTGGGCCAATCCCTAAATCAATAGCTACGATGTCCACACTGGCCATTCTAGATCTATCGAACAATACTCTGACTGGTGGGATACCTGCAAACTTTGGGAATTCCCCGGCCTTAGAAATGCTCAATGTTTCTTACAACAGGCTAGAGGGTCCGGTTCCTGAAAACGGGGTGCTCAGAACAATCAATCCAGATGATCTTGTTGGCAATGCTGGCCTTTGTGGAGGTGTGCTTCCTCCATGTTCTCACAATGCAGCATATATTTCTAAACAGAGGAGCTTGCACAAACACATTATTGCTGGCTGGATAATTGGAATTTCTACACTTCTAACTCTTGTTATAGCATTTTTTGGAGCACGATCTCTTTACAGAAGGTGGTATGCAAATGGTAGTTGCTTTGAGGAAAGATTTGATGGCAGCGGTGAGTGGCCTTGGAGATTGATGGCATTCCAGAGGCTTAGTTTCACGAGCAGCGACATCCTAGCTTGCATCAAGGAATCAAATGTGATTGGGATGGGAGCAACAGGCACTGTTTATAAGGCTGAGAGCCCTGGGCTAAACAATGTTGTTGCTGTCAAGAAATTATGGAGATCAAGAGCTGATATTGAGATGGGAGGCAGTGATGATCTTGTGGGTGAGGTGAACCTCCTAGGGAAGTTGAGACATCGAAACATTGTTAGGCTACTAGGATTTCTACACAATGACACTGATGCAATGATAATCTACGAGTATATGCAAAATGGCAGCCTTGGAGAAGCTTTACATGGGAAACAGGCAGGAAGGTTGCTTGTAGACTGGGTTTCACGCTATAATATAGCGCTTGGAGTTGCGCATGGACTTGCCTACCTCCACCACGACTGTCATCCACCAGTCATCCACCGCGATATAAAGCCAAACAACATACTGCTTGATGCAAACCTTGAGGCAAGGATTGCTGATTTTGGCTTAGCAAAGATGATGCTGAAGAAGAATGAGACAGTCTCAATGGTGGCTGGATCTTATGGATACATAGCTCCTGGTGAGTTTTCTGAAACTTGATCTTTGTCTACTCATTTTGATGAAGCTGTTATCTGATTAATTAGCAAAGCTAGTTGGTGCCATAGAGCTTAAAACTATCTGTCATATTACCATATCAAACCAACTAAACCTTATCCAACTAGATGGGGTCAGTACATAGATCTGATGACGCCCTTCAAAATTTATAGTGTCTCAAATCAATATGAATAACCCTCTTCCTTTAGCCGGCCTAGGACCGACAATGTCAACCAACTAATGTTCATCTTGGGAATGATTTTGCAGAGTATGGATACACATTGAAAGTTGACGAAAAAAGTGACATATACAGTTATGGAGTTGTTCTCATGGAGCTTCTAACCGGAAAGGAGCCACTAAACCCAGAATTTGGAGAATCTGTTGACATTGTCGAATGGATACGCAGAAAGATTCGAGACAACAGATCATTAGAAGAAGCACTAGACCCAAGTGTAGGCAGTACTAAACATGTTCAAGAAGAGATGCTCTTAGTCTTGAGAATAGCAATTCTTTGTACAGCAAAGCACCCCAAGGATAGACCATCCATGAGGGATATTATCACAATGCTCGGAGAGGCAAAGCCTAGAAGAAAAAGCAGTAGTAACAATGGTGGAAATGCTGCTAACAAAGATAAGCCAGTTTTTAGCACATCACCTGTAAATGGCCTATTGTAAGAACAATACCATGTTCCTTATAAGCCAGTGGGTCGGATACTTTCATAGACCCTTGCTAGACTCACGTATAGTGGGAGTTTTATGTACCGGATGACCTTTTATTGACTTGTTTATTTGTATGTAGAAGTCCTTTTTTGTAACTTCAGATCTGTGTTGAAAATTTAGAGCGCATAGTTTATAGGCATTTATTTTGCAAATAGTGTTGTAATTTTTGTCACATAAGCAAAGATCTCCATACGAGGTACAGGAATTTGTTCTTCCAGCATTACAATGACATTTGTTTCCCTTTGATCGGTATAATTTGAATAATACCCACCACTAGTTTTCCTAATTTTTGTTTGTTCGATAAATGTTACATATCATATATGTGAAATAATATGAAGAAACTAATAAAGTTGACATAAAACGCTACTCTAATTTAATTTCAATAACCTACAGCAAGATACACACAAACTCTTGCAGGTTTCATAAAGAAGCTTCCATGCCTCCAATGGTTGGATGATTTAAAAGACAAAGATAACAAGGAACCACATCAATTACTATTTTTTTAAATATAAAGAGGAAGTCCAGAGATTATCAGTTCGAGTCCCTGATGGTCACTAGAGATTTTTCTGACCGTTAACTTCAGGATTTCGTAGGATTAGTTGAGTAAATTTCAAATACCTCCGAGAGGAAGTGGAAAAGGCAATGAAGGTCACAACACCAAGCATTCTCATGTATTTGCAAATAATCACATCATCCTTTCACCATTGACACAACTTGAATAAATAACAAGTACACTGATCTTTTTTATTACCCTAAGAAAGTTCACGCATCATCCGTACGGAGAACAGCAAAAAGGAAGTAAACTTTCTGCAGTGGTTAATAGAGGCACAAAAATAACCCTCAATTCATGCACATCTTTGCACAAAATCAAATTGGGCAAAGAACAAATTTGAGCATCCTCGAATGGAAGGATTGCATGTCTGAAAATGGAAGAGTATAGAATTACAAAATTGATGCCAGACAATACTGCCGACAAAGCATGGCAATGTACAGGGACGGACGTTTCAAATTTTGTACGTTGTTCTACGTATTTACACTCTTAAAACAAAATTAATTATCACAGAAAAACGAAAGCTACAGATATATAGTCCGAATCTTTAAACAAGCTTCTCCATGCAGTCACTTACAATGACTAGGTCCCCATATCCGGATTGTTTGATCATCACTTGCTGAAGCTAATATTTGAGGCCTCTGAGGGTTCCAGCTGACAGAATTCACAGTCGATACATGGCCAGACAAGACCTCAAGTGGATGGGAACTTTGTCGATTCCATATGTAGACCTGCCAAGATAGGAATTATGACCAATTGCTTCACTCAGTATACAAAGAAGTAGTTAAAACAAATGCAGATAATATTGAGATGTAATTTTGAGGGAAAACCTTAATCCAATGACAGCAATGAAGAAACAAACCTTTGAATCCTCACTGCCGCTGGCAATGAATCTGCAATTTACTCCGCCAAAGCAGGACCGTATCACATACTTGTGTTGCCTGTGGCCCTTATACTTCAGAGGTTTTAGCAAATTCCCAGCAACATCCCACATATGTATCTCTTGGCTATTAAGATTGACTATCAAGAATTTGCTATCCCCTGATACAGAAAGGGATGTGATTGGATGCACCTCAGATATAACACGCTCAGCATTTGTCCCCACATTTAGTATCCGAATTTCTTTATCATTGAATATGCTGATAAGATTCTCTCCATCTGGTGTCACAGCAAGATCCGAAATTTTAGGCATCCGCGCCCCTTTCCAAGCTTTAATCTCATTACCCTCACAATCCCACATGTAGATGCCTTTTCCAGACTCTGAACTGCCACAGACGAGTCGCTTAGAATCAGGAAACCAAGCACATGAGCTGACAATGAAACCTTCGTTTCCATATGTGTGCTTGCATGTACCTGTTTCGACATCCCAGAGTTTGAGCACTTCCATATTTCCACATGTCAGCAACATGGTGTCATCAGGACTCCATGCAACAAAGGACACAGGCTTTTGATGGCTTTGTAAGGTGTGCCTGCATGCCACTTTATCATTATTCATCACCTAGAACAAAAACATAAAAAACTGAACTCAGTTGCTAAGGAACCCTTTCCCTTAAATAAAGGCACACTACGCAAAATGATCACACAGTTCAATTTGATTCTCAAATTCCCCAAGTATGACAAGTACAAACTCCAAATGCAAGAAAACAAGCCCACTAGCAGATAAGAAACCGGTGGCAAAGGATCTCCAGGGGTGAAGAACAAGATCAAGATATTAGAAGTATGCCAGTAAACATATATTCCTCCAATAAATTAAAGGCTTTTGATGATATGTGTTTTAGTGGAACTTCTACTCGAGCAAAATATATATAAGAAACTATCAAGAGTCAATTTTTGTAAGATCCTTAGCCACAGAGATAAGACTTGCCACAGAAAGCTCCTCAACTAAAGAGGTTTTGTAGAACTATTTTGAAGCTTTTGTGTTTAAACGTGTTTCTAATCCACATCCTCAATCATTAACAGCATCATAATATGAGCACTCTCTTGGTCTCTCTTTCTCAGTTAAACATTGTGCAACTACAGAGAACACCTCAAAATTTGAGAAGTCATAGGGTCCCTAAATTAAGTTAAATGAAGGCATAAAGTTTGGCTCTTAAATGAACCAAGCTGTTCAATAACAGCATCAACACCGTGCATCAATGGGGGTTTTCTGAAAAATCAGGTAGATATATATTACTAGAGCTTCCATAACTAGCCAAGCCAATTGTTTACATGTGTAACGGCATCTATGCACCATGATATTTGAAAAAGGCAGTGATGTATAAGTATCAACATTGGATGATAGAGGTATGATGGCATCATTACTCGAATAATACTTTGTAAGCTTAAGAAAAAGTAGCAATGCATTTTAAGTATATAGTAAGTACATATAAATCCAAGAGAAAAAGAAAAAGGGGAAAAAATAAAAAGAGTAAAAGTAACTCCCCTAATCAAGAAAATCTATTGTTTCTAAAAAGGGGAAAAAATAAAAAGAGTAAAAGTAACTCCCCTAATCAAGAAAATCTATTGTTTCTTGAACCGTTAGCCTTGGTTGAAGAATTCTGGAGTAATTCTTATCAAAAATCCAAAAATTGTAAGATGAAATTAAATAACTTCTTACCTATCTTTTATATTTATTTTGTTTAGGGGCAGCTTGGCGCCTGGAGTTTATTTGGTATTTTAGGTTGATCAACAAATTTCAACATTTATTCACACGTATGAAAGAGAACTCCAAGCTACTGTTATGACTGATGAGCACAGAGTTAATCTTCACTTGGGTCATTATCTTTTCATCCCAATTTTCAGTATTTTGTTCGCATTTTGAGTGCATTCAGATTAGGCAACATTTAAAGCTCCAAAAAGGTTCCATGTAGATAATGTAGAAGGAAGCAGTGGCCAAATCTCAGTATAATTTTTTTTTTTTTAATTTTTTTTTTTGAGAAATAAAGAATTTTATTGATATGCACCACAGGGGTCCAACCCCAAAAATAAATCTCAAAGATAACTTCTTGTTTTCAAAAGATTTTACGGGCTATATTTCAAAGATAACTTCTCGTTTTCAAAAGATTTTACGGGCTATTAAGTCTTCGTGCTCCCTTTCGACTTCATCAAATAGTATCCCCGTATTAATATAACTCACTGAACTGAACTTGTGTTCCTCACCTGCCATGGCAATTGGAGCCACTCTAGCCACTAAAAGATTAAATGTCCAACTTCCCAAAGAAGCCTGAACAAGGGAAAAGCAGAGGAAAATAATGGAGTAAGAGTCAGTATCCTAAACTATGGTGCATGACAACATACTAAATTAAAGATATCTGAGGAAGTAAGATCAGTTTTGAAAACTTTCCCAGTTGCAACAATGGTATTTAACAGTCTGGATAAGGGAGCCTGGTTTTAAAGAAAGGTTATAAAATCATTACACAAGTTTTATTTTACAATGGACAACAACTTGAGAAAATTAAATGTTACAGGAATAGGGGCAGGAAATAATGGAAAGGACTTCCAAGAATAAATAAATAAGCAGGAGAGAATCAGAGAGATCTGAAAGTTTAAAACCAAAACTTTATTCATGCCAAATCTTAATTGCACATAAAAGATCATGGCTAATAGGGGAATGGAATCGAATAATGTATTCAAGTGATATGGAGAAAGGGAGACAGTAGGTGACAAATAGAGACAACATTTCTACGCGGGAGGAGTTGATAACATCCTGCACCAGACAGAGTCAAATAGGTGGCTTGACATAAGATCCAGTTTTCACCAACTATCACCATCTTTACTGAGTTGCGAGGAGGACTCATATTTGTATACATTTCAGTAAGAGGATTACCACTTCATAACTTTCACCACCATTTATGCCTAGAGCTTGTCAAGTCCAATAGTACCATGGAATGTCCAGCAAATTTTTGCCTTGTTGAACTCCAAAAACCCAACACCGAGCACCATAAATTCAGAAATCTCAAGCATGATACAGGACATATTTGACTTATGTAATTAAGGTATATTTGATGCAGATTACTATCAGGTTCGATAATATACTTGAGACCATAAAGTTAAAGCCTTTTACAGTGTGGTAATAGCTCTTTTTTTTTTTTTTTTAATTGAACCTTGGTTCATTAGAATGTCAAAACAAATTGGATAAATCTAGTATGCAGGAAACAAGTTTTAGAAAATAAGGAGCATACCGATTTGATCTTTTTTCACCTTGTACTACAATGCTCCTCCACATATTCTTTGTTTGCTTAATAGCCGTACTCACTTCCCATTCTAATAAACCAGGGTCTCACTTACCTTAAATATAGTTTCTGATATTGAACAGAAGAGTTAGAAGCTAATAAGGGAAAATGATGTGCAAATGGCAGATTTTAGATCGTCAGCTTAGTCAAAAACTTTTGTCAGTGGGGGAAAGTAATGGAACATTATTTCAAGCCTTCCACATTCAAAACTATCCACGTCTACTAATGGTACTAGAGACATTATTATCAATATGGAAAAGCAAGAAAACAGAAAATCATCAAAACAAGAAGCATATCTCTTTAGGAAGACACTCGTATTAAATTGAGATTACATGGATATTTTATAGCATTTTCTGCAATTGAGTAGCGCAATAGGGTCCAGACTTAGTTTTGAATTATGGATCCATGTCATATACAATAAAGGCTAAAGGTAAAGATAAAAAGAAGTGCTGTAATATGGTATATAAGCAAACTGATCCCACTTCCCCTTTTAAGGATATAAAGTGGGGTCATACTAGACAAATTTCACCAACACGTCTCATATTGACTACATGTGTCAACCAATGTTAAACCTTTTTGATGTATTGTACCATAATTACATGTGCTACATAACATACGTCAAAATCTATACCTTTGTGAAAGAAATTCTGGATTAAAATAACATGAAGATATTTTATGATGTAAACTGCTCAGGTGTAAGCGATTATTTTTACTTAAAAAGTGCATGAGATACGTACTTGCCAAATATACCTTCCAAATAATGGCTGTGCAGTCACTTGATGATGAGGCTAAGTATTCCCCATTGTTCGAAAACTGAACAAACCAAACTTCGTTTTTATGATGACTCAATATCTGCAATGATATGAGGTAGCACATGCACAATTAACAATTCGAATGCAGAACAAGAAAAGCTCACTATAAATACTATTCTTCCTTCTACAAATTGAGTTACACCTATTCATAGAACCAATTATCACAGAAACTGCACGTGATGATGCATCTTGAATAACTAAAATCAACCGAGTATATTGTTAACTTCAAAAGAAAAAATCCGCTCTACATACTCATCTACACCAGACATAACAATAGTAAACTTGGTGTTAAATTGACTGTTTGACAGCTGTGTATGAAATCAGGAAGATCACACAACAAAAGTTCACGCTTTTGATAACTACTGTAGCATGTAAGATCTTTATGGTAAACAAAATGTATAACGTTCTACAAACTTCTAAGATGAGCCGAATGTGGAAGGTTTATTTTCAAATTAAGTTATCAAGTAAACAAGGTTATCTTTCATTTTGCGCCCATAATCAAGTAGATAGTTACATGAAGCTAGATTTCTCACACACTTAGAAACAATTGCTAATATACCGTGACTCTGTTATAATTGTTTAAACAATCTAAACTCAATTTCTTTTCTCCTCGCTTTCTCTTCCTCTCACTCGTATACATACACGAAATAGAGTAATTAGTCACAAAAAAGTGACTCCTTAAGGCATTTCAGCCAATCTAATTGCCCAGGAGAGATCAAGTCATGATAATAGTAATAGAAAGTGTAATTAAGCTTCTAATAGTACAGGAAAAAAAAAATACTTCTTTTTCTTAAGTTTAATTACTAAGTATACTGTTGCAGCCCAAAATCCAAAACATAAAATGTAGCCATGGTAGTCAATCCACCTGAATGGTCTCCGTTGGAAACTGATCCCTATCACAATGATGGTCTTCATAAAGTGATATTGAGTCAGATGAACTGTGATACAAACAGTTATCTATCTGACCGCAGACAGCCATTTCAATCAAATGCTCCAACCTCCTCTCAGGTAAAGTTACGGGCGGCGGAAGCACTCGTTCCAATTCTTTGAGCAATCTTTTCCGCATTTCTTCAATAACATCATGATCAACATCAGCTAACCCCAGCTCCTTCAGCGAAAGCAACCCAAAAGCAAGCTTGTGAACCTTATCCTTGGTCACCTCTAGCCCAACGATCTGTTTCCGCAGAATCTCCAAAGCCAAAGAATCATCCCCGCGAATCAAACACTCCAACAGACACTGCTTTAGAACATGGAACAACGCCAAAGCTCTAGTCTCATCAGACAAGTCCTTGATCTTATTGATGCAATCAACACATTCGTCCCAATTCGCACTAAGAATACGAGACTCCAGAGCCTCAAACTCCTCCGATTTCAACACAATCCCAGACTCTGATTCCAAACAAGCTGCAGACTCTCTGTACCCTAAAGAATCTAAACTCTGTATTATAATTCTCACAAATTCATGACTTTTAATTAGGCCTTCCGGCCCTAGTGTCGTCGGCAGATTCCTCATATTCCCCACAATAAACCTTGCAGAAAAGTTATTCCCAAATTCGAATAAAACCACAAATTCCACATTTTCCGTTTTCCATCAGTTCCACATCCTCTGTATCATCTGTTGCAAAAACAAAACGAAATACTTAAAAAATAAAATATATAACAAAATTTGTTAAAAGCAAAAAGCTCAACCCATAGCCAAACATAAGATGCGATGACAGAGTAAGTTTATACCGGTACACGAAACTCTCACTATGCACAACGCACAATGCGCAGGTAATAAGAAAGGCCGATACACTTAAGTATGCGCGGGGTCAGAGAAAAGGTCAACATTCTTACGAGTCAATTGTATGATAAATCGAAAAAAAATTTGCGCGAAAACCTAAATTCAGAATTAATTTATATAATTACTAAGAATCGCAAAGTTATGAAATTTACTACGTCCAAGAGAAAAAAAACGTGAAATTAAAAAAAAAAAAAGTTAGAAATTATTCAGAACCTTACCTTTTGTGTCCAAAGATTAAAACTTTATGTATTTCATGACTGTCTCGCGAGCTGCAACGAGAAGCATAAGAATATACAGAGCCCTACAAAATTAATCAATTTTTGAAAGTGATTTTTATTATGTGTGGAACAAAACAGAAAAACATTATAAGATAAATCGAAGTGCGAAACCAGGAGGGTCAAATTGGGAAAAAAGAAAGGAAAGCAGATGAGAGAATTAAAATTATTGGATTTGGTGATTAGGGAAACTGAATAATCAGTGTCATGGTCATATGAAACGACGTCGTGGGGAGCTTTGCTGCTTTTTTCTTTTTCTTTTCTCTTCAAAAAACAGTCCAAGGATTCCCACAAATTTAAAAAATAAAAAAAATAAGAGAATCCCTTGAAGCAATTCCATTGGTCCGTCCCCACCACGCGCTCAAAAGTAGAGTGACCAGACAACAATCTTGGAGTGTCTACAGGAGATTTGCTGGTGGCTTCACCGGCAATAAAAGCCACCCCACTCTCCTCTTACCTCTTCCCTCTCTCAACACTGTACTCTGTTGCCGCTACATCCACTCTCCCCCAGCCCCCTACCCCCAACCCCCAACCCCTAAAGATCTAAACTACGATTTCTCCAAAGCACATTCTCCAATTTTTCTCAGATCTCTACAGCATTTGTTTGATCTAATTTATCTATCTATGTACACACAAATATATATATGTGTGTGTGTGTGTGTGTGTAGTGAAGGTACTTAAAGCCAAGTGGCTGCATTGTTGAGGTTTGACTTTGGGTTGACTTGCTGCATGCTTGAACAAGTTGTATAAAGATATGAAGCAGGCTTGTGCTTATTATTTTCTGAGTGGAAATTGTAATGGAAGGCTTTGTAAGCGGAGGAAGCTTCATCGTAACCCTAGGCGAGTGCGTTTCGAGCTTGTTAGGGTTTGAGTTTGGTGATAATGGTGTTTGCCAAATGCGCGTTGCTGGAGAAAGAAGATGCCAAATTTGATACTACTCTTTTTGAGCCTTTCTATGCTCACTTCTTTTCCTACTAGCTTCAGTATAATTTAATCCGTGTTTTATTTCTCTGATTTTTATTTACTTGATGTTGCGTTAGTGGCTTATAAGTTAGTGCGGTAGTGTCGTTGATTTAAGTAATAACTCGGCCCAAAGTTAATACCGTAGTCTATTAGGCATAAGTAATAACTCGGTTAATTTGGAGTAGTGAAAGTTGAACCGAGACAGATATTCCCATAAGAAATTAGTTTATAAGTTAGTGTTGTAGTCTCGTGGTTTGAATAATATCTCGGTTGGATATTTAACCAAGATAGTTATTCTCGTGTATTTTTTGTATTGTAATTAAGTAATAATGCATGCCTGATTTTAATTACTATTGCCTCCTCCATATAGGACTTTCCTCGCTTTGTCCATCATTGAGTCCTATCATATTTTCTCATTTAAAAAATTTCAACTTTCAAACTATTTCGAAAGTTCATGCTTACAGATCGCATATGTCTTAGAATTATATGCATATAATACATCCAAGGATTCCTAGCAGTAAGATGAGCAACAACAATATACTAATGCAAGAACAATATGCAGTGTTCAATCTTTATTCAAGTTAGGCCGTTATTTCTGTGATTTGTTAATTTATTCGGATTCACATTTGTTGTTTATTATGTAGGAATTCTGTTGCAGCACATCTACTTGTCCCCTTCTCTGTTGGCCAGCCAACCGTCCGTTTTGAGGAAAGTCTTACTAGAACATGGTAAAATTACAATTTCTGCAGTTATCTTTTGCCTTCATGTGAATCCTTGTTGCTCGTGTCATTTCTATATCTCTTGAATATGTTGCATCATGTTAGCTGATGTTTCACATGGAACCGTATCTTATGACTGAACCGAAGATGATATTTATACAAAACATTTAGTCTTGTCTCTATGCTTTCCTTATAAGTTATCTTATTGAAGTGCATTCCAACAATCTTCCACAACGCTAAGCTAAAATTTGAACTATTCTTTGCAGTCAGGTTAATATCAACAAATGCATCAATTTTTCCATATATAGGATCATATAGACGACAGTTTAAGCCCTCAATGGATCCATGGGTTGGACCTGCGCCCTCTCCAGCACCTCAAGGTCTTTGGAGTGCTCACTCTCTCATCTTGTTATTTTATCTTCTTAATTCTTTGCTGATGTGAATGATATGGATTGATTTAGGTCCTGTTGGTGGGCCTACTACCACATTCCCGAGACGTCATCGTCGAGTGAGAACTCATGCAGTTTCTCCCCCTCCATCCACAGTACCTGGTAAAACATTTGAATCTTGGCACTATTGACAATATTTTCTTCTCGATCACAGCAAGTGACTTATCACATGCTTGGTAGCCTATTGTTCAGGTATTAATACGTATATTTTGCAGACTGTGGTCAAATTTGTGTTCAGCCACTTACTTCAGCTCCCATTGGTTCGCCATGTGCATGTGTGTTTCCTATGAAAGTCAGACTTCTGCTGGATGTCTCGCTTTATGTCATCTTTCCTCTATTTAATGAGCTGGAGATTGAGGTTGCAGCAGGCATATATTTACAACAAAGTCAAGTCATCATAACTGGAGCAATTGCTGATACTCAAAACCAGGAGAGGACTGTGGTTGATATAAACCTGGTACCATTTGAGGAGAAGTTTGATAATACTACTGCTATGTTGACTTATCACGGATTTTTACGTAAGAAGGTGCTTCTAAATGTGTCACTTTTTGGTGATTATGAAGTGATATATATTTTATATCCAGGTACAATCTGAAGTCACTTGTTTTTTGTATTATATCCTTCTCTAGTTGAGTCGTGTCAGATTCTGATATCGTTACTATCAGGATTACCTTCTTCACCGCCGTCTGGTGTACACTCTGGTAGTGGTCCGACTGGAAGTGTTGGGAGTCAACAGTTCCCTTTCTCTACAGATTTTGTGAATAGAAATTAGAAAATGAGCCCTCAAGTTATTTTTGTCATTTACTTGTCAGCATTCGTACTCTTGCTGGTATACTTTGGTGCAATTTTTGTCTTCTTGAAATGTAGGAAAGCTGGCAGGCCATCTAGTGCGGTTGATCCAGTATTTGCCCCATCTATTAAAAAGAGATCTGGTAAGTCATCCAGCTACTACTGTAACCTTAATCATACCAACTGATATTTGCAATATTCTTCATGCAGACAATGTATCTATCTTTTTTTTTCCAATTTTGGAATTAGTTTATTTATTTATTATTTTTTCTGATGCACCTTTGGCGTCAGTTGCATTAGAGTTTCTATTTATCAATAAATAAGGCTAACATCGTCAGTTGCATTAAAGTATCTATTTATCGATAAATAAGGCTAGCAAATATTTTATTATGCAATGTGAATCCATCATTAACTTAAGTTTTTCTTATAAAATGGACCCTCAGCTTAAACTGTTTATAGTCAACTGGCTGCATTTAGCAACTCAGCTTAAAAACGCTTCAGCTTTTAGGCACGTTAAAGCTTTGGGGAAGTTCCACAAAGATGTCATATTCAATCCCCTCTCTGTTTAGTTCCCCAAAGTTCTGTCATCTTACATAGCCAAAAAAAAGAGTTGTCATCATAATTACTGATGTCATGGTAAAAGTTCTAACCTCTACTTGCTTGGGATTCAATCCTCAACAACTTGCAATATTCTAAAAGAGAAGGTGCTTGTTTTGAATAGAGAGAAAAGATATATAGCAGCCAATTTAGACCCTCTTCTCCCTTGTTTTCATACTGAGTATGCATTCTCACCATGCTTCTTTGAGCCAGCTTCTCCTTTTTCATTCTCCAACAGTGTATAAAAAGGTGTAAGGCGCTAGGGGGTCCTACTGCCTAGGCTCAAGGCGAAGGCGAAGGCGCACGCCTTAGTGAAGTGAGACACATTTATAATATCATGAAAAATAAGCTTTGAAATCAAATAATTATATAAAATACTAAGATAGAGACTTTAATTAGATAATACTTTAACTACAAAATATCTAAAAGATATAAATATGCATAAAAAAACATAATATTATATATCATCAACATTATCTAAACATCATAAAATCCATAAAAAATGCATGATATCTATATGATTCTCTTCCTTCACATAAAAATAAGTATAAGTCAATCATAATTGGCTACTAACATGCTATGTAATACTAAGTACTAAAAGACAAAGGATACTATTTCAAATATAATCATCTTTCTTTTCTTTTTGCTATGTCGTGATTGTGAGTTCAAACTTCAGAGTTGTCCTTTCTTCTTTTGTTTTCTTTTTCTTCTATTTCTTCTTTCTTTTTTTAGGGTTTGACTTATAAATATCTAGAAATTAAGGGTAATCTAATACTTTGCACACATACTAACAAATTAAAAATAAAAAATAAATTTTTTTTTTGACAAAATAAAATTAATATACAAAAGGCGCAGCAAGGCGTGCCTAGGCGCGCCTTGATCGCCTTGGTGCGCCTAAGGCAAATCGCCTCGCCTTAGCCTTTTTAGGCGCTGAGGGTACGCCTCGCCTCGCCTCGCCTCAACGCCCAAGCGCTCTTTTTTATACACGGTTCTCCAAATTGCAATATTCTAACTTGCATGTCTCTAATTGCAACTAGCTCGATACTTGGTGTAAGTAATACTCAAAGCAAGCAGCTTATCTTTAGAAGTGGTTAGAAGTTAACCACTTCTGGCAATGCATGCATGAATTAGATGCTTGGCGTGTGAAAAGCTATTATTGTGGTGAGTAGCTACTAATTGTTGTACTGATGAAATTATTGACTCTTTTAACTTTATATTAGATAAAGAAAAGCTAGGTTCCCAACAACCGCTTTCTCCATTGGGATTTTTTGTGACAATTCTTTTCAGTATTTCCATTGCAACTTTAGTGAAGAATGCATAAATAAGACATTTGAGGCAGATTACTCCTTATCCTTGTAAAGAATTTCGAGAGATATGTATCCTTGATAGTAATTTGGTCAGTGGTATGTGGAAAAGAAGGGTCTAGAGGTGGTCAATGAACCTGCCACTCTTTCTCCACCTAAAGGTCCTAGTGCATCCTCAACAACTTGCAATGCTTCTTAAGTCCAAGCAGAATTTTAGTTGCTATATTGTAATTAAACATTTTTAATTTTACCATATGGATTAACAACCTGTCAATTAATTACAATAAGTTGTAAGCAAATCTAACACGGTTTTCGTGGAAGGTAGGAGAAAGCGGTTGTTGGGAACCTAGCTTTTCTTTATCTAATATAAAGTTAAAAAGGTCAATAATTTCATCAGTACAACAATTAGTAGCTACTCACTGCAATAATAGCTTTTCACATGCCAAGCATCTAAATTCATGCATGCATTGCCAGAAGTGGTTAACTTATAAAGATAAGCTGCTTGCTTTGAGTATTACTTAAACCAAGTATCGAGCTAGTGGCAATCAGAGACATGCAAGTTATAATATTGCAATTTGGAGAATGAAAAAGGAGAAGCTGGCTCAAAGAAGCATGGTGAGAATGCATACTTAGTATGAAAACAAGGGAGAAGAGGGTCTAAATTGGCTGCTATATATCTTTTCTCTCTATTCAAAACAAGCACCTTCTCTTTTAGAGTAGTTGCCATGTTTGGATGTAACTAGTCTGTTCAGTTGTACCTGTCAACTTTTATGGATATGAACTAAGGTCTATCTTTTTATGGACTCCTTATCAGCTAAAGAAGAAGTTGTTCGGACCTAAATGTGATGTGTATATTAATTGATATGCGGTGGGAAAAGAAATTTAACTTTGATTCTTATTTGATACGATAATGTTGATGTAAATAGCTTTGGGTTGCACCCCCTTGGTGCGTTATTAATAAAATTATTCATTTCTCAAAAAAAAGAAAATTAATGTCAGCTAATATGGTAAATGGAAAATACTTTTTTCTTTAATTATTTCAATATGTCAATTGTCTGAAGCTATAAAGATTTTACAGTGTCACACTTGTGTTTTTTGACTGCAGGAGTTGGGTCGATGTTTTCAAGTAGCCCAGCAAGCTCAACATCCGCATCTCTTGTTTCTACCATGCCAGCTTCTCTTCTTTTTGTTAAAACATTTTCACTTGCAGAGCTTGAGAAGGCCACAGAGAAATTTAGTTCCAACAGGGTTTTAGGTGAAGGAGGATTTGGGCGTGTTTATCATGGTATCTTGAGAGATGGGGTTGAAGTTGCTGTCAAATTACTAACATGGGCCAATCAGAATGGAGACCGTGAGTTTATTGCTGAAGTTGAGATGCTAAGTCGATTGCATCATCGCAACCTTGTAAAGCTAATTGGTATATGCATTGAAGAACGGACACGTTGCTTGGTCTATGAGCTTGTACCCAATGGCAGTGTTGAATCCCACTTGCATGGTAAAGTTTTCAGTTTCCTTTATTATTTTGATGCCATTTTCACCAGGATGTTTGTTCGCTCAACCCTTCGTAATGAGAGACTTTTCGTCTTTTTCTCCATTTCAGAGGTGGTCTTGACTGAAGAGCAAATAAAACCATGTGGATCAGTTTACTCCACTGTGTCTATATTTTGCTTGTGTTAATATTTTACTTCACTCACCAAGATTTTAAACTGGAAAAGAACCGGATTTGCAATTCACAAGCACTAATACCTAATCTGTTGGCAGGATGTGATCTATTCTCTCTGATGTAGATTTCTCAACATAATCCAGTTGTTTGTATTTCAGGTACTGACAAGAGAAAGGGACCTCTTGATTGGGATGCACGGTTGAAAATCACTCTCGGTACTGCAAGAGGATTAGCTTATCTTTATGAGGATTCTAATCCTCGTGTAATTCATCGAGACTTCAAAGCTAGTAACGTGCTATTGGAGGATGACTTCGCCCTAAAAGTTTCAGACTTCGGGTTGGCCAGGGAAGCAACGGAAGGAAGTTATCATATATCTACCAGAGTCATGGGAACTTTTGGGTATGTTTACCTCCTGGATGACAAACCATGTCAAAATGTAAAAATGTTGAGAGAAATAAGTAGTTTATAAATAATTGTTAGTTCATCTTCATCCTGAACATAGTTTATCAATAATTGTTAATACACACTGAACTTCTATCGCACTGTCTGGCTACCATGCTGCGGATTTTGTAGAAAAAAGTTGCTTGACAGTTAGTTTAACTTTGGGTTGTAGGTATATTGCTCCTGAATATGCAATGACAGGGCATCTACTTGTCAAAAGTGATGTCTATAGCTATGGCGTTGTGGTATTAAAGCTTCTTTCTGGAAGAAAACCTGTGGATATGTCTCAGCCTCCTGGACAAGAACACTTAGTGACTTGGGCACGTCCTCTGCTAACTAGTAGAGACGGTCTGGAGTAGTTGGTAGATCCTTCTTTGGCCGGAAGCTATGACTTTGATGACATGGCAAAGGTGGCTGCCATAGCTTCCATGTGTGTTCACCCAGAGGTGGCTCATAGGCCGTTTATGGGAGAAGTAGTACAGGCACTAAAGCTCATTTACAATGACACTGACGAGACTTGTGGGGCTGGCTCTAGTCAGAAAGAATCTTCCGCTCGGGACTCAGATTTTAAGGGCGATTTTATTCCTTCTGACAACAGTTGGTGGAACGCTGGTGGCATTACCTCTCGATTGACTTATGGTCATGCCTCTCCTTTCATAACCATGGATTACAGTTCAGGTCCACTCAAAGAGTTTGAAAACAGGTCGCTTTCAGCTTCAAGTTTGGGTGGTGGAAGGATCGCGTTACCAATTAAACATGGTAATAGATCAGGTCCGTTGAGGACGATCCGGAGTAAACCCGCTTTTCACAGGTTACCAGGTTCTATGAGTGAACATAGTGGACTCCTTTCAAGACATGCTTGGAATGATATTACAGGGCACAATGCTTCTTTTTAGAATGATTTTTTCAAAAATGTACAGAACTAGAAGGCCATTACTATTCATACATGTGGTTCTTTCTGTGTAGTTTAGGGGTTTGAGGTTGCTGCAAATTACTTGTGGCAGATAGAGTGAATTCTAATTTTGGCAATCTTAAATTCACGGGTTAAGTTCACTTTGTATCCTTGATCTTTACACGTGATGACACTTTAGACTGTAAACTATTTTTCTAACCACTTATTATGCCTTGACCGACGTAAAGTACAAAATAGATTAAGGTCTAAACTGTCATCATGTGCAAGCCTTAGGGATGAAAAGTGAAACTAATCTTTCTTGCGGAGATGCAAATTGAGGCTCTGCATTGTATATTTAACTTGTAATTTATGTGGTTCAATAGAATAGACATTTTGTTTTCTCTATTCGTACATGCCTTTTTCTAAACTTGTTTGGCATCTTGACACTTGCAATTCTATTAGAGAGATTATTTCTTGATGAAAATCTAGTCCATAAGCAGTATAATGTATGAAGTTTTTGCTGCTATGCGCAAAGTTTGGTAAGTGTGTAATGGGTACAAGTGGGCTAGGTCCAACAGTAAGACCAAGCCCTAAGAGGTTGTCATGGCTAGGGTCCAGTAGCGTATGGGTCTTAGCTCGAACCTAAGCCCAAGTACGACGTCCACTGGACTGAAACCCAACGTGAATATTTAGAAAATAGAACGAATAAGGATAAGGTCCCCATCAGGGGATTTAGGTGCGAACTCACGAATTCAGTTGAGAAAATCTCTCGTAGATTCCTTATTCTCATCCCGAACCCAGGTCGATGTCCATCACGACAAAAGAAGTGTTGGTGTTTTTCAAGTTTATTATATACAAAGTTATCTAATATTTAGCAAGCAAGATACTATTTTTACGACTTCAATTCGTAACCTAAATTTACAATTTAAATATTTAACTTTTAAATAATACGGCAACAATAATTTTACCATTATGTCGAAATTCACCATTAGAGAAATTCAATATAATTTGTGGATAAATCACAAACCCAATTTGGGGACCGAGATTTCTGCCAAACCAGGCCCACTTCTTATCCGAGTCCAATCACAAACTAACAGTAACAGGCCTTCGTATCATATCCATCATCTACTCCAATTTTTCTCTCCATTTCCAAATCCTCACTTGTAGGTGACAACGCTTGACACGCGTTACGGTCAGCGACACGTACGAAACAATGGCGTCACTTCTCTTATCACACTCACATCCACGTGCCAAACCGTTGACTTCCACGCCATTTCCATCTCTCAACACTTCCTCAACCAGGTCCTTCTTCATCAACACAATTTCCTTCTTCTTCTTTTTATTTTTATTTTTTCTTAATTAGCTTAATTTTTCTTTGGCAGTAGAAGTTATAGAGTGAAAATGACGACTTCATCAGCTCAGCTTCCTCCAGTTCCCGAGAATCGCATCGTTGTGAGTATAATAAATCCATACAAATAGTTACAATGTTATGAGCGTGATATACAGTGAAAAGTTTACGAAAGTTGAATTTCGTTTATAACGTTATGATCTGTCCTCATAATTATTATTATAAGGTTAGGAGTGTGAAAAATGCAGGTAGGTTGTGGCGCATCAGTTGTGGACCTTTTGGCTGCGGTAGCTTCTTATCCTAAGCCTGACGATAAGATTCGAAGCACTAGCTTCAAGGTTATTTCCTACTACTACTCAACTGTTTGTATCGTATACTCTAAAATGTATATAAAGTACAAATTATCCCGTGTTTCGTCAAAGTTTCACGATAACAATTACATAATGTAATAATCCAATAAATCCTTATATTTGTAATCTGATATATCTGTTCATTTATAAGAATGTGATTTACAGTTATGAATCAGACTTGTTAGTTTATTACGGTAGAACATGTCTAACGTGTAACTTTAGCAAGAGAAGAGAGTTTTTATCCATTTAAAAAGACCATTTTGAATTACTTGTATCTTATTAAGCTGTTGCCGTAATAATATTGTGGTAATTTATCTGTATTATTAGGTACAAGGAGGTGGAAATGCGGGAAATGCATTGACTTGTGGTGCTCGTTTGGGACTAAATCCGAGGCTGATCACCAAGGTCCTTAATTTTCAGTTACTCCTTTTGTATTAACTTAGAAGTATAAGGTCGTATATCTATGCGTGTGCGCGTGTGTATAAGAACGATATCATGCTTCCAATATAATCGCCATCAGACACTTCAGTATTCTAAAGAGCATCACTAATGGTTAGGTTGCTGATGATTCACAAGGGAAAGGAATATTGGATGAACTAGAAGCTGATGGAATTGATACTTCTTTCATTGCGGTATGGCATTTTTTTTGCCACTCAAGATGCAGTAGTGCGTGATTTTTAAACTTCCCTCTGTTTCTCAGATTACTCTCTCTTTCTTTTTTTGGTAATAGGTTTCTGAAGGGGGCAATTCACCGTTCACCTACATCATTGTCGACAACCAAACGTTAGTCTCTACCATTACATCTTGTGAAACAACTTTGTTTGACTTTCTTTACATTGGATGATGTTGTCCTTTCTACAATCTTGGGTCAGTAATAAAGGACTATCTAAAAAACTTGCCGAGGAGATGGTTTCTTGATGATATCGATTGGGATTTTGTATACACCTTCATAAGAAATATTTTTAAAAATTGTTCTCAAGCATCCATTGAAGTCGGAGTTTGTATCTTGAGGAGGATTATTTTTCTATGATGCCTCAGGCGGACTCGCACATGTATTCACACTCCAGGATACCCTCCCATGATACCTGATGATCTTACAGAGTCAAATTTGTCATCTGCATTAAATGGAGCGAGGCTCGCCTACTTTGATGTCAGATTGCATGAAACTGCCTTAGTTGTTGCACAAGAGGTGCTTTCTGATCCACACTTCTGTCTAAAAAATTTTTCCATTACTCCTTCTCGAAGTCATTTATATAATGGTGGCAGAAAGAGGCATCTCATTGCTTGAAAATATTGCAGTTCATCTTATTCTTTTTAAACTGTAATGGGAACTAAATGTAATTTTTTAATTTTTCAGTGCAGGCAAAGCGCAGGGGTATACCCATTCTAATTGATGCTGAAAAAAAAAGGGAGGGACTGGATAATCTTCTGAATTTATCCAATTATGTTGTATGTTCGGCGGCATTCCCACAGGCAAGCTAACCATAGCCTTACCAACTACTTCGGGATGAAACTTCACTGGAGGTTTTCTTTCTACTAGGAGTTCCATAGAGTAGCTTTCACAGTTAACTTTCTGCTATTGCAGCATACATGGAAAGAATGAATCACTTAGCTTCCTCTGCTTTACAAGACTTGACTTCTGAAATACTCCTAGTTGCAGTTGAGGTTTAATTAAGTGATGATAACTTCATGTTATTGCAGATCAGATGAAAAGGAAGTTAATTTATCTCTTGAGCTTCATTCTGTTTATTCTGGAACATTTGGCAATATTTAATCACTCAGCAGTTATGTTCTTTATTTTCTTTGTTGCATATTAGATCTATGGCGCCACATCCATTGATTGCATAATGGTCTATGTTTTGCATTCTCGTCATTCTTCTTGCTATAGCTGCTGTGTCTTTATTCTTCATCTCAGTTATGATACTCGCTCATGGAATGTGCATATTGTGTCTGACAGGCATTTACTGATGCCCCATCTGTCCCTAGTGCACTTGTTTCCATGCTTTTGAGGTTGCCAAATGTCAAATTTGCAATTGTCACATTAGGTGAAGATGGTTGCATAATGCTAGAGAGGACTACAACTGGTATATTACATTCATCAGCAGCTTTTGAATGTATTATGAGGTTCATTTCATACCTTCAACTTCTCATTAGATCTATCTCTTGCAGATAATATACCATCTGAAGAAATGGATGTTGATAATTTATTAGTATCGCTGAAGCAGAAAATAGATAGTGATTCTACAACACCAATTTCTATATCCTCGGTAATTTTGCTATATCGTGAAATTTGTTCTTGTTCATTGGCTAACTGATGAATATCCTTACCTGTCTATCTCATTGCCGTACTAGAATCATGTATACTGGTTCAGTTCCTGTATGTTGATATGCCCATACTTGAAGGGGTGAGTAAACGTATTGACTCTCACTTTTTCAAAGTCTGCGTAGAGCATGAAAGATGAAGGGGGAAAGTCACATTAAAAAATGGTTTCTTGCTGCATATGCATGTTATATATAACCTGATTGTTGCATAGTCGGAGAATATTGTTGCAGTTTTTAGGTCTTTGTAGTTTATGATTGATGAAAGTGGTTTAGTCTGGGAGAAAGAGTTCTGTTCAAACTTCACCGGGAGTTGTTTTAACTTTGCTACTGAATCATACGAGTTCTTTTATTCTATATTTTTAAATTTTAACAGCTATTTAGATGAGTTTTGAGGACGTAATTGGTCTCTCTGTTATGAGGAGTCTTTTTTTAAATCATACGAGTTCTTTTATTCTATACAAATAAATGAATCATTATTACAGTTATTCTTTTTTTATTTATAAATTCAGTATTGTATAGAATTGAACACTTATGGTTTCTTATGCATTAACAGAAATGATAATTGCAATAAAAGCATAGTAAACTTTTTGGAGCAGAGAGGAGATGAGTGAAATAAATATTTGATGGATCAGTTTCTCTTACTTGTTTCAAAATCTCACAACCATTGGGCACAGTTTCTAATTACTCAGGTGCTGCTGCTAATGAAATCGAAGATCTCAATGATGTTTTTATGATCTTGCTTTTCAGAGCGCATATAGATTACAAGCCAAGGGAATTGGGACGCTTAATGGTAGACTAATTGTGGGGACAGCTGAAAAGATACCCCCCTCAGAACTTGTTGATACGACCGGTGCTGGCGATGCATTTATTGGAGCAGTTCTTTATGGTATTTCAGTTTATTCTATAACTCACACGAGTGGTTTCTCTCGCTTTCTACCCCTCTTACTTAAAATTCTTCAAGCACTAGCTCGAACTCTTGTTCATATTAGCCACTTTCCTTCTAATCTTACTCTCTCGAATTTTGATGCAAACAATAACTATGTTGCTGATTTTATATATTTCTTAGAGATCTCTTCTTATATGTTGGTGATGGTGCTGCCACTGGTTTTGGGAAATCTTTCTTTCAAAATTAACATCATGTCTTTTCAGATGGCCTATTATATTAAACATATTATTCTATGTCATTATGTTTCTAATTTTTTCCACATCTTGCCGGATGGGGATATACACGTATATGTTATACTTGTTCTGCAATTATTGTGTAGCTATCTGCGCTAATATGCCACCAGAAAAGATGTTGCCGTTTGCTGCTCAAGTGGTGAGTAAACTTGATTAACCTATCAAACTTTGAAATCTCGCAAGTATTTAGATGAGAAGACAAACAGGGTTTGTAGAAGCATCATAAAACCGTGGTCAAGGAGTAATGACAAAAGGAATGAGAGAAAAGCACAGTTGTAACTTGTATTTTCATATATTGCAGGCAGCTATTTGCTGTAGAGCTTTAGGAGCTAGGACAGGCCTCCCACATCGTACGGATTCTCGCTTGGCATCATATTTAGGGTAGAGCTCCTGAGAGGCGGCCTCATTGCACGAGAACATATTAGCCAGTTGTCAACTTGGAATTCATCTTCTCGTGATTTAGCGTGCTTCCTTTGGAATTTGGATAGGATGTATTATGCCATCTTTAATAATTCCCTTGATTACTTTGGCTCTAGGCTAGAGATTTTGAAATTATAAACTGTTGAATAATAGTTGCATATTTTGCACCTTTTTAAGTGTGTGTTCAATTTATTTCAGCACGTAAATAACATGTAGGCTTCGATGGCCTTTGAAACACTTGACCGTCCCGCAGCAGATTAATCTTGATGTCCAGAATTTCGTGAACAGTAATATGTCAGTGTCCGGTGATGTAATAATTTGGATGTTGAGTATAAATAATTGCATCATCATTACAGTTTCATTAGTATTTCTCGTATCATTATAATATTATTCTCTCCAAATCCATCAAGGATAGTGGTTTTCTAGCAACTTCAATTGTGCTTTTTGTGCAGAACATGATTGTTAGTGGCTTCCATTTATTTTATTTAATTTTTTCCATGATAATTATGATTTGGAAGTCGATCCAGAGTAAGTGTTCCTATTGGGTAGATAAAGAAAACAACGGTAGCAGTAGCAATGGGATAATCCGGACCAAATTTTATTTCTTAACCTAAATTCGCCATCGCGTGATGACTTTTTTCTTCTCATTTGCCAAATTAGACAATGAAAGTGAGGAGGACATTGTTGTATAAACAATCTTCATCGAAGACAATTTGTCCTTTCATGAAATGGACTAGCTGGAATTGATGTTTTATTGCACTGGCTAGGGGAAACCCAGCTCAAATTATTACAATTCAGCTAAGAAAAGACAGAGATAGAACAGAGAGCAAAAGAGTGAGAGGAAGAAAGAGAGAGAGGGAGAGAGAGAGAGAGCTAGGAGAAGAAGAAGATTAGAGAATAACACTCAGTACATGCCTAGCTTCCCACACCTCACACCTGACTATATATTCTATGCTATTACATAATTGCTTTCTGTTAAGGCACATAATCAGCAAGAGCTTGAGCATGTTTTCTCACGCGCTGGCTTCTATGTAAACTGGGCTGGGCCTCTTCTGTGATTTCAGCGTTTTGGGCTTTGTTGTTGGATTGAAGCAGAGAAGTAGAGGTCATAACATTATCCCGCCCATCTTTCAGAACCTTGTCCTCAAGGTTCAGAGTCGGAAATTGTTGTTGGATTGTAGTCAGGTCTTCCCAAGTAGCATCTGTTTCAGGGAGACCTTCCCATTGAATGAGAACTTGAGAGATGAGGCGCCCTTGCCGATGAACCTGGCGCTGAGCGAGTATTTCAGCAGGTTGAAGTATTGGAGTTGTTGGAGTCGAAAGCAATGGTAGGGGAATGACCTGAGTGGCAGGTTGTCCTACACATTTTTTGAGCACCGAAATGTGGAATACAGGATGTATGCGTGCTGATGGTGGCAGCTCCAACTTATAAGCCACAGTCCCAATTCGTTGAATGACACGAAATGGTCCAAAGTAGCGAGGGCCCAGCTTGTGGTGCCATTGTAAACGGGCAGACAGCTGCCGGTATGGTTTGAGCTTGACAAGCACCCAATCTCCAACTTCAAAACTGAGATCTCGCCGGTGTTTATCAGCTTGTGATTTCATTCGAGCTTGAGCTTTGCGTAGATTTTCCTTTAATTGATGTAATAGAGCATCACGTTGAAGCAAATCTTGAGCCAAAGAGTCATTGTCCGTAGAGTCATTCAAGTAGCGCTGAATGGTAGGAGGTGGTCTACCATATAGAGCTTGGAAGGGAGTCATGCCCGCAGTTGTGTGATAAGCAGTGTTGTACCAAAATTCAGCCCACGGTAAGAATTTCACCCACTGATTTGGTTGCTCATGGACAAAACAACGAAGATACATCTCAAGACACTTGTTTAGGACTTCGGTTTGGCCATCTGTTTGAGGATGATAAGCACTGCTCATAGATAGAGTGGTCCCTTGGAGGCGAAATAATTCCTTCCAAAAGTTACTGAGGAATAAGGGATCACGATCACTAACAATTGATCTCGGGATGCCATGAAGACGAACGATTTCCTTTATGAAAACCATAGCTATCATAGAGCTAGTAAAGCTGCCAGGAAGAGCACAAAAATGTCCATATTTAGTAAGACGATCAACAACAACCAGAATGACAGTTCTACCATTAGAGGAAGGGAGTCCAATGATAAAGTCAAGTGATATGTCTTCCCACACTTGCGTCGGAATCGGCAAGGGCTGCAGTAAACCAGCCGGAGAAGATTGAGAGGACTTCATTTGCTGACAAACAATACAAGCGGCGACAAACTCTTGTACTTCTTTGCGCATGTTAGGCCAAAAGAAATTGGCAGAAAGGCGTTTATATGTGCGGAGCAGTCCCGCGTGGCCGCCTATAGTAGTTGTATGAAATTCATTGATCAACTTGGTCTTGAGTGGAGAAGATGTTGGAATGACAAGTCTCTGTTTGTAATATAGAAGACCATCTTTGGCGGAATAGTGCGGTAGACTGTCCGAATCCGAAAGGAGTTGTCAATGACGAGCAACTAATTGAGGATCAGAAGAGTTAGAGTGACGGAGCTCGTTTATAAAATCAAATTGCGGAGTAGTGAAGGCCATAAAAGAGGAATATTCCGTCGGCACCCGTGACAAGGCATCAGCGGCGCCATTATCCCTGCCTGGCCTGTACACAATATCAAATACATAACCAATTAGTTTTGACAACCATTTCTGCTGCTCGGGGGTCTGAATTGTCTGTTGATTAAGCTCTTTGAGACTTCGTTGATCTGTTTTGATCACAAACTTGCGACCAAGGAGGTATTGGCGCCATTTGGAAACCGCTTCGGTGATTGCATACATTTCTCTGTGATAAGCCGAAGATGCTTGTATACGAGGAGACAATTTTGCACTAAAAAATGCAATGGGGTGTCCTTCTTGACTAAGAATCGCACCAATACCCACGGCTGAAGCATCAGTCTCCAATGTAAATGTCTTAGAGAAATTTGGCAATGTTAGAATGGGTGCTGAAGTAAGGGCCAACTTCAAATGTTCAAAGGCCTGAGTTGCACCATCAGTCCAACTGAAAGAGTCGCGATGAAGGAGAGCTGTGAGTGGGCTGGCAATAGAAGCATACCCCTTTATGAAGCGACGATAATAGCCGGTAAGGCCCAAAAAACCCCTCAAAGCTCGTACCGTGGAAGGCACGGGCCACTCCATTACAGCTTGGATCTTTAAAGGATCCATTTGCACCCCGGAGCCCGTCACCACATGGCCTAAGTAGTCAACTTGGTCTTGGCCGAAAATACACTTGGACCTCTTTGCAACAAACTGATTTCGTTGGAGAACTTGCAGTACAGTCTCCAAATGTGCCAAATGCTCGAGCCATGTAGAGCTATATACGAGGATATCATCAAAAAATACCAACACAAAGCGACGTAGATAGGGTCGAAAAATATCATTCATAATAGATTGAAAAGTAGAAGGAGCATTTGTGAGACCAAAGGGCATTACCAAATATTCATAATGTCCGTCGTGTGTGCAAAACGCTGTTTTGGGCACATCATCGGGCCGAACACGGATTTGGTGATAACCCGAGAGGAGATCCAATTTAGAAAACACTGTAGCACCATGAAGCTCATCAAGCAATTCATCAACCGTCGGAATAGGAAAACGATCCTTAATAGTGGCTGCATTTAATGCACGATAATCGGTGCAAAATCTCCACGTACCATCTTTCTTTTTGACCAAGAGTACCGGAGAGGAAAACGGGCTAGTACTGGGCTGAATGACGCCGTCTTTGAGCATATCGGAGACCAGTTTTTCAATTTCTGCTTTTTGGTAGTGAGGGTAACGGTATGGGCGGACATTTATGGGTGTAGTGTCGGGTAAAAGGTGTATGGCATGGTCTTGAGGTCGTTGGGGGGGTAGGCCTTGTGGTTTGAGGAAGACAGTGTTGTATTTAGTAAGAAGATTGGTAAGGTCAGCATTTGGAATCGTATTGTCATGGGAATTTTCTCGGAGAAGTTGAAGATGGAAGCAAGAATTGACGGCGTCAGTTTCCGTTAATCTTCAGAAACAGTGGTACTCAATGGGTCTTGGGGAAGTTTCACGAATCCCTTGTAAACAAATGTCCTTACCATTGTGCACAAACGTAAGGGTAAGCTCATTATAGTCATGAAGAACCTTACCCAGAGATGCTATCCATTGTACTCCGAGCACGATATCAGCACCATGCAATGGAAGGACAAAAAGATCCAAGGTGAAAGTGAACCCCTGAATTTTAAGCTCCACAGCACGAACACACCCTTCACAAACCAACGTTCTACCGTTTCCAACCACGACTCCAAAACGAACTGAAGGTTCAATGGCTAACCCCAGATGTCGCGCTATGCGACTTTGGATGAAATTTCTCGTAGAACCTCCATCGACAAGTACTTGAACCGGAGCTCCCGCAACAATAGCATGCAAGCGGATTGTAGCTGGGGAGGATGAACCACCCAAGGCATGAAAGGAGGCTTCCGTAACCGGTTGCAACTCGTCTAGCTGTAATTTTTCAGCGAGCTCCTCGTCAGAAGAATCCAAAGTATCATTAGGGAGATCCGGATCCAATATATAGAGACGTGGCAGTGTTGGGCATCTATGACCCGGAATCCATTTTTCATCACATGTATAACATAAGCCAAGGTTTCTTCGGCGTTGCATTTCTGCAGAACTGAGCTTGCGAACAGGAGTGTTGGGGCTGGTATGAAGTGTATTTGAGCTGGAGTAAGGGAGTTGTGTATGGCTGGTGTGTGGGCTAGCGGGAGTGGGTAGGAGAGGCCCAGATGGAGTGGGCAATATTGGACCCCGATTGGACTCAATTTTTCGAAAGTCCGGGCGAAACGGCCCACGTTTGGAATCAAGGAATTTTGCTTTATGTAAACGAGCTAAAGCAATGGCCTGAGACATGGACACTGGCCGGAATGCTTTAACTTCGTTACGAAGGTCAAGTTTAAGGCCGGAAACAAAGCAACTTACCAAAGCCGACTCGGAGAGACCCGTAGTGCGATTAGCAAGGGCCTCAAAATTGGTCTGGTAGTCACGAACAGTGGTGGTATGAAGAAGTTTAAACAGTGAGCCTTGGTGGTCATCGAACTCCGTTGGACCAAATCTAACCTCCAAATTGCGAATGAATTGAGCCCAAGTACGAAACAGACTCGTATTATTCATCCACTGGAACCATTGTAAGGCCTCATCGTCCATATGAAGAGAGGCGAGATCCAATTTTTGATCATCGGAGACAGCATGAAAAGAGAAAAACCTCTCAGCTTTGAAGATCCATCCTAGAGGATCATTGCCGTTGAAACGAGGAAAATCAACTCGAACATGGCGGAAGATGTTTTGGGTCTGTATATTTGGAGAAGATGGGGCTGAATTATGAGCTGGGGTGGTAGAGGGGTTGGTCGGTGGTACAGAAAAGGAACTACCATCGGTGGTGTCGATTTCTTTGAGTCGGAGGGCCTGTTGGAGGCGGCCATCCATGGTGGTGAGTTTGAGGGTCATTTCGGAGAGAGCTTGTTGGAAGGAGGATTGAAGGGAGCTCAGAGTAGAATCGTGGGTGGCAGAGGATTCTTGGAGCTTGCGAATGGCGGCATCCATGGTTTGAAGGCGAGTTCCGTCAGCCATGGTTGAATGAAAGCACCAAATGAAATGGACTAGCTGGAATTGATGTTTTATTGCACTGGCTAGGGGAAACCCAGCTCAAATTATTACAATTCAGCTAAGAAAAGACAGAGATAGAACAGAGAGCAAAAGAGTGAGAGGAAGAAAGAGAGAGAGGGAGAGAGAGAGAGAGCTAGGAGAAGAAGAAGATTAGAGAATAACACTCAGTACATGCCTAGCTTTCCACACCTCACACCTGACTATATATTCTATGCTATTACATAACTGCTTTCTGTTAAGGCACATAATCAGCAAGAGCTTGAGCATGTTTTCTCACGCGCTGGCTTCTACGTAAACTGGGCTGGGCCTCTTCTGTGATTTCAGCGTTTTGGGCTTTGTTGTTGGATTGAAGCAGAGAAGTAGAGGTCATAACATTTCAGGTGAAACGTTCATTTACCTAAACACAATACAGATCGATCTTAGTCGTCGGCTAGGCGCGGTGCAGAATCATCGCTGTTCGTCCCTCTTCGATCGCATTCCACAAAATTCAAATTTTCCCACAACTAATGTTATGTGGGCATAGAACATCAGACTCTTGTCATATATAGGTGTGCAACATCACTTTGAATGATATATTCACAAGGTGCAAATCCATGTTCAAGGAATTAATAGCAACAAAAGTTTACTACAGTACGTTAAGAGGTCTGTGAATCGGCAAATGTCACACAATGCGAGAAGAACAATAATATCTTACTAAAGTGAAGACATCATCCTAAGTCTGAAAAGAGCCTTCAAGATGTCCTAAACACTAAACTAAATTACAACAAAAACAACATAGCATTTAAATACAAAACATAAGAATGGCTTCAAATCCTATGTTCTCAAAAATATGGTGAAAATGCACACAGTCTACAACATGCTATCTGTCTTAGTGGGCAGCCTCTTGAAGAAACTAACAGTTGGTGAAGGCAGCTTGTTTCTGAACTTGGGTGGCCTCAAATAATACAATCCCCACAAAGCCACTACCCATTTCAATGGCACCAAATAGAACCCGAAAGCAGCAAAGAAGCAGAAGATCACAAACAAGAATGTTGCTCTCGGATCACGCCAACTTAGCAATGCTTGGAACCTCTCACCTTGAGTCGCCATGTCGCCTACCACGGTCTGAATCCTTCCTGCCACACTCCTTAGTCGATCGTATCTCATTCGAACGATCTCTGCACTTCGGCTAGTTGGGAAGGAATCGAATTCCTCATCCAACTCGTCCGGGTGAACACCTTCTGCATAGGAGAGTCGAGTATCCATGTGAGGAGGGTGGCGAGGCCGGGACCGGTATCGCCAGAGTCCCACAATAGCCAGAGTGAGCAAGACACAAGGGATTATGAGCTCAGGGACTAACACCAGTATGAGAAATGCAATCAGAAACAGAGTTGAGTATACAGGCTTGAGCCAATTGCGCAAGGTCTCTAGTAACCTGCTCATCATAACCAACCAGGCTAAAACATTTGTGAGCCTGAAGAAGTTAGCTTTGCTCTTTCTCATGCTCCACATATGAGTGTCATGATCAAGCATGTACTCAACCACTTCTCGTCCTAAAGGCGGCTCTGCTCGACTGAGCCTTGATGCCACCACATTCATAGCCTGGTACCTCAAGCTATCCAGTTGATTCACAGACAATGGTTGCACATAATGCATCTTTGGTAGCAAAGGCATTGTGTACATATGCAGCACATTGAGCATATTAGCACAAGAGAATCGGACTGCCAAGTGAAGTTCTCCCATTTTCTTAACACCAGAGGGGTGCAACATCAAGAGCGGATAGGCATGAGTGTAGACTTTATCAGATTCAAGAGTTGATAACCGAATCCTAACTTTGCCAATACGAGTATCGCGATTCCCAGCTCCACTGGCCGTGTTCTTATCAACACGAGAATTATCAAACACCCCAAGTGTGATAACTGTGCAAGGATCAAAAACTTCCCAAGTGTATTGCTCGTTCCATTTAGGTGCCAAGCTATCCACCACCGTTCGAGTGCGGACCCATTTACTACCGTACTTTGCCACACAATAGGCGTCAGTAGATCCTCCTTTGCCTTCTTTAATCTTCATAGGCATCAGATTTGTAGCACCCAAGACACCAACTTCAAGAACCCCAATGTGGGGCTTCCAAAGTTGTTTCGCCGTTGGCTTAACATCACTGCTATACATTGTGGCTTCATCAAGCACATGGTAACCTCCATCTAGTGTGGCACGAAGGTGAATCCGCGAAGCAAATCTCACCACAGCTTTTGAATCACTTTGATGGTTCAAGTGAACATCAAGATTGAACCACCTAGAAACAACCAGCTTTTCATCTAATCGCCTATCTATGCTTGCAACAGGCAAGAGAAGCCTCCCTACAACCTCATCTCGGTTGGGTGCAATTCGATCCTCAACAGATATCAACAAATAGTCCTCAAACGGCTCAGCCACCACAAACATTAAATCCTCATTCCAAAAAGGATTAGAAAGACTCCTATTAGGAGTAGGCGAAGCAACTCTAGTCCTCAAAACCTGGTTTCCAACTTGCACTTTCGCCAATAGCTCTGGATATCTCATCATAGATACCCCTCTATCGCCCACAACGACATCTTGTGCTTCAATAACACTCACTCTAAGGTACCATAGCTTCGGCGAGAGATACACTTTCGACTTAATCGAGCACAGGCCATCCAAATGCACATTTGCTGTCTTCGAATGCCATGCTTCAGCAAACGCCTCGTCAGCCTGCGTTCCAAACCATATGGCCACCATAACCTCACCACCTTTTGATTTGTCACCTTTCTTGTCCTCCATTCTATACCACTGTGGTGCTAACTGACTATCAGGCGGCATCCTCTTCGGAACCTCATTCAAATCAAACCAGACGCGCCCCAAGAAATCATCCTTGTTACTCTCCTTCACAAAAATCTCCGCAAATGATGACTGAACACAATCCTTAGAAAAGGCGAAAACTTGATCCCATTCTGCAATGTTCAAAGAAACCCTCTTGGTAATACCCCTATAGTTTCCAAGTTTCACCTCAGCCACAAGCTCACCACCACCACCAAAAACTGAGATGTCTCTAGCCTTCACAACTTTAACATACAAATACTGCATTTGCTCAACAAGATCATATGTTGAACTAGTTTTATCCTTGTTCAAGGGTCCACCACCAAGGTGAGGACTTGTCTCTTTTAATGAAAACTCATTCAACCCACTTGAATAAAAACCCATACCACCACCATGACCACTTCCTCCATTACCAACTCCGCCCGTGCCGCCACCGCCCACGGCGGGGATAACAGGACCAGGAACATTAGTAATAACAACAGGCTTGATATCACCTGGGTTGGGGTCCACCTGCTTGGCATGGCTCTGATTCTGCATGTTCAGCTTGTTTTCTTGGCCCAACTGCTGCTGCTGCTGCACCATGTTAGCTGCTTGATGCTGCAACCTTTTGTTCTTCTTCGAAGCCGTGCTAGAAGCAACCATGTTACCACCATTAATCACTTGTTTAACTTCTTCTCTCGTCGACACATAAAGCTTCAAGCTTAACTCACCACGCACGTGAGAAAACAAGCTCCTCTTATCCAACGTATAAAGCTGTGCAACTTCTTCACCTTCTCTTGCAACACTTGACCCAGAAACCCTAACCTTACCCAGAAAGTTTCTGCTGTTGTTCGACCTTTTCTCATTGAAAACATTAACTTCTAAGGTCCTGTAAGGAAGATCTGCGACGTCGTTTACTTGGAAAACAAGCTTCTCATTCCACACTGGGTTGAGGTCCTTGTATTTCACTTGTGTTCTTTGTCTTTGTCCATCAAACTCCACCTCTACAAATGGTGATGATGACCCTTCTCCATCTTTTGGCATCAGGTTGTGCGCTCCCACCACCTCCACAACTAACTTCTCTTTGCTGCTGTTCATGGCTATATTTATACGTGTGTGCGCAGAGAGAGTAGATATTTTAACAGAGAATAGAGTTTAAATGGATATATATGAGTGTGTGTTGTGTGTGTGAAGTATGGGAAGAGATGGTGACAGAGAAGAAAGTACAGTGAGATTTCCCAACAGAGGGAGATTAAATGCGTAGAGAATTGGATTGAGTTGTACTAAGTAATGAGCTTAGGATAGGTGTGTGCAGAGAGAGACAAGAAATAGAGATATGGATTGAGTTGTACGAATTAAAAATCCAACTCACATACCTTACATATTGTGACCATTCATTCCCACGCGCAGGTGACCATTTTATTAAAAACATGCGGCAAATTTGAAAATGTTTTGTAAAAGGGTAAATCATTTACTATATGTGATGAAATATTGATTTAGACATTTATTTTAGTGGTATGTTTTTTGTTTAGTATGCGAGAGGTTCTCAATAGATGTAACATTCATTGTATACAACGTAATTGCTAAGAATCATGAAATTCTATCTTAAAATCAATTAGTATCAAGTAGAGTTGACTTATGATCTTATTAAGTGGTTATTTTGGTTATGAAAAGCCGATGTGGGAGATACTATATTTAACACCCCCTCACGTGTGACCCAGCAAGAATGAGTTG
Source organism: Ehretia macrophylla (assembly GCA_037974665.1). Classification (NCBI taxonomy): domain Eukaryota; kingdom Viridiplantae; phylum Streptophyta; class Magnoliopsida; order Boraginales; family Ehretiaceae; genus Ehretia; species Ehretia macrophylla. The sequence goes on from CM075780.1 coordinate 25,295,504, forward strand.
ACATAAGGGAAATAAGTCAACGAAACGAGAGCGAGTTAATATGAGGAAAGCGAGTCAGCGAGAGCGAAACAAGATAGGTTACACATGGATGAATACGACTAGACCATGGCCCAGCTCTTGATACTATATTAAGAATCATGGGTTACTTCACTTAGCACCAATTGATTTTAAGATCGTATCTCAGGCTTCTTAACATGGTATCAGAGTTGGCCCCTTGGTTCAGTTATATTTATTCGCGTGCGACCCATCTTATATTAGGTTCACTTGTGTTTAATCTTTAATGTGTGACCTATCTCAAAATTCGGTCCACATGTATTCAATCTTCCAAGTGTGACCATCTCAAAATAAAATTCACACGTATTCAATATTTTAAGTGTGACTCTTCACAAATCAGGTCACACGTGAGAAGGAATCAGGTCACACGTGAGAGGGAGTATTAGAATATGCACTTGTGCCACATCGGAAAAATCATAAACTCTAAGACCACTTTATAAGATCATGAACTACTCCACTTTAGACCAATTAATTTTAAGATGGAAACATATTATTCTTAATAGTAATATTAGTTCAGACCTCTCTTTAAATTAAGAATATTAAACCAAGAATTGTAAGTTTTTTTTTTTTTTGATATGAGGAATTGTAATTTCTTTAGTTGACTGGCATACTTTATCCCTTGATTTATGAATTGTATAGGAAAATTTAATAAGAAAGAGGAAGGAATTAAATGTGAAGATTTGGACTGAGTTGTGCTCGATAGAGTTTATAATAAGTGTGTATAGAGAGCAAAAAAAAGGGATGTAACTTGAGTTATTCGAGAAAAAAAAAAAAAATCAACTCATGTACCTAATATATTTTGCCTATTAATTTTCATGTGTGTGACAATTTTATAGCGCATGTGTCGAGATTTGAAAATGTGTTGTAATGGAAAATGACTTGGTAAGAATATTACATATACAACACTTGAATACAATACACTATGTAGTATAATTGTTCTATTGAGCGACTTCGACCCAAAAAAAAAAAAAAATGAGAAGTGTTCTAGACGAGAGTGGAGATTAAAGAAAGATTCTTGTGTATGTTGTGATTGTAATTGTTCAAGTAACAATGTAATATTTGATCTACCATACACGAAAGTGAATACTGAAATAAGAAGATTTTTCAACTTCAAACAATAGTGTAGTATTTCTTCTATTAATATTTCACTAATATAAACAAAAATATATTCTAAAAATTAAACCTAAGCAAGCCCCTCATTTCTTGAATAACAAAATGCTATTCGAGAAATAGTTTTATGTTCCGGCAAAAAAAAATAGTTTTATGTTTAAGAAGTCCATGTTATAAGAATAGTGTATAAAATAATATGAAATTCAAAGTTGAGCAGGAAATAGTTGATTGGCAGTTTATTTCAGGGAATAATTTAGTAGTATAATTTTCACCTTAGGTGCAAGTATCTTGAGATTTATTATCATTTATCGGAGTCGCACTCTTATGATACAAAATTAGTTTAAATTCTTTTTGATTAGATTTCATGCGATTTGTTGTGAATTAATGGTGAAAAAACTGGCAAATTATGACTGGCTTCAAAACTTATTTTATTATTATGGAAAAGATATTTGATTTTTTTATAAATTAAAAGGTTGAATAAAGGAGGCGGAGCTTGAAAATCGATGGGTTGTTGCCATGCATGAAGAGATTGCTGCCTTCTATCAAAATTAAACATGTACATGGGGTATTTGAATCAAAAGTAAAAATGAAAATAATATTGAAGCGTTTTTCTTGCACAGGCCACACAGAGCGTGATGACCTCCGTATACTGACGAGGCTTATGCAGGAGCGCGTGTACGAATCTGCAGAGAATCCGATCATCTCAACAGCAAGAAAACGAATCTCGTAGTCCAATGTTGTTAATATTGATTTCTTTTTTCGTTTTTTTCATAAATGACGTGAGAATTTATTCAATAAAATTTAATTATCAAACTATCCAATAAAAACTTATTACCAACTGATAAATTTTTATATACAGTATTACATCTCTACATATATACAAATTAATTAAAGTAAAACTTTAAAATAATAAAAATTATTAAATTCACAATCTTATAAAAACAATTTCATCTCATTATTAAATCATGCCCTGGGCTTTCTTTTTCTTTTCTCTATCTTCTTTTTGGCTTTCTTGTTTCCTTCCTGCTACTTCTTTATCAAGTTTACCTCTTCAGCTAAGCAATAGTTTATCACGAGAATGTTGGACATTCGCAGCTTCAAAGCGCGTGAAACACGGCACTCATTAAGTTCGGGAGGATTCATGGTGTCTTGTGGGGGTCCGCGTCCCTCTGAAGCTGGAATTTGAGACATGTTTGTCACTAGTGTGGGGAGGTGTATTTTTAAGCCGTTATTGTCATTCTTTTAAGGCGCGTGGTTTCGGAGTTGGAAGGGTGGCTCCTCGTATGGAGGGAAATTTGCAGCGTTTGAACGGTTCTCTATGGAGGTGGCTCACCCAAATTGCGGTTTAGACCTTTGGGTATTGGAAATAACTCATCCCACAATTAGTCTTCCAAAATTGACATTTTAGACTTTCAAATTTTTACTCGTTTCCGAGCTAAGAAATTTTAGACTAGTTACGATAAATTAATAATAGTAAAATAATAATTTAATTATTTAATAGTTTAAATTATTTTATTATAATTGTATTGTTATTTTATCATTATTAATCTTTTCGCATAACATTATATAGACCCGAAATAATAATATAATTATTAAAATTTAATCATTTAATGGTTTGAATTATTTTATTGTAATTATATCATCATTTTATCGCTACTAACCTTTTCGTGTAACATTATGTAGACCCTTAAACTACAATTAAAATTTCGTACTTAATACTTTGTGATCTTTTTTTTTTAAATGGGTGCCTAAACTCCTCCTATCTAAAAGATCTTTGACATACTAAGGAGAATGTGAGTTCTTATAATTTGAGGAATCAACTGTGTACAAGTGGGCGTGGAAATTGTTATTGTTAATCCTTGATATTTGTTGGCCCTCCTGACCTACAGCCCTTATTGAACCCGCGCCCAAGGGGTTGCCTTCCTACCCAAGACTCGTCCTCTAGCCAAAGATAAATTTTTTTTTGTGTCGGGCCAAAGACAATATCAATCTCGATAATTTCGTTATGATGTAGCAAGTCATTAAATTAGAAGCCATATAATTTAATAGTTACACTTACTTGTTGCGCATTTTGGTCAACTCTTTATCATCTTTCTTTGGCTGAGTGGCATATACTTTTTCATTGGACCAAAAGTACCCCCTCGGGTATAAACTTCGGCAACCGGTTTTTCTGTAATACAAGCAATAAAAACCTATAAAAGTAGCGACTAGGATTAACAAATTATACCCTTTAAACCTCTACACTACATGTGTAGATTTGATTTTGGACTCACTGAATGGCCTATGGGGATCGCGACTCCATTAGCCAACGGTCCTCAACCATCTACTTTAGGCTTTTGCTCGTTTTTCAAATACTAATTGAAGCCTGTTGATGAAATTGTACAATAATAATTGAAAATGGAACAATAATTAAAGTATAAACACTTTTGTTGGAGACAACTCGATCGGATTGAGGCGCCGGAATCTTGTTATCTTTAAGGAGATTCAAGCCTCCTGCGGTGGAAAAAACCGATGCAGTAGTCTTGATATGGCTTGTTCCCTCCACGATACAATAGCCCGACTTGTTGTCGTATTGCTCGAATCAACTCTGCACTAGAAGGTTGAGCACAAGCTCCTCTCAAAAACACATTTCTCTTTTGGCTAAGAAAACCTCTAACTTACTCTCTTAATATGTTAGTAGATTATTTTTTGTATGTATGAAATAAGAATGAGGCCTATTTATAGGCTCCTAAATAACCACCATAATAAATTGCATACAAATAAAAAGTCATTAATTTAAAACCTCTCTAAATATAAGAAACTCTTCAAGTTCTAAAATTAATATATTCATGAATACAAAATTAATACATAATCTCTTCATATTCCAAAATTAAAACATACATAAATACTCATAATTCATTGAATATAAAAGATAATTAATTTAATATTAAAATATCACAACATTCCCCCACTTATTTTAATATTAAATTAATGTTATAAGAGAGATATTTTAGCCAAAAGGGATCATTATGCTTAATAAAGGTGTGCTATGCAGTGAACCTTTACTTAGCGAAACAGTAACCTTTACTCCAGAGTCAGTAGTAGTCTCCGACTTGAACTATGACTGCTTGAGGGAAATAAAGAGTCACTGCTCGTACATAATACTCCAAGTGTAATAAAATGAGCTTAAAGACTTAGCACGTTACGACCATGTGCTTTCCTGGTTTTCATAAGTGTTTATATGAGAATTAGCCAAAAACTCATATGAAGCGGCCATAACTTCAACACTTATATAGATGAAATATGTCAAGGGCGCTCCTGTAATTCTGACACCCTACTAAAAAAAGCTACAAATTTCATTAAGAGTTTGAACTCAACCTCTAAAACATTACAGGATGAATACACTCACATCATCGGGAGGAAAAATATTTAGTGTATTCTTTTCGTCCACCTTGCGATTCGTTTTTCCCATTGAACCCAATTTTCAGGATCTCTGATCATTAGGTTGGGTATCTTCACATGTGGTTCATGATAAAATTGGCTTCAATCCCATCCCCCTCGATGTATTCCAAATCATTTCTCTCGATAAGGCCTTAGTTAGCGGATCTGGAAGATTGTCAGTAGATTTGACATAATCTACATTAATAGATTCATTACTCAAATATGATCTCACAGTACTGTGTTTTCTCCTTATGGGTCTGGACTTCCCATTATAATAACAATTTTTAACTCTACCAATCGTAGCGGTGCTATCACAATGTATTAAAACTGGTAGGATTGGTTGTTCCCACAATGGAATCTCATGCAACAAATCTTTTAACCAGTTTGCTTCCTCACTTGCAGAAGCTAAAACAACAAGCTCTGCCTCTATAGTTGAGTTAGCAATCATTGTTTGCTTCTTAGATTTCCACCAAACAGCACCACAACCCATCGTAAAAACAAAACCAGTAGTAGAGTAAGAGTCATCTGATAATGTGTTCCAGTCTGCATCACTGAAACCTTCGAGTACAGTAGGATATTTTCTATAAAACAAACCATAGTTTTTTGTTCCAGACAAGTATTTCATGACTCGCTAGATTGCATGTCGATGTTCTTTTCCAGGTTTGCTAGTAAACCTGCTAAGTACCCCTACTGCATAAGCTATATCAGGTCTAGTACAGTCAGTCGCATAGCGCAAGCTACCAATTATACTTGCATACTCCTTTTGATTAATTATATCATTATCATTTTCAACAGGAAAAAGATGCACATTATGATCAAAATGTGTAGACACATGTTTACACTCAAGAAAATTAAAATTTCTCAAGATTTTCTCAATATAGTACGACTGATCAAGAAAAATATCATCAGACGTTTTGGTAATTTTTATCCCCAAAATACAATTAGCCTTACCAAGATCTTTCATATCAAAATGACAACAAAGAATAATCTTAGTTTCATTTATGACATGAATATCTGTGCCAAAAAAAAGTAAATCATCCACATAGAGGCTAATAATCACATGTGAATTTTTCCAAGATTTATGATATATGCACTTGTCCTTTCATTAGATTTATAACCATTCTCAATCATGCAGGAATCAAACTTCTCATGCCATTGCTTAGGTGCTTGCCTTAAGCCATATAGGGATTTAGTAAGCTTACACACTTTGCTTTCTTGGTCTGGTTCCACGAACCCTTCAGGTTGATCCATATATATTTTCTCATCTAGGTCTCATTCAAAAAGGCTATTTTTACATCTATTTGATGAATTTTAAGATTAAAAATAGCTCCAATTGCAATTAGCAATCTAATGGATGTAACTCTAGTAACAGGAGAAAAAGTATCAAAAAAGTCAAGATCAACCTTCTGTTTAAAGCCTTTTGCAATAAGTCTAGCTTTAAACTTATCTACTGATCCATCAGGTTTAAGTTTTTTCCTGAGGACCCACTTGCAACCTATGGTTTTACAACCTGGTGGTAATTCAACTAATTTCCAAGTTTTATTAGAAATTAGTGAATCTATCTCATTATTTACAGCTTCTTTCCAAAAAATGGTGTCAGAAGATGAAAAAGCTTATTTTAAAGTAAGTGGGCGTTCTTCTGAATTGAAAACATAAAAATCTTGACCAAAATCTTTTTCAATACGTGCCCTTTTATTCCTTCTTCGTTCAGAGAAAATATTTTCATTGTCTTGAAAAAAAGTAGGAGATAAAGAAGACATATTTTCATAAATTTCTTTACCCCCACTATTTTGAAGTTTAAAAGCATACTTTTCTTCATGAAAAATTGCATCACCTAACTCAACAATTGTTTGATTTTCAAGATCAAAAAATCTGTAAGCTGTACTATTCACCGCATAGCCAAGAAAAGGACACGCGATAGCTTTAGCACCTAATTTTGGTCTTTTTGAATTTGTTAGCCTCACAAAAGCTAAACAACCCCAAACTCTCAAATATCCCAAATTAGGCTTATATCTTTTCCACAGTTCAAAAGGTGTAATTTTAGTCCTTTTATGTGGCACCCTATTTACATCTGGACGTGTTTTAACACTGAAATATGTACACTTGAGCTCAACATCACCACTCCCTAACACCTTAGTTTTGCTTGAATCACCAAGCATCACCATTTTTTCAATGAGTGTATTTCTTGAACCAGTTTTTATCATAGCAGACATGCCTATTGGCACCAGAGTCCGCCCACCAACCTTCTACATATTGAACCATGTTTATGTCTGTTATCATAGCCACTAACGGCTTTTCAGTTACATTAGCTTGAGGAATAGCTTCACGTTTCCGGTATCTACAATTCTGAGCAATATGCCCAACTTTGCCACAAACAGAGCAGGCAGTGCCCTGATTCTTAGAAGATTGTCCATGGTTCATAAATTTATGGTTCGAATTTCCCTTATGTTTATTTTTCATTTGATTCTTATTTGGCTTCAAATGATCATTCTTAGAATTCTGACCTTTGGGCACACTATTAGAATTTGCAGAAATTAAATTTACCTTTGTGGAATGTTCATTGTTGTCCAAGATCATTGCATCCTGTCCTCTTGCCTCTTCCTCCACGCGAATGGGAGTGATCAGAACCTCCAAAGAAGTTTCTTTCTGCTTGTGCCGCATAGACTTTTGAAATTCCTTCAAAGAAGGTGGAAGTTTATCAATGATGCCAGCCACAACTAGATTTTCTTCAATCTTGATGCCTTCAGATCTAACATTAGCTATTATCCTCTGGAAGTCTTGAGTTTGCTGCACCACAGATTGTCCAACTTTCATTTGAAGTATGAAAAGACGGCTAGTAGTATACTTCTTAGCTCCAGCTTATTCAATATCATATTTCTTTTACAAAGCCTCCCATATGCTCTTTGCAGAGTCATAGTTAGTTTCATAGTACTCATATAAACTATCAGTAAGACAATTTAAAAGATAGCACCGACAGTTGTACTCATCATTGACATATATATCCACCAAGTCTTGATGTTGTGCAAGTTCTTCCTCAGTCATGTTATCGGTGGATACATTTGTTGGGTCATCTTCAATGAGTACATATCCTACCTTCAAGAGACTTAGGTAGAATGAAACTTTGCCTTTCCACCGTTTAAAATTAGTTCCACTAATGGCTTATTGAGGTCTCCAACATTAGTTTTTTCCATCATTGGTTCCATTTAAATCTCCTTAAAATTGTTGGTGAAATTATACAATAATAATTGAAAATGGAACAATAAATAAAGTACAAATACTTTTGTTGGAGACAACTCGATCGGACTAAGGCGCCGGAATCTCGCTATCTTTAAGGAGATTCAAGCCACCTGCGGTGGAAAGAACCGATGCAGCAGTCTTGATATGGCTTGTCCCCTCCAGGATACAACTGCCCGACTTGTTGTCGTATTGCTTGAATCAACTCTGCACTAGAAGGTTGAGCACAAACTCCTCTCAAAAATACCTTTCTCTTTTGGCTGAGAAAACCTCTAACTTACTCTCTCAATATGTTAGTAGATTTTTTTTGTATGTTTGAAGTAAGAATGAGGCCTATATATAGACTCCTAAATAACCACCATAATAAATTGCATACAAGTGAAAAGTCATGAATTAAAAACCTCTCTAAATACAAGAAACTCTTCAAGTTCTAAAATTAATATATTCATTAATACAAAATTAATACATAATCTCTTCATATTCCAAAATTAAAACATACATAAATACTCATAATTCATTGAATATAAAAGATAATTAATTTAATATTAAAATATCACAACAAAGCCCAAGCGCATTTTAGCTACAATACATTATATCATTATGAAGAGATTCATACAAAAGAAATTATGAGGCTTTGATAAAACTTGTCATTTTCTTTTAATTGCTATAGTTTTTGTATAATATATTTTATTAATAGAGTAAGTTCGTTAATTATAAATACTAAAATATTTCAATATATTTTTAAGATCAAAGATACTAACAACTTTTCAACTCCATCATTTTATTCGCCCTCGCATAGTTCTTAGTCTTAAATACAAATACCTATTATACTATGTGATTAGAGTAGATTGTGTTTATTTTGTTGTCAAAATATAATAGTGTCCACTTATTTTCAATTAGTTTTGTAAAATCGACTAATAGAAAAAAAAATGTTGTATCTTTCAAGAAGTCCATTGTCAAGATTTTTAATTTTATTCAAATTAAAGGTACATGAGCTGTTTTTCTCAGATGCTACATGAAAAGATTTTATATATTTGGTTTTTTACTTCAAATCGAGTACCATATTATTTAATTTACATAATAACTTATAAAAAAAATAAAAAATATTGCGTTCCTCACTACCGAACGAAAAAAGCTGCCCGTGAAAGAATACAGCCCCTACCGTTGAGCAAAGCCACCAAAATGATTTTACATTTGATCCTATAAATAAGTTCAATATAAGACCTACAAGTTAAAAGATCACCGAAAAGGTAGGTCCTTTGGCTTATCGGTTAGCTTTGCCTCCGAGCTTGTCGAGACTGCACGATGTGTTTCACATGTCGATGTTAAAGAAATACCATCCAGATCCTTCACATGTACTTGAACTAGAGCCTTTGCAGATTGAAGAAAAGTTGTCTTATGAAGATAAATCGATTCGAATTGTGGATTGGAAAGTTCAGGAACTTCGCAGAAAGAGTATTCCGTTAGTAAAGGTTCTATGGAATCATCATGGGTTTGAGGAAGCGACTTGGGAAAGAGAGGACCAAGTTCGGGATCAGTATCCGGAGTCGTTTGTTGACCAGGTAAGAATTGCGTGGGCGCAATTGTTTTAAGGGGGAGAGGGTGTAATACCCGAGCCCGGAATGTGAAAATTTCTTGTTTATTATTTTGAAAATTATATTTCCTTAAATTCTTTGAGAATTAATTGTTACTTCCTTGTTGTCGCAACGTGCATTGCATTTAGGGAGCGATAGCTATAGAACGGTGTCTAGTCCTCAGCAAATAGTGAAACTTGTATTTAGATGACTTAAATTTTATATTTTAATTGTTGTTAGCTATAATTAATTTTTTTCTTAGTTAAAATGGCTTTAAAATGCACAAAAATAGTCTAATTGACCAAATTTTAAGTAGTTGACCAAGGCTTGACCTTTGACCAAAGACTTAACACCTTAAATAAGCAAAATAACAAAGGAAAATAAAACACAAAGCTGAAATTTCAGACCTTAAGCTGGCCGAAATATTGAAGAGAAAAAAAAAACCATTTTCAACTTCCAATCTTAAAATCTTCGCGTGAGCTCGTGCGGGGTGGTTTCCGAGGTGTCCAGCGTTGTTTTCCTAGCGACTAGGAGTACCTAAGGTGAGGGAAGCACGTTATTTGCGCATTTAAACGTTATGTATGTTAACTTTGTAATTTTTATAATTTATCCGTAGATTGTTGTTTAAAGCATTTTGATGCTTCTAGAATGTTCTTTGGCAATTGTAGAACGTGTATTTATAGCTTTTTAACATTTTTTGCAGTTAAATGTTGAGATTGTAATTTAAATTGGTTGTTGAATAGTGTTTTGTGAATAGTAAACCCTTGAAACGATGAAGTTGCTCTGTTATGCTGTCTGTTGATGTAGAAATGTGCTAGGTGTGCTAGAATTCCTAAATGCATGGTTTGTTTGGGTTGCGTAATGGAAAAAATGGGAATTATGCCTTGGTGAAAGTCGGGGTCGTTTAGGTCGAGTTTGGCATTTTATCATTTTGCGTGTTGGCATTATTTCGGGAGGCCATGGAAGCACTTTTGGTGCGATTATAGCGTTGGTTGGGTGTTTGGTTGATATAGTTGTAGTTCAAATGAGCAAAGAGGGAAATCGGGACTTTGCGTGAATTCTAGGGTTAGGTAGGGTTTCGGGGTCTTTAGACGTGCCTTATGGTGACCTAGGAGGATTGGCGAAGTCGGTTTCCAGAACTCGTGGCTCGTTTGGAAATGGTAGTGTTTTGGTAGTTGGGGCCGATTTGTGATTTTGCTTATTTTCTTGATATTATGCCTATAGAATGCTTAGGGTTGCTTGATATACTTGTTTGAATTGATTTTGATTGAAATGCTTATCAACCGTTGCTATTGCGTGCGAGAGTAACCTACTTTGTTATTCTCCCACGTGTGGCTTTATTGCTCGTTTATCGCCTTGTATCGAGTCTTGCATTGCATAGTGTCCAGCACGTGAGTGATGGGCCTCTCTAGGTAGTCTCGGGTTGCCAGTGTTGGTTGCTCTAGCTCCGTAGCTATTCTCTCTTCTCGCTTGGGTTGCCTCCCAGGGAGATTTGGGTCGTAGATTGATGGATACTTCCGGGGTATTCTAAACTGGTGTTATAAGGTGGTTTGGGCCGGCACGTCGTCATCGAATTCATGATTGAAAGTTGTTCGTGAAAAGAGTATCGTATCCTTTGAATGAGTGTTTATAGTATAAATGCTTGCCTTGCTTTATTGATGGCTTTATTTGTATCTCTATATGATATTTGTATGTATTGCTTGACTAATTGCATTGCATACTCCTCTCATCTCCGTCCTTGAGACCAATTGCCCTCGCTGAGCAATAGTTTTTGCTCATTCATTTCTATACTATATTTTTACAGGAGTAGTTGAAGCAGACCCTATTGAGGTAATAGAGGAGGAGGAGCAGGTGAAGGTGTTTCCTTGATAGCACTTCTTTGCTTTGCTGGTGGTTGGTTACCAGATTTTGTGCGAGCCTTGCTTGATATGTATATTTCTTGGATGTCGCTTTATTTTGAGGCTTGTAGCCTTGTATGTATTTCCTAGTTTAAGGCCTCTATGGTCTTATGTTGTATAAGTTGAAAGAATGTAAAGCTGTAAAAGTTTACTCTTATGACTAGTAAAGAAATGCATGCTAATAGCTAACTGTTTAGTGGCATAAAAACTTGTGTAGTATGCATGGCATTTTGGTTTGGAAAGTTGGTTAATAAGAAATGTATGTTTTTTGTTTAAAAGAAAGTCGTCTTGTTTTAATTGTTTTATGGCTTTCGCAAGTATTATGTTGATTTTAGGGTTTTCGGAGCGTCCGCGGTACAGAGGAGACTCCGTCCGTGTGTCGGGTCCGGGCTTGGCCTTTTGCAGGGTCGGGTCGGGGCGTGACATATATATCCACCAAGTCTTGATGTTGTGCAAGTTCTTCCTCAGTCATGTTATCGGTGGATACATTTGTTGGGTCATCTTCAGTGAGTACATATCCTACCTTCAAGAGACTTAGGTAGAATCAAACTTTGCATTTCCACCGTTTAAAATTAGTTCCACTAAAACGGAACGGCTTATTGAGGTCTCCAACATTAGTTTTTTCTATCATTGGTTCCATTTGAATCTCCTTAAAATTGTTGGTGAAATTATACAATAATAATTGAAAATGGAACAATAATTAAAGTACAAACATTTTTGTTGGAGCCAACTCGATCGGACTGAGGCGCCGGAATCTCACTATCTTTAAGGAAATTCAAGCCCTTGCGGTGGAAAGAACCGATGCAGCAGTCTTGATATGGTTTGTCCCCTCCATGATACAACAGCTTGACTTGTTGTCGTACTACTCAAACCAACTCTGCACTAGAAGGTTGAGCACAAGCTCCTCTCAAAAACACCTTTCTCTTTTGGCTGAGAAAACCTCTAACTTACTCTCTCAATATGTTAGTAGATTTTTTTTGTATGTTTGAAGTAAGAATGAGGCATATTTATAGACTCCTAAATAACCACCATAATAAATTACATACAAGTGAAAAGTCATGAATTTAAAACCTCTCTAAATACAAGAAACTCTTCAAGTTCTAAAATTAATATATTAATGAATACAAAATTTATACATAATCTCTTCATATTCCAAAATTAAAACATACATAAATACTCATAATTCATTGAATATAAAAAATAATTAATTTAATATTAAAATATCACAACAAAGCCCAAACGCATTTTAGCCACAATACATTATATCATTATGAAGAGATTCATACAAAAGAAATTATGAGGAGGCTTTGATAAAACTTGTCATTTTCTTTCAATTGCTATAGTTTTTGTATAATATATTTTATTAATAGAGTAAGTTCATTAATTATAAATACTAAATTATTTCAATATATTTTTAAGATCAAAGACACTAACAACTTTTCAACTCCATCATTTTATTAGCTCTCTTATAGTTCTTAGTCTTACAAATACCTATTATACTATGTGATTAGAGTAGATTGTGTTTATTTTGTTGTCAAAATATAATAGTGTCCACTTATTTTCAATTAGTTTTGTAAAATCGAATAATAGAAAAAAAAATGTTGTGTCTTTGAAGAAGTCCATTGTCAAGATTTTCAATTTTATTCAAATTAAAGGTGTATGAGCTGTTTTTCTCAGATGCTACATGAAAAGATTTTATATATTTGGTTTTTTACTTCAAATCAAGTACCATATTATTTAATTTACATAATAACTTATAAAAAAAATAAAAAATATTGCGTTCCTCACTACCGAACGAAAAAAGCTGCCCGTGAAGAATACAACCCCTACCATTGAGCAAAGCCACCAAAATGATTTTACATTTGATCCTATAAATAAGTTCAATATAAGACCTACAAGCTAATATGTCAATGTGAGGGGAGAGATGGTGTGCCGTCAAAAATCTACTTTATAGTTAAAAAAGTAGTTTGCCAAATCCCTCCTAATGATTACTTAATTATATCTAAAACAAGTACTCGAAATCTAATTGTAACATTAAAAAGTAGGTTTAATGTTTTACTAGGAGTATAGAATATCCCTAACGATACTTAATTTTCTTTTGCACGGTTTGGTAATCCTAAATGTTTAATCTTCTAACAAGGATATCGAGTTCTTAATGTAAAGTTATTATAAGTTGATATTATAAATTTAAGTATAATTTTGATTAATTATTTTAGAATAATTAATTTAAAATCCAAAAAATTATGCTTAAATTGTGATTTTTTTTTTGCTCGATAAATGATACTTCATTAAAACAATCCTATTCCTTGGGATGTAAATCTTTCCGTAACAAATCAAGTGAGGAGTCAGGAGTGTTTCCTGTCTAATTACAAGATAATGCACCCTTAGCCTTGGTCCTAGCTACCCAATTAGAAGGAATGTTGGTAGATCTTCCAATACACTAAAAACCAATGCGATTATTTCCAGCAACAATCTTTGTTGATATCTTCAATGATAAAGTCTAACTTCCAATAAATAGAAAGCCCCGTTGAGGAGTTTATTTTCAGAACTACTTCTGCATCATTTTTCATTACGATATTAGTGTGACTTCTTTTTTTTTTTTTTTATCACTATACTAGTTTTACTTGTATTAAGAATTCTGATGGTCTATTTTAAAATCAATTGGTGTCAAATAAAGTAATCCAGGATCTTATAAAATGGTCTTAAAATTTTTGATTTTTCGATGTGAGACAAGTGTTATATTCTAACACTTCCTCTCATGTGTAACTTAATTTGAGAGGAGTCACACGTGGAAGATTGAACACGCATGAACCTAATTTTAAGAAGGGTCACACTTGGAAGATTGAACACACGTGATAGATAACACATGTAGAAAATTGAACATACGTGGTGGAAAATTGAATACACATGGTAGATAACACGTGAAAAATTGAAGATGTGTGAAACATGATACACGCGAAAAATTGAATACAAGTTGACCTGATTTAAGATAGATCGCATGCATATGAATATGATTGGACCAAGGGCCTAACTCTGATACCGTGTGAAGAATACTGAGGTTTCATCCTAAAATCAATTGGTGCTAAATGATGTAGCACATGATCTTATAAGGTAATTTTAGAGTTTTTAATTTTCTGATATGAGACAAGTGTTATATTTTAACAACTTGTGTATTTAAAATTTGGAACCTTGTGACGTGATATCATGGACAAATTTATACAAGAGTTAGTGGAGATTTTAGTTTCCATTAACCTCGACCTTTTTTAAAAAATATATGGGTAAAGCTCAATTTTTTTTGAAAAAAAAGTATACAAAATTTGATATAAAAACTAAATTACATTGGCTAAAAAAATTGTTAATTATGTAACTCGACTGGAACAACCCTCTAGATTCGCTCTTGCATGATTTTTATTTTTTATTTTTTATTGTTGACATGGAAACTCAGTTTGCAGAGTCTGACTACCATTTTTTCAGCGGGGCTCGACTACTTATTTTTCTGGTAGAGTTTGACCACCAACTGGTTAATCCACAAATATAACACAACATTTTAATATATGTATTGGTTCAGTCAAGAGTTTGATCTCAGTTAATAATACTGTGTAGACCTCCTCGCATAACATATGTAGGGAAGCCATTAGAAATATTAGTCTCCAATAGTTTTTCTAGACTCATCCCCACATATAAAAAATCCCTACATTCTAATTTCACCATCACATGTGGAGATGATGAAACGGTTCTTTACACTCATTCCAAACATATCTGACACTAAAAAAAAAAATAAGTAAACTGTTAAAGTAAAAATGAAATAAAAAATTAGTTAAATGTAAGAATGTTGAGTGAAATTGAAATATAGAATTTTTAAATATAAAAAAATAATTCAAATTCTCTATGTGAAAGCAAAAAAAATAAAAAAAGGGTTGAAATTAGTCTTAAAACCTTAGCGTTACGTGCCTTTTTTCTCAACTGCGTCTGGGACTGGGCAGTTAAACATGGCAAAAGTGTAGTAGACATTGTAGAGTCTAAGGTAATAAAGACTAGTCTCGTCAAGTAAACGTCTTGAAAAGATAGATTGTTACATTGTCCGGAGAGCTCCCTCCTCCCTCAACTACTTAAAAAAGCAGCATGTCTCTCCTCTGAAACCATTCTCTTGGGCGTATCAAAACTTCAGACTTTTTCCCGACTCAAGTCCAAATCCAACCACTCTCTTATCGATGTTGTCTTGGCGAGTGGAGCTCCAATATATTTTGGACAATTTTAAGTTTTTTAATTAGTAATCAGATTCTATCGAATAATTTTAAAATTGAATTTGGATTCAAATGGCTGAATTATCATGTCATTTAAAAAGAAAATGTTTCATTATTTATATTTTTCCTTGAAATGATTTATGTGCATTTTATTTTGATTTGTTCACGAATATTGATCCCAACTTTTCTTTGAAGGAATTAATGTTATTATTTGGAAATTGTTAAAAAATGATTAAGTCGGACTACCCAACTTTATATGATATTTGGACCCTACATTCATGTGAAACTCATGATTACTAAGTCTGAGTGTCCAACTTGATTATTCAAAAGCCTAACCAATTAGCTATTATATTGCAAAAATGTTCATATTTCTTTTTAATTTATTTACAATTTTAAAGGGTAATATAATTGAATTTCGTAGAACTATATATTTGTGATGTTATATTAGTGTGAGATATAAAGTAAAAATAGTTTATAAGTGAGTCTTTTAGATTTAAATAGTAATATGGATTAACTTTTTTGAACTTATAAATTTAAAGTTTGAAAAAATAATTCTAGACCTGTAACACTAATCGCAGTGCTTGAATTTCCAAATATGGTCATGGCAATTTTCCTTTTGGCACATCCTGAAGAAAAGAATGGACATGCAATTATATACTTTTAATTCTTTGTTGTTATTGTGGACAGAAGAGTCTCTTAATTTTCAACTGTAAGGACCAGCGGTGAAAAGTCATTTTCATCTTTTGGTAAGGTCTATTCAGATTTGGGTATTGCAGAAGTCTGTTGAAAGCTTATTTTGGCGTAGGCATGGAGCACGATGTTGCTCCAACTAAAGCAAACGGACTTAAAGCTTTTGTTGCATCTTGGAGGGAAAATAATTTAATGAAAGAAGGAAAAAGGAGTACTAAAAGTAGAACCAGGCTGACCGAAAAGAAAAGAAGAGTAAAAACGAGAGATTTGTCACTATTTTTATGTTTGTTTAGTCATATATTTGTTTTTAACATTACGAGGGAGATCTAATAAAGGTAAATTATTTATACAATTATAATAAAATAATTTAGATTTATCATATTTTGTTAACTTAAGTAAAAAATTGATAATCCATGTTGGTTTTATTTCACTAAAATACGAAGTGGCAAAGTGTTATATAAAACAGTTGGATTTGCTAGATGACTAAAAATAAGTTCAATTGATGCTTTATGCCTTATGCCATTTCTCGCTTTTGAGATTTGAGTGGGTTAGTTAGTTAAAGTTGTGCTACTTTGACCCAAAATGGCAAAGCGAAGGCTTAACTTATTCGAATAGAAAAGAAGCATGGGCTTTGTGATTGCTGAATAAACTGGCAAGCAAGATTTTATAGTAACACGTATCTTCCAAGAAGGCCCAAGTGGTAAAGGATGTGTATTTGGCAAAATGCCTATGGTTAAACTAGAGCGACTCTCGACGTGGTCGAGTGAAATAATTTAAACTATAATGCAATAAAGTTATTTATAACATTTTAAAGCCCCCCCTAGCATTCAAGTTTTTTGGTCCAGCCCTTGCCTCTTCTAACTTTCTTTATGATATTGGAGAATTTTTTCACTTTTTTTTTAAAGAAAATAGAAAAAGAAAATTAATGGATTAAAAATAGTTGGGCTTGTACAATGTTTTCCATGAATTAAGAAGCCCCAAAGCCCAAATACCCGAGTGCAGTCTTACATTGGACCAATTGTACATAGAGCTAATACACAATTGGACCCAAAAAATAGAGGCTCATACACTTGTCAACACGTGAACGTATAGAATTTTTTTCTTTTTTGGTCGAGAATGTAGAGTATACCACTAGGGAAAATATCACAAATGGTTTCTATTGTTTGACCAAAATTTTAAATTAGTATATATTATTTAAAATTAGTTAATTTAGTCTTTATTAACTTTAAAAAAATTTAAATTTATATCTATTGCTTAAAATTAGCCAATTTAATCTTTATCACTTCTCATAAAATTTTAATTTAGTACCAAAATAGGGGTCACGTGCAAGGACTAAATTGATTTTTTAAGGAATAATAGATACTAAATTAATTTTTTTTAAGAAATACTAAGGACTAAATTGATTAATTTTGAATAATACAGACGAATTTAAAATTTGTTGCAAAACAATAAAAACTAAATTAACTATTGTTTCTCGTAGTCATGGAGCCTAGCAAGAAAGTACAACTCAGGAGTGGGCTTGATCCCACCCTTCACGAAGGTATAATAAATTTTCTTTTCAAAATAAACATGTATTTGCTTGAATTGCATCTGACATGACAGGTATAGACCCGAGGATAGCAGTCCATCGCATTAATGTTGACCCGAGCTTCAGGCTGGTCAAACAAAAAATAAGGGTTTTCCATGCAGAGAAAAACCAGATAATCAAGGAAGAAGTCGGCAAGTTAAGGAGGGCAAGCATATCCAAGAGCTCAAATATATTCTACATGGTTAGCTAATGTGGTATTGGTGCTGAAGCCCTCAGGAAATTGAAGATTATGCATTGACTTCACATACCTCAACAAAGCCTGTCCAAAGGACTGCTATCCGCTCCCTCAGATTGATCAGATAGTGGACGCAACCTCGGGTTGTAAGATGACCTTCATGGATGCCTTCAAAGGCTACAACCAAATTCGGATGGCTCTGGAAGATGAGGAAAAAACTACATTCATTACAGAGCGAGACACTTACTGTTACAAAGTAATGTCGTTCAGACTTAAGAATGCGGGGGCAACTTATCAGCGAATAGTAGACTGGGTGTTTGAGAATAAGATTGGTTGAAATATGGAAATATATGTCAATGACTTGGCTGAGGCCTTCGCCACAATGGCTAGGGTCATAATCAAATTGAATCCAAAAAAGTGTGCTTTTGGAGTGCAAGCAGGGAAATTCCTTGGTTTCATGGCTACCTAGCGGGGGAAAAAGGCTAATTGAGAGAAGGTTCAAGCTATTTTTGATCTCAAACCCCCAACTTGTGCGAAGGAGGTTCAGAAATTGACAGGGAAGGTGGCCACCTTAAGTTGATTCATGTCTCGGTCGGCTAATAGGTGTGCACCTTTCTTTAAAACATTGAGGTGTCCAGAGGATTTCAAGTGGACAGAGGAGTGTCATATCATGTCTGATGGATTGAAGTAGTATCTGAGCTTGTCTCTTCTACTGTCCCAACCTGAGAGGGGAAATGCTATATACCTGTATCTAGTAACCTCGGAAACTGTAGTTGCGACAACGCTAATCAAAGAATAGGGCAAAGTGCAAAAACGGTGTAATATGTAAGCAAGATCCTTCCGGGAACAGAGCTGCGGTATCCAGTAATTGAGCGTATAACCTTGGCATTGATTATAGCATCGAGAAAACTCCGGGACTACTTTGACGCATACACCATACATGTGATGATGGACATGCCACTTAGGTAGGTCTTGCATAGGCCAGAGACTTCAGGTAGACAGTTAAAGTGGTCAGTGGAACTTAGTTAGTTTGATATTATGTATCGGCCCAGAATAACCATCAAAGGACATGCCATTGCAAAATTCATTGTGGAATGCACAGGTAAGTTAAGCCAGGTGGATGAACCGGTTTGGAAGGTAGACGAAGCCTCGGGGAAGCAAAGCAATAGAGCCAAGGTAGTGATTCGAAGCCCAGAAGGGGACGAGATGCAGTATTGTCTAAAGTTCCAGTTCCCACGATTGAATAATGAAGCGGAGTACGAGGCATTGGTTGTCGGGCTCAAGACAATGCAAAAACTAGGGGCAAGATCCATAGAGGTCACAACTGATTTTCAGTTGATTGCGAACCAGGTAACTGGGGAGTTTGAAGCTCGAGATCCGATCATGACAGCATATCTGTCCAAAGTTAGAGACCTTGTTACCGGTTTTGAGCAGTTCACAATTCGGCAGGTACCCCGAGCAGAGAACGAACAAGCTGACGCACTCTCCAAATTTCCAGTAGGGGGCTCGGAATCCACAATAGTTCAGGTGGAAGAGGTAGCAGGTCCAAGTGTGACTAGTTGTAGTAGAGCATAACATCTCCTAGACTCAGCCTGTATAATAGTCTACAATAGTTTTTTTTTTTGTTGTTGGAAAATTCAATTGTCTCACGTAAATAAATAAGACATTCAACACCAATATATAAAGATCCTAGTTTATTCCACCGGGCATCAATTGATTTTAGTATTAAACCTCGTGTGATTTAACATTTTCAATTATTTTAAAAAGGGGGGGCGGGGGTTGAGAACTGTACACCAGAATATTTAAAAATAATTACTATGATTCTATAAGAAAACGAGCATTCAAAAACATTCCCTTTTATGTACATAGGCTATCATTTTGTATTATTGCTTAATCTATAGGCTGGTGCCAATTTAGATCGAGCCATTCATGGATTTTACCGGAGTCCTCTGGGCATAGCAGCGTCCATGAAGCAAACTAGTATAATAGCAAACTTGTTGAAAGCCTTTGACCAAAAAAAAAAACTTGTTGAAAGCCGTTGCTGATCCCAATTATATTGATATAGTAAGTATTTGGAATTATTGCTACTTATTAAATTTTTCAATAGTCCTAGTGTACTTCAAGATAATTTTAGAAAATATTAAAGACAGTATCTTAAAAATTTATAATCTAATAAAACTGAAGAATATCAATTTTCAAGAATAGCATACTAATATGTGGACATCTAATACCAAAATAATGATTTTATGGAATCAATGTGAATCCAATAACACAAGAAATATATATTTTTTCACATATAGTTCTCATACGTAAGGGTTTTAGATGCTTGAATTCTAATTTTATATGCTTATTGTAATACAATTTTTACTATCTAGTTGAAAAGATATTACTCAATACGTAATTCATATTTGAGAGACTGCATCTAGTGGTGGTGTTTACGATGTTGGCAGTGTTGATGTAAATGTAAATGAAGTGAATAAGAAGAGAAAATTAGGCGGAGGCAGAACTGATTTTATTGAATAAAGAAAACAGGAAAAAGAATTACAGAGGATAGGCCAATTAAACTGTTTTTGCTTGTTCTCAGCCAAATCACCATTCTGTTGTTAACATATGGGGGAGTTTGGGATTTTTGGTTAAACTCATGGGGGAAAATGTCTTCATCCCCATTTATTATTTTTGTTGCAGTTTGTTTTGAAGGCAGTGGAAGAAGCCATAATAGCAAGTGACATTAAAAGGGTGGAGATACTATTTCCGGTCACTAAGCTCTCACACTAAAGATTCCCGAGTTGACCCTCAAAGCTCAAGTGGAGAATCTGCACTCTTGGGAATCTTTCATACAAGTATTAGTTGTTATATCTTTAAATTTGACATAACCGTCTTGTACTAAAATTTCTAATCATTTTGGCATTTTTGATAAAATATAATTATAGAGAAAAAATAACTGAAAGCTAGTTTGGGAACATCTGAAGTTAAGGACGAAACTTGCTCTAAATCGGCGAAACTATGACACAGCCATCAATTGGCTGAAATTGGTAAGAAATACTCATATTCAATTGAAAATTTTAACTGCATTCAAAAAAAATTATATAAAATTTTAATTTGAGTTTTTTTTATTTAAATTGTAAGGAAAAGAATTATATCCCAATGATGCCTCGACATATGCTGACTTCAGCTTGTGTTGGGCTGCCTTGTGTGTGTCTCTACTCGCAGAAGATGCGGCAGTGAAGTGTCTAGAGATGAGACCTCAGTGGCCGAAAGCTTACTTGAGGCTAGGCGTAGCATTACAACTAAAACATGTATGAAATTTGATTTTGTCTTATTTTTATTTTATTTTATAGAATAACAACTGTTTGAATAATTTGATTTATAATTTTACATGTAGCAACATATCGAGCCAAGACAACAGTTTTAAAAAGCTTAGGATATAGATCCGAACGACACAGAGGCAAGGTGTATAGAAATTAGATTAGTTTTATGCTGTATTTATTGTTTTGAGTTACTCATTTTCTTGTTTTGTTTTATGCCAGGGCTGAGTGTCATGCCCTTAACCTATCCCAAACGCTACGTGTGACACCTAGACACTTCTTGCACCCAAAAGTGGCTAAGTCAGTCGAAAAACAGCCACACACAAGGAACTTGCAAGATGTTAAAAGAAATGCAACCACACACAAGGAACTTGCAAGATGTGTGGAAGAGTGTTTGAGAAAATGTAGTTTTATTGTTTGAATGCTACAACTCTCTTGTGTGTACAAATGAAATTCCTACACTATTTATAGATCCCTCTTGGCTAAAGAATGGCTAGAATTGATTTGATCTAACGGCTACAAATACACTCTAGAATATTCTACATCAATGAAGGGATATTTACAATCAATCATCTCTTCAATCATGGATGATTGAATCCCAACAAGCATCTTCTCTTATCTAGAATGTTCCGGAATATTCCAGAGGCTTCTAGGAAAGAAGATGGCCATGTGTGCATCCCTGCAAGTGCTCTTGTCATTGCCAAGTCGTTGCTCACATGGCGCCTGCATCGTCAAGGCATGACATGAGGCTATGAAACCCGTAATTTATGATGATTTGATCCTAGTGCCAAAGGATTGTATCTTCAATACAGCCTGACAATCGTATAGCTGAATGGAAGTGTTATCCGGGCATGCATCTACGCATAAATACATACCTTTGCATCGTCAAAAACGTCCCTATTATCCTCCTACTCAATCTTTGGTTTCTGCCTTTCTATTTTTTTTGCTTGTATTATCATCCATGGGATTGGTCAAATGCAGATATCTTCAACGTAGATAATGAAAAGACCAAACCTAGCCTGAAGGAAATTTGAAGCTTTCTGACAAAAGTTGGTATTGTTGTATTTGCTGCATTTCAATTTAAACAACTATGGTTAGAAAAGAACTGAGAAAGAGTTCATGCACGTACGTGGGCATTGGCCAAATAATTGCTTACACCTTGACCAAAACAGATGGAGTGATTCCTAGAAATGTACTTCTTTGATAGTTCGTGGAGCGCCATCTGAGCTGTCCTCTAATATTTGTTTGTCATGAACGGCAGCTATTAGCTGCGTCGTTCATCTGCATCAACAAAAAAATGACCCCGTTAAGTTGAACATGTATGACAAGTAGCATTCTTTTGTTTGTTTTGGGTGAAAATATGAATCATAAGCATTAACATTCACAGTCCAGAAATGAGGTAAACAAACCAGCGCAGCAACACCAGCTCCACTTAGATTTTCACAAGCAGTATCTTTTGCAATGGCCATTAAAAAAAAAAATACATAAATTGTTGAAGTGAAATTGAAATAAAGGATTCGTTAAATGTAAGAATATTATTGGAGTTAAATTGAAATAGAAAATCTTTAAATATAAAAAAATAATTCAAATTCTCTATGTATAAAAAAAAAATAGAAAAACGGTTGAAATTAGTCTTAAAAACTTAACATTACGTGCCTTTTTTCTCTGCTGCGTCTGGGACTGGGCAGTTGCGTGCTTGAATTTGTAAATATGGTCATGGCAATTTTCCTTTTGGTACATCCTGAAGAAAAGAATGGACATGCAATTATCAACTGATACTTTTAATTCTTGTTGTTGTCGTGGGCAGAAGAGTCTATTAATTTTCAACTGTAAGGACCAGCGATGAAAAGTCATTTTCATCTTTTGGTAAGGTCTATTCATATTTGGGTATTGCAGAAGTCTATTGAAAGCTTATTTTGGCGTAGGAATGGAGCACGATGTTGCTCCAACTAAAGCAAACAGACTTAAAGGATTTGTTGCACCTTGGAGGGAAAATAATTTAATGAAAGAAGGAAAAAGGAGTACTAAAAGTAGAACCAGGCTGACCGAAAAGAAAATAAAAGTAAAAACGAGAGATTTGTCACTATCTTTATATTTGTTCTCTCATATATTTGTTTTTAAAATTAAGAGAGAGATCTAATAAATGTGAACCGTTTATACAGTTATGATGAAATAATTTAAATTTATCATATTTTGTTAACTTGAGTAACAAATTGATAATCCACGTTGGTTTTATTCCACTAAAATACGAAGTGGCAAAGTGTTATATAAAACAGTTGGATTTGCTAGATGACTAAAAAATAAGTTCAATTGAAGCTTCATGCTTTATGCCTAGTGCCATTTCTCGCTTTTGAGGTTCGAGTGGGTTAGTTAGCTAAAGTTGTGCTACTTCGACCCAAAATGGCAAAGCGAAGGCTTAACTTATTCGAATAGAATAGAAGCATGGGCTTAGTGATTGCAGAATAAACTGGCAAGCAAGATTTAATAGTAACACGTATCTTTCAAGAAGGCCCAAATGGTAAAGGATGTACATTTGGCAAAATCAGAGCGACTTTCAACGTGATTGTTGAAACAATTTAAGCTATAATGCAATAAAGTTATTTATAACATTTTAAAGCCGCCGCTAGCATTCAAGCTTTTTTGGTCCATCCCTTGCCTCTTCTAACCTTGGAAATTTTTTCACTTTGTTTGTATTGAAACAAAAAAGAAAAAAGAAAATTAATGGATAAAATAGTTGGGCTTGTACAATGTTTTCCATTAATTAAGAAGCCCCAAAGCCCATATACCCGAGTTCTATTCGACCAGTTGTACATAGAGCAAATACACAATTGGACCCAAAAAATAGAGGCCCATACACTGGTCAACAAGTGAACGTAGATTATACTAGTAGGAAAAATGTTGCAAATGGTCCCTATTATTTTTTAGTTAATTTAATAACTATTACTTTTTAAAAATTTTAAATTTTTTTTATTGTTCAAAATTAATTAATTTAATTTTTATTATTTTTCATAAAATTTTAATTTAGTCCTAAAATAAGTTCACGTGCAAGGACTAAATTGATTTTTTTATTATAAAATAATATGAACTAAATTGAATTTTTTTATAAAATAATATGGACTAAATTGAATTTTTTAAATAAATAATAAATAATAAATTGACTAAGTTTAAGTAATATAAAAAAATATAAAATTTATTACAAAATAATAAAAATTAAATTAACTAAATTTAAATAATAAAGATAAATTTAAAATTACACTAAAACAATAAGGACTATTTGTGTAATTCTCCCATTACACTATCAGCTATCCCGAATGTTATGCCGGTGATATAGAAAATAAAGTGATCACGAAAGCCATGTTCTTCAACGGTCAAGATTGGACCGAACATCACTCCTCAAATCTGGACCGTCAGTTCTGATTCTCCCATAATAACACGGCCTTTTCTTGCACGTCCTCAAATGCGTCAAACCTAGGTGCCAAACGCGCAAGAACGTGCGATTAAGTACTCTCCCATATTCCGACAAAAAAAAGTACTCTCCCATAAACTGTTTGATAGCCACTTGCAAAAATCTCACGCTCCTTCACGTAGTGACAATAGAGCTGCCTCTGCCGTTGATCGCAGCGAGTAATCAACATTCAAGTTCTTCGTGCGTGAAATACAAATCTTACTCCGACAGTGACATGGAGCTCTATCAGAGTCAATGTGAACGTGGCGCTCAATAATTGGTTCTTTATCCACCATTTCGTGACAATGCTGTGACTGTAGCTAATTTCTACATTTATCGACCCTAAATATTCTCCTCAGCTAAAATGTCGTTTGATTGCCACGTGGATCTGTAATTCAGAATTGCTGGTATTCTATACATTGTTTATTGTTTTTGTCATAAATGCCCTCATCCAGGAGCAAATTAGCCGAAGTACCACATTTTGAGTCTCATTCTCTTAGTCACCTTTTTTTTTTATAACAAATTATCTGAGTCACCTAGAACGTACGAATCTTTTTTTTTTTTTTTTTTGGTTGGGAAATTGAGATTTTGTTATATTCAACTAATTTTTTATGGGACAAAAAAATTATATGATACATCAACATGAAAATAGCTAAACAAATCTATTGGACAAATACATTAACCAATTTACAAATAATTTATAAAAACAACATTCTTTCGCTAACTAAACTACTGGACAAACACATTAACTAATTTACACGTAACTTATCAAGACAATATTTTTTAGCTAACTAATCAGCAGGACAATTTGCACTTTGAGGGATATATTGAAAGCGGTACAAAGACGTAGATTGAGACATTGTTTGTATATTAGCAATTATTGGTTGGTTGAGCCAGCTAATTACATGCCCAAGTCGTAGTAAAATCTAAACAAATTTTCTATTATTAATTTCGAATGTGACAATAGACAAGCCACAAAATTACACAATCGAGCAAGTATCTCGCATAGCAAGTGCCTCTGCTTGAGTGGCATCAAAGACAAAACACTTACCAATAAAATCACAAACCAAATGACCAAGATAGTTAATGTTACATTTTTTTGTGCTAACTTGCGAAGTAGTCCAAGTCACTACCTGGGAACTTACCTTGTGTTGTTGTTGGAGTGCCAAAGTGGGAGAGAGAGAGAGAGAGAGAGTTGAGAAGAGCAGGTGACTTGAAGGAATTTCATTGCATTATGAGTTGTCGTCGAAATTATCTTTGTAGAATTAACGAGTTAATTATCATAAAAAAAAATTATTACGCCCGAGCCAAATGTGCCAGCAAGGTTGAAAAATCAAAACTTCGACGGTACCTACTTTATACCTCAAACCTTGGCATGCATTCCGAGATAGTAACGTGTGACTCTTGCTTAAAATAGTCAATTCCATACCAAAGCAAGACAGAAAGATTAACAAGGATTTGTGTATCTTTTGTTCCTTTTCAATGCCTATATTAAATCATCTTGGTATCTTTCAACCATGTTGTCTCTCCTCTAGGAGATCTTTAGTTTTGAGGAGCCAATATATGTTGCTAGCAAAGAAAAACAAAAGTTGATGGTTTGACAAATAAAATGGATTAATAAATTATAGTAGGGGTTGTAACTAATTAATTTGATTTTATTATTATTTTTATATGGGATTATGTTCAAAAGGTTTAGTGCTTGAGTATAAACTCGAAGTTCTTCTAAAATAGTTTCTTATCATATTAAAGAAAAAGAATTTACAAACCTTAGTATATTAATTAAGTGTTAAGTTGCTAAATGAACAAAATATCTATTTAGGTCATCTCTAACAAACTCGTTATTTTTTCATTGTAATAGGAAGCTAAACAGATGGGTCCCTATTTTTTTGAAGAATCCTAATTTAATTTTACTCAAATAGCGTGGGAAATAGGGAATTCCTCGTGAGTTTGATCGACTTTAAATTTATTTGTCAGTCATAAATTGATATTTATGGAGAAGGAATTTCGCCATTTGACCTATAGTTGACTATTCGTTCCAAATTGAATATAGAGGGATTTCCTTTCCCAATTATTTTTTTGGAAGAAAGTTCCCATCTAGTATATAATTTTTTTAATGCCACTCGTAAAATAATGTTGTAATATTGTTATATCAGTTTTTACTCTTTTTTATGTTTTTATTCACAAGTTGATTATGTTATTAAGTGTAAAAAATTTCAAACAATATGCTTGTTAGAAAATCATGATTAATAAATAAAAAGCGAAAACGCAATAAATTTAGGTGACAAGAGCATTACCATTTTTATGTAATTGACACTTGCTATTCTAGTGGACTAGTTCGTAAAATTTTTTCCAAATCAAAGTGGTTTAAAATTGTACATTGAGAAAGTTTTGGTGGAATTTAATTAGGTAAGATAATTTAAGATAAATATGAATTAAATTAATGTAATTTGAAACTGAAATCAAATGCAATTCCTTACTTTTTTTTAGAGTTGGATCCTATTACATAAATACATCATTATGAAAAATAATCAAATGGTGATAAATTGTTCAAATCATATTATGACAACTATATACACATATAATTATCTTTACATCTCTCACATATTATAGTGACATGTGAGAGATCTAATTCTACTCCGTTTTTATTACTAAAACGAGCCACACTAATAAATGTTTTTGCCAAGCAAATATATTCTAACGAAATCAATGTTTTTGCTTTATAACCAAGATAAGAAGATAATTATTCTAACTTATAATAAAAGGTAGTCAACCAACGTTGTAAAATGTATAAAAAAGTAAAACACTTCAAAACATTAACAACCACTTTATTTTTTCCTAACAACCTTTTTCCCAAAAAACTTTATGTCGGCCACGATCAAGGTATCCATAACGTGTGATGCCAAGTCATACACTCAAAACGACATCGTAAGATTACCATCTTACCGCTCTAGCATTTGAAAAAGGTGGGACCCACACGAACCCCGTCCGCGGTGCTGAGCTGTCCGCAACTCCCGTTTCCGTAATAAGCGAAAATATAGGGGGGCATTTATGGAATTCAGTTCATTAAACAAACGCTTTTAACAAAATTAAATAAAACTTTAATTATTTCCATTTATTATAAACTCTTCGGACCAAATCCCAAACATCGTGGCAAAAGAAACGCAAAAGAAAAGAAAAAAAAAAAAGAAAAACAAAAACAAAAAAGAAAAAAAATATAAAAAAAAAAAAAGAAAGGCTTTTGCTTAACAAAGCAAGCTAGAGAGGTTTTATTAAAGTCTTGAATCAATCTTCTTCTTCATTCTTCTCACATTTCATTCCCAACGCAAAAACCTCTCCGATTTTTTTCTTTTTTTCTTTAAAAAACTCGGATTGGTTAATATTTAAAAATCAGAAAAATAAAAGAAAAATTTCAAGAAGTAGATATAAACTCATTTTGCTTTGCAGATCTTACTGTGAGAAGTTCAGTTTTGGAATTGCATTTTGCAGTGGAAGCACTTGAAAAAGAAGAAAACAAATATGCGTTTTTATTTATTTTTGATCTGATTTTTTTCTTGAATTATTTTTATATATATACGTATTTTGTTGCTCGTGGATTCAAGAGTCGATTGATTGGCAGCTGAAGTTTTCTGATCTGGTTGAAGCAACTTGGAATGGTATTGATTTTTTTATTTTTATTTTTTTTGATTTATTTCTTTTGTGTTTTTTTTAAGCTTTGATAGTGTTAGTTCTCGAAGTGTGCTTAATGTTTGATCTACATTTTAAATGCTTATATGTGATTTGGTTTTTAATTTTAGTTGTGATTCATGAAAAGTGTATTTGAATACGTGTGCTGTTTGTTTGACGCCATTTGCGATTAATTGTTTTTTGAGTTTCTTATAATTAGATTTTAAGATATATTTGTTCAGATGATTTAGCCAAAGTAGATTTTTAATCAATAAGATTCACATTGTACAATCAATAAGATTCACATTGTACAATCAATAAGATTCACATTGTACATTGATATTAATAGATGTTTGTGAGACTTAGCAAGAGTAGTATAAAATTGATTAAATTTTGAAGTTGCCGATGGCTTGTGATGTTTTGCTAGATTAGCTTAAAATTTATTATGATTTGAAATATAGATTGGAAATTAATTTTTGATCGTGTCATTATATTGAGAATTTGATATCAACCACTCGAATCTTGGACATGGGAGTTTATAAGATTATCTTTTGATGTTTGGAGTGGATTCTCCCTCTTTACCACGTGTACACGTCATCTTCTCAATAGATTGGTTTAAACTCCTCTGATCTTATCCCTATGTATATAGCCTGGTAAAGTTGACATTTTTCCTTATGATGTTTTGACTTTTCATTTTATACCTTCTAGGAAACATATTTAATGATATTACAATGCACGGACTCTAGATTATTGTTTGTAGTCGCTGCGTAAGAGCTTGGGGTTTTAAAGCCTAACAAACTATCCTACTGAAAAAAAAACTCAAACAAAGATGGGAATAGGGCCCTTTTTTATTGGTTCTGGAGAACTGGATTGATGGAAGTTATAATCTTCTAGAATCAGATCCTCATGTTTGCTTAGATAATGAAATTTTGTTGTTCGTCACGAAATTTTGCCTAACAACATCAATATAAATGTAAGGAATTCGCAAAATCAACTTTTTTTCCAAATTTGTTTCCACATTCTACAAGTATTTGATGATTCCTGACAATAGATTACAAGATAGGATTGTTACCCAATAAATTCTAATGATATTAGATTCCGTTGCAGAACAAATTTGCTAGTAGTTCAAATTCTCTTCCAATTTCTTGCAATATTAAATATGAGATCTCACATTCTACTTGTTGTCGAGAATTTTTGGATTCCCATCTCAATTCCTCAAAACAAATGAACCCTAAGAAAAGAAGTGCGTGAAATTTCTCATTAAACATATAATTGTGGCATAGTTCTCATGAGCGTGAAAATTTTGGGTATTCTGAATTAGTTGTAGTTGATAGTTATCGAAATTGTTTCAGGAAAAGCTTCACAATATTTTCAAAACATCAACACCTCGTTATTTCTTGGTTTCTGATGAACCGAACTATGGTGACATCAAATTCTTGTTTATATATCGGAATTCTATTTATCTGAAGCCAGTAGCTTTTCTGGCCACAAAGATGTCTTAGAGTTAGCATCATTTTTCATTATCTGAAGCTAGTAATTTTTCTGGCCGTGAAACATGTCTTAGAGTAATGGTGATGACCAACAGTACAGCAGATTAGAGAAATTGAACCTTTTTATATTCCTTTATTTATAAGTAGAACATGACTTTCCTTTAATATTTTGGTGCACTCTCCCACTTTCTCTTTGCGAACGATGTTATAATATTATATAATAGCCATAAACGGCACCATCCTGCCCTTCCACCACAATCACCACAGTCCTTTGACCATGCGGTTCAATTAGTTATTTAGTCAGCCCGTTTTGTGATATGGCACCACAATCAACCCTCCATTGTCAATGACTCTCTTGTTTTACTGGAGTATGCTGATATATTCAGCCTTTATGTTTTGTCTCTTTTTTTTATTTTATTTTCTGTTTATCCTCTAGAATTTTGGTCAGGTCAGGTGAAGTTAGAAGTATAAATTTGCATTTTGGTATATAATTCCTGGTGCTGGATTGTTTAAACCGAGCACTTCTGATTTTGTAGGCTGCTTCAGTCAGTTTAGGAGTTGGATCTCTAATTTGGGTGGAGGATCCGGATGTAGCTTGGATAGATGGGGAAGTTGTGGAAATTAATGGTGAAAACATTAAGGTTCTTTGTACTTCAGGGAAGACGGTCAGTATTCTTATCTCGTCTCCTCGTTTCCATATGGTGCATATGATAATGTGTCAATGGAGCTTACTGTTAAAAAGCTGATACATCTTGAGCTGTGTCATTCTAAAGTTAGTTTCATCATATCATCACCACTTCCAAGTCTAACCAGGGTTTCAATCATTTACATAATACGCTTCTACGAATTTCTCTTGGGACATAATATCTGGTCATGGATGCATCTAATAAAAGTCCCTCATTATTTGTTGTTAAAATCATTTTTACAGGTTGTTGTTAAATCTGCAAAAGTCTATCCAAAAGATGCTGAAGCTCCACCTTGTGGAGTGGATGATATGACAAAGTTAGCTTATTTGCATGAACCAGGTGTTCTGCAAAATTTGAAATCTAGATATGACATAAATGAGATTTATGTAAGTACCCTTTCTTTTTTACTGTTGCAACGTTTTCCATGCCACTTAAATTTTTTTCTAGCACAATTCAGACTATTTGAAACTAATCTACTTGATGGTGTCTTCAGACTTACACGGGGAACATTCTCATTGCTGTCAATCCTTTTAGAAAATTACCTCATCTATATGACAGCCATATGATGGCACAGTATAAAGGGGCTGCATTTGGGGAGCTGAGTCCTCATCCCTTTGCTGTTGCAGATGCGGCCTATAGGTATGTACTGCATTTATTTAAGTGTTATTTGTTTTGCATTGTGACTGAAAGAATTCTGTTGATGCAGGCTTATGATGAATGAAGGTGTAAGTCAGTCAATTTTAGTTAGTGGTGAGAGTGGGGCGGGTAAAACAGAAAGCACAAAACAGCTAATGCGGTATCTTGCTTACATGGGAGGGAGGGCTGCCGCTGAGGGGAGGACTGTTGAGCAGAAAGTCCTAGAGGTAAAAATCATCCATTAAGTTTGATGACAAGAATGCATAGCAAGTTTTATGGGAAATGGTTATTTCATCACAATTGAATGCCTTATTCTGTGTCAACTTATGATGTTGCTGTGTTTTCTTTCTTTTGCAGTCTAATCCCGTTCTTGAAGCATTTGGTAATGCGAAGACTGTCCGGAATAATAACTCAAGGTAGGAAAATATAAATTTCTCTCATGAATGTATCACATCATATTTGTTATAGTTATTATTTGAAGTTCCACTCTGCACTAATAACACTTCTACTTAAAATTGCAGTCGCTTTGGTAAGTTTGTGGAGATACAGTTTGACCAGAAGGGAAGAATTTCAGGAGCTGCTATCAGAACTTATTTGCTGGAAAGATCTCGTGTTTGTCAAGTGTCAGATCCTGAGAGAAATTATCATTGTTTCTACATGTTATGTGCTGCACCACCTGAGGTAATGAAGTTCCATTTACTTCCTCCCATCACATTCATGAAAAGATAAGATGTGCTTCTAGAGCACGCCAGTTTCCTTTTCTGAGCATCTTCATAGTTCTTTGTTTTCCCAAAGCAGTAAGAGATTTATTAATGGTAGATATATGAGGAGGACAAGAAGTCCTCACTTAATGAAGTGGAATAGAGGAAGAAAAATGCGAAACTTGAAAAATTTATCCCCAATTCCGTTCCAAGTCCGCAAGAGCTATATTCTGTGAAAAGACTGAAACTACTCCACTAAAAGAGGGTATTGCCTTAGTCCATAAAGAGTACAGCAATACAAGATCGTCCCGTATACAATGTGGAGGAGGTGATGTCTAGGGAAGTTCTTGCATTTTTCTTAAATCCTATTACGTCAAATGGTAGACAGCATTCAGCAGGGCTGAGTGCCACCAGCTTTCCCCACAATCCCAGGACCCCTAAATTTGGTAAGAAAAGAGTCACGGGAAGAAGTTGGAACAGACGAAGGTGCTTCCATTATCCCATGGCCTCTGCCAATTGTCCCTATGATGTGAATAGTGTTATAATATTCGGTGAATTGTGGTTTTGATAAAGTTTTCATTTCAAACATCTTGGTTGCGGTGATGTGAATCTAGTATGTCAGGATGGTTTATATTAAGTTCCAGGCAATTGGTCATCAATTTTTTAGTTTCTGAAGATGCAGCCACCCTCACCCATCACCCATTTTACGTGAAAACGTTGGAAGGTCAAAGTTGTTTCCTTTAAAGGTCATAATCTCTTGCAATTTGTGCTTAGGAACATCTGAGTGCGGTTCCTCTATTCCGTTTTCTTGTTAAGTTGAGAGTTAAATCATTAGAGTGAAAAATCATTTCTTTATCATCTTACTTCCACAATGATCTTATCTGTCTTCTCCATTCTCAGGATCGTCAAAGATACAAATTAGACAATCCAAGAACTTTTCATTACCTTAACCAATCAAATTGCTATGAGTTGGAAGGCTTAGATGAGTCCAAAGAATACATTGCAACTAGGAGGGCAATGGATATTGTTGGAATAAGTTCTGAAGAGCAGGTAATTTGGGGCAGTTCAGTATAGCAAAGTAATTCTTGAACTATCAGATACTGCAGTCACTTCTTGTGTAACTGTTTCCCGCTTTTATTTCCAGGATGCAATATTTCGAGTTGTGGCTGCAATTCTCCATCTTGGGAATATTGAATTTGCCAAGGGCAAGGAAATAGACTCTTCCATTCCCAAAGATGAAAAATCTTGGTTCCATTTAAGAACTGCGGCAGAGCTGCTCATGTAATTACAGTATTCTACAAAGCATGCATATGGCCTTACATTGACAATTTAAAAGCAAACTTCTGCATTTTGATTCTTTCATCAGAGAAGGAAAACAGAGGTTCTAAATGTGATGTTTCTTTCTAGGTGTGACGTGAAGGCTTTAGAGGACTCCCTCTGCAAACGTGTAATTGTAACTCGTGATGAAACCATTACCAAATGGTTAGATCCAGAAGCTGCGACTGTTAGTAGGGATGCTTTGGCGAAAATAGTATACTCAAGGTTGTTTGACTGGTAAGCTATGCTTGAAGGACTTCTGCTGTCAGCATCAATTAGAACATTGCTTACACAGTATATCTTGTAATGTTTCATTTCTTCAAGGGTTTTACTAAAATCAGATCCTGTTCTTGTACTTTCTTTTCTGGCAGGCTGGTTGATAAGATTAATAGTTCAATTGGTCAAGATTCAAACACAAAGTTTATAATTGGGGTGCTGGATATTTATGGATTTGAGAGTTTCAAGACTAACAGGTGCTTAACTGGTATGCCTTTTGTTTGATTGTGCATGAAATTTGCTAGGAAGAACGGCTCGAAGATTAGTTTGATATGCATATCAACACTTCATTGTTGCTTGTGTCCCATCAAGCATTTTATGTCGTGGTAATTCATGAAATTTAGCATCTTAAGGTTAACATAATCTCAATGGGTGTGCATTTAGTGAAATTTTGTTTCACTAAATACCAGTTCCCTTTGGTGGAGTTCAACGTGTGAAGCAGTTAAATTTTGATTAAATATACTGCAAGGTTCATGCTTTGGATCTATATTTGACTCCTTTTTCGTTGCTGTTGAGAGTATTATATGTGTGTGAGAATATTATATGTTGAGTGCTATTTGTTTATTATTACTTTATTTGTATCTTTGCCAGATAAGTAAGGGCTTATTCTTGCTAATACAATCAATCTATTCTGTGCAATGCCTCTATGTCTATACCATTGAACATGGTATCTAGAGCTAGGTTAAGGCATTGCACTCATCTGTAAATCCACTCACCACCCTTCAGACACCAAAAAAAAAAATATATATATATATACACACACACATATAATACTCTCAACAGTTGCACAGTCAGTACTCTGGTTATTAACTAACTATATTTAGTTGGTCAGGTTTTAGCTCAGTTCACATGTTAAAGACCTAGTTTTTAATGTGTCAGTTGGATTTGAAGCCTTTTCAGTTGATTTTCGTGATTGAGTCTCTTTTTTTGCTTGCTTGTATTCTGGTGTTGGATGTATGTTCTTTTGCTTTCTTTGCTCTTCTTCAATATTCTTTTAATCTTTTGTGCATGATCTGAGTAATATCCAATGCTTGCTGGAGAGTTTATAAACTCCTTAAATGTGCTCATGAATGTGATGATGTAGAAAGTTTATATCACTGACATCCATCTTCACTTCTGAAAACAAAGAGGAGCCTCTTCCTCTCTAGTTTAGTATCCATTCAATTTTATTTAGAAAGTCAAACTGGGATGTAAGTCCAACGACTTAGAGTGAAGAGAAAAAATCTTACCTTTAATACTTTGGGCGAACAGAACGAATCTAATCTTTGATATTGTAGGTGGATTTTACACGACAGTCTTTTGAATGCAACATTATCCGCTACTCTATGTTTCTTAATTTTAAAGGGGATTTTTTTGGTCAATGGTGCTTTATTTGGCTGTGGCCAAAGTAGAAGTTGCTAAAATATATCTTTGACAGGATATTGAATCCTGTGGTATTGAGACTTCATGGGTTATGTAATGTTTTCATCAAGCAGATGAGTGTAGGTTACTCTGAAGTTATGGGTCATTTCATCCTTCTAATGTTCTTTATACTTGCAGCTTTGAGCAATTCTGTATAAATTTGACAAATGAGAAGCTTCAGCAGCACTTCAATCAGGTTTGCTGTGGGCTCTTAATCCTTTGTTGAAGTTTTGCCACTATTATGTTTTGCAGCTTTATGATACCGATACCTTGATTTGCAGCATGTTTTTAAAATGGAGCAAGAAGAGTATACAAAAGAAGAAATTAACTGGAGCTACATTGAGTTTATCGATAACCAAGACATTCTAGATCTCATTGAAAAGGTCTGTGCTGTTAATCTGAGGTGAAATTGGTGTCTTCACATATAGTTCTGTCCTCATCTGTGATTGTCTCTCGTCTTTTTCTCTGTTCCACCTAACTCCAGTTATTACAAACTGCTTCTCACTGACTTATCCTTAAAAACTGGATTTTTCTGATCATTAATTTTTTATGGATGCGGTTCATCCTACAAAGGGACAGTCACTGGGAGTTTGGTGTAGAATTTGACAAATTTCTTTCTTGTAATTGACATTCTATTGATGCTGTTAATTTTCGCCTCAAATGAAAATTCTAATTATTCTGATTCCTTTGAACTCTTCTTTTTCTTTTTGTTGACTTTATTGGACACTTTAGAAAACATATTGCTGCTGCTGGTCAGTTAGCTTAAATCTTGTTTTTCAGTACTTGCACGTTATTTTTATAATGTTTTGCTTTTTATTGCTCAGAAACCAGGGGGTATTATTGCTCTTCTCGATGAAGCTTGGTAAGTATAATGGTTTAAGCTTTAATTGGTGTAAATCTTTTAAACAGTTGCTAATCTTTTTGTATGTAGATTTACATGGCCCAAAGTGGCCGAAACAGTTGCTAGAATAAATCATTAAACTGACAAGAACTGAAAAAGGTTCGAAAAAGGATTTAGAACTCTTCAGTTTCAGTGAGACCTATGCCTTCTGTTTTATCTCTACTTTTGCCTCATTGCCCACATGAGATCATATTTTGAGGATTAGAATTGAAAGATATAGCTATTTGTTGCTTTCTCCTCTTATTCAGTATACCACTTCTGTTGATTCCACTGGATGTTTCATACTATTATCAGCATTCTAAAATATCCAAACTCTTGCATCCATTGAAAAACTTCCTTTTATAGAAAATGCCTGTATCTCCATGACGGGATGATCGATAGGCACCGAGTTGTGACTCATGCTTAGTCCTAAATCAGTCCAGTCACTAGCTGCTTATTATCCTCACTTTTGTTCTTCCACAATATGACTCCTTTTCTGGCACCTTCCATAATGATTGCTTTTAGCTTTATCCATGCAAGGAAGATGCTACTTCTTTAGTCTGCAATTCAGTCATCCTTCCCTTTTCCTTGAAAGTTTATATTCGTTTTCCTTCACGTGCTGATAATAAAGAGGCTCCTGTACAACCCAGAGATTCTGTATGCAGATGTTTAACTTGAAGCTATACGTATATATTAACAACCGTTACTTAACAATACTTCAAATTATCAATGAAATTAGACAGTTTCAAAACAATAAGCTTTTGTGGTCATTTTTGTTGGTCTGGTACTGAGATGACTATACGCTGTGTTGTAGCATGTTTCCAAGATCAACTCATGAAACATTTGCCCAAAAGCTCTATCAAACTTTCAAGAACCACAAACGCTTCAGCAAACCCAAATTGGCGCGTTCTGACTTCACTATCTCTCATTATGCTGGTGATGTAAGTTTCTGTTATGTGCTTCTCCTCTTATCATTTATACATTATCTTAATTGTCAAACTTGGAAAGAGGAGCTATGATTTCTAATTGCTCCAAAAAACATGGCTAATTGTTCTGTATTTCAGGTCACTTATCAAACGGAACTATTTCTGGACAAAAACAAAGATTACGTCATTGCTGAACATCAAGACCTCCTGAATGCTTCCAAGTGTTCCTTTGTTGCGGGTTTGTTTCCTTCTTCTGGAGAGGAGTCCTCCAAACAATCTAAGTTCTCATCCATTGGCACCAGATTTAAGGTATGTAGTTTTACTTCTCCCTCTCTCTATATCTATCTATCTAGCTATCTATCTCTTCAAAGCTGTATGTTGAGCTATGAATTTCAATTCTGTACATTTTGCAGCAACAATTGCTATCTCTGCTTGAAACTCTGAATGCCACAGAGCCTCATTATATTCGTTGTGTGAAGCCAAATAATCTTCTTAAGCCAGCCATCTTTGAGAACCATAATGTTCTACAACAACTACGTTGTGGGGTAAGGGCATATATAAATTTTGTTGCTTGTTGACCTTTATTGGATTTTTTTTTTCTTTCGAGAAATAACCTTTATTGGATTTAAAGTGTGTAGCTGCAATTGTCACCAGCCTATTCTCACCATGCATGTATACTTTCAGGGAGTCATGGAAGCGATTAGAATAAGTATGGCTGGATATCCTACTAGAAGGCCCTTCTATGAATTTCTTGACCGTTTTGGGATTCTTGCTCCTGAAGTTTTGGATGGAAGGTATGTGGAGATCTGATTTATACATAACCTGAGCCCATAGAAAGGTTCTAATGTTCTTGCATTTGGATTCATGATAGTACGGATGAAGTCACTGCTTGCAAGAGGCTTCTTGAGAAAGTGGATCTTCAAGGCTATCAGGTGATGGTTTTATTCTGTTTGGTGGATAAACTTCAATCTTGCAGTGTGTTTTTACTTGGTCAGTGGAACTTTCTTGGTTAGTGGAGTCCCTTCAACATACTTGAGGGGACTATTAAACATATCTACCCTGTGTTTCCAGCTCTTGATTTCATAAGCTGCAAATCCTCCTTGTCCAAATATCTGTGTTCCCGTGGGCCCAGAAACCTAATAAATCAACCAGTTTGCTTTTGCAGATTGGTAAGACAAAGGTATTTCTAAGGGCTGGTCAGATGGCAGAGCTGGATGCTCGAAGGACTGAGGTGCTGGGGAGATCAGCAAGCATTATTCAGAGAAAAGTCCGTTCTTACATGGCTCGCAAAAGTTTTACTTTGTTGCGTCGGTCAGCAATACAGTTACAATCTGTGTGTAGAGGTACTACTTGTTTTGTTTTGTTTCTCTCTCCATCGGTTGAAAGATAGGAAGCTGTATAAACCTTCTTGTTTTTTCTCTTTGCTAACTCCAGGAGAACTTGTTCGGAAAGTTTACGAGGGCATGCGAAGAGAAGCAGCCTCTCTAAGGATTCAAAGAGATATACGTATGCATTTTGCTAGGAAAGCTTATAAAGAATTATATTCCTCTGCTATTACAATTCAGACAGGAATGCGTGGAATGGCTGCAAGAGATGAGCTTCGTTTCAGAAAGCAGACAAGAGCAGCAACCATCATTCAGGTTTAAATAACTTCTTGCAAAAGACATTCTACTCCGTTGAAAGATTTTAGCTTTCTACTTTACACATTAAACGAATGTTGTAAAATTGCTACCTTGAAAGCTCTTCGTTTATTGTAACTCAATACCTCTCATCATACCTAACTGATTCTGCAATTCTGTAATGAACTTGTAACTTTCTGCAGAGTCACTGTCGCAAGTTCTTAGCCCGTTTGGACTATAAGAGAATGAAGAAAGCTGCAATTACAACACAGTGTGCTTGGAGGGCCAAAGTCGCTCGTAAAGAACTGCGAAAGCTTAAGATGGTGAACTCTTGTTTTCTGGCTCCACTCAACTATTTGTCTCTTGCATCTGTTATGAACACTTGCTATGACATTTCAGTGCACAGAAAAGCTGTTTTTACTGTCCTTTTATTGTGTGTGCATTGAACCTATAATTCTCGCTTATTTACTGTGTAAAGATTATGAAGGATTTGATTGTAGAATCTTTTACCGTGTTACAGTTTAGACTTTGTATTGTTTTCATGTTTCTGATGAAAATGTATAGTAAATACTCTGGTTGGGGTAAGGCTGCAGCGAACTGTAATTTCTTTTCTTTTTGGTGAATTGTAGACAGCCACAAGTGAATTTTACGCTGAAGGAACTCTAAGATCTATTTTTGATTCTTCGAGCATACACTACAGGGGATTTTTTCCTTGAGGTGTAAATGAGTGATTAGAGACCAAGATCTAACAGGGGGAGTTGCATCTTTGCAGCTTTTGTTTCAGATTCTAGTTCTACACCTTCCTAAGGCTGATTGCTTTCTGCCAAATTAAGAATGGTAATTCTAGATGTTGAGTTGAAACACTAACATATGCTTTTGGTCGACAAATACAGGCTGCAAGGGAAACTGGAGCTCTCCAAGCTGCCAAGAATAAATTAGAGAAGCAAGTTGAAGAATTGACTTGGAGATTACAGCTTGAAAAACGAATGAGGGTGAGTACATTTGCTGAGATCAATATGAAACAAAATAAGTGTATGATAATGTTCCATTGCTATTAACCTGGCGTATTCACTCTTGCGGATGAAATAAAATTTTGTCCTAATGTGAAATGCATATAAGAGAATGCACACAGACACTATGTATATTTGCACACATGTACGCATACACAGTGGAAGAGTTAAAACAGAAGCAAATGGTCATTCTACTAGGGGAACAGTAGCTGAGGCAGGACTTTTGGTCAGCGGGTACAACCATCTATAACTTAAAAGAAGTGTAGACTATTTTATGTCTCTGGTGTGTAGAAGGCCTAATATTAAAATGTTCATGTGGTAGGATGATATACTAAATTATATGTCTGTACATTCTATTCACTTTCTCCTACCATATTCTGTTACTTTGTTTCTATTTAACCTAATCCAAGTACGCACTCTATATTTGTAGACCGACTTGGAAGAAGCAAAAGCTCAAGAAAATGCAAAATTGCAAACAGCTTTGCAAGATACGCAATTGCAACTCAAAGAAACTAAAGAAATGCTCTTGAAGGAACGGGAGACTGCCAAAAAAGCAGCCGAACAAGCCCCTATTATACAGGAGGTCCCAGTGATTGACCATGAATTGATGAATAAGCTTACTGCTGAAAATGAGAAACTGAAGGTGAGGTGGCAAAATATAACGAGTTTCCCTTGTCAACCCTGTTAAATATGGTTGTCAAAGGCAGTTACATCTCATTCCTTACACATTCTCTTCCAAAAAATTCCAGGAATTGGTTAGCTCTCTGGAACAGAAAATTGATGAAACAGAGAAAAAGTATGAGGAGTCAAACAAACTTAATGAGGAAAGGTTGAAGCAGGCTATGGATGCAGAGTCCAAGATTATTCAGTTGAAAACTAATATGCAAAGGTGCAAATTACACTTAAAAGAAATATTTATGCTGATGTTGGGATCAGCACTAGCCTATTCGTTAAATGCAATGGTGATCTATGTGTTGTTCTCATGTTGTGTTTTTATTCTCTTGTTTTTAGGCTTCAAGAAAAAATTTCTGATATGGAAACTGAGAACCAAATTCTTCGGCAGCAGGCCTTATCAACACCTGCTAAAAGGGTGTCAGAAGTTCCATTCACGGTATGTAATTGTCACAAAGATGAATATGATGCATCTCTTCTCGTATTTTTCTTAAACGTTGTGCAAATGATATAAACTTATATGCAGGTTCTGGAAAATGGTCACCATTTTAACGATGAAAACAGAACCAATGTAATGTACACTTTCCAATCATCAATCTTTACTTGATTGGAGCATTTTAATATGCTTCGCCTTCTGTTATTGATGGAATTAAATCACGCAGGAACCACAAAGTATTGCATCAACTAACAATTTTGAGACCCCTGATAGCAAGTTGAGGAGACCCCCAATTGATCGTCAACATGTACGTGCTTGTACTATTTGAGAACTTCACCAGTCATTCTGTTTCTTGAAGTTGTATTGGCTGATTTATCTAAAGAGTGTGTTGACTTTGCTGCAGGAAGATGTCGATGCACTTATTGATTGTGTCATGAAAAATGTAGGCTTTAGTCAAGGCAAGCCTGTTGCAGCTTTTACTATATATAAATGTCTTCTCCACTGGAAATCTTTCGAAGCTGAAAGAACTAGTGTATTTGATCGTCTCATTCAGATGTTTGGTTCCGCCATTGAGGTAATTTCACTTCATTAAAATCATTATGCTTTTATATGGGAGATTCACCGTATGTGGTGATGTCACGGTGTTGACTTGGACATCTTGCACAAACTTGACATTGGTTTTCATGTCTGCACATTACTAACTGAAAATATAGGGCAGTGATATGATGAAGGCACAGCCAAATTGTCTAGACTAGAAGAGGTTAGGGGGGTCGCTTGGTTAGAGACCTGACCTCTAATGTTACTGCATGTAGTGGCTAGGGCCCAACCCATTTCTAGCCAATGTTTCTCAGTTCTGAACTTCCACTCTTCATATATTATCATGTAATCGTATTACATGTATGAAATAGGACAAATGGTGTAATACTGATTTTTATATGGATATGTTTAGGATTATATTGGACATTTGTTTCTTAAATTGAGTTTGAAGGTTTGTGGTTTTATCTGAATTTACTGGTTTTATCTTAAAACTCTGGGCATGTACACCTTGAACTTTTGTGAAGCTCCAGTCCACCATATAGCAGTCCAGTCCATTTAGTATGCTTGTAAC
This sequence comes from Ehretia macrophylla, assembly GCA_037974665.1. Lineage (NCBI taxonomy): Eukaryota > Viridiplantae > Streptophyta > Magnoliopsida > Boraginales > Ehretiaceae > Ehretia > Ehretia macrophylla. The sequence goes on from CM075780.1 coordinate 25,337,062, forward strand.
CTTTTCTGCGAATGTAGTTGGACTACAGCAAACTGAGTGTGGTTGAACCTGCTGAATGGCATGTTTTTCTCGCGCAATGGAAGTTGTCCCTCTACAACTAGATTTAGAAACTCAGTGTGTCAAAAAGATACATGCATCAAAATGTATATTTCTTGATCGAGCTCATGTTGACTTTTGTGTGTGCAATTTATAATTTACGTACGACTTTCCAGCTTGAACTCAAATATATATAAAAGTGCTCTAGGCACACTGAGAACTTTGGTTAGAGAGGGGAAATCCTATACATGGCTGTCATTTTGGTTCTGGACTTGAAGCATAACAAAACTTCAACTGATTGCAGAATCAAGAGACCAATGATCACATGGCTTATTGGCTGTCAAACACCTCTACGCTGTTGTTCTTATTACAAAAAAGCTTAAAATCTGCCGGTACTACAACTCCAGCTCGTAAAGCAACACCTCCGACATCCCTGTTTGGGAGAATGGCCATGGTATTGGAACAGTTTCTACCCTTTTAGTTACTTTATTTAATTTCACTGGTGATGCATGTTAAGCGACTTGGTTAAAGGAATATTTTATTTCAATGCTACATGAATGCTAATACATCTATGATGGTTGTATTCAGGGATTTAGGTCCTCTTCTGTCAACCTTACTGCAGCTGCAGCTGCACTTGAGGTAGTGCGCCAAGTTGAAGCCAAATACCCAGCTTTGCTTTTCAAACAGCAGCTGACAGCTTATGTGGAGAAAATTTATGGAATTATCCGGGACAACTTGAAGAAGGAATTGGGATCTCTGCTTTCTTTGTGCATCCAGGTAGGTTGACTTGTTCTTTTTCACTTTGCAATGCTTCTTCTTGCTCTCTCTTTCTGAGTGTGTGGTTTTTAGAAGAGATGTTCTTAGGATTAATATGTTTGTCTCAACAGCTGTTAACTGAAAGTAGCTTATTCATTTAGGACTAAAGTAGATGACAATCTCCCTGTTCCTTTTGGGTGAGGGATTCAAAATCCTTCAGTATTATCCTGCAAGTATATGCTAATACCATATTACTTAACGAGGAAAACCTTCAGTTCTTTTATGCGTGTCTTAGCTCTTATGTCTTGCATTGTTTAGAAATAAGTTTTTCCTTTAGGCCTTTTTTTTTCTTTCATCTTGTTGGAGAAATCAAAAGGATAAAGTGATAAATGAATGGTCCTTTTGGGAAAATGGTCGTGTTGTTTTTCCATTCAACATTGCATATTGTATAATTCTTGACTTTGTAGGCATTATACAAATTTTCTTTTAAATGTTATTTCTATCTTATGCAGTGAAATGTTGTGCATCTATCTGGAGTGCTTTTAATGATCATAGCTATGCAAACTAAATCTTTTTAGTTTCCTCATGATAAATTAATTTGTTCTATCTTAGGCACCGAGAACCTCCAAAGGAAGTGTGCTAAGATCTGGGCGATCCTTTGGGAAAGATTCTCCTACAAATCATTGGCAGGGAATCATTGAATGTCTCAACTCTCTTCTCAGTACATTGAAAGAAAACTTTGTAAGAATCTCATCATACCACGTTTTGTTTCCTGTTTCTGGACTCCTTTCCAAGAAAAATTTTCATATGGTTGTTGGGGATGCAGGTGCCTCCTATTCTTGTTCAGAAGATATTTACGCAGATTTTTTCATTCATTAATGTACAACTTTTCAACAGGTGATTAGAAATTCCTTGAAACTTTTCTCGTCTTTATTTACATTTTGATGGCAGGCTTTTAGAATGTCTAACTTTGTTAATTTTGTAGTCTACTTCTACGCCGTGAATGCTGTACATTTAGCAATGGAGAATATGTCAAAGCTGGGTTAGCTGAACTAGAGCTTTGGTGCGCCCAGGCAAAAGAAGAGGTTATTTCTACAACGAGTGATATTAAATATCTTTAATTTGTTGTTAATTTATCATCAAATCTCTCAGGATTTCCTTTTTCCTATCATTAATCTTTACTCGTCTCACATCTTCCTTTTTTTTTTTTGTTCAAAAAACTTTTTGAGTGCAGTACGCAGGCTCGTCTTGGGATGAGCTCAAACACATAAGACAGGCTGTTGGGTTCCTGGTAAGTTCATATCCTTCATAGTACTGCCAGCAGTATTTAATCATCATAGACCACTAGCCAACTGGTTAAACATTTGATGGCTTGATTACCTGTGAAGAGGTCCAATCTTTGGTGGACTTAAATTGGACTAGTTTCTTGTGAAATATGTTAGGAATTACTCGTGAAGAGGTCCAATATTAGGTGGACATCGAGTGATGAGATCTTAAAACTTCTTGAAAACTAAACCAGATACTTTTGGCCACCGATAGGGGACCAGAACAAACAATGGTGGAACTAGAGGGGGGCTGGCACCCTGCCAATTCTAGGAATATTCTAATGGCCACACACCCCATCTGTTAAAAGCCTTGTGTGATTTATGTCATTCCCTGCCGTCCCCCACCCCCAAAGAAAAGAAAGAAAAAAATAAGAGTTCAATTGGAAGTAAAAGACTGAGTGTCGCATATTTAATTCAAGCCAGAGTTTCCAATTCAATTTATGTTGCATGCTTTATTCTGGGGGTGATTTTTTTTTTTCTAGTTCTAGTGTGACTTGTAATTTATTTTCTCATTTCTAACTTGTAGGTCATACATCAGAAGTACAGGATTTCCTTTGATGAGATTACCAACGATTTATGTCCTGTAAGTCTCTCTCTGCCCCTCCACCCCCTCCCCTCTCTCTCTTTCTCTCCCCTCTCTTCTCCCTGAAGGATCTCAGGGAGCGGGGGTTCCCTTCAGAGGAGAATGAGATTTCTTACTAGCTGTGAGATATTGCACTGCACCAACAGGACTTCAAATTTCTGGAAAAATGTTCTTAATTGTTTGTAATTAATTATTTTTTGTCTTTATGGGGACCCTGTTAAAATATAACATTTGTCCCATATCGAAAAATCATAAACTCTAAGGCCACCTTATAAGATCTTGGGCTAACTCGACTTAACACCAATTGGTTTTATGATGAAAATCCAATATATCTTTAACACCCTTGGGAACGGGCATGGTCTCTTTGGGCTGACCGCTCAGCTCATGTAATTAACTAGTTTCTACAGTAAATAGTGTAATTGGGAGTTCTGTTCAACTAATTTCATATTTTGTTCTGCAAAGGAGTTATTTGGTCTTATTCTGTTTGTAATCAATTTCACAAACCATTTTGACCTATATATCTGCTCTTTATCTCTTTCCCTCTCTCATGACTGGAAATTTTTGGTTTTCCAGATTCTCAGCGTTCAGCAACTGTACAGAATATGTACACTTTACTGGGATGACAACTACAATACTCGAAGCGTATCTCCTGATGTAAGTTTAATATAGGAAATATGATGTTCTTAAACAGATTCACAGCTCGTTCATATATATTCTAGAAAAAATTGACACTTAAATAAATGGCCATGCAGGTCATTGCCAGCATGAGGGTTCTGATGACAGAGGACTCCAATAATGCCGAGAGCAACTCCTTTCTTTTGGATGACAGTTCAAGGTAAAAGTTTCTTCATGCTTCATTGAGTTTTTTTTTTTCATCCCACTCTGCAATAATTAGTACAGAAACATTCTTGACATTGGCTGATGCATTTTTATATGCTACAGTGTTTTCCTTGTCTCAAACGTACAAATACAAGTTATAACTAATCTATGTTTCTCGTTGCAGCATCCCATTCTCAGTTGATGATATTTCCAATTCATTCCAAGTCAAGGATTTCTCAGATGTCAAACCAGCAGCCGAGCTTCTCGAGAATCCAGGCTTCCAATTTTTACAAGACTGCAGTTAACGAACTGTGAGCCAGCTTTTTCTGCGTTTAGTCTATCTCGAATATCCTTGATGGAAGTATTATATATTGTAAATCCATTCTTTTTTCTATTCCTTTTATTTTTTCCCCAATATAGGTTGGTTAATATTATTCTTTGTATTTAGAATTGTAAAAATCCATAGCATAAGCGCGTGCCGTCCGTTTAGTGGGCCATTGCTTTTTTGCTGTGTCAACATGAGCAGCATTCTTTATAGGAAAGTTAGGGGGAGGTATAACAATATACCAGAAATGTGGTCTAAAGTTTTTTCCATCCCAACCATATCTCTCGTATTTCTTGTAATTCAATGATTATGGACACCGGCATAATTAAAATTTTTGATTGGTTTCTCCTACACTGATTATGTCTGTATGCAATATTGTTGTTATTGCTTAGTCGTTTCCTCTATTTCTTTTCTTAGATTTTTGCTTTTGAACTGCAGCAGTGGTTTTCCAGGCTCTATTCTACCAGGGCAGAGACTGGAAAATTGACCACTTTGTCCCAGAGATTAAGAATGAGCTTGCTAAGATTTTTCATGTTAAGCTTAGTCTTGTTAAACGATAAACTAACGCTGTGACTGATTGAGTTGCTAACCAAGCTAATCTAAGTAATTTACCACCGGGTTGGTCTAACATATACCTCAGATTTCTCATTCTTTATCCTTTACCTTTCTTTATTCAGTGGACATGGTAATATATTATATGCATGCCCTTTCAATGGTGGAGCCATACTTGCATGAGTGGGGGTTGCTTAAATTTTTATCGAAAGTGTTTTTTTTTTCATAGGTGTTTATAGGTTAAAAAATCAATTTATCTCTATTGAAAAAAATTTATTTGTATATGAGTGTTAAATTGTGTAATTTTTTAGCTTTTATTGAGCATAAATCTTGAATCTACTCGTAACAAATTGATGGTAGGAATGAGGAACATATCTTCAAACAAGTTTTACCTTGAACCATAAAATGTTATGAGTGGAAGTTACCTGTCATTTTAGTAGAGAACTACGTAAAATTGATCAAGTACAAAATTCCTACAAATTTACAACCCTAAAGGCCTCTCTTGTGCATTTATACCATCACTGATACGCTGGGTGATATCGGACAGCGAAATTAGTTGTGCTTTGACGGGAGTAATACTTAAATATGTGAAGTTGTTCAAACTTAAAAATTTTGATTATAATTAATCATTATTCGATCGTTCCATCTAACTGTTACATTGGTTTTTTAGAGTAACTAATTTGACTTTAATCATAAAACTAATAAGGAAAATTATTTTAATCAGTTTGAATTAATGCTACTCTCTCACATATTGGTGAGACTTACATATGTAGATATTACTAACCATGTTAGAAACTGATGTATAGTAATCTGAAGTAATGCAAGAATTTTTCAACTAATAAACGCTGACAACTATTCTGAAAGTCAATAATTTGAGTGTCTCAGCATTTTTGGGTTGGGCCACAGCCTGTGAGAAATTCACATGCTTTCCTTTAATATCTTAGTCATCTGCACCAGAGTCTTCACCACATCCTTTCTACACCACCAAATTTCACTTGCCATGGGACCATAAGGCCTCAATAACTGGACCACCACCATTTTTCAAGCCATTGCAGTGTAATTTTGCATGTTTCATCTAGACTTAAATATCCGATTGAGCAAGATTACTATGTCGTTTGCACTTGAGATATGAGTAAGAGATTTGCTCATATCTCAAGTTCGAATAAATTAGGAAGCTTTTTAAATTTTTTTTTTTTTTTAGGGACCAATTTCTGTAAGTTTTGTAGTTAATTAATTTGGATCATGTCTCCTCTAATTGGGGTTATGAAACTAGGATTTGGCATCTTGAATATAAGTTTGAAGTTTCGAACTTTTTAAGGAGAGTTTTATACACGAGAAAAAGAAAAAAAAGAAAAAGAAAAAAAGGACAAGGGTACCCTGTCGGCTAATGTGGAACAAGTTGCCAAACTGTCAAAAACATGGATTATCCAAATCAAGATATTGATATTCATCTACATCCAAATAGGATAATGATCTTTCTTGATTCGAAATGGGCCCTTAACAGGCTGTAATTATAAGGTCCCACGACCAGAAGTTGCACAAAACTTATGCCTCCGCATGCATCATCCGTGCATCTGGAACTGCTGGGCTCACTAGGGTACGAAACACCAGCTCATATATGAAAAATAAAGATCATTTTTACTTGTGACAAGTGTACATTTCATTTGACATCTTGAGTGAAGTGGTCGGATAGTAATTAATTATAGCTAAACTGTCTCAAAAATTCAAATGTATGTTCTCGTATCACATATATTGTTTGGCTCTTGATTGAGTTGGAACAGGTGTTGGAACTATCGTTACATCACGAGTTTATAATTTTGAGATAAATTTAATATAATTCTTCTTAAGATGAGTTCTTCGTCATTAAAAAAAAAGTGTACATTCCAGCGGATCCTCCAGCAACAACAAGATCCTGGACATTCCCAAGAGTTGCTAACTCGATTCAAGGCCTAGGCAATCGAGAATTGATATCTTGAATTTTTAACAAATTTGAGCTTATTTTGAAGTTCCTTAATGGTGCATTTTGTGTAAAGTGATCACCTTTGTAAAGTTATTACCCTGCTTAAAAGTTTAATTGTTAGAGATTTATTTATCATCTTTAACACGCATCTTTGCTTGCAAGTAGGACTTTATAATCAGTTCTTGCACATGAAAACATGTTTTTAAAGGCAACCTGTGACAAGATTTTTTGAACTCATAATTAATTTTAGTATTTAGGGTTTGGCGTATCTTAGCCTTACCTTTCGCATGGGTTTGATGCACATTTTGTGATCGGGAGAAACTTACTTATCTTATTGTTTAAGGGCTTTAGCCGTGTTTGATTTTATTACTTTGTTGTTTTATCTTATTTAATAAGATCGCTTATCCTGGTTAGAATTCCTAGCTAAGTGTTGATAATTATTTTTTCAAAATGATGTAGTACTCGTATAGTTGCCATTATTGTCCTGGGGCGTTAATACATGTTAGCGTTGTTGGAATAAAAATCCCCATCAACATCACTATTCAAATATTCTAGAGCAAGCCCCAAAGAGATTGAGAGCCGATAGGCGATCACTTTCATGGATCAAGTACAAGGTCATGTATACATCTTAAATTTGTCTTACTAGGCAGCTGAAGAATGAAGATGAGGTCGACACAAAACAGAAATCCACCTTTTCTTAAATTTGTCTACTTTGGTATTTTTGGACACCATTTTTTTTTTTAAAGAAAAACTTATGAGACATGAGTATAAATAAGCTTGTGCAAGTATTGTTTTTAGTTAATGATTTGAACCCAAAATTTATTTATTGGACATACATATTCTCTCGTGCACTAAACCTAGGTTTCGAGCTTGTAAGTAAAATTAAGGTTATAAATATAAAAAAATATTTTGGAATTCAAATTTAGTGTACTGAAATAATTAATCGATTAATTATTTAAACTCATAACACTGATTTATAAACAAATCTGTATATATTAATATCTCTCACCTTTTAATATGGGCCATTATACATTAATCACTACCAAACAAATCAAGGGTATACATCCAACCTCTTCTAGTCTTATCATAAAATACAAAGTATCACCCTCGTGTGTTGAGTAAGGTATGGACCACAACGAATTAATTCTCGATGGAGTGAGAAAGAATATCCCATTAGGATTGATCAATGATTAGGCCCATATGATAGATTTCTATCAAGGAAAAGACATTCTCAGATTTAATCCTAGCCTTGCCATTAGATAATATGCAGCGCAAAAGTGGTGACGGGCCAATTTCTTATTTTGGCAGTGTTAAGATCTGATTTTAACTAATGTTTTTATTGATTATGTATGGATATTGCGTGTAAAATTTTGTTATTGTAGATAAGTTGCTATGAAGTATTCAAGTGCAAGAGAAATTCGAGTTATGAAGAGTTCTAGTGTAAGTAGTATTCAAGCCATGAAGAGTTCAAGTTCAAATAGAGTTTATACTATGAAGAGTTCCTATATCTTTAGGGATAAGGTGATAAAGGTTCAAACTATCAAGAACTCTTGTGCAAAAGAGATAATCTTGAAAACACTCCTACCTATACTCGACATCTGCACCAAACTCCACAAATAGGCATCTCAATTCTCAGTTAAAGTGTGGTGAGCTGTGAGCAAAGAATAGGAAGCTGAACCGTGAAGTTAGCTATAGGCTGTCTGTATCTAGTCGTGTTGCAACATGTTGTGTAACAGAGTGTATTGAATGTTCTAACTAGTGTTGCAACACAGTCTGTTTTTGTCATATGTATTGACCAATCTATCTAGAGTTTCAAGACTCTTTTGTTTTTATTTTTGTATACATTCTTTGGGAGAAGAAGGTGCGTTCTCGAGAAAGAACTTTGTAAGTCGAGGAGAGCTCGCCAAACTAGAGAATCTACTAAGGGAATCTTACACCTAGGTGGCAAGGGTAAAGAAGGAGTCTTTAATTACGTAGGTTCCATTGGTGTTTGTAATCTCTTGAAACTTAGTGGATTGGTTTGTTAGACCAGGGAATGGCCTCATGGACATAGACCAGGTTGGTTGAACCACGTTAAAATTTATGTGTTCTTACTTTTGTTGCAACAAATTTACTTTCCTGCAAATTCACTTAGTTGATTTGTGTAATTATCGAATTGATTAAGGGCCATAAATTTACAGGCAGTCTTGCATATATTGATTTAGATTTATTGACGATGAATTGTTCAAATTATTTTATCATAACAAGAGGTTTGTTGGTGTTTTGTGGAGCTTGATGAGTTGTTAAAATGTCAATTTAGATTCAAAAGTGGAGTTAATAAGCCCAAGTTGTTGTTTTTATGTGAGGATTTCATATAGATGTTTTACTTTCATGGATAATTTTTTTGTTTTTTTTTTCGTATTTGACGCATATCTTTAGTTACTTCAATAGTTTGCTTTTTTTTTTTTAATGTTTTACAACTAAGTTAATTAATTTTGTTGTCAAGATAATTTGGGTCGTATTATGATGTCTTATATTCTTTAATAACGTTATAATGTTACAAAAGAATCTAAAAATCTACTTTGCGACACTTTTGTTTCTTTTAATTTGTTTCTAATTGACGCCACCGAATGACGACCCCCTCCCTCTCCTAAAATAAAGGAGAAGAAGAAAGAAAGATTGGTAATAGATAGAAAGAAAAGAAATATAAATTAACTAGCAGTATGTTTTATGCTATATGCATCAAATTAATTGTTCTTTTTCATTTTTTTGTTCTATTTGAACTGATATTGTTGTCATGTAAATAGGTTTGTCGTATTATAATAATAGGATATGACATGAATCTTTTGTCACTTCAGATTCCCTTTAGGTCATGTCTCGTTTGTCTATTTATAATAAATGAGATTTTCTTTATTAAAGGAAATCGCTTTAGTCGCGTCAGGTTTGCCTTATTATGAATTATTAGGAATCTCTTTATGTCATGTCAGCTTTTCTTTTATTAAAGGAAGCTGCTTTAGTCATTGTCAGAAATAGTAAGGATTCCGCTTGTATTATTAGGCTTTGTAAGCGTTTGCCTATAAATAATGAAAAACCCCTGACTAAAGGGGTAGAGTTAGATTTGGATTGAAACACATCTTCTACTTCTCTCTCTCAAACTGAGCCTTTATGTCTTCCGCCTCCCACTCTGTCCCTTCCCCTTAAGTGGTCTCAGAGCCTAATAAACTGTAGCACTTCCGTATTCTGGTATTGAAGGTCTTAAACTATACTTGTATGTTGAACACTAGAGTCTTTGGAAACAGGGCAATAGCCGTTAAAGAGTGAATGAAAGGCGTCGTAAGTCCCGCAGTAAGTTCAGTTATGACCAGTGTATCCATCATGACTGATCTTTCTCTGCCAAAACAAGAAATTGTTGCTAACAACTCTAAAATCACTTCCCTTGATCCTTCCGCATCTCATTATGAGGTAGACATAACCCAAACACCTTCATCTACCAAACCAGGAGAACTCTTCAAACTCTCTCAATTAAACCCATACTCATATTACCAAACTTCCCAACTTACACAAAAGTTCAAATCTCTATTACCTATCAAACCAGCAGCCCTTACAGCTGTGTACAAATCCTTTACAGTCTCTGTACAATCTGTATCCTCTTCCCGCTCAGAAACCTATCTTCCTATACTTTCTGAACCTGATCTCCGTAGATATAGACAGAAAGGCTACAAAGGTTTACACCTTGGAGCTATTCGTCTAGCCTTACAGCCTAGTTTCCTTGCCGGAAAGAATGTTTCATGTCTAGTCTCTTTACTAGATACTAGGTGGCGTAAGTTTGATGATGCACTCATATGTGCCGTTGAAGCAGGTCTTCACAATGGCCATGTCCTTATCCAGGTTGAACCAAACTTCACCCTTGATCTTTTTCGTCCTACCCTTTCTCAAACCATACAGGTCCTTATCCAACTTTATAGAGCTGATATGAACCCAAATGAAACTGTTGTTGCACTCTATCATTCCATGACCTATAAAGTCCAAACCCATCTCTTTTTCATGGACCACAACTGCAAGTCTCGAGTCCATGTATTAGGTGATAGTGATGTTACCCAACCAAAGATTTACACCAAACATGAACTCATTTTCCCTCCTCGATGGAAAAATGATTATGAAAGAAGTCATAGCTGATCAATCATCCACGATTTACCAAGAATCTCTAGACATCCTCTAGAACCAGGTCGTGTCTACATATCATTTCCAACACAATCCTAACCAACTGAACCATGTGAAAAATGCCAACTTGCTGGACATCCTCAGTCCTATCTACACTGTGTCAGAAAACCCTTTGCTGCCAGATCTAGGTCCTTTAGATATGTTTGTTCTGTTAATTTTCCTGAAGACATCTATTGTATAGGAGAAGCCGACAACGCATACGTTGGTAAATGGCGTGTAACCAAAACCAGACCACAAGATGTTGGACAAATTGAGTCAGCAATCAATTGGAGCAACATGAATGCAAAAGCTCAGAATGCTGCCATTCAAAAAATATGGTCAGATCTCAAAGAACATGTTGCATGGACAAAACAGGCCCATGATCATCTCAGACAAGGTTGTTATGAACAGTATAATTACCTCCACAAGGATTTCCACTAGAATCACATATACCACCAGAAGACTCCAATCAACTGGAAAAAAACTGCAGAAAGCCGCTTCAGTTCGGAACCCTTCCGGACAAGTTCGTTCTTGGAACAGCGTCAACATGATCAACATACAGAAATCTTCTTCCGAGAAGCATTATCTTGATTCAGACGAGTTCAAAAGAAAAACTTGCAAAACTAGCTAAGCCAAAGAAGCAGTCCTCTCATCCTTGGAAGCATAATCTAAAGCCAGATCATGCAATTTGGATACCAAGTGAAAATTGTGAAAAAAGCCTATTGGGTTGATCTCACACCACCTCCACATTATCTCTCCAAAGAGAAAATTATCCCAACTGGGTAGGGTGATGAAGACGAGAAAGAAGATCCTAGTGAAATTTCTTCTGTTATTTCGTCCTTTGACTTCTTTGATCCGTTTGAGAAGGATTCATCATCTCAGACAATTCCACCATACAAAGGACCAGTTCTTATGCAAACTATTGTGACTCCATTCTACACGGACACCACAAGAACACGAACACATAACTCAGTGCAGACTAATCCTGATGATTCAGAAACAACCAGTGACCAGGGAGAAACTTCCCAAGCTGGTGAGCACTGGAACCAACAACCGCCACATGCACAAGTCCCACAGGTTCTACAACAGCAACCTCAGAGACAACAAAACATTGAAGGAAAAGTTTTCATCCCATATGCTCCAGATCACAAGCAATTCTGGAACATTGATGCAATTCCTCTTGACGACAGACTAAAATATCTTGAGAAAATCATGGATAAATAGATAATCTCTCCGAAATCCTACTCTTGAAATACGAGATATCATTGACCGTCTTGTTGCTGCTTTTACAGGATCACTTCGAAGTTGGTGGACAAGAATTCTGTCAGAATTGAAAGACAGATCATCCTGACAGATGCAGATCCTATTCAGATATTCTTAAGATGTCTACGAACCATTTTTGTAGGACAAACAACCCAAGAGATTGAAAATGCATAAAATGAGTTCTTACTCAACAAATGCTGTGATGTTGCAAAACTTGGAGATTACTATCTTAGACAGGAAGCTCTGTATTTTATCTTTGGAAAAAATACAGAAACCATCAAGAAGGCGTTCGTCTTTAACATGCCACAACCTCTTCCTGAATTGCTCGAAACAGAGTTCAAACGAGCCGATATTACAAATCTAAGACATGTGAGTTTTGTTCACTTGTACCAGATGACTAGAAAGCTCATTCAAGATCAGTGCGAGTCCAAGTGACTTGGCAAGCTCCTCAAGAGCAATGAGCAGAAAACAATGGATACCTTTTGCAGAAAAGATTTCTAAAAGTTTGGCTGTCACACTCACAGCTACTTTCCATGTTCATGTCACAAATACAAGAAGCACAAACATCAGAAAATGTTTCACAAGTCCAGAAAACCTTTCAAGAAATTTAGATTTGTGAAGAGAAGATCAAAACACTCTTCTTCCACTAAGTGTTTTCTTTGTGGAAAGAAATGACATTTTGCAAAGGATTGTTACCTCAAGAAGTTTAAGAAGCTACCAACCAAGCTTGTTCAGTTCATTTCAACTCAAAACTTTGACGACCAGCTATACACATGGACTTCCGAACCAGATTAAGCCGTCCTTAACCTTGATACAGCCTCATCCTCAGATCTCACCTCATAATCCGAATCCTCTGATTTTGAACCAAACCTCTTCATAGCCAAAATACACAAAACCACTAAACAACCAATCCTTACCACTTCCCAAGCTACTTTTACCCCATGACAGATCTATAAGCCATACATAAAGCTTGTTGTTAACCCTCCAGGATATGTTCTTATCACCGTTACTGCACTTTTAGACACAGGTTCATGTATTTCTTTCATGAAATCCAAGTGTCTTCTTCCTGACTTTTTGATTTCCTCTAGAGCAACCTTTACCACTACTTCTGGTAATGGATTTGTAAGTGAAGCACATTCCATGACCATTCCCATACACTTATCCCCAGATGTCTCAGTTCGACACAGCTTTTACCAGTATGATCAATGTTGTGAAGATATTTTCTTAGGAATGAGTTTTCTCACCTTACTTGCTTCATTCTCATTTCAGACATATGGTTTCCAATTCTTACACAATCAGTATACCCTTTGGGTATCTTTACAGGAATTACCCTCACAAGTTTTAGCCATTCAAGATGATGAATTTGTTGAAGAGAGAAACCTAATCCTTTCCTGTTGCGGTGATCTTCCAAACAAGTTTTGGGAAAGAGAGAAACATTTCGTCTCTCTACCTTACAGAGAAAATTGGCAGATGCCACTAAACCGCCTCTCATCCAGGAATGCCAAAAGATGAAGATCTTTGTCAAGCTGAAATTCAAACACTCTTTGAGCAAGGTCTCATCTGACCATCCAGATCTCCATGGGCAAGTCATGTCTTTTATGTCAACAAAAGATCTGAACAAGGACATTATGAACGGAACGTCATGCCATTTGGTCTCAAGAATGCACCGTCTAAGTTCCAACACAAAATGGATGATGTGTACCGACCCCTTGCGCAGCACTGTATTGTCTACATTAATGATATTTGGGTATTCAGTAACACAGCTGAAGAACACCACCAGCATCTCCAACAATTCCAATAACTAACCTACCAGCATGGATTAGTTCTAGCTGAATCCAAGATGAAAAATTGGTCTAAATGCTATTGATTTTCTTGGTTTGTAGATCAGAGAATGACACATTCTTTTACAGGACCACATATCAAGCAAGGTCCTCGACTTTCCTAATGAACTTAGAACTGTTACACAGATCCAACAGTTCCTTGGCCTTATCAATTATGCTTCATCCCTTGTCCCAGCATTGGCCAACTACACCAACCAAATTTCCAAGTACCTCTGAAAAGCCAACATTGAAAATTGGTCTCCAGAAGCTACAGTTGTAGTTCAAAAGCTAAAGGAGCTATGCAAGACACTTCCTTCTCTCAAGATCCCAGGTCCAGAGCAACTCATTTTGCAGACTTATGCTTCCCTTGATTTTTGGGCAGCAGTCCTCATTGAAGAAGACAATGGACACAGAAAAGTCTGTGGTTACAAATCAGGATCATTCACGCCAGCACAGCGCAACTATCCCTCTTTCAAAAGAGAAGTTCTTGCAGTTATTCAAGGAATCAAAAAATTCAAGTTTTATCTTGCTCAGAATCCTTTCATTATTGAAACAGATTTTAAAGAATTTCAGGGTGTTCTGAAAAGAAAGCAGAATGATATTCTGGATCCACAACTCATCCGATGGACAAAATAGATTTCCCAGTTCAATTGGATAATGCGACACATCCCTTGTTCCAGATCTTATTCCATTGTCCAATTGAACTAGGAAATCAATTCTGTCCATCGGATGAGTTGTGGATCCGGAATATCATTCTGCTTTCTTTTCAGAATACCCTGAAATCCTTTAAAATTTGTTTCAATAATTAAAGGATTCTGAGCAAGATAAAACTCGAATTTTTTGATTCCTTGAATAACTGCAAGAACTTCTCTTTTGAAAGAGGGATAGTTGCGTTGTGCTGGCGTGAATGATCCTGATTTGTAACCACATACTTTTCTGTGTCCATTGTCTTCTTCAATGAGGATTGTTGCCCAAAAATCAAGGGAAGCACCAGTCTGCAAAATGAGTTGTTCTGGACCTGGGATCTTGAGAGGATGAAGTGTCTTGCATAGCTCCTTTAGCTTTTGAACTGCATTTGTAGCTTCTGGAGACCAATTTCCAATGTTGGCTTTTCGGAGGTACTTGGAAATCTGGTTGGTGTAGTTGGGCAATGCTGGGACAAGGGATGAAGCATAATTGATAAGGCCAAGGAACTGCTGGATCTGTGTAACAGTTCTAAGTTCATCAAGAAAGTTGAGGACTTTGCTTGATATGTGGTCTTGTAAAAGAATGTGTCATTCTCTGATCTGCAAACCAAGAAAATCAATAGCATTTAGACCAATTTTCATCTTGGATTCAGCTAGAACTAATCTATGCTGGTAGGTTAGTTCCTGGAATTGTCGAAGATGCTGGTAGTGTTCCTTAACTGTGTTACTGAATACCAAAACATCATCAATGTAGACAATATAGTGTTGCGCAAGCGGTCGGTATATATCATCCATTCTGTGTTGGAACTCAGATGGTGCATTCTTGAGACCGAATGACATGACGTTTCTTTCATAATGTCCCTGTGGAACAACAAAAGCAGTTTTGAATCTATCAGCTTCAGTAATACCAATTTGCCAAAATCCAGATTTCATATCAAATTTGGAGAAGAATTTGGCTTTGGATAGCTTCTGAAGGAGTTGTTCCTTTCTTGGAAGAGGGTATTTGATATCCTGTAATTGATCATTGAGTTGGCGATAATCGATCACCAATCTTTTCTTTCCTCGGACTTGTTAAGATCTTTTGTTGACATAGAAGGCATGACTTACCCACATAGATCTGGATGGTCAGATGAGACCTTGCTCAAGGAGTGTTTGAATTTCAACTTGACAAAGATCTTCATCTTTTGGCATTCCTGGATGAGAGGTGGTTTGGTGTGGCATCTACCAATTTTCTCTATAAGGTAGAGAGACAAAATATTTCTTTCTTTCCCAAAACTTATTTGGAAGATCACCGCAACAGGAAAGGAAAAGGTTTCTCTCTTCAGTAAATTCATCATCTTGAATGGCTGAAACTTATGAGGGTAATTCATGTAAAGATACCCAAGGGGTATACTGATTGTGTAGGAATTGGAAACCATCTGTCTGAAATGAGAATGGAGTAAGTAAGGTGAGAAAATCCATTCCTAAGAGAATATCTTCACAGCATTGATCATATTGGTAAAAGTTGTGTCGAACTGAGACATCTGGGGACAAGTGTATGGAAATGGTCATAGAATGTGCTTCACTTGCAAATCCACTACCAGAAGCAGTGGTAAAGGTTGCTTTGGAGAAAATCAAAAATTCAGGAGGAAGACACTTGGATTTTAT
The DNA here is from genome assembly GCA_037974665.1 of Ehretia macrophylla. Taxonomy (NCBI): domain Eukaryota; kingdom Viridiplantae; phylum Streptophyta; class Magnoliopsida; order Boraginales; family Ehretiaceae; genus Ehretia; species Ehretia macrophylla. The sequence continues at coordinate 25,353,013 of CM075780.1, forward strand.
AATGGAAATACATGAACCTGTGTCAACAAGTGCAGTAACAGTGATAGGAACATATCCTGGAGGGTTTATAACAAGCTTTATGTACGGCTTATAGATCTGTCCTGGGGTAAAGGTAGCTTGGGAAATGGTAAGGATTGGTTGCTTAGTGGTTTTGTGTATTTTTGGCTATGGAGAGGTTTGGTTCAGAATCAGAGGATTCGGATTCTGAGGTGAGATCTGAGGATGAGGTTGTATCAAGGTTAAGGATGGCTTGATCTGGTTCGGAAGTCCATGTGTATAGCTGGTCATCAAAGTTTTGAGTTGAAATGAACTAAACAAGCTTGGCTGTTAGCTTCTTGGACTTCTTGAGGTAACAATTCTTTGCAAATGTCATTTCTTTCCACAAAGAAAACACTTAGTGGAAGAAGAGTGTTTTGATATTTTCTTCACAAATCTAAATTTCTTGAAAGGTTTTGTGGACTTGTGAAACCTTTTCTGATGTTTGTGCCTCTTGTATTTGTAACACGAACATGGAGAGTAGTTGTGAGTGTGACAGCCAAACTTTTGGAAATCTTTTTTGCAAAAAGTATCCAATGTTTTCTTCTCATTGCTCTTGAGGAGCTTGCCAAGTCGCTTGGACTCGCACTGATCTTGAATGAGCTTTCCGGCCATCTGGTACAAGTGAGCAAGACTCACCTGTCTTAGATCTGCAATATTAGCTCGTTTGAACTCCGTTTTGAGCAATTCAGGAAGTGGTTATGGCATGTTAAAGACAAATGCCTTCTTGATGGTTTATGTATTTCCCCAAAGGTAAAATACAGAGCTTCCTGTCTGAGATAGTAATCTCTAAGTTTTGCAACATCACAACATTTGTTGATTAAGAACTCTTTTTCTACCTTTTCAATCTCTTGGGTTGTTTGTCCTACGAAAATGGTTCATAGACATCTTAGGAATATCTGAATAGGATCTGCATCTGTCAGGATGATCTGTCTTTCTTCTTCTGACAGCATTCTTGTCCACCAACTGCGAAGTGATCCTGTAAAAGCAGCGACAAGTTGGTTAATGATATCTCTTATTTCAAGAGTAGGATTTCGGAGAGATTCTCCATTTATCCATGCATCCATTTTCTCAAGATATTTGAGTCTGTCATCAGGAGAAATTGCATCAATGTTCTAGAATTGCTTGTGATCTGGAGCATATGGGATGAAAACTTTTCTTTCAATGTTTTGTTGTCTCTGAGGCTGCTGTTGTGGAACCTGTGGGACTTGTGCTTGTGGCGGCTGTTGGTTCCGATGTTCACCAGCTTGGGAAGTTTCTCCCTGGTCACTGGTTGTTTCTGAATCATCATGATTAGTTTGTACTGGGTCATGTGTTCGTGTTCTTGTGGTGTCCATGTAGAACGGAGTCACAGGAGTTTGCATAAAAACTGGTCCTTTGTATGGTGGAATTGTTTGAGATGATGAATCATTCTCAAACGGATCACTAGTTGTTTCTGAATCATCAAAGAACTGGTCCTTTTTTCTCGTCTTCATCACCCCACCCAGTTGGGATAATTTTCTCTTTGGAGAGATAATGTGGAGGTGGTGTGAGATCAACCCAATTGGCTTTTTCGTAATTTTCACTTGGTATCCAGACTGCATGATCTGGCTTTGGATTATGCTTCCAAGGATGAGAGGACTGCTTCTTTGACTTAGTTGGCTTTGCAAGTTTTTCAGCAAGTCATTCTCTTTTTCTTTTGAACTCGTCTGAATCAAGATAATGCTTCTCGGAAGAAGATTTCTGTATGTTGATCATGTTGACGTTGTTTCAAGAACGAACTTGTCCGGAACGATTCCGAACTAAAGCGGTTTTCTGCAGTTTTTTTCAGTTGATTAGAGTCTTCTGGTGGTATATGTGATTCTTGTGGAAAGCCTTGTGGAGGCCATTATACTGGTCACAACAACCTTGTCTGAGATGATCATGGGCCTGTTTTGTCCATGCAACATGTTCCTTGAGATCTGACCATATCTTTTGAATAGCAGCATTATGAGCTTTTGCATTCATCTTCCAAACACGTTTTGGGAAAAAGAGAAACACTTCGTCTCTCTACCTTACAGAGAAAATTGGTAGATGCCACACCAAACCGCCTCTCATCCAAGAATGCCAAAAGATGAAGATCTTTGTCAAGATGAAATTCAAACACTCCTTGAGCAAGGTCTTATCTGACCATCCAGATCTTCATGGGCAAGTCATGCCTTTTATGTCAACAAAAGATCTGAACAGGTCCGAGGAAAGAAAAGATTGGTGATCGATTATCGCCAACTCAATGATCAATTGCAGGATATCAGATACCCTCTTTCAAGAAAGGAACAACTTCTTCAAAAGTTGTCCAATGCTAAACTCTTCTCCTAATTTGATATGAAATCTGGATTTTGGCAAATTGGTATTACTGAAGCTGATAGATTCAAAACTGTTTTTGTTGTTCTGCAGGGACATTATGAATGGAACGTCATGCCATTCGGTCTCAAGAATGCACCATCCGAGTTCCAACACAGAATAGATGATGTATACCGACCCCTTGCGCAACACTGTATTGTTAACATTGATGATGTTTTGGTATTCAGTAACACAGCTGAGGAACACCACCGGCATCTCCGACAATTCCAGGAACTAATCTACCAGTATAGATTTGTTCTAGTTGAATCCAAGATGAAAATTGGTCTAAATGCTATTGATTTTCTTGGTTTGCAGATCAGAGAAGGACACATTCTTTTACAGGACCACATTTCAAGCAAAGTCCTCGATTTCCTGATGAGCTCAAAACTGTTACTCAGATCTAGCAGTTCCTTGGATTGATCAATTATGCCTCTTACATGTTCCATCCTTGGCCAGCTACACTAGCCAAATTTCCAAGTACCTCAGAAAATCCAACATTGGAAATTGGTCTCCTAAAGCCACAATTGCAGTTCAATAGCTGAAAGAACTCTGCAGAACACTTCCTTCTCTCAAGATCCCAGGTCCAGGACAACTCATTTTGCAGACTGATGCTTCCCTTGATTTTTGGGCAACAGTTCTCATTGAAGAAGATAATGGACATAGACAGGTCTGTGCTTACAAACCAGGATCTTTCACGCCAGCACAACGCAACTATCCCTATTTCAAAAGAGAAGTTCTTGTAGTTATTCAAGGAATCAAAAAATTCAAGTTTTATCTTGCTCCTAATCCTTTCATTATTGAAGCATATTTTAAAGGATTTCAAGGTGTTCTTAAAAGAAAGCATAATGATATTCTGGATCCACAACTCATCCGATGGACATAATGGATTTCCTAGTTCAATTGGACAATGCGACACATCCCAGGCAAAGAGAATATTCTTGCTGATTTTCTTTCTCGTACACCACCATCCGAGAAAGCTGTATGCATGGTAAATCCAAATGGTCGCACACTTCCATCTTCCCTTGTTTCAGGTCTTATTCCAGGCAGTTCCAGCTCAAATCCAGATCCCATTGATGGCCAGTCTCAGACATTTTATGACTTGAGTCCAGACCAACAAGCACAATTTCTCGCAGCCCTCCCTGAGGAGCTCAAGCTAACAATGCTCCGATCATTCACCAGAAGCCAGATCACTGATTTCTTTGAGGAATTCGTTGAGATCAAGCTCAGAAGAATTATTGATCTATTATCCTCTGTCTATTATGTTCGCAACGTTGTTCGTCACAATCCCTAGCATGAAGAACCATGGGATACAGTTCTTGATTTCAATAATTATGACTTTTGAAAGATATAATTCTTGTATCTTTGATATTGGCTTAATTATTATCCTATGGCAGTTCTTTTTGATCCAGAACTTATTCAGATACATGTTCGTGTGTTCCCAGAATCCCACTTTGTCAAGCTATTCTCACAGGTGTTTCAGTCATTTAACCCTCCAACACTCATCACCGGTCAAGTTATACGGCATCAGCAGGTTTTCATCATTCGCCTCATAGATGTTTGGAATCTTGTCATTCCGCCAACCATCATCCCAATCAACCATTTCCACCTCTAACAAGAGCCTTGAATTTCATTTCTTGGGAACAATGTCTTATTGTCAAAAGAGCTACTGCTAGAACTCATGGTCCAGATGTTTCTAATCTTACAAAATTTTGGGACGTCCACTTCCTTGATAGCCTCACTTTTCATGAGCATCTTCTAGCCTTCTAGAATTTTTCTCAAGAAGATGGCTATTCCACTGCAGACCTTGGGTCTGACTACGACCCGTGGAGGGGCGATCTTAGCCAAAACAGTCAGGAGTGGTGGGATGATATCAATCTCAATAACGACAGATGGTGACTCATTGCAGACAAGATTCTAGGAATCCCAGGTAGACCCTATGACGAAGCTTCGTGTCATGTAAATAGGTTTGTCATGTTATAATAATAGGATATGACAGGAATCTTTTGTCACTTCAGATTCCCTTTAAGTTATGTCTCGTTTGTCTGTTTATAATAAGTGAGATTTTCTTTATTAAAGGAAACCGCTTTATTCACGTCAAGTTTGTCTTATTGTGAATTATTATGAATCTCTTTATGTCATGACAACTTTTCCTTTATTAAAGGAAGTTGCTTTAGTCCTTGTCAGGAATAGTGAATATTCTGCTTGTATTATTAGGCTTTGTAATCGTTTGCCTATAAATAATGAAGAACCCCTGACTAAAGGAGCAGAGTTAGATTTGGATTGAAACACATCTTCTACTTTTCTCTCTCAAACTGAGCCTTTAGCCATGTCTTCCGCCTCCCGCTCCTTCCCTTCCCCTTAAGTGGTATCAGAGCCTAGTAAACTGTAGCACTTCCTTATTCTGGTATTGAAGGTCTTAGAATATACTTGTGTGTTGAACACTAGAGTCTTGGGCAACAAGGCAATAGCCATTAAAGAGTGAATGAAAGGCGTCGTAAGTCCCGTAGTAAGTCCAGTCGTGACCAGTGTATCCATCATGGCTGATCTTCCCCTGCCAGAACTAGAAATTGTTGTTAACAACTCTGAAGTCACTTCACTTGATCATTCCGCATATCATTATGAGGTAGACATAACCCAAACACCTCTATCTACCAAACTAGGTAAACTCTTCAAGCTTTCTCCGTTAAACCCATACTCATATTACCAAACTTCCCAACTCACACAAAAGCTCAAATCGCTATTACCTATCAAACCAGTAGCCCTTACAGCCGTGTACAAATCCTCTACAGTCTCTGTACAATCCGTATCCTCTTCCCGCTCAGAAACCTATCTTCTTATACTTTCTGAACCTGATCTCCGTAGATATAGACAGAAAGGCTACTAAGGTTTACACCTTAGAGCTATTCGTCTAGCCTTACAGCCTAGTTTCCTTACCGGAAAGAATGTTTCTTGTCTAGTCTCTTTACTAGATACTAGGTGGCGTAAGTTTGATGATGCACTCATCTGTGCCGTCGAAACAGGTCTTCACAATGACCATGTCCTTATCCAGGTTGAACCAAACTTCACCCTTGATCTTTCCCGTCTTACCATTTCTCAAACCATACAGGTCCTTATCCAACTTTATGGAGCTGATATGAATCCAAATGAAACTGTTGTTGCACTCCATCATTCCATGATCTATAAAGTCCAAACACATCTCTTTTCCATGGACCACAACTGTAAGCCTCGAGTCCACGTGTTAGGTGATAGTAATGTTACCCAACTAAAGATATGCACCAAACATGAACTCACTTTCCCTCCTCGGTGGAAAAATAATTATGAAAGAAGCCATAACCGACCAATCATCCATGATTCACCAAGAATCTCTAGGCATGCTCTAGAACCAGGTCGTGTCTCCATATCATTTCCAACACAATCCCAACCAGCTGAACCACGTGAAAAATGTCAACCTAAAATTCGAACCCTAACTTCCCAATAATTTACCATTTTGCCAATTGGGTCAACCAATGAATCAAAGTCAAACCAAAAGAACCTGGTTTTGCAATCCAAATTCTATTTTTGTCTTATGTGGGATATGAGTCTCAGCTTCATGTACATTCTTTTGCATGTTTTGATATCACTATATTGCAACCATAAGCCACTAAGATTAATGTTTCTTTTATTCCTCATTCACTAATTTTCTTATGACTTCCTTAGCTCAAATTATCAAAACAACATGGTAGCATCTGATTTGGTGCGCGCAGTGGTCCAAACTGCATCTTTTGGTCAAAATCATGAGACAATGAATTAATGAGGAAAAAAAAATGGCCATTATTCCATGAGTCCAGATAAAGAATCAAAAGAGGTTGTTGAGCAGCATAGTCTGAAAACGTTAACGATTATGTATTGCACATGATAGTTTGGTCTATTTCTTGCAGGTTTAATTTTATACGACGAATATCTTATTTTAAACAGAATTATATTGAACTTTTCTCGAGGTTATAAACTCTGTGATACAATAATTTATTAATTTCAAACATTTCGCAAAGTAGTCAAGCAATACGATATTTATGACGAAAGGACAAAAGTTCGACGTTAAAACCGATTATTCCATCCAATTTTTGAGAGGAGGGTTAATTTAGTTGACTTATAAGTTTTGACCATTTTCCTTCTAAAAGTCTTAGCAAAGTCTTAATATTCCATAGGCAGCCATGAAAACGGCCATGGCATGTGGTCTCATGTGTTCCCACATCTCCATCACTCTCTTTGCATATCTTTGGTCAAACTCATTTCATCATATAAATTGGAAAGCATCAAATATTGGTCATGTTCTATAAAAATAAGTCAAACCCTTTTCATCATATAAACTGAAAAAAAAGCATCAAATATTGGTCATGTTCTATAGAAATATTCTATTCACTATTTAATGAAGTATTGCCATCTTTAATTAATATAATGCTTACAGTTATATTGCAGTCATCTAGTTAGTTAATTAATTAGACTATATATTTGTTAAGAATGATTGGTTCAATTATCCTCCAATTAATAATCAACACAACACAATCAGGTTTCTGCATATCAAGTTCCAGTAACTTCTTCCAAGGATGGGCAGTCTAAAAAATACTATATAGTTGGCATCAGTTTTCTTTCCCTTAACTGCTTGACCTTTTGACAAGACTCTATGTTCATTTATATATGACGGGTAGTTCATTTTGGGAAATATTTTGGATTGATCGTACTAAAGTGTCAAACTTCGAGATACATAACTTTAATAAATAAATAAAAACATGATTTAGGTTAGTTAAGTGCAAGACTTGCTTAGATTGACTCTAAAACAGTTAGTTTTCTGGCTGATTTTGAATTTAAGAAGTGAGTAAGTCTCTCGAAAACACTCCCAAAACTACTCTACTAGACTAATCCCTTAAGGTTGAAAGACTATGTTCCTCTTTTTTTTTTTTTGCTTGAAGGGAGGTGATAGCCAATGTAGAGGACAATCCAATGAGGAGATATTTCACTCCTACTATCTTTCTCTAAGAGTACAAGCAATTGCCTCGAGAGAGTGTCAATCATAAAAGACTTAAGGAGCAACTTAAGACCGAAATTGATGAACCAATTTGGACAACGGTTATTTTGCAGTACACATGGGGTCATTCGTTAATTGATAACTTTCTCTAAGCATGTATTCTTTCTCTAATACTAGAAATTTTGCAGTGTTCTTACTTGTTTGAAACGTTGACTATCAAAGACTTTTCACTAATCTCTTTGACTAAATCACGTTTGCTAAATTTTGAATTACTTTCCATCTTAAGAAAGCAGTTGGGTCATAAACCGTTGAAGATGGATGACCACATGGTCGTAATTACTTATCAGTGAAACGTTACGAATTTAATTAATTTGGACGATTGAAATCATTTTTAAGCAAGAAACAACATGGTTGATCAACTAACTATAACATGGTCACTAGACATTAATTGCATGCCATGTGAACGTAAGAATTAAGCTTAGTAACGCGTTAAACAATTAATTTTTAGTATGAATTAAACATGAACATTTCTTGTTGTGTTGTGTTTTTCAAGAGAGTTAAGATAATACTTGAATATAAAGATCATTAATTATGATGCAAAGTCTTATGACTCTTAGCATTATATGAAGGCATCAAAATTAGAGCATGAAAGTGGACCTTTTTGAACCTATATGGAGGTGGAATGCATGCATCTTTTTCTTCTTTTGGGAGGTAATATATGTACTTTCAAACTGTTTAATAGACTCTTACATAGACTTTAATTATAAGGTTCCAACAAGTTGGCACCTGTCTAAATATACCTAATTGTGGTGAAAATATACTTGGGAAGAGATAATGTGTTTCAACAATTAGGCTCCGTTTATTTGCCATAAAATAATTTATTTGTGAAAAATATTTTTAGATGGATTCCGTTTGTTTGCCATAAAATAATTTGTTAGGAGAAAATGTTATATTCAAAAATAGAATACTGAAAAATATTTTCTGGTGTCTGGATGTACAATAAGTTCCGAAAAATATTTTTTCAAACTTTGTACTAGCCATAATATTTGTCCGAAAAATATTTTATAATTGACCAATTTTTCAGTGTTACCAAACACTGAAAAATTGAAAAAAAGTAGCCATTATTTTTTACTGTAAAATATTTTACAGTTGAATATTTTATGGCAAACAAACGGAGCTGTAGTGAGTAAATCATTCAATCATCAAATAATAACATTTCCAATGTCAAAACGGATGTATAATATTTTATTAATGTAAGTTAAATAAGGATTAAGAGAATTTGCTGACAAAATAGTGATCAAAGTTAAATGACTTTACAAACTAAAAATATAAAGATATTAAGATAGTTTAAACAATTTATGGGGTTAGTATGTTATAATCCTCTGAATTGTATATATATAAATCCGTCACTGCCAATACCTCACTTCTTTTTTGGGTAGTCATAAGTCAAAAGTACTCTACATTATCCTCATTCTTGTTGCTTAAAATTCCATTTAAATTTTCAGAGAAACTGTTTTACAACAGAAAAACATCGAAATTTGTGAGAGTAGTTGATTTTTAATTAATAATTATTTTTACCACGTGTATAACCTTTTATTATTAATACCCTAGTTGGGTTTTTTTTTTTTTTTTTTCTCAACCCTCTCACTTCCTCTATAACTGCAAATTATTAAAGAAATGAATTTATTGGGGTTTTGTGGGGTGAAAACACCATCAAGGGGGTCGGCACCTAGGTTAAAGAGATCAATGGGCACCTAAAACTTCACAAATGAAGAAAATTATATATATACATAGAGGCATGACATGACATGAGTAGTAGTGCATGCCACATGCAAAGCTTTGGTTGCGCCAGGTGCAATGCTTGTAACATGGTATCTAGATGACTAATCAGAGAAAGAAAACTTCATTAATTCATTCAAGAAACTGTTTTACCGTCCTCATCAAACGAACATAGTCATTGGGAATTGTTATTGTAATAAATGAATTGAATTGAAGGGAATTAATGATGAGATCATGAAGGAATTAAATGAGGTAAGCCACATTCATATATGCTCAATGATTTATTAGGCTAGCAAATTAAATTCTTGTTATATATTAATTAGTTCTCTATTATTGAATTGTTTATAAACTAGTTCACGTTCTCCACCATGTGATTAACATATAAATGAAGTCCCTAATTATGTCATCCATTCTTTGAGTAATTTCGATTTGAAGTTTAATCTGATATTCAAATGCATGTGCGATGTATAAGTTAATTTATGGAAGTTATAGGGGTCTTAGTGAATTGAAAATATAGGGGTTTTATGGGTTCAAAGTGAATTTATGATATATGGAAATTATGGCTGTCAAAGTTAAAACATGTTGGTCGGAGATTATCAATTGTTTTATATGGATAGACCAGTATATAAGATTGGTTATTTCACCTAACAACAATCGATTTTAAAATAAAATCACACGTTTATTAAAATGTGAGAGATCCCCGTTCCAAACCTATCCCACTAGAATTGCTAACCAGAATTCCAACATTAAGTCGTAACTGTTTAATCAAAGAAAATTTGTTTACTTAATTATTTATTTTTCTGTTGAGAGAGACGACAACAAGGTTTAATATCAGGAACTCTCTTAGTACTTAAATGGATAATTTGAAATTTAAAGCAATCCCTTCGTTTAAGTTTATTCTGTTGGCTTAATCTTTTGCTTCTGAGAAACAACTCCGCATAATGAGTGGTTAACATGAGTTAATGATGTGTTGCTTGTGTTGGCTGAAAACTAAGAATGTTATCAAAAATATGTTTCCGAATTAAACAAACAAAAGATTATTTTGGATACTTAACTTTTTTTGGTAACTTCACTAGTAAACAAAATACTGAAATTAGAAAACGTCGAATGAAGTTTCTTGCTTCATTAATATAGGTTTCTTGTCGTTTTGAGAAGAGAATACATATTATAGAAATTGTTGTGTTAATTAATAAGCTTGTGTAAAGATTCTCTCACAATGTTGTGATGTTATAAGGGGGATTTTAGTCATTAAACTATAATTTGACCGATACTATCACTATATGATTAGAATTAAAAATCTAACAAATTAAATATTTTGATATTTTGTTATAATGTTATGAGAGAAGGTATGCTAAGAGAGAATCCTTATTCGTTAAGCCTATACACTTACTATACTATATATGTATCCAAAATTAATTGGTGCTAAGTGGAGTGACCCAAGATCTTATAAGGTGGTTTTAGAGTTTCTGATTTTTCGATATGGGACAAGTGTTATATTCTAACACTCCCCTTCACGTGTGACCTAATTTGAGAGGCGTCACACGTAGAATATTGAACACGCGTGGACACCTTATTTTGAGATGGTCATACTTGAAAGGTTGAATACATGTGGACCGAATTTTTTTTGAGATGGGTCACACATGAAAGATTGAACACACATGTAGTGGATAATACATGTGGAAGACTGAAAATGCGTGGATTATGCACACGCAAAAGATTGAAGACAAGTGGACTTGATTTGAGATGGGTCGTATGCGGAAGATGAATGAAACTAGACCATGGGTCTAACTCTGATACTATGTGAAGATAACTGAGTTTTCAACTTAGCCTATACACTTACTATACTATGTATCCAAAAGTAGTAGTTGGAGTAATACCGTTGAACATATATGGTTAAGTGGACATCTAATTAAGCAATTATGCCTCTTTGTTACCGCTTTTATATATATTCCCACCACTGTGTTAATTACTAATCGATGGAAAGTATTTAGAATAAAAACATATTATAATATTCCATATTACATATTTTTAGAGTATTTATATTACATTTGTGTATTGTACGGGTATAAAACTAGTAACAACGAAGTGTGCTTCCTCCAACACTTATAATGTGTCAATAACTTTTGAATTCTTCACTATTATCTCCCTGGCTTGCGAATTAAAATGAATTACCTGCATTATTCTATTGGTTATATATATAATAGCCACTAAGATACATTTGCACTTATTGGCATATCAGGGCAAATCCAAACACATGCAAGCAAATATTCCATAATATATATTTATGTCATACCTATATATTAATGACAGATTTTAGGGAAACACATAGATAGCGCAGAAGAAGGTTTCGAAAATAAGGATCTTAATTTATATCGTTTAAAGATCTAAGGCCCCGGAATCATAGATTTTCTAAGATTTTCTCTTTTATTTTACGATTTTTGTAATTGTTTCAATGTTTCTTATGGTCCCATGTGATCCATCTTTCACCTTAAAATGTGTAAAATTCCCACAAAAAAAGGAAAACGAAGAAAATCTCCTTCTCTCTCTCCCTATCTTGTTATGCATTTGATAATTTTTTAGGGATCATATTGGAATCCAGCCATCTTGTTCAGATGTTATACCACATGAAGTCTTAAGTAGAATCAACTTTTCATGTTTTATTCAATAGTTCAAACCTTTTTCTAATTCGATGATTGATCGAGTGGCTTGCTAATTACCCGCTAACAATTGATTCTGAAAATTAATCTGTTGAGGTCGATTTTACATGATCATAGGATCACTAATTATTTCCTCAGGGTTATTTCAACATTTACTATACGCATAAACTTGCCATATTTTCTTTTCTCTTTCAGTGCTACCATTTCTAATCTGCCCTACCATAACTCTAATCACTCTACGGTCTAACTCTTATTGAAACTACTTCCTTCCCTTTCATGCGTATTAGCCTTTTCCAATCTCTGACCACCCTTACCAAAACTCACCGCTCTATTGTATAACTCTTACTATATATACATACTTCTTTACACTTCACTCATATTAGCTTTTTTCAATCACTAAACTTGAACGCCAAGGTATCATTGGCTGACACGATATTGGTGTCAAGGACTTAAACCGCTATCTTTTCATCTTTTTGATTTGAAAGGTTTCTGATGCCCGCTTCATGATTTAGATTATATATTTGATGTTTTTAATTTTGATTGTAGATTTTGTAAATCTACAGTATTTACTGAATGACATTAATTATATGGAGAAATATATGGAAATTATGTCAGTTACAAATTGCAATGAGTGGAAAGATATAGTCATATAATAAAACCTTAACATGAGAGAGAGAGAGAGAGGAATCATGAACTAAGAAAACCTTCTGAAATCGCTGAGGCCCCTTCGATAATCATGAGTTGAACCTACCTACCTCCATAATTAAATAAATATATAGTGCAACTTCCATTTAATTAATTAAGGATATATTCCCTTTGGCTATAAAAAAAAAAAAAGAGAGAGAAGTATGTAGACTAATGTAGGAAAAACACGATTTGGAGGTTATCTGAAGATATTAGATGATTAATTAAGTAAATTAATGATTCTATGATGGGAGCTTCTAATGCCAAAGATATGCAAAAATCTCACTCGAAGCTAAAAAATGTGTCCAAATATAAGAAATTTGAGCACACTTGAGGACAAAGCCTACTTGACATTCTCATCATATAATCTATCTTTTTGCTTATTTTCTTTAATTAAGAGAGAAATTCTATAACATGTTGAATATAAACGTCAAAACACCTTCAAAATCATTGAAATAAAATCCTTCATCTAAGTTATTTTGTCGAATACAATAATTTTCCTCTACTTAAAGAAAGAAAGAAACAATATTAAGCTTGAAAATTACATGCTATATGATCAGTAAAATAAATCTTGGATGAAATGGCATCTTTAATTTGTACTGACAATACTTTTTTTACAATATTAATCATTATTTTTGTGCCCATCTTTTGAAGAGTTCTTGTAGGGATTTTATTATGACACTTTATATGAAAATGTAACTCTTACAAAATTTTATAGTATTGTTTAATGGAACTTTTTCTTATACATCGTATACTCAATAATAGGGTTTAGGATTTAAAATTCTCAGAAATAAATTTTTAACACTTAATCCACCTCCCCATATTTCATGCTAAGCAATACTTTGATAATTACTTATTTATTCTACGAAAATTCTATCGAGAATCACTCATTCAAGCTTCAAATTGTTATCCTGTAATATTGTAATGTTAAATCATCATATGCTCTAACAGCTTAACTAGCTACTGGGGATATTTATCTATTTGAAAACCCGCAAAGGCATAAAATGCAATCACAAAATAAGGCCTTTTAACCTAGAAGCATATAAATGATATATTTAATATTTAATATATGAATTTCTAACACACAAAGGGAAACACGATGTATTACTCGAGTGACATAAAATATTATTTATTTAAAAATATATATTTTTTTTAGTACAATAGAAGTCGAAAGTGTGGTTCGAATTTGAAACTTTTATTTATTTATTTAAGAGAGGCTTACAAACCTATGTTACATCATTTAAGATGTCAATTCCAAGAATTGATCTTGGAGCCTCTCACACTAAAAGCGAGAATCGTACCACTAAACCAAATGCCTAGTTTGAATTTGAAATTATTAAGTGACCACTTTATCTAAAAGTTTAAGTATTTATTATCTTCAACATAAACTTTTGATCACAATAAGTTGCTATCATACAATTTTGCCCGACTCAAAAATAAATTTCCTTTAACAAAGAAAAGAAAATAATTTGTTTTACATACTGACTCTCTTTAATATACACAGTCCTCCCTCCTCCTAACACACCTTAAGGCTTAGGCAGCAACTTATCCTTAGGCTCTTCTACCACGAAACTTCTCACCAACAAGATGGAATTTATGTAGCCAAAAGGGAATGTATGTTAGACGACTACACTCCAAATTATTGTTTTATAGTAAGAACTTTACAAGTGTTAATGCAAGTGTTATTAAGTGGCACCGCCATTTCATTCTCTGATAGGGTTTTAACAGCTTTCTTGCTATGTGAAGTTGGCAAACTAAGCTTCCACGAAGTACTATATGTACTTTGGATGAAGCCAATGCAATGCCGCTGATATCCTAATGATTTCATTATTTTCTCGAACTTTTCTCTACGCGTGACTAAACTCATTATATATTTCATAAAACTTTTGCATAATTTAGTCACCAAATTAATACCACTAGAGTCATTAAAGATATTCTCTTCCAAAAGGTGGTTGCTTACTAGCTAGCTAGTACAGCCGGCCACAGAAAGTTATGGGCAAAAGCCCTAGGTCCTTGCTAAAAAAAAAAAGGAGGAAATCTTAAGGAGTTCATTTAGTGGTAAAACGTTTGAGACGTGAAAAATATATATATAAGTTTTGGGTTTAAATTAGTATCTTTAAGGCTAATCTTAATAAGTTTAGTTTGATTAATTTACACTATACCTCCTCCAACTAAGATCTACGTGTTCTGGAGTTAGAATTCTAATGGAAACCAAAGAGTTTTTTAGGTAGAATTTTTCGTCATTAAAAAAGAGAGAGAGAGAGAGAGAGAGAGAGAGAGAGAAGGAGAAGAAAGAAAAGAATAGAAAGAAATAATCCCACATGATACTAAAGTAGTAAACCTCCAAAAGGGTACCCAAGCTGGCTGTGGAGCATTGCAAGCCTGGTGGAAACTAGGAAGAATCAATCACACATATCTACATCAAATCGTGCATGGGATGTGATCACATGACTTTGTACTTGTGGCTTTTCTTTTTCTTTTCTTTTTTTCTTCCCAATTTATATATGTCCTTTATCGTTTGTTGCATTTGGAGGTTTATGTAAAAAATTGGATTAGGGTGGCCAATGCAAAGTTGGAGTGATGATAACTGTGCATTCCAAAGCCAATTTTAATATATGTA
Source organism: Ehretia macrophylla (assembly GCA_037974665.1). Taxonomy (NCBI): domain Eukaryota; kingdom Viridiplantae; phylum Streptophyta; class Magnoliopsida; order Boraginales; family Ehretiaceae; genus Ehretia; species Ehretia macrophylla. The sequence goes on from CM075780.1 coordinate 25,368,149, forward strand.
TGTATAACCTGAGAAACGCCAAATTCATCACTCACAATCTTTGCATTAAAAGGAGAGACTCCATGAAACCCAAGGTCACGTTCACATGCTCCCCTCTAGTTTCTATGAATTTACTCTCAAGAACATTGAGTGAGGGTAGTGGGGTAGACTATTACTTTTTGTTTCAAAGCTCTTCATGTTTTTACTGGTCATTTGTTTTAGTAGTATGATACTCATTTTAAATATCAGAGATTTTAAGATTTATTTTTGTATGTAACATTTTAACTAATATAAAATGCTTTAGGCTCTTTTTTTTTTTGGTCCAAAGAAAAAAGCTCTTCATGCATATCATACATATAAGGATTGAGTGAAATAGTCAAATAATAATTTGTTATAATAAAAAATAAATAAATTCAAATTACGATTTCATCCTCGCTCCTATCAGAAAAAGAAAAGCTCTTCATGCGGTTGCATAATTTTAATTGATTCCCTATTGCATGCAAGTAAGAGCCTAAAGCTAAAACACTAGTACTTTCGAACACCATTGGAACTCATTTAACAAAGCTTAAACCCTACTTTTTGCTCACGACTATGAGGATGCGTGTCAAATTAGAGCATAATCACTAGGTTTTAGGAGTATCAGTTTTCGGCATTGTATTGTACAAATTCTATGTTTCCAACCATGTAAAGGAGTTCGAGTCTAATTTATTAAAAAAAAAAGTAGAAGAAGTTAAACGGATTCCAATGGATTTTTAGGGTTTTTTATTATGATATATGTGAAACTTAACCACAATGATCACATACATAGGTCCTCTACCTATTGAATTTCCCTAAATTCTACTTCAATGAGCTATAAAGTCAAAAATGAATTACAATTTGCTCAAGTATTATTGACATGTTTATTCATGATTAATAAACCCCCCAAAAAAAGGAAAATGGCGGAAAATATTTTCATGTCATTAAGATTCCAAAAGATATCAAGCGAAAGAATTGCTTGGGTATAGAGGATATTCAGTATAAACAATGGTATTTAATGTTGTACAGAATAACGATCTTCAAACTCAAATATTCTTTGGCCCATAATTATTAACATGAATTATTATTTAAACTCAAATATTAATTTATAAACTACTCTCATATTATATTTTACACTTATGTGGGACATTACACTTTCGAATGATTATAGAAGAACTACTCATATATTATACTTTCAAATGATTATAAAAGAATTACACTAACAATTTAAAACAAATTTTGTAGTAAACAACTATTTTGCTAAGGATTTACTTATGTACATTAGGAATAATAAACCCCAAGAGCGGAGCCATAGAGGCTGAAGAAGAGTAAATTTTTTTTTTTTTTTTTGTACAATGAAGGCTATAATTATGGTATAAACTTAAAATTTTTAATTATAATAAATTATTATTTAATTATTCTGTCGACTCTTAGATAAAAAATAGATTTTTTCATCTATGCTTAAAGGGTGACAAATTTACTACGATAATTACATGTTGGGACAAAAAAGGTGTGGGCAACATATGGCGCCAATGTGGCGTGAAGTATGAGGTGGCAGGCATGGGCTTTGTGGGCCGAAACAGCCTTAGAGGTCTCAATCCCAAGGCTTGGTGTTGGTGTGCTTGTAGGGGTCCATGAGGGAGTGGGTGATGTTAGTCCCTCGGCGATGCAACTTGGTCCATCCAATCCAACATGAGCACATTGTTTTTGTCCCAGTCAGCATTCTCCACTGCCAGGTAGGCATACACTTATTGAAAGATTTTTCTATAATTTTTCCACTGGGCTTCAGTGGGGCCATCAGAATCAGATGAAGATGACACATCACTCTCATACTTCTCTAATATCTTTATCATTAAGATTTAATAATAGTCAATTGTAGAAATCATATCATATAATTGCATGAATACTCATTACTATTATTAAATATAATGTTACGAGAGAATACAAATATATCAAATACAGAAACCTCCTTATGAATGAATTTTTTTGTTTTTCTTGTAGTGCTTAATATTTGCAACTAATTTGGAATATCAGAATAACTCTCAGTTTAGTAATCTAGTAGGGTAAATTTTACATTTAATCCCTATTATTTATATGTTTTTTCAATGACATTTTTAATGTTTCAAAAGATTTATAGAAGTCCCTAATGTTTGCAAAAATGATTCAAAATGGTCTTTAGTGTTTAATACTAGCCAAGTTTGTTCTTATTATTTTTCAAAAAAATTCAATTTAGTCGTTATTATTTAAAAAAAAAAATTCAAGTTAGTCCCTACATATGACCCATGTTTAGGGACTAATTTAAAACTTTTAAAAAATAATAGAGATTAATTTGGTTAGTTTTGAACAATAGAGATTATTTTGAATCACTTTTATAAATATTAGAGACTAGTATGATTTTTTTAAAACATTAAAGACCAACTTGAAAAAATTTGTAAACAATAGAGACTGTTTGCACAATTTACCCTAATCTAATATGTATGTAGACGATTTTATTTGGTGAAATAAAAATTTAATTTGATCCAGTTTAATCTGATAAGGCAACACGCTTAAACATTAACTTGTGAATAATTACCTAAGAAAAACGAGTTACGTACATAATATTTAGTGTCATTTAGTGCCAACTAGTTATGACTAGTGTAATGAACTTCTCAAAAGCTATGAGTAGTATAGAAGGGAGAACTTTACCTTCAAAAGTATTAAACATATCGTAAATTAAATGCTATTAACTAAGTCATTTTTAAACAGTCGTATTAACTCGAAAAGTGTATGAATAAAACTATGTAGAACTTATACATAAAAAAATTATATCATTCATTAAAAACTAGTTGATGAATGATCATCCTACTCATACCAAATGGAGCTTTATTGTAAAGTTGAAGAATGATGATCCTATTCATACCAAATGGAGCTTTATTGATTTACAAATAAGAATATAATGGAATATGAAACCTACTTGGACGCATTATTCATCCAAATGTCAATTATAAAAGTGGAAAAAAGCTTGATGATTAGTGTGCTACCTTAGGTCAGAGTATCACCTTCCAAGCTATCAAATTATATAATTCACTACAACAAAATCATACTAATTCTCAAAGCTACATAATGGAAAATTAAAAAATCCCAAAAATAAGTTAGCTAACCCCCTCTTGAATATTTTAATCATGTCATATTTTAATAAGATCTTATTGTTTAATTATTACAATATGGCATAAAATAATAGCATGCAGACTTTAGCTTATGATTTGAAGAATGACCTATCTCAAGGCATTTAACTTCCCATCTTCTATCACATGCACCTTTCATGAAGCCATTGACCATGCTTCTATATAAACCCCCTCTTCATATCCTCCTCTACCATCAAACAATTTCAGCTATCTTCTCTTGCATAGTTCTCTTACATCTTCATCATCATCATCTTCTGAAAAAAAAAACCTTCTTCATCACCCTCAAGCATTTTCAATCAACATCAATATATAGATTTCAGTGTTATATACTAAGAAATAAAAAATGTTTAACTTCGATATGGATTTTTTATCGAGCAGATGCGTTTGGGTTAACGGTCCTCTTATCGTTGGTGCAGGGCCGTCAGGGCTCGCTGTTGGAGCTTGCCTTAAAGAACAAGGCATTCCATTTGTGATCTTGGAGAGAGCTGATTGCATTGCATCTTTGTGGCAAAAGCGGACTTATGATCGCTTGAAGCTTCATCTTCCTAAGCAATTTTGCCAGCTTCCAAAGCTTCCATTCCCTGAACACTACCCTGAGTATCCTACAAAGAAACAGTTTGTAGATTATCTTGAATCGTATGCAAAAAACTTTGATCTCAACCCGCAATACAATCAATGTGTGCAGTCGGCTAAGTATGATGAGGCTTGCCGTTTGTGGAGAGTTAAGACCGTGTGTAACAATGGCTCCACTCGCTCTGAGTTTGAGTATATTTGCCAGTGGCTTGTCGTGGCTACTGGCGAAAATGCAGAGCGTGTGGTTCCGGATATTGAAGGCCTACAAGACTTCAATGGTGAAATCATTCATGCCTGTGATTACAAGTCTGGTGCAAAATTCCGCGGAAAGAAAGTCCTTGTTGTTGGATGTGGTAATTCTGGCATGGAAGTCTCTCTTGATCTTTGCAACCATGGTGCTAATCCATCACTGGTGGTTCGCAGCTCGGTAAGTTACATATCAAGTTTGATTTCAAGAAAAAATTCATAAAATAGTATCATATCTAATGAGGTTGGCTCTGTTTCTGATCTTCAGGTTCATCTATTGCCAAGAGAAATCTTTGGAAAATCAACATTTGAGGTCGCAACGTTCCTGATGAAATGGCTGCCACTATGGCTAGTCGATAAACTCTTGCTTGTTTGCGCGTGGTTCATCCTCGGAAACACTAACAAATACGGCCTAAAACGACCATCAGCGGGTCCACTAGAGCTCAAGAATACTCAAGGCAAAACCCCTGTTCTAGACATTGGTGCATTGGCGAAAATAAGATCCAGGCAAATCAAAGTTGTGCCTGGAATCAAGAAATTCTCCCGTGGCATGGTTGAGCTCGTTAATGGAGAATGTCACGACATTGATGCAGTGGTTTTGGCTACTGGATATCGCAGCAATGTTCCTTACTGGCTCAAGGTTAGAAAACAATATTCCATTCCTCTGTTTTCATTCCTTTTATCACGACAACTCTTGGAGTTTTCTATCTTCACTAAAATCATTTCGCGTAAGAAGCTTCTTGCATAGAGTATGCTGACATTATTCGATTCCTTTTTCGCGTACAGGAAAACGAATTCTTCTCAGACAATGGTTTTCCAAAGTCTCCATTCCCAAATGGATGGAAAGGACAAGCGGGACTATATGCTGTTGGTTTCACAAGGAGAGGGCTCGCTGGTGCATCTGCTGATGCTACAAACATAGCAAAAGACATTGGCAAAGTCTACAAAGAAGACTTAAAGAAGAAAAAGCAAAAAGTCCCAACTCATCGACGATGCATTTCAACCTTCTAAAACCTTGGAGCATAGAATTTTTTTACGCGATTCACGCTTATTTTTTCATTACACCGTAAAAAATGAAAGAAAGAAAAAAAAAAAAAAACACATTCGTTGATGTATAAACATAATGTAAAAATATACAAAGAAAAAGCAGATGACATAGAGATGAGCCCTCTCCTGAAAGTCCCAAGTTTTGATAAAAATTGGGTACTTTATTTTGTACCAAGGATGATGAGGCTTTTACCTCTCCTTTTTCACATCTGATGTTTTTATATATATTTTTGTACAATTTTTTACCGATTATATATACAATGTAATACATCTCCATATTCCATCCATCTCTCTGTTCACTTGATATTCTCGTACTTTCACTACTGTGGACCAGCCTTCATAAAGGACACGTAAACTGACGAAAATGGCTACTGATAGGATGAAAACAAACCAATTATCAAGAATAGAATCGTGCGAGATATTTGATTTTCAAGAAAATGAATGCAAGCACTCTTTTGATCTTGAATAGTTATTGTCTAGTTTGAATGATTCTTCAAACTTTTGACATAGTTTCAAACAATGTCAGGAATGTTGTTCTCCCTAGTCGTTTTCAAGTTCTACATCAACATAACTATCAATATTTAATGTCACTTACTCATCAGTTCAACTTTCAAACACTTAGTTCAATAATGCAAAAACTGCACCTCTTTCAATATAGCAACTGGTTGTCAATATCAGCATGGTTAAATCACCTTCACTCCTGGTTGAACCAAGTGCATTTAATGAATGATTTCCCTTCCTACATTATTTCTATCCGCGTGCACCGGACTAAGGCGAACCGGTCAATGAGAAAGAAGCCCTACTCAAAAAGAAAAAAATACACCACAAGATCGGAACTACACTCATACATTGTCTCTACAGCATCAAGTTGACCGTCCTTCCTACATAGTGATTCTATCAATCATGGATATTTGCAAAGAGTCATTCCATCATTACGGATAGGGCTTGTCAAGGAAGGGTCTAACCTCCACTATAACACCACCTTAATCTTTTCTTCTGAGATACACCTATATTCAATGTGGCTTCACATTATTATGCTCTATAATGTCATTGTCTTTGGGTTAGGCTTGCTCAAGAATGAATTTTAAATAAGATAATCATGTTTCCAAGCACATGGATAGAGTCATAGCTTTGATAATAGTTATTGTTAGATCTTCTCTGTAAAGCATCATCCAAGAGACTCAGATACATTTCATAAGGATGTGGAAAACAATTGTAAAAATTAAAAATGTAATAATAAGCTGGAGTTTAACTTTTAAAATAGCCTTAGCACAACATGGAACCTTTCTGAATGCCATTAATCATGATGATCTGTTTTAAAAACTCTATACTAGCTGAAAATTGGCTCAAAAGTACAGTGAATCTTTTTTGGCGTTTGCCCGGACTTGAACACGAGATCATCAAATAATGTGTGTTCAGGTTATAATAATTTGAATTTTCTTTAACTGTCACAACAGAATTAAGCATTTTGGAACAATTAGGCAATTAAATAGGCTTAATGTATAAACAAGCTAGAAATTGAACCAAAATTGTTACATCGTCAATGTGGTACACTAATGTGCTAACCCACTGCGCCACAACATCGAAAAACCAAGGTTTAAGTATGTGAGGTTCGTCAAGCAACTTGAAGTTTAGCACCCCGCACGAAATTTTGACGAATTTGCAAGTTAGCGATAATAGGTGGTGACCAAAAGCAATGACTTCTCAGAAGCTAGCTGCACCTGCTATCTTCAGGGATGGTATATCCATAAGATGATCACAATTGTCTTGAGTCACGCCGCCTATTCTTGCAAAACCACATTCTTTGATGCTTCTAATAACTTCCATGCTTTAGTTGTTAACTGATCTCAGAAAGGAACAAGCACTGATGAACGTGCTCTAGCTCAATTCTTTTTCTTTTTGTTGTGGTTCGAACTTGAAACCCCTGATTATAAGAAGTTACTATTTGACCATTCAACTTAACTCTTGGGTGTCCTATAGCTCAATTTTAGCATTATCTAGAATGGATGACCTGGTTCTTTCCAAAAGCTTATGAAGGAGCTCGCTGAGACTCCTCTAGTCCACACAAATTGATTCAAGAAACTGAAACATCTAACATGTTATTATCAATGAAAAGTAAATGCAATCTGACAAATCCCCTGTAATTCATCACGGAATATTGGTTTCCACTTTATTGTTAGGGGTAAAACATGGCCGATAACATCAAGAGCATTCTTATACATCATTTAATGTTTCACCATTTCTATAAAAAGAGAATTGATGATTAATACCTGAATTGTTACATACAAAGCAGAGATGAAACATCACCGTGTGATATAAAGCATTATTCTGATTTCAAAATGTTGCTTAGCAATATACATGTCCAAAACAATAAATATCAATTCGAAATTAGATTTATAATCAATATGCTTAATGTCCAAGACCTCCTAATAGCCATGATCGTACGCTTTCATGCTTTAGTGAAACACTATGATGCATAGAGTTCGTTGTGTCACATTAGGCCAAGAAATGTTGTCTACAAGGTAGCAAAATGCTTCCAGCATAGTCAATCTCAAAGTCGGATGCAACAACGACATGATCTTTCAATTCCTCAGACGACAATGCCTTAAAACAACGCACATGTTTCTCCATGTTATGGATAAAAAACCTTATACAATGTTATTAATTTCAATGGCCCATCCATTGCAATTCACCACATCTTTCAGATCTTCAACCTCGAACTTTACTGCATATATCTAACAGCTGCATTTTTATGTCCTCATCTATTTTTGGCTCATTGACATCATTGTTATGGCCTCTTCTTGCTTAGACATGCTTCCCCAAGGTCGCAGATGAACACATGGGTTAGCTCCAAGTCTCTCCAGCAACTCATCACAAGGGCCCTTTTCACTCTACTTTTGTGAACATAGTCTGCCACTTCATTCCATGGCATAATTTCAGAAATTCTGAAAATTTTCCTCATAGGTAGAAACCTCCCACGGATGGTTGTTCTATTTCCCGGTGGTGGAGCCATGTTGTTGGGAAGATGTGCATATATACACCTTGAATTTGTCAAAAAAAAAAAAAAAAATTCATTATATTGGAACCATCATATATGAGTATCCAACGGTAGGCATGCAATCCAATTACGTATCTGTCGCTACTTAAAAATCTAATGCCATATGACCAAGAAAGAGGTTGTCACACCTATAATAAAACCAAATATAATTAACTCTTACTTTACTTGGTAAGATGAGTTGTATGGATTTTTTCAACTCTAATAATTAGATATTTTCAAATTTGAGAATTAAATTGGAATGTCTCACAGATGGGAGATATGATAAAAAATAGTAATATGAGTTTAAGTAATTATTTAAGTTAATCGTTTGGGGCTTGAAGTTTAAGTTATATATTCTTCCTTTATAACATCTATTTTTTTATATAAAATATTAAAAAATACTAAACTGAACTAGAACATTTTATAAAATGTTAAATAAAATTTGGCTTAAATTTGTCCTACCATGATATTCATATAGTTTAGGAATTTCATATAACAATATTTTATTGGCCAACCAATTTTATTACATCCAATGAACTTCTAATCTCAAAATTAAAAAATAATAATAATTAACTATTTTGTAAACATATTGCAAGTCCCGATAAACAATATAGCAAGTATCAAAACAAATTAATATTAGAAAGAAGAGAAGAAGTTATAGACATCGGCTTCATCTAAGTTGGTTCAACACAAGAACATAAAAACAAAGGCACGAAGGGCCCAACGACTGAGGTCCATATAGAAGGCCCCAAACAACCAAACAAAGGTCCAAAACACGACTATCATAATTTTCCTTTGCAAATTTTCATTGCTGAAAATGGATGAAGAATCCTCAACTCTTGATAGTAATAAGCAATGATGCTTTGAACTCCACAATTTTTTTTGTCTAAGAAAAAAAAGATATATTGATAGAGAAAATTTACAAAACATTAGTGAATACCCGAGATAGTCAAGTCGCAAAAAATTAGCTTAATGAGGAGGGATATCCACAAAACCAGTCCAGAGGAAATAGCTTGTGTCATATTATTGCACTACAAAGTTTGCAACCAAACTAGTTGATCTTCTAACGAGCCTAAATTGAACATACTGCGGAGCAATTTGTGAAGATGTTGATCACATTCTCCGTCACTGTCCGAAGGCTAGAGCAGTTTGGGACCCATTAATTAGTCAAAGAGCTCGTGACCAATTTTATACCATGAAATGGCAGAAATGGCTGGAAACAAACTTGAAAATAAAATATAGAATTCACAATGTTGAGTGGCTTGTGCTCTTTGCTGTTTCTTGTTGGTGGATTTGGCGATGGCGCTGTGCTAGGTGTTATGACAATGATGTTGATCTTAATATGACTACTTTTAGATTATGCGATGAACATTCAAGCTGCTTGGGAAGGAGCTCAGGGATCGCTATCAAGAATTTTCCACAAACAAGTGACCATCAGTTGGAAGTGTCTGACACAAGGTGTGAAACTTAATATTGATGAATGTGCCAAAGGAAATCCAGGTCGTGCAGGAGCTGGTGGTCTATTTAGAGATACAAATGGAGATTGGGTTGCTGGCTTTGCGGTTAATTTGGGAATCGCCTCAAACACGAGAGCTGAAATCTTGGCTCTTTGGAAAGGTTTACGTAGAGCAATTGATCTTCAAATTGATTTTTTGATAATTATTGAAACTGATTCCATGGTGGTTACTTCGCTGCTTCAAGAGACTGGAATGATGAATAACCATTTTAGGCCTCTGATTGAAGATTGCAAGAAGATTTTGAAAAATAAGCCAGGTTATCGGGTCACCCACATGTACAGGGAAGCTAACAAATGCGCAGACTGGTTATCTAATTATGGGCTCCACTTAGATCTGGGTTGCCATGTGCTTGATCGAGTTCCTATGCACCTGCGAGAGCTCTTGGAGATGGACAAAAGAGGAGCTTCATCTTTCCAAATCGTGATTAGTTGAAATTCCTGACTCTGGCCTCCCTTTCAACCAAAAAAAATAAAAAAGAGGCTAATTTTGGGGGGCTAATTTGTCTATATCTTCCAACGGATGCTTGGTATTTCTTGCCTAGTTCTTTAGAAAATAAATGTATTTTTTGCCTTCCAAGGATTCCATATTGACAAAAAAAAAAAAAAAAATTCTAATGTAGAAATATTTTCGCCACTGCAATTCTCAAGCCTTTGGGATATCTAGTTTGCAAAGGATGTGATTTAGGAGGGTTCATTTTTGAATTGGTATCGCAATGTAAAGCACATCACGTTACGAGAAGTTGCAAGATCAATTTTAATAAGTGATAACGTGTATAATATATTATACGATTTAGACCTCTTATAAATAAAAAAAAAGTATTCAACTATAACTTTACACCAGGGATCCACGGTCAATTTTCTTTTGAATCTATTCTCTTCCTTTGGCAGTCCATTTTGATAAGCTCTCTGAATAAAATGCTTAATTTTACGGGGATAATGGCTTTCCGAATCAACTACCAAAGTATTCTATAAAATGAGAAGACGATTCAGCGATAGACAAGTGGCAATTTGTTCCTTAAGAAAATGAATAACAAAAGCCCTAGAAACAAGTCTAATCTATTAGTTATGCAAAGGCCTACCGAAGCTAAAAGGAAAACTAAAGAAATAAAGTTATAATTTTACAATTTGTGTACTAAAGTTTCACATAATGGAAAATCTCACTTTGATACTTTCTCTTCTCTATTGCTGTGACATAAAACTTACTTTCTTTTTTGCTTTCTTTATTCATCAATCCGGCCAATGAGAGTTTTGTCCCAGCAATATCCATAAAGCTTCAAAGGTTCAAAGTCATTCCATGAATGACTTTGTGAATTTGAGTCCTACCGTGTTGTTCTTATTCTTCAATAAAAATTGTGAAAAATCGATTACGGAGATGAAACTATTTGATGAACACTATAAGAAAAATCAGTTTCGGTGACGGGCTGTCGCCGTGTCTTTGCTTTTCAACGAGGGCTCGGCGAGCGAAGCCGTTCCTTCGCTGATTAGGTGAGGGACGAGCTGTTTTCTCGCCGATTAGGTGACGGACAGTCCTTTCCTTCGCCGATTCGAGCGAGGGATAAGGCCCTCTCTCGCCTTTTGAAATACTTTGCGTTTGTCTTTCAAGGCAAGGGCCCTTATTAAATTAAAGTGAATATGAAAGCCAACATTATTGAAGGTTAATGCTTTTAAAACACTCGTAAATTGAATTTTAATGTTTTTAAAACACTCATAAATTGTTATATGAAATAATCGTAATTGTTAAACGTAAACTTAGATAATATGTATTATTTGTTTTAAATAATTATACATACAACTAGTGAGTAATTTTTTCCTTCTTAAAATGTCCTGGATTGGCGTCTATATAACTAAGTCGTCCACATTTCGGCTTTGATTGTAACAATACTTTATTTATCATTACTTACAAAATAAAATATGGCCTTTACTATAAATTGTCAAACATGTTTACAGCCTTTAAACAATTTATAGGACAAATTGTTGTCTCGGTAAAAAATAAATTATATACAACATTAATATTTAACGTAATACAAAATAGAAACAATTACTTCTTTGAAATTAACATAACGGAATTATAATTAAAGCATTTTCTTATAAGAGTTAATGCATTACAAACATAAACTTAATTTTACATTGATAATTAATAAAGGATTACATGGCGTGCATTTTTAATACAACAAAACAACGACTTAATACCTAACCCCCCTTAAAGATTACAAATTATTTGCGAGGGCTTACATAAGCACACCTACTTAATACTTAACATAGTACATCGTTATCACTAATACATAACAAGCGCACATTACACATCAGGCAGAAGAACGTAGTAACATTGTTACATTTAGTAACAAATTCTACTAATGTCGATGCTTCTAAGATGATAAAAAGATAAAGATATTGGGGAAAATATTTGGTAAATAGATCAGCAGCATGTCGTCTTGAACTTTTTGGCCTACTTGGGCATTAGAAATGTATCCGTCGTATTTTGGTAGAGCATTTAGATCAAGTTGGGGTTTAACGTATTCGCTGTAATTTGGATACTTTTTAGATGTATCCACTTCTTCATCTTTAGTCACTGGACGATTAGTTGAGTAGTGTTGTTGATCCTTACTCATCCTTCAAATAATTTAGATGAAATCTACAATTACAAATTTGAGATACTATGAGAAAACGCAATGCCAAGTGCTATTTATAGAAACCAGGTCATTGGATGAGAAGATTGATAGATTGGTGAGTGTATGAAGACAACTCTTCATACGTTCAAGGGTCAATATATCAACGAATGGTTCACGGACACGTGTTTGTGTACCATTGGACTAGGATGGGTCAAATAATTGAGGACATGGCATTTTTGGTTGTTTGGAGATTTAAAAGCTGATGTGTCCATATCCTTTGCACAACGGGGCCCTATCAGTTCATACGACATTCTGCCCTGTGGTAGCGTATAAGATGTTCTCATAGTACTCATGACAAGATTGACAATGGTCTGTATGACAGCCCTAGAAATAATATTATTGACGGGACTTCACGACGTTGATGAAAGTTTTAAAAATTGTGATGACAAACACTTTAATTATTACAAAGAAGAAAAAAATATTATTTTCCTTGGAGACGTAAATGTACGGATGTCAATATGTCAAATCATTGTGTAGTGTCCCGATCCCTCACGAGACCAGGACTCCTATTTATCACGCTATTCTCAACCTAATTCCAAACCCCGGGCGTGAAATTTAGGAAAAAACGAACGGAGTTTCCCCTATATATAGGACTATCTGGAAACCTACAAACAATAACATACAACCACAAGACCATAATCTTCAACCTCAATCCATTTCATCCTTACAAGCATGCAAGTCAACTAGACAACAAGGTAAAGATTACAAATCAATAAAATATTACAAGTCATTCATAACTATCAATACATTCTAAACTTAACTTTATAATTACAAAATTAAATTCAATGACAATCCACGTAAGCCAGCATAGTCAACACGAAACTCTCGAGCCTTCTTTTCTACCTCTGATAGCACTGATCCTGAAAGGTGTTAGAAACGAGGGTGAGTATACAACATGTATACTCAGTGAGGGAGGTGATGCAGCATACCGGGCGTGCAATGCAGCAACTTAACATAATTAATACAATAAATAAGCAATGAATAACAATTCTAATACCACATTTTAAAAGGATACAATCGATAACCCTTATCACTCCAAATCTTCGATCCCCGATCCACGAACCACGATCTCAATCTCGATATGCCGGTATCCCTTACACCAATAGGTACTCCGGATGTACCCGATCCTACGACCCAACACCCCTTGGCAATCTTCGGACCAGGCGAGTGAGGGAATAGCAGACGGAGCTAAGGCAACCAACACTGGCAAGCCCGATGCCGCCCAGCGAGGCCATCGCATCCGTCGCGACAATGAGGTTGCGCAACCACGATGCAATGCAAGAATGATAACAATGACAATATAATCAAGAAATACATTTAAGGACAAAAATTAGGTTGTCCTCACACCAAGTTACAATTTAGCAACAATAAGCATATATCAATTACGCAATTATACTAAACAATATACTCTTTTAGCAAGAAAATAAACTATAAAAAAACCACATATTATTCATGTATGTCATATTGCCACATAGCCTAAGTAATCAAACGAATAACTTTAAAACATTTCTTTAATCTTACCAATGACATTAACTATATCAACTTTAACAAGTTAACTTCATAACTAATTCAACTTTATTTATATTGCAAAGGAATATCAAACTAAGTATTAAATCAAGATAACTATGCTTAACACTTAAACATAATTCAACTATAACAAAATCTAAGAATCATTATTATGTTTATTCACCCAAGTACAACATATATAACTCAATTAATAATCAATTATAGAAATTAAGTAATCCAAATAACCAACTAGGCAACAATCTTAGCTAACCCACATAGAATCCAACAAAACCCTAAATATCACCTAAATATTTTTCATTTTCTCCAACAAAGGCTTAACTTAATCAATTCAGTTACCTATGCTATAGACCTCCAAACTGATTGATTTATATATATAAACGTAGATCTCTGAGTGTAGATGACTTTCGCCTCAAGCGGAACTCAATTCTAATCTAAATTCTACAAGTTATGACCTTTTCCGTGCAACTGCGCGAACTGCCTCCTGCACCAGCGATTTTCAGACACATTTCGGAAATAGCTAAATTGCGGGGCCAAAACGTTAGAATTTTCCTTAGCTCTAGAAATCCATATTTGTTCTAAACTGTCTAATCTAGCTGCCGTATAAATTTTGTTAATTTTAGAGCACGTTTGCTATGTCAAAAGTGCTTCGAAAGACAGGGCAGTGGGTTGACCGAATATGCACTTCTTGTTCTACTTGATGCTTTCATGCACTAAACTAACTACAAGCAATATACTAGTATGCAACGCATTTCTATTCCTCTCTTAAAACTTTTAGCAAACATGTAGCCTACACACAATTGAACAAATTACCTAGCATCCACTACAACATAATACATTAAGTAATTCCACATGATAGCCAAAGATGCAAGTAAAGTAATCCATTGAACAATTTAAGGGTAGTCATTCATTTAGCACCTAAACTACTCATATAACTCAAGAAACCACATAAACACCCCTTATACACAAGAACACTACTCGGCCCCTTAGGTTCACCACACACAAACACACCACATTCACTTTATTTTGAGCAACTAATAAGTGATCCTAGTCTCTACAACACATATAACTCAATAACCAAGCTAAAACTAAGCATTAAGGCTCTAACTTCATTTTTTTCTGTTTTTAATTCAATAAGGCAATACTAGTAATGAATTAAGTTATCCAATCACATAGACATATTCTATACCCATATTTGAGAGTAAAATAAGCATATATAAGCATATATAGTACATTATTTAACTTCAAGAAGCCAAAGAGCACAAAACAAATAAGTTTAACACTTTCAACATCTCAGCAATACCTCGAATTTGGTTGCACAATTACCTAAGCAAACGACCTCCTATGAAACTGATTTTTATGTGTATGGAAATATATTCGAAAGTAGATAACTCTAGAATCAAACGGAACTCGATTCTGAGTTAAATTCATCAAGATATGACTAAAACAACTCAAGTGTGCAAAGCTGTCCAGATTGGTCACGAATTCTGTCAGGTTTCGGTTTTTATTTTCTTAGAGGCACTAGATGGAGTAATTGGCCAACTCGACCTAAACAGAAATTGTTCTAAACTAGCTTATCTAGGTCCTGTAAAATTTTCATAATTTTCCAAGTTATGTAACTAGGTCAAAAACTCCACGAAATTTAGGCAAGTAAAACTGTCCAGTTCCAGTCAACTACAAAACTTCACTGATTTCAGCAATTACGAGCAAACAAACGATTTTTCTTCACAATTATTCCAACATGAAAGTTGTACCTCTCCAAGTCTAGATTAATATGTGATTTTTCCAGATTTTTCCCAATATAATTAATTTCCCAAACAATACATAAAGTACAGCAGCTACAACAAAATCCTGCAAACATATACATGTATAAACTTGTCTAATACAACAATTTCTTACTAAAAAACACATATATATGCAATGTAAGTTCTGAAATCAGTTTTTAAAAGATTTTCTCTCACCTTACACATGCTAGGAACGCGAGCTAAGGCACGAAAATGCGAGAAAATCGGCTCGGGGTTGTTTATTTCTTCTTCTTCTCCTCTTTCTTCTTTTGATCGATTGGTGTGTGTTGTGTGTGGTCTGATGTGTGTGTGTGTGTTGCAGTATTTTTGTGTGTGTGGGGTGTGTTGTGTGTGTTTTATGTTAGATAAAATATCTAGGTGGCTCCAAAGACCAAATTGCCTCCTTAACTAAGTGTATATTTTTAGTTTGCCACCTTATAGTATTTTGACTAATCTAGTTAGCTAGTGTAGTGTAGTGTAATTATTTTATTGCCTAGATATGCCTACGATACTTAGAATATAAAAAAAAATGCACGTGAATGTACACTAAATAAAACGAATGCACATTTTTCAAGAAATATAAAAAGTAATGCTAATAATTATATGCAAACAATTAAGGTAACATGTAAATGTACGCAAATGATTAAAATAAGCATATTAATATATGCAAGTAAATAAAATAACTATATGCTCAGGGTCGGGGTATTACACATTGTCCACATGCATTGTGCACGCTAACACAATGCATTCAAAACAAGTGTTTCGCCATGTCTATTCGAAAATGGGCCCTTGGCATTTCATTATATTCTGCCCTGTGGTTCGTGGGCAGGTGGAGGCGCCCCATTGGTCTTCGATTGGTCAAATAATTGGTGACATGGCGTGCTTGGTATTTTGGAGATAGTTGGTGAAGCTGCTCAAGCCAGCTCCCTTGCAAGACGGGGTCCTGCAAGTTTGGATTCGTTTATGCCCCATGGTAGCGTATAACATATTCTCATAGTACTAATGACAAGATGGATCAATGGTACGTTTCATTTCTCATGAAAAAAAAAGTCATTGTGATGGGACTTCATGGCATTGATGAAACTATTTACAATTCAACTTTAGTATTTTAATTACACAAAATACTTTTACAATTAGAACATATTCTACTTATTTACAACTACATTATTTAATTAATTTTTTAATTGAATACTTATAATATTTTAAAAACTATTTGAACTATTGTGTTTATATAATTAATTACATAATATTTATGGATTATTAAAATATTTTGAACTTGTATAACTTTAACATTATATATATATATATATATATCATCCAACTTGAGAACTAATTCAATAATATAATCGGTTTATTAATATTCTATGTAAATTGAGAAGTATTAACAAAATAATTTATATAATACTTAAATGTAAAATCTAAATTAATTATTTAGATTTGTGTATTTTTTCAAAATTACTACATATAGTAGTCAAATTTTGGTTCATAATCAATTTCGCGGAATTATTATGAATAAATAACTACTACTTCAATATTAACTCATAAAATAAGTTATTGAACTACTACTTCAATATAATATTTTGTAATTTCATAAAAGGTAAAAAAAAATCGTACATTATTAACTCATGTTTTAATATGTACAATTTTAATGTGTTATAACACAATAAATAAATAAATAAACTTTTTGGAAACGGCCTAGTTCGTCAGGTTTTTGGAGACGGCATGGGTTGTCTCCAAAATGAAAGTGAAGTTAACCTTCGCTCAAAAAAATAATTGATTTGAAAGAAAAAAAATGCCAAAAAAAATATAATAAACAAAAAAGAAAAAGTGGAAAAAATAAACTACTAGCTAATTAATATAATTATTTTGATGAAAATATGAAAAAAGAAATTAATTAAACAAGTAAAAAAGTTTAAAGTTAATAAACAAAACAAAATTAAAAAAACAAAATAATAGCTAATTAATATACTAATTATGTTATTAATTAGTTAAAACAAATTAATATGTAAAAAAAGTGAAGATAATAAACAAAAAAAAGTGAAAAAAAACAAAGTAATATTTAATTAATATAATATTCATGATGAAAAAAATGTAAAACAAATTAACTATCAAAATAAAACAGTAAATATAATAATAAAAAAAAATTGAAAAAAAAGAGAAAAGAAATAGGAGATGGACTTGATCCGTTTATATATAATCCAATGGGCGAGGCCTATTGGTTGCACCAATGGGTCTTCCCATTGGTTTCTAGGCGGTGGCCCAGTCTCACGCTGGGCCGTCGCGTACAATGAGGTCAGGTGAGGCACAAAAGTGCCTCACCTGATCTCAAATTTCAAAAAAAAGAAACACCTAACCCCCCACCCCCCCCTAAGCTCCTTAGCAGAGGTACCTACCCCACTATACTCGCATACCCTACCCCCTAACCCCCTTTACCTGTATACCTACCCCCCTAACACCCTCCAACCCCCCTACCTGTGTACCATACCCTCTTACCCGTCAACCCACCCCCTACCTGTGGCATCAAGGGTAAAATTTTTTTGTTTTTTGTTATGTATTTATATATATATATATATATATATATATATATATATTGTATACATATATAACAATATATATAGTTGTTTTTGTTTTTGTTTTGTAGAATTTAAGGTGTGAAAAGTTTTTTGTTAAATTATTTTTTATTTTCAACAAATAACTTTCAGATTTTTTTTTTTATTTTCGAGATTTTTTTTCCAAGATGTATTTTTCAGTTTTATTTCAATTTTTATAACATTTTTTTTCCGAATTGTTAATTAAATTTATTGAATTATTTTGTTTTTTTTCAAAATATGTTATGTTTTGTTTTTATTATTTAGGTTTTAAATTTTAATTTTTTTTTAATTTCTGAATTTTTTTTAAATTTAGGGATTTATTTAATTTTTTAATTTTAGAACTAAAATTAAAATTTTGTTTTAATTTTTAATTTTTTGATTTATTATTTATAAAAAATTTCCACATTACAAATAATAGTTAACTTAAATCAATAATTTTTAACTTAAATCAATATTTTTTTAATTACCTATTATTATAATATCAATAGCTAATTTGATGTGTTTGGATTTTCTACAGGTAGGTTTGGGGCATTGGAGTAATTGGTTGAAACGCTTAAAGATTCCATAGGCTCTGGTTAGTTTGATGATTCATACAGTATTTGTTGTACAATATATTTTATTGTGTTTTTAAGTCCGTTTCATTAATTTAAAGTTATTTCGTGTATTTGTTATATTCATGTTGAATATATTGTCTGAATTGAGTCGTTAGGGTTTTGTGAAGATGGAGTTTAACTTTCTGTATGAAGGGGTGTGTTGGTCTGTGCAGTTGAATAGGTTTTTGCAAACTATTGAAAATGTTATTTTCTTGGTGTTGATTATGTTGCTTGCATTTGTGGTCCACTTTTTAGGTAAAGCTCATTAAAGTGAATTAATTTCAGATTAAGTAAGAAATAAGTAAACTTAAATTCGCAAGGCTTATATTTAAGTCTTACAATATTGTTTCTAATTTTAAATTCCTATTTGTGTTGCAATGTGTCAGTCATAATGGCATCATCACGTGAATGGATGTATAATCGATGGATTGATGGATACATCAATAAAGGCTTTGTTTAAGGTGTGAATGAATTTATAACATTCGCAAGTAGTCAACAATATTACATGGACGGTGTAAAAAATAGATATCCATGCATGAAATGTGAAAACTTGTGATATCTTACCACTGCCATTGTGATAAAACATCTTTATACCAAGGGTTTTATGCCTAATTACTATGTATGACTTGCTCATGGGGAATATGTGTTGAACAACATAAGGGTCACTGAACAACACGTTGGTAATAATATGCTACACGACTTAGATTGTGGGAATAACTATCGGACAATGGTCTTTGACGCTGTTGGTGTAGATATGGTAAGAGATCAGAACATGAGTGAAGAAGTACCAAACATGGAAGCACAATAATTTTTTAATTTGTTGAATGCCTCTGAAAAACCATTATTTGCAGGTTGTAGGAATCTTACCCAGTTGTCTGTTGTGGCTCGTTATCTAAATATGAAATCAGAACATAATATGAGCAACGACCTATTTGACCGTGTGGTCTCAGAATTTATGGAGTTGATGCCTGTAGAAAATAACCTACCTAAGAACTTATACCTTGGGGTTAGGTTATCAGAAGATAGATGTATGTGTAAATGGATGCCTTTTATTTTATAAGGACAAAAGTTCACTTGAAAGTTATCCCCATTGTGGCCATCGACGTTTCAAGACAACAACAGGGGGTAAAAAAGGGAGTAAGCTTATACCTTACCAACAATTAAGATATTTCCCTTTAACACCGAGGTTAAAAAGATTGTAGATGTCGAGGGCTACGGCTGAACATATGCAGTGGCACAAGAAACATCAAACAAAGGATAGTCATATTGGTCATCCTTCTGATGTTGAAGCATGAAAACACTTTGATATCGTACATCTAGATTTTGCTGATGAAGCTAAAAATGTTCAACTTGGTCGTTGTTCAGATGGGTTTACACCTTATAGTTCCAATGCTCAACCTTATTCATGTTGGCCAGTGATATTAACATCCTACAATCTGCCACCATGGATGTGCATGAAGGATTTTGTCATGTTCTTGACATTGCTCATCCCCGGTCTGAAAAATCCCGGTAAGAAAATAGATGTGTATTTAGAGCCTCTCATTGGTGAATTACAAGAATTATGGTTGGAGGGAACACCGTGCTATGATGTTTCAACAAAGACGAATTTTGAATTGAGGACAGCCTTGATGTGGACCATAAATGACTTCCCAGCTTATGGTATGTTGTCTGACTGGAGCACTCATGGAAAACTATCGTGTCCATATTGCATGAATAACTCTGATACTTTTCGGTTGCAAGAAAGAAGGAAGAATTCATTCTTTGATTGTCATCGTAAATTCTTACCAACAAATAGTTCTATGCGACGTGACATGAAAAATTTTATAAGGGGTAAAAAAGACACTTGTGGGCCTCCGCCCATATTAGATGGTGATCAAATATGGGAAAGTGTGATGAATTTTCCAAAGATCCAAGAAATGTCGAATGACATGAATAAAATGAAGTTGCATGGGTTTAGGGTGTGGCACAACTGGACAAAGAAAAGTATTTTTTAGGACTTATCTTACTGGAAGACGCATCTCGTACGCCACAATTTGGATTTCATACATATAGAAAAAAAATATTTTCGACAATGTTTTCAACACTATGATGGCTGTCAATGGAAAGACGAAGGACAATCTAAGAGCGAGAAAATACATGGTTGTGTATTGTGACCGTCACGAATTATGTGAAGAGTACGCGAATATGATTGGTGTTTATACTCTCCTAGTGGCAAAGAGAAAATTACTTCTTGAATGGGTTAGAGAATTAAAATTTCCCGATGACTATGCATCAAATTTAGCGAGATGTGTTGATATGAAACAACTAAAGATTTCATACATGAAGAGCCACGTTTGTCATCTCTTCATAGATAGATTGCTTGTGATTGCATTACGCGAGCCGATGCCTAAACAAGGGAGGCTTTTGTACAACTAAGTTTGTTCTTTACCAACATATGTTACACAAGTCTGCAAAGGTTAGATTTGGAGAGGATGGAAGAAGACATTGTTGTGACTCTTTGCAACTTGGAGAAGCTGCTACCTCCTGCATTCTTTGATTCAATAGAGCACTTGCTTATTCATTTGGTCCACGAAGCGATTTGTTGTGGCCCGGTACAATATCGGTGGATGTATCCCTTTGAGAGGTTTTTGTAGGGCTTGAAGAGAAAAATAAAGAATAAGGCACATGTGGAAGGATCTATTTGTAAAGCCTACCACATACTGGAAATGTCAACTTTTTGTTCTTATTATTTTGAAGAGCACGTGGTGACTAAGCGTAAAAGGCTTGGTCGGAATGACCAATATGATGCTGTGGAATACCCCAATGGATGCTTGGCTATATTTACTCATTCGGGCCGCTCAATCGGGAAATAGAAGAAGATCACAATAGCAGAAGAAGACTTGTATTTGGCACACCGCTATGTATTGATGAATTGCATAGAGGTACAACCTTATGTAAGGTAAGGCTATTGACAACTTGTCAATATGTTAACGTGTTTTAAGTTAACTACACAACTTCAATTGAATAATATTTGTCTATTTGCCAGCATGTTCAGGGAATACCTTCGCAACCAATATGGCTCATTGACTTCGAGAGAACTCCAACTGCATGTTGACAAGTTTTTCCCAAAATGGTTATATGACTATGTAAGTACATGTTTCATTAATTAAATTCATTTTATCCCTTACGATATGCATACCTTAAAACAAGAGTGATATATATTTATAGGTTAAGCACATGAATGATGTAGATCATCATGTACAATGTCTTTCTATGTGGCCTTATAGATTGGTTAGGATATCATCAAGATACATGATGAATAGATACAGATTTGCTACACACGAATATGCTACATTGATGACAACGTATAATAGTGGAGTACACGTGAAAGGGATAAGAGATGGCCGGACCGGGGATATTGGCTATTATGGTGTGTTGCACAATATTATTCAACTTGAATATAATAATCCAACTTTACAACATACAAGGGTAGTTCTCTTTAAGTGCGAATGGTACGATACTACGAATGATAGAGGTGTGAAATACAATCGCAAGTGTGGTTTGGTTGAAGTGAATATGAAAAGAAAGTATCCCAAATATGAACCATTTGTGTTGGCCGCCCAAGCTCAGCAAGTGTATTATTGTAGATATCCAGAGGCCAAGAGGTATCGAGCAAATTGGCAGGCAGTAGTTAAAGTACGCCCTAAAAATATCTATGCCATGTTTGAAAAAGAAAAAGAAGTGGAACAAAGAACAAGTTTCCAGTCCGATGAGATGAATGTGCTCGTAGGAGAACCAAATGATGAAAATTTGTCAACAATCTATCGTGATTCAGGTAAGAACAACGAAATATTGGAAGATGATCCTAATGACATCCATGGGCAGCCTATAATTGATGAAAATGAGGTCTAAAAACATGAAGAAGACGAAGAAGAATATGAAGATGAGACTGAGGATGAAAAGGAATATGAAGATGTTACTGAATATGAAGTTCATACTGAAGATGACGATGATGATGATGAAAATAGTGATGAGGATGATTGAATATTAGTATTTGGTAAAGTCATTAGTTGTTTTATGAACTTATGTAATTTTGTTTTATCGCAACTGATGTCACATTATATTTTTAATAAACATAAATATGCTTGTAAGCTATGAACTTACGTAAAATATTAAGTGAACTAATCATAATTGTGTTTAATTTCAGATGGGAGGTGGTAACGATAATGACCCCCAGGGCAAAAAAATTAAATTGTCAAACCCATTAGGTAGGCACAGAGATCGTGGGCAAGCGCCAAGCACATCGACAAGTCAATAATGTATACGATATCCATATTTTACTCATTTAAAATTAATACTTGAGTTCCTTATTTTGTATCATAGTTACAAGTTTGCATGGTCTACAGGAACAGGTCAGCCATCACTTGGACAAGGACAAACAGTTGGACAATCTTCGAGTGTTCGTCAATCTATAGGTGCACATGGTTTACCATGTCATAACTCGAGCTCAGGCTCCATTGGTACGGAGCAGCGGGTGGCAGACACTCCACTTCCACAGCAGGTAATACCTCGTCAACTTTTATGCTTATCCGGACTTCCTGTTGACCATGTAGCTAGTCATACGACTCCAAACCTTCCACATCACCCTCACACAATGGATACCCAAACCACTACCTCATCCAGATTGCGACAAGGTTTTGATGATCTACATGTTGAGAGAGATGGCACTCTTGTACATGGTAACACACAATGTCCCCCGATTGCTGAGTCATCGAGAGTTGCAGAAGATCGGGCTGATGCCGTTGCAGACTGGATGACATATAGATTCTCGTCCATGGAAGAATTTGCAACATGGGCCACTGATTCACGCAAACATCTGAAAGTTCAAGGTGCTGGATAAGTAGAATTATTTATTAACATGCGTTACTCTTTTAAAAGTTAAGTTTAGAGCCTTGGACAACTTGGGGAGAGATTCCGCCCAATGTAAAGGAAAATTTGTTGATTACTTTAAGGTTCGAAATACGCATTCAATGTATATATTTTATACAAGCATATTATATACTTGAGATATATATTTGATGTACTTTCTATATTGTTATTATATGATTCACAGAGGATGTACAAGTGGTATCCCTGCCATGAAACAACCATTTGCGAGAGGTTCAATTTTTTCGGGCAAAAACGAGTAACAAATAACTTAAGCAAAGCCCGTAGGGTAGATAAGAAGCCATCGTGGCTCTCGCAGGATGAATGGGATTGAATGAAAGTGGTGTGGAGTTCCCAAGCATCACAGGACAAATCTAAACGGAACTCTGATAATAGAAAGAAAAATTCGTCTATGCATCATTTGGGATGTATCCCCGGACACGAATGGACAAAGAGGATGGTAAGAATTAAGCTTACTGTACTGCAGTAAGTGATAAATAATAAACAATTTTATCATGTACATTACATGTCGAGTTGTTTGTTTTGGTGAATTTTTATTGTAGGCCGAAGAGAGAGGGAATGAAGTGACTTTTGTTGATGTTTTGAACAAAGCTCATGGCAAGGGTGCTGAAGGACCTTACACAGACGCTCGGGCAGAATAGACAGTGGTAAGCTAGTTTTTTTAAACTTTACAACATTGAAGATTGATATGTACAGAGTTTATACAAATGTTTTCTCCAAACTGACGTCAAAGAACTTAATTTTTCAGGGAATTTATTAATTGTTCATTACACCCCTAATTATATGAAATGTAATGATGCCAAGTACATTATTGAACTTAGGTTAGTGTGTTGAATGGAAAAAACTTTAGTAATCTTGCATTCTTGTTTGAAACTAAGTTAAAGTTGGTTGAACGATTTAATATCTAAAAAAGTTAAGTAAAGAATATTAGAGTGGTATGATAATCCGAATTATAGCCATAATATTTCAATAGCAAATGGAAAGACATGCCTGAATGTCTAATTTTGTTTAGTAGAAACGCTTTGATGGCCTTAAGAACTTGTTTAATATTCATTGTGTTTGACTGTCAATGATTGTATATTGCGTTGTGTCTATCTCTTCTGAGTAAAGGTAACTGGTTATTTCACGGTACAAAGGAGACTCTGTCCGTTTGTCGGGTCCGTGGTATTTAAAGGAATTTGTTAATTCTTGATTACGAGCTTAATTATATGAAATGTAATGATGGCAAAGGTGTTATTGAACTTAGGTTCAAGTTTTGAATGGATAAAACTTGAGTAATCTTATATTCTTATTTCATACTAAGTGAAAGTTAAGTTAAAAATTTTAGAGTGGTATGATAATCGGAATTATAGCCATAGTATTGAAATAGATAATGGAAATGCATTCATGATTGTAATATTTTGTTTAATATTTCATTGTATTTGAGTGTGAATGCTTGTATATTACGTTGTGGCTATTTCTCTTGAGTGCAGGTAAATTGGTTAGTCCACGATATAGGGGAGACTCTGTCCATTTTTCGGGTCCGAACTTGTACTTTTTTAGCGTGGGGTCTTGTCGGACCGTGACATTTTCTAACAGTATATGTATGTTTTCCCTAGTGCTTGTTTTGTATGTTTCTATGATGGCTTGTCAATTATTTTATTGGTATTACTCTTAAATTGTCAATATTATTCACGTCTCTTTGTGTTTATATATGTGCGCTATAGGCTCGATACAAGGAACTACTTCAACAGGCATCACAGCCATCAGAGGCATCCGAGTCCGATTCAGCCCCAACGCCTGTTAATTGTAACGCATTATTCTTGGAGGCAGTTGATAGACCACGCAAGGGTCGTTTATACGGGGTCGGATCACAGGTCTCTGTGGCGTCTACATCAAATAGTTACCTGGTTGCCAAAAGCCATATCACACAAAAAGATCTCCAGGAGGCAGTTGCTCGAGCCACAACATCTTTGGAAGACAAGTTGGAACAAAACAACGAGGCGTACAACAAGCTGCAAGACAGGCTAGATAAGCAGAACGAGCCGTACTACAAACTCCAACAAGAGCAGAACGAGGCGTACAACAAACTTCATCGTAGCTACGTGAGCTCCAAACACAGCTAGCACTACTTGCTTCAAGGTTACCTGTTCTTGTTCCTGCTCCTGCACAACAACAGTCCTCGTCATCTTCGTCTTCGTCTTCATCTTCGAATGATGGTCAAAAGGAATAGAATGTTGAACTTCTTTAATGTTATGACATTATAAAACTCCATTACAATCAAACTATAATAATTTTTGGGTTTACTTTGAACAATTTTGTTTAGATTTTTATTAGCTAATTTATAAATATGTGGTTTATAACTTATTTTGCATTATAAAATATTAAATTGACAGGTCAAACAATTTATTACATATTATAATGGAAATTTAGAAAAATCTAAATTTACATTTGTGCGAGGGCTCGGCGAGGGACAAGTATTCGAGAGTCCGGCGAGGGGACGGTGAGTGACAAACAAGGCGAGGGAACGACGAGTGACGAAAAAAGCGAGGGCATGGCGAGTGACAAAAAAAGCTAGGGCACAACAAGGGCACGTCGAGTGACGAAAAAAGCAAGGGCACGACAAGCGACGAAAAAAGCGAGGGCACGGCGAGGAACGAAAACAGCGAGGGCACACCGAGTGACGAAAAAAGTGAGGGCACGGCGAAGGACAAAAAAGGCAAGGGCACGGCGAAGGACGAGAACGGCGAGGGCTTGTTGCCCTCGCATAGTAGTTGCCAAATTGGTCCCTCGCTGAGGTATCGCCAAATGGCGTAGGGTCAGCGAGAGACCCCAATTCACCGACGAACGTTTCGGCGAGGGACGAGGGGAATCGTCCCTCGCCGAAGACAATTTTTGTTGTAGTGGAATGAGTGTTGGGTGACATGTACAAAGAATGATGTACTCCATATTATTGATGGAAAAAATACTACAATACTTTTTAAAATATGAAAACTCCAAGAAGAAATTGCAATGTTACAAAAAAGATTTGCAAAAAGAATGATAATATATGTATATATTTTTTAATTATTGTACAGTATATCAAATTATATAATGTTCTTAGAAAATGATCCATATGGTACAATCCTTCAACGTGGATAAATCATGATTTTTTATACTAATATATAAGATCGTGTATCAATCCACTAAAGACCAATTGATTGAAGGACTTTCAATGAAAAAAAAAGTTATACGCTGATAGAAAACAAAATAAGAAAATAGAATGTCAATTTAAAATAAAAAAAAAAATTGATTTTAGCAATCACTATGCCAGAGTCACTAACATGGGTAACCTTAACAATGAATGTTGGCAAATTCTAAAAATGAGAGATTAAAGTGGTGAAAATAATTGAGCTACGTTGTTTTATATATAAAAAACTTGCATTGGACAGCACAAAATAGATACGAGACAGGTAATTTTGGGAGATGTCGGTCAAAGTTCATCGAATTTTCCTGGTCAATCGTCATCATCGTTAGAATCGTCAGAATTGATGAAAGTTATAACAACATTTGGAGATGCTCGATAGAGACTTCGTATCCTAACGCATTCTTGCTTCTTAATTATCCCACCATCATAACAAATTTGAAATTCTTCTAAAACCTTTGCATTTTGAAGCAGAAAGCAGATTAATTCCAATGCATTTTCAGTATTTTTGAAGTGCATCATTTTCACCATTCTAAGACTATCTAACAAACATACGACACCCTCCTCTATTCTGGATCTCCAAGTGCCAGCATCGAGCTCATTTATTGATCTCCATTCTCATCCTTGTTTATACTCCTAAAACATCCATCACAAGTGATCATCACGAGTGGTCACAAGTGGTGTTAGGAACAATATACTTCATATTCAAAATGGTGTTAGGAAGAATATACTTCATATTCAAAAGAGAGCATGTAATAGAATATCACCTCCATAAACCGGATCTCAAGAACTTGAAGGATTGGTGAGAGCTTCAGTACATTAATCAATCCATTCATCTCACGTGCTGTAGAACATGTATCTATTGTCAAGTAACTCAAGTTGCACAAGGATATGTCACTAACCAGTACTTTTGGCACATCATCAAGATTCTGCCAAAATAGAGATGTTTGATGTATCATATAAGGCCAACTCCAACAGCTTCTATATTTTTTTTTTTACATGTAGAGATTTTAAAACATTTCTCTACATCTATAGATTCTCTATTTTCGTTTTACTCCAACAGCTTCTTTACATTTACTCAATCTCTATTTTTAGAGAATCTCTATTTTAGTTTCACTACACTAGCTTCTCTATTTCAGTTTCACTCCAACAACTTCTTTACATTTACTCAATATTTGTTTTTAAAGAATCTGTAGATGATCTCTACATGTGGAGATGGTAAATCTAATTGTAGAGATCATCTACAAATTCTCTACATTCTAGAGAATTTGTAGAGATGCTGCTGGAGACAAAAGTCTCTAAAAGCATCTCTACATGTAGAAATTTTGTATTTATAGAGATGCTGCTGGAGAAGGCCTAACTAGAAAAATGTTACACATTAAACAAAACTAGTAAATTAAATAACTAATGAACATAAAACTCTAGCATGGAGAGTAGCTTTCCGATAGTCTCACTACCACCAATCATACAAAATGCAACACATTTAGCATAAGTAAAATATAGTATTACTTTAAATTAGATTAGATTAATCAAATATCTGTTCAAGACATAACTATATGCATACATCAACAATTCCACATTGCAAATCTCCCCCACTCACTCTTAGACTCTCCTTAAATAATTCACACATTCTGTTTTTAGACGAGAGTTTAATACATACCTCTAAGAATAGATCTGATAACGTCAGCTCTTTGACATGCATCATCCCTCTCATTAATGTGCACAGAATGAGAAGCGGATCATCTCTAGGGTTCACGTCATCCCAAAGTACAATATTGACTTTCTTTAAAGATGATACATTCGATAGATTCAGATGAAAGTAGGGAAGGATTGGGCCACCATACTCGAATAACTCTAGTTTATGAGCCTTTACAACAAGGCCACCATAAAAATGATGATCCACCTCTCCACAATTGACCTGGCAAGAGTTCACAAAACGAAACGACTCGAGATTTGGGGCTGTTGTAATATCAAGATATCTATACTCCCTTAGATCACAATGCTCTAAAATCAACTCCGTAAGCAAGATGCTATCACAGAGCAAATCTTTAATGTTCATTGGAAGTTTTATCCCTCCTAATTTGAGAACGGTGAGATTGCTAAAATTCCCGAAAGGATGTAATTGGATTATACGCATGGCCTTCACATAGAGCTCTTGCAACGAACTAAACATGTCATGGGGAAGACTAATTTTTTGAACAAGTGGGTTTTGAAAATCTTCAGGATAAAAAAACAAGTTGAGTTTTTCATTTTTATGGAGGGTGACAACACGAATTAACTGATCAAGGCGCACGTGCTCGAAATCTTTACAGGATAGATACAGCGTCTCGATTCTACACTTTTCTCTCAGTAGAAAAACCCAGTTAATATAATTCCAGAATTTTCTTCGATCATAATGTAGTGGGTTACCGAAACAAGCTCCATACTCAAGGCTAGAGAAATTCAGATAAGGCAGAGACTTCCAGACATACCTCCATCTCTTGGATAGAAGACATGTTCTCACGGCCTCAACCGTTTCAAGGTGTGATAGGACCCGGTGTAGCAGCTTATCGGGTAGTTGACTCAGCCTATCCATTTCCTCTTCACACTTGACGGCCACTGTGAAGAGTGTAATTTGAGTTTTTAACCCGGGGAGGGTTTTAGTATAAGGATATGTTTAAGGGTCCTTCTGGTTACATGTACTTTGTAGGGTTATAAAATTGGTAGAATCCGAAAAGGCCCATGAACAATTAACCTTTTGTAAACCCTCAAATAATTACTCACTCTCGGTGAAACCTTTTTCTAGATACAATTTTTCTTTTTCTTTTTTGTTGTTTTTAGCAAAATAAAAAATTATATCCATATCTCAATTTCTTTGGATCATTCAGATAAAAAATGATACTTTAACACGACATCTAAAAGAAACATGTAGAAGTTTACCAAAATGCATATGCATATCTCATCAAATATCATCCATGACATCCATCTCTTTAAAAAACTTTCTATTTTCAGCGAATTAAGAGAAACAGAAACGGTGTCCACCAATTAGATAGTTAGATGTGTTAGATTTCCCTTAAAAGGAAATTTTTGTTATCAATATAATTATTTTTCTTTCTTTTTAAAGAAAATAAATCATAACACTTTTGAATTACTATTAGTTGAAGTTCAGTTTTTTTTTTTCTTTTTTTAAAAGTTATTGGAGTTCAATGACTTCTTCTGTTAAAAGAAATACCAATTCATAGATAAATCAGAAATTGCATTTCATCAAAAAAGTAGGGAAAATTGTACAAATAGTCCCTATTATTTACATATGTTGGACAAATAGTCCATATTGTTTTAAAAATCTCATAGTTAATCCTCATTGTTTGCAAAAGTTTTACTATTGGTCCCTATTGTTTTCAAAAGTATTATCATTAGTCCTTATTGTTTGTAAATGTCTTACTATTAATTCCTACTGTTTTAAAAGTCATCTGGTTAGTCCTTATTATTTATAAATATTTTACTAGTAACAAATGTCTTCTCATTAGTTCCTACCATCAATTAGCTGTTAAAAACTTAACCAAAAAACTAATGTTAATGTAAAATGACCTTATTGTCCTGACTTTAATGACCAAAATTACTTAATTATCCTTATTATAATTTAATGAAATTGTTTTTTATTTTTTTTTCTTCTTCTTCCACCTCCACCTTCCACCACCACCAACCAAACCATGGCCACCATCACTCACACCAAACAAATTTTATTATTTTTTAATTTCAAAAACAAAACAAAAAATAGTTTTTGAAAATACTTTCAGACAAGCCCTTGAGTTCGGTGATGTTCCAAGACCTTTTTCTACTTACAACTTTTCTTTTTCTTTTTTGTTGTTTTTAACAAAATAAATCATTATATACATATTTCAATTTCTTTGGATTATTCAAATAACAATGATACTTTAACACGACATCTAAAAAAGCATGAAAAAGTTTAGCCAAAATGCAAATACATGTGTCATCAAATATCAACATCCATCACTTAAAAAAGCTAAGTTCTTTGATATTTATTTTCAACAAGTGAAGAGAGAGAGAAACGGTTTCACCAATTGGATGTGTTAGATTTTCCTTAATGGAAATTTTTCAGTGAGTAATTTATTATCCAACTAAGTCCAAAATCTTGATTCATAACTTGGGCTAACATCGGCTAGAGCTCAAATTGATAGATAATTATTTGAAAATGGATTTAATGATAATTGGCTCCAAAATCTACCATCGCTGCGATGTAACTTGCTTAATTCAGATTTGGAGCCAATTAAATTGGCTATCTTCATGTAACTTTCTGTCGTTTGTTATGAAATTTCTGCATTTTATTGACCCAAAAAAAAAAAAAAAAAAACTTATCAAGATTGGGTAGAGCTCAAATTTAACTAGTCTTAGCTAATCGTCGTCCACTTAGGATTGACTTATTTAACTGTATAACTCAAAGTTCCAATAAGATCTTTGGACAAGTTAAAAAAAATAAAACCAAACTCGACAATGTAATGTCTTTTTTACCTTCTGATTTCAACGAGACAAAATCCCAACAAAAAAAAAAATGAGACAAATTGTTTATATTGTATTGATGTTTTATTTTTTATTTTTACTCTTTTCTAACAATAAAAATACGGTCATTGAAAAAAAACTTATAATACAAGTTTTCAAATTAAAAAATTTCGACTACATTTATTGTCTCATGACATAAACTTACTTAAAAATCTTGATGATGTCTTCACAAACCTCAACTAATAATTTGATTACAACCAATATTTGTCCAAGGCCAAATCAAAAGGTTGGTAAAAATAGCAGCCAAGCGAGATGCCCTTGGTCAAATTTGTCATGCGTCAAACAGCAGAACTAAACCCCTCGGTCAAAAGTGCAACGCAATTACTAAATTAAAGATTTAATATTTTTTTTTAAAAGATACTCAAATCAATACTATATTACATATACAAAAGTGCTCACATTTGTTGAGAATTGAGACTTCTCACGCATCCCATACAAAAGCTGTTAAGAATTGTTTTTGAGACCTCTCACATATTATAAATAAAATATCAAATTATTAAAGAGAAGTTTATTATATTATTTATTATCTTTAATACGCTATCGTAAGTGCATGCGAATTTAGTTTTTGAACTTTATATTTGGATAATTTTAATATTTTTAAATGGGTGGCGATGAGTTTTGAACTCAGGACTTTTTAGTTCTTAAACTCTGATACCATGTTAAGTGATTACCTCATCTAAAAGTTCAAGTTATTAAAAAGGGATTTATTATATTATTTATTATTTTTAACACCCCGCCAGCCTCTAGCGCGAGCATAAAAGGAGGCAACAAATGCCCAAAAGTAAAATCTAAGCTAGTGATTTGCAGAAAAAGGAAAAAACAAGTGATTAACAAAACAAAAGCGAAAAAAGATGCCGCTAAAAAGGACAAGTGTAGCAAGAATGGCATCAATAGCAAGAGCCTTTTGCACAACACCTTCTCTTCATCAAAGCCATCTCCATGGCAGCATTAAGCTCTGCAGAAACACATCATCAATCTTCAACAACATTGTCATGAACAACAATTATGGTCGAGTGAAAGTGGGGTGCATGCAAATACGAGCAGGGGCGGAGATACTTAGAGGCCAGCAGGAGCTACAGCTCTCACTGGCTCAGAATAATGTTAAAAATTTAAAAATTTATATTTTTTTAGTTAAAAAAATTAATTAATTCTCACTAAAAAAAAATTGTATTTATATAATTAAAAAATTATTTATTTTAATCCAGTTAAAAAGATTTTTTAGCTCCGCCCTTGTATACGAGCCATGTCAGGTGACACATTTGGGTCCATATCTGAAGAAAGCGTTAAGAAGACTATCAGTGAGAACCCAGTTGTCGTTTATTCCAAGACTTCTTGCCCGTGGGTTAATTAATACTTTTAGGTACAATTTTAGTGCATATCGAATTTTTCTTTTTATTTTGTTTTATTTTTCTATTTTTTAGTCAAAGATGCAATTTTTAATCTTAAAAAAACCCATTTTAGTGTTTTTCTAGTTAATTGTATTGAGTACTTGGGTTTTTATATGTTTTACTACTAAATTAACACTTCAAATCTTGAAAAAACTTTTTTTTTTGTTTTTTGCTAGTTAATTGTATTGAATACTTGGCTCTTCACATTTTTCAGATAAAAATAATTCTTTAACACGATATCCAAAAGAAACATATAAAAGTTTACGGTCAGATGCAAATGCATATATCGTCAAGAATAATCTATGACATCCATCACTTAAAAAAGTTAAGTTTATTGATATCGATTTCCAACGAGTTAATAAAGATAAAAACAGTATCACTAATTGGGAAGTTAGATGTATTAGATTTCCCTTGAAAGGAAATTTTTGTCATTAATATAATATTGTTCTTTTTTTTCTAAAGAAATTAAATCATAACATTTTATCCTTAATTTATATGCCCACAACACTTTTGAATTACTATTAGTAGAAGTTCAGCTTTTTTTTTTATTTTTAAAAGTAATCGGAGTTCAATGACTTCTTGTTAAAAGAAATACCAATTCATAGATAAATTCATACGTTTAAGGCCCAAGACTTGAAGAGGAAACAAATTATGTGCTCATGCTTTCAATTTTGAATTAGTAGACTAATTTATATCCTTTTTGTACTCTAAAACCTAACAATAGAAAAATCATTTGCTAGCCTCAACAATAGAGGTCTTACTTTTCAGTCGATCACAAGAGAATTGAACTTATACTCAAATAACAGTCTCATACACTAATCTTCAACAAGTTCAACTATCACCAGCGGCGCAATAGCCACCAAAAAAAAAAAAAAAAGATCAAGAAATCGACGTAAATTACACTTTTAGACGTCATATATATATTTTTTTTTAATTTTGTGGATGCTTGTATTTTTTTAATGTTAGATACTTGAAAAAATGTTTTACAATCATATTTCAACTTTTATGCAATCTACTGAAATGTATTATTCTTTTCTTTAATTATTTCCTTCAAGGATAAAATAAACACATGTTTCGCAAAAACTATTAACAACAATACATCACAATAACTTTTGCATACCATATATTATTTTAATATTAATCATCATAGATCTTGCAAAGATACCAACATTATGTATTTTGTATTTGGAGGCTTGTGATCTCCTGCCAATATAAAAAGTTATCATCTTGACTATCAAAATTACTTTAGTCCTGCAGATGAGCTCCAAGAATTCTTACCTTACTTGAAGCTTGATTCTCACATGGAGCTCAACAAAGAATACCAATAATAAATCAATGATATAATATGCAATTCAAAAAACATGATAAAAGATCAATCGTGAATTACCGACATTCGGAGCATTCATTTTGTGTTTTTAACAAGCAACTCAGTTGGTTAGAGACTCGTACTGATAATATATTGTGAAATATTATAATAACATAGATAAAATAACTAATAAAATCTTTGAACTCGATTCTTGTAATACTTCTTGCGCACATTACATATATATATACAACAAAGTTGCTATCATTACATAATATCATCTTTATACTTTATCTTAAACTAATATATCATCAAAGTACTAATCTTAAACTAATATATTGTCTAACTAAAGTTGTCTAACATTTTGCCTTGGTTTTAACAACTTAATTCCAAATTGATTTGCATTCTACTGTGAATAAC
This sequence comes from Ehretia macrophylla, assembly GCA_037974665.1. Classification (NCBI taxonomy): domain Eukaryota; kingdom Viridiplantae; phylum Streptophyta; class Magnoliopsida; order Boraginales; family Ehretiaceae; genus Ehretia; species Ehretia macrophylla. The sequence goes on from CM075780.1 coordinate 25,402,644, forward strand.
TCAATACCAAAATTGAGTTCTTCTCTTGATTCTCATATACCATACAACGTATTGTTTATGACAAAAAATATTGTTAACAAATATCCATACTTTTACAACAACAAAAAATCATTTTGCACAACAATCATACTAAATAAACATTTAGGCTGCACTTTTAGTGTACAGAATTAGCTTACATAGACTGCACAATCACATAACACATAAACTGCCCATATATTACCCATATATTACAAAACAGATAGGTAGCACAATACGCATCACACATACAAAGCCTGCACATATATTACCAAACACAAAGCCCGGTGCACCTCCATATATTACCAAACACAAAGCCCGGTGCACCTCCATAATAAATAGTAAATAGTTAAAATTACTAGTATACAAAAAATTATTACATAACCAAATAGACAAGCTGAGCTGGGTGGTTAATACATCAAAAACTTGCATTGGACAACACAAAACAAAAATGAGATGGGTAATTTTGGGAGATCGGGTCCTGGTCAATGGTCAGAATTGATGAAAGTTATAGCAACATTTGGGGCTGATCGATAGAGGCTTCGTATCCTAGCACGTTCTTGCTCCTTAATTATCTCACCCTTATAACAAATTTTAAATTCTTCTAAAACGTTTGCATTTTGAAGTAGAAAGAAGATTAATTCCAATGCATTTTCAGTATTTTTGAAGTGTATCATCTTCACCATTCTGAGACGATTTGACAAACATACGACATCCTGCTCTATTCTGGATCTCCAAGTGCCAACATCAAGCTCATTTACTGGTCTCCATTCGCATCCTTGTTTATACTCCTGAAAAAGATTTCATCACAGGTGGTGTTAGGAAGAATATACTTCATATTCAAAAAAGAACACGTAATACATCATTAGCTCCACAAACAACCGGATCTCAAGAACTTGGAGGATTGGTGAGAATTTCAGTACATTAATCAATCCATTCAGCTCACGTGTTGTAGAACATGTATCTATTGTCAAGTAACTCAAATTGCATAAGGATATGTCATTAACCACATTATCAAGAGACTGCCAGAAAAACAAATAGATTTTTGATGGATCATTTAACTAGAAAAATATAACACATTTAGCAAAACTAGTAAATTAAATAGCTAAGGAACATAAAATATAGTATTACTTTAGATAAGTCAAATTTATATGCATACATCAACAATTCCACATTGCAAATCTCCCCCTCTCACTCTCAATAATTCACACATTCTATTTTTAGATGAGAATTTAATACATACCTTTAAGAATAGATCTGATAAGCTCAGCTCTTTGACATGCATCATCCCTTTAATCAATGTCCACAGGATGATAAGCAGATCCTTTCTAAGGTTTACAATATTGACTTTCTTTAAAGATACATTAGACAGAACATAGTAGGGAAGTATTGGGCCTTTATACTCGAAGTACCCCAGTTTAGGAGCCTTTACAACAAGGACACCATAAAAATGATGGTCCACCTCTCCACAATCGATATTACAAAAGTTCGTGTAACGAAATGACTGAAGATTTGGAAATGTTGTAATATCAAGATATCTATACTCACTTAAATCAATATGATATAAAATCAATTCCGTAAGCGACATGCTATCACATAGCAAATCTCTCAGTGAACATTTCTTTGGAAGTTTAATTCCTCCTAGTTCGAGAATGCTGAGATTGCTAAAATTCCCAAGAGGAAGTAATTGGACCATATACATGGCCATCACACGAAGCTCTTGCAGGGAACTAAACATGTCATTAGGAAGACTAATTTTTTGAACAAGTGCTTTTTCTTTCAAGAAAATGCTGAGTTTTTCAATTTTATGGGGAGTGGCAACACGAATTAACTGATCAAGGCATTCGTCATCGCAATCAACACAAGATAGATCCAGAGTCTCGATTCCAGACTTTTCTCTCGGTAGAATAACCCAGTTAATATAATTTCAGAAATTTCTTCGATCGTAAACGCTACAGAAAGTAAGATAAGGCAGAGACTCCCAGACTTACCTCCATCTCTGTCCTCACGGCCTCAACCGTTTCAAGGTGTGATATGACCCAGTGTAGCAGCTCATCAGGTAGTTGACTCAGCCTCTCCATATCTTTGGAGAATTCTTGGCGCGCTGGTAAAAAGTAAAAAATCTTATTTCTAAAGCTATTTACCGATGGTGACGGCCACTGTGAAAAGTGTAATTGAGTTTTTAACTCAGGGGAGGGTTTTTGTGTATGAATAGGTTTAGGGTTTTTGGGCTGGTTATATTCGAATTCGAACAGGCCTATAAAACATTGACCTTTTGTAAAACCTTAAACATTTGCTCCAAGACCTTTTTTTGGTTATATTTTTTTTTCTTTTTTGTTGTTTTTAGCAAAAAAAAATCATTATATTTATGATTTAATTTGTTTGGATTATTCAGATAAAAATAATTCTTTAACACAATATCCGAAAGAAACATATAAAAATTTATGGTCAGATGCAAATGCATATCTCGTTAAGTATTATCTATGACATTCATAACTTAAAAAAGTTAATTTTATTGATATCGATTTCTAACGAGTTAAGAAAGATAAAAACCGTGTCACCAATTGGGAAGTTAGATGTATTAGATTTCTCTTGAAAGGAAATTCTTGTCATTAATATAATCATTGTTCTTTTTTTTCTAAATAAATTAAATCATAACATTTTATCCTTAATTTATATGCCCACAACACTTTTGAATTACTATTAGTAGAAGTTCAGTTTTTTTTTTCTTTTAAGTAATTGGAGTTCAATGACTTCTTGTTAAAAGAAATACCAATTCATAGATAAATTCATACGTTTAAGGCCCAAGACTTGAAGAGGAAACAAATTATGTGTTCATGCTTTCAATTTTGAATTAGTAGACTAATTTATATCCTTTTTGTACTCTAAAACCTAACAATAGAAAAATCATTTGATATCCTCAACAATAGAGGTCTTACTTTTCAGTCGATCACAAGAGAATTGAACTTATACTCAAATAACAATCTCATACATTAATCTTTAACAAGTTCAACTATCACCAGCGGCGCAATAGCCACACAAAAAAAAAAAAAAATCAAGAAATCGACGTAAATTCCACTTTTAGACGTCATATTTCTTTTTTTTTTTGTGGATGCTTGTATTTTTTTAATGTTAGATACTTGAAAAAATGTTTTACAATCATATTTCAACTTAAGCCGCGTTAATAAATAAATAAATAAATAAACTAAGAGAAAGGAATCACTACTTATGTGCACGCAAAAATATGCATCAAAATAATACATCAAATGTTAATAACCAACCCAATTAGGTATGCATTTTATAATACTTTGTAGATGGGTGTACGATAAACCAAACCATTCAATAATCACGTACGATTTGGGATTGGATTATTAAGAATTCATTTTTGAATTCAGGTTGTTTTACTTGTCAAATTTGATGAAATATAGAGCCTGTTAACTTATCAAGATCATCTAGAGATCAAGTTGATAGATAATTCACTATAATTGTTTGAAAAAACAGTAACTAAACATACTCAAATTTAACTATTAATTGTCCACTTAGAATTGACTTATTTAACTATATAACTCAAAGTTTAAATAAGATCTTCAGGCAAGTTAAAAAATAAAACCAAACTCAACAATTAAATATATGTATATATATTTGATTTCAAGGATACAAAAGTTTTTTGTAGTGTGTTACAATCATTTTATGAGATGTTTTACTTTTTTCTCATTTTCTAGCAACAAAAATAATGTTGTTGGAAGATAATCCATATTACAAGCTTTTGAAAGTTATCTCAAGTTGAAATTTATAACCACAAGTATTTGACTCACGATATACAACTTTCTTAAAAAATTTGACAACTAATATTTTTTTAAGTCTTTGTTTGGTTTGACTGTAAAATTTTAATTTTTAAACTGTTAAATTTTGAGCAGTAGAATTTTGGTTAAAAATACTGGTAAACAAAAATTGTTAACTGTTTGGCATATATTTGATAATATTGGGCTTTTAAAAATTTTGAGGGCAATGTTAGGCTTTAAAAATATGGAGCGATATATTTGGAAAAAAAAAACCACTTATCGCTCGCATTATGTAAAAATAGTTTAGAAAAAAGTCTTTTCAAAAACCTCCATTTTAGAGCTTTTTAAAAAAAAAAATTCAACTTCAACTTTAACTTTTTTTTTTTCAAAAAATAAATCAAATATGTAAACTTCAACCTTTAACCACTCAAAAAATATTTTTAATTGTCTAAAAACTAGAACGAAACACACCCTTAGACCAAATGAAGAAATGATCATTGAAACAGACTATATTTTAGTCGTCAATCTGATCAATGGAAGTCCGTTGAACTTCAGCCCTTGGTGCCCAATGATTGAAGATTGTAAGCAAATCCTATCTCGCCACGATAGCTTCAAGCTCACTCATATTTTCAGAGAGGCTAATAAGTGTGTAGATTTGTTGGTTCGGTTTGGAAGAACGTAACCGTTGAACACCTCTTGAATTGTTACACCCCCTAAACTTTTAAAATGTCTTGTGAAGAGCGACATCAAAAGATAATATTCCTTTAGAAATACAATTACATAGTCGATTTTTTCACTCCTTTGAAAAAAAAAAATATTAATAAAGTTGGTAGAGAGTAAAGAGTAGCAGCCAAGCAAGATCCCGTTGGTCAAATTTGTCATGCGTCAAAACAGCAGAAAAAAAACCCCTTGGTCAAATATGCAATGCAATTACTAAAAATAAAGATTTAATTATTCCCACATCATCCACCACTTAGCAGAAGCATCAAAGGGAACAGTACATGAATTGTTACATATATATATATATATACAAAGCAGAGATGAAACATCAAGCGTGTGATATAAAGTATTATTCTGATTTCAAAATGTTGCTTAGCAAAATACATGTCCAAAACAATAAATATAAATTCGAAATTAGATTTATAATCAATATGCTTAATGTCCAAGACCCCCTAACAGCCATGATCGTGCGCTTTCATGCTTTAGTGAAACACTATGATGCATAGAGTTCGTTTTGTCACATTAGGCCAAGAAATGTTGTCCACAAGGTAGCGAAATGCTTCCAGCATAGTCAATCTCAAAGTCGGATGCAACAACGACATGATCTTTCAATTCCTCAGACGACAATGCCTTAAAACAAAGCACATGTTTCTCCATGTTATGGCTAAAAAACCTAATACAATGCTATTAATTTCAATGGCCCATCCATTGCTAATTTGCTATTCACCACATCTTTTAGATCTTCAACCTCGAACTTTACTGCATATATCTAACAGCTGCATTTTTATGTCCTCATCTATTTTTGGCTCATTGAGATAATTGTTATGGCCTCTTCTTGCTTAGACATGCTTCCCCATGGTCGCAGATGAACACATGGGTTAGCTCCAAGTCTCTCCAGCATCTCATCACAAGGGCCCTTTTCACTCTACTTTTGTGAACATAGTCTGCCACTTCATTCCATGGCATAATTTCAGAAACTCTGAAAATTTTCCTCATAGGTAGAAACCTCCCACGGATGGTTGTTCTTTTTTCTAGTGGCAGAGCCACATTGTTGTGAAAATATACATATACACACCCTTAATTTGAAAAAAAAATAATAATAATAATTCATTACATTAGAATCCTTGTATATGAGTGTACAACTGTAGGCATGCAACCCCAATTACGATCTCCGTCACTACTAAAAATTCTAATCTGAGGTTGTCACACCTATAATAAAACCAAATATAATTAGCTCTTATTTCACTTAGTAAGATCAATTGTATGGATTTGATTGACTCTAGTAATTATATATTTCCAAATTTGAGAATTTAATTGGAATGGCTCACATTAATGAAAGACATGATAAATAATAGTAATATGGGTTTAAGTAATTATTTGAGTTAATTGTTGAAGTTCAAGTTATATATTCATCCTTTATAACATCTAATTTTTATATAAAATATTGAAAAATACTAAACCAAGCTAGAGCTTTTTGTAAAACGTGGAGTAACGTGTGGCTTTAATAAAGTCCTAGCATGCTTTTTTTTATAATTTAAGAATTTCTTTTTTTTGGGTCAGATTTAGGAATTTCATATAGCAACATTTTATTCCTAAATAAATAGAACAAAAACATTTTATTGGCCAAATCCCATTTTATTACATCTAATGACTTCTAATCTCAAGATTAAAAGAAAATTTTAATTAACTATTTTGCCAACATATTGTAAGGCCCGATAAACAATATAAAAAGTATCAAAACAAGTTAATATTATGAAGAAAAGAAGAAGTTATAGACTTAGGCTCCATCCAAGTTGCGCCAACACAAGAACATAAAAAAACCCAACAACAGAGGCCCATATAGAAGGCCCCAAACAACCAAACAAAGGTCCAAAACACGACTATCATAATTTTCCTTTACAAATTTTTATTGCTGAAAATGGATGAAGAATTCTCAACTCTTAAGTCTTTATAGTAATAAGAAATGATGCTTTGAACTCCACAATTTTTTTGGTCTAAAAGAAAAAAAGACATATTGATAGAGAAAATTTACAAAACATTAGTAAATACCCGAGATAGTCAAGTCCCAAAAAATTAGCTAAATGAGGAGGGATATCTACAAAACCAGTCCAGAGTTAATAGTTTAAGTCATTTTATTACATTACAAAGTATGCAACCAAACCAGTTGATCTCCTAACGAGTCTAAATTGAACATGCTGAAAATAAGAGGCTAATTCACTACCCTCATTGATCTTGGGGGGCTAATTTGTCTATGATCAGCCAACAGATGTTTGGTATTTCTTGTCTAGTTCCTTACAAAAAAAAAAAAAAAGTATTTTTTGCCTTCCAAAGATTCCGAAAAAATATGAAACATGTCTAACTTGACTGTATTGACCCAAAAAAAAAAAAAAGTCTAACTTGACTGTAATGTTGAAATAGTTTCGTCGCTGCAATTCTCAAGCCTTTGGGATATCTAGTTTGCAAAGAATGTCATGTAGGGTCAATTTTCTTTTGATTCTATTCTTTTCCTTTGGCAGTCCATTTTGAGAAGGTCTCTAAATAAAATGCTTAATTTTGCGGGGATAATGGCTTTCCGAATCAACTACCATAGTGTTTTACAACACGAGAAGACGATTTTACAATAGACAAATGGCAATTTGTTCCTTGAGGAAGTGAATCTCTATTATATACTAAAAGAATATAAGGGGTTAAAGTTGTCAAACAAAGCAAAAGTTTCAGTCGTCATTGCATTAAATGCATTGTACCATGTGTTAATCATTGAGTATATTTTATATGCTATGACCATAATGCCCTTTTGTGGCTGAGTGGAATCTTACATCACATTGCTACATTGCTCCAATCCAATGGTTAAGATCTTGCCACAACAAATCAAATACGCAAGTTTGAGTCGTTGATCAGGTGTAGTGGAATCTGACACTTTTTTTTTTTTGGGTAAAAAATCTGACACTTTACATAGGCCAGTTTTACATTAAATGCTTGCTGTCAAAATTACTTCTTAACCCTTGACTAGAATATTCGAAATGCACTGGTAAGGGGCTATTTTAGTCTTTTTAACCCTTACTCTAGAATGTTGAACATACATTTCTAGGGCTATTATAGACTTCAGAACGTTTTCTTCTTCCATTTTCCAAAAGTCTCTCTTCACACCTTCTCTCTCTTTCGCAGGCATAAAGACCAACCTTTCCCTATCTATATTTCTCTCTTTACACTTCATCAGGTCAGTCTTTCATTTTTTTCTCTCAGCTTTGTGGATGAGTTGTGGGTTGCCTGTTTGTACCATCTCTGTGTGTGAATGGTGGTGGTGTGTGCGCGCGAAGAAAGTATGTATGTGCTGTGTGGTATATGTGTGGGTGGTGGTAGTGGAGGTATGTGTGTATGTGTCTACTATGAATTTAGGGATTTTTTTTTAATAGCTTTGAAGTATTAAATACATGGATTTCTGAACAGTAGCTTAATTTATGTGTGTGCGTTGATATTCCCTGGTTATTTTGTGAATTTAATTTATATGCTTATTTTTTTTGTATTATTTATGCTTATTTGGACTTGCTTTAGGAATTTGAAACAAAAGTAGTGGAAGAATTTGTGTTACTAAATTTCTAAGGCCATCCTCAATAGGGGGCTCTAAATTGGAGGCTCTAAATTTAAATTTAGAGCCCCTTAGTAATTTAGAACCCCATATAAAGCCCCAAGTGTTTTTTAGGGGCTCTAAAAAAAATTCATCTTCAATGAGGGGCTATATAAAATTGGGACTCTATATTGTGTTAAATTTAATTTTACAAACTAATTTGAATATATGTTATTTTTTCTCGTGTGTTAATTTTCTTTTGATAAATTATTATCAAAATAATCGTAACTTTTTTTTACAAACATTTCGACCAAAAAATTAATTAATTCCGACGACGGTAAAAATTATTGAATTATAATGATGTTTAATTACGTTCGTTTTATATTTTTTAATTTTATTATATTCCCTTTCGTGAATTAATTTGTATTTAATTAAAATTAAAATATCTGATCCGAATAACATCCATTGGATTGAATTTTGTAAAAATCAATCTCATCCGTCTATTTGTTATCTCTTATCTCAAATCTCTTATCCAAACAACACCCAGTGGATTAGATTTTCTAAAAATCAATCTCGTCCATACGTTTCATATCTCTTACCTCAAATCTCTTATCCAAATAACACACATTAGATTGGATTTTCTAAAAATCAATCTCGTTCGTACGTTTCATATCTCTTATCCAAATAACACCCATTAGATTGGATTTCCTTAAAATCAATCTCGTCCGTTCGTTTGTTATCTTTTATGCATTCATTTTTCTATATAAGTTAGGTCCTTAAACCTTTCTCAATCACCAAAATTTAAACAATACAATCTTTATCTCTCTTTCTAGATTGGCACAACAAAGAACTGATTCCTCCACATCCGATGACGACATCGATGGGCACGCAATGATGGTGTCGATGCACGCACAATGTCAATCACTAATGGGTGCTGCGCATGAATTGAGTTCGTTTAAACATGGAGGTACATTGTCACCCCGACAATCTATAAGGAGAGATTGGGTAAGTGCTCATAATAGGCTTATGCATGATTACTTTGTTGATCGCCCTTTGTATCATGTTTCTGAATTCACAAATAGGTTTCGGATGAGGCGCAAATTGTTTCTGAAAATTATGGGAGAAATTGTGCATTTCGACAATTACTTCATGATGAAATTAGATGCATTTGGAAAGCAAGGTTTCCCACCATATGTGAAGATGACGGCCGCGCTACGTATGCTTGCCTACAGAAATCCTGCTGATGCAACTGATGACTATTTGAAAATTGCATAAACTACATCTTTACAGGCGATGAAGAAATTTTGTCGTGCCGTCAAAGCATTCTATGGAGACCAGTATCTTCGACGACCTAACAACGCAAACATGGTTAGGCTACTTAGAAAAGCCGATCAACGGGGGTTTCCTGGAATGTTAGGAAGTGTAGACTGTATGCACTGGGAATGAAAAAATTGCCTAACGGCGTGGGCTGGGACATATGTTGGGCACCATGGTTGTAAGACCAGGCCCAAGACCACATGTGCAATAGGTCATGTCATACATAATTAAATCATTTTATATGCATTTGATGTGTTTTATATGATGTTAAATAGGTTTATGTATGTTTACCTCGAATTACATGTATATTATCGTTTAACGTGCAGCCAAATATTTTAAGAGTCGTAGGAAATTAATTAACATTATGGAGCTAAGATTAGTAACTAGGTAGTTAGAATTAACATTAGAATGACAAACTAGTAATACGCAAGCAAGCTCAAGGGCACTCTCGTCCTAAAGCAAAATAACAAAATATCCTAACACTATTTGGTCTCACCCAAGTCAAACACACAAACATACACCAATATACAGTCACCCATCAACACACACTAAAATCCTACAACATACACTTACACACACTACACGATTTTGCCAAGAAGAAGAAGAAAGAGAGGAGGGGGAAGTAGAAGCAAGCCATTTCCAAACTCTTCAACCATTTCCAATCAATTTTCTCCCATTTCTAACTACTGCAATGTGAGGGTTTAAACTGATTTTTAAAATGTTTTGAAGTTCATGAGCATGTATGTATCTGTGTTTACTTAGTTTTGCATGCTTAGAAGCCAAGAAGTTAAGTTTGAATATTTCTAAAAATCCTGGGTAGCCTACTGACCCTTCTGTTCGGAGCACTTTTAAGGTAGCAAACTATGTTAAAAATGCATAAAATTTGGTGATTCACTATATTTTTCAGTTTTGAACATATCTTGCAGAAATAGGCTAAGGCTAATTTTGAATTTAAGATATCCAAAATGGTCAAAAATCGTAATGTATCTAAATCTGGACAACTTGGAAATATGAAGTTATGTTACTGGCAGCTCTCTATCCGATTAGAACGAAATTTTTTTGACCTAGAAAATGATATTAAAAATGCATGAAACTTGGTGATTCACTATATTTTTCAGTTTTGAACAAATTTTACAGAAATAGGATAAGGCTAATTTTGACTTTAAGACCCCCGAAAATGGCAAAAATCGTAGGTCGTTTTGGATAGGTATTGGTGCTGGATAGTTTTGTACAATCTTACGGAAATAGTCATAACTTTTAGATCTTAAATCAAAATCAAACAAGGTTTGTGGTCAGAGTTAAAAAATTCGTAAAGCTTCGATTTGATATATGATTCATCAAATTTGGAGATCATTTACTTGGGTAACGGACTGACGAAAGTTAGGAAAAATAGTGAAGGTTGTAACTTAAATATGTGTTATAGGGTTCCAATGTGAGGGTTCTTTCAAAATAAGTATTTATGATATATAAATGCATATTGATGGTTTTATGAGGCTTGTATGGAGTTATAATTATAAATCCATAGTTGAAATGTTGTTGGAGCTTGTTATTGATGGTTTGAATCAAAGATGATGTTGCTGGAATTTTTGGGTGTTCTTGATGGTAAAGCTTGTATCTAATGATGTGGATATATTTGATTATTGCTTATTTAGGTTGCTAGAGGTTGCTTGGTTGTATAGTAGTTGATGTTGATGATATAGAAACTAGAACATGCAAGAATTTTGGAATGACCTTACTGGACAAATTTGTCCAACCAGAAAGTTTAGCCCATTGTTATGAATATATAATTTTATAAAAATCTGTAAAATTTTGAAAATGTAGAAAACTCATAGAGGAACATTTCTTCAATTGACCATGTCATAAGGAAAAATCGTTTTCATACTCAAACACACACTAGGAAGTAAGTTACAAAATTTTTGCTGAATCTAGACAGCTCACTATCTTCAATTTCCTTTACATTTTAAAAATAGCAAACGATCTCGGAATTGAACGAAACTTTCACAGATGCTATATTGGGAAGTTAGGAACAACTTTCATGTTTTACAAAATGGCATATTCTATCGTTAAAATTCTCTGAATTTACCATTCCCGAAATGATGCAAGAACAGCTTGCAATCTGGACAAAAAAACGTACTTGCACGAAATAAGTTATAACTTAGTCATTTTAGATTGAAATTGAGTTCCGATTGATTCTAGAACTATCTACTTTCGATAAGATTCAATTCTAGACTAAAAACAGATTAATTGGAGTTTGGAAAAGTGGATAAATTTACCTCCTAATTTGGGTTAATGCAGAAGCGTCGAGAATGCTTCATAGTTTCGTTCATGCTTGCATTTTATGGTCGATTTGAGTTGTTTTAAGGTATCTTTACACCCTCCTTGGTATATGGCTATGTTGTGTCTTTCTAAATATTATTATTATGTTCAAGAATGACGGGTATTGGTTTCATGATTGTCTAAACGGTGCACTTACGACTATACGCTTGAATATGTTTGAATCATGTAATTGCTTAAGTATGCTTGATTAGGTTTGGATCGTGCACATCTCTCTCGCTTGGTGTCTTTCTTTGGAAAGCTGGGTTATTATACTTACATCTATGTCAAGGTTCTAACCTTTCATATCGGGTATGGTAGAAGTTCCGATTCTGTCGTGCGGCATTGGACCGTCAGGTATAGGTCTCAGCTACCATGGTAAATTTGTGGGTTGCCTCCGGAGTACCCTCTTCGTTGGGTTGCCTCCGTAGTGCCCTCTTGACTGGTGTGTTTATGGGTTGCCTCTGGAGTACCATCTTCGTTGGGTTGTCTCTGGAGTGCCTTATTGGTTAGCGTGCTTATGGGTTGCCTCCTGAGTACCTTCTTCATGGGTCGTCTCCGGAGTACCCCTTTTCTTTAAAGTAATGAGAAGAGTTGCTCATATCTTTTGGATCAAGTTGTTTCCATTCTTGTTAATTGTTCTATACTTCGAGTATGAAGTTAATCTTGATATTCTGTTGTACTTGATTAACTGTTTTATATGCATAGCATGGTTTTACCAAGAAGCTTGCAAAATGATAAAACCTTTTGTGAAAATTTTTCCTTGTTTTCCTCCTCACTGAGCTATATGCGAGGATCTAGCTCACTCTTTTTTGAAAATTTCAGGTGAAGATTAGCCGAGCAAGCTCCTATATGGTTGTAAGCTTTGTTGAGTTGATGAGTTGGATTTCCTGCTTATTTGACCGACATGCTTGCCTGTGAAGATGTATTCCTTGTTGTAATAAGCATGACTTTGTATAATGGGACTATTTAATCTATTGTAATATTCTTTTGGTCAGTTAAATACCTAGCTAAGTTGATTATTCTACTTTGTAGACTTAGGTTTATAATGAGGAGCAGGTGGATTTAGGTCTTATGAATTTATATCAGACGTTATAAACCTTTAAGGCCGATGTTTTGGTAGAATTTTTGGAAGTCTTCCAATCTTTATATGGCATTTATAATGGAGGTACAGATTATTAAATTAATAACTACAGGTTTTTAAAGCTATTAAGTTGTTAACCTCAAGAATAAGAGTTGCGAACGTCATGTTTCAGCCTTAGCCTAGTGTTACATCGGGGTCGGGGCGTGACACCTATTTAAGTGGTATCAGAGCTAACTTCGGTTAGTTTAGAGCTAGCCTTAGTTAGCGTAGTCCGGATTTCGAATGAAGGTCCCTGGGTAGCTATTTTGATGTGAATTATCCCGAAGGATATGTGCGCATGCGTCAGGTGTTAAGTGAACCATATGTTTTATATGATCAACGTGCTTATGTGAACTTACGTGTTATACATGCTTGTGTGAATCTTATGTGACTTCCATGACATAACTGCTTCTTGCTTATATGAAATCTATATGTTGGTTATGATTATAATATTTGCATGTGTTAGTTGACCCGTACTAATCTCTTAAGGTCATGAATGACTAGAACAATAGGAAATGATCCATAGGACTAGATAAATGTGATGATTAAGATGAATACTTAGTTTTGCGAATAACTAAGTTTTTCATAGAGTTTGAGTGTGAGAGTAATGTTGGATATAGAGTAGACCATGTAAGTTGATTTCTTTCAAACTAAGTTGATGTAATGGCTTGAGCAATATTGGAAATGGATTATACATGTACATAGATGCATTTAAGTAGTTCGACTTAGTAAAAGTAAATGTTGATATTAAGATCAACTAAAGGAACAAATAAAATGGCATTCTCATGTGACGTAGGAAGTAGGTAGTTTGATATGACGAGTTACTTATTTTGGTTAATGAAAAATATTACGAGGATGAATTTAATATTATGTAAATTGTAAATTACGATCTTAGAGTACTTATAGTAACTATTAATATTGACATGCAGTTGGGGTTATTCCATCTTTAATGGTCACTGATGGATTTATCTAAGGATTACTAGGCTTAGATTAGGCTAAGCGGCCTTAGACACTGTGGATCCTTTAGGAATCAATAAAGTATTGACAAAATTAAGTGTTTACTCGCTTATAGCTAGGTGTTGATTGCATTCTACGTGTTCTGCCTTGAGAGGAGAGTAGAGCCGACCCTGCGCCGATTCAGGCTTTTTTTTGTTTGCAAGCCCAACCTGAAGCAGCCAGGCTGGTTCCACTTCGTAGCTCGGGTCAACAACGCCGTATTCACCGAGTGGCACTCCTCTAACAAGGGCTGGCACAACGACTACTATTGGGTCGGGTCGGCCGTGAACCCGGGGTGCAGGATGGATTGGAACCTTCACTGAAAAAGACTTTGAATGACGATCCCAAGCTTTCCAAAGAGGAACTTGCCGAAGTCAGGGTGCTGAGGCCCGAGCCGGGTATGTTGATTGACATTGATAGTGTCCTCAGGTAGGACAGGATCTGGAAATCTAAGTTGTTCGGGAGAGAACCCGACCTGAGCGAGGAACACCCTCACTTACTTCCCGAGCTTGAAGAGAACGCTCATTTCGACTTAGAAGAGGGTCAGTTCGCAGGATCAATGCCCGACCTCCCCGTCTCCTTGTTTGTCGTTGCTCTTCTCGATTGGTAATTGGCCGTTTTTCACCTTTCCTTTCCTTTGTTTTTGCAGGCATGGCAGATACGATGAAGCTCGCGTACCTCCAGAGAAGAAGAAAGCCCAACGCCAGTGGCGAAGCGTCGGCCCGGTCCGGCTTAGGCTCCGTCTCTCAGGAGCAGAGGCAGCGGTCCGGGGGCCATGCGCGGGAGGTTGGCGCTGAGGTCTCGTCGGGATCTCCTTTACCAAAGAGAGCGATCTCGGGTGTGGCAATCCCCGAGCGCTCGGTATCCCGACCTGACAACAGGAAGCGGCCCCGGCCCGAGTACTCCAGGAAGGGCAAGGCCACGGAGATGAGCCCTCCTAATAAGGATTTTGTGGAGGCTGCAAAGGTCGCCTGCGATCCCAAGTTGGTGTCGATCCCAGCGGAGCAGCTCTCCCTTGACCTGAGGATGGCCATAGTTACGGTAAGGCATATCTAGACATGCCGTCATAGTCTCTTTTGTTTATTACTTTGACTGACCACTTTGCAATCTTCCGCGCAGGCTGAGTCCCACATCCTTACAGCGCCTAGCCTACTTGCCCGGGCCCAGACCTACTGTGTGGAGCTCGAACAGCGCTACACAGACTCCCAAGCTGAGTTGGAGGCTTTTAGGACGGATGCGGCCCAGAGGCATAAAGCGGATGAGACGGAGATCGCCCGGTTAAAAAAGGGGCTCGAGGCTGAGAAGTCCCGGCGCAAGGCCGCGGCCAAGGACGTTGAGTGCTATAAGCGGGAGAAGCGCAAGGCCGAAGCGAAGTTTAAGGACCTCTTGGATTAGGTCGGCCCGCGAGGGGAGAAGGCAGTGGAAGCCTTTAAGTCCAGCCAAGAGGCTATGGACTGGCTAGCTACCGAGGGTGGGGTGATGGCCCGATACTCCGAGCTGGAATACTACTTCAGAGGCCAAGTTGCAGCTCGCGAGAGAGCAAAGACCTTTCTCCCTGCCACCAAGAACGATTATATCGAGATCTTGGAGGCCCTGCCCCCGGAATTCTGGGAGATTCCCGAGCTACCGGCCTGACCTGACGTCCCAGGCCAAGGAGGTACTGGAGTTCGTCCAGAAGGGTATGGACCAGGTCGGCGACGTAGCCGAGGCCACCACCTCCACTGCTGCTCCTAAGTAATTTTTGTAAAGTCGCCCGCGTCGGGCTCTTGTAATTCTGCCCAAGTTGGGCTTGTGTAATCGTTTTCAAATTTAATGAAATATCTATTTTATCTTTGTTTGCGTTTTGGTCAAGTTTGTACACGTGTATCTTTCTCTTCGCAAATTTTTCTTAAGTAAGTGGGGTCGGACCAATTTAATGGACCATTCAAACTTAAGCGTAATGAACCGAGCTGGGCGCGACTAATGAATTATCATCCTAACCCGAGCTGGTTAATTGGGCAACTGTATAATCGTCGCCGACTTGGACTCTTCAGTCCGGTTTAAACTGGTCAAACTAATGTTGACAGATGTTGAGCTCGAGTTCGGACCCCAAACTAACATACCGATCTGAAGCCAGATTAAACCGAGTTAGAACTCAATCCGAACTGGCGAAACTTAACAAATTATTATCGATTATACCCTAGCTGGAACTTTGTCTGAGCCGGTTTTCTTGATCATTTGCTCATGATTAAGCATGGCGACCGCGTTAATCCGAGTTTGTAGTCACTTTGCAGCTGAGGTAATTTGGGCCCGGGTCGGGAATTACGCTGGTTTTGTTGCTTGTTCCCAGGTCGGGCGTTGCACTTGTTTGTAAAAATGCATCGTATTGAATTTGTACAAGCAATGTCTTGGCCCGGGGCCTTTACAAGATTTTTCGACTCAGGGTCGTTGCAAAATATTTCGGCTCGGGGCCATTACAAAATACTTCGACTCGGGGCCATAACAAAATATTTCGGCTCGGGGCCGCTTATACAAAATACCGCTTTAGGTGTTCTGAGTGTCATGCGTTCTTTAACAGTTTTCCGTTCTTGTCGCGGAGGTAGAAGGTCCCGGGTCGGACTTCTATCACGACTTCGTAGGGTCCCTCCCAGGTTGGGGAGAGCTTGTTACCGGAGCGCAGCAAAAAGATTGCCTTTCTGAGTACGAGGTCGCCAACCTTAATAGGCTTAGGTTTGACCTGTTTGGCAAAGGCTCTTTGCATGGCAGCTTTGCTGGCCAGCATTCTGATTTGAGCTTTAGCTCGAAGCTCTTCAGCGAGGTCGAGCTTTTCACGGATCCGTGCTCCGTTTGTTTCTGGATCATGGTGGAGGGTTCTACTGGTCGGAGACCCGATCTCCACTGGCAGTACCGCTTGAGTGCCGAAGGTCAGTTCGAAGGGCGATTCTCCCGTTGCCGAGCTGGTGTTGGTCCGCTGAGCCCACAACACCTCGGGAAGAATTGATGCCCATTGGCCCTCTGCTTCCTCCAGCTTGGTTTTCAGGCCCTACAAAATGATTTGGTTAGTCCTTTCAACTTGGCCGTTACTTTGAGGGTGAGCAATAGATGAGAATCTCAGGTCGATCCCAATCTCAGCACATTTTCCTCAAAAGTATGCGCTATCGAATTGTTTGCCGTGGTCAGTGATGATGACCTTTGGCACCCCAAATCGGCAAATGATGTTTTTTCATACGAAATCTCAAGCTGCCTTTTCTGTTATTCTAGCAACACCTTCAGCCTCGGGCCATTTGGTGAAGTAGTCTACAGCTACGAAGGCGTGCTTCTTTTGGCCAATACCGGTTGGCAATGGGCCGATGATGTCTAGACCCCACTGATAGAATGGCCACGGGCTTATCATTACTGTGAGGTCTACCGCAGGCTTCCTCTGCACATTGGCGAACCTCTAGCAGGTGTCGTACTTTTTTACATACTCTTTGGCATCTTGCTCTAAGGTTGGCCAGAAATAGCCTTGCCTTAATGCCTTCCGAGCCAGAGCTTTACCTCCCAAGTAGTTTCCACATACCCCTTCATGAATCTCCCGGAGTACATAGTTTCCCTCTTCGGATCCAACACATTTCAAGAGAGGCCAAGTATAGGCTCTCTTGTAGAGTTGCCCGGCAATTATGACAAACCTTGAGGCCTGCTTCATGAGTTTTCGAGTTGCTTTTTCATCTTCTGGGGTCATACCCCCCTCCAAGTAGTCCACGATTGGTTTGGTCCAATCTGGGCTTAGATTGAGCTCGGCTACGGCTTGCACCCCCGACTAAATACTGGGTTTGGATACTTCTTCCACATGGACCAGTGCAGGTCGGCTCTCGCCCAAGGCCAACCTGGACAGGGCGTCAGCCTTCATATTCTCTTCTCTAGGAATCTGCTGTATCGTGAACCTTTTGAGCGCTGAGGTTAAATCCTTGACTCTGTTGAGGTAGGCCAGCATAGTATTGTCCTTGGCTTCGAACTCTCTCGATATCTGACTAGAAACCAATTGAGAGTCGGTGTTTAGGTCGACTGTCTGTGCCCCGAGCTGAGCTGCAATTTTCAGTCCTGCAATCACCGCTTCGTATTCTGCTTCATTGTTGGACGCCGGAAAGGTGAACTTGAGGGAGTATTGGTGCTCATGCCGGGTTGGGTCAAGGATGACCACCCCAGCTCCACTTCTGGACTTCCCTGAGGCCCCATCAACAAGGACTTTCCACACGTCCTCCGGGTCATGCTCTATTCGGCCAGTGCATTCTACAACAAAGTCCGCGATGGCTTGGGCTTTGATGGCTGTCCTGGGCTGGTAGGTGATGTCGAATTGACTCAGCTCAACTGCCCATTTCAGCAGCCTACCCGACGCCTCTGGCTTGTGTATGATGGACTTGAGCAGGGCATCCGTCATGACCTTAACTGGATGAGCATCAAAGTATGGCTTCAACTTTCTTGCCGCTGTGATGAGCGCGAGGGCGAGTTTTTCCAAGGAGGAGTATCTTACCTCGGCCCCTTGCAAGGTTTTGCTAACATAATAGACCGGCCTCTGCTCCTTTCCTTCTTCTCGGACTAGTGTCACCGCCACTGCTGTTCCCGAGCATGCTAAGTATAGTACCAGCTCCTCCCCTACCTCAGGTCGGGATAACAGGGGTGGCGAAGTTAGATACATTTTCAGCTCTTGGAAGGCGTTCTGGCAATCCGCAGTCCATTCAAAGTTCTTAGGATTCCTTAATATTTTAAACAGAGGAGCACACTTGTCAGCCTACCTGGACATAAATCTGCTCAGCGCTGCGACCTTGCCTGCTAACACCTGGACGTCCTTCACGCAGGTCGGCGGCGCCAAGTCAAGTATCGCCTGTACCTTCTCCGGGTTGGCTTCTATTCCGCGGGCTGTGACCATAAAGCCCAGAAATTTGCCTACCTTGACGCCGAATGCGTACTTTTTCGGGTTTAGTTTTATCCCGAAGTGCTCCATTACGGCGAAGGCTTCAGCCAGGTCGGCTATGTGGTCTTCCGCCCTTTTGCTCTTGACCAACATGTCATCTACATAGATTTCCATATTCCGGCCAATCTGATTTTTGAAGACCTTGTTCACCATCCGAGTGTAGGTAGCTCCAACATTCTTGAGGCCAAAAGGCATGACCTCATTGTAGTAGAGTTCTTTATCGGTGGTGAAGGCGGTCTTCTCTTTGTCTCCGGGAGCCATCTTGATTTGATTATAGCCTTTGAAGGCATCCATGAAGGAGAGTAGCTCGAATCCGGAGGTGGCGTCCACCATCTGATCGATCCGTGGCAGGGGAAAGCAGTCCTTTGGGCAGGCTTTGTTGAGATCAGTGAAGTCTATACACAGTCTCCATCTACCCGAGGACTTAGTCAGCAGCACCACATTGGACAACCAGGTTGGGTACTGTATTTCCTTTATGTGGCCGGCGTCCACTGACTTGTCCACCTCTTCTGCTATGATTTGTTGTTTATCATAATGGAAGTGCCTGCGCTTTTGCTTTACCGGATAGTGATTTGGGTCGGCATTCAGGTGATGCTCAATCACACCCGGGTCAATACCTGTCATGTCAGAGGCAGACCAGGAAAATATATGTTCATTCTTTAGTAGGAACTGGCTTATACCTTTCTTGAGGTTGGCAGAAAGTTCACTCCCGATCCTTGCTCTCTTGGTTTCATCAGAGAGCTCCACCTCCTGGAGGTCTTCAGCCAGGCTTCCTCTCTTAGCATCTCTTTTTCCTTCGGGCAGATCCGATCCCCATCCGACCTGATATTTGGGTCGGAGTGAATTTTTATAACATTCCCGAGCTGAGAGCTGGGCTCCGAGAATGGTGGCCACTCCGGCCGGGGTTGGGAATTTCAGGGCCTGGTGGTAAGTTGAGGGGACGGCCCTGAAGTGGTTGAGTGCCACCCGACCTAAGATCCCATTGTAAGTGGAGTTGCAATCCATCACAATGAAGTTGGCTTGCATCGATACCCACTTATCCCCATCTTCCAACTTCAGCGGGAGGTTGATGACCCCTTCGGCTCGGTGGGACTGCCCGATGAAACCAGCTAAAGTACCCCTCAATGGCCTGAGTCGGCTCCTGTCCAGCCCCATTTGCTCAAAAGCGCTGAGGAATAAGACTTCCGCCGAGCTCCCTGTATCCACCATCAACCTCTTGACGGTGAAGTTGGCTATTTCAGCACTGATCACCAGTAGGTCATCATGAGGCAATATCACCCCCTCCAAGTCTTCTGAGGAGAAGGTGAGCTCTTGCATCTCCGGGGCAGGTCCCCGCACTGGTCCATATTCCCTCTCAGCACGAACATAACCCTTCCTGCCCGCCGAGGTCTCTCCTCCTGACGCCAATTCTCCAGCAATGGTCTCAATCACAGCCAAGCGTCCGCCCCCAGCCTGGCGCTTGGGTGGACTTCTCTCCCTATCTCTTTGGTCGAGATTCCAGGTCGGCTGCGAATCTACATATCTTCGGAGGTGGCCCCGGGCTATCAGTGTCTCGATCTCCTGTTTCAAGTCTTTGCACTCTTCGGTGGTATGGGCGTAGTCCATATAGTAGCGGCAATACTTGGTTCTATTGCGCTTCTCGGGTCGGCCTTTCATCCTCGGAGCTGGAGGCAGGTAGTTCTGGTGCTGGATCTCCATCAGGATCTGCTCCCTCGAGGTGTTGAGGGGAGTGAACATAGTGAACTGGGGGTTCTGCTTTGGTTGTTGGGGCTGCTTGCCTCGGTCGTTTTGCAATTTACCCCCAGGTTGGGCTCGGGAGGTCTCTCCCTTATTGTTGCCCTCCTTCCCCTTATCATCATCCATTTTCTCCTGATGGATTTCCTCCGAGTGTATGTACCCTTCTGCTCGTACTATCAGCTCGGATACAGTGTCCACGGGATCGATTGCCAGGGAGGATATAAGTGGGCCCGACCTCAGCCCACTCTGGTAAGCCATCAACGCCATAGAGTCCTCCAAATTGGGAATTCGAAGGGACTCTTCATTGAATCTGGCCGTGTAGGCCCTCAAACTTTTCCCTCTATGTTGCTTCACCAGCAGCAATGTAGAAGTACGGCGGGTGGCGCGCCGGCTTCCAGCGAAGCGGGACAGGAAAGCCTCAGCCAGCTGGTGAAAACTTGCAATTGAACTGGGACGAAGTTTCTGGAACCAATCCAAGGCATTGCCAACCAGGGTAGTCGGGAATGTCTTCGCCTTCATGAGATCTAGCATGTCATGCAAAGTCATGTGGTGATCAAAATTAAGCAAGTGGCTGGCTGGGTCTCCATCTCCGTTGTATACGGTCAGGTTGGGCATACGGTTGCCGGTGGACAGTGGCGTGGCCAGTACCTCGAGGGAGAGTGGGCTAACACTGAGCTGGTTGATGACCTTGGCTATGGCAGCTACGGTCTTGGCCTGCTCAGGGTTGGCTTGAGCCGCCCTTATACATCTCGCCGCGTCAGATCTCGCCATCGGCTCTAGGAAGCCTTCCTCGTCCTGCGTTCGTTTTCGCCTTGACGCCGGGATGTGGAATTGCGGACGCGATGGCCGCGGCATAGCCTCTTGCGGAGCCAGGGGGCCCTCAGCTAGCCGGGTTACCTGCTCCTTAAGTTCCTCGAACATCCTCAGCATCATCCTTATCTCCGGTGACAGGCTGGAGTTGGGGTCTCCTTCTGCTGTGGGGTTGGTTTGAGTGGCTAAGTGTATACGTTGGCTCGTTCCAACGTCGGCTTGGGTTAGGTTTTGGCTAGGCACCTGCGTGGTTTCGAGGTCCCCTTCCGGGTTGGGCGAATCTTCTACCGGTGTGCTGTGGCTTCTAGTTTGCACCATAATGGTTTCTCAATGAGTGGTGAAGAGAGTTATAAAAGAACTCGTCGTTTCCCACAGACGGCGCCAAACTGTCGAGGTCGGAAATCTCGCAGTTGAAGTTGGGAGCTACGTGCGCCGAGCTGGACTTTTCAGGTTGGCCTCCGAGCTGCACTTTCCTGGTTGGCTACCAGACCTGCACAAGGGAAAGAAGGAAAATGCGGGGTGATGACCCGGATTTTCTCCTCGAGCGTGCGAATGATTAGTATGTCCGAGCTGGCAAGGTAGCTGAGAGCATTTAATGACGAGTTACCTCCTTAAATGAAGAGGGTGGAGCTCTATTTATACTAAGTTCTGGTCTGACAGCATTTAATGCGGCGCAGCTTTATGTCCCATCGGAACAGCTGGAACTGAGGTCAGGGTTTCCGAGGTCGGTCCAGTCATCCTGGTTGGACATTCAGTTGAACGCGCTGGTCTTGGCGCTGATTAGCCCACCTCAACTTAGAATGGACATCTCACCTCAGCTTGAAAACCCCTCGTCAGATAGTTTTCACACCTTATCAATCAGTCAGATAAGCTCTATTTTGTTAATCTATATATGGCAGTTGAGGCACTGCCTCAACTCTGGATCTTTGATGCCTTTCCTTAACTTCTTCATTGTTTTCTGAATTGTTATTACCTAAAGTCCATAACAGGAGTTTCCAGTGTAGAGTTTCTTGTTATTTGCTCTATACTGGCTATCACTGCAAGTTTGGGATTTTGAAGCATATGGTAATTTTCAGGATTTTGGAGTTGATACAGAGACAGGATTTTTGCTTTACGGTCCCCCAGGCTGTGGGAAGACATTAATTGCCAAGGTTGTTGCTAATGAAGAAGGAGCAAGTTTCATACATGTCAAGGTTCATACATCTTTTCCTTTCTATATTTTGTTTCTGTGCAGATGATGCCTCTAACTCTGCTGATTAATTAGACTTGTATTCTGATTGCTTGCTTTAAACGGTCCAGAGCTTCTGAATAAATATGTTGGTGAAAGTGAATTGGCTGTTCGGACAATATTCAGTCGTGTGGGGGTATGTTCTCCATGCATTCTTTTCTTTGATGAGGTGCTTTTTGCTTCTGACTGTTGGCAATTTTCCTTCTACTTCTCTATTTTCTGCCATCAATTTTTGGAATAAATGTGGGCATCTCAGGTAATATTTCAAAGTTGTCTGAAACTTATTTAATTGATTGCACCTGTTTTTGTGAACTCCTTTGCCTTTTTTAAGATCTTTAATAACAACATATGATATCAACAATCTTATGGAAAATGTGCAAAACATACTGATCACGTTCTAGTCTTCTTGAACTCATGTTGACAGCCAAAATTAAGGAATCTAAAGCCGCAATCTGAACAACTGCAAATGGTCTTTAAGAGATTAGGATATAGCTTTGGGTCTGAATGCTTGAAAGAATTATTATATCAGTCAATAACCTTGAGGTTTCCTCTAGCTGCCAGTTTTTGTATGGAGGAAAAAACATATACTTCTTAGTTCCTATATGTGTTTAAGATGATCTTCCATTTCATAGTTTATTTGTGATTTAGCATAAGATGGCCTAAATAGATCATACAATGTCATTGGATTAATTGTTATAGAGAAGGCAAACAAATCTTTGCTAATAAAACATAATTGCTTCCTTTGTGAACAAGTTGAGAGCATGTCTTGCAATATATGAATGCCTTTGGAAACGAAGGATTTCTAATTTGATTAAGCGATTGATTTGAAGGGTAGTCTAGCTGATTTGATTTGTCCAGAACACTAGTAGAGTCATTTATCTTCATATGGCACATGTAAAACTCAAGTACATGAAGGCTAAGTGCTCCGAACTTAAAGATAAATATACTTGGAATGATAGATGAGAAAAATAATGATCTTAAGCATTACTGTTCACTATATTTTCTAGGAGAAATGGGATGTTGATTTCTTGCTTTTACTCTTCGATTTGCTTCACAGGGTGGACGCTTTGACAACCAAGCGTGGAAGAGGAGGAGGATGGATTGTTGAGCGCCTTTTAACCCAGGTTAATAAATCATGCAGACGTGTGTTTCTTATGGTTCTCTTACCTACAATACAATATGTTTGTTACTGTCCTTGTATCTGAAAGTGAATCTGTTAATAATTATTGCAGCTACTTATAGAGCTGGATGGTGCAGATCAGCGAAGGGATGTTTATGTTATCGGTGCAACAAATAGGTGCAAATAATTGTTTATGAGGTCGGGTGTTTGAGTAGGGGGATAAAAGTATCTTGCTTTGAGTTCCTCATTATTGACATCTGTCTTGTTACATGTCATCAGGCCAGAAATTATGGATCCGGTTGTCCTTTGACTTGGAAGGTTCATGAAACTTCTATATGTTCCTCTGCCCAGTCTAGATGAGCGTGGATTAATCTTAAAAGCTCTTGCTAGGAAGAAGCCTATAGATCTAGTGTGGACTTGATGGTCATTGCAAAAGATAGTGCTTGTGAAAATCTAAGTGGGGCTGATCTTGCTGCCCTGGTTTTGTTTACTTTATTTGTGGAGTGTGAATATTAATGCTTATGATTTATTTTTTGACCGAAAGAACAAAAGAATGCTAGTGGTCATGCATGTTCCACTTAATGGGTCACTTTCTGTTGACGCAGATGAATGATGCAGCTATGGCTGCTGTTGAAGACAAACAGGCATTTGAAGACAGCTCAGATGGCACACCGCGAAGGCACGAACCATCAAAGACATACATGATACATTTCAAGCGAGCTTCGGAGAAAATCACTCCATCTGTTTCGGTCAAGGTATAAGCGATTACTTTGCCAAAGCACACGTGCATGACCTCTTTCTCCGGTCTTTTCTGACCATACTGTCTGTCTATATTGAATTGCAGGACAACACTACCAGCTTTTGTCAGAAGTTTCAAATTTCTTTCAGGCTAGATTTTGGTCTTTTCGTTATCCGAGTTGAGGATATCTCAAGAAAAACAGAAGGACAAAAGCCAAAGATTCATGAGTAGGGTAACAGGAATGTTTTTGATGATGCAAAGGTATGTATTTACGCTTAGAAACATAAAACTTGTATGTATAACTTGAGTTACTTGACAATAGAAACATGTTTTACAACATGAGTTACTTGACAATAGAAACATGTTTTACAACATGCAAGATGAATGGATTGATTAATGTGCTGAAGCTCTCATCACTCCTTTGAGTTCTCGAGATCTACTTTGCGAAGTTAATAATCTATTACATGATTTCTTTCAAATATAAAGTATATTCTTCCTAACACTACTTGTGATGCATTTTTTTAAGAGTATAAACAAGGACGCAAATGGAGACCAATATATGAGCTTAATGCTGGCATTTGGAGATCTAGAATAAAGGAGGGTGTCTTATGTTTGTTAGATTGTCTTAGATTGGTGAAGATGATGCACTTCAAAAATAGTGAAAATGCATTGGAATTAATTTGCTTTTTGCTTCAAAATGCAAAGGTTTTAGAACAATTTCAAATTTGTTACAAGGGTGGGAAAATTAAGAAGCAAGAACGTGTTAGGATACGTTGTCTCTATTGGACATCCCCAAATGTTGTTATAACTCTAACCATTTGGGGATGCTCAATAGAGACGTCGTATCCTAACACGTTCTTGTTTTTTAATTTTCCAACCCTCGGAACAAATTTCAAATTTTTCTTAAACTTTTGTATTTTGAAGCAGAAAGCAAATTAATTTCAATGTATTTTTACTATATTTTAAGTGCATCATCTTCACCATTCTAAGACGATCTGACAAACATATGACACCCTCCTCTATTTTAGATCTCTAAGTGCCAGCATCGAGCTCATTTATTGGTCTTCATTCACGTTCTCGTTTATACTCCTAAAAATGCATTACAAGTGGTGTTAGGAAGAATATACTTCATATTCAAACGAGATCATGTAATCGATCATTACCTTCGCAAAGTAGATCTCGAGAACTTTGAAAGAGTGGTGAGAGATTCAACACATTAATCAATCCATTCATCTCGCATGCTTTGGAACATGTTTCTATTGTCAAGTAACTCAAGTTATGAATACAAGTTTTATGTTTCTATGCGTAAATAAATACGTATCCTTGCATCGTCAAAAACATCCCTGTTACCCTACACATGGGACCTTTGGCTTCATAAAGGAATCTACTAAATTTTAGAAGAAATATGTTTTAGTGTTCGCATATTAAGATCTCATATAAAATAAATAAAGATATCTTTATATTACATCCCTAATCTCTCGCAAGAAGAATACGATGAAAAAAATTGTCGACTCTAATTTATGGATTGGATTATATTTATATATATGAAACATAATTTGATATTTTGAATAACCATAAGTTATTGATTTAAAAACCTTTCATTCTTTAGTATAATCGCTTAGGTTATATGGATGTAACAATGGTGAGAAGAATTTTGAAACAAAATCAAATAGACATCAATTAAAGAATCAAAAGAAGATTTTATAAATGAATTTGCATGTGTTGCTTGTTCCCAAAGAAAAATAATTACTAAGTAATTTCCAAATAGTTGATATAGAATCATCTCTATTTTTAGAACGAATTTAAGGGGATATATGAAGGTCTAAAAAAATCTTATATTAATCATTTGTAGTGAATTGTTAAACCATCGCTTGAGTTTGTCTAATTTTGTTTTGGAGACATTATATTACACGTGGCAGTACTAATTCTAACAATTTTGTCGATTGCTAGATCATTGCTTATGAAAAATCTCACTTTGATATTTTCTCTTGTCTATTGTTGTGACATAAAACTTAAATTGCTTTTTCCTTTTTGCTTTTTTTATTCATCAATCCAGTGAGAGTTTTGTCCCACCAATATTCCTAAAGCTTCAAAGGTTCAAAGTCCTTTCATGAATGATTTTGTAAATTTAAGTCGTCTCTTATTGTTCGCATTTTCTTCAATAAAAATTGTGAGAAATCGATTACGGAGATGAGACTCTTTGATGAATGAGTGTTGGGTGACAGGTACAAAATACGATCTATTTCGTATTATTGATAGGAAAAAGTGCTAGAATACTTTTAAAATATGAAAACTCCTTGAAGAAATTGCAATAATACAAAAAAGAATTGCAAAAATAGTGGCAATATGCGTAATGATTTTAAATATTGTACTGTATATCAAATTATATAATGTTTATAGAAAATGATCTATATGGTTGTCAAATATCAAAGTGGTTTTTACTAGTATATAGATCATGTGTTAGTTCACTAAAGACCAATTGTTTCAAAGACTTTTATTTAAAACTATGTATTACGAAAAAATAAATAAATAAATAAAACAAAGTGGTTTTTACTTATAGAAGACAAAATAAGGAAATAGAATGCCAAATTAACATACAAAAATTTAATTTTAGCAATCACTATGCCACAAAAATCATTCTCAGAGCTACTACCATCATGCGTAAAATGAATCACTACCAGTGTAAAATGAATCTTGGCAATGAATGTTGGCAAATTCTAAAAACTAAGCTACGCGATTAATATATCAAAAAGTTGCATTGAACAGCACAAAACATAAATGATGTAGGTAATTTTGGAAGATACGAGTCAGGCTTCATCGAATTTCTTAGGACATGTTGTTCATAATGGTCAGAATTGATGAAAGTTATGTCTAACGTTTGAGGACGCTCAATAGAAACTTCGTATCTTGGCACGTTTTTGCTTCTTAATCATCCCATCAATGTAATTAATTTCCAATTCTTCTAAAACCTTTGCATTATGAAACAGAAAATTTTGCTTTGTGATAATATCTTGCTTACAAAATTGATTTTAGATCATTGTGATAGTATAGATGTCTTGATCTTACAACATATCCTCAAATCTTAAGTCATTTCGTTTTGTGAAGCCTATCATTTGTGGAGAGATGGACCTTGTTATAAAGGCTCCTAAACTAGAGTGCTTCAAGTATGACAACCTAATTATTCCCTGCAATCTTTTCCTATTATAATCTGTCTGATGTATCATCTTATACCTTGATTCCACAATAGGATAATCCAGTTTATGTAATTTCACAATTTACTTTGATCATAAACTTATCGATTAATCGAAACCAGCTCCATTTTCATTGCAATGAAAATTAAGAAAAGACACAGATTTCCAAAGTGATTGGCTCAGCCTATCCATTTCTTCACACTCTGTTTCTCCTTACCCTCTTTCTTGTTTCTTGGCGGCCAAATGAAAAGCTGTAAAATAAATTGATTTTTTGAAGCTATTTACCCACTGTGATGGCGATGGACTACTGAAGAGTGTTCAAACACAATTGAGTTTTTAACTCAGGGAGGGTTTTGGTGTACGGGTAGGTTTAGGGGTTCGAAAAAGTCCATAAAATTATATGAATCAACTTACCCAGCTTTTTTAATAAGTACCATAATTTGTTTGACCAAGTCGACCAACCATTTGGAATTGATATTGTCTTTTCATTTACTTTTTTAAAAGTTTAATCATTTTTGCTTTCCCTAATATTTCAAGACCATTTTCTAGTTACATTTTTTTTTCTTTTTGTTGTTTTTGGCCAACATATGCTGACCCCCACAAGGGCAATTTAAGACTGAAATAGCAGTTACATCAAATCCGAAATTGCATTTCACCGAATAAGTACATGGTTCATCCAATACACGTAGGATGGATACCACACAAAAGCAAATACATCAAACCCTCAAAGGTTTTTAACAAAAAAAAAAAAACCCTCAAAGGTTAACAAGCCAAGAGTAGTCGACCAAATCAAGAAATAGAAACAATGACATTGACTGGCCGTATTTATAGCAGTTTGTTAGCTTATCTTATTTTGGGCCTTAAATTTGAAAAGGTAAATTTAATAAGCTCAATTGTCTTCGTTAACGATCAATTTATATGACATTTGCTACTCTAGCTAATTATCCATCCTATCATACTGTTGTACAAAATACAACAAAAAGCTTTTTAGGTTTTTGCTGAAGAATATTTAGGCGTTCAGTTTAAGTTTTGGAGAACTTCATGTATACTAAGTTATTAAATTCATTCATTTTTTATTTCAGATTGTTTTACTTGTCAAATTTGATGAAATATAGAGCCTGTTAACTTATCAAGATCATTTAGAGCTCGAATTAATAGACAATTCACTATAATTGTTTAAAAAAAAAAAAGGTAAATAAACGTACTCAAATTTAACTATTAATTGCCCACTTAGAATTAACTTATTTAACTATATAACTCAAGTTTAAATAAGATCTTCAGGCAAGTTAAAAAATCAAACCAAACTCAACAATTAAATATATGTATATATATTTGATTTCAAGGATACAAAACTTTTTATACTGCGTTACAATCATTTTAAGAGATAATATACTTTTTTGTCATTTTCTAGCAACAAAAATAATGTCGTCGGAAGATAATTCATATTACAAGCTTTTGAAAGTTATCTCAAGTTGAAATTTATAACCACATTTATTTGACTCACGATATATAACTTACTTAAAAAATTTGACAACCAATATTTGTCTAAGTCTTTGTTTAGTTTGACTGTAAAATTTTGAGTAGTAGAATTTTTGTTAAAAATACTGTTGAACAAAAATTGTTAACTATTTAGCATATATTTGGAAATATAGGAGTTTTAAAAATTTTGAAGACAATGTTAGACTTTCAAAAATATAAAGCAATCTATTTAAAAAATCACTTATCGCATTATGTAAAAATAATTTCGCTAAAGTCTATTTTAAAACCTCCATTATAGAGTTTATTATTTTTTAATTTTTTTCAACTTCAATTTTTATCTAAAAATTTCTTCAAAAATAAATTAAATATGTGACCTTCAACCTTTAAAAAAATTATTTTTAATTATCTAAAAACTAGAACTAAACACACCTTAAGACCAAATCAAGAAGTTGGTGGAGAGTAAAGAGTAGCAGCCAAGCAAGATCCCGTTGGTCAAATTTGTCATGCGTCAAAACAGCGGAAAAAACCCGTTGGTCAAATATGCAATGCAATTACTAAATATAAAGATTTAATTATTCCCACATCATCCACCACTTAGCAGAAGCATCAAAGGGGGCAAAATAAAAAAAAATAAAAAAAGGTCCAAAAAGTGATTAGTCATACTATTGATGCTCCCCAACACGTCTGCAGAGGCTGCTCATCGAGAAGGATAGTAGATGTGCCACAACTTCTCGATTAGTTAGACAATAGCCCATTTTGCCTTAAAAAAACAAACGAAAAAATGCTGCTAAAAAGAACAAGTGTAGCAAGAATGGCATCAATAGCAAGAGCCTTGTGCACAACACCTTCTCTTCATCAAAGCCATCTCCATGGCAGCATCAAATTTTGCAGAAATACATCATCAATCTTCAACAACATTGTCATGAACAACAATTATGGTCAAATGAAAGTGGGATGCATGCAGATACGTGCCATGTCAGGTGACACATTTGGGTCCATATCTGAAGAGAGCGTTAAGAAGACTATCAGTGAGAACCCAGTTGTTGTCTACTCCAAGACTTCGTGCCCGTGAGTTGATTAATACTTTTTAGCTCCAATTTTATTGCATATCGATTTTGTTCTTTTTTTTATTTTGTTTTATTTTTCTGTTTTTTAGTCAAAGATGCAATTTTTAATAAAAAATACCCATTTTAGTGTTTTTCTAGTTAATTGTATTGATACTTGAGTTTTTATATGTTTTGCTACTAAATTAACACTTCAAATCTTGAAAAAATATGCCTTTTTTGTTTTTGTTTTTTGCTAGTTAATTGTATTGAATACTTGGCTCTTTTATATTTTTTGTGGGTAAATTAACTCTTTAAAGTCCAATTTTGAGGCATGTCTTTAATTATTTTATTTTTATGCTTTTTAGTCAAAGATGCAATTTTTTATCTGAAATGTTATTTTTAGTTTTTTGCTAGTTAACTTTATTTGATTTTGAGTTTCTACACTTTTTGTGCTTAATTTATTTGGAAGTTGAAGTGGGGTGGTTGAATTTGTGTGATGAAGGTTTTGCGCTGAGGTGAAAGCTTTATTCAGGAGGCTTGGTGCGGATGCACATGTTATTGAATTAGACACATTGGGTATGTTTTTCACGTTGTATTACTTTTTCTTTTTCTTTTTTTGTAAATTTGTGATGTGTGTATATTGTATCGGTATATATTTTTGCAGATTGTTTGATTAGTTCTGTAAGTGATTGGAATTTGAAAATAATTTAGATGGTATGGTGGATGCCATTTAATGATTTCACAGTTACTTGAGCTGCATCGATATTCATTGGTGTTTTGGTAGTGAATTAGCATGGATTATTTGGGTTAGATCAGACTGAATTAGATCATCCCCTGAACGTTCAACCCTGTTTGTTTAGTATTTTGATTCAGTAGACTGATAGAGATAGAATATATGATAGTTGTGTTTGCTCAAGTAAATCAGGAGCAAGTCAAATGAATGAGGCAAAGTCATGATATCAGAAAGTTAACTTTTGATTTGAAATTTGATCTTGTTGGATATTGAGTATTAGACAATTTGTTGGAAGTGTCTTATAAGTTTCTAAAAGAAGAAATGTAATTTTTCAGTATGGATGTATTCAAATGGATAGCAGAAAAATGTCCCTTATATGAAGAGTGTCACTCTTCTCATGTGTCTGACATAGCCGCGTTACCTTTCTCGATGTGTCCATGCATGTTAATGAATATGCAAATTCACTTTCGTTATGTTTGTTGCATGTAGTTCCTGATATGATGAAGCAAATCAATGGAAGCATTAATAGGTTCTGTGCCACTTCACGCTAGATAGTTAATGAATCTTGCATGATTCTAAAATATTCTTGCTTTCAGGGCCTGAAGGACCAGAATTGCAGAAGATACTTGAGAAGCTCACTGGACAACGTACCGTTCCCAATGTGTTTATTGGTAAGCAATGTGAACGATGTTTTGTAGTCTTGCATATATGAACCTCATTGTGTTCAGAACATTAAGCACAATTCTTCTGTTGTAATATATCAGGGCTTCTGTAAAAAGATCTAATTAGAACAGGGAAATAGATGTATAAACTACTAGCCTTGTGTGAAAGAGGTTACCTTTTTTCATGATAGAGCCTTAAATATCAGGTTGCTTTCATCAAGAAAAAGTGTATTGACATAAAGCACAACTTGGTGGTTCATTTCTCAGGATCTAGTTCTTTTGAGAAAGTGTTTGTATTCTCTAAATTTACGAAAATCCAATTCTCGAAATTCATATCTTTCCTTTGCAGCTTTTTTATTCTTTTACAGAGTATACAATCAAAAAGATTCTAAAACATTTGTTCTTCTTCATGATCAGGGGGCAAACATATTGGTGGATCTTCAGGTACCGTATTAACAAATCTCACACTTTGATGATGAATTGCACGTACATGTTTTATATCTCTTCACAGTTTTCATGTGGAAAGAAATATCGAGCTTGCCAATTGCTTTTCGTAAATACCTTTCCCCATTCTTAGAACCATTCATAGCACGAACTATTGCCGTGAACACTTGATCTAACCCCTGCAAGACTGTGAACTTGTACACGGGCCCTGGACTTTCTAATGATGCCATTTTTGCCCAGTGCATGGTAGATGTATAATGTTTTATCATTCGATATCTTCCTGTTCTTTTAGGATATTCCTGCAATAATTTTATGTGTTCCTCACATGTCACCTAAAATAGTTCATTTTAACTTTAGGACTCCCGATTCTTATCAGTTCCCCAAATGTTGATCTTCATTACTTTTTCTATGCAAGCCCTAAATCTTTTGAAGTATTATTTGTTAGAAATTATGCCTACGTCCCAAACTACATTAAATTAAAGATAAGAAAAATGAGATAGAAGAAAACAATAAAAGCACTTGATGATTTTGGATGACTGATCATCTGATTGGTTATTCTTGGCGTTGTATGGATTATCTCTCACAAGAGAGTTTCCTGGACTTGCGTAATTATCCGTAGCTGAGTGCATGTTCTCTAATTTAAAACATTTATTGGAGATTGAAAAGCTAATAAATTACAAATCTACAATTTTTTTTTTTTTCGGTTGAGAATATGCAATGTCAAAAGCAGCTTACTTTTTTTTTTTTGGTCTACAGCTACCATTGAGCTACATCAGAAAGGAGAACTCGAATTGTTGTTGTCAGAGGCAGACGCCATATAGACAGAGAACTAGGTTTTTCATTATCTCTGAGGATCCTCTTCTTTCCATCTTTATACATTCCAATCAAAAGAAAATGCTGCAAAATTTCAGTTAGCGATTCATTATAGCGTGTTTGTCCATAGTTATCATGGCAAATGCGGTTCATCTTTTTCGTGCTGAAACCAATTCTGTATCTGTCAAGAAGAAAATTTCATTTTGTTGATTCAAGTTTTATAGTTAATAGCCTATTTGACAAGCAATTGTGCTTTGATTCATAATTAAAGTACATTGAAAATTGATCAAAATGAGCTGACCAGAGTTTAGATTTGGATATAACGTTACGTAGGACATTAAACAGTGATGAACTGTACAAATCATCTCATCAAGATTGATTAGACAGTTATCACTATTAAATATCTCTCATAGCGTAATAACATTACGAGGATCCAAATCTGAGTTCAGGTGCCGCCAAAGAGCCAACTGTCGAGAACTGGTATAATTACAGCCAGTTGGCCTCCTGGACGAAAATGTTGAAACATTTGTACTTAGTTTAGAAATATAGCTAGCTGGAGGAAGACAGCAGCCACTAGAGGTATGATACACACTGATAGACAAGGTATGTAACAAGATATTAAACATTAAAACATAGGATTAAACACTACAATAGTGTCATTAAATAACTCAATTAACTTCTTCGATTTCATCCAATGCATAGTTGTTTGTAGATACATTAGCATAGTTCACTTTGTTAAACCGCACAACCACTGGGTAACGAGTCTTGGGGTCCTGCAACATCATAAAATATAAGGAATTCTTGGTCAGGCTTTTTGACGATCAGGCTATAAAAGGCGTGTGGAATACACACATCATACATACAGATTTGATTGTACAGGCGTGTGTAAGGCGTGTGGAATACACACATCATACATACAGATTTGATTGTAGAGGCGTGTGTAAGGCGTGTGGAATACACACACCATACATACAAATCTGATTATAGAGATGTGTGTACACACGTCATACATAATTCTATACATACATATCTGATTATAGAAGTGTGTGGAGTACACACGTCATACACGGATCGTTTGCAAGATTTGACAATGAATGCAAAAAACTGTATGAGTACAAGCTCATATGAAGTTCTGCCTAAAAGCAGAAAATATAACTCACCTGATCAACAGCTACAACTGATCCAACGCCCTTGAACCAGTAGGACTCTTTCCTGAGGATTCTAACCTGTCAATGGAATCAAATGAGTGTCAATATTCAATTTTCAAAACTTATATTTATTTCCCTTTTGAATCGGAGCATGGAATTGATAAACCAAAAAAATTAAATTAAGTCTTATTCTATTAGGTGATGAAGGTATACCATGAAATCGACACGGGGTGAAAAGCAATTTAAAATTTGACGTTGACCATTTCAAATCCAGTTCCAAACTTTCTTAGAGGCCATTTTATGTTATTGATAAATCTTACATAGATTCTTCTTTAGTTCAACAAATATATGAGTCTTCTAGTCTTCTCAGATCATGTTTGTGCAGTCTAACTTTGCTTCTATGATTGAACACCAATTTATTCGCCATGATCATGCATGAAAAAATTGATTACTAATTTAAAAATAATGAGAACAAACGTTATCCGTTAATATGCAAACTCGCAAAGCAAGACTTGACACAATGAATAGTAGGCATGTATTAGTTTCGAAGTAAGGCACTTCTCATAAAATTATAACGTTATGATCACCAAGATTCGTTCACGTTATGATCATCACCAGAATTCAACGATTGTGAATTATTTACGTCATTTAAATCTTGTTCATAAATGTTACGAGCATATTCATTCATGTAGTTTGACGACTACTCACCTTAGTTCCTCTCTTGGGTCCAATCGGAGGAGGCTTGGCAACTTTAGGTTGAGCCTCACCTTCTGGTGCAGTTGTGGTGGTAGCTGCTGGCGGCGCAGCCTCTTCAGCAGCCCGCACAACCACCAGCCTTGAGTTGCTGCTGACATTCTTGATAGAAAACGATAACATGCCACTCTTTGGTGTGTTGTTTCCATTGCAGCCAACAACACTAGGTGCCACCCCCAACCCTGATGCAGCAGAAGCCATGCTGCAACTAGCCATATTCTTTCTTTTCTAACTCTCTTGTCTTTGCTTCAGTATTTTTGTAATGAATCAAATGTGATGAACAAAATAATGAAGCTGGCGGAGTTGAGACTTGAGAGGCTTTGAGTTAATGGGATATCTTTTTCCTGGACGATGATCACTCTAGCAAAGCATCGTTCTTGATACACCACTTGCGTGTTGCCACCTGTTACCATATCCCAATCTTTTGGATAATGTCATCTCATGTTTACCACTGTCCATTTTGCTTAGTGATATGATATTCAATTTACACGTGAGATATCTCGATTTTTATTTTTGTGTATAACATTTAAGTGATATAAAATAATTTAATGTCTTTTTTAAATTAAATAAAATATATATATATATATATATACAGTAGAACATTTTTAGATTAATAGCGTTAGGACAATCAAATTTTATTAATTTAGTGAGATATTAATTTATATATATATATATATACAGTAAAACATCTTTAAATTAATAGCGTTAAGACAACCAAATTTTATTAATTTATCGATAAATTAATAAGTATTCATTTATAGAGATATTTTTATTTTTTTGACTTTATAGTAAACATATTATGATTATGATGTCTTTTTTTAAAAAGTAACTTGTATTTTTTCGATCCAATTTGAAAAGATAAGTAATGAAAATAGAAAATAAAATTTAATTTAGTAGGATTAGAACAAAGTTTTTCTAATCTCGTATCCAAGTTCTTGTAGAATTAGGATGAGAACTAATTTAACTAATCTTGTATCATAATCCTTATAGGATTATTTCAATATTTTCTCTTTAAATAATTAAGGGTAAATACTCAATTTAGTCCATTATCTTTAATGTTTATCCTGATTTAGTTCATATCTTTTAAAATGTACTCTTTTAGTCCATTATCTTTATCATTTGTCCTGATTTAATCCATATCTTTCAAAATATACCTTTTTAATCCATTATCTTTATCATTATGGTCTATGTTAGTCTTCCACTATTTTTCTATCCAAAAAAAAAAAGACTAAATCGGGACAAACATTAAAGATATTGGACTAACGTAGACCATAATGATAAAGATAATGGATTAAAAGAGTACATTTTGAAAGATATAGACTAAATCGAGATAAATAGTAAAGATAGTGGACTAAAAGCGTACATTTTGAAAGATATGGATTAAATCGAGACAAACATTAAAGATAGTGAACTAAATTGGGTATTTACTCAATAATTAAATATGATATTCAACTAGATTTGAAGTTCAACAAAAGACAAACTACCCTTGATTCATATTTTAAGAAAATTTAATAGTCAATTTATTATGTACTTTTTAGCTAATTATTAATTTATAAAATATTTGAGTCAATAAAATAGAAAGGAAATTTTTTAAATGTATTATCTTATAATTTTATCAAATTTATCAACTTTTTACATTGGTCCCAAGTCGGGACCGGATATTTTTATTAATTAAAATAAATTATTAATTTATTGAGTATTAATTTAAAGAGGTTCTACTATATATGTAATCTCATGTTTTTTTTCATTTTTTTTCTGGTCAGGGTATCTCATGTCACCTAACACACTAATTTATAGAATTACAATAAAATTAAATGCGAGATTTTAAAAATCAGCTTTTAAAATTTATGTATGGGTGGAACCATTTCTTTTTTTAAAGAGATTAATAGTGGTTTCCTATTTACTCCTTAAGTAACTCAAAATCGAGATCATTTAAGTTTCAAGTGAGAGTTGCTCCCACTAAACTTAACCATCTTGTCATTAAATCATGAGATTTGCTAATTGTGGACGGAAAAGTTCATATAGAATTCACCTCAGAAAATTGATGACAGAATGTTGCTTTCTTTTCTTTATATATAATTGAAAAATATTGATTGGATCATAAAAATGAAAATTTTCTTTCAATTTTCTTGTATGCTTTAAACGATTCTCGTAAGTGAGCTTATAAAAATAATTTTATCTTAATGAACTAATTAATCAATTACAAGCAACAAACAATAGTGAAGAAATTAGATTTCCTAACAAACAACTATAATTAGTATTTGCAACTTTTGTGTTTTGATTCTTAAGGAAAGGAAAATTTGAGAATTATAAGGATAATGGTTCTATCGTATCAGGAAAACAAAATAAGAAACTCACTCCAATCATGAGCTTATTCTATACGTGGCTTTTAATGTGCACTATAAGAGATTCTCGAGAAATCAATTAAGAGGTTCGATCAAGATTTTATAAATTAAAACAAATTCAGTTCAGTAATTATTCGTGAAATTATATAGAGTTCGCACGGTCGTTAAAAATATTTTACTTAACTATATTGTCTTTTTGTGATTTTTCTCCTTTTATAGTAAAAGAGGCAAAGCCGAGTTACTGAAAAATCAATTTACATGGTATCTCACCCCAGTGAGTGTAGCCCCTGAGAAGGTGTCTCAGGGTAGAACTTCTTAAGGCCAACTCTAACAACTTTTCTATTTTATTTTTTTACATGTAGAGATTTTGAATTATTTCTCTACATTTACAGATTCTCTATTTTAGTTTCACTCCAATAGCTTCTCTACATTTACTCAATTTTTATTTTTAGAGAATCTCTATTTCAGTTTCACTCCAGCAGCTTCTCTATTTTACAGATTCTCTATTTTTGTTTTACTCCAAAATCTTTTCTTATTTTAATTAAATATATTATTTTAATTCAAACTTTATTATTACCGTTTTTTAATATTTGTTCATTGCTAATAATAATTTTTATTTTAATTCTAATATTTTTTATTTTTTATTTTTGAACTTTTTATTTTTATTTATTTATTTTTTATGTCAATATTCTATTTTTTTATGTCTTGTATTATCGATGATATCAATCAGACATTTTGGAGACTTGTATTATTTTTTTTCAGGCTTTAATTTTTTTTTTTTAAAGTTTTAGAGAATGGATCCAACATCTTCACATTTAGAGATGCTGAATCCAATTGTAGAGATCCTCTACAAATTCTCTACATTATAGAGAATTTGTAAAGATGCTGCTGGAGACAAAAGTCTCCAAAAACATCTCTGCATGTATAGATTTTGGCTTTTTACATATGCTGTTGGAGTTGGCCTAACAGATGATGCAGTTCCCAATTTGCAAGTCATTCAACATATTTTTTATTTTTTTTAATTTAAGAAAAGTCTAACTTCTAAGGCCTTCTCCAGCAGTATCTCTATAAATGTAAAATCTCTACATTTAGAGATGCTTTTAGAGACTTTTGTCTCCAGCAGCATCTCTACAGATTCTCTAGAATGTAGAGAATTTATAGATGATCTCTACAATTAGATTCACCATCTCCACATATAGAGATCATTTACAGATTCTTTAAAAACAAATATTGAGTAAATGTAGAGAAGTTGTTGGAGTGAAACTGAAATAGAGAAGCTGGTGTAGTGAAACTAAAATAGAGATTCTCTAAAAATAGAGATTGAGTAAATGTAGAGAAGCTGTTGGAGTAAAACTAAAATAGAGAATCTATAGATGTAGATAAATGTTTTAAAATCTCTACATATAGAAAAAAAAAAATAGAGAAGCTGTTGGAGTTGGCCTAAGCCATTTAAATTACTTAAAATCTACATGGTATCTCACCCCAGTGAGTGTAGCCCCTAAGAAGGTGTCTCAGGGTAGAACTTTCTAACGGATGATGCAGTCCCCAATTTGAAAGTTATTCAACATATTTTTTTATTTTTTTTAATTTAAGGAAAGTCTAACTTCTAAGCCATTTAAATCACTTAAAATCTACATAGTATCTCACCCCAGTGAGTGTAGCCCCTAAGAAAGTGTCTCAGGATAGAACTTCTTAACGGATAATGCAATCCCCAATTTGCAAGTAATTCAACATATTTTTTTTATTTTTTTTAATTCAAAGAAAGTCTAACTTCTAAGTTATTTAAATCACTTAAAATATTATATACGAGACTTAATCTCGAGATCTCTCGTATCTAAAATAAAAAAACTATACTACTAAACCAAATAAGTAATGACATTCAACATAATCATTCGCCTCATGATAAATATGACGTTAAACCCGAACAATTTTTTGTAATTGAGTATTGTCTTCATTTCTTGATCACGTGCGAAGACGTTATGACGTTGAGTCCGTCTATCAGAACGACGTCGTCAGGTGGCTCGTGCTCTTTCTTGCATGGTGGTACTATATATACTGCCTGGATTTAACTTGTGCAGAAGAAAATTTTCCCGCGCACTTTCGTCTTCTAAAATCTCCGACCAATCGCTCATCGCTAGCCGATCAAAAGAGCAGGTAACATGAATTTTCTACGCCTCGAAAATTCTTCTCTCTACGCATTTAATCTTCACAATTTAAACTTACCCAATTATAACCATTCATAGCAGAAATTATAATTAGAAGTAAAATTATGCGATTAATATTATGCAATTACTCAATTTCGGATTTGTTGATTCTGTCCATGATTATTGAATGGTATTGATGTACTCATTACGTAATTTTTCTTCATTTCTAGCTCACTTCTGCGTTTTATATGACACGTGCATTAAATTTTCCGTTCTTCGATATCATTTTTTATATATATATAATTAGCTTGTTTTTCTTATGTTCTGTAGCAAAATTCCAAAATTTGTAACATTTTCCCTTTTTTTTAATGTTTCATCGGAAATTTTTCCCTTAATTTGTTTCTCAAAGAATAATGCTTATGTGACTGTTAATTGTTAACCTAACAAACTCACTTGTGGCAATCTGTCCAATTGAAGTTTACAGTATATATCGCGTCAAATTATTTATTAAATATGCTGTAGCACGGGCCTGATTTGGATAATTCCAATGCCTTAGTTCTCTTTATATTACTGGTGTAGTGCAAAAGATACTGAAGTTGCTCTGTGCCGAAATTAGATTAACAACCTAGGATTTATTAGAATGTGGCTTATGCTCCACTGTCTCTGGTCATGGCGGGATGTATTTTGTTGCATTCTTATATCAAGGGGTTATTATTAGAATATTACGGTAATGTAGGTCCAACGTGTAACTTCGGGGAAACATTGGGATTCCTTTTTGCTTTTTACCCTTGTGTTTTTATTGTTCATTAAGTTTAATGTTGATTTTCTATTGCAACTCGTTTTTCTTGTAGATATGAGAAAAGCAAGAAGGATAAGATTTGTAGATAGTGAAATTGATGAACTTCCAGATAATGGACCAAATACTTCTTCTGGGGAAGGTGAAGCAGCTCAGCCTCGTGTATGTAAGTTTTTTTTTTGGTAGCTGTAACATTTTGTTCTATGTAAGCCAGCACGAAGTAGTTTTTCAGGGATTCTTTGATTTCCCTAGCTTGTATTATCGTTTAAGATTTCCTGCTTTGCTTCTTGGTTACATGATGGAATGATGGATGCTATAAACATATGCTATACTTCGTGCAATTTCTGAGACGTCCCATTGAACTTAACTTTGCAGTTGATGCTCCAAAAACTTCAGAGTATGCATTCTTTAAGAAGATAAAGAAGGATGCAGGTCGCAGTTATTGTCGTGTCCAACCTCAAGAGGACAACCAATTGAAGCGTGGAAAATCTCACAATCACAAGTCAGTAGGTTGTTTTTCTTTTCGATTCTTACATGTAACTTCGCTTCCTTTAACCCTCAAAATCCTTAAGTAAGGAACTAATTCTGAGTCTTACTATATTGTCATCGATGAATCCATGATATGCCGATAATGGCTATAATTTGTGATTTCTGTTGTTACTTTTCACAAGGGACTTCCAATTCTTCGGACATATTGAAATGCAGAGAGCCAGACACCAAGTTTTCATTTCTAGCTGAAGAAGAGGGAGCTGCAAAGCAGAAGTCATTTGTCTCTCCTCCTAAGGGTACATTTAAGAAAACAACACAGTGAGACATCTTGGTAAAGCTTGTCATGGGTAATCAAAGGATTCGACATTGATGACAACATATCCTTCAATAAAATGCAGATACACCTGTCAAGGTCAAACAAAGGTCCTTCCGGCTCACTGGAAATGTTGCTCCTTTAGATCAAAATGTGTTCTTCTCTCCCGTTGGCAGAGTATCGGTCAGCTCAGGTTTCTGACGTGATTAGGCATTTCAGATTCTCCCTAATCTTTTCTTTCAAGAATTGTGCTTGCTTTTACCATTTATATTAGTAGACGAGCTTCACAAAGGTGAAAATCGTGGAGAATTGTTTAGTTAGTTTGATTATCAATGCCTCTTTCTTGGCTTTTCTTCTAATTTTGTTTAGCTATAGAAATTCGTAGCATTTTTTAATGTAGATGAGCTGGATTATACTTGTATGCATCATCTGGATATTCTTTTACCATGTTGCAGATTTCAAATTTCAGTTTAACTTTTATCAGAACATTTTAGTTGTTAAATGTTAAATGTTTATCATTTTCCAGTTGCTTCTTTAACCACTATATTTCGCAGCTTAGGGTTTTGCTTCAATCCTGGTCGTTCTTTGTCTAATACTTCTTACAACTCCATCAGGGTCACTTCTAATCTTAGAAAATGTGCTGCTCTTATTCAAATATAGGACTGAATCAAAACTAAAAAACCCAGTGAACCCAAGGTCAGACCTTGGGCTGGTTTCACTCTCAGTTTTTAGACCCTAACTTCATCAGATGTTGTGCTTGGGTGACTTTTTCCAGATACTGGGCTTGGCCCAGGTTGACTATCTAGTCCGCCCAACCCACCTAAGTTGCAACTCTACCGAGGAACCAAATTAGTTATCTACCAATATTTGTTGTTTTTATTTCGGTTCATGCTATTAGATGCCAAAAGTTTGTATGTTATTGTCTTCTGGGTGATACTGCTTGTTGATTAGTCTTACCATTATCTTCATACATTCTGCTGCCTCTGAAGTTGAAATAAAAATTGCTTTTCTGCTTCATTTGGTATTCCAGTACCTTCAACTAAGTCTGTTGATTCATATTTTTGAAGGAATCGACACTTGTCTTTCTCAGGGAATCAACACTTTGGAAAAGGTGTCTTTGCTGGAAAAAGACAGAAACTACGTCAGCTGGCTGCTGATACCGTGCTACTTGAGAATGAAAAAAGCTGTTCCGAGGGGTCAGACGCATTATCATTTTTCATTTCTTCCATTACCTTGACAACTATTATGTTGGACTTAAATAGCATCATCTCAGGTTTGATTTGGTTTCCTTACTCCTTGCTCGACTATTCCCCAAGGGCAATGAGAATGATGTATGTCCCTCTATCTTCCTCTGAACAGAGATGGATTTCATTTGACTCTTGATCTCATGCTGGATACAAATTAATTTTCTCAGGATTTAAAGCCCGTAGAGGGAAAAATTCATACCGATGATCAATTACCTGCCCTTCCAATGCCAGATGCGCCTGGGAAGAAACTTAATCTGATTCATAGGAAAAGATCAAGGGAACTACAAAATGGATCATCCTGGAGTGATTCTGTTCCCAGATACTCATCTAGCAATGCTGAGAATATTCTTGTCTCAGAACCTGACCATCCTTTAGCGATTTATGATGCAAAATCTTTTTTTCAGGATGAAGTGGCAAGTTATAATTATGTTTCTGATCCTAAATATGTTAGAAGTTGGTGCAGGCAAAGTGATTCATCGTTTTGCTTACCATATGAAAAACATGGGCTCACTGGTTCATTTCACATTCAAGAACTGTCTGAAGATTATGATCCATCTGAAGCTTCAAGAATAGAACCATATAATCTTCTGCTAGAATGGGACTTCAACGGGCACAAGGAGAAACCTATGTTTTATCCCCCTGCTTCTGGCGTAGAGAAGCACGTGAAATCAACTTTGAGAACATCAAGGGATGTTCATCACCTGCAGATTGTGGATGACAAACTCGATGAAGGGGCATTCTCTGGGTTATCCTTCTTTTCACAGTATTCTTCCGAGCATAATTTGTTTCCACATTTTCATCCTACCAGCTTGGACTCTTGGGATATGAGAAGAGGACTCGAGTATGATAATTCTATGCATCTAGGAACAGGCCAGTTTTCACCAAGGTTATCATGTGCCCCAAAGTATCTTACTCAGGCAGAAGAATATGATACTGGTGATGTATTCAGAAGCAATAATACTATCCTCTCTAGTCAAGATCACCCTCTGTGTAGCAATGTTTTGGGTGAGCAGCGCCAACACGATTTTGAAGCCTTGGTCTTGCCTCGGGGACTGGATGTTGATTTGGGATGGAAGTGCTTATCAGTGACTAATTTACCTGGACGACGTCAATTACCTGCTTACCAAGCTTTCCGTTTTCCTCTGAAGAGAGAAATATGTCCGTATTATCTGACCGAAGAGGAGCAAGAGTATAGCTTGCATAGTTCAGTTTCGCGAGAAAGCTCTGTTTCCTTCTCTGGTGCAGCACCTAGTTATCAGGACTACTCTTTCACTAACACATTTGACAGAGCAATGGGCCGTCCGATGCTACTTGACAATTCAAGCTGGAACGGATCGTATAATCTTGATGATGATTGCAAATGAATTCTTTGCTGAGAATCAACTTCCATGAGCTCCAATTAAAATCTTATACAAGAGGCTCAAAAGGTTTGTGATCTTAGTCTTGGAATTGCATACTTGCATTGTTTAATGAAAACGTATGTCACGAAGACTATTGGTGGAATGAATATTCGACTTTGGTGGTTTAAGAAATTAGATCGTTATGTCTTGTGATAGCTTTCATGCTTTGATATTAATGAAAAATCTAATTTTATGTCTACACACGAAATTCTAGTTATTTAAAATGGAATAAATAGCTGTCTTTTAATTCAAGCACTTCTCGCTAGTCGAGCCACATGTTTGCAAATAAGAACGAGATATCAAGAGGGAAGACATTAACGGGTTGAATCACTTTACCCCCGTAATCTATTCATTAGGATCACCTTGCACCCTCTTCTTCCAATTGCATCAATCAACTCCTTAAACTGTCTGACCAATCAAATCCATTAATTAGATTTAACCCCATTAATGGAGCAAGACAACGCGACAATTTTTTCCATTATATCTTTCATACATAATGTGGCCAGATAAATTATGTACAAAGTAACAAGAAACGAAGCATTTTACTATTGAAAAACTCTTTTATACGTTATTGGTATGTCCAATTATGAGTATGGAGTGGATCACACACCACCCTTATGGCGACCCTATTAGACTACAGCTATACCAACTACTATCACCTCTATTGTCTCCTTAGTTTGTAATATTTTGAGTATTATATTACTTAATAAGCGAAATTTGATATTACAATTATAATAAAATAATCTTAATAATTTAATTTAATATTACATTTATAATGAAATGATCTTAATAATTTATAATTGATTAATCTCACTTATAACATAATGACATTATACCATACTATTTGAGACCATAACGCGTCGTCGTACTTCATCAATTAGATTATCTGAGGCACGGGTGACAACTTGATCGTTGTGCAGAGAATATGGACAAAGACATGAAAACATTACCTGGCAAGGCCCTCACTGGGGTCCTCATTTCTTTAGTTGGATAAAACATCTGAAAATCAGGAAGATAATGTAGAATGTATGAAATTTGAATACTAATAAATGGAGATTTGATTTAGTGGTATAATTTTTGTTTTAGATATAAGAAGTTTTAAAATTTATTTTTATATGTAACATTTTAAGTTATGTAAAAACACTGAAGTCTTCCTTAATTTTTTTTTTTTTTAAAAAATGAATACTAAACAAGAAGGGTTGGTGCCCAAATCGATTATTTTTACTTGCACTCTAGCCTAAGCAAATCATTTATGGGGGAGAGGATTTACTCATATC
The DNA here is from genome assembly GCA_037974665.1 of Ehretia macrophylla. Taxonomy (NCBI): domain Eukaryota; kingdom Viridiplantae; phylum Streptophyta; class Magnoliopsida; order Boraginales; family Ehretiaceae; genus Ehretia; species Ehretia macrophylla. The sequence goes on from CM075780.1 coordinate 25,447,319, forward strand.
ATTACTATGTTATAACTTAACGAATAATATCTAATAGTTGTAAGTTAATGATGAAATTATTTTTTTTTCATAATGTTATATGTTAAGAAGATATTCTCAATCCATTTATAGGATCAATAAAAGTGATTTCTTGGAGATTACAACTCAAAAAATACTTTATTAGACTAAAATTATGAACTCACTTCTGTTTTTTTTTTTTTCTTTTTTTTTTGCTAAGTGAGACACTTCTGGTTGGAATCACTCATTTTTTGTCATATCATTGACCCATATAAAAATGGTGTTTTTTCAAACTACTGAAACTGACAAAAAATGGATGGGCCAAAAGTTGTGGATAGCAATTTGATGACGCATTTGCAACTATCTAATGAGAAGTGAGATATGGAAAATTCTTCTATGAGTCATGTGACAAATCTGTCATAACTACATGTTAAGTTGTTATTTCATAAAACTAATCCACATTAGTGTGTATCGTACAGATATGTTATATCAAAATGTCTGAAATTTTTTTTTTTACTAATTTAGCCTTACACAATTTTAAATAAATTATTATGATATTTTTACTTATAATAATTGATTAATATTTATTAACTAATTAAATTATTTTTTTATCTATGTATATGTGACAAATTTATCACATACCTCATAAAAAAAGAACCTTTGAGATATACATCAGTCAATCAGGAATAAAACTTGATGCTATACATGATTATGACCATATACACTAAAAATTAGGTAAACTAAATATAGGTGTTGCGTTCCATAATATGGATTGCAGCAACATTGTACTCCATGAAACTTTGCTTAAACTTATTGTTTGATGATTATAATACTATACCAACTAGTGCCTAATTGCAAATAATAGGTGACACAAAATGGTAATTAGGAAGTAGGTACCTATGCCTATATTTTGGTACGTGGATAGGGCCAGATGTATATAAAAAATAGTGGAGGCTCACAATCTTCACAGACTCTAACATTTTTTTTAAATATAGGAAATTTTAAAATATATTTAGGCTAAAATATTGCTATTTTGAGATAATAATAAAAAATTATGGATAAAGTAATCAAAATGAAAATGGTTCGGTTTTTGAAAATGAAAAAAGTCAATAATTCTTGAGTACATTTTGAATCAGAATAGCGATTAATCGAATATTATAATTATAAGGGAAAAAGACAAAACTTTATAGACAGTTTCGTTTCCTCGTAGAATAGATTATACTTTGGCCGCATTGCATGCCTTTGTGGGATAAATTACCTAACGTGATTTGGTGAGTCAATTATCCATCATGCACATACAGTATGATTTTGCATATCAGTTGAAAGGCACAGCAGAACCGCGAGAAAATGACCTTTTTGTACATTTGTTAAAATCGGATCTCTCTTTTTACATTCTTTAACATATTGTAATGATTAATCAATTATAACATCACTTTCAAATTCATTCTACACGAATTATTCTCACCCAAATTCTAATCAACAATTAATAAGACAAATACAAAACAATAAGTCATTTCACTGTCACATGGTTTATTATATGGCCCTTGAAAAACAAATTGTAGATTTCTTGGTTGGCCCATGCTAGATTTTCAGGGTCGTACACCATTGCCACCATTCATTTGTTTTACTTAAATCAATTTGTTGAAAATCATCTAACCAAAAACTCTATGAATGGTTGAGACACTTTTCATTTTGTTGTAATTTAGGGGACCATATCTTAATTTAGAGTCGCGGTCGTAAATATATTCATCAATTTCATTAAAAAAGACATAATCTGATGCTAAATAGAACAAAAGAAAGACGGAGTAACCAAATAAACTCTATCGGGATCATATATTCAATTAAGGGGAAGAGATCCTAGTCTACCATTCTTAACTAACCAATAAAGTGCAGTATTGACATTTTTATCTACGTGAATGACACTTTAAAACTCTCTGCGAAGAGAAGAAACAATTTTGCATACTTCACAAAGAGCTGTTTTTTTCTAGCTATATGCAGATGGAATGTGAAATGAAGACAAAAACATTAAGGCTCCGTTTGTTTGCTGTAAAATATTTTACGGGAAAATATTTTTCGGATTTTACGGTGTTTGATAACACTGGAAAATTGGTCAACCGTAAAATGTTTTCCAGTCAAAAATTGCGGCTGCTTTTTCTTAATTTTACGGTGTTTGGTAACACCGGAAAATTGGTCAACCGTAAAATATTTTCCGGTCAACAATTGCGGCTAGTACAAAATTATGTAAAATGTTTTCATGTCCTTTGGGATAAGAAAATATTTTACCGAACTTACGGTACATCCAAACACCAGAAAATATTTTTCAGTATTCTATTTTCCAGTAAAATATTTTACATCAATAAGTTATTTTACGGCAAACAAACAGAGTCATGTAAAATATTTTATTTTTCAGAAAAACACTTTTCACGGAAAATATTTTACACAAGTAAGTTATTTTACAGCAAACAAACGGAGCCTAAATCGCCAACTTGTAACTGATTGAACCCTTCCCAATTTGTTTACATTTTTGTCAATAAAAGTTGTTTACTTACAGAAAATATCCATGATAATAACAATAATGATTAGTTCGTCTACTAAGTCCATCATAGAGTTATGAAAATTCCAAGAAAGAATATGTATCTAATCCATGGACCATACCTTTTGGTTGGGTATCTTTTCCTTTAAAGGACTGATTAGAAGTGGCAATGATACATGCATCACTTTGTGCATGAGGGAAGAGATGAAATTCTATTTAATTAATCAATAATGGATTATAAAGTCCAATGAGAATATTATTAATTTTGTTAAAAGCTCACCATTGAGTAATAGGTTCGACTTTTTTAGGTATGCCAATACCTACTCACTTTGTCCAAACACAAAGGTAAATGAAATAATTGGACTTTAGCTTTTGATTGAGCTGCAAAATAGGTTTTGATAAACGAGTACATTCAACGTTTTTACACCCCAAGAGTAAGTAAACAAAAGGTGGTATGCCCAAAAGTGCAAGAAAAGGAAAAAGAAACTATTGTTTGATCTAACGGTAATGAAATGATGATAAAAAAAGTTTAGATAAATTATTTTTGTTATTCATCGTCACTTCATTGCCGTTTGATAACAAACTAAGAGTATAAACTTTACGAAATAACAAATGTTATGAGAAGATTAATATCTGGAAGGAAGTTTCTGACCAAAGCAACCAAGCAAGAATATAGGAATAAAAATGCAAGAGTAGGAATATATCATTGTAGCATTGACAATATGCACCTACCAAACGTGCCAATATGTGGTACATATTTAAAAGGAGACCCAGCAGAATGCAGATAAGGGGTAAGCTTATTACATATTTATATACTCAAAATATAACTCTGAAAATAAAAGAGGCAAACAAAATCAAAGAAAGGAAATTCATATTGTATCTCTTACCAAGGTGAAGGCATGCAAATTGGCTGTGTATTTATGAACTATAAAGTTGAGTAAGCCTTTGACATTCTTAAATTCTCATTAAATATATTGGGGATAACATATAAATGTTCATCATTAATGGTATACCAGTCTCATTAAATTGCTGAAGATATAACGAATTGAAAGCAGTTTTAAATGCTAAAACGATCAATATCAAAGAATAATAACATGGAATAAATATCGGGTCCAATCTTAAAATTAATTTGTACATGATAGAACAATTTTATATTTAATATATTGATCTTAAAATTTATAATTTATCCATATAATATAATTGTATATATTATTCGACCGTAATTATGTCATGACATAGTACATATTCTTGGCAAATATAAAGCGTTGGACCTCGGCTTTAGCTATTTCATAGTAAAAGTACTTCCACCAATCCTGAAACGTCACACGTAAATAAAAAACGACATTTAAAAAAAAAATTCCCATCTCCCAATGTACAAGATCATCAATTTACCAATTATCTTCCTCGCGTTAAACTACAATAAATAATATTTATATAACTATATTAGATTTAAGTGGAATAATCCAAAACAAAATATACAAACCTTAAAATTTATGATTTATCAGTGTTGTAAAATTATATTCTCCAACAATTATTATGTCATAACATTGTATATAATCTTGGCAAATATGCGGTGTTGTACCTTTTGTTTTTTTATTTCCCCATCGTTTTAAAGGCAAATATGGCATGGACATGGTAGTTGGTGGTAGGGTCTCTCTTGTTCACTCAAATACCAAACATGTCAACATTCTAACGGCTGTGATTCATCGGCCCAATTTCGACGTTAGGCTAGAGAAAAGTGTCATTTTCGCAATTAAGCTTGAAAAGACGGGCTGTATACTTCATTGCAATTAAAGCAACGCGTCGTTGAATGTCTACGGACAAGGACGAATTTTTCAAGTAAACTAAAACCAAATCATAAACCTAATCAAAAGGAAAGCTACTTCATTTTCTATATAAACTACTCTTAATTATTAAATCTACTCCATAACACGACTTCAATATGTCATTTTTTTTTTTTGTTAATAACTTCAATATGTCATATTTCAATTGGAATCCCATATTAATCTTATTTTGTGCACCTTTAGAGTTATTTAGAAAAGTCAAGTAGTTCGTATTATAGTTAAAAATATCAAATTCTATTTTATTGGTCGTTATTTTCAATTTTAAATATATATTCTTTTATCACAAATATAACATGACATTTGACCAATTTAAAACATACGTCAAAATGCATTGTTGTATCATAAGATTTATAACTGATAAAAAAAGGAAAAAGGACTAATTTTATGCATGCTGCCAAGTTGTTGCTTACCTAGTTTTTATAAGCTATAATGAAAATTTGTAAGGAATGGAAAAAGTTAACTATTGCCCTCTTGCCTAAATCCAGAAGGGTGTCTGATATTATAATAAAAATTTCTCAAGTGAGTTGGTGTGACAAGTTCTTATGGACATAAGTGATTTTAGAGAATCTTTTCTAACTCTACTTCACAAAGCTACCAACTTATAATTGATAAATTATATTACATGGAATAAAAGTCCAAAAGTTTTAAGTATTTTGGCACTAGATAAAAGGGCAAGAACTCATCGAGACTATTATTTTACTTATACTGTTTTTTTTTTAAATTAAATGAGAAATATAAGAATACTTATATATATGGAAATACGTATATATTTTGCATGCGTATTGATAATGATATGTTATTTTACAACAAAGAGTATCAAATTCTTATAGATTCATATGTTATGCTTATAATGTAGAAATTGTTTCGCATGTTGAGCACTGTCGAGGTTGGAAATCTCACAGTTGAAGTTGGGAGCTGCTTTCACCGAGCTGGACTTTTCAGGTCGGTCTCCGAGCTGTACTTTCCTAGTCGGCTATCAGATCTGCACAAAGAAAGGAAGGAAAAGGCGGGGTGACGACCCGAATTTTCCCCTCAAGCGTACGAATGATTAGTATGTCTGAGCTGGCAAAGTAGCTGAGAGCATTTAATAGCGAGATCCCCTTAAATGAAGAGGGTGAAGCTCTATTTATACTAAGTTCGGGTCTGACAGCATTTAATGCGATGCAGCTTTATGTCCCATCAGTGCTTTATGTCCCATCGGAACAGCTGGAACTGAGGTCGGGGTTAACGGGGTCGGGCCAGTCATCTAGGTTGGTCATGGAGCTGAGCGCGCTGGTATTGGCGCGGATTAGCCCGTCTCAGCTCGGAATAGTCTCCTCACCTCAGCTCGGGAACCCCTCGTCAATTCCCTCCCCCCCCCAAGTCGAGATCGAGAGGGTGAGATCTAGAATTAGAAGTTCCTCCCGAGCTGTAGGTGTCCGACCCCGACAGAGTAGGGATGGCCATGTCAGCGATGCATGCCCAACGGATGGCTACCACGTCACCTGGCGGTTCTGACGAGACGCGACGTTTGAGCTTCCCAAGGCGACTTTTAGGGGTGCCTATAAATAGGGCCATATCCTCCGAGATTCATTTCACACTTCGCTTTCAATTTCTCAAGGAATTCAGGTCGGACACCAGAGTGGTCGGACGCAACTAGCTCGGAAAGAATCTTCTCGGAAATTTTCAGCTCGGACCCAGCTTAGTCGGTCGTACTCCGCAGTCAAGAGCAGTAGGTACGTCCCGACTCCCTTTAGTCATTCCTGTACATTTATATTTGCTGTAGACAGGATGGGGAGGTCGGAATCGGAAGATTCTCAAGCTATGGAAGTAAGGTCCTATGGTGGAGATGAGAGTCCGCCGAGCTTGGCATCCACCTCAAACAGGGTCCGTGGTGGAGGGAGCGCCAGTTCGTCTTCAGGGCCGGCCCAGAAATCTGGTCACGGGGAGAGCGATGATGACTGCCAAGTTATTGGGGTCAGATTGGTGCAAGAGGAAGCATAGGTGGATCCTTTGGCCGACCTGGGAGACTTCGATGACAGGGATGATGAGGAGCCGCTAAATCAACTGAAGGGCATCGAGATACCACAAGAGTTCTTAGCCGGGGTCTCTACCGCCGAGCCGATCGAAGCTGTCCCAGTCAGTGCTGTTCGACCTCGGAGCTCGGCTTCAGCCAGTGCTTCTTCAATTCGAGGGAAGAGGATCGAGCAGCTGTTCGCCTGTTGCAAGCGTGAGTGCCATTCTACAGTGCAGATGGCGAACGCAAGGCTGAGGAACTGGTCGGTTGATCAGCATCACAAGCTGAAGGTTCCAGGTCGGCAGGAATCGGCGTGTTATCCCCCAGCCGACCACTTCACCATATATGACCTGGCGTTCGACGTCATCCAACTCCCCCTCCCTGGCTTCATTATTGGAATCCTGAACTATTTCGAGCTCAGCCCGGGTCAGATGTCGCCGAATGGTTGGGCCGTGATGGTGGCCTTCTACGTGTTCTGCCTGGAGAAGAAAGTGGAGCCAACCTTGCGCAGGTTCAGGCATTTTTTCGTGTGTAAACCCAACCCGAAGCAGCCAGGGTGGTTCCACTTCGCAGCTCGGGTCAGCAACTCCATATTCACCAAGTGGCACTCCTTTAACAAGGGCTGGCATAATGACTATTATTGGGTGGAGTCGTCCGTGAACTCTGGATGCAGGCTGGACTGGATCCCGAGCCTGAGGAAGACCGCCAACGATGACCCTAAGCTTTCGAATGAGGAACTCAGAGAAGTCGCAGTGCTCAAGCCCGCGCCCGGGATGCTGATAGACATTGACAACGTGCTGAAATGGGAGCGAATCTGGGATTCCAAGTTGTTTGGTAGGGAGCCCGACCTCTCGAGGGATCATTCCCACCTGCTTCCCGACCCAGAAGGGGACGCAGGGTCTTGCTCAGAAGAGGGTCAGTTTGCAGGATCGGCGCCCGACCTCCCCGTGGTTCTGTTTGTTAGCCTTTTTGGGTTGGTCTTCGACTCTTTTTCACCTCTTTGCTCTACTTTTTGCAGATATGGAGGACATGAGGAAGCTTGCATATGCCCAGGTGCGGAGGAAGAGTGAGGTCAGTGGCGACGCCTCAGCTCGGTCAGGACTAGGAGGTATTGCTCAAGGACAAAGGCAACGCCCCAGCGGCCAAGGACGAAAGGTCGGTCCCGAGGTCTCCTCAAAAGGGGCTTCGGGGTCCCCTTTGCCAAAGAAATCGGGCTCGGGCTTAGCGATCCCGGAGCGCTCTTCCTCCCAACCCGAGAGCAGAAAGCGGCCTCGGCCCGAACACTCTGGGAAGGGTAAGGCCACGGAGGTGAGCCCTCCCGACAAAAACTTCATGGAAGCATCCAAGGTGGATCGCGACCCCAAGCTGGCGACGGTCCCCTCGGAGCAACTCTCGCTTGATTTGAGGACGGCCATAGTCACGCTGAGTCCTTAACCATCTTCTGGTAAGGTTGTATTTTTAGCTCGGCTAATTGCTTTATTTTCTACTAAACAAGCCGAGAGGGCCGAGTCCCATATCCTCTCGGCCCCCAGCTTCCTAATCAAGGCCCAAACTCACTGCGTCGAGCTCGAGCAACGATACGTGGATGCCCGAGCCGAGCTTGATACCGTGAGGGAGGAGGCCGCTCAGAGGCAGAAGGCGGATACGGCGGAGATCGACCGCCTGAAGAAAGAGCTGGATCTGGAAAAGGACCGACGCGAAGCCGCGGCCAAGGACGTTGACCGTTATAAGCGAGAGAAACGGGAGGCAGAGGCTAAGTTAAAGGATCTGGTGGAGCGGGTCGGCGTCCAGGGGGAGAAGGCAGTGGAAGCCTTCAAGTCCAGCGACGCGGCGGTGGATTGGTTGGCCACGGAAGGCGGGGCCATGGCGAAGTATGTGGAAATAGAATTCTACTTCTGAGGTCAAGTCGCAGCTCTGGAGAGAGCGAAGACCTTCTTCCCAGCCACCAAGAACGACTACATCGAGATCTTGGAGGTTCCGCCGCCAGAGTTCTGGGAGATTCACGAGCTTCCGTCCGACCTGATATCCCAGGCCAAGGAGGTTACTGAGTTTGTCCAAAAGGGCCTGGACCAGGTTGGGGATGAAGCCGAGGTCACCACCTCCGCCGCTGCACAAAAATAGATTTTGTAATTTTTCCCGAGTTGGGTTATTGTAATCTCGCCCGAGCTGGGCTTTTGTAATCACCTTTCAATTTTAATGAAATGTTTGCTTTACTTTCATTTGCGTTTTAATTGAGTTCGTACACATGTACTTTTCTTTTTGCAAATTTTTTCTTAAGTAAGTGGGGTCGGACCAATTTAATGGACCATTCAAACTTAAGTTTAATGAACCGAGCTGGATGTGATTAAATGATTTACCATCCTAATCCGAGCCGGTATAATCATGGTAACTTTATAATCGTTACTAAATCGAACTCGTCAGTCTGTTACAAAATTGGTCAAACTAATGTTGACAAATATACCGACCTGAAGGCGGAATGCACCGAGTTGGACCTTAATCCGAACTGGTAAAATTAATCATGTTGTTATTGACTATACCCAAGCTGGAACTTAGTCCGAGCTGGTTTACTTCGTGATTAAGCGTGGCCACCACGTTAATCCGAGTTAGAGTAATTTTGTAGTTGTAGCACTTGGGCCCGGGTCTGGCATTGCGCCGGCTTGTGTACCGATTCCCAGGTCGGGCATCGCACTAGTTTACAAAATTACATTGTATTGATTTTGTACAAGTAATGTCTTGGCCGGGGGCCTTTACAAGATACTTCGGCTTGGGGCCTTTACAAAATGTTTCGGCTCGGGGCCGTTTTACAAAATGTTTCGGCTCGGGGCCGTTTTAGACAAAATACCGCTTCAGATGTTCTGAATTCCATGCATTTTTCAACAGTTTTCCGTTCTTGTCGCGAAGGTAGAAGGTCCCGAGTCGGACTTCTTTCACGACTTCATAAGGTCCTTCCCAGGTCAGAGAGAGCTTGTTAACGGAGCGTGGCAAAAAGATGGCCTTTCTGAGTACGAGGTCGCCAACCTTAATAGGCTTAGGCTTGACCTATTTGGCAAAGGCTATTTTCATGGCAGCTTTGCTGGCCAGCATTCTGATTTGAACTTTAGCTCGGAGCTCTTCAGCGAGGTCGAGCTCTTCAAAGATTCGTGCTCCGTTTGTTTCTGGGTCATGGTGGAGGGTTCTACTGGTCGGAGACCCGATCTCCACTGGCAGCACCGCTTGAGTGCCGAAGGTCAGTTCGAAGGGCGATTCTCCCGTGGCCGAGCTGGTGTTGGTCCGCTGAGCCCACATCACCTCGGGAAGAATTGATGCCCATTGGCCCTCTGCTTCCTCCAGCTTGGTTTTCAGGCCCTGCAAAATGATTTGGTTAGTCCTTTCAACTTGGCCATTACTTTGAGGGTGAGCAATAGATGAGAATCTGAGGTCGATCCCAATCTCAGCACATTTGCCTCGAAAGTATGCACTGTCGAATTGTTTGCCGTGGTCAGTGACGATGACCTTCGGCACCCCGAATCGGCAAATGATGTTTTTCCATACGAAATCCCAAGCTGCCTTTTCTGTTATTCTAGCAACGCCTTCAGCCTCGGGCCATTTAGTGAAGTAGTCTACAGCTACGAAGGCGTGCTTCTTTTGGCCGACACCGGTCGACAACAGGCCGATGATGTCTAGACCCCACTGATAGAATGGCCATAGGCTTACCATCACTGTGAGGTCCACAACAGGCTTCCTTTGCACGTTGGCGAACCTCTGGCAGGTGTTGTACTTTTTTACATACTCTTTGGCATCTTGTTCTAAGGTTGGCCAGAAATAGCCTTGCCTTAATGCCTTCCGAGCTAGAGCTTTGCCCCCCAAGTGGTTTCCACATACCCTTTCATGAATCTCCCGGAGTACATAGTTTCCTTCCTCAGGTCCAACACATTTCAAAAGAGGCCAGGTGTAGGCTCTTTTATAGAGTTGCCCGGCGATTATGACAAACCTTGAGGCCTGTTTCATGAGTTTCCGAGCTGCTTTTTCATCTTCTAGGGTCATACCCCCCTCCAAGTAGTCCATGATTGGTTTGGTCCAATCTGGACTTAGATTGAACTCGGCTACTGCCTGTACTCCCAATTGAATACTAGGTTCGGATACTTCCTTCACATGGACCAGGGCAGGTCGGCTTTCGCCCAAGGCCAACTTGGACAGGGCATCAGCCTTCATATTCTCTTCCCTAGGAATCTGTTGTATCGTGAACCTTCTGAGCGCTGAGGTCAAATCCTTAACTCTGTTGAGGTAGGCTAGCATAGCACTGTCCTTGGCTTCGAACTCTCCCGATATCTGACTAGAGACCAATTGAGAGTCGGTACTCAGGTCGACTGTCTGTGCCCCGAGCTGAGCTGCAATTTTCAGTCCTGCAATCACCGCTTCGTATTCTGCATCATTGTTGGATGCCGGGAAGGTGAACTTGAGGGAGTACTGGTGCTCATGCCGGTTTGGGTCGAGGATGACCACCCCAGCTCCGTTTCCGGACTTCCCTGAGGCCCCATCCATATGGACCTTCCACACATGCTCCGGGTCATGCTCTGTTCAACCAGTGCATTCTACAACAAAGTCCGCAATGGCTTGGGCTTTGATGGCTGTCCTGGGCTGGTAGGTGATGTTGAATTGACTCAGCTCAACTGCCCATTTCGGTAGCCTGCCCGATGCCTTTGGCTTGTGCATGATGGACTTGAGCGGAGCATCAGTCATGACCTTAACTGGATGAGCATCAAAGTATGGCTTCAACTTTCTTGCTGCTGTGATGAGTGCGAAGGCGAGTTTTTCCAAGGAGGAGTATCTCGCCTCGGCCCCTTGCAAGGTTTTACTAACATAATAGACCGGCTTCTGCTCCTTTCCTTCTTCTCGGACTAGTGCCGCTGCCACTGCTGTTCTCGAGCATGCTAAGTATAGTATTAGCTCATCCCCCACCTCAGGTCGGGATAACAGGGGTGGCGAAGCTAGATACCTTTTCAGCTCTTGGAAGGCGTTCTGGCATTCCTCAGTCCATTCAAAGTTATTAGGGTTCCTCAATATTTTGAACAGGGGAGCACACTTGTCAGCCGACCTGGACATGAATCTGCTTAGCGCCGCGACCTTGCCTACTAACACCTGGACGTCCTTCACGCAGGTCGGTGGCGCCAGGTCAAGTATCGCCTGGACCTTCTCCAGGTTGGCTTCTATTCCGCGGGCTGTGACCATGAAGCCCAGGAATTTGCCTGCCTTGACGCCAAATGCGCACTTTTTCGGGTTCAGTTTTATTCCAAAGTGCTCCATCACGGCGAAGGCTTCAGCCAGGTCGGCTACATGGTCTTCCGCCCTCCTGCTCTTGACCAACATGTCATCTACATAGATTTCCATATTCCGGCCAATCTGATTTTTGAAGACCTTGTTCACCATCCGAGTGTATGTGGCTCCAGCATTCTTGAGGCCAAAAGGCATGACCTCATAGTAGTAGAGTCCTTTATCGGTGGTGAAGGCGGTCTTCTCTTTGTCTCCGGGGCCCATCTTGATTTGATTATAACCTTTGAAGGCATCCATGAAGGAGAGTAGCTCGAATCCAAATGTGGCGTCCACCATCTGGTCAATCCGTGGTAGGGGGAAGCAGTCCTTGGGGCAGGCTTTGTTGAGGTCGGTGAAATCAATACACAGTCTCCATCCACCCGAGAACTTAGTCACCAGCACCACATTGGATAACCAGGTTGGGTACTGTATTTCCTTTATGTGACCGGCATCCACCAACTTGTCCACCTCTTCTGCTATGATTTGTTGCTTATCATAATGGAAGTGCCGGCGCTTTTGCTTTACCGGATAGTGATTTGAGTCGGCATTCAGTTGATGCTCAATCACATTCGGGTCAATTCCTGTCATGTCAGAGGCAAACCAGGCAAATACATGTTCATTCTTTAAAAGAAATTGGCTTATACCTTTCTTGAGGTTGGCAGATAGTTTACTCCCGATCTTTGCTCTCTTGGTTTCATCGGAGAGCTCCACCTCCTGAAGGTCTTCAGCCAGGCTTCCTCTCTTAGCATCTCTCTTTTCTTCGGGCAGATCTGGTCCCCAACCAGTTTGATATTTGGGCCGGAGTGAGTTTTCATAACATTCCCGAGCTGAGAGCTGGGCTCCGCGAATGGTGGCTACCCCGCCGGGGTCGGAAATTTCAGGGCCTGGTGGTAAGTTGAGGGGACGGCCCTGAAGTGATTAAGTGCCACCCGACCTAAGATCCCATTGTAAGTGGAATTACAATCCATTACAATGAAGTTGGCTTGCATCGACACCCACTTATCCCTATCCTCCAGCTTCAGCGGGAGGTTGATGACTCCTTCGGCCCGGTGGGACTGCCCGGTAAAACCTGTTAAAGTACCCCTCAATGGCCTTAATCGGCTCCTATCTAACCCCATTTGCTCAAAAGCGCTAAGGAATAAGACTTCTGCCGAGCTCCCGGTGTCCACCATCAACTTTTTGACGGTGAAGTTGGCTATTTCTGCGCTGATCACCAATGGGTCGTCATGAGGCAATATCACCCCCTCCAAATCTTCTGAGGAGAAGGTGAGCTCCTGCATCTCCGGGGCCGGTCCCCGCATTGGTCCATATTCCCTCCCAACACGAACATAACCATTCCTTCCTGCTGAGGTCTCGCCCCCTGACGCCAAACCTCCCGCAATGGTTTCAATCACAGCCAAGCGTTCGCCCCCAACCTGGCGCCTGGGCGGACTCCTCTCCCTATCCCTTTGGTTCGGATTCCGGGTCGGCTGCGGATCTATATACCTCCGGAGGTGGCCTCGGGCTATCAGTGCCTCAATCTCCTGTTTCAAGTCTTTACATTCTTTGGTGGTATGGCTGTAGTCCATGTAGTAGCGGCAATATTTGGTCCTATTGCACTTCTCGGGTCGGCCTTTCATTCTCGAAGCTGGAGGCAGATGGTTTTGGTGCTGGATCTCCATCAGGATCTACTCCCTCGAGGTGTTAAGGGGAGTGAACATAGTGAACCGGGGGTTCGGCTTCGGCTGTTGAGGCTGCTTGCCTCGGTCGTTCTGGGCTTTGGCCCCAGGTTGGGCTCAGGAGGCCTCTCCTTTCTTTCCAACCTCCTTCTCCTTGTCATCATCCCTTTTCGCCTGATGGATTTCCTCTGAGTGTATGTATCCTTCTGCTCGAACCATCAGCTCGGACACAATATCCACGGGGTCGATTGCCAAGGAAGATGTGAGGGGGCCCAACCTGAGCCCGCTCTGATAAGCCATCAGAGCCATGGAATCCTCCAGGTTGGGAATTCGGAGGGACTCTTCATTGAATCTGGCCGTGTAGTCCCTCAAACTTTCCCCTCTATGCTGCTTCACCAGTAGCAATGTAGAAGTATGGCGGGTAGCGCGCCGGCTTCCCGCGAAGCGGGACAGGAATGCCTCAGCCAGCTGGTGAAAACTTGCAATTGAACCAGGACGAAGTTTTTGGAACCAATCCAAGGCACTGCCAACCAGGGTGGTCGGGAATGTCTTCGCCTTCATGAGATCTAGCATGTCATGCAGAGTCATGTGGTGATCAAAATTGAGCAGGTGGCTGGCTGGGTCTCCATCTCCGTTATAGACGGCCAGGTTGGGCATTCGGTTGCCGGTGGGGAGAGGCGTAGCCAGTACCTCGGGGGAGAGTGGGCTTACGCCGAGCTGGTTGATGACCTTGGCTATGGCAGCCGCGGTCTTTGTCTGCTCGGGGTCGGCTTGAGCCGCCCTTTTACCTCTCGCCGCGTCGGATCTTGGTATCGGCTCTAGGAAGCCCTCCTCGTCTTGCGTCCGTTTTCGCCTTGACTCTGGGATGTGGAATTGCGGACGCGATGGCCGCGGCACAGCCTCCTGCGGAGCCAGGGGGCCCTCAGCTGGCCGGGCTACCTGCTCCTTAAGTTCTTCGAACATCCTCAGCATCATCCTTATCTCCGGTGACAGGCTGGAGTTGGGGTCTCCTTCTGCTGTGGGGTTGGTTTGAGTGGCTAAGTGTATACGTTGGCTCGTTCTAACGTCGGCTTAGGTTAGGTTTTGGCTGGGCACCTGCGTGGTTTCGAGGTCCCCTTCCAGGTTGGGCGAATCCTCTACCGATATGTTGTGACTTCTAGTTTGCACCATAATGGTTTCTCAATGAGTGGCAAAGAGAGTTATAAAAGAACTCGTCGTCTTCCCACAGACGGCGCCAAACTGTCGAGGTTGGAAATCTCACAGTTGAAGTTGGGAGCTGCTTTCACCGAGCTGGACTTTTCAGGTCGGTCTCCGAGCTGTACTTTCTTGGTCGGCTATCAGACCTGCACAAAGAAATGAAGGAAAAGGCGGGGTGATGACCCGGATTTTCCCCTCAAGCGTACGAATGATTAGTATGTCCGAGCTGGCAAAGTAGCTGAGAGCATTTAATAGCGAGATCCCCTTAAATGAAGAGGGTGGAGCTCTATTTATACTAAGTTCGAGTCTGACAGCATTTAATGTGATGCAGTTTTATGTCTCATCAGTGCTTTATGTCCCATCGGAACAGCTGAAACTAAGGTCGGGGTTAACGGGGTCGGGCCACTCATCTAGGTTGGTCATGGAGCTGAGCGCGCTGGTATTGGCGCGGATTAGCCCGTCTCAGCTCGTAATAGTCTCCTCACCTCAGCTCAGGAACCCCTTGTCAAGCACTATGAATGATGTATGAGTATCATAATATGAAATGAGAAAAGACAAACCAAAAAATGACGAGTGATTATCCACGAGCACAATTTGTTGTATCTCACAAGTGAATTTGTTGATGAATGCAATTCTATTTCAAATGATTTGGAAGTTGTTAGTTGAACATATATAACTTGCTATGTATGCGAGCAGTTACAAGTTTAAATATTACTAGTTATGTTGTACGGTTTTAAATCTCTCTTTAATAAAATAAAAAAAAGGAGAAAGAAATGTCTTAAAAGCATCTTCAATAATGGTTTTCCTATTATAACAAACCAAAGAAAATAAAATATCGACTAAAAGTCGAATCAAACTATTAAAAGAATTGATGTGACCAATAATAACTAATTAATTAAAGTAATTAAGTTTTATTTCATGAAAGTTACTAAAAGCACGGATTGGTTTCCAACTCGCAATAGTAGAAATGTCTTAAAAGCATCTTCAATAATGGTTTTCCTATTATAACAAACCAAAGAAAATAAAATATCGACTAAAAGTCGAATCAAACTATTAAAAGAATTGATGTGACCAATAATAACTAATTAATTAAAGTAATTAAGTTTTATTTCATGAAAGTTACTAAAAGCACAGATTGGTTTCCAACTCGCAATAGTAGAAATGTCTTAAAAGCATCTTCAATAATGGTTTTCCTATTATAACAAACCAAAGAAAATAAAATATCGACTAAAAGTCGAATCAAACTATTAAAAGAATTGATGTGACCAATAATAACTAATTAATTAAAGTAATTAAGTTTTATTTCATGAAAGTTACTAAAAGCACAGATTGGTTTCCAACTCGCAATAGTAGAGAAAAAAATTTGTTAGCATTTTCTCCATAGGGTTAGTTGCGGAGCAATTGGAGTATGAGTAAGAGACTTACTCATATTTTAAATTTAAAATTAATTTACTTAGAGTCAGTTTTGATAGCCTTTGAATCTAATTAATCTAGATCATATTTCGTTCGAACGAGATTATGTATTTTAAAATTTGATACCTTTAATATTAGTTTAAAGTTTGCCTAAGAAAATTTAAGTCTAATTAATCTGAATCATATTTTTTCAAAATGAGAAATTATATGTCATAAAATTTAAAATCTTAATATCTGCTTGAAGATCTTTCAAAGAGAGTTACCCATTATTATAAAAAAATAATAATAATAAAGATTGCCTTCCTCCCCCAAATACCTCAAACTCGGCACCTTTTAATACTAGCAATAAACTATAGGGATGACATTTTTCTTTGTCAGATATAGGGATGGTATTATTCTAAACGAGACTCTCCTAATGGAGGGTTTATCCGTAAATTAGCAAGAGTACAGGGACCAATTAATAAAGAATCCCAAATAAATCCAAAAAGAATTTCTATTTAATCAATAATACCAGTTATAATTTCCTTTTTCGCTCTTTTTACTTATCCAAAAATTTAACTTCACTCTACGTAATCGAATCTCATAAATTTATCAGAATAAACAAACAGACCTCAACTCCGACATAGTCGGTGGACTAGTGAACGAATACCCCCCCACCCCAACCCCTCTTCCTCTCTCTAGAGCCAACCAACTTTTCCGGCACCGGAAAATGCCGTCCTCCGGCGACAGCATTTCTCTCTTATTCTACTTTCTCTCACTAAAGAAGAAGCCTTTTGCTTTCTCTCTCTAAAAAAAAGTAAAGCTGCAAAAGAACACACAAGCACACAGTACTGTGTGTTTGTGTGTGTATATTTATCAGAGGCTGCTGCTGGTGTGTTTTTGTGTTTATATTTATCAGAGGCTACTGCTGCTGCTGGTGCAGTGCTGAGCTATACAGTTACAGTGTAGAAGGCTTTTCTTTTCTTTTTAGTACAAGTCTTTTTGCGGTTTGGTTTCGCCTTTTTGTTCTCTTTATCGCCTCCTGATCTCGCTTTTCAATAGGTGAAAAATCGAATCTGATTCTCTTTAATCTCTCTTTCTCTCTCTTTACTTATTGTTCCTTTTTGATTCACTTTTTGTTCTGCTCTAATTGCAGCTTTTTGATGTAATGATTCAATTTTCGAAATAATACACACGCACATATATCAGAATTTTTTTAATATGTATGAATTGTTATAATTTTGAGCTTAGGTACTAAGAAATTGTAATTTTCCTACTTTTTTACGGTTATATATATATATATATATATAAGTGTGTGTGTGTGTGTGTACACGCGCGTGCATATATGTAGAGTGCGAGTATTTTTAATGTTATTATTAAAATTGTTGCGTTTAATTTCTAGGATTTGCTATAATCATTGGCTTATGTGCTTAAAAATTGTAACTTTACTACTTTTTTTTTTATAGATAATTTATTTTGAAATCTGCTAACTTGAGCTAATTGTTTAGCTTTTCTGGTTTCAAATCTAGTGGTTATTAAGCATTTAATTCTGATTTTCCGCTGTTATTTCCGATTCTAGAGTAATTTTTGTAGCTTGTTTTATGTTTAGTTTCGGTGATATTTTTTCCTTACCTATGAAAACAAGAAAATGAAAAAAAAGAAAAAGATTTAATTGATTTAGCCCTCATTTTGTTATTGTGACCGCTTGATGTGAAGTGTCATGAGAATATGCTGAAAAATGTTACAGTACAAAGTAGTATTGTCTCTGTTTTTCTTTGCATGTATATAGCATAAATCTGAGCCTTTTCCACTTTCAACACCCCCCTCCCCCCTCTCCCTCTCTTTTCAAGTCTTCCCTTCTACTCTCTCTCCATTGTTTCTTTACTGTGTCATTGTAAACGTTGGTAAACCTTTTGGGTCTTGCAATTTAGTGTGTACCCGTGAGCTTCTGTCTTTCAGGTGTGATAATCGACGATCAGCAATTTTTACGAAAATTTGGGTAAATTTTAGTTTAATTTTGCTAGGTCTTTCCCTTTAGGGATGATTGATCAGAATATTGCATGTTGGCTTTGGTATCGCTTTTTCCCTTTCAACTTTGCTTCTTTTTTGGGGGGTTTTGTCGGGTTGGGGGTTCGGATCACCCGTTAACTTTGTTGCTTGTTTGTGAGTGACGTGTTGCTTTGTTGAATATTATGTGCTGTGGATTGATTATTTTCTAGCACAAATCTGTTGTGCTTTTTCTTTTAGAATATTGGTTGATTTGGTAATGGTGATTAATCTGTTTTACTCATCTTTTGTGCACGAATCCAGGTGCAGAAATGACTGGGTTTCAGAATGGCAAAACTCTCAATCTTGAGAAACCTATTCCTGGATGCTTGGGAAGAATGGTCAATCTCTTTGATTTGAGTACAGTAGCAAGGAATAAGCTGCTCACTGATAAACCTCACTGTGAAGGTGGTTTCTTTTACTCATCTTTTGTTCTACTGTTACTCTTACGTTTTAGCATCAGATTGCTTCTAGCCATGGGAGCATCATTGAATAGTTCGATTGTTCTTAATTGAGGGACTTTAAAGGTCTTCCATTTGTCTTTCAGATACTGCTTGTAATTTGACCACTATCAAATATTGAAAGGTCGTTGTAGGATGACAGAATATATGAAATTATGTATGGTCCAGGAAATCTTCTTGTGCTTGAGATTGTGATATTTTTGTTTTCATCCTTCTCTTTTTCTTGGAAAGATTACTTAAGAGCTTTCGAATACATGAAGCCTCATTTAGAAAGTACCAAAATATCCTTTGGCCCTCTATATGTCCCTTAATATGTGACGTCTTGTTCAATATCATGTCAATTGTTTTTTTTTTCTCTGATGATTATGCATTTTTCAACACTTAAATGGAGGCTGCATATACTTATTCTATAGTATGAGTTACAGGGTCCCCTCTCTCAAGGAGTCAATCAGATGTAGCAAGGACAATTCCATCGGGAGATCAGAGGGAGGACAAAGTGGTACACATTCCTGTCAATTGCTAAATGATATTTTTCATAACATAATGACTAGCCAAATCTTTGGCAAAGTTTTGCTTTCATGCTAAATTGCATGTTTTGTTGGTGTGGGACATGCAGAGTATGTCCGACTTCAGGAGAACTTATTCGAATAAGAAACTAAATGGAACACCAATGAAGATGCTCATAGACCAAGAGATGTCCAAGGAGATAGACTCTGTGCATAACCCACCTAGTGTGGTTGCAAAGCTGATGGGGCTTGATGCCCTTCCACGACAGCAACCTGATATAGCTACACAAAGAAGCCATTCTGTAGCCTATTCACGAAGCTGTTCAGATACACCCTCAAGTTACTGGAAGGAAGATGGGTACTTAGAGACTGAACTACCACATGAGTTTGACAGATTTACAGCGCAGAAAGAATACAAAGATATTTATGAAATATGGCAGCAATCCTGCAGAACCAATTGTTTGAGAGATAAATCACCAAACAAGGGAAGATATGATGACACTGTTAATGACAAAAAGATGGCTCTCGTTCGTCAGAAGTTTATGGAAGCAAAACGTCTGGCTACAGATGAAAAGCTTCGACAGTCTAAGCAATTTCAAGATGCATTAGAAGTTTTGAGTGCCAATAAAGATTCATTCCTTAAGTTTCTCCAAGAGCCAAATTCAATGTTTTCGCAGCATTTATACAACATGCAGTCTATACCTCCTCCTCCTGAGGCAAAGAGGATCACTGTTCTTAAACCCTCTAAGATGATGGATAGTGACAAATTTCCTGGGAAGAATGATGAAAAATATTCAAAGAAAACTGGCAGGGTGAACGGCTTTGACAAGACCCATCTGAATAATTCTCCTCGGGCTGCCAGTTGGAAGGTGGATGAAATTTCTTCTCAACCAACACGAATAGTTGTACTAAAGCCAAGCCCTGGGAAGCCTCACAGCATAAGGGCAATGAGTTCTCCACCTTCTGCATCACCTGTAATATCTCGCGGTGAGGAATTTTTTCAGGATTCAGAACATAATGTAGTTGAGGAATCTAGAGAAGTAGCAAAGTCGATCACACAACAAATGCGTGAAAATTTAGGCGGGCACAGAAGGGATGAAACCTTGCTTTCTTCTGTATTTTCCAATGGCTATATTGGTGATGAAAGTTCGTTTAACAAATCAGAAACTGAGCATGCAGCAGGGAATCTCAGTGATTCAGAAGTTATGTCACCTGTTTCTAGGCACTCATGGGATTATGTTAATAGGTTTGATAGCCCTTATTCATGCTCCTCCTTGAGCCGTGCATCTTATTCTCCTGAGTCATCAGTGTGCAGAGAAGCGAAGAAGAGACTCTCTGAAAGGTGGGCCATGATGGCATCTAATGGGATTTATCAAGAACCAAAACATGTCCGGAGAAACTCTAGTACTTTGGGTGAGATGCTTGCTCTTTCAGACTTAAAGAGGGCAGAGAGATTTGAGGAAGAGAGTACTAATAGAGAAGAACATAGGGCTTCAAGCTCTCTCTTGAGTACTGATAATCTGAAAAAGGATGAAGGAGTCAATAATTCACCACGAAATCTCCTGAGGTCTAAATCTCTTCCTGTATCTTCAACAGCGCATGGGGCAAGACTGAATGTGGACATTTCAGATCCTGAGAGGGCAAAGTCAGAGGTCCCCAAGGATGCAACGAAGGCAAGAAACTCGAAATTATCATTTAAAGGGAAAGTTTCTAGTTTGTTTTTCTCAAGAACCAAAAAGGCTAGCAAAGAAAAATCTAGCCCATCTCAATCCAAAGGTGAATGGAAAGTGCCTTCATCTTCTCATGGAAACATCAATGATGGAACTGAACAACTTGATGATTCAGAGTTTAAATGTTCATCACCTGGCCCGCCGGCATCGATAAACCATGGAGCTTCCTCAAGACTTAATGGCAAGCAGAGCATTATTTCTCCTGAGGTAACTCAAATACTTCTAAGTGGCAACATGTGCAACTACATATTGTTCGTTATCTTCCAGTCTAATTGTATGGATTAATGTGTGTTACAAAGTTAACACTAATAGAGGCAGCTTAATCATTTTCATCTCTCTCCTTTCTTATCTCTTTTTTCATTTCATGGTATTACCATATATGGAGTATTTGTTTTCTAGCTAATAACGCTGTAAGACGGAAAATTTATGAGGTCAAATTGTTTCACGTCTATGCTTTACAATTTCCTACACATTCATTGTGAAATCAACGTTTGCGGCTTCTTTGAAATTTCGGAACGATAAATCGTCTCTTACAGCTTCTTTGAAGAAGATATCTTGTTAGAGCAACTAGACAAGGTTGATTGGTTTACTGGACTACGAGAGCATAGAAACATTAATAATGATTCATGTTGAACAGAAAACATGATAAATTGTGAGACAACATTTCTTGTATTGTTCACCTGTTTGTTTGGAAAAAATGTGAGTTTCTATATATTTTTAATTGGCAATTCTGAATGTTCTTTGTTGCTGCTTGGCAGTCCAATATGATTAATGGTATTATGCACCACAGAGTTTAATTGTTATTCTTCTTGTTATTATGGTTCTTATTATTTGTTTTAAACTCCCCCCACCCTGGCCGCATTGCATCAATATGGATCAAAACCACCTGCTCGGGTTGAGGTTCAGTTGATCATTTGAAGTAGGAAAAAGCAAGAAAATCATGTAAGTGTTCTCTACTTCTGCAGGCTGGACTTTTAGTAGAAAATCCTTTGGCATCTAGAAACACAGGTGAGAACCAGGACCAACCAAGTCCAATATCGGTCTTAGATCTGCCATTTGAAGGAGATGAACATACAGCATCCGAGTCGTCTTTCAAGGCTGATAAACAAGGTGAATCTTGTCAATGATCATGCCTCCAGCTCTCTTCTAAATGGGTTGTCTAATTTATGTTTTTTGCAACGCAACAGATGTGGAGGTGCTGGATTACTCTTTTAAATCAAACCTGATTGACAAGTCGCCACCTATTGGATCAATTGCCCGCACTCTATCATCGGATGATTCCTGTGTGGATACAGCCAGCTCGTACCCATTAACAACATCCTTTTCTACCCGAGGAGTGGCGGAAGAAGAAGAAGAATGGTTATTCTTCGTCCAGACACTATTATCAGTTGCTGGCCTTGATAACGAAGTGCAATCTAATTCATTTATGGCCAGATGGCATTCGCCTGAAAGCCCATTGGATCCATCATTGAGGGACAGGTATATTGATTTGAGTGACAAGGAGATACTCCAGGAGGCTAAGCGAAGGCAAAGACGATCAACGCGAAAGCTGGTCTTTGATTGTGTCAATGCAGCCATCATAGACATTGCAGGGTATGGGTCAGATACATGTCAAAGAGCCATTCCATGTGGTGGTTCCCATAATAGCCTACTAGACTGTACATCATTTAAGGTGGCGGACCAGGTATGGGCCCGGATGAAGGAATGGTTTTCTGGCGAGATGAGATGTGTTTCGGGCGATAGTGACGATTGCAACGGCCTGGTTGTGGAGAGGGTGGTGAGAAAAGAGGTGGTGGGGAAGGGGTGGGCTGAAAATTTAAGACTAGAAACGGATATTTTAGGAAATGAAATCGAAACGAATTTGCTGGAGGAACTCGTGCAAGAGGCTGTGGTTCAATGGACCACCGATCGACAAGGGTGATTAGGTTTCTCTCTCTCTTACATCTTGTTTCATATATTTTAAAATCCGTAACTGTATTATTATTGTTCTATTATTACATTATTCAACGATACTTACTGGTCCCCCCAACCTCTAATTGTTTACTGCTGCAAATTGTTTGCAAATATGTGTAGTATCTGATTTCTGGATTTCTTTAGTTCAATTCCACACAGAACACCATGAGCTGTTTGTACTCACTCATCTTATAAATATGCATATTTATCATCTGTATCTTATCTTTTGTCTTTCTTATGAGGTGGTCCGGCCACACCTAAAGGGGGGTTCTATACATTTGCACCTTTTAAAAGACGCCTCCACAAATCCACCTCGTTCAATGTTCAATTTCTCTCAAAACGATTTTCTTTCAATGTTCAGTGTCCACTCTTATTTTCCTTCGTGTTTCCTTATTAGGTAAAAATGGTTAATGACAAAAAGAATGTAAAAAATTGGAGTACAGTCTGTGACCATACCAGTCCAACTCAGATTGTTTTTGGTTAACAATTTTTTGACACAGAAAGAGGTGTCACGAGGTATCCGTCACAGACAAAGAAACTGCATCGCATTACTGACATGCTAGTTGTCCCCTTTGGATGGGGGAACGTCTTCTATCTGGAATTTGGTTCTTCGACATCTCTAATAACATTTTTTTATACATGGAGCTGGATGTCAAATTCTGGAGAAGAATTTTCCCTTCGAGAGTGCCTCTTTCTGTTCCTTCGCTTTAAATCACATTAAAATAGTGAGAAATATCATCATTTTGTGAATCACGAGCATGAAGTCGATAAAATTAAACCATGAACTGTCCTGACCCAAAAAAAAAAAAAAAAAAAAACCATGAAGTGACTAGTGATGTAGGTATCACATATCGAATTTTTTGAATTGCGAGAGTTGTAGTTCCATTAATTCTGTAAAATAATTTTAAAAATTCTTTTATTTTTAATCTGCAAAATCACTATGTTCCTACTAAACCGCCACATCTCAAAAATCGATTTTCCTTTTCCTTTTCCTTTTCCTTTTTTTTAAATAAAGAGGAGAAAGCCAATTATAACGAGACTAGTTTAAGTGATGTCTTGCATCTTTTATTTTATTATGATAGCAATTTTAACATTCTCGGGATATCATTAATCGTGAAGGTTCTAAATAGTCATTGACTGTCAAATTTGACCAATCAATCAACGCACTAATTCACTTCTCGATACATATGAAATAACGTATATTTTTTCGACGTATCAGAGTCTCTTTACACTCCTCCACAAGAGGGCTCAAATCCCAAATCTCGCATTTCTTGTATTTTAGAATATTTACTTCTACTTCCACACGTATGAACGATGTCTGGCCAAGGGAAATCACCTTTCAAGAAACTTTTCAATGCAACTTCAACATCCGCATATGGCATCTCCTTATACTAGAGACAAAAGCTTAAGAGTACAAACATGAGTTGGTAGATGACCAGATGTGGAATTTGTTATCAGAAATGTGACAAATTACTAAAAGCTTGTGAGTTAGGTCGAAGTTACATTTCCAAATCATCAATGTCCGCCAGAAGAGGGGACCAATGCTATTTTTCAGATAATATGTTGGAGTTTTCTTTTCTTGATGGGTTAAAACAATGGAATATTCTCTGGTGTGGTAGTGACTAGCACATGTGCATAATATTCACTTGGAAATCAAGGATTGGGTGCTCGACCTCCAAAAAAAATATATATATATGGTAGAGCGGTCGAGTAGTAATTTATTTTGGTCGAAAATTCTAAGTTCAAATTTACTTCTAATCACTAATATTGTTTGGTCCTTGACTGACCTAGAGCATTCGTTGGGGTGCGCCCTTGCACTGTGGGACTTTTAACCTTGAAGTAGATCTAATATAGTGATCTGCCTAGGATGAATTTCTTGTCATAAAATAATAATTATAACAATAATAACATTTACTTATAGTAATAGTAATAATTATAATAATAATAATCACTTCTAACTTTTACTAGCATCGTCTCACCTGTTTTCCGCTCCTGACTCACTTGGTATATTTTTGGACAAGACTCTACACCCGAGATTTTCGTTCACACTTAACCTATTAGGTCAAACAATGCAATATAAGGCTATGCTTGCCTACAAATTAAGTTAAGTCATCTTGTCTATCCTCATAGACTGGATTAAATAGAGATGTTTCCCTTATTATAAAAAAAAAAAAACTTTTACTAGCATCCAAATGGTTCCATTGTCCAACAAAGTTGATGTTAGAAATCTCGTGACCTAAGGCATTTTAGTGTATTTTGGGTCGATGAATTTCTGGGAAAAGCCAAAGAAAACATTACTGGGAAAAATATTCCTTTTTCTTTCTTCCTTTTGCCTAGGAACAGCTAAGTGACGATGACAGTGGGTAAAGCGGCTTGCAAATTTCAAAACAAATTCTACCATTGAGAAGTCACCGCAACCGATGCACCACCCCTACTAACTGAAAATTTTTCAATCCACCATGGTTAGCGCACTTATATAAAAGTAGACCCTACATGCTGTGGAATTTACCTCATATGAGTGGGTTGACCATTCACCCGAGTAAATAGAATAACAATTTCCTATTAACATATGGCAGCCCCAACCACACATGATAATGTTTAGCTGCCCCCAAGAGTTTAAGTGGAGCAATCAAATAGTGATTTGTTATGATTAAAAGTTTTGATTTTGAATTTGTACCTTTCTATTATAAATATTGTTCGGTCCTTAATTGGTTTAGAGTGTGCGTTAACACAAGACAAGATACTGCACCACACAGAAATATCATATAGGGTGAAGTGCACCAGACCCCCTTATACTTTAGCGAAAGTGCATAACACCCCCCTATAGTTCAAAAACCCCCTAAGTTTCTCTGACAGGCCTTTCTTCTAATCTTTACAACTTAGTTTTCACGTCATTAGATGTGTTTTGAGTCCAGGAAGTTATGCCTTGCATTGCAGTTGTTCAATCCATAATATACTACAAAAGAACAAAATAATTAAACTATGGTAACTATGACTGAGGAGAAAAGAATGCAGACAATTTCATTTTTGAAATCCGTGGATAACCGGACTTAGCCTGACTAATCCCAGGGCCTGAAGTTAACAATATGCCGCCGATGGAACAACGAGAGCCATGAACTGCATGAGAAGGACAAGATGTGCATTTCTAGCCCATAAGTTAGTTAGCAAATTCTACATTTCTTATGAGATAATCACTACATATTCCATTCAACAAATAATATTGATATAGATATGGACCATACTTTATACATATATATATAGATCGAGAGTGATATACAAAGCAATGTAATATATGAAAGCAATGTGATCCGACTCTTCTCTGGACTAACACATAGTGGTAAGTTTCATGTACCGGGATAAGAAAGATACGAAGCAAAGGAAACAACTGTTAATTGCTTCAGCTGCAATGTGACCGATGCAAAACCTGCTACAAAAGTTTAATATAATTTTAAATAATAATAATAATAATAAAGCACCAAATTAAAAAGTAAAATAAACAAATTTAATTTATTTAATTGTGACATGGAGCAGGGAGGGAATGAAGATATATTGAATTGAAATCCATTGTCCAGGTTAGAGATGACGTCAGCGACGATTACGTCTAAATGGTGGTGGTGATGTCAATGGTTAAGCATGTAGGATAAGTATAAGATTATGCATGCAGACACCAATGAAAATTGGCAGAAAATTGAGAAATTTTAGTATAAATGCAAGGAACATGTGGCAAAATGGCCTTCGCATTTATTTATTTATCATTTTACTAAACTTCTAAAATCTAAACCTTAATACGAGCCCTAAAATTTGCAGAAATTCTTTCTCTTTTTCTTTTCGTATTTCCTGTTTTTGGGAAGAAAATTTTCTGCTTTTCGTTTCTTTTTTCTGGTCCAGACTTTTTATTTTTATTCTCTTGGGTAGTCAATAAGGGAATTCGTTAATATTTTAATTATTTTACATTCAAAAATAATCGTAAGATAAATAACTTTTAGCATACAACGTATGTTTCAAATGTTAAAAATATTTGCTTTTTGGTTGAAAAATTATCGAAGGACCAATAAGAGCACAAACAAAAAATAAGGTTAATACCTTAGTCTTTAATCTTTATCGTTTTTGACAAGTCAAAATGACTAATGGTGTTACAAGTTATAAAATTAAAAGATTTACATGTAGCATTGATTAGGGACTAAGGCTCTGTTTGGCCTAACTTTTTGAAACTCAAAAGTACTTTATGTGAATTTAAAAACTAATCTCACCTGTTTGGCTTATTTCTGAAAATGTTTTTAGGTAAAAGATGAAGCTGATAAAAGCTGAAAAATGAAAATTTTCAAATTGGAACTTTTCAAAATAGGCTTTTGCAAAGCTGTTTTTATATAATGCGATAAGCTATTTTATTTTTATTTTTTTCTCAAATATACTCCTTCATATTTTTTAAAATATAATATTGCCCTCAATTTTTTTAAAAGCTCAATAGTGCCCAATATAGGCCAAATAATCAACGACTTTTGTTCAACAATACTTTGAACCAAAGTCCTACTGCAAAAGTTCTACACCTAAAATTTCACAATTAGACCAAACAGAGCCTAACTAAAGTATTAAACTTAAAACATAAGATCAAATATGTCTTGAGTGATAACTCAAAGGTTCTTTCTTAAAATAAATTATTTAGTGTAGAAGTATAGTAGTTCATGATTTTGTAAGATGATTTTATATATTATGAATTTTTTCATGTGGGACAATTATATATTATAACACCCCTTCATGTGTAATCTAGTTGAACAATATGATGAGTTGCGAGTAACCAAGAATCAGAATTGATTAAAAGTCTATAATAATTGAATATGCAATTATGGTGAGCTACGTTACCCGGACCAGAACTAGGAAGTCTAGGATTGAAGATGTAGTTATGGTTAATCGTGTGACCTATTTGTGAATGAATGCGTAAAGGAGACAAGACTGGACCAAGGTTTCGAATACTCTGTTAAAAATCATGAGATATTTTATTTTAGAACTAATTGGTGCTAGAACAAAAAGATATTAGAGATTATAATTTTATCATGTGATCGATTCTATCTTTAATTTTACGATATCAATTAGTGTTAAAATTACAGACTATTCAGTCATAATATTTTTATAATCTGCAAATGATGAAAGAGATTACATGGTTGATCAAATACATCAGATATCAGTAGTTTCATAAACTCACTAAAGACTAAAAGAAAAACAAACTAAATACAACTCAATCAACATTATATTACCAAAGAAAGAAAAAAAAAGTGTATTCACAAAAAAGAGCCAAAGTCTAGTATTTGACTTTGCAATAATCATTAATGTTTGCGGGTGTAATACTACTGGATGGGATTAGTTCGAAATAAATACATGCACATCCTAATTAATTACATAGAACAAATTTGTATTTACTTAGAGTTTGACCCCATTTTGCAAGCATGTGGATTTGAGCTAGTACTGGTAGGTCTTATTTGGCCTGAAGTACACATTGTGAGAATCAGATTTTACCTTTTATTGTATTAAAAAAAAAAAAGTCTAAACGCGAACACATAAATTTGAGAACCAAACCCTCTTTTTAAATCATTTTTAGAGTTTGGAACCCTGGACCAAACACAGAGAAATGAAAATAATAGTAAATTAATAATATAATTATAATAAAATATTTTTGATAATTTACGAATCTGGCTCGTTACATAATTGGGAGCCTTACTCTAAAAAACAGTGGTGGTGCAAACTACAGGTTGTTCGGAATTATTGTTTTCCCTCACTTTGATGATGTTTGAACCAGGTCAACATTTATTTTATTAAAGTCCCAACCAACTAAAACTAAACCCCCCTATAAGAAACCTGCATGAAGCCATCCCTGTATTCTCATTTGCGTTAAAGCGCTCACACAC
The DNA here is from genome assembly GCA_037974665.1 of Ehretia macrophylla. Lineage (NCBI taxonomy): Eukaryota > Viridiplantae > Streptophyta > Magnoliopsida > Boraginales > Ehretiaceae > Ehretia > Ehretia macrophylla. The sequence continues at coordinate 25,475,821 of CM075780.1, forward strand.
ACACACACAGTGACTCTAACAAGGTCCTGCTTTGGTCATCATGTCTAGTCCAAGTTTCATTACCATCTTGGCTGCTTTCCTAGCAGTGGTTTTGGGCAGTGTTGCAACTCAGGCGGCTGAAAGTGCTCGTGCTTTCTTCGTTTTTGGCGACTCGTTGGTGGATAACGGCAACAATAACTATCTCGCAACACCAGCACGGGCTGATTCTCCACCTTATGGCATTGACTACCCAACACATCGCCCCACTGGCCGTTTCTCAAATGGCTACAACGTCCCTGATCTCATCAGTAACTTCATTTTTGCCTCTTTTCTCTTTTACTTTTCCTTTTTTAACTTTATATCCTACTGATGAAGTCCGTCTTATCTCTTCTAAGTAATGATTTATGTCACTCGAGTCAGTACAGATCTAAGATTCATGTTATATGATTTAAATTTTTTATGGGGTGAGTCTGGGCTGCAACCGCACCCCTACTCATGATCGATCATTGAATAAAGCTCTTCTTTATATGATAAGAATAACTCTTATAATATATAACGAGCATCATCCGTTACGTTGTTTGTTTGACAGGTCAAGAGCTAGGTTCGGAATCAACATTGCCATACTTGAGTCCGGAGCTTCACGGAGAAAAGTTACTTGTTGGTGCAAATTTTGCTTCTGCTGGAATTGGAATTCTTAGTGACACTGGTTTTCAATTTGTAAGTTTAACCAAGTTTTTATGATCATTAATTCATTTTACTGTACAATTAATTTCGCGTTGGCCTTGCATGCAGAAGTTGGGGGAATTGGGTGTTAGGATGTTGGATTTGTATTAATTACTTGCATGGTAAAACATTGCATGTGATACTAGTTGGTTAGAATGGTCGATAGTAATTTTTTATGATAAAATCTTTTATGTTTGAATCACAGTTTTTGACTTTTACCAAAATATTAAAAAATAAATAAAAGTCTATATGATCTTTCATTCTTCATAGTAACCTTTTCATGGTTTCTATCAAGAGCGGATCTAGGAGGGGTAAAATAAAATTATAACTTTTACTAACTCTATTAAATACTGAAATTTATTTGTATTTTTAATTTTAAATTAATTATACTAAAAAAATTATGGATGTCAAATTGTATATTATAGTGTCCATTGAAAAATTATTTAGTGTGAAAAAATAATTTATCCCCTGTTAAAATAAAATAAAAAATCGTATGAGTTCTATATTATGTATTTTTTATTCCGAAAAATATCTTAGATATGCTCTATTCGTATCGAACCCCAGTTTCTGTCAACCAAAAGCTAATCTATTCCTTTCACTTAGTTTTTTGGACTTTTTAACATTATATATGTTCTAAATTAAAGTCTGAAACCGTCTTCATGCATGTGACAATATTGGCTAATACTTCCTCCAATTGAAAAAGATATTTTCTAGCCTTTAGATTTCAACTTTTTATGAAGAGGACATACTTTATGAATTTTACGTTGAATATTTTCTGTTTTTCTCACTTGATTAATTTTTGTTAGGCAAACATAATAAGGATCTCCAAGCAATTGAAGTTCTTCAAGAAGTACCAGCAAAGGGTGTCTGCAACAATTGGAGAAGAGCAGACACAGAAGCTTGTAAATGGGGCACTAGTGCTCATCACACTTGGGGGCAATGACTTCGTGAATAACTATTTCTTAACCCCAGTGACTCCGAGGAGACTTCAATACAATCTCGAGGATTATTGTCAGTACCTTATCTCTGAGTACCGGAAGATTTTGAAGGTAATTTTACATACAAGAGTGAATTTAAGATTTTTGTTCGGTGAAAAATAAAATACACAATTAAACGTTCGTATAAATACCTCGTGCACCATTAAAACGAGCAGGGCATTGAGTACACTTGTTTTACCATGCAGAGCATTGTAACCATTCCCTGGAACTGCCTTATTTAATGTCCTTGGAAATTCATTGCAAAAGACATAGTATTCCAGCATTAGCAGACAATTAACATTGAAGGCTTTTTACCTTTTTTAGTCAATTGTCAAATGGATTTGAATTACGTTAAACGTACAAATCATTTCATTGTAAGTGAATCATCAGTTTAGGATTATTGGATGTCTCTCGAAACTGCATGCAGAGTCTTTATGAGCTGGGAGCGCGAAGGGTCCTGGTTACTGGAACCGGACCAATAGGTTGTGTTCCTGCTGAGATTGCCTTAAGGAGCACTGATGGAAAATGTGCAGAGGAACTACAACGCGCTGCAGCAATATACAACCCACTCCTTGTCCAAATGACTAAAGATCTCAATCAAGAAATAGGCTGCGATGTTTTTGTTGCTGTTAATGCCCTGGCACTGCAGAATGACTTCATCAATAACCCCCAAGCCTATGGTCTGTTTCATCGTATTCTATTTCGATTCTTCAATCTGATTCAGTTATTGAGCCGATTAAACATTTACTAGATGCTAACTTAATTTTTCCGTTTTCTGGAACAGGTTTTGTTACGTCAAAGATTGCTTGTTGTGGCCAAGGACCTTACAATGGGATCGGACTTTGTACCGCTGCATCAAATATATGCAAGAACAGATCTGAATACGCGTTTTGGGATCAGTTTCACCCCACAGAACGGGCGAACAAGATAATAGTTAAAACCATCGTGTCTGGACCTGAGAAGTACATCACACCAATGAACCTAAGCACAATCATGGCCATGGACATGATGAAATAAAACCTGTTCTTGAACAATGTATTTGGGCATGGAGATACATGTATTCCATATCTAGAGTTTTCTTCATCTAGTACTTTTGCCCTTTTCATGTTACCATGCTCAGGCCTTAGCTCACCTAAGTGCAATTTGTATCAGCCTGAGATTAAACATTTAGCGTACAATTGGATCTACAAAAGAGTAAAAAATCTCAAGTAGTACTTCGATTCTGCAATTTATCATTGCAAGCAACAATGTGGTAATGCTAACTTTTGTACATCGAACTACTCTTATTATAGCCTTTTGTGTAATAGCTTTAAAACAAAGTCAAAAGAAACGAGGACTTTGCAGCTATTTACCATTTATCCTAGAGTTCTCTCTAAACTAGTTTTAGGAAGTTCAGTAGCCAAAAATTTAATATTGGGGATCAAAATTAAAATAAAAAGATTAATAACTGAAAAAAAAAATAAAGAAGACCGATAACTATTTTTAATAATACTATATAGATTTTTTTTTTTTTTAAAACATCTTAGTCCCCCTAACTCTGGCCCTGAAGAAGTTGGTCAACAATAAATAAATAAATAAATATATATATATATATATATATATATATATATATATATCCATGTAAGGTCACGGCGTTGAGGAGCAGTGGGCGTAAGACTCCGTTGTTGCCAGGTGACGATTTGGTGAGAGATAGTTAGGCTTCGAAGATAGTAAGGCTTCGAAGATAGTAAGACTAAGTACGATGCAGGATAGATTACAGGGAAAATAGACTAGTTTATTTATTTTCTTTGTATTGGTGGGAAATACACTTCGATCATTGTACTTGTATGTATTCTACCATTAGTTAGAATGATCCAGACTGAAGAAGTTCATTACGTCTTCAGCACAGAACCAGTTTCAGATTCAGAGACGATAAAGAAGATGAATCTACAGTCAAGATTCCATCACCAGACATAATTATCACAAGACGACAAAAATACTTTCGGTCACAGAGAAAGTATCCCAGTCAAAAACATTATCATCACATCGAGACAAGAGATCTTTCGGCCACAGTAAAAGCCAGACATGATCATCAAGTCACGACAAAACAAGATTCGGCCACAGTAAAAGCCGACCACTATTCATGAATAGTAAAAGTACTTTTTACTGTTCACTTTAGGAAAAGTAACTTTTGACTTTTCTTTTACAGATTCGATATCCTATATAAGACAGAGTCTGTCTCATACACATAGGATCGGAATCTTCTTTTCTAAATTTTTAGGATCCGAATTCTCTTCTCCTGTACAGCCAACAGTGTACCACTCCTTCCATTTACAGTTAATAGTAAGTAGAGATTTTAGGTCGATGAGACCTTTCTGATAAATTTCTTTTATGTCCATCTTAGGAGGTTTCCAATTACTCAACTCTCTTACTGTCCATGTCTGTTCTGCTTTAGCTATGGTATTATTATCTGATCTTACTGAAGCATTACTGCTACTAGATGCCATTACAACTATGTTGACTAGTCTTAACCTTACAATCTACGAACCGACTTACTATCTTCGAAACTACCTCAAGGGACTCCTGGAGTCTACTGCCCTTCCTCGGGTCTTACTCGCTCCCTACCCTGTCTTCGTAGTTAAAGGTAAGTTGTCGATACAGGTATGTTGCTTAAGACTAACCTAATAGTTGCTCTGGCTCTGATACCAGAAACAACCCAGGGAGATACAGATAATCATTGCCATAACAGAAACAGGAAGAAACAGAGATAGTAGACAAGAAAATAAAGGAAAGACAAATAAGATGAAGATAAAAGGAGACAAAGTCTCTTACTTGTTATTAACTGTAAATGGAAGGAGTGGTACACTGTTGGTTGTACAGGAGAAGAGAATTCGGATCCTAAAAATTTAGAAAAGAAGAGATTCCGATCCTAAAAATTTTTAAAAGAGGATTCCGATCCTATGTGTATGAGACAGACTCTGTCTTATATAGGATATCGAATCTGTAAAAGAAAAGTCAAAAGAAAAGTCAAAAGTTACTTTTCCTAAAGTGAACAGTAAAAAGTGCTTTTACTATTCATGAATAGTGGTCGGCTTTTACTGTGGCCGAATCTTGTTTTGTCGTGACTTGATGATCATGTCTGGCTTTTACTGTGGCCGAAAGATCTCTTGTCTCGATGTGATGATAATGTTTTTGACTGGGATACTTTCTCTGTGACCGAAAGTATTTTTGTCGTCTTATGATAATTATGTCTGGTGATGGAATCTTGACTGTAGATTCATCTTCTTCATCGTCTCTGAATCTGAAACTGGTTCTGTGCTGAAGACGTAATGAACTTCTTCAGTCTGGATCATTCTGACTAATGGTAGAATACATACAAGTACAATGATCGAAGTGTATTTCCCACCAATACAAAGAAAATAAATAAACTAGTCTATTTCCCCTATAATCTACCCTGCATCGTACTTAGTCTTACTATCTTCGAAGCCTAACTATCTCTCACCAAATCGTCACCTAGCAACAACGGAGTCTTACGCCCTCTGCTCCTCAACGCCGTGACCTTACATGGGTCTTGAAATAGGTTTGCTAAAGGTAAGTTGGCTAAAGGTAAGTTGACTAAGCAAAATACAAAATAAATACAGACTAGAAGATAAACAAGTTTCTAAATCTTCTTTGGCTTTTTGGGAAAGCCACACCCATCAACGGACTTGAGATGTCTTTACCAGTTGCCGTTTGACCTGGACTAGCTGAAGTTTCATGGAATTCTTCAGAAACCATATGACTTCAGAGAGGGGAAGTCTTACCGTTTCATCCTAGTTTTTGAAGGGAACTTAGAAGAACAAAACCCTATCTGTCCAATGTTTTTGGAGAACATTAGAAAACTCATATGTCCTGTGTTTTTGGAGAGAACACCGAAAAACTCATATGGTCCAGTTTATACTTATAGATGAGTATTACAACTGTTTCTATTTCTATTGTCTGTTTCTAGTTTATACTCATAGAGGAGTATAAATGCCGTAACAGTCATCTTCGTTGTCATCGGCATGATCTGTTGATACTGATGCCTGATCTGAGGCATTGTCTAATTCTTCTAATTGTAGCATGATGGCCTTGACTTCGTCAAAACTGGTGGCCGCTGCTAACTGAGTAGTGAGGAAATTCTTGAAAGAAATGAATTCCTGTTGTTCTGGTTGGATTTCCTTCTTCTGTTTCTGATTTGTCTCTAGCCATGCTTGGACTTTTGGTGTTGAACAAGAACTGTTGTTCATCTTCTTCCACCACATGACTGAGTGAGTTCTTCCGAAAGCCAAAATGTCTTGATGGTCTCCGAAAGAAACATGCTTGTACGCGAATTCTGATATGAAAATCCACGTTACAAAGAAAATTCTGTAAAAGACAAAAAATGGAGGAAGGTAGGCAAGCTGAGCTGGTGCCTTCCAATGTTCTGTGAAGTATTGGAATCCTTGAAGGACTGGGTCTGGTAAAATGTCTGTGATTGGGCCAAATGATGCCCACCATTGGATGAACCAATTTGGAACTTCTAATGGGAATGTTTTTGTGAAAAGAAAGAACCATGACATATCATGCTTGTCATTCTGGCGGTTAAAAACTCTGAACCATGCCTGAATGTAGTCATAATAGTTATAGTCTCTGAGGGGTATATTATCTGGGATCTGTTTGGTTTTCTGTGGGGGTTGTCCCCATTGATCAAGGGTGATCACTTTTTGAAGTTTAGCCTTGACATGGCTATATTGCCCTGGTTGTTTGTTCTTGTCATCTGGAACAAATTCTATGGATTCTGTCGCTATGAGGATGGACTCATAGTAGCTCTGTATTTTATATGTGTTGTCTGGGATGTAGTTTGAATGAGGGTGAAGGAACGCCCTAGCAAACTCATCGGGTGTAATGTTGGGGTTTTGTCTGAAATGAAAAGGTTCTGTTACAAGAATCTGGTCAAAGACGTTCTTGTATATGTATGAGGGTAATGGTAACTATATCTGTTTTGGTTCTGGGGTTACTATTTTATTCTTAGCAATAAGCGGCTGAAACTTGTTACTGATAGTTGTCTGAGAAGACGATGTACCTGCAGTACCTGCATGAACACCGGTTAACTGTTTTTGAGAGGACGATGTCCCCAATACTGTGAGGTTTCTACCTAGGGGTGACTGGGTAGAATATGGTGTATATGTGATCTGTTTATCTTCGACCTTGACTGGGGTTGATGATTGAGTTGGAGATGCAACTGGTGTGCTAGCTTTCTGAGCATAAGAGGCGAGATCTAATGCTTTAGCTTTTCCTTTTTCTTTCTTGGGAGCCATTGTTACTAAGTGTCAGGAGTTGATGATCCTGCAAAATGGTTAGCAACAATTTATAGAAAGAACTGCGGAATTGAAAGAATTATCAATTCTGCTTCTGGATCTGATTCTGTGTTTCAATCTACTTAATTGCTGTGGACTTGAAACAATCCATCTAAATCCACTAACTGGATTTTTGGTATCCGCTTCTGTGACCTGAAAAAGAAAACAAAAATGAAAGGTATTCCCGAAGGAATCCTATGTGATAGGCACGTGGCCTGTTAGAAACTCTCTGGTTAGGAAATTAGGGATGGAGTTATCCTCTCCCTTGATGTACTGAATATCAAAATCGAAAATTGACAAGATAGCCTGCCATCTGGCAAATATCTGTTTAGATGCAATATTTTTGACATCCTTAGTAAGCACATCTTTTGCTGACTTGCAGTCAACACGAACTAAGAATTTCTGGTTCAACAAGTCATCTTGAAATTTTGATATGCATTTAACAATGGACAAAATCTCTTTTTTGACTGTTGAATAATTCTGTTGGGCTTTATCCCATGTTCCTGAATGGAAACGAACAATGTGTTCTTTTCCTTCTAAAATCTGGATTAAAATACCACCAAATCCTAATTCAGAAGCATCTGTCTGAACAATTTTTGGGGTATCTGGTTGACATAAAGTCAAGACTGGTAAAACTCTAACCTGACGCTTAATTTCCTTAACAGCGTTGGTATGGACATCGATCCATGCTGGAGGATTCTTTTTAAGACGTTCAAAAAGAGGTTTACATAAATGGCGAATGCTAGGATAGAAATCCGCAACATAGTTTAAAGATCCTAAGAATCTTTGCAACTGTGTTTTCTCACGCAGAATGTCTGAAAATTTTTCTGCAAAATCAAGTGTTCTTTGGATTGGGGTGATTTTCCCGAAAGAAATCATATTTCCAAGAAACCTAATTTTTGTCTGAAAAAGTCTAATCTTGGGTGCAGAAACCACAAGACCATTTTCTTTAATAACCTTAAAGAAAATATGCAAATGTTTCCAATGTTGATGAATGTCATTACTGAATACTAAAACATCATCAATGTAAACAATTGTAAAATCTGTGAACTGATTAAAAATCTGGTTCATTATGTTTTAGAATTCTGAAGGTGCATTCTTGAGCCCAAAAGGCATAACATTCCACTCATATTGTCCAAATGGAACGGTGAATGCAGTCTTGTACCTTTCTGATTCAATGACTTGGATTTGCCAAAATCCTGATTTCATGTTAAATTTACTGAAGACATGGGCCTGATTTAATCTCTTAAGGAGATCATTCTTATTGGGTAATGGATATCTGATCCATTGTAAGACCTTGTTTAAGGGCTTATAATTGATGACTAAACGAGGGACTCCTCGTTCCTGTTCTGCATGTTTATTAACATAAAAGGCTACACACGACCATGGGCTTTTGCTGGGTCGGATTAGCTTCTTATCCAATAAACTCTGGATCTCTTTTTTACAAAGAGATAGATATTCCTGGTTCATTTGAATGGGCCGAGCCTTGGTAGGAATATTCTGTTTTGAAAAGTCTTTCTCTTATGGGAGAGAGACCGAATGTTTCTTACGAGTCCAAAAGGCCGTAGGAAGTTCTGAACAAACTTCTTTTTCAATTTTGGTCTGGAAATCATTGATGATTTTTTGCTGTTTAGCAATCTGTTCATCAATTCTGAGGATCTTGATATCTTGTTTAAGAAAACTGATCTGGTTTTCTTTCTGTTGGATTGAGTTAATATCTCTTCGCTGTGAAGGGAAATAAAACTCAAAAAGGATAGGTTTACCTAACACATTGGTAGATATACCTTGTTCTGTAACAGTCATGGGGAATAACTGTTGAAGGAATGGGTTCCCGAGAATGACTTGGGAATTTAACTGTTTTATCAACACAAAGCTGGTAGGAAAATAAATACCTTGATTGCAAACATGTGCATTAGGTAATTTGTATTGAATATGAAGTCTAGTAGAGTCAGCTGTAGAAAGCTTCTCTTTGGTTTTCTCAAAGTATCTGGAAGGAATTAGACCTTCTTGAATGCAGTTTATATCTGCACCTGAGTCTAATAAGGCAATGGTTTCAAATTTGAAATCATTAACCTTGATGGTTAACTGGACATACCACTTCTGATATGTGATTCTGTTCAGAATATTGAGATAATCCTCTGTTGGTTTGGAGGTACTAGCTCCTTCTGTTAGTTTGCCTAAAGCAATCTGAGTCTGTTTATCAAGTTCATCATTCTGAGAAAGATGTTCTTGACGTTCTAAAGATTCTATTTGTAAGAGTTGGACATCCTGTTGGAGATGTTCATGATCTAATCTGAGATCACAAATCTCTTTCCTATACTCTTGTCTGAGCTGTTGAATTTCTGTTTTTAACAGTTTAATCTCATGCTGGAGATCAGAGATACCTACTGGTTGGGTTTTTCTCTTCTGAAAATAACTGAGAACATCAGAATAATTCGTATTCTTGATGTTATTCTGGAAAGGTGTAGAAGGAGGTTTATTTTCCTCTTTCTGATCCATGATTTCTTTGAGTCTGAGAAGATAAGCTTGCTTTTCTTCTGGATCATTGATCTTACAAATCATATGATCATAAGACCATGAGAATCTGTAAGGACATTTAATCCTTTCTGACAGAAACATGCTCATTTGCTTGGACAAGCACATTCCTAGATGGAGTTGGAAGAACTACTGGAATAGTAGTTATCTGTTCCAATCTGATTAATATTTTATTCATCAGAATATTCTGAAGAAGAGCTAGATGATGATTCTAGATCATCTATGGACTGAATGATTCTGCTCTTTGTAGCTTCATCTAATTCTAATGATTGGATTAGTGATCTGATTTTGCAATCTCTTGCAAAGTGTCCTGTTTTACCACATTTGAAGCATCCTGTGGCTTTCTGTTCTTTTTTATTACTTTTTTGATATTTCCAATTTCTTCGTGGAAACCTCTGGTAATGTTTTTTCTTATGGGTGTATGGTTTGTTGTCATACTTCTGGTTGTACTTCTGTCCAATGGACTTGAAGTGACTCTTGTATTTTCTGGAGGAAATTATGGATTTATGTGTTTTCTGAGTATGGGGTGGTTTAATTCTTTCCATTCCATACTGTTCACACCAATTTCCTAGTTCTTTTCTGTTAGACTGTTTCTTTAGTTGTGCTTTGAGACGAAGATCAGTGCAAATCTTCAAAGCAGTCTTGTTAATATGGGATATGATATCTCCATATGTCATTAGATCAAAGTCTAAATTGAGATACTCAAGCGAAAGGGATTCTCTCACTTGCTGAGCAAACAACTTTGGAAGTCCACAGAGGAACCTTTCTTTCCAATAACTGGCGTTGTTGTTAGATCTTTGGTATAATTTACTGAGAAAGACATCCTTATACCATCGAAAATCTTGGAGTGTTCTACATCTGAGGTTCTGAAGAATTTCAGATGTTCTTTCTTGATAGACTGTGGGATCACCTATGAAATGGTAGGTAATATCAAAGACTAAGGCAGATAGAGCACATGACTCTGTCTGACCATTCTGATTAAGAATGGGTTCACCATTCTCATTGGTTTTCACCATGTTAAGAATGCCTTATTTGGTAGCATCACTGAGGTGGTCGTCCCACCATCCTTTGAGCTGACCATTGAAGCCAAGAATGATGTTTCTGGTTGCTGCTCTTTCAGTAACAGCTTGTTTGTAAATGTTACCGATAATGATCATCTGTTTGGTAACATTGAGAATCTGATATTCTGACATCCCATCTATGTTCCATTCATAGATATGAGATCCTGAGAAAGATCTTTGGGAGTGAAATTCTTCTATTTGAAGATCTGGAGGTGAGGGTCTAGGATAGAAGTTCTTTGTATCAGGAAAAGAAATTCTATTAATATGAATAGTCTTATCCCTCCCGGAATTCTGTGAAGATGAGGACTCACAATCAGAATTACTATCTGACTGTTTTAATGTCTGAAGAGCCAACTGGCTTGATGAAGGCTCTGATTTCTTGGATCTGGAAATCAGTTCCTGGAGAAGTTTGGTGTTCTTCTCTTCTATAGATTCCAAATTTGGAATATGTTTTGATATTTTAAAAGGTAAAACCTTGATCAGAGATTCTGGTTTAACCTTAGAACTGGTTAATTTTAGTGAATCAAATGGTTTTGTCAATAAAACAGTGGTCTGTTCAGTTGACTTCTGTTTTGATTCATCAGTTTTAACTGGAGTTATCGGGACTGTATATATATATACTAAATTCCAAGGATATCTCTTATTTGGATGAGGTGGGGTGTTATTGGATCAGGAGACTTATAAAATATTTCATTAGAATGATTTTATAATCACCCCAAATTGTAGCGATTTGATTTAGATGATTAAATGATGTTTATATTACCGATGATTAAACAATGCTTATATTATTATATTTTTAAAAATTACACTTATATCATTATTAATAGTACACTTGTACCGGTAGAAAATAATAAAAATATCATTTTGTTTAGAAAACCTATTGCTTTCTTTTCAATCCAAACATTAAATATATATAGTCCGTTATAACCCTTTTCTTCGCATTATCCCTGAGCTTATTGAATCATTACAAATCCTGTTGTGTAACAGTAATATAGTGTAACTGTCACATGTTTTAAGTCTATCGAGAGTTTACACAAAAAAAAAGAGTAATTAAGATATATTTGCTTGTTCTAGCTTTGTGACTACATTGTATTGTTCTTGATTCTTTGGGATGATAATTTTATTATTTTGTGATTACGTTGTATTGTACGTTTTCACCGTCTCAAAACAATATAAATAAAATTTGAATTATTAATAATTTGATACGATAGTAGTAATAACAATAAAACCGCATATGAACGACGATCAAATTTTTAAAGTTATTATCATCTTTTTTTATTATTGTTGAATTACACATTTAACAATTCAATTTTTTTTTTTAATGACGTGAGAATCTAGCTGACGGAGTTCGATCATCTAATTATTTGATAGAATTCGACTATCAATTAATAAACTCTCAATGCAATGATGTGCCTCACACATATATCAAGTCAGTTAAGTATAAAATTTTAAAATAGTAAAAAGTGTCAAATCACAGAAGACACTGGACATTGCATTAGGGCTTAATAATTCAATTTTTTTTTTTTGGATGACAATGGAAATGAGCTTGACTATCAAATTATCGACGGAATCCAACCATCCACTAGTAAAATCCTAAATACAACCAAATGAGTCAAAATCAAAAACTCGAACGAATCCACAACCACCCGCAGAGACTTTCCCACACCTACCACTAGAGCTATGCACGGGGCTTAATAATTCAAAGGGTAAATTTCACACTTAGTCCCTATTGTTTACACTTCTTTTTAAATTGGTCTTTAATATTCTAAAAAAATTATATTAGTCCTTAATATTTATAAAGTGATTCAAAATAATTCATATTGTTCAAAATTAACCAATTTAGTCTCTATTATTTCTTATAAAATTTAATTTAGTCCCAAATATGAATCACGTACATGGACTAAATTGAATTTTTTTAGAAAATAATATGGATTAAATTAAATTTTTTGAAAAATAATTAGTACCAAATTAACTAAGTTTGAAGAATAAGAACTATTTTGAATAATTTTTATAAATATAAAGGATCTCTATAAATATTTTGAAACATTAGATATTATATTGAAAAAACATATAAACAGTAAGGATTAAGTGTGAAATTTATCATAATTTAAATCTTACTCACCTTGATCGTGCGATTGGGTTGTAAAAGATAAATTAAAAGGATCTTTGCCTCTTGATTGAACTAATAATGTACTTTACAACTTGTATCAACTGTTGAAGTTGGACTTCCATTTACTCGAGTTGGTTAATTTATATGTTTTTCTTCAATAATGAAATGTTTTTTTGACAAAAAAAAAAAAAACTTACTCACCGGTAACAAGGCCTTTCTATTTCCGGTAATTAAATAACACACTTATAAGATTACTATTTTTACTAATACTCTACAGCAGCATCTGTTTATCCAAGCATGAATTAGGGTTTCTCTTTCAAGTATGGCCAAGCCTCCATTGCTAATCACTTTGTGCTTGGACTCCATCAGAGATCAACTTCTCCTCGGTAATGGTCTACGTAATTTAATTCAAAACTGTTAATTATATCCCATTAATTTGAGCTAATTTTTACCCTTTTTTTCTTTTTATTTTTCTTTTTTGGCATTGTATATTATACATTAGGCGATGATATTATACAAGACATATACGACCTTCCATCAGAATTGTTCGATTGCTTGTTGTCACGCTTACCTCCACTCGCCTTGCACAAGTTACAGCAACAAATGTTAGTTCAAACGCTTCTATTTGATTTTCTACACGTATTATTTTACGCGATTAAGTCGTTTAAAGCTTATTAATGATTAAGCAATCAAGTCAGCTCGCCCGCGCTTTTTTTATTTATTTATTTATAGTAATAGTTGCAAATGTTGAAGAAATACTTAACAGGGATTTGTTATAAGTAATGAGGAATCGAGAAGTAAACTGGTTTCAAGTTTCAGCCAAAGACGGTCTAAGTTTTAACCACGTTTGTGTTCGTGATTTCTTTTAGTTGTTTTCCGAGGTCTATAATAAGTTAGTTAGGAAGAGTTAATGCTGTAGGGAGCTCTAGCTATTTGCCTTGGTACCTTCTCGTAGAACTTTGTAAGTAGTTTGGAACGTATTTCAGTTGTTTGATGCCTGCAGCTTGGGGCTGGAGTAGGGCAGGCTTGGGAGGGGCGTGATTGCCGCTCGGCATGAGTTTAAGGAGTCTATTATGTAGATATTGTTTTTGCACAAAGGCATATTAGCAAGAGTTTTCTAGTTTTTGTAACATACTACTGTATGTATCACATAGCTGGCAGATGATGGGATAAATGCTTGGTTTTGGATTGCTTTACCGCTGTATGTTTGCTTGGATCTTGATTCTTTTACCTCCAAGTACTGAAATCTATGCACAAGAAGTATACAAGTTTAGTAGTTTAACAATTATGCTTTCTGGAATTCATCCCCAAGTTGCACGCGGGGCTGTGGAATGTGTGGGATGGCTGTCTTGTGGAACAGATTTTTATGCCTGTATACTTATATTGACCAAAGACCTTAAAAGTTTCAGCTGTCTAATATCCCAGAAAGTGGAGACTTCATGGCTGTGATCTCAATTGTAGGCCCAATTTCAGGTGCTCTCTTCCAGGGTACCACATCTATTTGATTTTATATCTATAGTGTCAGAATCATCTAGTTGATTGTTTGAGCTAGTGCTTGAGTGCGGAGTTCTAAGACTGGTGCGAGCCTATGAAGGTAATAATTAGTTAACGCCATGTTCACACAAAATTCTAAAATAAACCAAACTTTGCCTTATTCTACTGGGTGGGATCGACTATATTCATACGAATACTGTTGCAAATAATTCTCATTAGCCTTCAGCCAGTGCTTCTTTAGATTTTGTAAATGATGTGGTGATCTTGTCATTTAACTGCCCTTGTTATCGTGTACTTCTAAAGACATCTTGCATAATCTCTTGATTCCTTTTACAGGCCAGTTGACTTTTGGAATGGCTATGAACCTGTTATAAATCAAAGAAAACGTAAAAGGTTTGGAATACAGGAGTGCTTTCTTACAGAAAGTTGACATCATGACATGTAATTGTGACATGCATACTTTTATAGGAATAGAGTCTAATGCATAAATATCGTCTCTGCAGAGATGTAAATTTTGAAACAACATGGAGGGCTTTGTACGTGTCTCGATGGCCTGATCTTGGCAGCCAGAACCATGGGGTTGACTGGTTGGTAAAAGACAATAAAGCCAAGTATGAGTTGACAGATGATTGGCATCAGTTTTACTGGGAAACACATTTGCAGAAGTATGGATATCTAGCTGGCTAGATTTATCAATAAGTAGACACCATTACCTGGTGATTTTTTGCCCCTCATTTAGCACGTTTTCTTAAAAACAGTTGCTTGGATGCAGCTGCAGAGATAGCATTGCTCCCATCCTATGATGGTTGTATTGGTGATATAAAAGTTCCAGGTATTCTGATCATTGCTTTAGTTTCATCCTTGTAATCACCATCATTCTCATACCTTGATGAAATTTCATGTGCCTTGGTGGGGTGGGATTCAATACAAGGAGAAGAATGCTCGGCATGTTGCTTTGGTCCTCCTTTACTTCTTGCTGATATTAAGGAATATTATACTTGCATATTTATGCAATCAAACATTCAAACCAAACACCGACACACTCCCTCCCCCCAATCCAGAAAAAAGACCACATGCACACACACAAAGGGTTTTCTTATATTGCTAGCTGATAATACATGTATTGCTGACACATTTTTCTGTTCTCTGTAGACACCATATTGGAGTATCTTGGCGGTAAGGGCCACCTAATAGAGTTGACGAATGACTACACAAAGCTCTCTTATCACTGTCATAACTTTGGATTGTATGCCAGGTAAGATACGTCTTTAAATTTTAAACTTCAACATGGAGAGTAGATCTTGTGAATGTACATAAACTTTCTACTGTAAAACTATATGGTTCAAGTTTATGAGCTGAAACCTTTCTCCTTGTGCACCAGCATATTCAGATTTACTAACTGATTCATTTTGAAATTATATAAATACTTTTAAGCATGAAGTGGCAAATTAATGATTGCTTAGACTATATCCTTTTCATTGTGCATCAGTCATAATGTGATGTAGATATACTGGCATGTAATTGTTCCCTGCTTAGAGATATGTTGTTCTCCTGATTATTGAAGTTATACTACATTAGCTTTTGATTCTTTTCGTTAAAACATGTTTCTTTATATTACAGATGTCTGAGACTTCCGAATGTGCTTTGTGTGGCTGAAACATGTGTAAGTTACATGTCTCATGAATAATAGGATATTCTTGAAAAAATATACTGTATGAGTCGGCTGCTAATGTTTGCATTTATTTAACTCAGCTACTCTCTCTCTCTTTCTCCCCCCCTACCCTCCTTTTCCCGAAGGAAAAGACATAAAATATTATGGTAACATATATATGGAATTGGTAGCCCTGTGGTTTTGGAACTCTAATTGGTAAACTGA
This sequence comes from Ehretia macrophylla, assembly GCA_037974665.1. Classification (NCBI taxonomy): domain Eukaryota; kingdom Viridiplantae; phylum Streptophyta; class Magnoliopsida; order Boraginales; family Ehretiaceae; genus Ehretia; species Ehretia macrophylla. Next base: position 25,491,912 of record CM075780.1, read on the forward strand.
AAATTCAAAATAACTGGTTAAGGATTTCGTCCAATGAAATTTTTCTACTATTCTGCCTAAATAATTAGGATAACTAAGTATTATCATGTCTTTTTTTTTTTTTTTTTTGTGAATTATCATATTTCTTCACAATTTCGGGTTTATTTCACTATATGACTATATGACTGAAATGAAGTATATGGCTTGGATTTGAGCTATCACTTTGTTAATATCCGATTATTATTTAACTGCAGGATTTATTAAAGTGCAATAAGTTGGAAACCTTGGAACTTCGATGGATAAAATCGGAGGAGCATGTAAGTTTATCTGATCACCTATATGGTACTACCTAAATTTTCTGATAAAAAGAAATTAGAACTGTCTCACTCTGTCATGACTGACATGAACAAAGAACAAACTCATGGCTCATTAAGGAAAGTGAAAAAGAGAAAAGGGGAAAGATCATTCATGTTCACGAATGCTGGTATATAGAGGGTTCATTTAGTTATTTTCTTGAAATCTTTGGAAAGAGTTAAGAACTATAACATGCTGCCTAAGGGTATCTCCAATAGTATGCACTATTCACAAAAACTTACCATTTTTGGCAATTTTTAGAGACCCGAGTCTCTAAAAATCATTATTAATGATTTAAATATACATGGGGCCTACCACTTTTATCAACTTTTACACCAAAATAGAGACCCAATCACTTTTTGGGTCTCTAAATTTAGAGCCAAAAAAGTAAATTGGTTCTTTATTTTAACTCAAATCTCTAAAAAGTGGTGGGCTCCATGTATATTTAAATCATTAATAATGATTTTTAAAGACCCGGGTCACTAAAAATTGCCAAAAATGGTAAGTTTGTGTGAATAGTACATACCATTGGAGATACCCTAAGGCTGTCCAGCTATGTCTGGTGCAGTTATTTATTTTACCCACCTACTCTAAATAGTTTCAAATTAGTGAATGGGAAAAAAGCTTCTCGTCTTCAATAAATAAGTTTTGCCAAAAAAATGTTTACTTTGGGACCTTCATACCCTTCAGAGGTTTTTGCTGCAATTTTAAAATTTTCTTTTTTTGAGTTGATTGGAGAATGGTGTATTCCTGTGCATCATCATCAATTAATTCTTCTCCACAGACCATATATATGGCTTTGCATTTGCAGTATTCTAAAAAGTAGGACCTTCTTGAGATAATCTTTTATAGCATTGATGCTCTTTTTTGCTTGGGTCTGATGATTGCACAGGTTCAGGGATTATGCAAACTTCTACGCCAGAAGAATGGGACCCTAACATCAATTAAATTTATCCATTGCAAACTTTCTTCAAGTTTTGTCAATGCAATATGTGATTCTTTGTTCATTGAAGGCCTTCAAACCCATGGAATTCAACATTTCTCCATCAAGACGTCAAGCATTTTAGAAAGAAATGCATCTTCCATGCCCATTGGATTAGCGTCCTTTTTATCATCAGGGAGGTATGATCATATTATTGGCTTCTGTTTATGACGTTATATATCAAATACTTTTATATGTGCAATGGCTACTCACCATCTCAAAGAAATCTGTAATATGTGTGGAGAAGTGTTCTTTCGCCTACTAATTTGCTTTTTGAACTAAAGATATTATGCATTAATATTTCTCTTCATTTCCATTGTGGTTCATGTACTTGTATTCTTACATGTTTGTTTGAATACTAACAGAAATTCATGTGTTCAAAATATATGACTAGATATAAAGATGCTTCAATCCACTATTTATGTCGCATATTTCAAATAATGCTTGGGATAAGTATGTATATACAACTCTCTAGTTACTGGCTGAATGAGATTTTTGGAAAATTGCTCACAAAAACATTAGTACTTAAATCTCCAAAAGTTTTCTGCTTAAGTTGCTTTAGACTTCAAATCGCTTGATTGTGATTTGGAGAAAGTTTTCTGGTATTAAGCTCTAACCTTGTTACATCTATTGTTAGGTTCTTGTCTTCATTATGCCTATGCGACAACCAACTACAACAACATTTTGCAAAAATGATTTTAACTATCCTTCTTGATGCTTCATCTAGTATAACCATTCTTGACCTTTCGGAAAACAATGTAAGTTGGCACATGTACTTGATGTTGTTTGATACTTTTTATTTACGTAATTGAGGAAGAAGTTATAATGTGGCAGATATCTGGCTGGCTTTCTCATTTTAAGTGGAGACATTCAACTTCTAAGGAATTATCTTTTGGAATTGACAAGTCATTGCAATCTCTACGTGTGCTCAACCTAAGGTACATTGCTTATTCTAGCTTGTGGCTGCACTGTCTGGATGCACATGTATAACCACTCCATGCTGATGATGGTGTGCTTTTTAGATCACAGGTTGAAAAATATTTAGATTCTTTTACATGTTTAGGATCCTCACAAGGGCAGCCTAATGCACAAATCTTCTGCTATGCGTGGGTCTAGGGAGGGTCGGACCCACTTTGGGGTCTGTTGTACGCAGCCTTACCTTGCATTTTGCAAGAAGCTGTTTCCACGACTTGAAAGAGAAAAAAGAATAAGATATTGGAGGCAGAGAGAGATGAATTCATCTACTAGCTTCTTTCATTACCATCTGCAGAATGTATTGGCTTTAAACTATGGAACTTTACTACTACCTAAGAACATAATCTTTTTTCTTTTGTTGGGGATGTGGGTGTGGGTGTCGGGTTTTTTGGGGCTGGGGCTGGGGCTGGGGCGGGGGGGGGGGGGTTGCTCCTCTTCAAGTAAAGCCTGTTGCAAACTTTGGACAGCATGTTTCCCTACTTTTGGGTGCCATGGTCGAATTCTTTAGTTAAGATGTCTAAGAATGCCAAACACATTATAAATGCTCTGGCATCCCAATCCAGCGGTTTCTATGCATGATTATTTTCAGTGATTTCCATTTGGCCTGAGTATAACATTACGGCTGCCAATTTATTTTTTCATCTACTATTATTTGCATTAAGAAATTCTTCTTTCTTTCCAATTTCAGGAACAACAATCTACAGAAAGACGATGCAGATTGCCTCAAATATGCTCTAAATCACATGCCTAATTTGGAAACTATTGATTTAAGTGAGAATGCCATTGAGGATGATGGGGTCAAGTTAGTTCTGATGTTAAATTTGTTTTATTAGGAATATCATTTTGTACAACTTGATAGTTATCTGACAGTGGACATATTCCTAATGCAGGAGTTTGATTTCCTTCTTCGTCAATATGTCTGAGAGACATTATCACCTCGTTGATTTGAGGTTGGAAAACTGTGAGCTTACTTGCAATGGAGTAACTCAACTTCTGGAAGTCCTTTCAACCTTGAAAAGACCACTGAATTCTCTTTCAATTGGATGCAATGACCTCGGCAAGTTAGTCTAAGTGGTGATGAAGTTATATTCTGAAGCTTATATTTTCTCCTTACAAATTTACGGATGTCATTTTAATTGTCATTCAGCAAATTGGGAGCACCTTTGGGAAGATTCTTATGCGGAGGTATCAGTTCCCTTGATGTTGAGGACGTTGGACTCGGTTCTTATGGTTTTCTTGAAGCACAAAGAGAAATAACAAAGAAGTTGAAAGTTGTCTCCATAAATATAAGGTACATGTAATAGTTAGATTTCTTTTTCTCTCAAAACTTTATTTCTCATGCTTGAAACTCTTAAGAAGTTGACAAATTTTATACAGCAAAAACCGTGGTGGGATTGAAGCAGCAAATTTTTTGTCAAAACTCATTGCACAGGCCCCAGAACTTGTCTCAGTCAATGCAGGTTATAACTTTATGCCAGTGGAAGCTTTGCCAGTCATAAGCTCTGGCTTGAAATTAGCAAAAGGTACAGTAATCCGCTGCAGAAAGATTTTTCCTGAATTTTCATTTGGTGTCCTATATACTCGTAGCATCAATCGATTGAACAAATTTTTGGTAGTTGGTATTTTTATCACTTGAAATAAATTGATGTCATGAGGTAGTTTGTGGGCATCAAAGGTATTTCTCCATTCCATAGTTGTAGATTTTTGTTTGTCATGGGATTATGATTGTCTGCCTGAAGCGGTGGCTTACAACTTTATCTTAGTCATCATCAAGAAAAAAGGAAAAATTCAACCACGGAAACAGTAGTTAGCGTCAAATTTTGTTCTTTTTCTTCTTTTCGCTTCTTCTTTAGCTTTGAGAGCATCCAATGAGCAGTAAACATCTATTTTTGACAAAAAGGTGTTCTTCCAAATTTTTGACATTAGGATTAAGTTTGTACATGTATATACATCATGTGATGCAGCTTTCCAAGATCCACGACATGTGGATAATTGTTGAATGTTTACTTCAGCTGTATATGCAGCTTTCCGAAATCCATTTCACATGGATTATCTGTTGAATCTTTTTGGCAGCTGTCCGAACATGTTTTCTTCTCAAAGTTCTTGGTTATTATGTCATGCCCCAAGTCCAAAACCTAGGCTCAAAAACCAGTGTCGTAACTGATTAGGCCTATATACAATTGTCGAGTTGATTCTTAAATTCACGACCATACTTATATATTCACAAATTACTCTTCCTACAGTCCATGTGGGATGCGGTCACAATCACGCCCTTGCCCCCAAGTCTTTTACATCCTCAAGTTCCCAATGCATAGTTCTTGACTTACCTGGAGATGAACTCCTCCAGGGGTGGCTCGCACTGGTTCAAGTGATGGTTTCCACCTTATTTGCACAATTTAGTACTTCGTCCTACACAACACTTAGGTCCTGCATTTCTGATGGGTGATTATCTCTAATACCATTTGTCATACCCTAAAGCTCAAAACCCGAGTTTCAAAAAGTGAGACCAGTGTCACAGGCTCCAAAAATAATTGATTTGGGCCCCAAATACTAGCCCGAAATGTAATTGCTAAGTTAATTCTAAACCCGTGACCACACTTGTACATTAACAAATCTCTCCTCCCACAATTGATACTTGAGGAACGGGTTGAATTTATGAGATGCGGTTTTGTTTATTGCTTGATTCTTGGGGATGGTATTTTTATTATTTTATGATACCTTATTTTCTACTAAATATTTTTACAGCGACTTTTTTTTTCTTTATTCTATGGAAGTTTTTATGCTGTGAGCTTCACGTTTTACGATTCGTGTTGAGAGCACGAACAAATACTGTGTTGCCATGACAAAACATGCAATCAAACTCTTTTCGAATGTCATATAATCAATATTATTTTACGTCTTACAATTCGATTTTGAAGTTGGTCTATTTCCTTTCTTGTCAGCAAATCAGAAAGGAATAATTATGGGTTTAATGCCTTCTTTGTTACTTTTGTTCAGGAAAATTGGAGCATCTGGACTTGACAGGGAATAATGTCTGTGTTGATGCATCTGAGCTCTCTGATTTTCAGATCAACGGGAAGCCTATCGTAAAACTCCCATCATCTCTCATCTTAAATGCACCTCATGATGATGATCCATAGCAGCTGCATTATATTTTCTGTTGTTGTAGCTTGTATTAATTTTCTTTGTATAGATAGTATCTCGTAACAGGGGTAGAGGAAGACCTAAGATAAGTTGTCGGAGGCACTTAGGCAAGCTCACGCTTGCCGATCTCACCTAGTGAAAAAAGTTTGATTTGGTTCGATTTGGTTTAGTTTGGTTTATAGCTTTTCATAAAGTAAAAAAGCAAAAAAAATTGTCCACTGATGAGAAATTTAAGTAAGATTTCTGTGTGCCTATAATTGACAATCTTAGTTGATTATAGAACTGGCTTAATACTTTTTTGCAAATTAGAGTTTGTAATGGTGTCTTAACCTATTAAGTATGAGTATGTTTCCATGTTAATGCGTACATTCTAGTTGTAATCAATTTCTTTGTTTATCATGCGAACAGCAGTGCCCTCGTGGAGAAAAAGGTACCTGAATTGCCATCTAAAAAGTAAAACCCTGCTTTTTTTGGTTGACAAGAACTAGAAATGCTTTATGATGTAGGGAATCAAAAGTTTTTTAACAAATATGGACCCAGGACGTCTTGAAGCCTATCTCTACAAATATTGTTTGACATTTAATTGATTTGGAGTATGTGTTGTATTACGGGATACATAGTTTTAGAGGTTTTAATGGGATTCTATCTATGATGAATTTTTCGATATTGAAGAAATACTTTGTTTCGTGGCTAAATATTATGTGTGGGAGGTCCCTCGATACACTTATCCTTGGTAAGAGATCAGATGTTTATGTTGTCTGATGCTCGAGTTAGGCGCATTAGAACAGTCAATTGCCAATTGCCAACCTGTAAAGCTTCAATTACATCATAATCTATTGTAATCAGTCTTATTAAAAAAAAAAAAGTATTGGGAACCAAAAATGAGAGTATAAAAAGTGAAAGTGACAACTAGTGCTTTTTTGCTTTAAGCTGTGTCCAAAAGAGTTGGTGGCTTGGCTTTGTCATGAAGATGGTCTTTTTTCTTGCTTTGCGTTCATGATTGCATCTTTAATAAGTATATTTAACTAAGTATATTAGATCTATTGCAAGCCTTGCTTACGAAATAAGATCCTCTGAAAGATGTGAAGCTTGTGGTTAGTGTTGCAGTTGGGTGCTTATTTCATTTTTGTGATGTGAAATGAGCGATCCTTCTCAAGAAAACTAAAAAAATATAAGAGGGACAAGGGGGGTTTCAAAAAAAGTTGTATAGGGAAGATGATTTAGAAATTGAACGGTATGAATCTGAAGTTATTGAGCGAGACGGGCACTTCAACTACTCCAACTCTCTAAACCTGGACGAGCAAGGGGAAGAGTCAGGTTTTCAAAGTTAGAGTGTGTATTTATATAATAAAAAAAGTTAAAAGGTGTATTTATATAGTGCACTCAATGTCAGGGTGTGTATTCATTTGAATGTGGCTCCGCCGTTGCCGATGAGTTAACTTTGTGGTGGGTGTTTGGGGCGTGAGCTTTTTCTTGCGTTTTGAGTTTGAATTAGTTAAACAACAACAATTTTTAGGTCGTCTAAAAAATTTGTGTCTAATTAATCCAAATTATATTTCTTCTGGGTTGTGTAATTTGTTTCAAATTTTGTATTTATTGTTATCCCAAATGACCTTTCAAGAATTTTTTCCATCATCAAGAATTTAAACAATTGAAAATTAAAAATTGAAAAAGAATTAAAAAAATCGAGTTTCGATACTATTTTTGTAGTTAAAATGTAATTATTATTATGACAACCACTTAGGAATTAAGGTCAAAACATATGCTTATTGAAACTTCAAGTTTCAACTAATGGTTGGAGAATTCAATTGATTGATTGCATAACACTTGGGGACAAAATTTTGAAAATAACCATTGCTTAATTTATTAGCTGTTGTTACCAACCAAACTCTTTTAATAATATGGATGGTTGGAATCTACAGAAGAATTTGTGTGGTTGACAAATAATATCACACCAACTAGTTTCTTGTCTCTGCCATCTTTTAAAATATCTGTAAATATGTATAATTTTCCAACACTACTCCATTAAGATGATTTATGCTTCAGCCACCATACAGTGTATTTGTTAGATAGTTCTAAGGAACATCAAATCGTTAAGTAGGAGATACAAGTGACAAGAGTTGTGTCCTAACGATTTTTTAAACTTTGGAAATTTGAAATTAAAGGTGTCGTAAAAGTTTATATGGATAATTGCTTTGTAAAAGTTAAGCGTTTATAGTAATATTATTTTTTCATCCTTTAATGTCGATTGTTCTTATTATTATAAAGTAGAATTTAACATTGTTTGTTCATTTTGTTCGTAATATTACAAAATTATAAATGTTATGCATCATTTTAGTATTATTAGTCTTCCAACGTTACGAGGGGATAATTGGATGTTCAATTACACTAAAATTTATTAATCTTTTGTCCGTGGTTTTGCAAACAAAGTCTCTTGTGGATCTGCTGAAGGAGCAGAGCGTTGGCAATCAAAGTGGCATGCTTGTTTTGCCAAAGCTTATCCATTGACTACATCATCATTGTGAATGATGCCAAGTTACCTAGAATGCAATCAACTCATCGTGCCAGATAATTCCATAGAAGATCAGTCCAGTTGTGGAAGATATCAAGTAATTGATTTTACTCGCATTCGATTTCAGTCCAACTAATTGAACAGCGGACATTATAGTGAAATTTAAGATTAGTGATAAGTTATTTATTGACCGATTCTTTAATGTGGATATTCTTACTTCCGATATTCACCTTACTAGTGTGGGTTAAATATTTTTGTACTCTTTCAATTTTATTTTAATGAAATATCTTTATTTACAAAAAAATAAAAAAGTACTGATACTAATTGCAAAATGTGTTGTTAAAAAGGTAGGTGATGAATGCCTTATGATTCTTTTTTGTCCGAATGAGTAGTTGTGGGGTCAAGTTATTAACAAACTCCAGGTCTAATCGAAATTAATTGACAGTGGAGTAGAATTTTAGTTATAAACTAATCATCACTAGTTAATAATGGTTATTGGTAAAAGCATAATTTAAGAGAACACATTGCCTAATGATTCATCATTTCATCTATTTCGAATTTAGATTTCATAATAATATAATAACATTATTAAAAAAATTGATAATGGTAGAATAATGATATAGTTATTAGATCTTCACATTTAATAATTTATATCATTTTATTATGACTGTGACATCACTTCACAATTATTAATTTTTCTGATAACGTTATTGGGATCCATACCCAACTACTTTGGGGTTGAAGGCTAAAATTGGTTGAAATTGCTATTTTAAAAGAAGCAGAATGAATTACCTAACTAATATTTCTATATTTAGTAATTAAATTTTATGACATTTCATTGACATTACCTATTTTTTACATTATTATTGCAATATGGTAAAGTTATTCACAGCATTTTTTTTTTAAAACAGAAAAAATCTTGAAGCTAATATATCTTCATTCTTGTTACCTGTCATTTTGCTTTTTATTTTTTATTTTTGTTCCTTTGTTTCATCCAATCCTTAATTTCTTGATTATAAGTGTATATTTGCTTATATTAAATATTTACAATACCTACATATGCTAATTATGATGTAACAAATGGTGTAAGTAGTACAAGCACTCTTAACCAACTTATGAATAACAAAACAATTACATAAAAATAATTAGCAAATGCACGAATAATGAATATCTTCTTCTACACAATTCATAAAATGCTAATCAATATAAGTAAAAAAAAAAAACTTCACATGCTCACATTCTATCCAAATGAAACAAAGAGAAATAAAAAGATAATAAGAAAGAAAATAATTTATTTACTCTTCTTTGATTCCAATATCTCCACTTTCCACTTTTAACTTCACATAGACACTTATATAGTAATTATACAACACTGTAAATATACAATTATAAAATTTTACACACAACGACTATATGTAAAATAATTAATGAATAAATGCGTTGTATGTATAAACATGTAAATCAGAAACACATCAAAACACGCTTATCTAATGATATGGTAATTTAAAATTTTTTAACTAATAGGAGGTGTACAAATTTACAATCACAAAATGCAGTAAAAATAAGTATTCGTTCACGTTTTTAAATTTTTATTCACGAATAAATTGAAAAAGCCAACAAAATATTGGACTCTAACGAACTGCTATTGCGTGCACGTAAGGCCTCCTGTGACACTGAAGAGAGTTTGTTTTTGGAACGTATAATAGTATGCGAATTAATAAAATTTTTGGACTAGTAAAGATGTACAAATTTACAACCACAAAATTAAGACAAAATGTTAAATAATTAAATGATTTTTCCAACTGTCCCACTCAATAACCACACGCAGATAACCAAAACTTTAATTATATCCTCTGCTCCGTCAATCTAGCATTTCTATTTTCCTCTTCCTTCACACTCTTCACACACACACACACACACACACACACACCCACCGCACCAGATCTACACCTCACACACACCGGATCACCACCAAAACCCTAGAAAATGGAGGAGGCATTGGAGTTGGCACGTGCCAAGGACACGAAGGAGCGGATGGCGGGAGTGGAGCATCTCCACCAATTTCTAGAAGCTTGTAGAAAGAGCCTCTCGTCATCTGAAGTCACTTCGTTAGTCGACGTTTGTTTAGATCTCTTGAAAGACAACAATTTTAGGGTTTCTCAGGGGGCTCTCCAAGCGCTTGCCTCCGCAGCTGTTCTCTCCGGCGAACACTTGAAGCTACACTTCAATGCGCTTGTTCCGGCTATCGTTGAACGCCTCGGCGATGCTAAACAGCCCGTTAGAGATGCCGCCAGAAGGCTTTTGCTTACTCTGATGGAGGTATACATGCAATTCCACTACACACAGTCACACACTGAACACGCTATCTATTTATTATTATATTTTACATATTTTTAATTGTTAATTCGATTGCGATTGTTGGAGTATAATTAATTAAAATGCGGTAAAATATGCGAAATTTGTGTGTGTGTGTGTGGCGCCCGTACGCTTTTGCTTACTCTGATGGAGGTACACATGCAATTATATTTTACACACTGTCATTACACTCGCACTGTGTTTTTACTGAACTTTATTAACGCCGATTAATTTATTTATTTTTTCTTACTTTTAATTGTTTATTTGATTGCGATTCTTTTGGAGTATAATTATGTAAATGCTGTTAAATCTACTGAATTTTGGTGTATGTGATTATTTTTTTATTTTTTAGATCAAGTTTGTTGAAATGGTGGTTGGAGAGGTGATATTGAATTTCTAATGTTAGAAGTTATGAATTTTTTTTTTTTTTTTTGTCTTACACGGTTACACCTATGATCGAATTTTATTGTATAATGTAAACATGGAAAAGTATTGAAGTTGGAGTTATGAAGCTGTTGTCTGAATTTTGAACCTTTTGATATAAGTTTTAGTTTTGGAATTCCTTGTACCTTTTTAAGTAATCCAAGGCAGTTGGTTCTATCCTGCATGTAATTATTCTAGCTTGCATAGTTGCATTGTTGGATAAGATGTGCAAATTTCTGAAGTTTGGCCTGAAAATTCCAATTTGAGTAGAATCTCTTGTATGATGACTTTAAAAAAGACCAATTATAATAAGTTGGAATTAAGTTGCTTATTGAAGTCGGGATAAAGTTGAGTGACTTTATTGATTGAGGGATGTACTGATATAGATGCATTCATTGTTATAACGTGCAAGAAGTTTATTTGAGTATGCTAAATGGTGTTTCAACCATCATCTGTGGACATCATATTTACATCCGATCCATTAATTTACTTTAAATAGAGATAATTGAGAGCCTCAAAAGTAATTGATTGCTTTTATATGCCTTTAGATTCAAAAACATTATTTAGATAATGGATAACTTTACTTCAAATGCTACTCTTTATGTCTTTATAAAAATGATCTGGCTTAGTTCTCCTACTGTGAAAGATTACTTCAAGTTCTCCTGATTTCCATGATATGCCACATCGTCCAAGCAAGTTTTTGACTGTCTCGTGCTATTATAATGCTGACAAAATGAGGTACCCTTGGTTGCTTTCATAAAGCATATGGATTGTTACTTATCACAAGATTAAGCAACTGAGACAAGCAAAAAGATCTCTTATTATCATTAGAAGAGATTGTTACTTTCTGTCTTCTGCCCCATACCGAAGGAGAAGAATAATGTTTTTCTGTCGCTTGAATCGCTAACTTTAGCTGCATTGAAACTTATGAGATATAATTGTGCCTATCAACTCCCAATGTTCCGTCATAGCTCAGACTTCAGACTGCTTCTAACAATGAACTGGTGGTTTTGTTGTCTTATGTGGATCATTCTTTCTACATTATTCTGCTTTCCTTTAGGATTTACATGATTAATGTGCTATTTTATTTGTGGTGATCCGGACTTTGTCAATTTATAATTTTTGTTTATGATTATTGTAAAGAGCTGGAGTCAAAAGTGAATGAATTTGCTAAAATTTTAATCCTCCTGCAGGTCTCTTCACCAACAATCATTGTTGAAAGAGCTGGAACTTATGCTTGGACGCACAAAAGCTGGAGAGTTCGAGAGGAGTTTGCACGTACTGTCACATCAGCCATTAGCCTTTTTGCATCGACAGAGTTACCTCTTCAACGTGCTATTCTTCCTCCTGTATGTTGATTGAACATATTTTTAACGAGAATATGCATATTATTGTGAATCAATTTTGTTGAAGAAATGAAATTTATAAGCTTCTTGATGATCAGATTCTGCAGATGTTGAACGATCCGAATGCTGCTGTGAGGGAGGCTGCTATATTGTGTATAGAGGTGGGCACATTCATGATCAAATTTCTACAGTACTCCTTGTATATGTCCTATTCGTTCTTGATCCTTGTGAAAGGTAAAGCAAGCATCTTTGCAATTTGGAAGAGAAACTATTACTGAGATGTATTCAAGAAAGAGAAAAAAAAAATAGAGAGAAAGGACCACTGTTCTTGATGCGATTGTCCTGCACATTTTAAAGGGCTTTAAATTTGCTATGTTGTAAAACTGTAACAATCTGATACGGTAAAAGCCGAGAAAAAGCTTGCAACAGTACTGAAACAGAAGCAATTGGAAACACTTAGTTCCTTGGGAGCTTATTTTTAGTTGCAAGGAAGTATCCTCTGTTGAAGCATACAAGATCAGATTGTTTTGTCAAACAGAAGAAATGACACTTTTTCCAAATTAGGAAATATAGAAGGCAGAGGGGACTTTTACTCCTCTTGCTTTTGTGAATGGTTGTTCCAAATAAAAGTTCCTCCTAGCATCTACTTGAACCAGTGGTGGTAAGAAGTTCCATATCATTGACGATTGTACAAGTAGCCACTATCTTCAACTCCTCATGCACTAAAATTTTAGCAACATTTTATCATCCACTGCTTTGTAAAAGGATATTGGTGTTAGAAGGTGGTGCTTGGTTTGTTTATTAGGAATTTCTTTCATTCTGTAAGTTTGAAAGTTATGGTTGAAGAAGGCAATCAAAGGGTCGGTGATGGTTAACTTTTGGAATAAGTGATTATTTTGAGATCTCAAAGATTTCCGGTTATAGGTGCTTTCACCGTAAGGATTTTGAAGAGGAATCACTGTGAGTTGTCCTTAAGAAAACACATTGTGATGGTTCATGCATAATTTCTTAAGGTACTTTGGAAAGATTAGTTATGACATAGGGGCCTAATTGACACGCTTATGTAGATTTTGGAATTTTCTTTCGATAAGAGATTTTGGAATTTTCTATTTATAATTTGTTTGGCACTTTCCTGATGGCTGCAAACTTGCACTAGTTCTTGTATTCTCTGGACTGCAGGATGAATATTGGATTTTTCTTTTCACCTGACAATGCCCTGCGCGTTTCATTTCTTGACTTATCTTTCTGCTATTCAATTTCTTCTGCAGGAGATGTACACTCAGGCTGGGTCTCAGTTCCGTGATGAACTTCAGCGTCATCATCTTCCTATGTCAATGGTAGTTCTACAATTGCTAGTGATTTTATTCCTTGTTATTGTTAGAGATCCTTAAAATGTTATCTCCTTTACTGAATTTTGTCTCCCTTTCTGAATTCATATCACATTTTCCACCCAGTGAGTGTAAGATGTATTGCTTAGGTACATTCTGATACGATGATAGCTTTCAGGTAAAAGATATCAATTCTAGATTGGAGAAAATAGAGCCAAAAGTCCGTTCCTTGGATGGACTTGTGAATAGTTATTCTGCTGTTGAGGTCAAGCCTGCCAGCGTTAATCCAAAAAAGAGCAGTCCAAAAGCTAGAAGTTCAACTAGGGAAGTATCACTTTTTGGAGGTTAGTATGCATTTGATGTTATCAAAATTCTTAACATATGAACAGATCATTGTTCTCATAGATGGCTTAAGTTGTTATCGACGTATATCGCTGCCCTTTATTTTAGAAAGCACAGACCTAATTGTCTTGGTTTGGTAAAAGAGGTGCTGTTAAAATTTGGTGGTTGACTTGTATGTGGTGGGTATTAAAAGAATGACATTAATCTGTTGGTGCTCGAATCTCAAATCATCGTGTAACTTAGAAGGTATGATGCATTTGAATCCCAAAGTTATATTGTCTTGTTGTGCCTGATTAAATAACTGTTAATTTGGATTCTGCATATTGATTTGAAGATAATCATATGAAAGAGCAGTTGAAGATTTTACATTGACAAAATCACAATTTTCTCTTTTTCAGGAGATGGTGATGTCACAGAAAAACCAGTTGAACCAATTAAAGTGTATTCAGAAAAGGAGCTTATTAGGGAATTTGAGAAGATTGCTTCAACCCTTGTGCCAGACAAAGATTGGTCTATCCGTATTGCAGCCATGCAGAGAGTTGAAGGCCTTGTTATTGGAGGTTTGGGAACCATATACTACAAAACTAATAGCCTCTTGAGACCCCTTCTTTCTTAAGATTGCTTGCAATTTTATACTTTCTTCTTCCAAGTTGGAAGTTAGATAAGATTGTGGAAAGGGGTATTATTCGGTGCCAAAAATAGCTTTCCTGATTGTTGCCTTTGTGAAAGAAAAATTAGTTTGTAACTTGAAAGTCTTTTTCAATATTTTCATGATTAGAAGTATAATTGAGAGGTCTTTGACATTTGTTTTTGAAAATGAAAGTTGCAATCGAGTGAACTAAAGTAAAAAAAGAGAATCCTATCATGACTCCAGGAAGAGGGCAAAAGACTACCATACATGGAGCCTGATGTTTAACCGCTACAATGCTCTCCATTAAATATAACATCTTGCAGATTTTGTCTGATTTTTTACTATTATTCTCGGAATCTGAAACTGTGAAGAAACTGATTTTTTATTTCCTCATGAAAATTTTGTTTTGAGATTTGCTTGATGCTTATGACTTTAGTGCTGTATGTCTTCTAGAGATACTCTTCTGGCTCAGTGCTTTCCATGTGATGTGCATAGCTTCCATAATATGAAAATGGTGCTTTTCCACTCCAGTAATTCCGGTACAATGCTTGTGTTTGGAGCTGCTAAAAGTATTGGTGCATGTTTGCAGACTTATTCCCTTTCTCTGTTTAGATCTAGCACTGCATAATGCTTTTCGTGATTACTAGATAAATATTTTGTCAATCATGGTAGCTTATAGTATCATCATGTGGTATGGTTTTGAAAATTAATGTGAACAAATATTTTTTTTTTCTTTTTCATCCCATCAGGAGCTACTGATTACCCATGCTTTCGTGGACTTCTAAAGCAACTTGTTGGCCCTCTGAGCACGCAATTATCTGATCGGAGATCTACCATAGTGAAGCAGGTATAACAAAGCAAGATCAGTTATTCCATGACTATGGCTTCTTCTTAATCGGGTTGTGCTTGCTCAGAATGCTCCCTCTCTCTCTCTCTTTTCCCTACACTCGCACACAATAACAAGAAGAAGCACTTGGGATTTCTTCCGTAGTAAAGTGTACTTGTGTTCTGGTAATATCTCTTATGGATTGCGTATTAGGTATTTAAAATTCTAAAAGGCGCTTGTTGCATGGGACTAGTATTGTTTGATCCAAAACAGATATAATCTGAAGTTGCACAAACAGAAAATGTCCATATGATACTGATGTTGATTTGTAAATGAATTTATATGTTTTATGTGGAGGAATAACATAAGAAAAGGATCATTAAACTTTTGGATGTGTATTACAATCTGAAGAAAGGGATGTTTATAAATGCATTGACTATACCCCCTTCCGTATTGGACTTGAAGCCAGTAATAGGGGATTATTTGTATTATGAAGAGAGTCTCATGATCTGTTTAATATGCTAATTGATGTTGTTGATAATTATTACACAAGATATATTAGTATTTTGTACGTCTCTTTTCCTCAGCATCTATTAGTATATTATGAGATAAGAATACTCATTTGACAAGTGATACATATATGGTTTTTACTTCTCAAAAAATGTGATACACATATGGTTTTCTTGGACAAGTACTTATATAGGTTGTTCCTCTGTTTCCCATGTTTTCAGGCATGCCATTTATTAAGCTTTTTGTCTAAGGACCTCTTGGGAGATTTTGAAACATGTGCAGAGATGTTTATACCCGTAAGGAGAAATTTGAAGTTTTCTTTTATCATGGTCTAATATTCTCAAACTTGTATCTCACATACTAATTGAAATTCAGGTCCTTTTCAAGCTTGTAGTGATAACTGTACTTGTCATTGCAGAATCTGCCGATAACTGCATAAAAACGGTAATATTTTTATAATTTTAATATTTATGTAATTTCTTGGTTAGTTCAATTTCCTCATCTGCAATCCTCCGTTTATTTATGGTTTTTGCGATGTGCAGATGTTACGCAACTGCAAAGTTGCCCGTTCGCTCCCCCGGATAGCTGATACTGCAAAAAATGACCGCAATGCTATACTTCGTGCAAGGTATGTATCTGCTTTGCCTCTAAGGTGGAGGTCCAGATTGTTCTTGTTTTCTCTATAATGTACCATTTTTCTGCACCAGGTGTTGTGAGTATGCTCTTCTGATATTAGAATATTGGGCTGATGCACCTGAAATACACCGTTCAGCTGATCTATATGAAGACCTTATAAAATGTTGTGTAGCTGATGCAATGAGTGAGGTATAGGTGTTTTATATGGCTAATCACTTCAATATTTTGTAATATTGTGCATTGACTCCATTGGTTCAACTTTTGACACGTTGACATAATAGGTTCGTTCAACTGCAAGAGCTTGTTACAGAATGTTCACCAAAACTTGGCCAGAGCGTTCTCGACGCCTGTTTATGTCCTTTGATCCTGCTATCCAAAGGGTATAGGTTTCTCTGTTGAACATTCACCCCTATTCACCTAAGAAACAAATGTCAACATGGCTCTTCATGAAAATGGAAAAAGAAAAAACTTATTAAATTAGTGAAAATCAATCTTGAAATGTTGACTACATTGTTCATGTGGCACAGATTATAAATGATGAGGATGGAGGTATGCATAGACGACACGCTTCTCCTTCTCTTCGTGAGAGGGGCCCGCACATGTCATCGACCCCTCAAACGTCTGCCCCTGCAAACCTACCTGGTTATGGAACTTCAGCTATTGTTGCCATGGACAGAACTGCGAGTTTACCCTCTGCCACATCTCTCTCCTCTGGGCTATTTCAGTCACAAGCAAAATCAGGAGGTAAAGGCTCAGAACGTAGCCTTGAAAGCGTTCTGCATGCAAGCAAGGAGAAGGTTTCTGCGATAGAAAGCATGCTTCGAGGTTTGAATATATCTGAGAAAAGCCGATCATCTAGTTTGGATCTAGGTACTGTTTTCCAGTTCCATTTGTTTCTTCCTATCATGACATTGAACTGCGTCATTCTTTTGTAGTTTGAAGCCTGAAGGTTATCTTGGAGACTTTGAACAGCTAAATTTTTCTCTTATTTCCCCTAGTGCAGGAGTTGACCCACCTTCATCTCGTGATCCACCATATCCTCTTGCCGTTCCCGCTTCTAACAGTCTTACAGGCTCGTTAGGGTTAGATACCACATCTGGTATATCTAAACGTAATGATCGCAATGGTGGCTTGATGCTATCTGACATTATTACGCAGATCCAGGCTTCTAAAGATTCAGGTAAATTACCTTATCGTGGTAGTGTGGGAAGTGGGCCTATATCAGCAATATCATCCTACTCGACCAGGAGAGCTTCTGAAAGGCTACATGAAAGAGGTCTGACTGAAGAGAATACTGATCGTAGAGAGGTTAGGCGATTAATGAACTCGCATGTCAATAGGCAGTACTTAGAAACACCATATAAAGATACTAATTATAGAGAGTCCCAAAATAATTATGTTCCCAATTTTCAACGGCCTCTTTTGAGAAAAAATGTAGCTGGACGAATGTCTGCAGGCAGGAGAAGCTTCGATGATAACCAGCTTCCACTGGGTGATTTGTCAAGCTATGTGGAAGGCCCAGCTTCACTTAATGATGCACTGAGTGAGGGGCTAAGTTCTAGTTCAGATTGGAATGCCAGGGTTGCTGCATTTAATTATCTTCGGTCTTTGCTACAGCAAGGCCCAAGAGGTATACAGGAAATAATACAGAGCTTCGAGAAGGTGATGAAGCTGTTTTTCCAGCACTTGGATGACCCCCATCACAAAGTTGCACAAGCAGCTCTATCAACTCTTGCAGATCTAATTCCGGCTTGTAAAAAGCCATTTGAAAGCTACATGGAAAGGATATTGCCCCATGTTTTTTCACGGTTAATTGATCCAAAGGAATCAGTAAGACAGCCTTGCTCAATGACTTTGGACATTGTTGGCAAAACATATGGTATTGATTCCCTATTGCCGGCTTTACTCAGATCACTGGATGAACAACGTTCTCCGAAGGCTAAATTGGCAGTCATTGAGTTTGCTATTGGTTCATTTAACAAGCATGTGTCAATCACTGAAGGCTTTGGGAACATTGGCATTCTAAAGTTATGGCTTGCTAAGTTGACTCCACTGGTCCATGACAAGAATACAAAACTGAAGGAAGCATCTGTCACATGCATTATATCAGTGTATACCCGCTATGATCCAACAGCAGTTCTGAATTTTATTCTTAGCTTATCTGTTGAAGAGCAGAATTCTTTACGACGAGCTTTGAAACAGTATACTCCTCGTATAGAAGTGGATTTGATGAACTTTTTACAGAACAAGAAAGACAGACAGCGTGCAAAGTCTTCTTATGATCCATCGGATATTGTTGGAACATCCTCTGAAGAGGGGTATATTGGTGTGTCGAAGAAAAGTCACTTAGCTGGAAGGTATTCTGCTGGTTCCATGGATAGTGATGGTGGCAGAAAGTGGAGTTCATTTCAAGAGTCGGCCCACGTCACAGGCTCTTTTAGTCATGCAACATCTGATGAGACTCGGGAGCAGCTGTACTCAAGTTTTGATAATGGTTCTAATACTGATGTTCCTAGTTCCGAAGCTAATGATCTGAAACATGGCTTAGACAACAATTTGGAGATTAGCTCCACCCCACGTCTGGAAATTAATGGTTTGATTGGCTTGGAGCATCAACAGGTCCCTTCAAGCTTGGGGGTTGATAACGAGCCTTTGCATGAGTCGCCTCTTGTTCATCCAAAGCTTACAGATTTGAAGACCAATTCTCCTCAAGACTCGGGACCCAGCATTCCTCAGATACTTCATGCAGTGAGTCTTTGAGTATAAATATGTATTATAAAGTTTGTTATCGCTTGTTTGTCATTTGATAACATAATAAGCTGAAAGACTTAAGGGAATTTTTCCCCTCTAGATTTGCAATGGAAGTGATGGAAGTCCTTCAGCAAACAAGCATGGTTCACTGCAGCAGTTGGTTGAAGCTTCTATAGCCAATGATCAATCCATATGGAGCAAGGTAAAGTTGGTTCTCATAGTGGACTCCTCTGTCTCTTCCCTTCTCTCTTGTCACTATTCTTTTTATCTGTTAGTCTGTCAAAGTTGCACTTCAGTTATGTATTTCTTTAGTTCATTAGCCATGCCCGATACCTTCTTCCCTCTCTCCTCCTCTCTCACATTTTTTTCTCAAACAGTTACCTGTACATTATTTCTATTTCTTAGATGTTAAACTCTGTGCACATGTCAACCTAGATGGTCCTGCTGTTCAAATGACGTGGCTAACAGTCACTGATTGTGGGCGAAGGGGCATAAGGTGATTTCATTTGCGCACCACCAGTCCAAAAGTGATTTCATTAGATGGTACTCTGCCCTTATGCCCCTTCGCCCACAACATTATTTGTACCCCATGGCTATTAGGTGATTTCATTTGCGCGCCACCCAGTCCTAAAAATGGAAATAGTTCTAGCATTACTCTGAGTATTGAATTATATCTGATCATACTGATATTGTAGCGAGCATTATCTCTGCATCTGCTCATACTGCATATGCTTTCGTTTATTGCAGTATTTCAACCAGATTTTGACAGTTGTACTTGAAGTGTTGGATGATACTGATTCATCCATCCGGGAGCTCTCGCTCTCTTTGATTGGTGAAATGCTGAAGAATCAGGTTAACATCTATTGGCAGTGACCTTTTAAGCACAATATTGTATGGAAATTTGTGCCCATTTCTGACTCTGTATTTTGCTTCCAGAAAGATGCCATGGAGGACTCAATTGAGATTGTAATTGAAAAACTGCTTCATGCGACGAAGGACGCCGTTCCAAAAGTAAACTTCTATTTGCTGGACAATTTTGAGTTATCTTTCCTGTGGGTGCTTTCTTTATCTCTTATGGTGTTGATTATCTAATATAGGCCACAAATGAAGCTGAGCGTTGTTTGACTGTAGTCTTGTCCCAGTACGATCCATTCAGATGTTTAAGTGTAAGTGGATCTCAAATCCTAATGTGGTTTATCAAGAGCTTTAAGCTTACTTCTGACCGTATACCTTATTTGTGAATGTACTCGCATCTCAGGTGGTTGTTCCTTTATTGGTGACTGAAGATGAGAAAACTCTGGTCACCTGCATAAACTGTTTGACAAAGGTACTGATTAATATTATAACAGTTGTCATTTGACTCATTTGTGGCATCCATCCCCCTTTTAGAAAAAGGAAAAAAATTAAAAAAACATATAACACTCGTGTTTCCCTGGTCATGAATGTTCTATCTGGCATGATTATGGTAAGTCTCTTCACATCTTCCAATGCTAACTAATTGTTTCTTACTGCTGCTACTATTTTTTGAAAGTTATAAAACAGTCAAGTTAACATCAGGTTTTCAACTAATGGGATTTGTAGCTTAAAATATATATTAGTTAGAAATCCAGCACCTATTTACTTGTTTTGTGTATACTGTTAATATCGGGAAGATGAAATGTCAACCAACTGTATATTTGACCTGGAAGATGAAATATCAACCAACGGTATTACATCCGATTTGTTAGTAAAGCCTCTGTGTTTTAACCATTCTTAAAGGCAAAAATATCAACCAACACAGTAATATATTCACTATTTGCCGATTATAGTGCTTCTGAGAAAAGAAATGAAAAAGGAAGAAAACAAAAAGAATATGTGATTTTAGTTGTGAAAGAGAATGATTGAAGGAGGAGGGTAGCAACGAACAATTGTCATCTAGGCATAAATTAGGGCAGTTTTCATTTTTTGTATTCCATGCCGGGGTAGGATGGACAAATAGCAAGCGAATAGCTCTGGCTGATTCCTTGATATGTGATTCAATGAGTGTTCTAGTGTATGTCACTTGACTTTATCCCAGTTATACATCGTGCTCTCGCTCTTGAGGCAGAATTTAGTTATTTGTTCTAAGCTTTGGCCTTGTCATCATGGACATGATTTTCTGAATCTGTAACCATATATTTGTATATTAAGAAAGAAATGTGAGTCTATTGAAAAGGAGAATACGTTTCCACTAGCCTCAGGATTATTTTCAATGAAGCTGGAAGTATTTTCAGCTTAAAATATGAACCATTTTCTACATTTGATGAATTAGTTACTTTATTAAGATGTTGAGGTTTATTGCACCTTATACTTTCACTTGGTTTTATTGGTGACATGTACCTCATGCTTTTTTTTTTGGAATTTAGCTTGTGGGAAGGCTCTCCCAGGAGGAATTGATGGCACAGTTACCATCATTTTTGCCGGCTCTTTTTGATGCATTTGGTAACCAAAGCGCTGATGTTCGCAAGGTACTAATCTGGTTTTCCAGTTCTGTTTAGGAAGGTCGTGTTATTATAATTGCGAATTACTTGTTCATATTTCTCTGTTTCTAACCATATTTGTTAGTATATCCTTGATAGTATTACTTTTAACATGATAATAACTATTCCTGCGGACCCAGACTGTCGTTTTCTGTCTCGTTGACATCTACATCATGCTTGGGAAAGCATTTTTGCCATACTTGGAAGCTCTGAACAGTACACAACGACGGTTGGTGACCATTTACGCAAATCGGATATCACATGCCAGGACAGGTACTCCAATAGATGCTAGCCAATGACTAGCTGGTTTGTTTGTGATGTGAATTGTTGAGAGCATTGACTAGGTTGTGTATTTTGTATATTGTGTGGAATTTCCAATTTTATGGGTGGGTTCTTTTGTAGATGTATTTGTTCCCTATTTTTTCACTTGTTGGTTGAGGATGGCGGGAGTGTGGTTTTTGGAGCAAATGTGTAAGTTATAGTTTTGTAAAAAAAATTTGCTTCAGATGATTGTAATTGATTAAAAGAATTCATTGGAATGCAATTGTGCGCCAACTAAATTAGCTATAGGATTTTAAGCATTGGGGATTGCTTCTAATACCAAAGCTGAGTTGATGGCTACAGGAGAGCTTGCATAGAGCGGGGGCGCTATGTTTATTGATCGTCTTCAAGGGGAAGCTTTTGGGTACAGCAAGGCCGGATATGTGGGGCTCACCTCTTGTCTCTAAGCCAGATGTCTAGCCTTGTCGGTTTCAAATGTTTCCTGCAAGTGAAAACTGATTCCAAGGCAGTCGTCACTCTTATCAGAGAGACTTTACCCCCAAACAATCATTTTAAACCGTTGATCGAGGGCTGTAAAAGAACACAACATCGTGAGATAAGTAAATGTGCGGATTGACTATTAATCTTTGGCCTAAATCAGCCATTGGATAGTTTTCATCCTATGCTGTTCTGTTACTACGTTCATCCTCTTGTATATTACCTATGTTTTTATTGTTAACAAGACTCTGCCTCAAATAGTCAGACGCCCCATCCAAAATTCGCCTTGTGGAAGTCCTTGAGCATTATGACCCATTCCTTTAAAAAAGGCAACAATTTCTTTTTTGTTGGTGTTCTTTTTTATCTCTGCGCATTCGAATGTGGAAATAATAATAATAATAATAATAAAAACAAAAAAGCATTTGGGTACCACAAGGAAACTTGAAAACACGTGTTTGGGTGGAGTTCACATTTTAATTTAAAATGTTGATTTTTTTTAATTTTTTTTTAATAATCTTTTTTATTGTCAATAATGTCAAAGAGGTATTTTCTTGGTATACTTCACTTAGATCGAAGGAACCACAAGACAAAAAGAAAAGGATTGTCTTTTTTTTTTGTATTCAATCAATTGAAATCCCTCTACCAGGATTCTAATATTCTAAATTTTAAGATGGAAATTCTTATACACCTTTTTACCTCCATTTGAGTACTTGCTTTATTCTAAATCACTAAGAAAAAAAAAACCAAAAAATCTCCTGATTATATTCATAATCAAAATTGAAATATAAAAAAAAAATTTAAAACGTCTGAGACATTAAACGTTTTAAATTAAAATGTAAACTCTAATCTTGACACATGTTTTACGCGCCAAATTAAAATGTGAGGCACGGACATTTTTTATAACAACCAACTTATAAAAAGAAAGAGTAATTCATACATGATTAGCTAACGGTATTTCTATTGTTTTATGTTCAACAGTAGTGCCATCTCTCCCTTTGCTCTTCCAATGGCCGGTAAATTAGAACCAATATTACATAATTGTAGCAACAGTAGTGCCATCTCTTCCTCCGCCAACCTTTACGCTGCCCAGCTTCAACTATGCCGTACTCAAAGCCCCACCACCTCATACCCTCTGGCTCGAACCATCCATGCTCACATGATCACTTCTGGGTTTAAGCCACGTGCCCACATCATTAACCGTCTTATCGACGTATACTGCAAATCATCCAATCTTACATATGCTCAACGACTGTTCGATGAAATTCCTCAACCAGACGTAGTAGCAAGAACCACTTTAGTTACCGCATACTCTGCTGTCCGGAATCCAAAGCTCGCAAGGCAGATATTTAATCAAATCCCATACCGAATTCGCGATACGGTTTGTTATAATGCTATGATCACCGGTTGTTCCCACAATGACGATGGACATTCGGCTGTCAAACTCTTTAATGATATGAGGCGAAAAGGGTTTCAGCCTGATGAGTTCACTTACACAAGTGTACTTGGAGGTTTAGCACTTATAGCTGATCGTGAATACCAATGCCAGCAGCTACATTGTCTGGTTTTCAAGTCTGGAAATGGCTTAATTACTTCAGTCGCAAATGCACTCATATCATTGTATGTTAAGTGTGCATCTTCACCGCTGCTTTCTTCATCGTTGATGATGGATTCTGCCAGAAAATTATTTAATGACATGTCTGTAAAGGATGAGTTGACGTGGACAACAATCATTACAGGGTATGTAAGAAATGATGAACTTGATACTGCGCGGCAAGTTTTCAATGGAATGGAAGAAAAGTTGGTGGTTGCTTGGAATGCAATGATTTCAGGATATGTGCACAAGGGGCTTGTGAGCGAAGCATTTGAATTGCTTAGGAAGATGCATTCTTTGGGAATAAAGCTGGATGAGTTTACTTATACAAGCGTGCTCAGCGCCTGTGCTGATGCTGGTCTTTTTCTTCATGGAAAGCAAGTGCACGCATACATTGTAAAAACTGAAGTAAAGCCGGACTGGGATTTTTCAGTTTCTGTGACTAATGCATTGATTACATTGTACTGGAAATGTGGTAAAATTGATGAAGCAAGGAAGATTTTTTATAGGAGTATTGATAAGGACCTTGTTACTTGGAATGCACTTTTATCGGCGTATGTAAGTTCTGGGCGAATTAATGAAGCTAAATCTCTATTCCACGAGATGCCAGAGAAGAACTATTTGACATGGACTGTAATGATATCAGCACTTGCCCAAAATGGGTTTGGGGAAGAAGGCTTGAAACTGTTCAATGAAATGAGATCGAGTGGGCTTCAACCATGTGACTATGCATTTGCAGGTGCCATTACTTCTTGTGCAGTGCTTGCGGCACTGGAGCAAGGACGCCAGCTTCATGCTCTGCTCATCCAACTCGGTTTTGACTCAAGCCTTTCAGCTGGAAATGCTCTAATAACAATGTACGCAAGATGTGGTGCAGTTGAGGCAGCACACTGTCTTTTTCTCACCATGCCTTGTGTGGATTCTGTATCTTGGAATGCAATGATTGCGGCATTGGGACAGCATGGACATGGTGCTCAAGCGCTGGAACTATTTGAAGAAATGTTGAAAGAAAACATAGAACCTGATAGGATAACATTTCTTACTGTTCTCTCTGCTTGTAGTCATGCGGGGTTAGTCAAAGAAGGGCGTCACTATTTTGATGCCATGTATGAGAAATACGGAATAACTCCTGGTGAAGATCATTATGCTCGTTTAATTGATCTTTTGTGCCGGGCTGGAAAATTCTCAGAAGTGAAAGATCTAATCCAGGATTTGCCTTTTGAGCCTGGGACCCCTATTTGGGAAGCTCTCCTTGCTGGTTGCCGGACTCATGGAAACATTGATTTAGGGGTCTATGCTGCAGAGAAGCTATTACAAGCCATACCTCAGCATGACGGAACCTATATTCTTCTGTCTAACATGTTTGCCACTGCAGGTCGATGGGAGGACATGGCCAAGGTAAGAAGACTGATGAGGGAGAGAGGTGTGAAGAAGGAGCCTGGTTGTAGTTGGATTGAGGTTGAAAACAAGGTGCATGTATTCTTAGTTGATGACACCGTGCACCCTGAGATTTTAGCAGTTTACAACTATCTGGAAGAACTGATGCAGAAGATGAAGATAGCAGGATATGTTCCTGACACTAAGTTTGTATTACATGATATGGAGTCTGAACAAAAAGAGTACGCTTTATCTACACATAGTGAGAAACTCGCAGTTGTGTTTGGCCTCCTGAAACTTCCTCGTGGAGCGACAATTAGGGTCTTCAAAAACCTACGTATATGTGGGGATTGCCACAATGCTTTTAAATTTATGTCAAAAGTAGAGGCAAGAGACATTATAGTGAGAGATGGAAAGAGATTCCATCATTTTAGGAATGGCGAATGCTCATGCGGTAATTACTGGTAAGCAGAGATCATGCTGCCACCTGCAAGATATAAGAGGTCTCTATGAAAATATTCCTCTTAAAGACAAGGAAATTCCTATGGCCAAAAGGGGCTTATAAAAAGTCTTTTGAAGTACATGCAGCATTTCAGGTATTTGCAACAAAATTGATGTATGCTCTTGGTCTTTGAATTCCCTTCTCCAAGCCCCAATTCCGGATTAAGAGAGGACAGGGTTGTGTGCTTCTATTCTCATGTCTTATATGTTTTTGTCCATGTCAAGCTTGGGAGCTTTCAGTTCTCCATGTGGTTTCTCTCGATGTATTAAGGAAGCAATACTTACATCCCTTTTTGTCTCTCAAATCTACTGAGCCAGTATCACAGGTTCTGCTCATTGTTCTTAAAGGGAGCTGACCTTGGTGCAGGCTGGAGGGTGGAAGGTTGATTCAACCTGAGCATCATGAGTTCAGGTGGTGAAACAGCCACTTTGTTTGCAGCCGAAGCCTGCATAACTATGGGCCTTCCTGGAACCGCATCACCAGGAGTTATGTGGCATTCTGTTTATCCATCATATCAAAGATAGAATATTTTTCATGCTATAATTGATTAAATGAATTTCTTGACTTATATATGTATGGTTCTTTGCCGAGTGGAAGTTGATCGCTTGTGTTTGGCGCTGCTAAAAGTATTGGTGCATGTTTGCAGACTTGTTCGTTTTCTCTGTTTAGATCTAGCACTGCATAATGCTTTTCGTGATTACTAGATAAATATGTTGTCAATCATGGTAGCTTATAGTATCATCATGTGGTATGGTTGTTTTGAAAATTAATGTGAACAATTATTTGTTTTCTTTTTCATCCCATCAGGAGCTACTGATTACCCATGCTTCCGTGGACTTCTAAAGCAACTTGTTGGCCCTTTGAGCACGCAATTATCTGATCGGAGATCTAGCATAGTGAAGCAGGTATAACAAAACAAGATCAGTTATTCCATGACTATGGCTTCTTCTTAATCGGGTCGCTTCCCCATACTCACACACAATAACAACAAGAAGCAATTGGGATTTGTGCACCCCCGGTTTACCCCTCACTAATGAGGGGTATATTTGTAATTTACTATTATTATATATATATATATATATATTTTTTAAAAAGAGCTAGCTGATAGTTGCTGATCTGTACCGTACAAAACCATAAAAAAAAGTCAACATTTCATCCAAGACCAAAAGTGCACTTTTGATCCAACATTTTTCATCTCCTTTTCCCTTACTCCATTCCAGCCACTTCGCACCTACAACTAAGGTATTTTTTGTTTTTTTGGTTTTATTGAGCCAAAAGAGTGAAATTGATTATTGATGATGATGACTGACTACTGTATTTGTATTTGGTAAAATGTTTAGAGAGAGTAAATTAAAAAAGAAAATTTTATGCAAACAAATATAATCTTGTATCACTTTGTTAATTTGTGCTTTATGAGATAAAAAGATGGACAAAATGACTATGAGAATTAGCTATATTGGTTTAGACTTACAATATGTTCGCAAAAGAGTTAATTAATATTTGTTTAATCTTGAGATTAGAAGCCATTGGATGTATCTCAAAATATGAAATCACGCTGAGGAAAATTATAAAAGGTATTTTTTCTATTTACAAAGACTTCATATATGTTTTAGTACTTATATGTTTATAATTGCTATATTGTTATGTGCTTTAGTGCTTATGTCTTCATAATTGCTATAATGTTGCTTAAATAGTTTATGCATAGACGAGTTTCCCCGACTCTCAGTTATTAACTCATGACTGGGTGTACCCTGGGTCTGCCACTTGAGTCTTATGGATTGCATATTAGGTATTTAAAATTCTAAAAGGTGCTTGTCGCATGGGGCTAGTATAAGAAACTGTTTGATACAAAACAGATAATACTCTGAAGTTGCACAAACAGAAAATGTCTATATGATACTGATGTTTTTAGGGTAAAATGATTTGCAAATGAATTTATATGTTTTATGTGGAGGAATAACAAAAGAAAAGGATCATTTTACTTTCAGATGTGTATTACAATCTAAAAAAAAGGCTGTTTTATAAGCAACCATGTCTGTTTGACTAGAAGGACCTAACCTTTTGTTACTATGTGCTGCTTCTTGTTAAGTTGCTTAAAATGCCCAAATCTATGTAAGAAATGAAAGAGTCCAACATTTGAAGGTAAAAATGTACCAAACAGTCAGTGGAGTAGGTGTCAGGTTCTTACAAACAGCCTAGCTATTGATGACTTGTCTAAATATTTCACGAAGAATTTGGGTGTTTATGGCTATAGATTGTTGGAGTGAAGAGATTTATTAAATGAAGTGGCATCATGCTGCAGCCTTTTCTTGTTTTCTTATTATTCTTTTTTTCTTGTTGCTTATCATACATTTTGAACTTGTTACCTTTTGAACATTTGTCTATCTTAGCTTTCTTGGCTTTATTGTCTCATTTTATTTTATTTTCTATTTTTTCATCTCAGTTCTCAAGTATGCATTTACTGGCACATGCATATTTCTCTTCTTGAAAGCTCTGAATCTTGGAGAATTTCTGTATTACTATATGAGTGTGTAAGCAGCATGTTACAGTCTGCTCTTGGCTTAAAGGCATTGACTATATCACTTCCATATTGGACTTGAAGCCTGTGATAGGGGATTATTTGTATTATGAAGAGAGTCATGATCTGTTTAATATACTAATTGATGTTGTTGATAATTATTACACAAGATTTATTAGTATTTTGTACGTCTCTTTTCCCCAGCATCTATTAATATATTATGAGATAAGGATACCCGACAAGCGATACATATATGGTTTTTTCTTCTCAAAAAATATGATACATATATGTTTTTTTTTTTTTTTTTCTTCTTTTTTAAAAAGAAGATCAATAGTGGTTCCCCACCTACCCCTGATTTTCTTTGACAAGTATTTATATAAGTTGTTCCTCGGTTTCCCATGTTTTCAGGCATGCCATTTATTAAGCTTTTTGTCTTAAGGAGCTCTTGGGAGATTTTGAAACATGTGCAGAGATGTTTATCCCCGTAAGGAGAATTTGAAGTTTCCTTTTATCATGGTCTAATGTTCTCAAACTTGTATTTCACATACTAATTGAAATTCGGGTCCTTTTCAAGCTTGTAGTGATAACTGTATTTGTCATTATAGAATCTTCCAATAACTGCATAAAAACGGTAATATTTATGTAATTTCTTGGTTAGTTCAATTTCCTCATCTGCAATCCTCTGCTTATTTATGGGTTTTGCAATGTGCAGATGTTACGCAATTGCAAAGTTGCCTGTTTGCTCCCCCGGATAGCTGATACTGCAAAAAATTACCGCAATACTGTACTTCATGCAAGGTATGTATCTGCTTTGCCTCTAAGGTGGAGTTCGAGATTGTTCTTGTTTCTCTATAATGTACCATTTTTCTGCACCAGGTGTTGTGAGTATGCACTTCTGATATTAGACTATTGGGCTGATGCACCTGAAATACACCGTTAAAGCTGAGTTGATGGCTTTGTGGGAGGGCTTGCATAGAGCGGGGGCGCTATGTTTATTGATCGTCGCCAAGGGGGCACTCTTGCCCGACTTGTGGCACTCACAATGGATGTAGAGCCCACCTCTCCCATATAAGCCAGGTGTCCAGCTTTGCCGGTTTTAAATATTTTCCTCGAGTGAAAACTGATTCTAAGGCAATCATCAGTCTCATTTGAGAGACTATCACCAAACAATCATATTAAACCGTTGATTGAGGGCTGCAAAAGAATATTGCACACCACTTTGAGTTTTCAGGTATCTCATCTCTATCGTGAAATAAATAAATGTGCGGATTGATTATCAAAATTTGGCCTAGAGGTGAGAAACTTCCTAGATTGATTATTGGATAGTTTTCACCTTTGACTCTTGTAAACCAAAATAAAAATGAAAAAAAAAAAAAAAAACCAAAGTCTTCCTGTTTAGCTTCCTGTTCTGTCACTCCTTTCATGCTCTCTTGTATACTAGCATAAAAACATTGGTTAACAAGACTTTGCTTCAAATGGTCGTGTTCGCATACTAAATTTG
The DNA here is from genome assembly GCA_037974665.1 of Ehretia macrophylla. NCBI lineage: Eukaryota > Viridiplantae > Streptophyta > Magnoliopsida > Boraginales > Ehretiaceae > Ehretia > Ehretia macrophylla. The sequence continues at coordinate 25,521,752 of CM075780.1, forward strand.
CCTTCTGGGAGTCTTTGACCATCATGACCCATTCCTCGAAAGAAGGCAACAATATTCTCCGTAGCTGCAATAATTTTTTCCGTTGATGTTCTTTTTGATCTCTATGCATTTTACCACTTCGAATTTGAATGATGAAGTAATAGAAAAATATATGGGTACCACAAGGAACTTGGAAACAGAAGTTTGTGGAAATGATTACGTGATCGAGTATTTTTTTGGGAAATGCTTGCAAACGATTATCATTTGCCAATAATCACAAGCATGTGTTTGGCATGTGTATTTGTTTCACGCGCTAGAGATATGCTTGTGATTGTTAACAAACGACAACCGTTTGTAAGCATGTCCCTTCAGTAGAAATTAAAACGCTCCATTGAGAACACAAGAATCAACAGAAAATATGAACTATTTTTACAGATTTTCACTTTCTTGTTTTCCGATAAAGGAAAGAGATTTGTTTTAATATGCCGTGACCGGTCAGACAAATTCTCAGTTATTGGGAAGTATGAAAGAATAATAATAATAAAAAAGAGAGAGTAAGTAATATTCTCTCGTTTGACTTGTCTAATGTACTTTTTAGTATCAAACTTTTTTTTTTTCTTTCTAAAATCTGATTAAATTAGTTATTTTGATCAGCAACTTTATAAGATTTGAAATAAAGGGAAAAGGGTGTATGATTTCAACTTGGTCTAATATAGAATTTAAGGTATGAATTTTAAAATCTTTAATAGAAGGGTTTAAATTTATGAAGAGAAATAATTTAGACACGATTAACTAACGAAATTACAACAATAGTATTGCATTTTGATGCTCCAAATGTCACTAAGGCAGGGAAAGGAATATGTAACTAACGGGATTTAATAGTTATAAATTGTTAATACAATCATAATAAAATGATACAAATAATTCACGACTGTTTGAATCTAACTCGTAAACGTTATTGTGTTACTAAGGCAGGCATTGCAAGAGATAAAATTGTTGCTTTGTAAAATCTCTCTTTGTTCGTGGGAACCCTTGAGTGAATTACTTTTAGCACCTTATGTGATGTGTAGGTGGTGCGGTTGCGCTTCCCTTCTTTGTGCCTCAAAAGGAGCTGCCTAGTGCTAACTTTGATCAAAGATTGGGCAAATCTCACAATTAGTTCTTATTGTTTACCAATTTTTGACAATTCATTTTTATTATTTTAAAAGTCATGCGGTTAGTCTTTATTATTTATAAAAATCTCACTATTAGTCCCTATATTTTAGAAGTCACACGATTAGTCCCTATTATTTGTGAAAGTTTCACCATTAGTCTTTATTATTTTCAAATATCTCACCATTAGTCCTTATTGTTTGTAAAAGTCTCACCACTAATGGTGAGACATTTACAAACACTGGGGACTAATAGAGAGACTTTTACAAATAATAAAGACTAAATGAATGACTTTTGAAATAATGAGGACTACTTGTGGGACTTTTGCAAATAATATTGAGTAACATTGTGACTTTTAAAACAATGAGAATTATTTGTCCAAAATTTATAAATATTAGGGACTATTTGTCCAATTTACCCTTCATATTATCCAGAATGTTCTACCCTTTAATCCTTTAGTTATTTTCATCTTTTTACTTTCGGTTGTTCTAAACAGTTCATTATTGGAACTTGTTTTGGTTACGTTGAGAATATAATTTCTCACATTTATAAATCTTGAATTTCAAATTCAACGACAAAAAAAAAAAATTCAAATTCAGTCGTATAAAATTCTAGGTATCGCCTAATACTAATTTGGTTTTAGTATAAAATCTCATATTTTTTGAACATGTGTGACCTTAGTCCAGTCCGGTTTATCTACTTGCATTTCATCTCTTCTCATTGATTCTGTTGTGGCATGAGAAATTGGGCTAGAGTAATAGGTCAAAGCCCAACGCGAGTTAAAGGCCCAAGATGCTTGACCCAATGTGGCCCAAGCCTAATGGGCAATTGACTTATTCAACCAAATGTCAACTAACTCTTTAAAGATTATAAGTCACGATTCACTCTACAATTCAGGGGTTAATATCCCCACTAAAGTACAACCAAATTTCACAAAATCAGAGCTCCCTACAATTGAAAATAAAATTAATAAAAATTGACTTTCAAATAAGTCAATTTTTATCTCTCTATGTCTCTATACACATTATAACAAATTCTATGATCTTTTATCTCCTTATGTCTGCTCTCGTATTTGAAAGTGATTCTTCATTTCGAATCACACGTGAAATAGAGTGCAAAGAATATAATTGTTATCACAAATTCTAAAACTGTCGTAGAAGAATCGGGGTTGCATCACCTATATCATTTTTTTTATTGGTCGGAACCTATACCAATTGAACACGGAACATCAATTGAAAATAAAATTAATAAAAATTGACTTTCAAATAAGCTTGTTGTATAGTCAAGGGTGGAGTCAAAAATTTAATGTTAGGAGGTTGATTTTTTTTTTTTTTTTTTGTATAGTAATTTTTGTACTGTATTTTTTAAATTAGTAGAAAAGAGACTCAATTTTTACAGTTATAAAAAAAAATCAAAACAAGTATAGCACTAAGTAACTCAAAGTTATATATATCTATCTAATAGAAAAATAAAATTAAAACAAGTAGTAATAGACACACACATACTAGCAAAAAATTGACGAAAAAAATGTAACTATAATGACTAATCACGAAACTAACTCCATATTTTTTAAAAAATTTATACTTTTTTAACATTTTACTTGGGGGACCAAATTTATTTTTTTAAAAAAATTCTATTAAATATTCTCTCTCTCTCTTTTTTTTTTACCCCCGATCCTCCCTCTCTCCGCCCCTATATTTATATTGTTCTTGGGAAGTACAAAATGTACTGAAAATTTCATATGGCAAGACGATGGAGCTTGATGATGTGCCCGTACACTAGCGGTTATAAACAGTGTATCATTGAACAGGTGACAGTTTACAACTTACAACTGTATCCATTGAAACAAAATACAGTAAGCTACGACGAACCAGCGTGGTTGTGTTGGTTAGCCTGCCACCACAACACCATTTTCCTTTAAAATAAATGAGTCTTTACAATATTACGAGCAAAATTTATTACGATTTTACTTGTTATGTATTCTCTCCAAGCTCTTTTCATCACTTTTCACAATGCAATACAGTCACTTGTCTCTAGGGATATAGTTCAACGGTAATCGAAGTGAATACATTTTTACTAAGTCGTGAATTACCAAATTACAAGATTTGAAAGTGTTATATTTTTTCTTGACAAAAAAAAAAAAAAGGTGTTATGCTTTAGAATTTTTCTCTTTTTATTGAAGGCTGAGGGCATTAAAATTTATCTTTAGAGTAAGATTTCAAAGTTACTTCAAGAACAAAACCAAGTGTATATTACCTTTTTAAAGATATGCGAGATTTCAAGTGATTTACGTCCGTCGTAAAACAAATAAAAGTATGAATTGGTAAGTTGTCTATTTTTGGAGTCAAACTCTAGAAAACCATATTGTTAACAGTTAAGCACACACTTGCGCGTTTGTGTGAATTATTAAATTTCTATAAGAGTGTAACATCCTCTTAAATGATTGCATATTAAAATTGGCTTTAGTCTTAAAAAAAAAAGGAATATGTGGGATTTTCAAGTGATCAAATAAGGATAACCAAGAATATCTTAAGAGACTGTGACAGTGACCATTAACCACGCCATGTGTTGGCCAAAGAACAACTCCTTGTATTGAATGCAGAGGCTGTGTTTGAGGAAGAAAAAGAAGTAAATATCGATATAACTACTTGGACCCCAATGGATTCCCCCTGTCTACTAGTAGTACTAATTATTCATAAATGTCGTATTATATGATTGCATTTATTTACAAAAACACTGCATTTTGAATTTCCAGTGCTCTCTTTTGGTTGTTAGATGAAACTAGACGATAATGTTTTAACGTCATGAGAGATATTGAAAGTGATGAAATAATAATATAATTAAATTGGTCTGAATTTTTGAGTGTAGAGATTAAATTACTATATCATCACTTTATTATTATTGATCTTATTAAGTGATTACCTCATCAAAAAATTTAAACTGTCAAATAGGGGTTTATTATATTATTTATTATTTTCAACATGTCCTGCAAGTACATGCAGAGTTAGTTTTCTAGTCTTACGCTTGTACAATTTTAATATTTTTGAATAGGGAGTTGTGAGTTTCAAATCCATGATCATTTGGTGCCTAGATTATGATATCATATTAAATGACTATCTTATTTAAAAACTTAAACTGTTCAAGAGATATTTATTATAATATTTTTTATTTTCAACAAGCATTTGTGGTGGTGCTTCAGGATTAATCCAATATATTACGTCTAAAATTAAAATTCCAAGATAGGCTAAAGCTAGCAATGGCATCACGTCTCTCATAAAATATAATATTTTAACATTGCTAGAGAATCAAAATTCAACAATATTGTTTGCACTTACTTTGGGAGGGTGCTGCCTCATATATCACTATCCCAGTTACATTTATCATTGTCACGATCTCTAGCCTGTCGAGTTCATTCTTATTCCTGTATACAATGCATGCACCATAGATGAGCAGGAACTTAATTTCAACCACATCAACATTGGCCTAGATGCTTTGGGTCCATTTTTTTTTTTTTTTTTGGCTATATTGATGCCCCCACAAGTGGAGATGCATTAAATACATCTACCCTATCCTTACATTTAAAAGAATATATGACTTAGTTCTAAAGTTGCTTAGTTATAATCCAATCAATTGGTGTTTTAAATGATTAATACTTTCAAATTTTATAATTTTTTTAATGTCAAAAGTTAAAAATAAGTATTTTTTTATTCTTTTTATTATACAACGATACTGTCTTTGGTTATGTACATTCCATTAATAAAATAACAGTTCAACTGTAATATTTAATAATTTTTTTAATCTGATCAACTTGTAAATGTATTTATTAATCATTAATTATCATCTTCAATACCTTTAAACAAACAAATCTTTCTCTAGTACCTTCCAATCACTTTTTATAAACAAGACAACTTACCATGGATAATACAATTTAATAATATGATCACTTTTTCTAACAAATAATTAATGTATTCCATCATATTCTAATACGTAAAGAATTCATAACCCTTCCAAAGAAATAAAAAAAATAATGCCCTTGTCAGATTATGTATCTAATCTATTCACTAAATGTAGCAAATTGCTAATTATAGTAAGCAGCTGTAACATAGTCTCATACTAAAAATGGATTAAGAAACACGAAGTCAAAAGTCAAAACACTTGGATCACTGATACCCGTACATATATGCTTTTCTTTGGTGGGTCCCGCCACAACTCTAAATTTTTGCACAGAATCAATAAGTTGCACATTTTTTTTTTGGTCTGAAATAGGTTGCCACTTCACAACAAGCTCTATTTGCATCATCAATCAAGGCCCCCTTGAATGTGTGGTACATAGTAGAGACTTGGAGTTTTAACAAAACCGACCAATACAAAAGATTGGGTTAATCTAGTGATATAACGTTTTATATATTAATAAAAATTTTATTATATTTTGAGTTTAAATTAATTAAAATTTTTTTTTTTAAATTTTTCATTGAAGCTGCACGAAATAAAAATACATCAATAAAGAACGTACTTAGAAAGAAGTCTCTGCACGATCAATAGGTGTTGTTGGTGTTTCGATAAGTTCCGAAGGAGACTGTTGGCAGTAAGTGTTCTGATAAATTGAGTTTTTTAGTTCTTTCTATTTGATCAAAAATCAATTGACCTAGCAATGAGCGGGTTGAAGAAAGAACATTTTAAATGCATTCAACAGGAATTGAATTTACAAATTTGTCTTTTTACTTGTATCAAATTAATTTAAATCATATTTTTTTAAATAGAATAACGTGTTTTAAAATTTAAACTTTAGTGTTAATTTTTTTTCTTTTTTATCATTTTTAGTGTCAGTTTGAAAAATTTTATTTCTTTTTTTTTGTCGGTGAAAAACTTTATTTCACGTCATAAAGAAAAGGAGTGGACAATACTAATGGTCCAATCATTATGACTATTACTAGTAGTAGTTTTGATGCAACACTCTATAATGGAAGAAATAAGGAAGCAGTGGACAATGATGGGTTGGTTTTGTTTCCAACTGGATATAACTTGTCGTGGATAACAATGATTTGTCCAATACATAATGTAAAAATCAATTTCGTCCTTTAATTTTATAATAATAATAATATTATTATTATTATTTTTTGGCGTGACAATAAGAGAGAAATCACTCTTATCTTTGTCTGAAAAAAACGACACACTACTGTGCATTAACAATTATATCAATTCCGAAAAAAAAAAAAAATTTATATCAACACAAAAAGGCAAAGCAAAGCAGCTAAGAAAGAGAAAAGAAGCCAAAAAAAAAAAAAAACACACACACACACACCCCCAAGAAGAACCACATAAAACCGCTACCAATTCACTTCCCCTTAATACTTTTCACTTTTAGAACAACAAACCACCAGAAACTGCAAAAACTGAATGACAAATAGATTTGATTGACGTTTTTAGAATTTCCTGATACATCCGTACGGAAGATAATTTGTTAGAGAGTCAATACGACACGACTTTTATCCGTGCTTTCACTATATTAAGAAAAGAGGATGAATCATCACTGCGTTCCGGATTTTGAAATTGATGAAGATTACTCCATACCTTGCTCTACAGGGAATAGTAAGAAGTCTTCTGCAATGTAAGTTTAGATTTTGGTGTACTTTATCAGAAAAATTAGTTGAGTTTGGGACGTGTTCATGTTGATGAGTACTGATTTTACAGGGCAGAGGATGAGGATATCATGGAGTTGTTATGGCAAAACGGTCAGATGGTGGTGCAAAGCCAAAGATCTGGGAGAAAATCTCACGAGGCGGCGGCGGCGGTGATTCCGAATGCTGAACAGTCTTCTTCTGCTGCTGCTGCCGGAGAGATCCGATCAGCTGCAGCGGAGACGGCTCAGCAGCATCTGTTCATGCAAGAGGATGAGATGGCTTCTTGGCTACACTCTCCGTTGGACGAGACGTCGTTCGACCGCGATATCTACGCCGATCTGCTTTATCCTCCGACGATGTCTGCTCCAGCTCCGTCGCGAGAATTTCGGACGAGTGCACCGGAGATCCGTCCAGAGCCTCCGCCGCCAGCAGTGGTGGCGCCGCGTCCTCCTATGCATCCTGCCTCCCCTAGGTTTCAGAATTTCATGCATTTTTCAAGGCTACCGAAGACGTCGGCGACTGTAGCCATGGAATCGGCGCCGTCGAGTTCGAGTAAGGCGGTAGTGGATTCCAACGAGACGCTGGTGGTGGGCCCCAGATCTAGGGCTTCAACTGCGCCAAAAGTAGGGTGCGGGCCCATGAGCGGCAATGAGGCGGCAGGTACATCAACAACCGCCAAAGAATTAACGTGTGAGGTCACGGTGACGTCGTCTCCTGGAGGATCAAGTGCCAGCGTCAGCGCAAGTGCCGAACCGCCGCGGACGCCTCATGGACAGAAGCAGCCACCGGGGACGGCGGAGGACCGGAAGCGAAAAGGCAGAGAAGCTGCTGACGACGATGAGGGCCACAGTATGGTGAGCCTCTAAACATAATATATTATTCCGTGTCGTTTTATTTTATTTTTTAGATTTTTATTATTTTGTTCTTTTCCCATGTACTGGTCTCGTCTAACGTGCGCAGGTGCGGTTTACGTCGTTTAGCGTGTGCACACCCGCCCGTAGTTACTTACTTCGGTGCATTTTAGCATTTGGCTGTGTTTGTCGTTCAGTGAATTGGCAGTGTATTTTAGCATTTTGCAGTGTTTGTTATTCGGTGAATTGGCTTTGACAAAAAAAAAAAAAAAGTGAATTGGCCGAATCACCTGCTTATAGCCGTGCACGTGGCACTAAAGTACTCTATTTTCACCTGGTACCATCTTTGTCTTCAGCCACGTGTATCGCATCCCGACCGCAAACTTCTTCCCAATAGGTCAATGCATTTAGACACAACAAACGTCAACATATGCCATGTGCTGTGTCACAGTCATCTGACTTTGTCTTGTTCACTCGAGAAATTATCGGATCAATTTGAACTGATATCGATCTTTTAATATATTAAATATTAATAAAATTATTATTACATGCAAGTTTTAGTAATCATGTAAAAAATTAATAAATCAATTTTAGGCTAATTCAAGAATTTTTCAGACATATTGCAGTTAATCATATAACCTGTTTTATTTTTATTGGACCATGTATCGTGCATTCACAGTACGACATTTGGATTTGTTGCACCATGTTTAATTTTTGTTACACCGTGGCATTATGTTGCAAATGTATAAGATACTTGGGAAAGTCCAAAAATTACCTCGCTACTCTTAGTTATCTAATAGTGTGAACTTTTTTTTGAATAGATGACTTTTGTCCTTGTAGAGGACGCGTTTGTCATGTTGCTTATTAATCCTAAGTAATTTGTTGCAAGATAAAATTGAAAATAAAAATTAGGTGAAATGGTCAAGTAATGATTTGTCAAGAATAAGGGTCCAAGTTCGAACTTATGCTCTTTCATTATAAATATTGTTCCATTCTTAATTGATTTAGAGCATCATTGGGTCAATGACATGCATCATTGATTTTGTAGCTTTAGATGGATCTAATTGATCGTGCTTGAGATGAGTTTATTGTAATTCAAAAAAATGAAAACAAAACAGACAGAGATCTAACTGCAATAGTACGCATGTCACACACAATTAAGGATATATCATTATCTTTGCTCATTATTATCGATTGATGAGTGACTTCAGGGTGCTTGAATGATTGGAAATGGAAAGAAAAAGAAAATAAAATTCCTTTAATGTTATTTAAGGGCAATTTTTGATATTAAGATAGTTGATGTGGCTAATCCAAAGAACAAGTTATGATACATTAAGCATGTTGATGAGGGAGGTTATAAAGGTTTAAGAGCATACAAGGGAAACGAGTTTTTATTCCGCCAAGGTGTTACACTCGCTGGCAAGCGCTAGGTGCAACTAGCTATCGAAATGGTTGATTCATCTGATTTGTGTGACAATGATCAATTTGCAGCAAGTCTTTCTTTGTTTAAAAGAGAAATAATAACTTAACTGTGACATCCATTAGTTTTTCATCTATCTTTTTCCTATTTCCTACCCCCATATCACCTCTTTGGTTTGAGTACTTCTAGTAGCCAGTGATGGTGGTCCAGCAATCTCAGCATGGTGTCGGTGACCATGGACAAAAATTATGCTTTTCGAAAAAATTTGATTGTGAACAATGTTTCTTTACGGTTTTATTGTTTTCTATGTAAAATACAATGTGGAAGTTTCAGATAGTGTATTACTTTTGCAATGAATATCGCAAGAAATCCGAGTGTATGTTCTCACTCTTGAAAAATTATGAACCTGTGGAATTTGTAATCCATTTTTAATTTTCATACGAGTCTAGTTAAGAATTATGGCCTAGTGGGGTTTGGTTGAGGATATATCACTTTGTTATGGTGATCTGATGCGCATCTGCAACCGCAAAGCTTGTGCTGAATGACATTTAAGGTAGAACTTAGAAGAGGGGGGCAAAGGGTGCTTATGTGGGTTGCAGCGTTATCATAAGTGTCAGATATGGTACTACGGAGAGATTTGATTATCCTATCATTTATGTGAATTATTGAGATGATAAAAGCATCGGAAGGAGTAGCGAGATGGTATGAGGGTTAGAGGCACAACTGAGTGGTGGTTATATGGCAGTTGATTGAGTCTGAGAAATCAAGATAGGCATGTTCACTAATGAAAAAATTGTACATTCATGAATTTTGCTAGTATTCAACATCTGTCACCATTTTGTTGTTTGGAAGCCAATATTACACCAAAAGGGCATCTATGCTGTCATTTAACTTTGGTCTTGGTTTAACTTAAGTTTCATCTTCCAAAACGCAAATGCAGAAGATCCTTAGTAGATCTGCTTTGGAGATTGATTTAAACTTTGTTTTGGGAGTAGGGTTGGCCATTGTGGAAGGACTTTTAACAGTTCTTGCCACACGATCTAACAACAGTGAAACTGTCTCCTCTCCTAAGCTTCAGAATCTCATGGCCAGATCACTTTAATACAGCATATGTGTTACTAGAGCAAGAAGTGAAGTTTATTTTTCCCTCTGCTTACTGTTGCATGTCAATCAACAATATTACCAATATATCAGTACACCTTAGAGGCTCACAGTGAGATATTAGGGTCGATAGAGAGATGTACCCTGAAAACTTAGAAATATTTCAATTTGCACTCCTAAAAATAATTTTTATTAATTTGCATACCTAGAGTTTAAGTTACTCAATGTAGTGTCCAAGCCCCAAGTTGTTACAAACCTTGATGGAAATTGCTCTAGTGCACACGGTTCAATGTTTCTTTTGTTGTAGCACGACCAATTTCCATTAAGTTCTCCAATGGTGTTAGACCTTGGGGGCACATTAAGAAATTTTAAGAAAAATTGGATTACAAGTTTGCAAAAAAAGACATTTATGTGTGCAAAGTGAAACATTTTCCTGTCTTTTGAGATTCAAGTTGCTTCTAACCCACAATATTAATGCATTTTACCTACAATTGAACATAGATCCCGTGTTGGACTTGTTAGTTGTTTTGGCAGTAATGTGAAGCTCTAACTTTGATTTCGTATAAATGGAAAGCAATGTGGAAGGCAATGTTCTTTGTCTAATTTATGATGATGAAAAAAGGAATCGTTACTTCTAATAATCTGCACAAAGATGTAAACCCTGATTACAAATAAAATTTCTGGCTCTGACACACTAATAGACATTGTGTTCTGAAATATGAAATGCCACCATTTTGTTCATTATGTTTGGATGATTACTCTTTGCCTTGTATGTACATATGTGCATCAATTCTTAACGCTGGTGGTTATAATTGAATAGCTTTCTGTGAAACCTATTTCTTTGACTAACCTCAGCCTTTCCTGATGCAAAAGGACCTTGAATTTGAGTCTGGCGAGGGAAAGAAGCAAGCCCGTGGATCAACGTCTACTAAGAGATCTCGTGCGGCAGAGGTTCACAATCTCTCAGAGAGGGTATGTACTCTTTCTGTACTATTTTAGAGCTTCTCGTGTTTCAGTTCTTTCAAGCTTTTGGTAACTTTGCTCTTTCCTCATGTTACCTTTACCCAATAAGAGTACCATTTTTGCAGAGACGTCGAGATAGGATAAATGAGAAGATGAGAGCTTTGCAAGAACTCATACCCCGTTGCAATAAGGTGTGAATTATGTTAATATGTATGCTTGTATGACTTACATATAATGTACTCACAGAAGTTATCACCTCTCATCTCTAAAGCACTTTTGCAGCTACCTCTTTGATATTACTCTGTAGTTGAATCTTTCTTTTAATGAATTTCAGTCAGACAAAGCTTCAATGTTGGATGAAGCAATTGAATACTTGAAATCACTACAATTGCAAGTGCAGGTATGCTTCCCTGTAGTCTTCTTCTATTCTTTCCTGGCTTAAAAAGTTTGTCTCATTGTTGGATTTCAGAAAAGTTGTCTCGTTGTTATACGCCAAACCATGGAATCTGTATACTCTGAATACTGATGCACCTCCCTGTTCCATCACCCTTGCACTTTCTCCTCTATTTAGTTAGTAACTAGCCAGAACTTTGTCACACTTAACGGGTGCTAGATATTTGATATACGTTTTTCTGGAATATGGTTTATGAAAAACTGAAAATTCCATCATCAGGAGAGCCATTCTTAACTATTCTTAATTTACTAATGTTTTTTTTTCTGTCCAAAAAGCAATTTACTAATATATTCTTTTGTAAAGTACTGATTCTTATCTGCCATTCTCATTTCCCTCCCCCCCCCCCTTAAAGGAATAGAGTATATCCATAATATACTGGAGGTAGATTATGGGATTTACGCTGCCTGGTTGTTGGGTAGATCATAGTTTTATTCATCCCTCTTTGCCCTTCTCATCATTTTTTTTCCTCTTCATTTTTTTCCTTTTGGGGTTGTGGGGGGGGAGGGGGGCTGTGTTCAATAGTGGGAGGCGTCTAACACTGTTCTAGATATCCAAGCGTCACAGAAATAAATTCACTGGATCCCCCAGAATCATATGTATGTATCATGTCCCTGCAGTATGCACATTATATTTCGTCCAACCACCACCTATCAGATCTTATTTGCTCAACCATACAAGGACAAATTTGACAGGAGACTGGTCCATAATCACATACAGATGAAATTGAGGAATTTTCTGAAATGGCACCTAAAATGATGTCTCCTGAAAATTCATATTTCTTTGATTAATTACTCATGCGGGCATGTGTCGTATGGTTTATACATCAAGATTAGATGTTCTAGTCTGCATACCTCTCTTTTCTGAATTATTTCTCTTTAGTACAATATATCTGTATTGTTAGAGTATGCTTCATAGCTGTCCTGAATTATATGGTATTTTGTTTAAATGTGGTATCTCTGAATCTCAGATAATTACTCATCTGTAGCAAGTTACTTCATGCAATTTAAAAGAAGATTTAAATTCTAACTGCTCTCTGCAGATGATGTCTATGGGATGCAGCATGGTCCCTATGATGTATCCGGGAGTCCAGCAGTACATACCGGCAATGGGCATGGGTATGGGGATGGGCATGGGGATGGATATCAGCATGAACCGGCCAATGGTTCCATATCCACCTCTCCTACCAGGTTCGGTGATACCAAATCCAGCTGCCGCAGCGCATATGGGTCCAAGGTTTCCTATGCCAGCATTTCATATGCCACCAATTCCAGTACCTCATCCATCCAGAGTTCAGACGTCTAACGCAACAGATCCTATGCGAAACTCACTTCATGCAAATAATCCAAACCAGCCACAGCATCCAAATTTCGTTGACCCATATCAACAGTATCTTAGTTTCCACCAAATGCAAGTACCGCTGCCACAGGCAAGTTGGTCTCTTATACTTGAATCAGAAACTGGATTTACTCTCTGATAAACACTGATAATTTATGTCAGCCATTTGTGTAAAAATTGCCTTAGGCTATTTTTATCTCCTACATAGTAGTTTCTTGCTTTACTATTGTCAGCCATGCACCGAGTATATAATATAACATACTGACAACATCAGTCGTGTCCAACATGTATATAGCCAACATGTTGGTGGCTATTAGCATGAGTTAATTGCCACAATAAACAAAAATAAATGTCAGCATGTGTGGGGCAAGGGATCAAGCTATGCATCCTTATGCCTCGTGATCTCTGTTTTTCATTGCTGGGATTGGTATGACTAGTTCCTTCAATTCTTTCTGCAGAACCAAGCAGTGGTACAGCCAGGTTCTGAAAAGCCAGGTAGTAGCAGAGAAGTTGCCAATCCTGAGAATCATCAATCTGGTACGTTAATCGTTCATGATATTTTTTACGATCATTGTCTACCTTAAATTTTGAAGCTTGCAGAAAATCTTAAGATTGTTGGCTGGGGGCAAAAGGAGGTCCATCTATGCCTTCGCTGAAGGTCATTTTCGTGTCAATGTTACCATATCTATGACAGCCGGAAAACACTTATCAAACTTTAAGCTTTATCTAATTATCATAATACACATACAAATTTGTCAAAAGAACTTCAGCTATGTAAGAAAAGGAATATTGTCCTCTGTAATGGAGCTGCAGTGTAAAATTATCTATATTTAGCCTTTTGTTATCATAATACACATACAAATTATCTGTAATGGTGCCAGGTGGCTGATGTAAGAGGAGCCGATCATGGTAACTTTGATGTTACAAATGGGGAGGTCGTTTGGACACTCTTGGAAGGAGGACCATCAACAATTTTTGTGCTCTTGCAGGTTGATATTCATCTGGATCAATAATGGGAGGCTTTCAACGACTAAATTTTGTAGAGAATTAGGGAGAGACAACCGAGTAAGGTTACAGCAATAGGCTCATACTTTATAACCTCGGCTTATATGTAATTAACTATCGTAACGTGAGTTGAGTTAAGTAATTTTAGCCTTTGCTTTCTATCCTCACCGCATTCCCCCATTAAGCTTGGAATTCATATAATCTTGGTGTGATTTTGTACATCGAGGGGAATGCCATAGGTTTGTACATATGGGAAGAATTTTAATGGTCAGACGGTATGGAGCTTTCCATTGCTGCAGCCTCTCAAATACCGCGAGGAAGGAAAAAGGATGGTGGTTACACTAGCCTTCATCGCGATAGTCTGATGAGATGGTGGCCAGTCGCAGTCTCCAACACTCGGTAAACGCATTCTGGCTATTTATGTTCTTGAATCCTATTAAGATTTATTATTACAGGAATAAGAAAATTGCTGTTAGACGTCTCTCTTTCCCCCCCTCCCTCCCTCCCTAGAGGTCACTGCATCATCTTTTCTAGAAGTTGTTGTATTAGCTAGTAGCAGATACACTTGCTCGCCCGCGGGTGTTGGCGTCTGGAGGGTCATTCGCAGTCCGCATGTGTTGGCATTAGGGAGAACTGTTGAGGTGTGTTCTCCTCAGCATTGTGGCCACAGGTTGCGGATTTGCATGATCCACCTCTCGCATTGTAGCCACAGGTTGTAGAAGAAGGAAGACTACAAAACGGACGAGAATATACATCAGAAAAATCAGAGTAAATTTGATCAGAACTTGTTAACTCGAAATTGAAATTTCCTCAAATCAGAGTAAATGCGATCACAGATAAAATCGGCAGAGAAAGATGTGATGTCAAAAATTGAATAGTTGCCACTGGCCGTTTGGTAAATGGCATAGTTGTATGTTTCTTGTTTTATGTGCGAGAGATTTCAAAATTAATTCTCGGAGCATGCAACATCTTTTGAAATAATGTAAAATTGACTTAAATATTGTGTTAGTTAATGTTTACCTTCTTACCTACATTGCTCTGTCAAGGTTCGAGAATCGAAAAATGTCATTACAGTTCATTCAAATCTTATCGGTAATGAAAGTTTTTGCAGCGGTAAAAATTTGTAGACATTTTTCCTTTTTCTTAATTTCTGGAGGTTGGGGCTAGGAGGGTGGTCATAAATCGTAAGACTCTAAAGCAGCGTTTGATGCGGTGTGAGATGTACATTCTTGATACTTGTATATAACAGTTTATCTTGAAATTTTTTTAATAAATTGCTGTCATTTTAAAACGATAACCGTTAGTGGTGATATGTGTACCACATGGGTTTCACATAGACTAAATGTCTGTTTTTTAAGATTTTCTCTCTATCTTGTATATGAGTGTTTGGAGCTCTTTATTCTTTCAGGCATCAAGAATTTCATTGCATGACTTACAAAAATAATACATATTTTTCATATGAAGAGTGAGATATGTGGAGAACTTTGGAGAAATAAAAGTGCAAATCTCAAAGATTTGACACAAAAATAACACTACTTACATCAATGTTGCAGTTACTATCCATCAATAAATAAAAAAGCACATGATTACACAACTTCAATCTACCAGAAGGTATTTTGATAAATATTTCAGCGCATGGATCAAGCATAGGGGAAAAATGTACAAATGGTTGATATTGTTTTTCAGAAATTTTAAATTTTTTTTTATTGTTCAAAATTAATCAATTTAATTTTTATTATTTTTTAAAAAATTTCAAATTCATCTTTATTATTTAAAATTAGTCAATTTAATCCCTATTATTTTTTTAAAATTTTAATTTAGTCACAATTTTTTTAAAAAATATTGAGGACTAATTTGAATTTTATATGAAAATAATAGGGATTAAATTAAAAAAATTTTAAAAATAATATGGACTAAATAAGTTAATTTTGAACAATATAAACGAATTTAATTTTTTTTATAAAATGATAGAGATTAAATTAATTAATTTTAAATAACAGAGATAAATTTAAAATTCGGAGAAACAATAGGTACTGTTTGCGCCATTTTCCCTAAAGCATGATTCAATTCTTCTTGTCACTCTAAAAATTATTAAATTAAGGACGACATTGTGTCACATTTTGAGATATAAGGGCTTAATTAAGATAATCGAAACTATTGGGGCTTAACTGATAAATGGGAGAAGCTCTAGGGGCTTATATGTATTTAACCCAATCTGCAAAAGGACCCGACCTATAAATATTCAGCTGCTCTCACCCCACTCCAAAGTTTTCTACTTTTCTTGAAAGAGAAGCCAAACTCTCTCTACAAAAATGGGTCAGGGCACACCGGGCGGTCTAAACCGGCAACTTCCGGGCGACCGGAAGAACGAAGGCGAGAAGAAGGAGAAGAAATACGAGCCTGCGGCGCCGCCGGCTCGAGTCGGCCGTAAACAGCGCAAACAAAAGGGACCGGAGGCTGCGGCGCGGCTCCCGACCGTAACGCCGTTAACGAAATGCAAGCTAAGGCTACTAAAACTCGAGCGGATCAAAGATTACCTCTTGATGGAAGAAGAGTTCGTGGCGAATCAGGAGAGGTTGAAGCCGCAAGAGGAGAAGACCGAAGAGGACCGGTCCAAGGTCGACGATCTGCGTGGCTCGCCGATGAGTGTGGGGAATCTCGAGGAGCTTATCGATGAGAATCACGCCATTGTTTCGTCGTCCGTGGGCCCAGAGTATTACGTTGGGATCTTATCGTTTGTTGATAAGGACCAGCTTGAGCCTGGCTGTGCCATTTTGATGCATAACAAGGTATATTGGATTATGAATTTTGTATTAGGGTTTTGGATTCGTGTCACGTCCAAAGACCCGAGTCTACAAACAAAACTAGTGCGGTAGATTTATAATAACTGTGTTGGGCCTCCAATACAGGCATCACAATTGGTGAGCTGGGGTTGGGGTTTATTGTTTGAGTTGCTATAAATTGAGAAATTAAGGTTTTGAATTGATGAGCTAGGCTTAGGGTTTATTGTTTGATGTGTTAAAAATTGGGAAATTAATGTTCTTTGAACAATGAACTAAGGATTAGTTAATTTTAATGTGCAGTTAATTTATTAGATAATTATATGCTCTGTTTTGAGTTGGTTTCCATTAAGAAATGGCAAAAATCTAGGCTTTGAAGTTTTGAGCTAGACTAGCAAATATAAAGTTTTGCCCTAGAATGCTAAAATGGGCACTTTGAGGTTTACACTATTGGGGTAGCGATTGTTTTAATATTACTGAGTTACTGTGGGACTAAGGTTTAGTTGGAATTGATGCATAATCTCTGTTTTGAGGCGGATTTGATTGGAGAATGGAAAAAATCTAGGTTTTGAAGTTTTAAGCTAGAACGGTAAAATTGGTACTTTTGGGGTTTTTTAATATTGGTCTTTTCTAGCCATTGAGTTAAAAATTTATTGCTGAGTTACTATAGAACTAGGGGGATATGGTTCCTGTAATTAAGGGTGGTGTCATAATTTTGTTCATGTTAATGGGTGTTGTTATCTTATGCTTTTCTTTTTTGGAGAGTTGAGATTTGTGTTGATATGCTGTGCATCAAGCTTTTTAGGTAGTTATTTATTTTGGGATGTCAACGACTGTCCCTTAATTGTATTAGAATTGTCTTGGTGAATTTATGGAGAGCTTTTGAAGTTGTGTTGTAGCTTGTGGAATGGGTACCCAAATGGAGGGGGGGAAAGGTTCAGGGACTCATAGAGGTATAGGCAATCAGGTTCATATCCCTGGTAGTTTTGTAGTAATGAAGCCATAGTTTAAAAGGAACCCTGTTAATAAAGCTGCGCCTATATGTAAAACCATAATATTACCTTCTCCATCAGCTCATGGAGACAGAAAGGAAATGAGAAAAGATGATAGAGAGGAGAAGGAGAGAAGGGGAAGGACAGAGGAAGGGGATGCTGAGATTATAAACTAGATTGATTTTATATTTTACTGTCCCAGTTTCATGTCGATCAGCTTGTTCTTAGTTAGGATAATGTCAACAATTACAAAATTTAGTGGCTTTCTTCAGGTTCTATCTGTTGTTGGGCTTCTGCAAGATGAAGTAGACCCCATGGTATCTGTAATGAAGGTTGAGAAGGCTCCATTGGAATCATATGCTGATATAGGTGGGTTGGATGCCCAGATCCAGGAAATCAAGGAAGCAGTTGAGCTCCCTTTGACTCATCCTGAATTGTATGAAGACATTGGCATCAAACCTCCGAAAGGGGTTATACTCTATGGAGAGCCTGGCACAGGCAAAACCTTGCTTGCTAAGGTTTGTATACTTCATTATATTTATTTTTTGTAGAGAAACTTCCCAAATGTTTTGACTGAATGTTTCTGCTTTCCCAACATGCAAGGTGCTGGATATGAATTTGTAGGTGTCTGGCACCAAGTTGATATTTTATGATTTCAGTATCATGTGACAGAAAGATACTGTTATAGACTTATGCATTACTGTCTATCCCTGTATCATATGTATACATGTATATTGAGATCACTTGTTCATCTATCTAAAAGATTACATTATTGGATTAATTATGTTAGTAATCAAGATTAAGGTAAGCAATTGGTTTGGGGCATTGAAATTAGAATGTCTTTTATTTTTCAAAATTGATTTTTTCTTCTTATTATCTATATAAAGAGTCAAGTATCTCCATGAACTTCTGGAATAAATTGAAGAGTTAGACTTTCAAGAAGGAATTAGAGAAGCTTAGGGAGTGATAAAGGTCGCAGCATATTGCACGGTGGCTGTGGATTGCACTGTTAAGAGACTTAAAAGAATAATAATGATGCAGACTATGGAGATTAAAGGGGAGTATTCGATGGAGTGAAGTGAATATAGAGAGGAGGAGTTTGTAAAATAGGGAAATTTGGTAACATAGGTTGGTTTTGGAAGGATGAGACTTAGGAAGAGAGGGGTTTATATGAATGTGGTGAAGAGAAGTAAAGGGATTGAAGCTGTCAAGGCAGCTTGTGTTTATGTGAAAGAAGAAAAGTAGAAAATGAGGCCCTCTCTACTGATAAAGAAATGTAAAGAGTCGAGTACTTTTTGCCTTAGAGATCCTCTTATGTGGTGCATTGAGAAGAGGGATTAGGGAATTGATTCGGTTATTCACTTTTTATGAGGACTTTCATTTCTTGATTTTACTTTTGTAATTGAATCTCCCCCTATTACTTTATCCTCGTGAGGAAGATACTGAGCTTGGCTGGACTTATAGATTGCAACCCAATATATGAAAATCTTGCATTTATTACTTTGAAATGAAAAACTTTCCTTACTTTGGGGGGAGTGGTGTGATATCAAGTGAAAGATTAATCATACTTTGTAATTGGGATCTTGGTTAAGGTTTGATTTCATCAATTCACCTCATTGAAAATTTCTTATATTCATGGCATATGCATGTTGACTGAAAACGACACCATGTGAGGCTACTTTCCGAATCAAGCTCTGTAGATATGAGAAGCGACACAAGATGCGTGTAACTTGTCTTCATAGTTGGCACAACTGAGCACAGATTCTTTGAATTGGGTTTGCAATTTGTGGGGCTCTATTATATACTGTTGTGTTTCTGAATCGTATATCAGTTTGCCTCTCCGTTTCTGGTTTCCTCTTTTGTTTTTGTGGTTGAATAGCTTATGATTTGCCATCAAAACATCTCTGGCAGAAGTTCTAGCTTACAAACCTTTTGTTTTTATTCAGGCTGTTGCAAACTCCACAGCTGCAACCTTTTTGCGCGTTGTAGGTAGTGAATTGATCCAGAAGTACCTGGGAGATGGTCCTAAATTGGTGAGGGAACTATTTAGGGTTGCAGATGACCTCTCACCATCAATTGTCTTCATTGATGAAATTGACGCAGTTGGTACAAAAAGGTCAACATCTCGACTCTGTAGGCTGAAAAGATATGGATGTCAATATGGATATTGATGTTTAACATATGCTCTGGTCAGGTATGATGCCCATTCAGGCGGTGAACGTGAAATTCAGAGGACTATGTTGGAACTGCTGAACCAGTTAGATGGTTTTGATTCAAGAGGAGATGTCAAGGTGATTCTTGCAACAAACAAAATTGAGAGCTTGGATCCTGCTCTGCTGAGGCCGGGAAGAATAGACAGGAAGATCGAGTTCCCTCTTCCTGACATAAAGACAAGGAGGCGTATTTTCCAGGTATACTGCCATCTTGGTTTGTAATTGCAAGCATGAATACCAAATAGATGCATACTGTACCCGCCTTTTCAATGATTGTGCCTTCAAATCTTCGCAAGTCTCTTAGTTGTGGTGATTGATGTGCAGATCCACACTGCAAGAATGACATTGGCTGATGATGTCAACTTAGAAGAATTTGTGATGACAAAAGACGAGTTTTCTGGAGCAGATATCAAGGCAATATGTACTGAAGCTGGATTGCTGGCTCTAAGAGAGCGTCGTATGAAGGTGAGGAGCTAAGCACCTTGGCTGGGTTACGTCATCTAGCTCTTTTATCTTTGGGCTCAATGACAAGTAAACCTTTAATTAAGCAACTTATAGTGCCAATATCCTTTGGGGCCTATATATTATGGAAGTCTTTTATTGTCTTACCTTCTGTACCCTTCTGAAATGATAATGTGATTCATTCATTGCTCTTAACAAGGTTCTGGTTATTGCTTTTCTGATAAATTTTTTCAACTGTTTTAGGTAACTCATGTAGATTTCAAGAAGGCAAAGGACAAGGTTATGTTCAAGAAGAAGGAAGGTGTACCAGAAGGACTCTATATGTGATGATCTTAGTCTACACAGACACGGTCTAATGTGTATCTCTTGTTTTTCAGATTTTTCGGGGACTAATATATTCGTCCTTTGGGTAGTTTTCTGCTCCCATTGTTTAAAGTTAAAAGTGTTTTTCTATTCCTCATCGCAAGGATGGAATTCCATTTCGATGGTTGATTCTGTTGGCCTTCATTTTTAATTTTTGTTTCGTTATTTGTATCAGTTGTATTTTATAGCTTGGAAGAAGTTTCGGGTTGGATTAAGAGAAGTTTTTTTCTTTGTGTTTCTATGTTGGCCACAAGTGCAGTTTTTAGATAAACAGTTATTATATTGAAGCCAAGCATCTATCGCTGTTGGAGTTAAGCTACAGGACTGTGACACTGATTCCTGTGTTTTACATTCGTAACTGCATATTTACAATAGAATTTGCTTCTATATGGAAACTGCAAGGGTGCGGATGTGAAATAGAGAAGTGGGCCAGCAAGTGTGCGGTTGGTTCCGAATAGAAGGTGAACCCATTTATAATATGTGGTGATCAGTTGGATTTTTGATTAATTAACATCTCCTTTTTTTTTTTAATTGACCTCCTCCTTTATTTGATTCGGAAAGGGTAGTTAG
This sequence comes from Ehretia macrophylla, assembly GCA_037974665.1. Classification (NCBI taxonomy): domain Eukaryota; kingdom Viridiplantae; phylum Streptophyta; class Magnoliopsida; order Boraginales; family Ehretiaceae; genus Ehretia; species Ehretia macrophylla. The sequence continues at coordinate 25,543,013 of CM075780.1, forward strand.
ATTGTCTATTTAGACCTTTTCAAATTTTTTTTGTGATGATATAAAAATTCAGTCGATAAAGTTTGATTATTTTTAATAAATTTTTGGGTACAATAATACATTTTAATACATGTATTAGTTCAATCAAAGTTATCTATAGACTTTTTTAAGTTGATTTCAAACTACTACCCCTAATAGAGTAAACCCTTTCTGACTCTACTCAAATTAGGGGTAGATCTAATAATGGAGTTGTGCGAGTTACAGTTTACATTAACTTTACAAAATATTTCAAAATAGTTTTTATCTGAAAATTACTTATAATTTCACTAGTCTTGATTTTCAAAACTGATTTAGTCCTACTAATAGACCGTTATAGATTCGCTCATGCTTTAAACTATGTAGTTTGACACTTTCCTGACGAAGAGCAAATAAATTTCATTTCTGCTGTAACAGTAACACCACCTCTCTACAGTGTGCTATCTCTTTGTTCATTTCTGTCCACTCCAAGTCGCCATGCAACGTTCAAGTTGAAGCTTACCAGAAATTAGTTGGTTTCTGGACCACAATTTCTGTAGATTTAATCCTCACACAACATCATAACGAAACGAAAAATTAAAGCATTAAAAGAGAGAATTAATAATTAAGGAGCAGCAAAATAAAAGCATATTACAAGTAGTGGAATAAGTTTTTCCAGAAAAAATTACAACAACAATTAATTCAACGCTGAAGCTTTGGCAAACTCGGTTAGAAATGCACCAAAAAACGACTACTAACTGACATAAACACTGACTTTAACTAACTTAACCACCAAACCCTAAAAGAGTCTCAAATATATATAGCATAACACTGACTTCAGGGGTATGGAAGTGTTCCAGCACCAGATCCACCACCAAGGCCAGCACCACCACCAAGGCCAGCACCGCCACCAAGGCCAGAACCACCACCAAGGCCAGAACCACCACCAAGGCCAGAACCACCACCGAGACCACCCAAGCCACCAAGTCCGCCACCAAGTCCTCCACCAAGTCCACCACCGCCACCTACGCCGCCAAAGATGCCTCCTCCAATCCCAGAGCCACCACCAAGACCACCAAAACCACCTAGACCACCCCCAACTCCACCAACAGGTAATCCGTTGCTACCAACACCACTGAAGCCTCCAAGACCACCGAAGCCGACAACATTCTTTTGGTCGTTTAGACCATTGTCGTTAGGCATGTTTCTAGCAGTAGCATGCACTGCGAAAAGAACAAGAAAAACGATGATGCACAACTTAGCCATCTCAGAAATCTAACCTCAAAAGTGTGAACAACTCTTGTTACCTTTACCTAGTCACTTGAATGAGTGTCTTTGTTCCTCTTGGTGTCTCCTTTTTAAAGGCATGATCTGATGATAGGACCTTGCTGAACAGTTGTGAGTATTCAATGAAATTAAATGCGATCCTATAGGGTTTTTTTCAATTTTTTTTTTATTTGCTTTTTTTTTTATTTTATTTAAAGCACTCCTAAATTATTTTATATTATTCACTATGTTATACACGATAATAATTTCGAAAGTTTCCTCATTTAAAACAAGAATCATATTACTAAAACAAATGGCTAGTGGTTTTGCTTTCTTGATTTCAGCTTAATGTTGCAATTTTTCAATGTTAACTATTTAAACCTATCAGGTATTACAGGCCATTGTTGGAGGTCCCCCATTGAGGAATCTAAAACATGAACTCCATTAATGTAGATCACGAGCTAAGAGCATGCATGAAATTTCACTTCCACATTATTTATTCGTTACAAAATATAAAACTATTGCATCCTGTTGCAAAATCGTTACATATGCATGGTTTCGTTGCCAAATTCTCTACTGCAAATATATTTTTATAAATAATAAGCAACAGTTTTATAAACTATTATAATTAAACTATAATTTTACAACTTTCGTGAAGAAAAAATGGCAAAAAAATATGTAATCGTTCCAAAACATTTTAGCTTATACAATGGTAAAAAAAATCATAGCAGAACCAATTTTTTTTAAGAACATTTACTACTATAATAAGCGCCAATAGTTTTCTTTTCTTCTTTTCCGATCGTCCTAAGGACAAAGTTAATGTGATTTGACAAACCATCATCACTGCTTCACCAATATGTTTCCCAAAATCAGCACAAACCACGTCGCCAACGCGTGATAAATGTTTAGGTCATCAGCAACTAGGGGCGGATCTAGGGGGGAACCAGGCCCCTCTTTAAAAACTTAATGTATATATTTTTTTGAAAATAGGTTTTATTTCCCTAATATATATTGTAAAAGTTATTAAGGTATATAAGATATGATTTAGCTAATTAGTAACAAGTGTAATTTTCATAAAAGAGGTGTGAATTCGATACCCAGTGATAAATTTTTTTTTTTTAAAGAAAAATCTTTTTTCTTTTCCGCATACTCCCCCCGCTCCCTCCTCCAAGAATTGAACACTAGACCTTCCAAAACTTAAATGATAGCTCTTACCTCTAGACTATCAATTAATTATATGATAACTATACATTTTTTTAAAACAAAACTACATCTTCCTTTTTTTTTTTTTTTCCTTAAAAACAAAACTATGTATGTAAATGATACTTAGGTATATGTGGATTACTTTCCTCTTCCTTCACCATCTTTCATCAAATATTTTTCTTCTAATTTTGTTTTATTTTGGAGACTTTTTGTATTAGTCTAAAAATATTATATAAAAAAAAACACTGTATAAAAAAAAATCTCGGCCCTCCTAATTTTTATTTCTTCGATCTGTTCTTGTCAGCAACGTTAAATATGTTACGCGCACATGTCCTAACCAAAGGAAAATGCATTATATATAGAGATAAGTGATAAGTTAATCTTGTAGGTTTAACTAATAACTTTGATTAATTATTTTAGCCTAGAACTAAACTTTAGGTTCAAGTAGTTAGTCTCAAGTTTACAACACTAACCTTGTTTGTAAATTTGGGGTTTTTGAGTATGTTTCGTGGTAAAGTATATACGTACAGAGCCAGTGTTCAGTCTGAGTGTTTCTGCCTTTTACGAGAACTTGGAGGGTGAGTGTAATTGTACGTATTTTTAAACTTACAACATTAATATTATTTGTCTATTCTAAACCTAACGCGTGACAATAATGTCTCCAAGCTTTAATAATGCCCGTGGCCTCGGGGAATGCAAGACATGATTCAGCAGCATATCTCTCTCTCTATGCAGAGAGCCAGGCGCTGACAGCTTGCAAACCTCTTGATCGCGTTAATGGTGGAGTTGGTACTGAAGAACATTGACCACTCTAGTTGGGAAAGTAAATGCAGTGTCAGAGAGTTTGCTGAGTGTTCATAAATTTTCATTATTTCTCCAAGTTAATGCAGTTGCAAGCTCTTTGATTTTCAACCACATATGTCGGAAGGTGGATCACCGATTCACCAGTTTCGCGATGGTTATCATCTTCTCGATGCCATTCAATAGTAAGCGGGAATTGCAGATCGCACTCATCCCTAATATTTTTAAAAAAGCATATGTAGTTTTTAAAATATATATTCTTAGTTTAAAAAATTAATTTATCTCAATCAAAACAAAATTATTTATATATAAATATTAAATTTTGTGTTTAGCTCTCACTGAATAAGAATTCTAAATCTGCCCGTCATCACCTAAATATGCATGGTCGTTTTTATTTGTTGAATGAATATAACAGTAGATTTTCTTTTTGTTGAAAAAAAGATATAGCCTTTTTTTGTGATTTAAGGGAGGATTAAACATTTTACATCACTTAAAAATTATATATGGAAATTAATCTTAAGATCTCTCACATTTAAAGCAAAAAACATACTATAAGATCAAATAGCCAGTGGTAGGATATGGCCTTTTCACTTGTGCAGAATCGCACATTTTGTACACTGTGATGGATGATAATTGTTGACAAAATATAAACTAGAAGCCATTGATCTTAATTTGTTATAAATTCAATATGAGTTTACAGCAACAATTATCATAAGCCTAGTCATCTTATTATGTATACATTCAACTTCATTGACAAGATTGACAAAAAAGAAGAAGAAATCCTTCAGTAACAACTTAAATTCGCTAAAACTCCATTGAACCTCAGGTTTGTAGTACCCAAAATATGGCATTCAGGACTTCGGCTCTATTTTTCAGATAGCTAATTGTGTTTGTGTTTGCTTGAACCCACACAGCAACGGGTCTACCTTAAGCCACAAATTAGGAGATTCCTATATTGCCTTGCCAAAAAGGATCTTGTGGGACTAGGTCTGTGACATTTCACATCGAATATTTATAGTGATTGTGAGTGATTTATAAGTGAGTGTTATGGATATAAAAGATAACTGAAGTTAATTATTTTGAGCCAGTAAAAAAGAGAGTTCAAGTAATTATTTAATTTCTTATACCTACAATACTAGTCTCGCCTGTGAATCCGGAGTTCTGTGCTTGGAACGTGACAGATGGTATTAGAGCAGGTCACTAACCAGTGCAGGAACTAAGTGTTATGCGGGACAAAGTGCTACACCAAGGAGACGATGGGAGCCACCTCTAAAATCCTTCACCGCTTGGTTGTATGTGACATCCCACATCGGATATTGATAGTGATTATGAGTGATTTAATTATAAGCGGGTGTTGTGAGTATAAGAGATAATTGAAGTTAACCATATTAGGTCAGTAGAAAAGATGACCCAAATAGTTATTTTCTTATGCCTACAACACGAGTCTCGCATGCAGATTCGGAGTTCTGTACTCAGGGCGTGACAAGATCGGGTTGCTAATAGCTATCAAAAATGTGATTATAGAGGTAGAAACCATATTATCTAATTCATAGATCGACGGATGAGATGAAAGCTAAGTTAGAAACCACATGATGTAAGTTATAGATCTATAGAAGTGAAATCCACATAATTTTAACTAAGGGGAAGGTGAGGGAAAGAGCGGGAGGCAGAAGACATGGCTAAAGGCGAAGCTTGAGAGAGAGAAGCTGTAAGCTGTTGAGAGAAAGAAAGATGTGTTTCAATCCAAATCTGACTCTACCCCTTTAGTCAGGGGTTCATCATTATTTATAGGCAAACCATTACAAAGCCTAGTAATACAAAGCGGAATCTACACTATTCCTGACAAGGACTAAAGCAGCTTCATTTAATAAAGGAAAAACTGACACGACATAAAGAGATTCTTAATAATTCACAATAAGATAAACCTGACGCGACTAAAGCAGTTTCCTTTAATAAAGAAAATCTCACTTATTTCAAACAGACAAACGAGACATGACTTAAAGGGAATCTGAAGTGACAAAAGATTCATGTCATATCCTATTATTATAACATGACAAACCTATTTACATGACATGAAGCTTCGTCATGGGGTCCACCCGAAATTACAGGAATCCTGTCTTCAATGAGTCACCATCTGTCTTTATTGAGATCGATATCATCCCACTCCTGACTATTTTGGCTAAGATCTCCCTTCCACGGGTCATAGTCAGACCCAAGGTCTGCAGTGAAAAAGTCATCCTCTTGAGAAAAACACTTGAAGGCGAGAATATGTTCATGAAAAGTGGGTCTATCAGGAAAGCGGACGTGCCAAAATTCTCGGGGATCAGAAACATCTAGACCATGTGCTCGAGCAGTGGCACTCTTGACATTAAGACATTGTTCCCAAGAAATAAAATATTCCCAAGGCTCTTGTCGGAGGTGGAAATGGTTGATTGGGATGATGGTTGGTGGAATGACTCGATTCCAAACATCTGTGAGGCGAATGATGAAAACCTGCTGGTGCTGTATAACTTGATCGGTGATGAGTGCCGGAGGGTCAAATGACTGAAACACCTGTGAGAATAGCTTGATGAAGTAGAATTCTGGGAACACACGAACATGGCTCTGAATGAGTTCTGGATCAAAAAGAACTGCCATAGGATAATAATTAAGCCAATACCAAAGATACAAGAATTGCATCTTCGAAAAGTCATAATTATTGAAATCAAGAATTGTATCCCATGGTTTTTTATGTTGGGGACTGTGACGAACAACGTTGCGAACATAATAGACAGAGGATAATAGATCAATAATTCTCCTGAGCTTGTTCTCAACGAATTCTTCAAAGAAATAAGCGATCTGGCTTCTAGCGAATGATCAGAGTATTTTTACTCTGAGCTCTTCAGGTAGTACTCCCAGAAATTGAGCTTGCCGATCTGGACTCAAGTCATAAAATGTTTGGGACTATCCATCAGTAGGATCTGGATCTAAGCTGGAACTGCCTAGAATAAGACCTGGAACAAGGGAAGATGGAAGCTTGCGTCCATCTGGATTTATCAAGCATACAGTTTTCTCTGATGGTGGAGTGCGAGAGAGAAAATCAGCAAGGATATTCTCTTTGCCTGGGATGTGTCGCATTGTCCAATTGAACTAGAAAATCCATTATGTCCATCGGATGAGTTGTGGATTTGGAATATCATTCTGCCTTCTTTTAAGAACACCCTGAAATCCTTTAAAATCTGTTTCAATAATGAAAGGATTTTGAGCAAGATAAAACTTGAATTTTTTGATTCTCTGAATAACTGCAAGAACTTCTCTTTTGAAATAGGGATAGTTGCGCTGTGCTGACGTGAAAGATCCTGATTTGTAACCACAGACTTGTCTGTATCCATTGTCTTCTTCAATGAGAATTGTGGCCCAAAAATCAAGGGAAGCATCAGTCTGCAAGATGAGTTGTCCTTGACCTGGGATCTTGAGAGGAGGAAGTGTTTTACATAGCTCTTTCAGCTTCTGGACTGCAACTGTGGCTTCTGGAGACCAATTTCCAATGTTAGATTTTTGGAGGTACTTGGAAATTTGGCTGGTGTAGTTGGCCAATGATGGGACATGCGATGAGGCATAATTGATGAGGCCAAGGAACTGCTGGATCTGTGTAACAATTCTGAGTTCATCAGGAAAGTCGAGGACTTTGCTTGATATGTGGTCCTGTAAGAGAATGTGTCATTCTCTTATCTGCAAACCAAGAAAATCAATAGCATTGAGACCAATTTTTATCTTGGATTCAACAAGAACTAATTCATGATGGTAGGTTAACTCCTGGAATTGTCAGAGATGCTGGCGGTGTTCTTCAGCCGTGTTACTGAATACCAAAATATCATCAATGTAGACAATACGGTGCTGCGCAAGGGGTCGGTATACATCATCCATTCTGTGTTGGAACTCGGACGGTGCATTCTTGAGACCGAATGGGATGACATTCCATTCATAATGTCCCTATTGAACAACAAAAGCAGTTTTGAATCTATCAGCTTCAGTAATACCAATTTGCCAAAATCCAGATTCATATCAAATTTGGAGAAGAATTTGGCTTTGGATAGCTTCTGAAAGAGTTGTTCCTTTCTTGGAAGAGGGTATCTGATATCTTGCAATTGATTACTAAGTTGGCGATAATCTATCACCAATCTTTTCTTTCCTCGGACTTGTTCAGATCTTTTGTTGACATAAAAGGCATGACTTTCCCATGGAGATCTGGATGGTCGGATGAGACCTTTCTCAAGTAGTGTCTGTATTTCAGCTTGACAAAGATCTTCATCTTTTGGCATTCCTGGATGAGAGGCGGTTTGGTGTGGCATCTGCCAATTTTCTTTGTAAGGTAGAGAGACAAAGTGTTTCTCTCTTTCCCAAAACTTGTTTGGAAGATCACCACAACAGGAAATGAGGAGGCTTCTTTCTTCAGCAAGTTCATCATCTTGAATGGCTGAAACCTGTGAGGGCAATTTTTGTAAGGATACCCAAGGGGTATACTGATTATGCAGGAATTGGAAACCATCTGTTTGAAATGAGAATGGAGCAAGTAAGGTGAGAAAATCCATTCCTAAGAGAATATCTTCACAGCATTGATCATACTGGTAAAAGTTGTGTCGAACTGAGACATCTGGGGATAAGTGTATGGGAATATGGTCATGGAATATGCTTCACTTGAAAATCCACTACCAGAAGCAGTGGTAAAGGTTTCTTTGGAGGAAATCCAAAATTTAGGAGGAATACACTTGGATTTCATGAAAGAAATACATGAACCTGTGTCTAGAAGTGCAGTAACGGTGATAGGAACATATCCTGGAGGGTTAACAACAAGCTTTATGTATGGCTTATAGATCTGTCCTGGGGTAAATGTAGTTTTAGAAGTGGTAAGGATTGGTTGTTCTGTGGTTTTGAATATTTTGGCTATGGAGAGGGTTGGTTCAGAATCAAAGGATTCGGATTCTGAGGTGAGACCTGAGGATGAGGCTGTATCAAGGTTAAGGACGGCTTGATCTGGTTCGGAAGTCCACGTGTATAGCTGGTCATCAAAGGTTTGAGTTGAAATGAACTGAACAAGTTTGACTGGTAGCTTTTTGGACTTTTTGAGGTAACAATCTTTTGCAAAATGTTCTTTTTTTGCACAAAGAAAACATTTAGTGGAGGAAGAGGGTTTTGATCTCTTCTTCACAAATCTGAATTTCCTGAAAGGTTTTCTGGGCTTGTGAAATCTTTTCTGATGTTTGTGCTTCTTGTATTTGTGACACGAACATGGAGAGTAGCTGTGAGCATGACAACCAAACTTTTGGAAATTTTTTATGCAAAAGGTATCCATTATTTTTTGCTCGTTGCTCTTGAGAAGTTTGCCAAGTCTCTTGGACTCGCACTGATCTCTAATGAGCTTTCTGGCCATCTGGTACAAGTGAGCAAGACTCACCTGTCTTAGATCTGTAATATTGACTCGTTTGAACTCTGTTTCGAGCAATTCAGGAAGGGGTTGTGGCATGTTAAAGACGAACGCCTTCTTGATGGTTTCTATATTTTTTCCAAAGGTAAAATACAGAGCTTCCTGTCTGAGATAATAATCTCCAAGTTTTGCAACATCACAGCATTTGTTGAGTAAGAACTCCTTTTCTGCTTGCTCAATCTCTTGGGCTATTTGTCCTACGAAAATGGCTCGTAGACATCTTAGAAACATTTGAATAGGATTTGCATCTGTGAGGATGATCTGTCTTTCTTCTTCTGTTAGCATCCTTGTCCACCAACTGCGAAGTGATCCTGTAAAAGCAGCAACAAGACGGACAATGATATCTCTTATTTCAAGAGTAGAATTTCGGAGAGATTTTCCATTTATCCATGCATCCATTTTCTCAATATATTTGAGTCTGTCATTACGAGGGATGACATCAATGTTCCGGAATTGCTTGTGATCTGGAGCATATGGGATGGAAACTTTTCTTTCAATGTTTTGTTGTCTTTGAGGTTGCTGTTGTGGAACCTGTGGGACTTGTGCTTGTGGCGGCTGTTGGTTCCGGTGCTCACCAGCTTGGGAAGTTTCTCCCTGGTCATTGGTTGTTTCTGAATCATCAGGATTAGTTTGTACAGGGTTGTGTGTACGTGTCCTTGTGGTGTCCGTGTAGAATGGAGTCACATGAGTCTGCATAAGAACTGGTCCATTGTATGGAGGAATCGTCTGAGAGGACGAATTCTTTTCAAACTGATCAAAGGAGTCAAATGACAAAATGACTGAAGAAATTTCACTGGGACCTTCTTTCTCGTCTTCATCACCCTACCCAGTTGGGATAATTTTATCTTTGGAGAGATAATGAGAAGGTGGTGTGGGTTCAACCCAATATGCTTTTTCGTAATTTCCACTTGGTATCCAGACTGCATGATCTGGCTTTGGATTATGCTTCAAAGGATGAGAGGACTTCTTCTTTGGCTTAGCTGGTTATTTGAGCTTTTCAGCAAGTCATTCTTTTTTTCTGTTGAATTCGTCAGAATCAAGGTAATGCTTCTCTGAAGAAGATTTTTGTATGTTGATCATGTTGACGCTGTTCCAAGAACGAACTTGTTCAGAAGAGGATACAGATCGTACAGTGACATAAGAGGATTTATACACGGCTGTAAGGGCTGCTGGCATGTGAGGTAATAGAGATTTGAACTTTTGTGTGAGCAAGGAAGTTTGGTAATATGAGTATGGGTTTAATGGAGAAAGCTTGAAGAGTTCACCTGGTTTGGTAGATGGAGGTGTTTAGGTTATGTCTACCTCATAGTGAGATGCGGAAGGATCAAAGGAGGTGACTTCAGAGTTGTTAGCAACAACTTCTTGTTTTGGCAGGGGAAGATTAGCCATGGTGGATACACTGGTCACGACTGGACTTACTGCGGGACTTACGACACCTTTCATTCACTCTTTAACGACTATTGCCCTATTGCCAAAGACTTTAGTGTTCAATACACAAGTATAGTTTAAGACCTTCAATACCAGAATAGGGAAGTGCTACAATTAACTAGGCTCTGTTACCACTAAGGGGAAGGTGAGGGAAAGAGCGGGAGGTGGAAGACATGGCTAAAGGCGAAGCTTGAGAGAGAGAAACTGTAAGCTGGTGAGAGAAAGAAATAAGTGTTTCAATCCAAATCTGACTCTGCCCCTTTAGTCAGGGGTTCTTCATTATTTATAGGCAAACCATTACAAAGCCTAATAATACAAAGCGGAATCTTCACTATTCCTGACAAGGACTAAAACAACTTCATTTAATAAAGGAAAAACTGACACGACATAAATAGATTCCTGATAATTGATAATAAGACAAACCTGACGCGACTAAAGCGGTTTCCTTTATTAAAGGAAATCTCACTTATTACAAACAAACAAACGAGACATTGTCACACCCCAACTCGACCCCTCCTACAATCAGTCAGGACGTAACAGAATTTCGGCAGTATAACGACAGTAATTAAGACACCGAGGCTCTAAACCAACCTCTTAAGAACAACATGCAACCAACTCCACAACCATTCAACAATCAACTCCTCAATTAAAATAAACAACATAGAACATAATCATATTATACAATAATCATTCCTTCAACAACCCATTCATAGTTATACGCCTCCGTTCCAACTTAGTACATAGGCCATTCCAACATTTCGCAATAGGTTATACAAAACATGGTTTTACAACAACTAAGATAATCTCATGGCAATGACTCCTGCACATAAGACTCATCCACATACGACACATTTCCCTCTTCAGGAGGCACATTCTCGTAGTCAGAATCAGTAACACCTGCATGCATGCAATAATTGAGAGTGAGCTTATATAAAACAAGCTCAGTGAGGATTCGATAGATCTCTAACAATATTTAATATACTCCTTGAAAATGATCCTTTGAGCAGTAAACACACAATAAAACATCAATAACAATATAAACACATAACTATAATGACCAATCAATAAATGATACTCTAGTTGGTATAGCTCCAAACGCCATCACGATCTCAACCATTCTTCTTGTAACTCCCCATTACTCACGCACCCAAGGTACCTCACTAGCCTCGCCCTCCTTGACACCTCCGTCATGCGAGCTGGAGGTAGTCTTTGATAGTCATGCCGTTATCAACCTGACAGCCCGATGCTGCCCGAGAGGTGGCACACACATACCAAGACTCAACAATAATAATAAACATCATTCACAGGAAGACAATCTAGAAGAATTGCCTAGCTCCCGGTTCGTCAATCATCAATCAATAATCATCAATTATCATCAATTGTCATCAATATAACATCAAGTAATCAATTAAACAACAAACAATTAAGTTAGATGACAAAGTAGGCCATCCAACTTAACATGCATTAAACACGTAATCTAACCTTAGTCTAACCATTTACAACTCACAATTCAATCACTCAAATACCACCCAATCAACTAAACGCTCAATTCAACAATTTAAAGAAAGACAACTTAAACTTCAAATAATCATATCTTGCATTATACTAATCCAAACAACTCCAAATCAGTTTCTAACACTCACCCATTCAATCAACTACATTAGCCCTCTCGGAAACCAACCAAGACACATCAAAATCAAGCCCAACAACCCTAAAACCTCAATGCACCTAGGCTGAAATTTTTGGATTTTCACACAAACATCGCAATCGAAAATTTGGCATTATAACAGCGTTACCACGTAATTAACAAACTTTTAAAAATCGATAGCAATCGATTCCAACCACAACAACTCAAGATATTCATCAAATGGCCAATCTATCAACTTTAAATACCTGAAAATAAATAATTTTGCTATAATGGTTCAAACCTCGTAGTAATACACATAAAAGATCCCTAGCATGCATTGAGCAATAATATAACTTCAAATTAACATTCTAACGGTTCAATAATCAATTATATGCAAAAACATAAAAAATGACTTTTGAGATCTAGAATTTTTCTCTCACCTTTGATGTGTTTTGATGCAAGAAATGTGTAGAATGGATGCCCAACATGTGAAATCAAGCTTTGAATGAAGTGATTTGGACTTGAATTACAAAATCTATGTGAAAAATGCTTTGAAAAACCTTGAAAATGCCTTCTTTTTGCCTCCCCTTGGAATTTCGGTAATGTGTGTGTAAAATGAGTGTGTTTTGTGAGCTTTTGATGTGTGTTGATGATATATTAAGCAAAGGTCAAACAAATAAAAGAAAGTCAAAGGTGGAAACTAATTATTTTTAGTGTTTTCTTGTATTTTAATTCATTTTATTGACTACTCTTGCTCAAATTAATTATGCAACACCTAAAATATCTCAAGTAGTTTATTTTTAGGTGACAAGAAGTTTTACATTCAAACAATTTCACCCGAGTCGGCTTAAAACTCGATTTTCTGCAAAAGAATGTGAAAAGTCATATTATTTATTTTCAAATGTCTTTTGAATGCACAATTAATCTAAAATCATTTAATACCACATATAAGTACATTTATATTAATATATACTAGGTCAACGAAAGTCAATGCAAGAATCGGGTTTAGAAGAAATTACTATTTGGCTAAAAAACGTCACTTTTCGCCCGAAAAGTCTATTTAAATTACTATTCCGTTTCAGAATCAATTTTTATCGAAAAGTCTATTTAAATTACTATTCCGTTTCAGAATCAATTTTTATCAAACATGGGTCTATTAATAATAGATGACTAGGTTTTAAGACGTTTAAAACACCCTTGTAAAAATTTTAGCGGACAGGTGTTCAAAATACTATTCACAAAAATCGTCGATAAAATTTCTGATGCCGATTTTGATGAAAATTTCATAAATGCACACATAGCATGTATTAGGAATATAAATCACATATTTAGCACATTCTAACTCATATAACACATAGACAGGTCAAATCATGCAAATCGAGACAAAGACACGCAAATCGAGGTAAAGAGAAAAAAACTGGGGTTTCACATTCTCCCCCCCTTAAAACAATTGCGTCCGCACAATTCTCGAATTGACAGACAATTAATTCCTCAATCGTTATACTTAACAATACTTCTCTTAGTTCTCATTTATCTCTTAGGATGACACCTAACCAAAGACCTCAAAAGAACAAACTCTTTTGACTGCAAGATGATTATCATAATTCCAAGACAATCTTCAATTCATAATTCTCTCCTACCTAATATCATATTGCATATGAAAGAATTCGCAACTCCAAAGTCTTAGCATGACACCACTATTTATCAATCATCCCTTACTACACAAAAGAGCTCTATGAATACCCCGAGGGTTTAAAAACTCATTCACGATAACATGAATGATAACTGATCAAGGGAATATCTCAAAAGTGACATTGGTCAGAATATGGCTCTTATGAAATTTACAAGGAAATAAGAATATGGAAAGTCATATTCGAGCCAACAATCAAGTGAACAAGAGATCAAACAAGTTAGAGAATCAAGATGCTAATAGTTTAATAAGGAAGCATGATAACCAAGATAAGAAATGTCTTAGCACCTATCAGTTAAATAAGTACGAACAAAGGATGATGACGAGTCAAAACAGTGCTGAGTATGTTGAACAAAAATTCCTGAACAAGTAGATATTTCAATTCTCGATGATTGTTCAAGGAACCAACAAGTAAGTTGTACTTTAGGCGAAATGAAATTAAGAAATAAGAGATGATTAATTCAATAGAAAACATGAGTGGCAAGAGTATCTCAACATGCAATAACCAAAGAAGTATAAATAAGAAGGACAATGCCGAGTATACTGAATGAGCAATTACAAGCAAAGTAATGGCTCAGGATTTAATAATAAAACAATAGGATTAACAAGGATCAACAAGAATGACAATGATGTACTTAGGTAGGGAGTACATCAAGCAAGTGAAATTCGAACAAGTAAAATGGTATACCAAAGGAAAAATTACTTTCAAATGAATAGTAATAGGATGAAATGAAATATTGAAATCAATGGCTGGAGATATAAAATGAAATATAGAAGTCTCAAACCTTAACTCCAATAAGCGACATTGCTATAAGAAGCAAATATGAATGTTAAGAATAGAAACAATGTCAAATGAGTATAGGATCCATTAATACAATAAGCAAACTTTCAAGAAACAATTGATAGGCTAGAAAAGTGTAACTCTCTCTCAAATAAGTGAGAATAGAGTAGAAAAGAATAAAAAGACCAATAGAATAGGAAGCACAAAGGGGGTGTCCCACCTACACATTTAAATACCAACAAGTCAAATCCTACAATCTATCTTCCTCCAAAACAAGACACTAAGGAGATCTAGAGAACCTAAGGAGTCATAACAATCACCAAACAAGATAAATCACTCCAAAATTTTACATTCCGTACCAGACCAATCACCAAACAAGATAAATCACCGATTACCTAACAAGATTGACTAATGAAGACTCCAATATCTGATAACACAATACAGATTCATACGAACCCATTATAACACAAGAGAATCCCCAATCAACAATTTAGAAAGTCATACCACCTAGAACTCAAAAGCTCGATGTAGGCAAGTAAATGTTCAGTCACCAAAATGCATTCTTATTTCTTCAAATAATTCTATCTCCCAACAATTACATCTTCGAATAAAGTAACTTTAGTAAGGAATCACTCCAATTGTCTCCAAGGTTTAAAGATCAAAACTCCAAAATATCCATTAATAATATAGCAATCCTAAATAGTAGAAATATTCACATATTATACCACACGTCATTCTACTCACAAATATACATCACTAATTCCTAAAATAAATTCATTCTAAAATAACCTCAAGGAAGTATAGTTTGAGCTGAGACTCCAAAAGTGTCTAATCACAACCTCACAAAAACCTCAACTTATGATCCATCTCCAAGTAATAACAAGTTAAACATGGCAACAAAAGTAATTATAATCATCAAGATACATTGCTATTTCCTCGAACAACTTCATTCTTGCTAAAAGAACATCAAGAACATATCCATTAAACTAAGACTAAAATCCATAAACATAACAATTAAAATCTCACTGATAAACTACTAGAATAATAACAATTCAAAATCATGGCCTACCTCTATTTCCGAAAACTCTTGCAGTCATCCTTACTTCACCCAAAGGAATTACCCACAGTTATAGCATATATACAATTATATCTCATGAAAACAAGTACCAACATATTACATGATTATCATATATTACAACATTATCACATAACACACAATTTAGCATATAAGAAGCCAACATCACATAAACAGGTTATATCACAGAAGTAAATTATAAAAAATTAAAGTCACATAAGCAACAAACTTCACATAAGACAAGTTGATCACGTAACTCACATTGGTCACTTAAAGTACATTGAGCACCTAAAGCACGTTGTTTCACATAAGCTAGTTATAAACAATTAAAACCACATAAACAACTAACATCTCACAGACACTTCAATCACATAAAACACATTTGTCACATAACACACATTAATCACAAAATGCATATTAACTACAACACATTGAGTACGTAAGACACATTATCACATAAAACATATTGACCACATTAGTTCACTTAACACATAAAGCATATTGATCACATAGAAAGTTAGACACATAAGTAAATTAATCACATAAACATATTAACATATGTTTCACTTTTCTTTCACTTAATACATACTTGCATGCTTAGACCACTACCCACATTCCGAGGATATCCCGGTTGACAGCTAATCAAGCTCTGATACCACTTAAATGTCACGCCCCAACTCGACCCCTTCTACAATCAGTCAGGACGCAACGAAATTTTGACAGTATAACGACAGTAATTAAGACACCGAGGCTCTAAACCAACCTCTTAAGAACAACATGCAACCAACTCCACAACCATTTAACAATCAACTCCTCAATTAAAATAAACAATATACAACATAACCATATTATACAATAATCATTCCTTCAACAACCCATTCATAGTGATACGCCTCCGTTCCAACTAAAGTACATAGGCCATTCCTACATTTCGAAATAGGTTATACAAAACATGGTTTTACAACAACTAAGATAATCTCATGGCAATGACTCCTGCACATAAGACTCATCCATATATGACACATTTCCCTCTTCAAGAGGCACATACCCATAGTCAGAATCAGTAACACCTGCATGCATGCAATAATTGAGAGTGAGCTTATATAAAACAAGCTCAGTGATGATCCGATAGATCTCTAACAGTATTTATTATACTCCTTGGAAATGATCCTTTGAGCAGTAAACACACAATAAAACATCAATAACAATATAAACACATAACTATAATGACCAATCAATAAATGATACTCTAGTTGGTGTAGCTCCAAACGTCATCACGATCTCAACCATTTTTCTTGTAACTCCCCATTACTCACGCACCCGAGGTACCTCACTAGCCTCACCCTCCATGATACCTCCGTCATGCGGGCTGGAGGTAGTCTCTGGTAGTCATACCGTTATCAACCCGACAGCCCGATGCTGCCCGAGAGGTGGCACACACATACCAAGACTCAACAATAATAATAAACATCATTCATAGGAAGACAATCTAGAAGAATTTCCTAGCTCCCGGTTCATCAATCATCAATCAATAATCATCAATTATCATCAATTGTCATCAATATAACATCAAGTAATCAATTAAACAACAAACAACTAAGTTAGATGACAAAGTAGGCCATCCAACTTAACATGCATTAAACACATAATCTAACCTTAGTCTAACCATTTACAACTCACAATTCAATCACTCAAATACCACCCAATCAACTAAACGCTCAATTCAACAATTTAAAGAAAGACAACCTAAACTTCAAATAATCATATCTTGCATTCTACTAATCCAAATAACTCCAAATCAGTTTCTAACACTCACCCATTCAATCAACTACATTAGCCCTCTCGGAAACCAACCAAGACACATCAAAATCAAGCCCAACAACCCTAAAACCTCAATGCACCTAGGCTGAAATTTTTGGATTTTCACACAAACATCGCAATCGAAAATTTGGCATTATAACAGCGTTACCACGTAATTAACAAACTTTTAAAAATCGATAGCAATCGATTCCAACCACAACAACTCAAGATATTCATCAAATGGCCAATCTATCAACTTTAAATACCCGAAAATAAATAATTTCGCTACAACGGTTCAAATCTCGTAGTAATACACATAAAAGATCCCTAGCATGCATTGAGCAATAATATAACTTCAAATTAACATTCTAACGGTTCAATAATCAATTATATGCAAAAACATAAAAAATGACTTTTGAGATCTAGAATTTTTCTCTCACATTTGATGTGTTTTGATGCAAGAAATGTTTAGAATGGATGCCCAACAAGTGAAATCAAGCTTTGAATGAAGTGATTTGGACTTGAATTGCAAAATCTATGTGAAAAATGCTTTGAAAAACCTTGAAAATGCCTTCTTTTTGCCTCCCCTTGGAATTTCAGTAATGTGTGTGTAAAATGAGTGTGTTTTGTGAGCTTTTGATGTGTGTTGATGATATATTAAGCAAAGGTCAAACAAATAAAAGAAAGTCAAAGGTGGAAACTAATTATTTTTAGTGTTTTCTTGTATTTTAATTCATTTTCTTGACTACTCTTGCTCAAATTAATTATGCAACACCTAAACTATCTCAAGTAGTTTATTTTTAGGTGACAATAAGTTTTACATTCAAACAATTTCACCCGAGTCGGCTTAAAACTCGATTTTCTGCAAAAGAATGTGAAAAGTCATATTATTTATTTTCAAATGTCTTTTGAATGCACAATTAATCTAAAATCATTTAATACCACATATAAATACATTTATATTAATACATACTAGGTCAACTAAAGTCAATGCAATAATCGGGTTTAGAAGAAATTACTATTTGGCTAAAAAATGTCACTTTTCGCCTGAAAAGTCTATTTAAATTACTATTCTGTTTCAGAATTAATTTTTATCAAACATGGGTCTATTAATAATATAGGACTAGGTTTTATGACGTTTAAAACACCCTTGTAAAAATTTTAGCGGACAGGTGTTCAAAATACTATTCACAAAAATCGTCGATAAAATTTCTGATGCCGATTTTGATGAAAATTTTATAAATGCACACATAGCATGCATTAGGAATATAAATCACATATTTAGCACATTCTAACTCATATAACACATAAACAGGTCAAATCATACAAGTCGAGACAAAGACACGCAAATCAAGGTAAAGAGAAAAAAACTGGGGTTTCATAGACATGACCTAAAGGGAATCAAAAGATTCTTGCCATATCCTATTATTACAATATGACAAACCTATTTAAAAGACACGAAGCTTCGTCATGGGGTCCACCCGGGATTCCTGGAATCCTGTCTTCACTGAGTCACCATTTGTCGTTATTGAGATCGATATCATCCCACTCTTGACTATTTTGGCTAAGATCTCCCCCCCACGGGTCGTAGTCAGACCCAAGGTCTGTAGTGGAAAATCCATCCTCTTGAGAAAAACTCTGGAAGGCGAGAAGATGTTCATGAAAAGTGGGGCTATCAGGAAAGCGGACGTGCCAAAATTCTCGGGGATCAGAAACATCTAGTCTATGTGCTCGAGCAATGGCTCTCTTGACAATAAGACATTGTTCCCAAGAAATAAAACATTCCCAAGGCTCTTGTCTGAGGTGGAAATGGTTGATTGGGATGATGGTTGGTGGAATGACTCGATTCCAAACATCTGTGAGGCGAATGATAAAAACCTGCTGGTGCAGTATAACTTGACCGGTGATGAGTGCCGGAGGGTCAAATGTCTGAAACACCTGTGAGAATAGCTTGACGAAGCGGGATTCTGGGAACACACAAACATGTCTCTGAATGAGTTCTGGATCAAAAAGAACTGCAACAGGATAATAATTAAGCCAATACCAAAGATACAAG
This sequence comes from Ehretia macrophylla, assembly GCA_037974665.1. Taxonomy (NCBI): domain Eukaryota; kingdom Viridiplantae; phylum Streptophyta; class Magnoliopsida; order Boraginales; family Ehretiaceae; genus Ehretia; species Ehretia macrophylla. The sequence goes on from CM075780.1 coordinate 25,562,198, forward strand.
AATTGCATCTTTGAAAAGTCATAATTATTGAAATCAAGAACTGTATCCCATGGTTCTTCATGCTGGGGACAGTGACGAACAATGTTGCGAACATAATAGACAGAGGATAATAGATCAATAATTCTCCTGAGCTTGTTCTCAACGAATTCTTCAAAGAAATAAGTGATCTGGCTTCTGGCGAATGATCGGAGTATTTTTACTCTGAGCTCTTTAGGTAGTACTCCCATAAATTGAACTTGCTGGTCTGGACTCAAGTCATAAAATGTGTGGGACTGTCTATCAGTGGGATCTGGATATGAGCTGCAATTGCTTGGAATAAGACTTGGAACAAGGGAAGATGGAAGCTTGCGTCCATCTGGATTTACCAAGCATACAGTTTTCTATGATGGCGGAGTTCGAGAGAGAAAATTAGCAAGGATATTTTCATTGCATGGGACGTGTCACATTGTCCAATTGAACTAGGAAATCTATTCTGTCCATCGGATGAGTTGTGGATCTGGAATATCATTCTGCCTTCTTTTAAGAACACCCAGAAATCCTTTAAAATATGTTTCAATAATGAAAGGATTTTGAGCAAGATAAAACTTGAATTTTTTGATTCCCTAAATAACTGCAAGAACTTCTCTTTTGAAAGAGGGATAGTTGCACTGTGCTGGCGTGAAAGATCCTGATTTGTAACCACAGACTTGTCTGTGTCCATTGTCTTCTTCAATGAGAACTACAGCCCAAAAATCAAAGGAAGCATCAGTCTGCAAGATGAGTTGTCCTGGACCTGGGATCTTGAGAGGAGGAAGTGTTTTACATAGCTCTTTCAGCTTCTGGACTGCAACTGTGGCTTCTAGAGACCAATTTCCAACGTTAGATTTTTGGAGGTACTTGGAAATTTGGCTGGTGTAGTTGGCCAATGATGGGACATGCGATGAGGCATAATTGATGAGGCCAAGGAACTGCTGGATCTGTGTAACAGTTCTGAGTTCATCAGAAAAGTCAAGGACTTTGCTTGATATGTGGTATTGTAAGAGAATATGTGATTCTCTTATCTGCAAACCAAGAAAATCAATAGCATTGAGACCAATTTTCATCTTGGATTCAGCAAGAACTAATCCATGCTAGTAGGTTAACTCCTTGAATTGTCGGAGATGCTGGTGGTGTTCTTCAGCTGTGTTACTGAATACCAAAACATCATCAATGTAGACAATACAATGCTGCGTAAGGGTCGGTATACATCACCTATTCTGTGTTGGAACTCGGACGGTGCATTCTTGAGACCGAATGGCATGACATTCCATTCATAATGTCCCTGTGGAACAACAAAAGCAGTTTTGAATCTATCAGCTTCAGTAATACCAATTTGCCAAAATCTGGATTTCATATCAAATTTGGAGAAGAATTTGGCTTTGGATAACTTCTGAAGGAGTTGTTCCTTTCTTGGAAGAGGGCATCTGATATCTTGCAATTGATCATTGAGTTGGCGATAATCTATCACCAATTTTTTCTTTCCTCGGACTTGTTTAGATCTTTTGTTAACATAAAAGGCATGACTTGCCCATGGAGATCTGGATGGTCAGATGAGACCTTGCTCAAGTAGTGTATGTATTTCAGCTTGACAAAGATCTTCATCTTTTTGGCATTCCTGGATGAGAGGCGGTTTGGTGTGGCATCTGCCAATTTTCTTTGTAAGGTAGAGAGACAATGTGTTTCTCTCTTTCCCAAAACTTGTTTAGAAGATCACCGCAACAGGAAATGAGGAGGCTTATTTCTTCAACAAATTCATCATCTTGAATGGCTGAAACTTGTGAGGGCAATTTCTGTAAGGATACCCAAGGGGTATACTGATTGTGCAAGAATTGGAAACCATCTGTCTGAAATGAGAATGGAGCAAGTAAGGTGAGAAAATCCATTCCTAAGAGAATATATTCACAGCATTGATCATACTGGTAAAAGCTGTGTTGAACTGAGACATTTGGGGATAAGTGTATGGGAATGGTCATGGAATGTGCTTCGCTTGCAAATCCACTACCAGACGCAGTGGTAAAGGTTGCTCTAGAGGAAATCCAAAATTTAGGAGGAAGACACTTGGATTTCATGAAAGAAATACATGAACCTGTGTCTAGAAGTGCAGTAACGGTCACAGGAACATATCCTGGAGGGTTAACAACAAGCTTTATGTATGGCTTATAGATTTGTCCTGGGGTAAAGGTAGCTTTGGAAGTGGTAAGGATTGGTTGTTCTGTGGTTTTGTGTATTTTGGCTATGGAGAGGGTTGGTTCAGAATCAGAGGATTCGGATTCTGAGGTGAGAGCTGAGGATGAGGCTGTATCAGGGTTAAGGACGACTTAATCTGGTTCGGAAGTCCATGTGTATAGCTGGTCGAAAGGTTTGAGTTGAAATGAACTGAACAAGCTTGGCTGGTAGCTTTTTGGACTTATTGAGGTTACAACGTTTTGCAAAATGTCCCTTTTTTCCACAAAGAAAACATTTAGTGGAGGAAGAGGGTTTTGATCTCTTCTTCACAAATCTGAATTTCCTGAAAGGTTTTCTGGACTTGTGAGATCTTTTCTGATGTTTGTGCTTCTTGTATTTGTGACACGAACATGGAGAGTAGATGTGAACATGACAACCAAACTTTTGGAAATCTTTTCTGCAAAAGGTATCCATTGTTTTTTGCTCGTTGCTCTTGAGAAGTTTGCCAAGTTGCTTGGACTCGCACTGATCTTGAATGAGCTATCTGGCCATCTGGTACAAGTGAGCAAGCCTCACCTATCTTAGATCTGTAATATTGGCTCGTTTGAACTTTGTTTCGGGCAATTCAGGAAGGGGTTGTGGCATGTTAAAGACGAACGCCTTCTTGATGGTTTCTGTATTTTTTCCAAACGTAAAATACAGAGCTTCCTGTCTGAGAAAGTAATTTCCAAGTTTTGCAACATCACAGCATTTGTTGAGTAAGAACTCCTTTTCTGCTTGCTTAATCTCTTGGGCTGTTTGTCCTACGAAAATGGGTCATTGACATCTTTGAAACGTCTGAATAGGATCTGCATCTGTGTTCATGCGCAGCCTCGGATTTCGAGTATACCAAAATATCATCAATGAAGATCACCACAAATTGATCCAAGTAGGGTTGAAACACCCTGTGCATCAAGTCCATAAAGGCTGCAGGGGTATTAGTTAGTCCAAATGGCATCATCACATATTCATAATGCCCATATCTCGTCCTGAAAGCCGTTTTAGGCACATCTTCCTTTTTGATCCGCAACTGATAGTACCCTTGTAACACCCCGATCCCTCTCGAGACTGGGAGTTCTATCAATCAATCTAACCACAACCCAATTCCAAACCCGGGCAAAATTTTAGGGAAAGACGGACGGAGTCTCCCCTGTTTCTAGGCAAAAAGCAAACCTGCGACAGCATATAAGTGGACCAATACCATGTCTAGACATTCAACCACCTCAAGGCCATCCGAGCCTTGTTCTCAACAAGCAACCACAAGCAAATATACATACATTTTCAAGTACTAGACTATTCTAACTCTTCCTTTAAACAATACAAACATGCTTTGAAGTTAAGCTATGCTAACTGATTACATAAACTAGCTTATCAATTCACCTCAACTACTTAGCTAGAGTTAAATTACATTTCTTTTAACAATAAATACATACAACATATGAAAGCATATATCTTTACAACTTCGACACTCAAGCCACATAGGCACGCAAGATAACTCTTCAGGCACGAACTTTCACGAAATCACAAACTTTCCAGCTAACATGACATTTCCTGAAATGTGGTGGTGAGGAGTGAGTATACACAACACGTATACTCAGTGAGGGCGAGACAAATATTGAGTTGGAGAGAAAGAAAGTCGTGCAATGCAAATAAGGCAGTTAAGCAATATAACTGATAAGTAAGCAATCAAGGCAAACAATCAATACAATAAGCAATTACTGAAAGCATTAACACAACCATTCAAAGCTATACCACACTCTGAAGGCTATGGTTCACTCTTACGAGCAATATACCATTTCACGAGCGATACATCAATCTCGAGCTTGATGTTGACAATGATGACAATAAGCGCGCAACCACCTTATAACACCAGTTTGGAATACCCCGGAAGTATCCATCATTCTACGACCCAAATCTCCCTGGGAGGCAACCCAAGCGAGAAGAGGGAATAGCCACGGAGCTAGAGCAACCAACACTGGCAACCCGAGGCTACACAGAGAGGCCCATCACTCACGCGCTGGACACTATGCAATGCAAGACTCGATACAAGGCGATAAACGAGCAATAGCATAACAATACAGAATAGAAGAGATAAACGAGATATCAAGCATTATCAACAATTGTTAAACATTTCAATCAATAATCAACTCTAACAAGCGTAATAAGCATTAACAAGCATTTACAATCAAACAAGTAACAAGAACAACACCAACTAACATTATCAAGCAATAACAAGTATTCTATAGGCATTATAAGCATTCTATAGGCAACATAAGCATTCTATAAGCAATATAAGCATTCTATAAGCAATATTCTATGAAAACGCACCAAATCATGAAAATGACCCCAACTTACTAAACTCTACTACTTTCAAACGAGCCACGAGTTTTGAAAACCGACTTCACCAATCCTCCTAGGTCACTATAAGGCACGTCTAAAGACCCCGAAACCCTACTTAACCCTGGAATTCACGCAAAGTCCCGATTTCCCCCTTTGCTCATTTGAACTACAACTATACTAACGAAACACCCAACCAACGCCATAATTGCACCAAAAGTGCTTCCATGGCCTCCCGAAACAATGCCATCACGCAAAATGAGAAAACGCTAAACTCGACCTAAACGACCCCGACTTTCCCCAATGCATTTTTCTCATTTTTTCCATTACGCAACCTAAACAAATCATGCATTTAGGCATTCTAGCATACCTAGCACCTTTTCACATCAACAGACAGCATAACAACGTAACTTTATCGTTTCAAGGGTTTACTATTCAAAAAATACTATTCAACTAACAATTTATATTTCAATTTCAATATTCAACCGCAGAAAATGTTAAAAAGCTATAAATACATGTTCTACGATTGCTAGGGAACATTCTTTAAGCCTCAAAACGATTAAAACAACAAACTACGGATAAAATCCAAAAATTAAAGTTAATACATAAAACTTTCAAATGTGCAAATAAACATGAAACCCTCACCTTAGGCACTCCTAGTCGCTAGGTAAACAACGCTGGACACCTCGGAAACCACCCCGCACGAGCTCACGCGAAGATTTGAAGATTTGAAAGGTTGAATTTTTTTTTCTTTTTCCTTCTTGGTTTCGGCCTGCACAAGCTGTTTTCAGCTTTTATTTTTTTTCATTTTGCTTGTTTTAAGCTTATAAGGTGATAAGTCTTTGGTCAAAGGGTCAAACCTTAGTCAAAATAGCTTAAGTTGGTCAAAAGACTTGTTTTTATGCATTTTTAGGCTAAAACAACTAAGGAAATATCAATTCTAGCTAACAACAATTAAATTATAAAATTTAAGGTACTAAAATACTAGTTTCACTATTTGCTGAGGACTCGAATTCATTTCCTAACTATCTCTCTCGATATGCTATGCATTTTGCGTCAATAGAAGAATAACAATTAAATCTCAAAGAATTTAAGAAAATATATTATTTTTGAAAAGCATCATAGTTTAAAATTTACTCCGGCTCGGAGCTACTTTTCATTTAATTGAAATCCGAGCATTTAAGTGCAAGAAAAATAAAACCGATTGACATCAATATGAAAAGTAGTTGATATTCCGTTAAAATAATCAGCTCAAGTATTATTCTAGTTACTTCTAAAAAAAATATGAAAATAAAGCTTCAAATAAATGTTTAACTAAAAATAAACACAAATCCAATGCTAACATTTAAGATGTCACTTAATTAATCACAAGAGAATAAATTCAATTAATATAATTATTAGAAATAGATAATAATCTTTTAATTATTCAATATACAACTACTAAATGCTTCCAAGAGAAATATTAAAATAGTGCAAATTGGTTGATTTAACTAATTAAACATTTAATCAAATGCAGTCAAGTGCTATTAAATGCATGCCGGGTTCGGGTTATCACATCCTTCCCCCCTTAAAACAATTGCGTCCTCGCAATTCTTTTTCCAATAGAACTCAGCATCATCTGAAATCCAATTCTGACTAATCTTTTTCGGCTGCTGAGCAAGTGGTGAATAAAGATGCTCGTAGGAACACTCGAATAGAAATCCCAACCAAGAATGCCGAGAAAATACCAACTAAAGACTGAAGCAAAGATACTGTAGATAAAATCTCATCACATATTAATGATAAAAGGAATACCGAATGAATACCCCATATACGAATCTCTAGTAGAAGTTCAACTATTACTGCCCGAGAATCCCCAAGCAAAAAGCCAAATAAAGGCTCAATCAAAGGTTCCATCCAGAGGTCCAAAGAAGTACCCGGCTGGTCATGAATTTCATAGAAGAATTCCCTGTTAAGAGTGCTGAAGGAAATACTAAGAAACCCAATCAAATATACTTGAAAAGTTCCAAAGAAGCCTTCCAAATAATAACCCCATAGGACAACCAATTAGATTCCGAGTATCGCTATCAAATGCTGAGAATAATGTCAAAGGGAATAGCAGAGAAAATATAATGTGCCCAATAAGACAATCAACTTGAATAACAAATATAGTTTCCCAGATAGACGAAAACCCTAAGGAAAATACCGAGCTGGTGCACAATATACAAAACCAAACTCCGAGGCCTCTTCACTTTTTGCCAAGTGAGGACTTTATACAACTTACCACCAAGAAAGCCCAAAGTATTCCACAACATACCATAAGCAATATGAGATAATAAGTCTGAACAAGATTCCAAGTGTAAGACTTCCAATAAGTGCCATCAAGGAAAGATACTAGTAGAATGCCCACTAAGAATTCTATAAAATCCCATTGAAGAATTTCCAATCAGGGATGCCAGTATCATACCAATAAAGACCGAGACACGTATACCATAGATAATACTGTGCAGTAAGTCCGATTGAGATCCCAATAGCCAAGTCCACCGAGAAGTGCCAACAGAAGTCTCCAAAGAATACCCATTAAGAAAACCAAAGAATGCCCCAGAGAACAACCAAATAAAACCCCAAGAGAAAGCTACTCTTCACAACTGTTAAACACAGAGGAGGACCCTAGAGATTCGTCAATGACCGAGCTCCAAAAGCAAACACCAACTCCCAAATCAAGGCTAGTTAAATGCCATTCATTTCTTGCCAATCCATACACCTTGAAAAGCTAGCGGTGAACCATTTTCTTCAGGGGAGGAAGAGGACTTACTTACCATTTCCATAGGACATGTATGAATGCCAATATATCACAGTTATACACATGACTTAAACTATTATGCAAGCAAGTTTACGAAACAGTTTATTCAACAAAGTCACTCAAGCACGGCAATCAAGTCAAGCACAACATAATCAATTCAAATCACGGCATAGCTAATTCAAGACATTCTATACACACATTACAAGTAATACTTCAAGCAAATAACAATTCACGAGATCAATTCGATTCACGATGCCAATTCGATAGGTCAATTCAATGCACAACTAGACACTTCACTTTTCTTAGCACACAATTAACACATAACACATAACTATATCTCATAGGAGCACACATTCAATTTAAGACATACAATCTCACATACAAGCATACACTTTCAGGACACACTTAACAAGCACACATTCAAGGATCACTACCCACCAAACCGAGGACCCTATCCCGGCTTATGAGCTAAACAAACTCTGATACCACCTGTAACACCCCAATCCCTCTCGAGATCGGGAGTTCTATCAATCAATCTAACCACAACCCAATTCCAAACCCGGGCAAAATTTTAGGGAAAGACGGACGGAGTCTCCCCTGTTTCTAGGCAAAAAGCAAACCTGCGACAGCATATAAGTGGACCAATACCATGTCCAGACATTCAACCACCTCAAGGCCATCCGAGCCTTGTTCTCAACAAGCAACCACAAGCAAATATACATACATTTTCAAGTACTAGACTATTCTAACTCTTCCTTTAAACAATACAAACATGCTTTGAAGTTAAGCTATGCTAACTGATTACATAAACTAGCTTATCAATTCACCTCAACTACTTAGCTAGAGTTAAATTACATTTCTTTTAACAATAAATACATACAACATATGAAAGCATATATCTTTACAACTTCGACACTCAAGCCACATAGGCACGCAAGACAACTCTTCAGGCACGAACTTTCACGAAATCACAAACTTTCCAACTAACATGACATTTCCTGAAATGTGGTGGTGAGGAGTGAGTATACACAACACGTATACTCAGTGAGGGCGAGACAAATATCGAGTTGGAGAGAAAGAAAGTTGTGCAATGCAAATAAGGCAGTTAAGCAATATAACTGATAAGTAAGCAATCAAGGCAAACAATCAATACAATAAGCAATTACTGAAAGCATTAACACAACCATTCAAAGCTATACCACACTTTGAAGGCTATGGTTCACTCTTACGAGCAATATACCATTTCACAAGCGATACATCAATCTCGAGCTTGATGTTGACAACGATGACAATAAGCACGCCACCACCTTATAACACCAGTTTGAATACCCCAGAAGTATCCATCATTCTACGACCCAAATCTCCCTGGGAGGCAACCCAAGCGAGAAGAGGGAATAGCCACGGAGCTAGAGCAACCAACACTGGCAACCCGAGGCTACCTAGAGAGGCCCATCACTCACGCGCTGGACATTATGCAATGCAAGACTCGATACAAGGCGATAAACGAGCAATAGCACAACAATACAGAATAGAGGAGATAAACGAGATATCAAACATTATCAACAATTGTTAAACATTTCAATCAATAATCAACTCTAACAAGCGTAATAACCATTAACAAGTATTTACAATCAAACAAGTAACAAGAACAACACCAACTAACATTATCATGCAATAACAAGTATTCTATAGGCATTATAAGCATTCTATAGGCAACATAAGCATTCTATAAGCAATATAAGCATTCTATAAGCAATATTCTATGAAAACGCACCAAATCATGAAAATGACCCCAACTTACCAAACTCTACTACTTTCAAACGAGCCACGAGTTTTGGAAACCGACTTCACCAGTCCTTCTTGGTCACTATAAGGCACGTCTAAAGACCCTGAAACCCTACTTAACCCTGGAATTCATGCAAAGTCCCGATTTCCCCCTTTGCTCATTTGAACTACAACTATACTAACGAAACACCCAACCAATGCCATAATCACACCAAAAGTGCTTCCATGGCCTCCCGAAAAAATGCCATCACGCAAAATGAGAAAACGCTAAACTCGACCTAAATGACCCCGACTTTCACCAATGTATTTTTCTCATTTTTTCCATTACGCAACCTAAACAAATCATGCATTTAGGCATTCTAGCATACCTAGCACCTTTTCACATCAACAGACAGCATAACAACGTAACTTTATCGTTTCAAGGGTTTACTATTCACAAAATACTATTCAACTAACAATTTATATTTCAATTTCAATATTCAACCGCAGAAAATGTTAAAAAGCTATAAATACATGTTCTACGATTGCTAGGGAACATTCTTTAAGCCTCAAAATGATTAAAACAACAAACTACGGATAAAATCCAAAAATTAAAGTTAATACATAAAACTTTCAAATGTGCAAATAAACATGAAACCCTCACCTTAGGCACTCCTAGTCGCTAGGTAAACAATGCTAGACACCTCGGAAACCACCCCGCATGAGCTCATGTGAAGATTTGAAGATTTGAAAGGTTGAATTTTTTTTTCTTTTTCCTTCTTGGTTTCGGCCTGCACAAGCTGTTTTCAGCTTTTATTTTTATTTTTTTCATTTTGCTTGTTTTAAGCTTATAAGGTGATAAGTCTTTGGTCAAAGGGTCAAACCTTAGTCAAAATAGCTTAAGTTGGTCAAAAGACTTGTTTTTATGCATTTTTAGGCTAAAACAACTAAGGAAATATCAATTCTAGCTAACAACAATTAAAATATAAAATTTAAGGCACTAAAGTACTAGTTTCACTATTTGCTGAGGACTCGAATTCATTTCCTAACTATCCCTCTCGATATGCTATGCATTTTGCGTCAATAGAAGAATAACAATTAAATCTCAAAGAATTTAAGAAAATATATTATTTTTGAAAAGCATCATAGTTTAGAATTTACTCCAGCTCGGAGCTACTTTTTATTTAATTGAAATCCAAGCATTTAAGTGCAAGAAAAATAAAACCGATTGACATCAATATGAAAAGTAGTTGATATTCCGTTAAAATAATTAGCTCAAGTATTATTCTAGTTACTTCTAAAAGAAATATGAAAATAAAGCTTCAAATAAATGTTTAACTAAAAATAAACACAAATCCAATGCTAACATTTAAGATGTCACTTAATTAATCACAAGAGAATAAATTCAATTACTATAATTATTAGAAATAGATAATAATCTTTTAATTATTCAATATACAACTACTAAATGCTTCCAAGAGAAATATTAAAATAGTGCAAATTGGTTGATTTAACTAATTAAATATTTAATCATATGCAGTCAAGTGCTATTAATGCATGCCGGGTTCGGGTTATCACAACCCTTGCCTCAAGTCGAGCTTCGAATACACTTTGGCTCCCTGAAGTTGGTCAAACAACTCGTCGATCAGTGGAAGTAGGTATTTATTCTTGACGGTCACTTGGTTCAATCCTCGGTAATCAATGCATAGCCTCAATGTTCTGTCTTTCTTCTTTACAAATAGGACTGTCGTACCTCACGGAGAAGAACTTGGTTGAACAAACCCCTTCTTCAACAATCCTTGCAATTGGTCCTTCAATTCTTGTAGCTCGGCTAGTGCCATACGATAGGGAGCTTTAGATATCGGATGGGTGCCAGGCAGTAATTCTATAATGAACTCGATCTCCCAATTTGGGGGTAAACCGGGCAATTCTTCTGGAAATACATCCGTATAATCTTTAATGACTGGCATCTCCTCCAACTTAGCTTTGTCCAACGACTTGTTGATGAGTTAAGCTAAGTATCCACTACAACCTTTTCTCAAGGTCTTCACTGCTTTTGTAGATGAAATGATGGAACTCCCGGAGAAGTCTCTTCGACCTATTACCTCCAATATTGGTTGACCAGGTATCCGGAATGTTACAATCTTTATTCGGCAATCTAGTTGGGCATGATGCTTTGTCAACCAGTCCATCCCTAATATGACTTCATAGTCTCGAAAAGGTAATACAATAAGATTGATTGAGAATTTCCTATCTTTAATTTGGATTTTACATGCTTTACAAGCTGAGCTAGTAGCAAGTTTAGAACCCATCGGAGTACCAACTTCTACTTTGTATGGCAAACACACAACTTTCAATTTCACACGTTGCACACATAAGGGAGTAATATATGAATGAGTAGCACTTGGATCAATTAGCACCCTAACAGGTTGATTCAGTATCAAGAATGTACCTTCAACAACAGCGGTCTCCTCTAGAAGCTTCTCGCACTCAATAGCATAAGCTCGAGCCTGAACTCTAGGAACTGGAGCCTTGCCTCTACTAGCTGGTTTAACTTGATTTTGTCCTCCTTGCCATTTAGGGCAATCCTTGATATGATGCTGATCACTGCCACACCGCACACATCGTCCTGACTGCTTCCAGCAATGGGCCTCGATATGCCCCTCCTTGTCATAGTAAGAACAGTTGATAGACTAAGTAGCAGGTGAACTACCTGTGGATCCGCGGGTAGAAGAGGCTGATGGTGCTTTAGTCGGGCCACGGTTATTAACTGGTTTGTTCTGGCTCTGGCCCTGACTGCGATTTTGACTCTGGGATTTCCTTTGTTGGCTTGGAGGCTGATACGGTTTCTTGTTCGGCTGGCTTGAACCGGCTCTATCAAGTTTCCTCTTCTCAACTCGGGAAGCAGTTGCAAGGATAGCAGAATAAGTATCGAAGTCATGTGAAGCCAACTAGTCCTGAATCTCTGGCCTCAACCCATTCGTAAATTTCCACATCTTCGCCTCAGGGGTACTGACCATGTATTGAGCATAGCGGGACAATCGATCAAAACGAGCCTCGTACTGGGCCACCGTCATGTTACCCTGGTTCAAGTGCATGAATTCCTCAATCCGCCTCTGCTTGGAAACTGCAGGCCCATATTTCTCCTTGAATGCCTTAACGAAATTACCCCACAAGTGAGATGTATGATCTATTTCCCAAAGTGCCTCCACAGTGTGCCACCAATGCTCAGCATCCCCGTGCAACAGAAACACAGTGAACTCCACCTTTTCTTCATCAGTATAGTCAAGTGGCCTGAAAATCCTCTTGATCTCAGATAGCCTAGCCTCTGCCTTTTCATCATCAGCTTCCCCGTGGAATTTGGACGGGCGAAAGTCAAGAAACTCTCGCATTCTGCTATGTTTCCCATGGTTACCATCATTCCTGTTGTTATTGTTGTTGTTTGCTTCACGTGCATCTTGATGTTCTATTACTCGCGACACACGATCCATGGCGTTCGCCATTATGTTAAACATAGCCATGCCAGGATTAGTTTGATAAGCATCTCCGGTCTCTTGGGGCTCACCACTCCTATTAGTAGTGCGGGTACTAGGGCCAGCCATCTATAGGCACAGATTACGATGCACAATTTATTAGAATACAACAAGACAAAAATTTAATGTATTAGGTATGCACATATAATTTTATATAGATACACAATTCCAGAAACAGTTAAGACATGTTAATCACATAAGCACATAGAAACAGAGAAGACACACTTGATATTGTCACACAATAACACATAAATAAGTCATCCTAATAACCTTAGGCCTTCTACCCATGGTCCGAGAGTTAAACCCAGCTTAAGCAATCTAAGCTCTGATACCATTAAGATAAGATGTCACGCCCCAACCCGACCTATAAAGGTTAGACTAGGGTGTGATCTAAACATTTAAGTCATATCACGTACATAATCGTTCATGAAAGTTTTAACACTTAACATTTTAGCCTAAACTCCACAGATTCTCCAGAAATCCGACAGCATAACGGCTGTAATTGGGCTCTTTAGTTTGACCTAATTCTCTAAACGCCTCAAAATTTTCAATCTCAATTTCATTTCCAACTAAGATTACTATTTATCACTAATCGAAATGCCTACTAGTTATCTCGAAGTCTCGTTTGATTAATAACCTAGCATGAAACTATGTCTCGTTTGTTTGTTAATCCTTGTAACAAAAGTACATGTTGATCTTAGCTTAACAATGAGTACCTGCTTAAGATTGGATAGATTCATTTTACTTAATCCTTACCTGATACTTTATAATCCTATGATAGATACTAGTCAATAGCGATAGCAAAAATGACCACAAGAGTGGCTAACTAGTTATGATCAGTACAAGCCAAAATTAGACCCCAAATTACAACGAGGGTCGTTTACAATACAATAACAAGCAATGTAAGAAATGAAATAGTCTTCAAGCAACATATTGTTCACAAAATGGCCATAGTCAAGTAAGGCACGCAGGGCAAGCAATCATTCTAAGGAATCATCATTAGGCACGTTGTCCTCAGGTACTTGTTCCTGGTCTTCTTCACCTGAGATGATAAAAGAGGGTGAGTCCTTACGAACTCAGCGAGGGGGAACGAGAAATAAGTTTTAAAACTCATTTTCTGGTTCAACTTATGAAAACCCTTTTGCAAGCATCACATATATCACAAGTAAGTTCATAATGTAATATAAAAGTAAAAGAACACAGTTACCCGTCTTTCCTCCACGAGGTCCTCTAGGAACCAAGCGAGAGTACTTATACACATAATGAAAAGGATACGTTAAGCTTTTGCTCTCAGTTCATTTCTAGTATCAGTTATTGCGGCCAACTTCAAATCATCCCCTTATCACGCCAAATGGGTGTACTCTGGATGTACCCCAAAATCCTATGACCTAACTCTCCGAGGAAGTCTAGCCCCCAAGCGAGAGAGGGAATTGGACAATGGTAGTCACGGTTGCATTGGCAAGCCCGATGTCGCCCGGTGTGCGCGAACGCTACCACGCCAGAATGAAAGGTTGCAACCTAGTATGCAATGCACATTTATGACATTTAATATATCACATTTGGAGGCCAGCAAAGTAGGTTGCCTCCGAGCAGTCATAAGATTGCACATTGACAAGTAAACACGCGAACCACGATAAGACAGGTGATTTCACTTATAAGCACATGGAGTTATATGAATATTAAATAGGCAGCCATGTAACGCATGTAAATCAAGTCATATAACTCATTTTGAAGTTTACGAAATCAAATAATAAGATTATTCAACATGCAACGACATCTACGTGGGACCGGGTGCAAGAAAGGCCTACTTGTCAACATGTAATCATCGAAATCACATTTAGGGCTACAAGGGCAACTACGGGCAGCTTACTAATCACATAATTAAACATGATATCCATAGGATCAACACTTAGCGAGTTTTTTCCTAGTCATTAGGGTTCCAATTCATGCTTACCCGTGCGATTAAGCCCTAGTTGCCATGTAATTAAACTCAAGCCATGCATTGATTAATTCAAACACCTTCAAGCATCCAAAACAGTCTACACAACATCCAAATGACACAATTATCACGCCCCAACCCGACCTATAGAGGTTAGACTAGGGAGTGATCTAAACATTCAAGTCATATCACGTACTTAATCGTTCATGAAAGTTTAACACTTAACGTTTAGCCTAAATTCCACAAATTTTTTAAAAAACCGGCAGCATAACAGCTGCATTAGGGCTCTTTAGTTTCACCTAATTTTCTAAAGGCCTCCAAACTTTCAATCTCAAATTCATTTCCAACTAAGATTACTATTTATCACCAGTCGAAACGACTACTAGTTATCTCGAGTATCGTTTGATTAACAACCTAGCATGATACTATGTCTCGTTTGTTTATTGATCCTTGTTACAAAAGTACCTGTTGATCTTAGCCTACCAATGAGTACTTGCTTAAGATTGGATAGATTCATTTTACTTAATCCTTTCACGGCTCACGACGTACGATCCGGGATAGAAAAATAGCGCAAAAAAAGAAAAATGTCCCAAAATTGATGAAAACATTCAATTTTGGGCGCTGAAAACAGGCACAGTTGAGCAGGCTTGCTGCCCATGTCGTAGAGCTCTCGAAGAGCTTTCCAACGGTATGTTGTGCGCCGCGTAACTCCTTACGAATCAAAAGCAATGGGCATCGGAGTGACGGAGACCTTGTCCAAGCCCTATGCTTTCGGTTTGCAAGCCCAACCTCTACGTGAAGCGAAGTTTTCTTCCCCAAGGTACTGTGGGATTCGGTAATAGAAATGTGATGTATTAAGTTGTCATCCTTTTCGTGGCTAACGACATACGATCGGGGTCGAAAAAACAGCGCAAAAGATGAAAAGGGTCCTGATAATGATGAAAACATTCAATTTTGGCCTCTGAAAAAAGACGCAACCGAGCAGGATTGTTACACCCGTTGTAGAGCTCTCGAAGAGCTTTCCATCGGTATGTTGTGCGCCGCGTAACTCCTTATGGATAAAAAGTTATGAGCACCGGAGCAACGGAGTCCTAGTCCCAAACCCTGCGCCCTCAGTTTGCGGGCCCACCTCTACGTGAAGTGAAATTTTCTTGCCCAAGGTGCCATGCGATTCGGTAATAGAAATGTGATGGATTAAGTTGTTGTCCTTTTCGCGGCTCACGACATACGATCCGGGATGGAAAAATATCACAAAAGATGAAAAGGATCCCGATACTGATTTTGGGCTATGAAAATAGCCGCAGCCGAGCAGGCTTACTGTACCAGTTGTAGAGCTCTCGGAGAACTTTCCAACGTTATGTTGTGCGCCGCATAACTCCTTACGGATCAAAAGTTATAGGCAGCGGAGCGACGGAGATCTGGTCCCAAACCCCACGCCCTCGATTTGCGAACCCATCCTCTACGTTAAGTGAAGTTCTCTTGCTCACTGTGTTGTGGGATTCGATAATAGAAATGTGATGGATTAGGCTGTCGTCCTTTTCGTGGCTCACGATGTACGATCCGGGATGAAAAAACAGCGCAAAAGAAGAAAAGTATCCCGAAACTGATGAAAACGTTCGATTTTGGACTTAAAAAATTGGCGCTGCTTTGCAGGCTTGTTGCCCCGTTGTAGAGCTCTCGGAGAGCTTTCCAACAGTATGTTGTGCACTGCGTAACTCCATACAGATCATAAGTTATGGGCAAAGAAGCGACGGAGACCTGGTCCTAAGCCCCACACCCTCGGTTTACGGTCCCGGCCTCTACGTGTAGCGTAGTTGTCTTGCCCAAGGTGCTGTGGGATTCGATAATAGAAATGTGATGGATTAAGTTGTCTTCCTTTTCGCGACTCACGACGTACGATCTGGGACATAAAAACAGTGCAAAAGAAGAAAAGTGTCCCGAAACTGTTGAAAACGTAAGATTTTAGGCTCAGAAAACAGGTGCAGCTGAGCAAGCTTGTTGCCCCCGACGTAGAACTCTCGAAAAGATTTCCAACAGTATGCTGTGCGCCGCGTAACTCCTTACGGATCAAAAGTTATAGGCACCGGAGCGACGAAAACGTTGTCCCAAGCCCTACGCCATCGGTTTGTGGGCCTAGCCTCTACGTGATGCGAAGTTGTCTTGCCCAAGGTGCTGTAGGATTCGATAATAGAAATGTGATGGATTAGGTTGTCTTCCTTTTCGCGGCTCACGACGAACGATCTGGGATAGAAAAACAGTGCAAAAGAAAAAAATTATCCCAAAAATGATGAAAACTTTTGATTTTGGGCTCCAAAAATAGGCGCAGCAGAGCAGGCTTGCTACTCCCGCCGTAAAGCTCTCGGGGAGCTTTCTAACGGTATGTTGTGCGCCGCATAACTCCTTACGGATCAAAAGTTATGGTCACCGGAGCGACGAAGACGTTGTCCCAAGCCCTACGCCCTCGGTTTGCGGGCCCAGCCTCTACGTGAAGCAAAGTTGTCTGGCCCAATATGCCATGGAATTCGATAATAGAAATGTGATGGATTAGGATGTCGTCCTTTTCGCGGCTCACGACGTACGATCCGGGACGGAAAAACAGCGCAAAAGAAGAAAAGTATCGCGATACTGATGAAAACGTTCAATTTTGGGCCTTAAAAATAGGCACAGCTGAGCAGGTTTGCTGTCCCGCGAGGTAGAGCTCTCGGAGAGCATTCCAACGGTATGCTATGCGCCGCGTAACTCCTTACGGATCAAAAGTTATGGGCACTGAAGCGACGGAGATCTGGTCCCAAGCCCCACGCCCTCGGTTTGCGGGCCCAACCTTTATGTGAAGCGAAGTTTTCTTGCCCAAGGTACCATGGAATTTGATAATAGAAATGTGATGGATTAGGTTGTCGTCCTTTTCGCTGCTCACGACCAACGATCTGGGATGAAAAAACAGCGTAAAAGAAGAAAAGTATCCCGAAACTGATGAACACGTTTGATTTTGGGCTCCGAAAACAAAGGAAGCTGAGCAGACTTGCTTTTCCCGTCGTAGAGCTCTCGGAGAGCATTCCAACGGTATGCTGTGACCCGCATAACTCCTTACGGATCAAAAGTTATGGGTACCGGAACGACGGAGACATTGTCCCAAGCCCTATGCCCTCGGTTTGCTGGCCCAGCCTCTACGTGAAGCAAAGTTGTCTTGCCCAAGGTGCTATGGGATTTGATAATAGAAATGTGATGGATTAGGTTGTCGTCCTTTTCGCGGCTCACAATATACGATCTGGGACGAAAAAATAGCTCAAAAGAAGAAAAGTATCCCGAAATTGATGAAAATGTTTGATTTTGGGCTCCGAAAACAAAGGCAGCCGAGCAGGCTTGCTTTTCCAGTCGTAGAGCTCTCGGAGAGCATTCCAACGGTATGCTGTGAGCCGCATAACTCCTTACAGATCGAAAGTTATGGGCACCAGAGCGACGGAGACAATGTCTTAAGCCCTACGCCCTCGGTTTGCCAGCCCAGCCTCTTCGTGAAGCGAAGTTGTCTTGCCCAAGGTGTTGTGGGATTCGATAATAGAAATGTGATGGATTAGGTTGTCGTACTTTTCGCGGCTCACAACCAACGATCTTGGACGGAAAAACAGCGTAAAAGAAGAAAAGTGTCCCGAAACTGATGAACACATTCGATTTTGGACTTAAAAAACTGGCGCTGCTTTGCAGGCTTGCTGCCCCGTCGTAGAGCTCTCAGAGAGCTTTCCAACAGTATGATGTGCGTCGCGTAACTCCTTACAGATCATAAGTTATGGGCAAAGAAGCGACGGAGACCTGGTCCTAAGCCCCACGCCCTCGGTTTGCGGTCCCAGCCTCTACGTGAAGCGTAGTTGTCTTGCCCAAGGTGCTGTGGGATTCGATAATAGAAATGTGATAGATTAAGTTGTCTTCCTTTTCGCGGCTCACGACATACGATCCGGGATAGAAAAACAGTGCAAAAGAAGAAAAGTGTCACGAAACTGTTGAAAAGTACGATTTTAGGCTCAGAAAATAGGCGCAGCCGAGTAAGCTTGTTGCCCCCGACGTAGAGCTCTCGGAAAGCTTTCCAACGGTATGCTGTGCGCCGCATAACTCCTTACGGATCAAAAGTTATGGGCACCGGAGTGACGAAAACGTTGTCCCAAGCCCTACGCCATCAGTTTGTGGGCCTAGCCTCTACGTGAAGCGAAGTTATCTTGCCTAAGGTACTGTGGGATTCGATAATAAAAATGTGATGGATTAGGTTGTCTTCCTTTTCGCAGCTCACGACGAACGATCTGGGACAAAAAAACAGTGCAAAAGAAGAAAAGTGTCCCAAAAATGACGAAAACTTTCGATTTTGGGCTCCAAAAAAAGGCGCAGCAGAGCAGGCTTGCTACCCCCGCCGTAAAGCTCTCGGGGAGCTTTCCAACGGTATGTTGTGCGTAACGTAACTCCTTACGGATCAAAAGTTATGGTCACCGGAGTGACGAAGACGTTGTCCCAAGCCCTACGCCCTCGGTT
Organism: Ehretia macrophylla; assembly: GCA_037974665.1. Classification (NCBI taxonomy): domain Eukaryota; kingdom Viridiplantae; phylum Streptophyta; class Magnoliopsida; order Boraginales; family Ehretiaceae; genus Ehretia; species Ehretia macrophylla. Next base: position 25,581,288 of record CM075780.1, read on the forward strand.
TGCGGGCCCAGCCTCTACGTGAAGTGAAGTTGTCTGGCCCAATGTGCCATGGAATTCGATAATAGAAATGTGATGGATTAGGATGTCGTCCTTTTCACGGCTCACGACGTACGATCCGGGACGGAAAAACAGCACAAAAGAAGAAAAGTGTCGCGATACTGATGAAAACGTTCGATTTTGGGCTCTAAAAACAGGCACAGCTGAGCAGGCTTGCTTTCCCGCAAGGTAGAGCTCTCGGAGAGCATTCCAACGGTATGCTGTGCATTGCGTAACTCCTTATGGATCAAAAGTTATGAACACTGAAGCGACGGAGACCTGGTCCTAAGCCTCAAGCCCTCGGTTTGCGGGCCCAGCCTCTATGTGAAGCGAAGTTTTCTTGCCCAAGGTGCCATGGAATTTGATAATAGAAATGTGATGGATTAGGTTGTCGTCCTTTTCGTGGCTCACGACCAACGATCTGGGACAGAAAAACAGCGTAAAAGAAGAAAAGTGTCCCGAAACTGATGAACACATTCGATTTTGGGCTCCGAAAACAAAGGCAGCTGAGCAGGCTTGCTTTTCCCGTCAGAGAGCTCTAGGAGAGCATTCCAACGGTATGCTGTGAGCCGCATAACTCCTTACGGATCAAAAGTTATGGGTACCGGAGCGACGGAGACATTGTCCCAAGCCCTATGCCCTCGGTTTGCTTGCCCAGCCTCTACGTGAAGCGAAGTTGTCTTGCCCAAGGTGCTGTGGGATTCGATAATAGAAATGTGATGGATTAGGTTGTCATCCTTTTCACGGCTCACGATGTACGATCTGGGACGAAAAAATAGCTCAAAAGAAGAAAAGTATCCCAAAACTGATGAAAATGTTCGATTTTGGGCTCCAAAAACAAGGGCAGCCGAGCAGGCTTACTTTTCCAGTCGTAGAGCTCTCGGAGAACATTCCAACGGTATGCTGTGAGCCGCATAACTCCTTACGGATCGAAAGTTATGGGCACCAAAGCGATGGAGACAATGTCCTAAGCCCTACGCCCTCGGTTTGCCGGCCCAGCCTCTTCGTGAAGCGAAGTTGTCTTGCCCAAGGTGCTGTGGGATTCGATAATAGAAATGTGATGGATTAGGTTGTCGTCCTTTTCGCGGCTCACGACCAACGATCTGGGACGAAAAAACAGCGTAAAAGAAGAAAAGTGTCCCGAAACTGATGAACACATTCGATTTTGGACTCCAAAAACATGCATAGCGGATCAGGCTTGCTGCCCCCGTCGTAGAGCTCTCGGAGAGCTTTGCAACGGTATGCTGTGCGCCGCATAACTCCTTACGGATCAAAATTTATGGGCAAATGAGCGACGGAGACTTGGTCCCAAGCCCCACGCCTGCGGTTTGCAAGCCCAACCTCTACGTGAAGCAAAGTTGTCTTGCCCAAGATGCCATGGGATTCGATAATAGAAATGTGATGGTTTAGGTTGTCATCTTTTTCTAGGCTCATGACGTACGATCCGGGAAGGAAAAACGATGCAAAAGAAGAAAAGTGTCCCAAAACTGATGAAAACGTTCGATTTTGGGCACCGAAAACAAGGGCAACCAAGCAGGCTTGCTGCCCCCGTCGTAGAGCCCTCGGAGAGCTTTCCAACGGTATATTGTGCGCCGCGTATCTCCTTACGGATCAAAAGTTATGGGCAATAGAGCGACGGAGACGTTGTCCCAAGCCCTATGTGAAGCGAAGTTGTCTTGCCCAAGGTGCCGTGGGATTCGATAATAGAAATGTGATGGATTAGGTTGTCATCCTTTTCGTGGCTAACGATGAACGATCCGGTACGGAAAAACAGCGCAAAAGATGAAAAGTATCCCAAAACTAATGAAAATGTTCGATTTTGGACTTCAAAAGCTAGCGCAGCCGAGCAAGCCTGCTACCCCCGTCGTAGAGCTCTCGGAGAGCTTTCCAACAGTATGATGTGCGCCACGGTACTTCTTACGGATCAAAAGTTATGGGCACCGGAGCGACGGAGACATGGTCCCAAGGCCCACGCCCTCGGTTTGTTGGCCCAGCCTTTACGTGAAGCGAAGTTGTCTTGCCCAAGGTGCCGTAGAATTCGATAATAGAAATGTGATGGATTAGGTTGTCGTCCTTTTTGCGGCTCATGACCTACGATCCTGGACGAAAAAACAGCGCAAAAGAAGAAAAGTGTCCCGAAATTGATGAAAACATTCGATTTTGGGCTCCGAAAGAAGGGCAGGCGAATAGGCTTGATGTCCCCATTGTAGAGCTCTCGGAGAGCATTCCAACGGTATACTGTGCGCCGCGTAACTCCTTACGGATCAAAAGTTATGGGCAACGGAGTGACGGAGACATTGTCTCAAGCCCTATGCCCTCGGTTTGCGGGCCCAACCTCTACGTGAAGCGAAGTTGTCTTGCCCAAGGTACCGTGGGATTCGATAATAGAAATGTGATGGATTAGGTTGTCGTCCTTTTCGCGGCTCACGATGTACGATCCGGGACGGAAAAACAGCTCAAAAGAAGAAAAGTATCTTGAAACTGATGAAAACGTTCGATTTTGGACTTCAAAAACTGGCGCAGCCAAGCAAGCTTGCTACCCACATCGTAGAGCTCTCGGAGAGCTTTCCAACGGTATGCTGTGCACCGCGTTACTCCTTACGGATCAAAAGTTATGGGCAAAGGAGCGACGGAGACTTGGTCCCAAGCCCCACGCCCTCAGTTTTCAGGACCACCCTCTATGTGAAGCGAAGTTGTCTTGCCCAAGGTGCCATGGGATTCGATAATAGAAATTTGATGGTTTAAGTTGTCGTCCTTTTCTAGGCTCACGGCGTAAGATCCATGAAGGAAAAACAGCGCAAAAGAAGAAAAGTGTGCCAAAACTGATGAAAACATTCAATTTTTGGTTCCAAAAACAAGGGCAGCCAAGCAGGCTTGCTGCCCCTGTCGTAGAGCTCTCGGAGAGCTTTCCAACGGTATGTTGTGCGCCACGTGACTCCTTACAGATCCAAAGTTATGGGTAGATGAGCGACGGAGACTTGGTCTCAAGCCCCACGCCCTCGGTTTGCCGGCCTAGCCTCTACGTGAAGCAAAGTTGTCATGCCCATGGTGCTGTGGGATTCGATAATTGAAATGTCGTGGATTAGGTTGTTGTCCTTTTCGCGGCTCACGACGTATGATCCGAGATAAAAAAAATAGCGCAAAAGAATAAAAGTGTCCCGAAACTGTTGAAAACGTTCGATTTTGGGCTCTGAAAACTGGCACAGCCGAGCAGGTTTGCTGCCCACCACGTAGAGCTCTCGGAGAACTTTCCAACGGTATGCTATGCGCTGCGTAACTCCTTACGGATCAAAAGTTATTGGCACCGGAGTAACGGAGACCTGGTCCCAAGCCTCACGCCCTCAGTTTGTGGGCCCAGCCTCTACGTGAAGCGAAGTTGTCTTGCCCAGGGTGCCGTGGGATTCGATAATAGAAATGTGATGGATTGGGTTGTCGTCCTTTTCTAGGCTCACGACGTACGATCCAGGAAAGAAAAACAGCGCAAAAGAAGAAAAGTATCCCAAAACTGATGAAAACGTTCAATTTTGGGCTCCAAAAATAAGGGTAGCTGAGTAGGCTTGCTGCCCCCGTCGTAGAGCACTCAGAGAGCTTTCCAACAGTTTGCAGTGTGCCGCGTAACTCCATATGGATCAAAAGTTATGGGCAAAGGAGCGACGGAGACTTGGTCCCAAGCCCCACGCCCTCGGTTTGCGGGCCCAGACTCTGCGTGAAGCGAAGTTGTCTTGCCCAAGGTGCCATGGGATTCAATAAAAGAAATGTGTTAGATTAGGTTGTCGTCCTTTTCTAGGCTCACGACATACGATCCGGGACAGAAAAATAGGGTAAAAGAGGAAAAGTGTTCCAAAACTGATGAAAACGTTCGATTTTGGGCTTGGAAGACAAGCTAGCCTAGCAAGCTTGCTGCCCCCGTCGTAAAGCACTCGGGAGCTTCCCAACGATATGCTGTGCGCCGCGTAACTCCTTACGGATCAAAAGTTATGGGCAAAGGAGCGACGGAGACTTGGTCCCAAGCCCCACGCCCTCGGTTTGCGGTCCCAGCCTCTACGTGAAGCGAAGTTGACTTGCCCAAGGTACCGTGGGATTTGATAATAGAAATGTGATGGATTAGGTTGTCGTCCTTTTCGTGGCTCACGACGTACGATCCGGGACAGAAAAACAGCGCAAAAGAAGAAAAGTGTCCCGAAACAGATGAAAACATTTGATTTTGGGCTCCGAAAATAGGCGCAACCAAGCAAGCTTGCGGCCCCTGGCGTAGAGCTGTCAAAAAGCTTTCCAACGGTATGCTGTGCACCGCGTAACTCCTTACGGATCAAAAGTTATGGGCACCGGAGCGACGGAGACGTTGTCCCAAGCCCTACGCCCTCTGTTTGCGAGCCCAGCCTCTACGTGAAGCGAAGTTGTCTAGCCCAAGGTGCCATGGGATTCGATAATAGAAATGTGATGGATTAGGTTGTCGTCCTTTTCACGGCTCACGACGTACGATCCGGGATAGAAAAACACAACAAAAGAAGAAAAATGTCCCAAAACTGATTAAAACATTTGATTTTGGGCTCCGAAAATAGGAGCAGCAGATAGGTTTGCTTCCCGCGATGTAGAGCTCTCGGAGAGCTTTCCAACGGTATGCTGTGCGACGCGTAACTCCTTACGGATCAAAAGTTATAGGCACCGGAGCAACTGAGACATTGTCCCAAGCCCTACGCCCTCAGTTTGCGGGCCCATCCTCTACGTGAAGCAAAGTTGTCTTGCCCAAGGTACCGTGGGATTCAATAATAGAAATGTGATGGATTAGGTTGTAGTCCTTTTCGCGGCTCACGACGTATGATCCGGGACAGAAAAATAGCGCAAAAGAAGAAAAGTTTTCCAAAACTGATGAAAACGTTCGATTTTGGGCTCCGAAAAAAAGCGCAGCTGTCACGCCCCAACCTGGCCTATAAAGGTTAGACTAGGGTGTGATCTAACATTCAAGTCATATCACATACTTAACCGTTCATCGGTAAGAAGTGCGCCGACTTAGTCAATCTATCCACTATGACCCAAACGGCGTCATGACCTTTTTGTGACCTGGGCAAGTCCATAACAAAGTCCATAGTTATATGTTCCCATTTCCATTGAGGAATCTCCAACGGCTAAAGTAAACCTGCTGGTCGTTGATGTTCCGCTTTGACTCTCTGGCAAGTCAAATACCGTGCCACAAAGTCCGCAATCTCTCTCTTCATGTTATTCCACCAATAGTGTTGCTTCAAATCCTGGTACATCTTTGTTCCGTCGGGGTGAATAGTATATCTTGAATTATGGGCTTTTCAAGAATCTTCTTTTTCAGCTCTGGCTCATTAGGAACACAAATCCGATTCCTAAACCTCCAAACACCATCATCATAAAACTTGAAATCTGTGTTGCTTTCTTTTATCTTCTGAAACTGTTGGTCCTTCTGTTGAGCTTCTCGTAATTCAGACAGCAAGGTCGATTGAACTTGTGTAGTGGCAAAAAGTAACCCTTTCCAAGTTATTTGTGGTTTCCACAAAAATGCTTCCTCCAACAACTCCTGCACCTTAACTTCTAGTTTTGCCATGCTCGTTTTCCTACTTAAGGCATTTGCAACTACATTTGCTTCACCGGACACATAATTGATTGTGCAGTTATAATCATCCAAAAGCTCCATCCACCGCCTTTGTCTCATATTCAACTCTTTTTGTGAGAACAAGTATTTCAAGCTCTTGTGATCAGTAAACACCTTGAACTTGTTACCCCACAGATAGTGCCTCCATTTCTTGAGTGCAAACACAATAGCCGCTAACTCCAAATCATGTGTCGGGTAGTTCAATTCATACGGCTTCAGTTTCCTAGAAGCATACGCAATCACTCTACCATTCTGCATCAACACACAACCCAATCCTTCCTTCGAAGCATCGCTATAGATTACAAAACCTTGACTCCCTTCAGGCAATGCGAGAACAGGCGCGGTAGTCAATCTTTTCTTCAATTCTTGGAAGCTGTTCTCACACTTATCATCCTACACGAACTTTGTTTTCTTTTGAGTGAGCTTTGTAAGTGGTCCTGCAATCTTAGAAAAATCCTTAACGAATCTCCGATAATAGCCAGCTAGACAAAGAAAACTCCGAACCTCCGTAACATTTTCCGGCTTCTTCCAAGACATCACTGCTTCTATCTTTGCTGGATCCACTGCTATTCCCTCTTGGGATATGATATGCCCCAAAAATGCAATCTGCTGCAACCAAAATTTGCACTTGCTAAACTTTGCATACAAGTGATGCTCTCGAAGTTTCTGCAGTACCAACCGCAGATGTTGTTCATGCTCCGCCTCGGATTTTGAGTATACCGAAATATCATCAATGAAAATCACCACAAATTGGTCCAAGTAGGGTTGAAACACCCTGTGCATCAAGTCCATAAAAGCTGCAGGGGTATTGGTTAGTCCAAATGGCATCACCACATATTCATAATGCCCATATCTTGTCCTGAAAGCCGTTTTAGGCACATCCTCCTTTTTGATCCGGAACTGATAGTACCCTTGCCTCAAGTCGAGTTTCGAATACACTTTAGCTCCTTGAAGTTGATCAAACAACTCGTCGATCAGTGGAAGTGGGTATTTATTCTTGACAATCACTTGGTTCAATCCTCTGTAATCGATGCATAGCCTCAACGTTCCGTCTTTCTTCTTCACAAAGAGGACCGGTGCACCCCACAGAGAAGAACTTGGTTGAACAAACCTTTTCTTCAACAATCCTTGCAATTGGTCCTTCAATTCTTATAGCTCGGCCGGTGCCATATGATAAGGAGCTTTAGATATCAGCTGGGTGCCTGGCAGTAACTCTATCATGAACTCGATCTCCCGATTTGGGGGTAAACCGGGCAATTCTTATGGAAACACATACGCATAGTCTTTGATCACTGGCATCTTCTCCAACTTAGCTTTGTCCAACGGCTTGTTGATGAGGTAAGCTAAGTATCCACTACACCCTTTTCTCAAGGACTTCACTGCTTTCATAGATAAAATGATGGAACTCCCGGTGAAATCTCTTTGACCCATTACCTCCAGTATTGGTTGACCAGGTACCCGGAACGTTACAATCTTCGTCCGGCAATCTAGTTGGACATGATGCTTTGCCAACCAGTCCATCCCTAAAATGACCTCATAGTCTCGAAAAGGCAATACAATAAGATTGGATGAGAATTCCCTATCCTTAATTTGGATTTTACATGTTTTACAAGCTGAGCTAGTAACAAGTTTAGAACCTATCGAAGTACCAACTTCTACTTCGTAAGGCAAACATACAACTCGTAGTTTCACACGTTGCACACATAAGGGAGTAATAAATGAATGAGTAGTACCCGGATCAATTAGCACCCTAACAGGTTGATTCAGTATGAAGAATGTACCTTCAACAACAGCGGTCTCCTCTGGAAGCTCCTCGCTCTCAATAGCATAAGCTCGAGCCTGAACTCTAAGAACTGGAGTCTTGCCTCTACCAGCTGGTTTAACCTGATTTTGTCCTGCTTGCCATTTAGGGCAATCCTCGATCTGATGCTGATCACTGCCACATCTCACACATCGTCTTGACTTCTTCCAGCACTGGGCCTCGGTATGCCCCTTCTTGTCACAGTAAGAACAGTTGACAGACTGAGTAGCAGGTGAACTACCTGTGAATCCGCGGGTGGAAGAGGCTGATGGCGCTTTAGTCGGGCCACGGTTATTCACTGGTCTGTTCTGGCTTTGGCCCTGACTACGACTCTGGCCCTGGAATTTCCTCTATTGACCTGAAGGCTGGTATGGTTTCTTGTTCGGCTGACTCGAACTGGCTCTATCAAGTTTCCTCTTCTCAACTCGGGAAGCAGCAGCAAAGAGAGCAGAATAGGTATCGAAGTCATGCGAAGCCAACTGGTCCTGAATCTCTGGCCTCAATCCCGTAGTAAATTTCCATATCTTCACCTCCGGAGTACTAACCATGTATTGAGCATAGCGGGATAGTCGGTCAAAACGAGCCTCGTACTGGGCCACCGTCATGTTACCCTGGTTCAAGTGCATGAACTCCTCAATCCGCTTCTGCCTGGAAACTACAGGTACATATTTCTCCTTGAATGCCTTAACGAAATTACCCTACAAGTGAGGCGTCTAATCAGTTTCCCACAATGCCTCCACAGTGTGCCACCAATGCTCAGCATCCCTGTGCAATAGAAACACAGCAAGCTCCACCTTCTCTTCATCAGTATAATCAAGTGGCCTGAAAATCCTCTCGATCTCAGACAGCCAAGCCTCTGCTTTCTCATCATCAGCTTCCCCGTGGAATTTGGATGGGCGAAAGTCAAGGAACTCCCTCATTCTGCTATGTCCCCCATGGTTACCATCATTCTTGTTGTTGGTGTTGTTGTTAGCTTCACGCGCACCTTGACGTTCCATCACCCGCGACATGCGATCCATGGTATTTGCCATCATGTTAAACATAGCTATGCCGGGATTAGTTTGATAAGCATCTCCGGTCTCTTGGGGTTCACCGCTCCTATTAGTAGTGCGGGTACTAGGGCTAGCCATCTATAGACACATATTACGATGCACAATTTATTGAAATACGACAAACAAGAATTTAATGCATAAGATATGCAACATAATATAGATACACAATTCTAGAAACAATTAAGACACATTAATCACTTAAGCACATAGAACATAGAAGGCACAATTAACATTATCACACAATAACATATAGACAAGTCATTCTAATTACCTTAGGGCTCCACCCATGGTCCGAGAGTTAAACCCAGTTTAAGCAATCTAAGCTCTGATACCATTCTTTCTATAAGGTGTCACGCCCCGACCCAGCCTATAAAGGTTAGACTAGGGTGTGATCTAACATTCAAGTCATATCACATACTTAACCGTTTATGAAGGTTTAACACTTAACATTTTGGCCTAGACTCCACAAATTCTCTGAAAAACCGGCAGCATAACGGCTGTAATTGGGCTCCTTAGTTTGACCTAATTCTCTAAACGCCTCAAAATTTACAATCTCAAATTCATTCCCAACTAAGATTACTATTTATCATCAATTGAAACGCCTACTAATTATCTTGAAGTCTCGTTTGATTAATAACCTAGCATGATGCTATGTCTCGTTTGCTTGTTTGTCCTCGTTACAGAAGTACCTATTGATCTTGGCTTAACAATGAATACCTGCTTAAGATTGGATAGGTTCATTTTACTTAGTCCTTGCCTGATACCTCATAATCCTATGATAGATACTAGCCAATGACGATAGCAAAATGACCATAGTAGTGTCTATCTAGTTATTATCAGTACAAGCCAAAATTAGACCCCAAATTACAACGGGGTTCTTTTACATTACAAACATCAAGCAACATGAAAAGAAATAGTCTTCAAGCAGCATAGTATTCGCAAATGGCCATAATCAAGCAAAGCACATAGGACAGGCAATCATTCCAAGGAATCATCGTTAGGCACGTCGTTCTCGGGTACCTATTCTTGATCTTTTTTACCTGAGATGATAAAAGAGGGTGAGTCCTTATGAACCCAGTGAGGGGGAACGAGAAATAGGTTTTGAAACTTATTTTTCGGTTCAACTTATGAAAACCTTTTTTGCAAGCATGAATATGTCACAAATAAGTACATAACAATAATATAAAAATAAAGGAACACAATTACCCGTCTTTCCTCCCCAAGGCCCTCTAGGAACCAAGCGAGAGTACTTATACACATAGTGAAAAGGATACGGTGAGCTTTTGCTCTCAGTTCATTTTCGGTATTAGTTGTTGCGGCCGACTTCAAATCATCCCCTTATCACGCCAAATGGGTGTACTCCGGATGTACCCCAAAATCCTATGACCCAACTCTACGAGGAAGTCTAGCCCCCAAGCGAGAGAGGGAATTGGACAATGGTAGTCACGGTTGCACCGGCAAGCCCGATGCCGCCCGGTGTGCGTGAACGCTACCACGCCAGAATGAAAGGTTGCAACCTTGTATGCAATGCACATTTATGACATTTAATATATCACATTAGGAGGACAACAAAGTAGGTTGCCTCCGAGCAGTCATAAGATTGCACATTGACAAGTAAACAAGCGAAGCACGATACGACAAGTAATTTCACTTGAAAGGCACATGGAGTTATATGAACATTAAACGGGCAGCCATGTAACACATGTAAATCAATTCATATAACTAATTTCAAAGCTCACGTAATCAATTAATAAGATTATTCATCATGTAATGGCATCTACGTGGGACCGGGTGCAAGAAAGGCTTACTTGTCAACATGTAATCATCAAGATTGTATTTAGGGATACAATGGCAACTATGGGCAGCCTACTAAACATATAATTAAACATGATATTCATAGGATCAACACTTAGTGAATTTACCTAGTCACTAGGGTTTCCATTTCGTGCTTACCCGTGCTATTAAGCCCCAAGTCAACTCAAAATCAATCTCAAGCCGTGCATTGATTAGTTCATACACCCTCAAGTATTCAAAACAGTCCACACAACATCTCAATGCCACAATCCCAAGCATTTAACACAATAAGAGAAGCTACAATAATTTTTCTAAGCATATCACTAAGTGAAACCTTCACTGCAATGGGCTGTTTTCTCACAATTGTTAAGAGAAGCAAACAATCTCCAATTCCAGTGAATATGATGTCAAATTAAAGCTTAATAAGTGAACTAAATTCAGAAACAAACCTCGCATCATTTAGAGTTCGGGTTCAATAGTTATAGCCAAAATAGTGGGACTGCACAAAACTGTCCAGATTTGCACACATTTCAATACTTGTCGTTTTTGAGGTCCTTAGGGTCAGATTTAGCCTTAGTACATTTCTGAAAAAAATGTCCAGAACTGAAAAATATAGCAGCACACCAAATTCCATGTATTTTAGATATCATTTACTAAGTCAAAACTGGTTCGTTCTACAAGGTCAGTGAATCTGCCAAAACCTGCTTCATTTTTCTAGACTTTCCAGATTTGGACACATTTTAATGATTTGTGATTTTGAGCATCTTAGAGTCAAAATTAGCTTTGGCCTCTTTCTGCGAAAAATGTTTAGAACTGGCAAAACTAGTTACCTACCAATTTTGATGAATTTTCAACATAATTTACCTAGCCAAAATCACCTCGCACCAACAAGATAGAAAACTATCACATGCACGATTTCATCTATCATCACATTCTAGCCCAAAATCTTACCATGCATGGTTGTAAAAGCTTATGAACACACATATATCTCAAGTACAGAAGCAAAGATAAACATTTAAGAGCATGCATGTGGTTTTGTGAAAGATTTTCAAGAAGTTTTAGCCCTCACTTTAGCAAAACAACAAGAAGATGCACAAGACTCTTGGTGAAGCACAAAGTTGATCTTCTTCCTTGCTTAGCTGAGACACCACTCGATTTTCTCTATTTTTCCTAGCTTAGTGACCAAGTTCTTAGTAGGTGCATGTGGTTAGAACAAGAAGAAAAGAAATGGAAGCTAGCAAACTCACCTAAGCAGAAATGGATGTTCAATAAGCTTGCATGTGAGTTTTCTTGCAACCTAGCTTGCTTAGTCGAGCTCCCTACCTTCTTGCTTGCCTTGATGAACCATGGAGTGATGAAGATGAGCTATGGAGTCTACAATATTCATCTAGGGCCGAGAGAGAGAGAGAAGAATGAAAGGGAGAGAGAAGAATGAGAGGAAAATGAGAGAAATGAAAGAAAAATGAAAGCTTTTGCAATTGTTGAGGCTTGTGTTGGCCTTGGGCATAAAAATTTCAGACTTTTGTGTCTTCAAGAAGCATTTTGAAATTCCTAGCATGGGCAAGGAGCTTGTGTCGAAATGGTGGGGGCTTTGGGGAGGGTTTGAGCTAATTTTTTATGCATTTGTGTCATAGAATTGTCTAGATTTAATTTTGAATTAAGCAAGCAAGCACAAATGTACACAAGGTGGTCGGCCAAGGCATGTAAAAATATGATTTTTTGTCATCTTTTGAGCATTATTTAATTGTGTGTTTGAAAGTGCAAAAGAATAAGGAATATCTAGCTTTTTGGGAGATTTTGTCTTCTAGTGGGTTGAATTAGTAATTTAATATTAGTTAGTGGAATTTGTATGATTAATTAATGATCTAGTGCTTCGTGTAAGATGCTTTCTTGATTAACGTGTAGGCACGCTTGCTTAGGTTTAAGGCACGCACTACGAGGTAAGGCACGAACTACGAGACGAAAGCACGTTTCCTAAGTAAATGCACGCAACCCTAAATGAATGCACGTAATTCAATGCAAGGCACATAAAACGAAACACGATTCTTAAACATATGTCAAGGCACGCAAATCTAGGTTAGGGCACATAAAATGAGGTATCGCACACAAATCGAGGTTAGGCCTCACAGCAGCAGAGAAGGCTTCATGTCCCCGTCGTAGAGCTCTCGGAGAGCTTTCCAACGGTATGTTGTGCGCCACGTATCTCCTTACGGATCCAAAGTTATGGGCAGAGGAGCGACGGAGACTTGGTCCCAAACCCCACGCCCTCGGTTTGCCGGCCCAGCCTCTACGTGAAGCGAAGTTGTCTTGCCTATGGTGCTATGGGATTCGATAATAGAAATGTCATGGTGCTACGGGACAGAAAAACGGCGCAAAAGAAGAAAAGTGTCCCAAAACTGTTGAAAATGTTCGATTTTGGGCTCCGAAAATAGGCACAGTCGAGTAGGCTTGCTACCCACAACGTAGAACTCTCGGAGAGCTTACCAACGGTATGCTGTGCACCGCATAACTCATTACGGATCAAAAGTTATGGGCAAAGGAGCGACGAAGACTTAGTCCCAAGCCCCACGCCCTCGGTTTGTGGTCCCAGCCTCTATGTGAAGCGAAGTTGTCTTGCCAAAGGTGTCATGGGATTTGATAATAGAAATATGATGGATTAGGTTGTCGTCCTTTTCGTGGCTCACGACATACGATCCGGGATAGAAAAACAGCGCAAAAAAATGAAAGTGTCCCAAAGCTGATGAAAATATTCAATTTTTGGCTTCAAAAATTGGCGCAGCCGAGCAGGCTTGCTGCCCCTGACGTAGAGCTCTCAGAGAGCTTTCCAATGGTATGTTGTGCGCCACGTAACTTCTTACGGATCAAAAGTTATGGGCACCAGAGCGACGGGGACGTTGTCCCAAACCCTACGCCCTCGATTTGCGGGCCCAGCCTCTACGTGAAGCGAAGTTGTCTTGCCCAAGGTGCCATGGGATTTGATAATAGAAATGTGATGGATTAGGTTGTCGTCCATTTCGCGGCTCACAACGTACGATCCTGGACAGAAAAACAGAGCAAAAGAAGAAAAGTGTCCCGAAACTGATTAAAACGTTTGATTTTGGGCTCTGAAAATAGGCGTAGTAGAGCAAGCTTGCTTCCCCCGACGTAAAGCTCTCAGAGAGCTTTCCAACGGTATGCTGTGCGCAGCGTAACTCCTTACGGATCAAAACTTATGGGCACCGGAGTGATGGAGACATTCTTCCAAGTCCTATGCCCTCGGTTTGCAGGCCCAGCCTCTACGTGAAGCGAAGATGTCTTGCCCAAGGTGCTGTGGGATTGAATAATAGAAATGTGATGGATTAGGTTGTCGTCCTTTTTGTGGCTCACGACGTACGATCCGGGATAAAAAAATAGCGCAAAAGAAGAAAAGTTTCCAAAAACTGATGAAGCCCCACGCCCTCGGTTTGTGGTCCCAGCCTCTATGTGAAGCGAAGTTGTCTTTCCTAAGATGCCATGGTATTCGATAATAGAAATGTGATGGATTTGGTTGACGTCCTTTTCTAGGCTCACGACGTACGATCCGGGAAGGAAAAACAGCGCAAATGAAGAAAGGTGTCCCAAAACTGATGAAAACCTTCAATTTTGGGCTCTGAAAACAAGGGTAGCTGAGCTAGCTTCCTTCCCCCCACGTAGAGCTCTCGGAGAGCTTTCCAACGGTATGCTGTACGCCGCGTAACTTCTTACGGATCAAAAGTTATGGGCAATGGAGCGACGGAGACATGGTCCCAAGCCCCATGCCCTCGGTTTGCGGTCCCAGCGTCTACGTGAAGCGAAGTTGACTTAACCAAGGTGCTGTGGGATTCGATAATAGTAATGTGATGGATTAGGTTGTCGTCCTTTTCTAGGCTCACGACGTACGATCCGGATAGGAAAAACAGCGCAAAAGAAGAAAAGTGTCCCAAAACTGATGAAAACCTTCGATTTTGGGTTCCGAAAACAAGGGCAATTTAGCAAGCTTTCTGCTCCCGTCGTAGAGCTCTAGGAGAGCTTTCCAACGGTATGTTGTACGCCGCGAAACTCCTTACGGATCAAAAGTTATGGGCAAAGGAGTGACGGAGACTTGGTCCCAAGCCCCATGCCCTCAGTTTGCGGGCCCAACCTCTACGTGTATCGAAGTTGTCTTGCCAAAGGTGTGGTGGGATTTGATAATAGAAATGTGATGGATTAGGTTGTCATAATTTTCGCGGCGCACGACGTACAATCCGCGATAGAAAAATAGTGCAAAAGAAGAAAAGTGTCTCGAAACTGATAAAATTGTTCAATTTTGGGCTCTAAATACAAGCGCAGCCGAGCAGGCTTGCTGCTCCCGTCGTAGAGCTCTCAGAGAGCTTTCCAACGGTATGTTGTGTGCCACGTAACTCCTTACGGATCAAAAGTTATGGGCAATAGAGCGACGGAGGCTTGGTCCCAAGCCCCAGGCCCTCGGTTTGCGGTCCCAGCCTCTACGTGAAGCGAAGTTGACTTGCCCAAGGTGTCATGGGATTCGATAATAGAAATGTGATGGATTAGGTTGTCATCATTTTCGTGGCTCACGACATACGATCCGAGATAGAAAAACAGCGCAAAAGAAGAAAAGTTTCCCAAAACTAATGAAAACGTTCGATTTTGGGCTCAAAAATAAGTGCAGCAAAGCAGGCTTGCTGCCCCTGTCGTAGAGCTCTCGGAGAGCTTTCCAACGGTATGATGTGCGCCACGTAACTCCTTACGGATCCAAAGTTATGGGTAGAGGAGCGACGGAGACTTGGTCCTAAGCCCCACACCCTCGGTTTGCCGGCCTAGCCTCTACGTGAAGCGAAGTTGTCTTGCCCATGTTGCTATGGGATTCGATAATAGAAATGTCATGGATTAGGTTGTCGTCTTTTTCGCGGCTCACGACGTGCGATCCGGGATAGAAAAATAGCGCAAAAGAAGAAAAGTATCCTGAAACTGTTGAAATCCTTCTACTTTGGGCTCTGAAAATAGGCACAGCCGAGCAGGCTTGCTGCCCACGACGTAGAGCTCTTGGAGAGCTTTCCAACAGTATGTTGTACGCTGCGTAACTCCTTACGGATCAAAAGTTTTGGGCATTGGAGCGACAGAGACCTGGTCCCAAGCCCCACGCCATCAGTTTGTGGGCCCAGCATCTACGTGAAGCAAAGTTATCTTGCCCAAGATGCCATGGGATACGATAATAGAAATGTGATAGATTAGGTTATCGTCCTTTTCTAGGCTCACGACGTACGATCTGGATAGGAAAAACAGCGCAAAAGAAGAAAAGTGTCCCAAAACTGATGAAAACCTTCAATTTTGGGTTTCGAAAACAAGGGCAGTAGAGCAAGCTTGCTGCTCCCATCGTAGAGCTCTCAGAGAGATTTCCAACAGTATGTTGTATGCCGCGAAAATCCTTATGGATCAAAATTTATGGGCAAAGGAGCGACGGAGACTTGGTCCTAAGCCCCACGCCCTCAGTTTGTGGGCCCAGCCTCTACGTGAAGCGAAGTTGTCTTGCCAAAGGTGTCATGGGATTTGATAATAGAAATGTGATGGATTAGGTTATCGTAATTTTCACGGCTCACGACGTACGATCCAGGACAAAAAAACAGCGCAAAAGAAGAAAAATATCCTGAAACAGATGAAAATGTTCGATTTTGGGCTCCGAAAACAATCGCAGCCGAGCAGGATTGCTACTCCCGTCGTAAAGCTCTCAGAGAGTTTTCCAACGGTATGCTGTGTATCGCGTAAATCCTTACGGATCAAAAGTTATGGGCAATGGAGCGACGGAGACTTGGTCCCAAACCCCACGCCCTCGGTTTGCTGTCCCAACCTCTACATGAAGCGAAGTTGACTTGCCCAAGGTGTCGTTGGATTCGATAATAGAAATGTGATGAATTAGGTTGTCGTCCTTTTCGTGGCTCACGACGTACGAACCGGGACAGAAAAACAGCGCAAAAGAAAAAAAGTTTCCCAAAACTGATGAAAACATTCGATTTTGGGCTCAGAAAATAAGCGCAGCAGAGCAAGCTTGCTGCCCCCGTCGTAGAGCTCTCGGAGAGCTTTCCAACGGTATGCTGTGCGCCACGTAACTCCTTACGGATCCAAAGTTATGGGCAGAGGAGCGACGTAGACTTGGTCCCAAACCCCACGCCCTCGGTTTGCCGGCCTAGCCTCTACGTGAAGTGATGTTGTCTTGCCCATGGTGCTGTGGGATTCGATAAAAGAAATGTCATGGATTAGGTTGTCGTCCTTTTCGCGGCTCACGACGTACGATCCGGGACAGAAAAACAGCGCAAAAGAAGAAAAGTATTCCGAAACTATTGAAAACGTTCGATTTTGGGCTCCGAAAATAGGCACAGCCGAATAGGTTTGCTGCCCACGACCTAGAGCTCTCGGAGAGCTTTCTAACGGTATGCTGCGCACCCCGTAACTCCTTACGGATCAAAAGTAATGGGCACCGGAGAGACGGAGGCCTAGTCCCTAGCCCCACGCCATCGGTTTGCGGGCCCAGCTTCTACGTGAAGCAAAGTTGTCTTGCCCAAGATGCCGTGGGATTCGATAATAGAAATATGATGGATTAGGTTGTCTTCCTTTTCTAGGGTCACGACATACGATCAGGGAAGGAAAAACAACACAAAAGAAGAAAAGTGTCCTGAAACTAATGAAAATGTTCGATTTTGGGCTCCAAAAACAAGCGCAGCCAAGCAAGCTTGCTGCCCCCATCATAGAGCTCTCGGAGAGCATTCCAACGGTATGTTGTGTGCCGCGTAACTCCTTACGGATCAAAAGTTATGGGCAATGGAGCGACGGAGACTTGGTCCAAAGCCCCAAGCCCTCAGTTTGCGGTCCTAGCCTCTACGTGAAGCGAAGTTGACTTTCCCAAGGTGCCGTGGGATTCGATAATAGAACTGTGATGGATTAGGTTGTCGTCATTTTCGTGGCTCATGACGTACAATCCGGGATAGAAAAATAGAGCAAAAGAAGAAAAGTGTCCCGAAACTGATGAAAACATTCGATTTTGGGCTCCAAAAATAGGCGCAGCCAAGCAGGTTTGCTGTCCCGAAGTAGAGCTCTCGGAGAGCTTTCCAACGGTATGTTGTGCGCTGCGTAATTCCTTACGGATCAAAAGTTATGGGCACCAGAGCGACGGAGATGTTGTCCCAAGCCCTACGCCCTCGGTTTGCGGGCCCAGCCTCTACGTGAACCGAAGTTGTCTTGCCCAAGATGCCATGGGATTCGATAGTAGAAATATGATGGATTAGGTTGTCGTCCTTTTCGCGGCTCACGACGTACGATCCGGGATAGAAAAACAGAGCAAAAGAAGAAAAGTGTCCCAAAACTGATTAAAACGTTTGATTTTAGGCTCCGAAAATAGGCGCAGTAGAGCAGGCTTGCTTCCCCAGACGTAGAGCTCTCAGAAAGCTTTCCAACGGTATGTTGTGCGCCACGTAACTCCTTACAGATCAAAACTTATGGGCACCGGAGCGACAAAGACATTGTCCCGAGCCCTACGCCCTCAGTTTGCGGGCCCAGCCTCTACGTGAAGCCAAGTTGTCTTGCCCAAGATGCCATGGGATTCGATAATAGAAATGTGATGGATTAGGTTGTCGTCCTTTTCGCGGCTCACGACATACAATCCGTGACAGAAAAACAGAGCAAAAGAAGAAAAGTTTTCCAAAAATGATGATAACGTTTGATTTTGGGCTCCGAAAACAAGCACAGCAGAGCAGGCTTGCTTCCCTCGTCGTAGAGCTCTCGGAGAGATTTCCAACGGTATGCTGTGCGCCACGTAACTCCTTACGAATCCAAAGTTATGGGTAGAGGAGTGACGGAGACTTGGTCTTAAGCCCCACGCCCTCGGTTTGCCGGCCCAGCCTCTACATGAAGGAAAGTTGTCTTGCCCATGGTGCTGTGGGATTTGATAATAGAAATGTCATGGATTAGGTTGTCGTCCTTTTCGCGGCTCACGACGAACGATCTGGGGCAGAAAAATAGCGCAAAAGAAGAAAAGTAACCTGAAACTATTGAAAACATTCAATTTTGGTCTCCGAAAATAGGCACAATCGAGCAGGTTTGCTGCCCACGACGTAGAGCTCTCGGAGTGCTTTCCAACGGTATGCTATGCGCCGCGTAACTCCTTACAGATCAAAAGTTATAGGTACCGGAGCGTCGGAGACCTGGTCCCAAGCCCCACACCCTCGGTTTGTGGGCCCAGCCTCTACATGAAGCAAAGTTGTCTTGCCTAGGGTGTTATGAGATTCGATAATAGAAATGTGATGGATTAAGTTGTCGTCCTTTTCTAGACTTATGACGTACGATCCGGGACAGAAAAACAAGGTAAAAGAAGAAAAGTGTCCTAAAACTGATGAAAACGTTCGATTTTGGGCTCGAAAGACAAGCGCAGCTGAGCAAGCTTGTTGCCCCCATCGTAGAACTCTCAGATAGCTTTCCAACGGTATGTTGTGCGCTGCGTAACTCCTTACGGATCAAAAGTTATGGGCAAAGGAGCGACGGAGACTTGGTCCCAAGCTCCATGCCCTCGGTTTGCCAGCCCAGCCTCTACATGAAGCGAATTTGTCTTGCCAAAGGTGCCTTGGGATTCAATAATAGAAATGTGATGGATTAGGTTGTCATCCTTTTCGCAGCTCACGACGAACGATCTGGGACAGAAAAATAGCACAAAAGAAGAAAAGTATCCCGAAACTGTTGAAAACGTTCAATTTTGGGCTTCGAAAATAGGCACAGCCGAGCAGGCTTGCTGCCCATGACGTAGAGCTCTCGGAGTGCTTTCCAACGGTATACTATGTGTGAGGCCCGACCTCAATTTGCGTGTGATACCTCATTTTGTGTGCTTAACCTAGATTTGCGTGCCTTGACCTAGATTTAAGAATCGTGTTTCGTTTTGTGTGCCTTGCATTGAATTACGTGCATTCATTTAGGGTTGCGTGTATTTACTTGGGAAACGTGCATTCATCTCGTAGTTTGTGCATTGTCTCGTAGTGCGTGCCATAAACCTAGGAAAGCGTGCCCACACGTTAATCAAGAAAACATCTTACACGAAGCACTAGATCATTAGTTAATCCTACAAATCCCACTAACTAATATTAAAATGCTAAGTCAATGCACTAGAAGACGAAATTGCAACAAAAGCTAGATATTCTTTATTCCTTGCATGTCCCAAACACACAATAAAATAAGCCTTCAACAAGACAAAAAAATTCAGATTTTAGCACATCTTTGGCCGACCACTAGGAGCTTTGTGCATGCAATTTAATTTCAAATTCTACTCTTAAACATTCTATGACAATTCTATGACACAAAGCAATAAAAAAATTAGCTCAAAACCCTCTTCAAAGCTCAAAATCTCGACATAAGCTCATTGCCCATGCTAGACAGTTCAAATGATGCTTCTTGAAGACACAAAATCTGAATTTGTAAAACTCAAGGCCGACATATGCTTCAAACTTTGCAAAGCTTTTATTTTTCCTTCATTTTCTCTCATTTCCTCTCATTCTTCTCTCTCTCTCTCTCGGCCTTGGCTGAGTTTCTACACTCCATAGCTTATCTTCATCACTCCATGGTTCATCAAGGCATGCAAGAAGCTAGGGAGCTCGACTAAGCAAGCTAGGTTGCAAGAAACATACATGCAAGCTCTTTGAACCTCCGTTTCGGCTTAGGTGAGTTTGCTAGCTTCCATTTCTTTTCTTCTTGTTCAAACCACATGCACCTACTAAGAACTTGGTTACTAAGCTAGGAAATTAGAGAAAATCGAGTGGTCTCTCGGCTAAGCAAGGAAGAAGATCAACTTTGTGCTTCATCAAGAGTCTTGTGCATCTTCTTGTTGTTTTGCTAAGGTGAGGGCTAAAACTTCTTGAAAATCTTTCAAAAAAACCACATGCATGCCCTTAAATGTCTATCTTTACATCTGTACTTGAGATATATGTGTGTTAATGAGCTTTTATAAACATGCATGGCAAGATTTTTGCCTAGAATGTGATGATAGATGAAATCGTGTATGTGACAGCCCTCTGTCTTGTTGGTGCGAGGTGTCTTTGGCTAAGTAAATGATGTTTAAAATACATGAAAATTGGTAGGTAACTAGTGTTTTCCAGTTATGAACACTTTTTGAAGAAATAGGCCAAAGCTAATTTTGACTCTAAGGTCCTCAAAATGGCAAATTATTAAAATGTGTCCAAATCTGGAAAGTCTGGAAAAATGAAGCAGGTTTTGGCAGATTCACTGACCTTGTAGAACGAACCAGTTTTGACGTAGTAAATGTGAAGCTATATTTTTCAGTTCTGGACATTTTTGTCAGAAATGGACTAAGGTTAAATCTGACCCTAAGGCCCTAAAAAACAAGTATTGAAATGTGTGCAAATCTGGACAATTTTGTGTAGTCTTACTGTTTTGGCTATAACTCTTGAACCCGAACTCCAAATGATGCGAGGTTTGTTTCTGAATTTAGTTCACTCCTTAAGCTCTAATTTTACATCTTGTTCACTGGAATTGGAGATTGTTTGCTTGTCTCAATGATTGTGAGAAAATAGTCCATTGCAGTGAGGGTTTCACCTATTGATATGCTTAGAAAAATCATTGTAGCTTCTCTTGTTGTATTAAGTGCTTGGGATTGTGGCATTTGGATGTTGTGTGGACTGTTTTTAGTGCTTGAGGGTGTTTGATTTAATCAATACATGGCTTGAGCTTAATTGCGAGATGACTTGGGTCTTAATCGCACGGGTAAGCACGAATTGGAACCCTAGTAACTAGGTAAACTTGCTAAGTATTGATCCTTTGGATATTGTGTTGATTATGTGTTTAGTAGGCTGTCCGTAGTTGCCCTTGTAGCCCTAAATATGATTTCGATGATTACATGTTGATAAGTAGGCCTTTCTTGCACCCGGTCCCACGTAGATGTCGTTCAATGATAAATAATCTTATCATTTGATTTCGTGAACTTTGAAATGAGTTATATGACTTGATTTACATGCGTTATATGGCTGCCCGTTTAATATTCATATAACTCCATGTGCTTTTCAAGTGAATTTACTTGTCATATCGTGCCTCGCGTGTTTAACTATCAATGTGCAATTTTATGACTGTTCGGAGGCAACCTACTTTGTTGTCCTCCTAATGTGATATATTACATGTTATAAATGTGCATTGCATACAAGGTAGCAACCTTTTATTTTGGCGTGGTAGCGTTCACGCACACCGGGCGGCATCGGGCTTGCTAGTACAACCGTGACTACCATTGTCCAATTCCCTCTCTCGCTTGGGGGCTAGACTTCCTCGGAGAGTTGGGTCGTAGGATTTCGAGATACATCCGGAGTACACCCATTTGGCGTGATAGGGGGATGATTTGAAGTCGGCTGCAACAATTGATACTGGAAACGAACCAAGAGCAAAAGCTCACCGTATCCTTTTCACTATATGTATAAGTACTCTTACTTGGTTCCTATAGGACCTCGGGGAGGAAAGACGGGTAATTGTGCTCTTTTACTTTTATATTATGTTATGTACTTACTTGTGATATATTTATGCTTGCAAAAAGGGTTTTCATAAGTTGAACCGGAAAATGAGTTTCAAACCTATTTCTCGTTCCCCCTTGCTAAGTTCATAAGGACTCACCCTCTTTTATCATCTCAGGTGAAGAAGATCAGGAACAGGTACCCGAGGACAACGTGCCTAACGATGATTCCTTGGAATGATTGCTTGCCCTACATGCCTTACGTGACCATGGCCATTTTGTGAACAATATGTTGTTTGAAGACTATTTCTTTTATGTTGCTTGTTTTTGTAATGTAAAAGACCCCCGTTGTAATTTGGGGTCTAATTTTCGTTTGTACTAATAATAACTAGATAGATACTACTATAGTCGTTTTTGCTATCGTTATTGGCTAGTATCTATCATAGGGTTATGAAGTATCAGGTAAGGACTAAGTAAAAGGAACATATCCAATCTTAAGCAGGTACTCATTGTTAAGCTAAGATCAACAGGTACTTTTGTAATGAGGATTAACAAACAAACGAGACATAATGTCATGCTAGGTTATTAATCAAATGAGACTTCGAGACAACTAGTAGCGTTTCAGTTGATGAATAGTAATCTTTGTTGGAAATGAAATTGAGATTAGAAATTTTGAGGCGTTTAGAGAACTAGGTCAAACTAAAGAGCTCAATTACAACCGTTATGCTGCCAATTTTTCGAAAAAATTATGGAGTCTAGGCTAAACGTTAAGTGTTAAACTTTCATGAACGATTAAGTACGAGACATGACTTGAATGTTAAGTTCACACCCTAGTCTAACCTTTATAGGCTGGGTTGGGGCGTGACACCTTATAGATAGAATGGTATCAAAGCTTAGATTGCTTAAGCCAGGTTTAACTCTCGGACCATGGGTAGAGCCCTAAGGTAATTAGGATGACTTGTCTATATGTTATTGTGTGATAATGTTAAATGTGCCTTCTATGTTCTATGCGCTTAAGTGATTAACATGTCTTAATTGTTTCTAGAATTGTGTATCTTTATTATGTTGCATATCTTATGCATTAAATTCTTGTTTGTCGTATTTCAATAAATTGTGCATCGTAATCTATGCCTATAAATGGCTGGCCCTAGTACTCGCACTACTAATAGGAACGGTGAATCCCAAGAGACCGGAGATGCTTATCAAACTAATCCCTTCATAGCTATGTTTAACATGATGGCAAACGCCATGGATCGCGTGTCACGAGTGATGGAATGTCATGATGCACGTGAAACAAACAACAACAACAACAATAGGAATGATGGTAACCATGGGAGACATAGTAGAATAAGGGAGTTCCTTGACTTTCGCCGGTCCAAATTCCACGGGGAAGCTGATGATGAGAAAGCAGAGGCTTGGCTGTTTGAGATCGAGAGGATTTTCAGGCCACTTGATTATACTGATGAAGAAAAGGTGGAGTTTGTTGTGTTTCTGTTGCACGGGGATGCTGAGCATTGGTGGCACACTGTGGAAGTACTGTGGGAAACTGATCATACCCCTTGCTTGTGGGGTAATTTCGTTAAGGCATTCAAGGAGAAATATGTACCTGCAGTTTCCAGGCAGAGGCAGATTGAGGAATTCATGCACTTGAACCAGGGTAACATGACGGTGGCCCAGTACGAGGCTCGTTTTGACCAATTGTCTCGCTATGCTCAATACATGGTCAGTACTCCGGAGGTGAAGATGTGGAAATTTACGACAGGATTGAGGCCAGAGATTCAGGACTAGTTGGCTTCACATGACTTCGATACCTATTCTGCTCTCTTTGCTGCTGCTTCCCGAGTTGAGAAGAGAAAACTTGATAGAGCCGGTTCGAGTCAGCCGAACAAGAAACCATACCAGCCTTCAGGTCAACAGAGGAAATTCCAGAGCCAGAGTCGTAGTCAGGGCCAGAGCCAGAACAGACCAGTGAATAACCGTGGCCCAACTAAAGCGCCATCAACCTCTTCCACCCACGGATCCACAGGTAGTTCACCTGCTACTCAGTCTATCAACTGCTCTTACTGTGACAAGAAGGGGCATACCGAGGCCCAGTGCTGGACGAAGTCAGGACGTTGTGTGCGGTGTGGCAATGATCAGCATTAGATTAAGGATTTCCCTAAATGGCAAGCAAGACAAAATCAGGTTAAACCAGCTAGTAGAGGCAAGACTCTAATTCCTAGAGTTCAGGCTCGAGCTTATGCTATTGAGTACGAGGAGCTTCCAGAGGAGACCGCTGTTGTTGAAGGTACATTCTTCATACTGAATCAACCTGTTAGAGTGCTAATTGATCTGGGTGCTACTCTTTTATTTATTACTCCCTTATGTGTGCAACGTGTGAAACTACGAGTTATATGTTTGCCTTACGAAGTAGAAGTTAGTACTCCGATGGGTTCTAAACTTGTCACTAGCTCAGCTTGTAAAGCATGTAAAATCCAAATTAAAGATAGGGAATTCTCGGCCAATCTTATTGTATTACCTTTTCGAGACTATGAGGTCATCTTAGGGATGGACTGGTTGGCAAAGCATCATGCCCAACTAGATTGTCGGACGAAGATTGTAACATTCCGGATACCTGGCCAACCAATACTGGAGGTAATGGGTCGAAGAGATTTCACCGGGAGTTCCATCATTTCATCTACGAAAGCAGTGAAGTCCTTGAGAAAAAGGGTGTAGTGGATACTTAGCTTACCTCATTAACAAGCCGTCGGACAAAGCTAAGTTGGAGGAGATGACAGTGATCAAAGACTATGCGGATGTGTTTCTAGAAGAATTGCCCGGTTTACCTACAAATCGGGAGATCGAGTTCATTATAGAATTACTGCCTGGCACCCAGCCGATATCTAAAGCTCCCTATCGTATGGCACCAACCGAGCTACAAGAATTGAAGGATCAATTGCAAGGATTGTTGAAGAAGGGGTTTGTTAAACCAAGTTCTTCTCCGTGGGGTGCACCAGTCCTATTTGTGAAGAAGAAAGACGGAACGTTGAAGCTATGCATCGATTACCGAGGATTGAACCAAGTGACTGTCAAGAATAAATACCCACTTCCACTGATCGACGAGTTGTTTGATCAACTTCAAGGAGCCAATGTGTATTCGAAACTCGACTTGAGGCAAGGGTACTATCAATTGCGGATCAAAAAGGAGGATGTGCCTAAAACAGCTTTCAGGACAAGATATGGGCATTATGAATATGTGGTGATGCCATTTGGAGTAACTAATGCCCCTGCAGCTTTTATGGACTTGATGCACAGGGTGTTTCAACCCTACTTGGACCAATTTGCGGTGATCTTCATTGACGATATTTTGGTATACTCGAAATCCGAGTCTGAGCATGAACAACATCTGCGATTGGTATTGCAGAAACTTCAAGAGCATCAATTGTATGCAAAGTTTAGCAAATGCAAATTTTGGTTGCAGCAGATTGCATTTTTGGGGCATATCATATCCCAGGAGGGAATAGCAGTGGATCCAGCAAAGATAGAAGCGGTGATGTCTTGGAAGAAGCCAAAAAATGTTACGAAGGTTCGGAGTTTTCTTGGTCTAGCTGACTATTATCGGAGGTTCGTGAAGGATTTCTCTAAGATTGCAGGACCGCTTACAAAGCTCACTCAAAAGAAAATGAAGTTTGTGTGGGATGACAAGTTTGAGAACAGCTTCCAAGAATTGAAGAAAAGATTGACTACTGCACCTGTTCTTGCATTGCCTGAAAGGAGTCAAGGTTTTGTAATCTATAGCAATGTTTCGAAGGAAGGATTGGGTGGTGTGTTGATGCAAAATGTTAGAGTGATTGCGTATGCTTCTAGGAAACCGAAGCCATATGAATTGAACTACCCGACGCATGATTTGGAGCTAGCAGCTATTGTGTTTGCGCTCAAGAAATGGAGGCACTATCTGTGGGGTAACAAGTTCGAGGTGTTTACTGATCACAAGAGCTTGAAATACTTGTTCTCACAAAAAGAGTTGAACATGAGGTAAAGGCGGTGGATGGAGCTTTTGGATGATTATAACTGCACAATCAATTATGTGCCTGGTAAAGCAAATGTAGTTGCAGATGCCTTAAGTAGGAAAGCGAGCATGGAAAAACTGGAAGTCAAGGTACATGAGTTGTTGGAGGAAGCATTTTTGTGGAAACCACAATTGACTCGAAAAGGGTTACTATTTGCCACTACACAGGTTCAATCGACCTTGTTGTCTGAATTACGAGAGGCTCAACAGAAGGACCAACGGTTTCAGAAGATTAAAGAAAGTAACACAAATTTCAAGTTTCATGATGATAGTATTTGGAGGTTTAGGAATCGGATTTGTGTTCCTAATGAGCTAGAGCTGAAAAGGAAGATTCTTGAAGAAGCCTACAATTCAAGATACACTATTCACCTCGGCGGAACAAAGATGTACCAGGATTTGAAGCAACACTATTGGTGGAATAATATGAAGAGAGAGATCGCGGAGTTTGTGGCATGGTGTTTGACTTGCCAGAGAGTCAAAGCGGAATATCAACGACCAGCAGGTTTACTTCAGCCGTTGGAGATTCCTCAATGGAAATAGGAGCATATAACTATGGACTTTGTTATGGACCTGCCCAGGTCACAAAAGGGTCATGATGCCGTTTGGGTCATAGTGGATAGATTGACTAAGTCAGCGCACTTCTTACCGATGAACAAGGAGGACAGTCCTGAGAAGTTGGGAGATATGTATGTGGCGGAGATTGTAAGATTGCACGGATGCCTGTGAGTATTGTATCGGATAGGGATCCTCGTTTTACTTCCCGATTTTGGAAGAGATTGCAAGAAGCTTTGGGAATGAAGTTGAGTTTCAGCACGGCTTATCACCCTCAGACTGATGGACAATCTGAGAGAACTATTTAGATTATGGAGGATATGCTGAGGGCGTGTGTTTTAGACTTCGGGAAAGGTTGGGAGAAATATCTGTCTCTAGCGGAGTTCACTTATAATAATAGTTATTAGGCCACTATCGGGATGGCCCCATTTGAGGCATTGTATGGACGTAAGTGTCGATCCCCAATTTACTGGGATGAAGTAGGTGAGACGAAGACTTTTGACCCGACCCTTCTACCTGAACTTATGAAGACTGTTGATAATATCCACCTTATCCGGAAATGGATGCTTACCGCCTAGAGCAGGCAGAAAAGTTATGCAGACCGACGGAGACGGAGCCTAGAGTTTGAGGTCGGCGACAAGGTGTTCTTGAAGATATCACCTCGGAGGGGACTGAATAAACACAGCAAGGGTAGAAAGTTAAGCCCGAAGTTTGTAGGACCATTTGAAATAATTGAGAAGGATGGCAAGTTGGCATATCGCCTGGAACTACCCCAAAACCTCTCCAATATTCACGACATCTTTCATGTTTCGATGCTGTGGAAGTATCAACCTGATCCATCACACATCTTGGAGCCAAAGCTGATGCAGCTTTTGGGAGAACTTGTCTTATGAAGAGAAGCCCGCGTTCAGATCCTAGACCAGCAAGATCGGGAGTTGCGCAACAAATCTATACCGATGGTGAAAGTGTTGTGGGATCACCATGGAGTTGAAGAAGCAACGTGGGAAAGACGAGACCAGATGGAGCAACAGTATCCAGCTTTATTTCAAAGGTAATATTGAATTTCGGGACGAAATTCTTTTAAGGAGGGGAGGATGTGAGGCCCGACCTCAATTTGCGTGCGATACCTCATTTCGTGTGCCTAACCTAGATTTGCGTGCCTTGACCTAGATTTAAGAATCGTGTTTCGTTTTGTGTGCCTTGCATTGAATTACGTGCATTCATTTAGGGTTGCATGCATTTACTTAGGAAACGTGCATTCGTCTCGTAGTTCGTGCCTCATCTCGTAGTGCATGCCCTAAACCTAGGAAAGCGTGCCCACACATTAATCAAGAAAATATCTTACGCGAAGAACTAGATCATAAGTTAATCCTACAAATCCCACTAACTAATATTAAAATGCTAAGTCAATGCACTAGAAAACAAAATTGCACCAAAAGCTAGATATTCTTTATTCTTTATTCTTTATTCTTTATTCCTTGCATGTCCCAAACACACAATAAAATAAGCCTTCAACAAGACAAAAAAAATTCAGATTTTAGCACATCTTTGGCCGACCACTAGGAGCTTTGTGCATGCAATTTAATTTCAAATTCTACTCCTAAACATTCTATGACAATTCTATGACACAAAGCAATAAAAAAATTAGCTCAAAACCCTCCTCAAAGCTCAAAATCTCGACATAAGCTCCTTGCCCATGCTAGACACTTCAAATGATGCTTCTTGAAGACACAAAATGTGAATTTGCAAAGCTCAAGGCCGACATATGCTTCAAACTTTGCAAAGCTTTTATTTTTTCTTCATTTTCTCTCATTTCCCCTCATTCTTCTCTCTCTCTCTCTCGGCCTTGGCTGAGTTTCTACACTTCATAGCTTATCTATATCACTCCATGGTTCATCAAGGCATGCAAGAAGCTAGGGACCTCGACTAAGCAAGCTAGGTTGCAAGAAACACACATGCAAGCTCTTTGAACCTCCATTTCGGCTTAGGTGAGTTTGCTAGCTTCCATTTCTTTTCTTCTTGTTCTAACCACATGCACCTACTAAGAACTTGGTTACTAAGCTAGGAAATTAGAGAAAATCGAGTGGTCTCTCGGCTAAGCAAGGAAGAAGATCAACTTTGTGCTTCATCAAGAGTCTTGTGCATCTTCTTGTTGTTTTGCTAAGGTGAGGGCTAAAACTTCTTGAAAATCTTTCAAAAAAACCACATGCATGCCCTTAAATGTCTATCTTTACTTCTGTACTTGAGATATATGTGTGTTCATGAGCTTTTATAAACATGCATGGCAAGATTTTTGGCTAGAATGTGATGATAGATGAAATCGTGTATGTGACAGCCCTCTGTCTTGTTGGTGCGAGGTGATTTTGGCTAGGTAAATGATGTTGAAAATGCATGAAAGTTGGTAGGTAACTATTTTTTCCAGTTCCGAACACTTTTCAAAGAAATAGGCCAAAGCTAATTTTGATTCTAAGGTCCTCAAAATGGCAAATTATTAAAATGTGTCCAAATCTGGAAAGTTTGGAAAAATGAAGCAGGTTTTGGCAGATTCACTGACCTTGTAGAACGAACCAGTTTTGACTTAGTAAATGATATCCAAAATGAATGAAATTTTGTGTGAAGATATATTTTTCAGTTTTGGACATTTTTGTCAGAAATGGACTAAGGTTAAATCTGACCCTAAGGCCCTCAAAAATGAAAAGTATTGAAATATGTGCAAATCTGGACAGTTTTGTGTAGTCTCACTGTTTTGGCTATAACTCTTGAACCCGAACTCCAAATGATGCGAGGTTTGTTTCTGAATTTAGTTCACTCCTTAAGCTCTAATTTTACATCTTGTTCACTGGAATTGGAGATTGTTTGCTTGTCTCAATGATTGTGAGAAAATAGTCCATTGCAGTGAGGGTTTTACCTATTGATATGCTTAGAAAAATCATTGTAGCTTCTCTTGTTGTATTAAGTGCTTGGGATTGTGGCATTTGGATGTTGTGTGGACTGTTTTGAGTGCTTGAGAGTGTTTTATTTAATCAATACATGGCTTGAGCTTAATTGCGAGATGACTTGGGGCTTAATCGCACGGGTAAGCACGAATTGGAACCCTAGTAACTAGGTAAACTTGCTAAGTGTTGATCCTTTGGATATTGTGTTGATTATGTGTTTAGTAGGCTGTCCGTAGTTGCCTTTGTAGCCCTAAATATGATTTCGATGATTACATGTTGATAAGTAGGCCTTTCTTACACCCGGTCCCACGTAGATGTCGTTGCATGATGAATAATCTTATTATTTGATTTCATGAACTTTGAAATGAGTTATATGACTTGATTTACATGCGTTACATGGCTTCCCATTTAATACTCATATAACTCCATGTGCTTTTCAAGTGAATTTACTTGTCATATCGTGCCTCGCGTGTTTAACTGTCAATGTGCAATCTTATGACTGTTCGGAGGCAACCTACTTTGTTGTCCTCCTAATGTGATATATTACATGTCATAAATGTGCATTGCATACAAGGTTGCAACCTTTCATTCTGGCGTGGTAGCGTTCACGCACAATGGGCAGCATCGGGCTTGCCGGTGCAACCGTGACTACCATTGTCCAATTCCCTCTCTCGCTTAGGGGCTAGACTTCCTCGGAGAGTTGGGTCGTAGGATTTTGGGGTACATCCAGAGTACACCCATTTGGCGTGATAAGGGGATGATTTGAAGTCGGCCGCAACAACTGATACTGGAAACGAACCGAGAGCAAAAGCTCACCGTATCCTTTTCACTATGTGTAGAAGTACTCTTGCTTGGTTCCTAGAGGACCTCGGGGAGGAAAGACGGGTAATTGTGTTCATTTACTTTTATATTATGTTATGTATTTACTTGTGATATATTCATGCTTGCAAAAAGGGTTTTCATAAGTTGAACTGAAAAATGAGTTTCAAACCTATTTCTTGTTCCCCCTCGCTGAGTTCATAAGGACTCACCCTCTTTTATCATTTCAGGTGAATAAGATCAGGAACAGGTACCTGAGGACAACGTGCCTAATGATGATTCCTTGGAATGATTGCTTGCCCTACGTGCCTTACGTGACCTTGGCCATTTTGTGAACAATATGTTGTTTGAAGACTATTTCTTTTATGTTACTTATTGTTGTAATGTAAAAGACCCCCGTTGTAATTTGGGGTCTAATTTTCGTTTGTACTGATAATCACTAGATAGACACTACTATGGTCGTTTTTGCTATCGTTATTGGCTAGTATCTATCATAGGGTTATGAAGTATCAGGTAAGGACTAAGTAAAATGAACATATCCAATCTTAAGTAGGTACTCATTGTTAAGCTAAGATCAACAGGTACTTTTGTAACGAGGATTAACAAACAAACGAGACATAGTATCATGCTAGGTTATTAATCCAACGAGACTTCGAGACAACTAGTAGCGTTTTAGTTGATGAATAGTAATCTTTGTTGGAAATGAAATTGGGATTGGAAATTTTGAGGCGTTTAAAGAACTAGGTCAAACTAAAGAGCCCAATTACAGCCGTTATGCTATCGATTTTTCAGAAAAATTGTGGAGTCTAGGCTAAATGTTAAGTGTTAAACTTTCATGAACGATTAAGTACGAGACATGACTTGAATGTTAAGTTCACACCCTAGTCTAACCTTTATAGGTCGGGTTGGGGCGTGACACTATGCGCCGTGTAACTCCATACGGATCAAAAGTTATGGGCACCGGAGCGACGGAGACCTGGTCCCAAGCCCCACGCCCTCGGTTTGCGGGCCTAGCCTCTACATGAAGCCAAGTTGTCTTGCCCAGGGTGCTGTGGGATTTGATAATAGAAATATGATGGATTAGGTTGTCGTCCTTTTCTAGGCTCACGACGTACGACCCATGAT
Organism: Ehretia macrophylla; assembly: GCA_037974665.1. Classification (NCBI taxonomy): domain Eukaryota; kingdom Viridiplantae; phylum Streptophyta; class Magnoliopsida; order Boraginales; family Ehretiaceae; genus Ehretia; species Ehretia macrophylla. Next base: position 25,612,547 of record CM075780.1, read on the forward strand.
AGAAAAACAGCGCAAAAGAAGAAAAGTGTCCCAAAACTAATGAAAACGTTTGATTTTTGGCTCTGAAAACAAGTGCAGCCTAGCAGGCTTACTGCCCCCATCGTAGAACTCTCAGAAAGCTTTCCAACGGTATGTTGTGCGCTGCGTAACTCCTTACGGATCAAAACTAATGGGCAAAGGAGCGATAGAGACTTGGTCCCAAGCCCCACACCCTCTGTTTATGGGCCCAGCCTCTACGTGAAGCGAAGTTGTCTTGCCAAAGGTGTCGTGGAATTCGATAATAGAAATGTGATGGATTAGGTTGTTGTCCTTTTCGTGGCTCACGACGTACGTTCTGGGACAGAAAAATAGCACACAAGAAGAAAAATATCCCAAAACTGATGAAAACGTTTGATTTTGGGCTACGAAAACAAGCGCAGTCGAGCAGGCTTGATGCCCCTGTTGTAGGGCTCTCGGAGAGTATTCCAACGGTATGCTGTGCGCCGCGTAACTCTTTACGGATCAAAAGTTATGGGCAAATGAGGGATAGAGACTTGGTCCTAAGTCCCACGCCCTCTGTTTGCTGGCCCAGCCTCTACGTGAAGCGAAGTTGTCTTGCCAAAGGTGCCATGGGATTCGATAATAGAAATGTTGATGGATTAGGTTGTCGTCCTTTTCGCAGCTCACGGCGTACAATCCGGGACAGAAAAACACAGCAAAAGAAGAAAAGTGTCCCAAAACTGATGAAAATGTTCGATTTTGGGCCCCGAAAACAAGCGCAGCCGAGCAGGCTTACTGCCCCCGTCGTAGAGCTCAGATAGTTTTTCAACGGTATGTTGTGCACCGCGTTACTCCTTTTGGATCAAAAGTTATGGGCAAAGGAGCGACGGAGACTTGGTCCCAAGCCCCACACCCTCTGTTTGCAGGCCCAACCTTTACATGAAGCGAAGTTGTCTTGCCTAAGGTGCCATGGGATTTGATAATAGAAATGTGATGGATTAGGTTGTCGTCCTTTTCGCGGCTCACGATGTACGATCCGAGACGGAAAAATAGCGCAAAAGAAGAAAAGTATCCCGAAATTGATGAAAATGTTCAATTTTGGACTTCAAAAACTAGCGGTGCAAAGTAGGCATGATGCCCCCGTCGTAGAGCTCTCGGAGAGCTTTCCAACTGTATGTTGTGCACTGCGTAACTCCTTACGGATCAAAAGTTATGGGCAAATGAGCGACAGAGACCTGGTCCCAAGCCCCACGCCCTCGGTATGCGAGACCAGCCTCTGCGTGAAGCGAAGTTGCCTTGCCTAAGGTGCAGTGGGATTCGATAATAAAAATGTGATGGATTAGGTTGTTGTCCTTTTCTAAGCTCACGATGTACGATCCAGAAAGGAGAAACACCGTAAAAGAAGAAAAGTGTCCCAAAACTGATGAAAATGTTCGATTTTGGGCTCAAAAGACAAGTGCAGCCGTGCAAGCTTGCTTCCCCCGTCGCAGAACTCTCGGAGAGCTTTCCAACGGTATGCTGTGCGCCGCATAACTCCTTACGGATCAAAAGTTATGGGCATAGGAGCGACGGAGACTTGGTCTCAAGCTCCACGCCCTCGGTTTGCCGGCCCAGCCTCTATGTGAAGTGAAGTTGTCTTGCCAAAGGTGCCTTGGGATTCAATAATAGAAATGTGATGGATTAGGTTGTCGTCCTTTTCGCGGCTCAAGACGTACGATCCGAGACAGGAAAACAGCGCAAAATGAGAAAAGTGTCCCAAAACTGATGAAAACGTTCGATTTTTGGCACTGAAAACAAGCCCAGCCGAGTAGGCTTGCTGCCCCCGTCGTAGAGCTCTAGGAGAGCTTTCCAACGGTATATTGTGCGCCGCATAACTCCTTACGGATCAAAACTAATGGGCAAAGGAGCGACGGAGACTTGGTCTCAAGCCCCACGCCCTCTGTTTGCTGGTCCAGCCTCTACGTGAAGCGAAGTTGTCTTCCCAAAGGTCCCGTGGGATTCAATAATAGAAATGTGATGGATTAGGTTGTCGTCCATTTCGCAACTCATGACGTACGATCCGGGACAGAAAAATACAACAAAAGTAGAAAAGTGTCATAAAACTGATGATAATGTTCGATTTTGGGCGCCAAAAACAAGCACAGCTGAGCAGGCTTGCTACCCACGTCGTAGAGCTCTCAGACAGCTTTCCAACGGTATGCTGTGCGCCGCGTAACGCCTTTTGGATCAAAAGTTATGGGCAAATAAGCAACGGAGACTTGGTCTCAAGCCCCAACCGGGTACTCAATTAACATTAAGAACTTTTCATACCGGTAGAGTATTCACAGGGGATACTGCAGAACATGTACGAGCCCCTTCTAATGGAGTGGTTCGAATAGCATCTACTAATATTACAGAAAGTACGCCCTCAGTTTGCAGGCCCAGCCTCTACTTGAAGCGAAGTTGTCTTGCCCAAGGTGCCATGGGATTCGATAATAGAAATGTGATGGATTAGGTTGTCGTCCTTTTCGCGGCTCACGATGTACGATCCAGGACGGAAAAACAGCGCAAAAGAAGAAAAGTATCCCGAAACTGATGAAAACGTTCAATTTTGGACTTCAAAAACTAGCCCTATAGAGCAGGCTTGCTACCCTCGTCGTAGAGCTTTCGGAGAGCTTTCCAACTGTATGCTGTGGGCCGCGTAACTCCTTACGGATCAAAAGTTATGGGCAAATGAGTGACGAAGACCTAGTCCCAAGCCCTACGCCCTCGGTATGCGGGCCCAGCCTCTACGTGAAGCGAAGTTGTCTTTCCTAAGGTGCCATGGGATTCGATAATAGAAATGTGATGGATTAGGTTGTTGTCCTTTTCTAGGCTCACGACGTATGATCCGGGAAGGAAAAACACCGCAAAAGAAGAAAAATGTCCCAAAATTGATGAAAACGTTCGATTTTGGCTCCAAAATCAAGGGCAACCGAGCAGTCTTGCTGCCCCCGTCGTAGAGCTCTCGAAGAGCTTTCCAACTGTATGCTGTGCGCAGCGTAACTCCTTACGGATCAAAAGTTATAGGCAAATGAGCGACGGAGACTTGGTCCCAAGCCCCACGCCCTCGGTTTTCGGGCCCAGCCTCTACGTGAAGTGAAGTTGTCTTGCCAAAGGAGCCTTGGGATTCGATAATAGAAATGTGATGGATTAGGTTGTCGTCCTTTTCGCGGCTCACGACGTACGATTCGCGACAGAAAAACAGCGCAAAAGAAGAAAAGTGTCCCAAAATTGATGAAAATGCTCAATTTTGGGCATGAAAACAAGCGCAGCCGAGCAGGCTTGCTGCCCTCGTCGTAGAGCTCTCGGAGAGTATTCCAACGGTATGCTGTGCGCTGCGTAACTCCTTACGGATCAAAAGTTATGGGCAAATGAGCGACGGAGACTTGGTCCCAAGCCCCACGTCCTCTGTTTGCTAGCCCAGCCTCTACGTGAAGCGAAGTTATCTTGCCAAAGGTGCCGTGGTATTCGATAATAGAAATGTGATGGATTAGGTTGTCATCCTTTTCGTAGCTCACGACATACGATCCGGGACAGAAAAACACAGCAAAAGAAGAAAAGTGTCATAAAACTGATGAAAACGTTCAATTTTGGGCGCCGAAAACAAGCGCAACGGAGCAGGCTTGCTGCCCCCGTCGTAGAGCTATTGGAGAGCTTTCCAACGGTATGTTGTGCGCCACGTAACTCCTTTCGGATCAAAAGTTATGGGCAAAGGAGCGACGGAGACTTGGTCCCAAGCCCCATGCCCTCGGTTTGCGGGTCCAGCCTTTACGTGAAGCGAAGTTGTCTTGCCCAAGGTACTTTGGGATTCGATAATAGAAATGTGATGGATTAGGTTGTCGTCCTTTTTGCGGCTCTCGATATTCAATCCGGGAAGGAAAAACAGCGCAATAGAAGAAAAGTATCCCGAAACTTATGAAAACGTTCGATTTTTAATTTCAAAACTAGCGCTGCCAAGCCGGCTTGCTGCCCCCGTCGTAGAGCTCTCAGAGAGCTTTCTAACGGTATGCTGTACGCCGCGTAACTCCTTACGGATCAAAAGTTATGGGCAAATGAGCGGTAGAGACCTGGTCCCAAGCCCCATGCCCTCAGTTTGCGGGCCCAACCTCTACGTGAAGCGAAGTTGTCTTGCCCAAGGTGCCGTGGAATTCGATTATAGAAATGTGATGGATTAGGTTGTCGTCCTTTTCTAGACTCACGACGTACGATCCGGGAATGAAAAACAACGCAAAAGAGGAAAAGTGTCCCAAAATTAATGAAAATATTTGATTTTGGGCTCCGAAAACAAGGGCAGCTGTCACACCCCAACCCGACCTATAGAGGTTAGACTAAGGAGTGATCTAAACATTCAAGTCATATCATGTACTTAATCATTCATGAAAGTTTAACACTTAAAGTTTTAGCCTAACTCCACAAATTCTCCGGAAAACCGGCTGTATAACGGCTGTAATTGGGCTATTTGCTTTGACCTAATTCTCTGGAGGCCTCAAAACTTTCAATCTCAAATTCATTTCCAACTAAGATTACTATCAATTGAAACGCCTACTAGTTGTCTCGAAGTCTCGTTTGATTAACAGCCTAGCATGATAACTATGTCTCGTTTGTTTGTTAATCCTTGTTATAAAAGTACCTGTTGATATTAGCTTAACAATAAGTACCTGCTTAAGATTGGATAGATTCATTTTACTTAATCTTTACCTGATACTTCATAATCCTATGATAGATACTAGTTAATAGCGATAGCAAAACGACCATAGTAGTGACTATCTAGTTATGATCAGTACAAGCCAAAATTAGACCTCAAATTACAACGAGGGTCATTTACAATACAATAACAAGCAACATAAGAAATGAAATAGCCTTCAAGCAACAAATCGTTCACAAAATGGCCATATTCAAGTAAGGCACGTAGGGCAAGCAATCATTCCAATGAATCATCATTAGGCACGTTGTCCTCGGATACCTGTTCCTGATCTTCTTCACCTGAGATGATAAAAGAGGGTAAGCCCTTATGAACTCAGCGAGGGGGAACGAGAAATAGGTTTTGAAACTCATTTTCCGGTTCAATTATGAAAACCCTTTGCAAGCATGACATATATCACAAGTAAGTACATCATGTAATATAAAAGTAAATGAACACAATTACCCGTCTTTCCTCCCCGAGGTTCTCTAGGAACCAAGCGAGAATACTTAGGCCTCCTTCCGGGGAGGCCCGAGCCATCAGTGAGATACCACTCTGGAAGAGCTAGAATTCTAACCTTGTGTCAGGACCTACGGGCCAAGGGACAGTCTCAGGTAGACAGTTTCTATGGGGCATAGTGAAAAGGATATGGTGAGCTTTTGCTCTCAATTCATTTCCAGTATCAGTTGTTGCGGCCGACTTCAAATCATCCCCTTATCACGCCAAATGGGTGTACTTCGGATGTACCCCGAAATCCTACGACCCAACTCTCCAAGGAAGTCTAGCCCCCAAGCGAGAGAGGGACTTGGTCAATGGTAGTCACGGTTGCACCGGCAAGCTCGATGCCACCCGGTGTGCGTGAACGCTACCACGCCAAAATGAAAGGTTGCAACCTTGTATGCAATGCACATTTATGACATTTAATATATCACATTAGGAGGACAACAAAGTAGGTTGCCTCCGAGCAGTCATAAGATTGCACATTGACAAGTAAACACGCGAGGCACGATATGACAAGTAATTTCACTTGTAAAGCACATGGACTTAGATGAATATTAAACGGGCAGCCATGTAACACATGTAAATCAAGTCATATAACTCATTTCGAAGTTCACGTAATCAAATAATAAGATTATTCAACAAGCAACGACATCTACGTGGGACCGTGTGCAAGAAAGGCCTACTTGTCAACATGTAATCATCGAAATAATGTTTAGGGCTATGAGGGCAACTACGGGCAGCCTACTAATTAGATAATTAAACACGATATTCATAGGATTAACACTTAGCGAGTTTTCCTAGTCATTGGGGTTCCAATTCATGCTTACCCGTGCGATTAAGCCCTAAATTGTCTCGTGATTAAACTCAAGCCATGCATCAATTAATTAAACATCCTCAACCATTCAAAACAGTCTACACAACATCCCAATGCCACAATCCCAAGCATTTAATACAACAAGAGAAGTTACAATAATTTTCAAGGCAAATCACTAGATGAAAACCTCACTGCAATGGTCTGTATTCTCACATTCATTGAGACAAGTAAAAAAACTCCAATTCCAGTAAACAAAATGTCAAATTAAAGCTTATGTAGTGAAATAAATCCAGAAACAAACCTCGCATCATTTGGAGTTCGGGTTCAAGAGTTATAGCCAAAACAGTGAGACTACGCAAAACTGTCCAGATTTGCACACATTTCAATACTTGTCGTTTTTTAGGGCCTTAGGGTCAGATTTAGCCTTAGTCCATTTCTAACAAAAATGTCCGGAACTGGAAAATATATCAGAACACCAAATTTCATGCATTTTGGATATCATTTACTAAGTCAAAACTGGTTCGTTCTACAAGAAAAGTGAATCTGCCAAAACCTGCTTCATTTTCCCAGATTTTCCAGATTTGGACACATTTTGATATTTTGTCATTTTGAGGACCTTAGAGTCAAAATTAGCTTTGGCCTTTTTCTGCAAAAAATTCTCAGAACTGGAAAAACTAGTCACCTACCAATTTTCACGCATTTTCAACCTCATTTACCTGGTCAAAATCACCCTGCACCAACAAGACAAAAGACTGTCCCATACGCGATTTCATCTATCATCACATTCTAGCCAAATATCTTGCCATGCATGTTTACAAAAGCTCATGAACACACGTATATCACAAGTACAGAGGTAGAAATAGACATTCGAAGGCATGCATGTGGTTTTTAAAAGCTTTTCAAGAAGTTTTAGCTCTCACCTTAGCAAGTCAACAAAGAAGATGCACAACCCTTGATGAAGCACAATGTCGACCCTTTTTTCCTTGCTTAGCCGAGAGGCAACTTGAGATTTCCCTAATTTCCTAGCTTAGTAACCTTGTTCTTAGTATGTGCAAGTGGCTAGAACAAAAGAAAATGAAATGGAAACTAACAAACTCACCTAAGCCGAAATAGAGGTTCAATGAGCTTGCATGTGTGTGTTTTGCAATGTAGCTTGCTTGGTCGAGCTCTTTAGCAACTTGCATGTCTTGAAGAACCTTTGGATGAAGAACTTAAGCTATGGAGAGTAGAACTTCAGCCAAGGCCGAGAGAGAGAGAGAGAAGAATGAGAGAAAGAGAGAAAATGAAAGAAAAATGAAAAGCTTTGAAATGTTTGATGCTTGTGTCGGCCTAGGGCCTTGTAAAATATGATTTTGTGTCTTCAAGGAGCATTTTTGAATTGTCTAGTATGGGCATGGAGTTTGTGTCGAGAATATGGAGCCTTGGGTAGAGTTTTGAGCCAATTTTTCTTATGCTTGTGTCATAAAATGTCATAGAATGTCTAGGTACAAATTTTGAAATTGCAATGCATGCACAAGTGCAAGAGGTGGTCGGCCAAGGCTTTTGCAAAAATCTGAATTTTTGTCTTGGTTGAGCAATATTTAATTGAGTGCTTGGAATATGCAAAAGAATAAAGAATAAAGAATAAGAATGTCTAGCTTTTGGTGCAATTTCATATTCTAGTGCATTGACTTAGCATTTTAATATTAGTTAGTGGAGTTTGTAGGATTAATTAATGATTTAGTGCATTGTGTAAGATGCTTTCTTGATTAATGTGAGGGCACGTTTTTCTAGGTTTAGGGCATGCACTACGAGGTAAGGTATGAACTACGAGATGAATACACATTTTCCAAGTAAATGCACGCAACCTTAAATGAATGCACGTAATTCAATGCAAGGCACAAAAAACAAAACACAATTCTTAAACCGAGGTCAAGGCCCGCAAATCTAGGTTAGGGCACACGAAATGAGGTATCGTACGTAAATCGAGGTCAAGCCTCACAGTAGCCGAGCAGGCTTGTTGCCCCCGTCGTAGAGCACTCGTAGAGCTTTCCAACGGTATGTTGTGCACCACGTAACACCTTATAGATCAAAACTTATGGGCAAAGAAGCGACGGTGACTTGATCCCAAGCCCCACGCCCGCGGTTTGTGGGTCCAGCCTCTATGTGAAGCGAAGTTGTCTTGTTAAAGTTGCCGTGGGATTCGATAATAGAAATGTGATGGATTAGGTTGTCGTCCTTTTTGCGGCTCAGGACATACGTTCCGGGATAGAAAAACAGCACAAAAGAAGAAAAGTGTCCCAAAACTGATGAAAACGTTCAATTTTGGGCTTCAAAAACAAGCGTAGTCGAGCAAGCTTGTTGCACCCATCGTAGAGCTCTCAGAGAGCTTTCCAACGGTATGCTGTGCGCCGCGTAACTCCTTACGGATCAAAAGTTATGGGCAAATGAGCGACGAAGACTTGGTCCCAAGCCCTACGCCCTCGGTTTGCGGGCCCAGCCTCTACGTGAAGCGAATTTGTCCTGCCAAAGGTGCTGTGGGATTCAATAATAGAAATGTGATGGATTAGGTTGTCGTCCTTTTCGCGGCTAACGACGTACGATCCAGGATAGAAAAACAACGCAAAAGAAGAAAAGTGATCCAAAACTGATGAAAACATTCAATTTTGGGCTCCGAAAACAAGCATAGCTGAGCAGGCTTGCTGCCCCGTGGTAGAGCTCTTGGAGAGCTTTCCAACGGTATGTGGTGTGCCACATAATTCCTTACGGATCAAAAGTTAAGGGCAAAGGAACGATAGAGACATGGTCCAAAGCCCCACGCCCTCGGTTTGCATGCCCAGCCTCTACGTGAAGCGAAGTTGTCTTTCCAAAGGTGCCATGGGATTCAGTAATAGAAATGTGGTGGATTAGGTTGTTGTCCTTTTCGCGGCTCACGACGTACGATCCGAGACAGAAAAATTGCGCAAAAGAAGAAAAATATCTCAAAATTGATGAAAACGTTCGATTTTGGGCTCCGAAAACAAGCGTAGCTGAGCAGCCTTGCTACCCCGTCGTAGAGCTCTCGGAGAGCTTTCCAACGGTATGCTGTGCACCGCGTAACTCCTTACGAATCAAAAGTTATGGGCAAAGGAGCGACGGAGACTTGGTCCCAAGCCCCACGCCCTCAGTTTGCGGGCCTAGCCTCTACGTGAAGCGAAGTTGTCTTGCCCAAGGTACCATGGGATTCGATAATAGAAATGTGATGGATTAGGTTGTCGTCATTTTCCAGGCTCACGACGTACGATCCAGGATAGAAAAACAGCGTAAAAGAATAAAAGTATCCCGAAACTAATGAAAACGTTCAATTTTTGGCACCGAAAACAGGCGCAGCTAAGCTGGCTTACTACCCTCGATGTAGAGCTCTCGGAGTGCTTTCCAACGGTATGCTGTGCGCTCCGTAAATCCTTACGGATCAAAAGATATGGGCACCGGAGCGACGGAGACATTATCCCAAGCCTTACGCCCTCGGTTTGCGGGCCCAGCCTCTACGTGAAGCGAAGTTGTCTTGCCCAATGTGCCGTGGGATTCGATTATAAAAATGTGATGGATTAGGTTATCGTCCTTTTTGCGGCTCACGACGTACGATCCGGGACGAAAAAACAATGCAAAAGAAGAAAAGTGTCCCAAAACTGATGAAAATGTTTGATTTAGGGCTCCAAAAACAAGGGCAACTGAGCAGGCTTGCTGTCCCCGTCGTAGAGCTCTCGGAGAGCATTCCAATGGTATGTTTTGCGCCGTGTAACTCCTTACGGATCAAAAGTTATGGGCACCGGAGCGACGGAGACATTGTCCCAAGCCCTACGCCCTCGGTTTGCGGGCCCAGCCTCTACGTGAAGTGAAGTTGTCTTGCCCAAGGTGCCATGGGGTTCGATAATAGAAATGTGATGGATTAGGTTGTCGTCCTTTTCGCGGATCACGATGTACAATCGGGGACGGAAAAACAGCTCAAAAGAAGAAAAGTATCCTAAAACTGACGAAAACGTTCGATTTTGGACTTCAAAAACTGGCGCAACCAAGTAGGGTTCCCACCCCCGTCGTCGAGCTCTTGGAGAGCTTTCCAACGGTATACTGTGCGCCGCGTAACTCCTTATGTATCAAAAGTTATGGGCAAATAAGCGACGGAGACCTGGTCCCAAGCCCCACGCCCTCGGTTTTCCGGCCCTACCTCTACGTGAAGCGAAGTTGTCTTGCCCAAGGTGCCATGGGATTCGATAATAGAATTGTGATGGTTAGGTTGTCGTCCTTTTCTAGGCTTACGACGTACGATCCGGGAAGGAAAAACAACGCAAAAGAAGAATAGTGTCCCAAAACTGATGAAAACGTTCGATTTTGGGCTCCGATAACAAGGGCAGCCAAGCAGGCTTGCTCCGCCCATCGTAGATCTCTCAGAGAGCTTTCCAACGGTATGTTGTGCATCGTGTAACTCCTTACGGATCAAAAGTTATGGGTACCGGAGTGACGGAGACGTTGTCCCAAGCCCTACGCCCTTGGTTTGCGGGCCCAGCCTCTACGTGAAGTGAAGTTGTCTTGCCTAAGGTGCCGTGGGATTTGGTAATAAAAATGTGATGGATTAGGTTGTCGTCCTTTTCGTGGCTAACGATGTACGATCCGGGACAGAAAAATAGCTCAAAAGAAGAAAAGTATCCCGAAACTGATGAAAACATTCGATTTTGGACTTCAAAAACTGGCGCAGCCGAGCCAGCTTGCTACCCCCGTCGTAGAGCTCTCAGAGAGCTTTCCAACGGTATGCTGTGCGCTGCGTTTTTCCTTACGGATCAAAAGTTATGGGCAAATAAGCGACGGAGACCTGGTCCCAAGCCCCACGCCCTCGGTTTGCGGGCCTAACCTCTACGTGAAGCAAAGTTGTCTTGCCCAGGGTGCCGTGGGATTCGATAATAGAAATGTGATGGATTAGGTTGTCGTCCTTTTCTAGGCTCACGACGTACGATCCAGGAAAGAAAAACAGCACAAAAGTAGGAAAGAGTCCTGAAACAAATGAAAACGTTCGATTTTGAGCTCCGAAAACAAGGGCAGCTGTGCAGGCTTGCTGCCCCCGTCATAGAGCTCTCAGTGAGCTTTCCAACGGTATGCAGTGTGTCACACCCCAACCCGACCTATAGAGGTTAGACTAGGGTGTGAACTAAACATTCAAGTCATTTCACGTACCTAATCGTTTATGAAAGTTTAACACTTAATGTTTTAGCCTAAACTCCACAAATTCTCCGGAAAACCGGCAGCATAACGGCTGTAATTGGGCTCTTTAGTTTGACCTAATTTTCTAAAGGCCTCAAAACTTCAATCTCAATTTCATTTCCAACTAAGATTACTATTTATTACCAATCGAAACGCCTACTAGTTATCTTGAAGTCTCATTTGATTAATAACCTAACATGTTAACTATGTCTCGTTTGTTTGTTAATCCTTGTTACAAAAGTACCTGTTGATCTTAGCTTGACAATAAGTACCTGCTTAAGATTGGATAGATTCATTTTACTTAATCCTTACCTGATACTTCATAATCCTATGATAGATACTAGCTAGTAGCGATAGCAAAAACGACCATAGTAGTGTCTACCTAGTTATGATCAGTACAAGCCAAAATTAGACCCCAAATTACAACGGGGGTCATATACAATACAACAAGCAACATAAGAAATAGTCTTCAAGCAATATATCGTTCACAAAATGGCCATAGTCACGTAAGGCACGTAGGACAAGCAATCATTCCAAGGAATCATCGTTAGGCACGTTGTCCTCAGGTACCTGTTCCTGGTCTTCTTCACCTGAGATGATAAAAGAGGGTGAGTCCTTATGAACTCAGCGAGGGGGAACGAGATATAAGATTTGAAACTCTTTTTCCGGTTCAACTTATGAAAACCCTTTGCAAGCATGATATATATCACAAGTAAGTACATAATGTAATGTAAAGGTAAAAGAACACAATTACCCGTCTTTCCTCCCCGATGTCCTCTAGGAACCAAGCGAGGGTACTTATACATATAGTGAAAAGGATACGGTGAGCTTTTGCTCTCAGTTCATTTCCAGTATCAATTATTGCGGCCGACTTCAAATCATCCCCTTATCACGCCAAATGGGTGTACTTCGGATGTACCCCGAAATCCTACGACCCAACTCTCCGAGGAAGTCTAGCCCCCAAGCGAGAGAGGGAATTGGACAATAGTAGTCACGATTGCACCGGCAAGCCCGATGCCGCCCGGTGTGCATGAACGCTATCATGCCAGAATGAAAGGTTGCAACCTTGTATGCAATGCACATTTATGACATTTAATATATCACATTAGGAGGACAACAAAGTAGGTTGCCTCCGAGCAGTCATAAGATTGCACATTGACAAGTAAACACGCGAGGCACGATATGACAGGTAATTTCACTTATAAAGCACATGGAGTTATATGAGTATTAAACGGGAAGCCATGTAACACATGTAAATCAAGTCATATAACTCATTCTGAAGTTCACGTAATCAAATAATAAGGTCATACAACATGCAACGACATCTACGTAGGACCGGGTGCAAGAAAGGCCTACTTGTCAACATGTAATCATCAGAACCACATTTAGGGCTATAAGGGCAACTACAGGCAGCCTACTAATCACATAATTAAACACGATATTCATAGGATCAACACTTAGCGAGTATTCCTAGTCATTAGGGTTTCAATTCATACTCACCCGTGCGATTAAGCCCTAAGTGTCACGTAATTAAACTCAAGCCATGCATCGATTAATTAAAACACCCTAAAATATTCAAAACAGTCCACACAACATCCAAGTGCCACAATCCCAAGCATTTAATACAACAAGAGAAGTTACAATAATTTTCAAAGCATATCACTAGATGAAAGCCTCACTGCAATAGTCTGTTTTCTCACAATCATTGAGACAAGCAAACAATCTCCAATTCCAGTGAACAAAATGTCAAATTAAATTTTAAGGAGTGAACTAAATCCAGAAACAAACCTCGCATCATTTGGAATTCTGGTTCAAGAGTTATAGCCAAAACCGTGAGACTACGCAAAACTGTCCAGATTTGTACACATTTCAATACTTGTCATTTTTGAGGACCTTAGGGTCCGATTTAGCCTTAGTCCATTTCTGACAAAAATGTCCGGAACTGAAAAATATAGCATCACACCAAATTTCATGCATATTTAATATCATTTACTAAGTCAAAACTGGTTCGTTCTACAAGAATAGTGAATCTTCCAAAACCTGCTTCATTTTCCCAGATTTTCCAGATTTGGACACATTTTGATATTTTGTCATTTTGAGGACCTTAGAGTCAAAATTAGCTTTGGCCTATTTCTATGACAAATTCTCAAAACTGGAAAAACTAGTCACCTACCAATTTTCACGCATTTTCAACATCATTCACCTGGTCAAAATCACTTCGGACCAACAAGTCAGAAGACTGTCCTATACGCGATTTCATCTATCATCACATTCTAGCCAAATATCTTGCCATGCATGTTTACAAAAGCTCATGTACACACATATATCACAAGTACAGAGGTAAAAATAGACATTTAAAGGCATGCATGTGGTTTTTAAAAGCTTTTCAAAGAAGTTTTAGCCCTCACCTTAGCAAGACAACAAAGAAGATGCACAAACTCTTGATGAAGCACAATGTCGACCTTTTCCCTTGCTTAGCCGAGAGACAAATTGAGATTCTATAATTGCCTAACTTAGTAACCATGTTCTTATTATGTGCAAGTGGCTAGAACAAAAAGAAAAAAAGAAATAGGAGCTATTAAACTTACCCTAGCAGAAATGAACTTGCATGTGTGTTTTTTTTTTTTTTTTTGCAATCTAGCTTGCTTGGTCGAGCTCCTTAGCAACTTGCATGTCTTGAAGAACCTTAGGATGATGAGAGAGAGAAGAAATGAGAGAAAGAATGAGAGAAAGAGAGAAAATGAGCGAAAGAATGAAAAGCTTGAGGAGTTGATGCATGTGTCGGCCTAGGGCCTTGAGAATTCTGAATTTGTGTCTTCAAGGAGCATAATTTGAATCATCCTAGCATGGGCATTTGATTGTGTCGAGATTGGGGTGCATTGGGTAGGGTTTTGAGCCTTTTTTTTTTTGCTTTGTGTCATAACTTGTCATATAATGTCTAGGAATGTTAATAAATTATGGAATGCTAGTTCAATATGCAAATAGTGGTCGGCCAAGCTTGTGCAAGAATCTGAATTTTTGTCTTGGTTGAGCAATATAATATTGTGTGTTTGGGATGTGCAAAAGAATAAGGAATAAAGAATAAAGAATGCTTAGCTTTTGGTGCAATTTCGTCTTCTAGTGAGTTGAATTAGTAATTTAATATTAGTTAGTGGAGTTTGTAGGATTAATTAATGATCTAGTGCTTCGTGTAAGATGCCTTCTTGATTAACGTGTGGGCACGCTTACCTAGGTCTAGGGCATGCACTACGAGGTAAGGCACGAACTACGAGACGAATGTACATTTCCCAAGTAAATGCATGCAACCCTAAATGTATGCATGTAATTCAATGCAAGGCACACAAAATGAAACACGACTCTTAAACCTAGGTCAAGGCACAAAAATCTAGGTTACGTCACACAAAATGAGGTATCGCACGCAAATCGAGGTCGGGCCTCACATCCTCCCCTCCTTAAAAGGATTTCATCCCGAAATTCAATATTACCTTTGAAATAATGCTGGATACTGTTGCTCCATCTGGTCTCGCCTTTCCCACGTTGCTTCTTCAACTCCATGATGATCCCACAACACTTTCACCATCGGTATAGATTTGTTGCGCAATTCTCGATCTTTGTGGTCTAGGACCCGAATGGGCTTCTTTTCATAAGACAAGTTCTCCTGAAGCTGCAACGGCTCTGGTTCCAAGATATGCGATGGATCAGGATGATACTTTCGTAGCATTGAAACATGAAAGACGTCGTGAATATTGGAGAGGTTTTGGGGTAGTTCCAGGCGATACGCCAATTTGTCAACCTTCTCAACTATCTCAAATGGTCCTACAAACCTCGGGCTTAACTTTCCACCCTTGCCGTGTTTAATCAGTCCCCTCCAAGGTGATATCTTCAAGAACACCTTGTCGTCGACCTCAAACTCTAGACTCCGTCTTTGTCGGTCTGCATAATTTTTCTGCCTGCTTTGGGCGGTAAGCATCCGTTTCCGGATGAGGTGGACATTATCAACAGTCTTCATAAGTTCAGGTAGAAGGGTTGGGTCAAAAGTCTTCGTCTCACCTACTTCATCCCAGTAAATTAGGGATCGACACTTACGTCCATACAATGCTTCAAATGGGGCCATCCCGATAGTGGCCTGATAATTGTTATTATAAGCGAACTTCGCTAAAGATAGATATTTCTCCCAACCTTTTTCGAAGTCTAAAACACACGCCCTCAGCATATCCTCCAGAATCTGAATAGTTCTCTCAGATTGTCCATCAGTCTAAGGGTGATAAGCCGTGCTGAAACTCAACTTCGTTCCCAAACCTTCTTGCAATCTCTTCCAAAATTGGGAAGTAAAATGAGGATCCCTATCCGATACTGTCACGCCCCAACCTGGCCTATGAAGGTTAGACTAGGGTGTGATCTAATCATTCAAGTCATATCTCGTACTTAATCGTTCATGAAAGTGTAACACTTAACATTTTAGCCAAAACTCCACAATTTTCCAGAAAACTGGCAGCATAACGGCTGTAATTGGACTCTTTGGTTTGACCTAATTCTCTAAACGCCTCAAAATTTCCAATCTCAATTTCATTTCCAACTAAGATTACTATTTGCCATCAATTGAAACGCCTACTAGTTATCTCGAAGTCTCATTTGATTAATAGCCTAGCATGATACTATGTCTCGTTAGTTTGTTAATACTTCTTGCAAACGTACCTGTTGATCTTAGCTTATCAATGAGTACCTGCTTAAGAATGGATAGGTTCATTTTACTTAATCCTTACCGGATACTTCATAATCCTATGATAGATACTAGCCAATAACGATAGCAAAACGACCATAGTAGTGTCTATCTAGTTACAATCAGTACAAGCCAAAACTAGACCCCAAATTACAACGGGAGTCTTTTACATTACAACAACCAGCATCATAAGAAATGAAATAGTCTTCAAGCAACATATTGTTCACAAAATGGCCATAGTCAAGCAAGGCAAGTAGGGCAAGCAATCATTCCAAGGAATCATCATTAGGCACGTCGTCCTCGGGTGATTGTTCCTGGTCTTCTTCACCTGAGATGATAAAAGAGAGTGAGTCCTTATGAACTCAGTGAGGGGGAACGAGAAATAAGTTTTGAAACTCATTTTTCGGTTCAACTTATGAAAACCCTTTTGCAAGCATGAATATATCACAAGTAAGTACATAACGCAATGTAAAAGTAAAGGAACACAATTACCCATCTTTCCTCCCCGAGGTCTTCTAGGAACCAAGCGAGAGTACTTATACTCATAGTGAAAAGGATACGGTGAGCTTTTGCTCTCAGTTCAATTCCAGTATCAGTTGTTGCGGTCGGCTTCAATTCATCCCCTTATCACGCCAAATGAGTGTACTCCGGATGTACCCCGAAATCCTACGACCCAACTCTCCGAGGAAGTCTAGCCCCCAAGCGAGAGAGGGAATTGGACAATGGTAGTCACCGTTGCACCGGCAAGCCCGATGCCGCCCGGTGTGCGTGAACGCTACCACGCAAGAATGAAAGGTTGCAACCTTGTATGCAATGCACATTTATGACATGTAATATATCATATTTGGAGAACAACAAAGTAGGTTGCCTCCGAGCAGTCATAAGATTGCACATTGACAGTTAAACACGCGAGGCACGATATGACAAGTAAATTCACTTGAAAAGCACATGGAGTTATATGAATATTAAACGGGCAGCCATGTAACGCATGTAAATCAAATCATATAATTCATTTCAAAGTTCACGTAATCAAATAATAAGATTATTCATCATGCAACGACATCTACGTGGGACCGGGTGCAAGAAAGGCCTACTTATCAACATGTAATCATCGAAATCGTATTTAGGGCTACAAGGGCAACTACGGGCAGCCTACTAAACACATAATCAAACACAATATCCAAAGGATCAATACTTAGCGAGTTTACCTAGTTACTAGGGTTTTAATTCGTGCTTACCCGTGGGATTAAACCCCTAGTCATCTCGTAATTAAGCTCAAACCATGCATTGATTAATTCAAACACCCTCAAGCAATCAAAACAGTCCACACAACATCCAAATGCCACAATTCCAAGCATTTAATACAACAAGGGAAGCTACGTTAATATTCTAAGCATATCAATAGGTGAAACCCTCACTGCAATGGACTATATTCTCATGATCATTAAGACAAGCAAACAATCTCCAATTCCAGTGAACAAGACGTCAAATTAAAGTTTAAGGAGTGAACTAAATTCAAAAATAAACCTCGCATCATTTGGAGTTCGGGTTCAAGAGTTATAGCCAAAACAGTGGGACTACACAAAATTGTCCAGATTCGCTCACATTTCAATACTTGTCGTTTTTTAGGGCCTTAGGGTCAGATTTAGCCTTAGTCCATTTCTGACAAAAATGTCCAGAACTGAAACATCAAGCAGTATACCAAATTTTATGCATTTTGGATTTCAT
This sequence comes from Ehretia macrophylla, assembly GCA_037974665.1. Classification (NCBI taxonomy): domain Eukaryota; kingdom Viridiplantae; phylum Streptophyta; class Magnoliopsida; order Boraginales; family Ehretiaceae; genus Ehretia; species Ehretia macrophylla. The sequence continues at coordinate 25,630,202 of CM075780.1, forward strand.
TTACTAAGTCAAAACGGGTTCGTTCTACAAGGTCAGTGAATCTGCCAAAACCTGCTTCATTTTTCCAGACTTTCCAGATTTGAACACATTTTGATGATTAGCCATTTTGAGGACCTTAGAGTCAAAATTAGCTTTGTCCTATTTCTGTGAAAAGTGTTCTGAACTGGCAAAACTAGTTACCTACCATTGTTCATGCATTTTCAACATCTTTTACCTGGTCAAATTCACCTCGTTCCAACAAGGCAAAAGGTTGTCACATACCCGATTTCATCTATCATCACATTCTAGCCAAATATCTTGCCACACATGTTTACAAAAGCTCATGAACACACATATATCACAAGTACAGAAGTAAATATAGACATTTAAGGGCATGCATGTGGTTTTTGAAAGCTTTTCAAGAAGTTTTAGCCCTCACCTTAGCAAGACAACAAAGAAGATGCTCAAACTCTTGGTGAAGCACAAAGTTGATCTTTTCCCTTGCTTAGCCGAGAGACAATTTGGGATTTCTCTAATTTCCTAGCTTAGTAACCAAGTTCTTAGTAGGTGCATGTGGTTAGAACAAGAAGAAAAGAAATGGAAGCTAACAAACTCACCTAAACCGAAATGGATGTGCTAAAGGCTTGCATGTGTGCTTCTTTTTCTCCTAGTTTTACTTGGTCGAGATCCTAAGGTTCTTGCATGTCTTGATGAACCATTGAGTGATGAAGTTAAGCTATGGAGTGTAGAAACTCAGCCAAGGCTGAGAGAGAGAGAGAAGAATAGGAGAGTGAGAGGAAATGTGAGAAAGAAAGAAAGAATGAAAGAAAAAAAAATGAAAGCTTGCTAGGTTTGATGCATATGTCGGCCTAGGGACTTGCAAAATCAGAATTTTGTGTCTTCAAGAAGCATAATTTGAATCACCTAGCATGGGCAAGGAGCTTGTGTCGAGATTTGGAGCTTTGAGGAGGGTTTTGAGCTAATTTTTTTATTGCTTTGTGTCATAGAATTGTCATAGAATGTTTGGGGGATAAATTTTGAAATTGGATTGCATGCACAAAGCTCCTAGTGGTCGGCCAAGGGTGTGATAAAATCTGAATTTTTGTCTTGGTTGAGCAATAATTAATTGTGTGTTTGGGATATGCAAAGAATAAAGAATAAAGAATAAAGAATAAAGAATGTCTAGCTTTTTGTGAGATTTTGTCTTCTAGTTGGTTGAATTAGCAATTTAATATTAGTTAGTGGAATTTATAGGATTAATTAATGATCTAGTGCTTCGTGTAAGATGCATTCTTGATTAGCGTGAGGGCACGCTTTCCTAAGTTTAGGGAACGCACTACGAGGTAGGGCACGAATTACGAGACGAATGCACATTTTCCAATTAAATGCACGCAACCCTAAATGTATGCACGTAATTCGATGCAATGCACACAAAATGAAACACAATTCTTAAACCTAGGTCAAGGTACGCAAATCTAAGTTAGGACACACGAAACGAGGTATCGCATGCAAATCGAGGTCGGGCCTCACATCCTCCCCTGCTTAAAAGAATTTCGTCCCGAAATTCAATATTACCTTTGAAAAAATGCTGGATACGGTTGCTCCATCTGGTCTTGCCTTTCCCACGTTGCTTCTTCAACTCCATGATGAACCCACAACACTTTTACCATCGGTATAGATTTGCTGCGCAACTCCCGATATTGCTGGTCTAGGATCCGAATGGGCCTCTCTTCATAAGACAAGTTCTCCCGAAGCTAAAACGGCTCTGGCTCCAAGATATGCAATGGATCAGGGTGATACTTCCGTAGCATTGAAACATGAAAGACGTCGTGAATATTGGAGAGGTTTTGGGGTAGTGCTAGGCGATACGCCAACTTGCCAACCTTCTCAATTGTCTCAAATGGTCCTACAAACCACGGGCTCAACTTTCCACCCTTGTCGTGTTTAATCAGTCACCTCCGAGGTGATATCGTCAAGAACACCTTGTCGCCGACCTCAAACTCTAGGCTTCGTCTCCGTCGGTCTGCATAACTTTTCTGCCTGCTTTGGGCGGTAAGCATCCATTTTTGGATGAGGTGGACATTATCAACAGTCTTCGTAAGTTCAGGTAGAAGGGTCGGGTCAAAAGTCTTCGTCTCACCTACTTCATCCCAGTAAATTAGGGATCGACACTTACGTCCATAAAATGTCTCAAATGGGGCCATTCCGATAGTGGCCTGATAACTATTATTATAAGCGAACTTCGCTAGAGACAAATATTTCTCCCAACCTTTCCCGAAGTCTAAAACACACGCCCTCAGCATATCCTCTAGAATCTGAATAGTTCTCTCAGATTGTCCATCAGTCTGAGGGTGATAAGCCGTGCTGAAACTCAACTTCGTTCCCAAAACTTCTTGCAATCTTTTCCAAAATCGGGAAGTAAAACGAGGATCCCTATCCGATACAATACTCACAGGCATCCCGTGCAATCTTACAATCTCCGCCACATACATATCTCCCAATTTCTCAGGACTATCCTCCTTGTTCATCGGTAAGAAATGCGCTGACTTAGTCAATCTATCCACTATGACCCAAACGATGTCATGACTTTTTTGTGACCTGGGTAGGTCCATAACAAAGTCCATAGTTATATATTCCCATTTCCATTGAGGAATCTTCAACGACTGAAGTAAACATGTTGGTCGTTGATGTTCCGCTTTGACTCTTTGGCAAGTCAAACACCGTGCCACAAACTCCGCGAACTCTCTCTTCATGTTATTCCACCAATAGTGTTGCTTCAAATCTCGGTACATCTTTGTTCCGCTGGGGTGAATAGTGTACCTTGAATTATGGGCTTCTTCAAGAATCTTCTTTTTCAGCTCTGGATCATTAGGAACACAAATCCGATTCCTAAATCTCCAAACACCATCATCATGAAACTTAAAATCTATGTTGCTTTCTTTAATCTTCTGAAACTGTTAGTCCTTTTGTTGAGCCTCTCGTAATTCAGACAACAAGGTCGATTGAACTTGTGTAGTGGCAAATAGTAATTCTTTTTGAGTCAATTGTGGTTTCCACAAAAATGCTTCCTCCAACAACTCCTGCACCTTGACTTCCAGTTTTGCCATGCTTGCTTTCTGACTTAAGGCATCTGCAACTATATTCGCTTTACCGGGCACATAATTGATTGTGCAGTTATAATCATCCAAAAGCTCCATCCACTGCCTATGCCTCATGTTCAACTCCTTTTGTGAGAACAAGTATTTTAAGCTCTTGTGATCAGTAAACACCTCAAACTTGTTACCCCACAGATAGTGCCTCCATTTCTTGAGTGCAAACACAATAGCCGCTAACTCCAAATAATGCATCGGGTAGTTCAATTCATACGGCTTCGGTTTCCTAGAAGCATACGCAATCACTCTACCATTTTGCATCAACACACAACCCAATCCTTCCTTCGAAGCATCGCTATAGATTACAAAACCTTGACTCCCTTCAGGCAATGCAAGAACAAGTGCGGTAGTCAATCTTTTCTTCAATTCTTGGAAGATGTTCTCACACTTGTCATCCCATACGAACTTTGTTTTCTTTTGAGTGAGCTTTGTAAGAGGTCCCACGATCTTTGAGAAATCCTTCACGAACCTCCGATAATAGCCGGCTAGACCAAGAAAACTCCGAACCTCCGTAACATTTTCCGACTTCTTCCAAGACATCACCGTTTCTATCTTTGCTGGATCTACTGCTATTCCCTCTTGGGATATGATATGCCCCAAAAACACAATATGTTGCAACCAAAACTCGCACTCGCTAAACTTTGCATACAATTGATGCTCTCGAAGTTTCTGCAGTACCAACCATAGATGTTGTTCATGTTCAGCCTCGGATTTTGAGTATACCAAAATATCATCAATGAAGATCACCACAAATTGGTCCAAGTAAGGTTGAAACACCCTGTGCATCAAGTCCATAAAAGCTGCAGGGGCATTAGTTAGTCCAAATGGCATCACCACATATTCATAATGCCCATATCTCGTCCTAAAAGCCGTTTTAGGCACATCTTCTTTTTTGATCCGCAACTGATAGTACCCTTGCCTCAAGTCGAGCTTCGAATACACTTTGGCTCCTTGAAGTTGGTCAAATAACTCGTCGATCAGTGGAAGTGGGTATTTATTCTTGATAGTCACTTGGTTCAATCCTCGGTAGTCGATGCATAGCCTCAATGTTCCGTCTTTCTTCTTTACAAATAGGACTGGCGCACCCCATGGAGAAGAACTTGGTTGAACAAACCCCTTCTTCAGCAATCCTTGCAATTGGTCCTTCAAATCTTGTAGCTCGGCCGGTGCCATACTATAGGGAGCTTTAGATATCGGCTGGGTACCAGGCTGTAATTCTATAATGAACTCGATCTCCCGATTTGGGGGAAACCGGACAATTCTTCTGAAAACACATCCGCGTAATCTTTAATCACTAGCATTTCTTCCAACTTAGCTTTGTCCGACGACTTGTTAATGAGGTAAGCTAAGTATCCAATGCATCTTTTCCTCAAGGACTTCACTGCTTTTGTAGATGAAATGATGAAACTCCCAGTGAAATCTCTTCGACCCATGACTTCCAATATTGGTTGACCAGGTATCCGAAATGTTACAATCTTCGTCTGGCAATCTAGTTAGGCATGATGCTTTGCCAACCAGTCCATCCCTAAAATGACTTCATAGTCTCGAAAAGGTAATACAATAAGATTGACTGAGAATTTCCTATCTTTCATTTAGATTTTACATGCTTTACAAGCTGAGCTAGTAATAAGTTTAGAACCCATCGGAGTACCAACTTCTCCTTCATAAGGCAAACATACAACTCTCAGTTTCACACGTTTCACACATAAGGGAGTAATAAATGAATGAGTTGCACCTGGGTCAATTAGCACCGTAACAGGTTGATTCAGTATGAAGAATGTACCTTCAACAACAGCAGTTTCCTCTGGAAGGTCCTCGCACTCAATAGCATAAGCTCGAGCCTGAACTCTAGGAACTGGAGTCTTGCCTCTACCAGCTGGTTTAACCTGATTTTGTCCTGATTGCCATTTAGGGCAATCCTTGATTTGATGCTGATCATTGCCACACCGCACACATCATCCTGACTTCTTCTAGCACTGGGCCTCAGTATGCCCTTGCGTGTCACAGTAAGAACAGTTGACAGACTGAGTAGCAGGTGAACTACCTGTGGATCCGCGAGCGGAAGAGGCTGATGGTGCTTTAGTCGGGCCACGGTTATTAACTGGTTTGTTCTGACTCTGGCCCTGACTATGACTCTGGCTCTGAAATTTCCTCTGTTGACCTGGAGGTTGGTATGGTTTCTTGTTCGGCTGACTTGAACCTGCTCTATCAAGTTTCCTCTTCTCAACTCGGGAAGCAGCAGCAAAGAGTGCAGAGTAGGTATCGAAGTCATGCGAAGCCAACTGGTCCTGAATCTCTGGCCTCAATCCAGTCGTAAATTTCCACATCTTCGCCTCAGGAGTACCGACCATGTATTGAGCATAGTGGGACAGTCGGTCAAAACAAGCCTCGTACTGGGCCACCGTCATGTTACCCTGGTTCAGGTGCATGAATTCCTCAATCCACCTCTGCCTGGAAACTGCAGGTACATATTTCTCCTTGAATGCCTTAACAAAATTACCCCACAAGCAAGGTGTATGGTCAGTTTCCCACAGTGCCTCCACAGTGTGCCACCAATGCTCAGCATCCCCGTGCAACATAAACACAGCAAACTCCACCTTTTCTTCATCAGTATAGTCAAGTGGCCTGAAAATCCTCTCGATCTCAGATAGCCAAGCCTTTGCTTTCTCATAATCAGCTTCCCCGTGGAATTTGGACGAGCGAAAGTCAAGGAACTCCCGCATTCTGCTATGTCTCCCATGGTTACCATCAATCCTGTTGTTGTTGTTGTTTGCTTCACGTGCATCTTGTCGTTCCATCACTCGCGACACGCGATCCATGGCATTCGCCATTATATTAAACATAGCCTTGCAGGGATTAGTTTGATACGCATCTCCGATCTCTTGGGGCTCACCACTCCTATTTGTAGTACGGGTACTAGGGCCAGCCATCGATAAGCACAGATTACGATGCACAATTTATTGGAATACGACAGGACAATAATTTAATGCATAAGATATGCAACATATAATTTTACATAAACACATAGTTCTAGAAGTAGTTAAGACAAGTTAATCACATAAGCACATAGAACATAGAAGGCACAATTAACATTATCACACAATAACATATAGACAAATCATCCTAATAATCTTAGGGCTTCTACCCATGGTCTGAGAGTTAAACCCGGCTTAAGCAATCTAAGCTCTAATACCATTCTTTCTATAAGGTGTCACACCCCAACCCGGCCTATGAAGGTTAGACTAGGGTGTGATCTAATCATTCAAGTCATATCTCGTACTTAATCATTCATGAAAGTGTAACACTTAACGTTTTAGCCTAAACTCTACAATTTTTCAGAAAATCGGCAGCATAACGGCTGTAATTGGGCTATTTGGTTTGACCTAATTCTCTAAACGCCTCAAAATTTCAAATCTCAATTTCATTTCCAACTAAGATTACTATTTTCCATCAATTGAAATGCCTACTAGTTATCTCGAAATCTCATTTGATTAATAACCTAGCATGATACTATGTCTTGTTAGTTTGTTAATCCTAGTTGCAAACGTACCTATTGATCTTAGTTTATCAATGAGTACCTGCTTAAGATTGGATAGGTTCATTTTACTTAATCTTTACCTGAAACTTCATAATCCTATGATAGATACTAGCCAATAACAATAGCAAAATGACCATAGTAGTGTCTATCTAGTTACGATCAGTACAAGCCAAAATTAGACCCCAAATTACAACAGGGGTCTTTTACATTACAACAACAAGCATCATAAGAAATGAAATAGTCTTCAAGCAACATATTGTTCACAAAATGGCCATAGTCAAGCAAGGCACGTAGGGCAAGCAATCATTCCAAGGAATCATTATTAGGCACGTCGTCCTCGGGTGCCTGTTCCTGGTCTTCTTCACCTGAGATGATAAAAGAGGGTGATCCTTATGAACTCAGCGAGGGGGAACGAGAAATAATTTTATAAAACTCATTTTTCGGTTCAACTTATGAAAACCCTTTTGCAAGCATGAATATATCACAAGTAAGTACATAACGCAATGTAAAAGTAAAGGAACACAATTACCGGTCTTTCCTCCCCGAGGTCCTCTAGGAACCAAGCGAGAGTACTTATACACATAGTGAAAAGGATACGGTGAGCTTTTGCTCTGAGTTCAATTCCAGTATCAGTTGTTGCGGCCGGCTTCAATTCATCCCCTTATCACGCCAAATAGGTGTACTACGGATGTACCCCGAAATCCTACGACCCAACTCTTCGAGAAAGTCTAGCTCCCAAACGAGATAGGGAATTGGACAATGGTAGTCACGGTTGCACCGGCAAACCCGATGCCACCTGGTGTGCGTGAACGCTACCACGCAAGAATGAAAGGTTGCAACCTTGTATGTAATGCACATTTATGACATGTAATATATCACATTTTGAGAACAACAAAGTAGGTTGCCTCCGAGCAGTCATAAGATTGCACATTGACAGTTAAACACGCGAGGCACGATATGACAAGTAAATTCACTTGAAAATTACATGGAGTTATATGAATATTAAACGGGCAGCCGTGTAACGCATGTAAATCAAGTCATATAACTCATTTCAAAGTTCACGTAATCAAATAATAAGATTATTCATCATGCAACGACATCTACGTGGGACCGAGTGCAAGAAAAGCCTACTTACCAACATGTAATCATTGAAATCGAATTTAGGGCTACAAGGGTAACTACGGGCAGCCTACTAAACACATAATCAAACAAAATATCCAAAGGATCAACACTTAGCGAGTTTACCTAGTTACTAGGGTTTCAATTCGTGCTTACCCGTGCGATTAAACCCCAAGTCATCTTGTAATTAAGCTCAAGCCATGCATTGATTAATTCAAACACCCTCAAGCAATCAAAACAGTCCACACAACATCCAAATGCCACAATCCCAAGCATTTAATACAACAAGGGAAGCTACGTTAATTTTCTAAGCATATCAATAGGTGAAACCCTCACTGCAATGGACTGTCTTCTCACGATCATTAAGACAAGAAAACAATCTCCAATTCCAGTGAACAAGATTTCAAATTAAATCTTAAGGAGTGAACTAAATCCAGAAACAAACCTCGCATCATTTGGAGTTCGGGTTCAAGAGTTATAGCCAAAACAGTGAGACAACACAAAAATGTCCAGATTTGCACACATTTCAATACTTATCGTTTCTGAGGGCCTTAGGGTCAGATTTAGACTTAGTACATTTCTGAAAAAAATGTCCATAACTGAAAAATCTAGCAGTATACCAAATTTCATACATGTTGGATGCCATTTACTAAGTCAAAATAGGTTCGTTCTACAAGGTCAGTGATTCTGCTAAAACCTGCTTCAATTTTCCAAACATTCCAGATTTGGACACATTTTGATGATTAGCCATTTCGAGGACCTTAGAGTCAAAATTAGCTTTGTCCTATTTCTGCGGAAAGTGTTCTGAACTGGCAAAAATAGTTACCTACCAATTTTCATGCATTTTCAACATCTTTTACCTGGTCAAAATCACATCGTACCAACAAGGCAGAAGGCTGTCACATACCCGATTTCATCTATCATCACATTCTACCCAAATATCTTTCCATGCATGTTTACAAAAGCTCATGAACACGCATATATCACAAGTACAGAAGTAAAGATAGACATTTAAGGGCATGGATGTGGTTTTTGAAAGCTTTTCAAGAAGTTTTAGCCCTCACCTTAGCAAGACAACAAAGAAGATGCTCAAACTCTTGGTGAAGCACAAAGTTGATCTTTTTCCTTGCTTAGCCGAGAGACAACTTGGGATTTCTCTAATTTCCTAGCTTAGTAACCAAGTTCTTAGTAGGTGCATGTGGTTAGAACAAGAAGAAAAGAAATGGAAGCTAACAAACTCACCTAAACCGAAATGCATGTGCTAAAGGCTTGCATGTGTGCTTCTTTGCTCCTAGTTTTGCTTGGTCGAGATCCTAAGGTTCTTGCATGTCTTGATGAACCATTGAGTGATGAAGTTAAGCTATGGAGTGTAGAAACTCAGCCAAGGCCGAGAGAGAGAGAGAAGAATGGAAGAGTGAGAGGAAATGTGAGAAAGAAAGAAAGAATGAAAGAAAAAAAAAAATGAAAGCTTGCTAGTTTTGATGCATATGTCGGCCTAGGGCCTTGCAAAATCAGAATTTTGTGTCTTCAAGAAGCATAATTTGAATCACCTAGCATGGGCAAGGAACTTGTATCGAGATTTGGAGCTTTGAGGAGGGTTTTGAGCTAATTTTTTTATTGCTTTGTGTCATAGAATTGTCATAGAATGTTTGGGGAATAAATTTTGAAATTGGATTGCATGCACAAAGCTTCTAGTGGTCGGCCAAGGGTGTGATAAAATCTGAATTTTTGTCTTGGTTGAGCAATAATTAATTGTGTGTTTGGGATATGCAAAGAATAAAGAATAAAGAATGTCTAGCTTTTTGTGAGATTTTGTCTTCTCGTGAGTTGAATTAGCAATTTAATATTAGTTAGTGGAATTTGTAGGATTAATTAATGATCTAGTGCTTTGTGTAAGATGCTTTCTTGATTAGTGTGAGCGCACGCTTTCTTAGGTTTAGGGCACGTACTACGAGGTAGGGCACGAACTACGAGACGAATGCATGTTTTCCAAGTAAATGTACGCAACCCTAAATGTATGCACGTAATTCGATGCAATGCACACAAAACGAAACACAATTCTTAAACCTAGGTCAAGGCACGTAAATCTACGTTAAGGCACACGAAACGAGGTATCGCACGCAAATCAAGGTCGGGCCTCACAGATACAATACTCACAGGCATCCCGTGCCACCTTACAATATCCACCACATACATATCTCCAAATTTCTCAGGACTATCCTCCTTGTTCATCGGTAAGAAGTGTGCTGACTTGGTCAATCTATCCACTATTACCCAAACGGCACCATGACCCTTTTGTGACCTGGGCAGGTCTATGACAAAGTCCATAGTTATATGTTCCCATTTCCATTGAGGAATCTCCAACAGCTGAAGTAAACCTGCTGGTCGTTGATGTTTTGCTTTGACTCTCTGGAAAGTCAAACACCGTGCCACAAACTCCGCAATCTCTCTCTTCATGTTATTCCACCAATAGTGTTGCTTTAAATCCCAGTACATCTTTGTTCCGCTGGGGTGAATAGTATATCTTGAATTATGGGCTTCTTCAATAATCTTCTTTTTCAGCTCTGGCTCATTAGGAACACAAATCCGATTCCTAAACCTCCAAATACCTTCATCATGAAACTTAAAATATGTGTTGCTTTATTTAATCTTCTGAAATTGTTGGTCCTTCTATTGAGCCTCTCATAATTCATACAACAAGGTCGGTTGAACTTGTGTAGTGGCAAAAAGTAACCCTTTTCGAGTCAATTGTGGTTTCCACAAAAATGCTTCCTCTAACAACTTATGCACCTTAACTTCCTGTTTTGCCATGCTTGCTTTCCGACTTAAGGCATCTGCAACTACATTTGCTTTACCGGGCACATAATTGATTGTGCGATTATAATCATCCAAAAGCTCCATCCACCGCCTTTGCCTCATGTTCAACTCCTTTTGTGAGAACAAGTATTTCAAGCTCTTGTGATCAGTAAACACCTCGAACTTGTTACCCCACAGATAGTGCCTCCATTTCTTGAGTGCAAACACAATAGCCGCTAACTCCAAATCATGCGTCGGGTAATTCAATTCATACGGCTTCGGTTTCCTAGAAGCATACACAATCACTATACCATTTTGCATCAACACACAACCCAGTCCTTCCTTCGTAGTATCGCTATAGATTACAAAACCTTGACTCCCTTCATGCAATGCAAGAACAGGTGCAGTAGTCAATCTCTTCTTCAATTCTTGGAAGCTGTTCTCACACTTGTCATCCTACACGAACTTCGTTTTCTTTTGAGTGAGCTTTGTAAGCGGTCCTGCAATCTTTGAGAAATCCTTCACGAACCTCCGATAATAGCTGGCTAGACCATGAAAACTCCGAACCTCCGTAACATTTTTCGGCTTCTTCCAAGACATCACCGCTTCTATCTTTGCTAGATCTACCGCTATTCCCTTTTGGGATATGATATGCCCCAAAAATGCAATCTGCTGCAACCAAAATTCGCATTTGCTAAACTTTGCATACAATTGATGCTCTCGAAGTTTCTGCAGTACCAATCGCAGATGTTGTTCATGCTCAATATCAGATTTCGAGTATACCAAAATATCATCAATAAAGATCACCACAAATTGGTCCAAGTAGGGTTGAAACAACCTGTGCATCAAGTCCATAAAAGCTGCAGGGGCATTAGTTAGCCCAAATGGCATCACCACATATTCATAATGCCCATATCTCGTCCTGAAAGCCATTTTAGGCACGTTCTCCTTTTTGATCCGCAACTGATAGTACCCTTGCCTCAAGTCGAGCTTCGAATACACTTTGGCTCCCTGAAGTTGATCAAACAACTCGTCGATCAGTGGAAGTGGGAATTTATTCTTGATGGTCACTTGGTTCAATCCTCGGTAATCGATGCATAGCCTCACCGTTCCGTCTTTCTTCTTTACAAATAGGACTGGTGCACCCCACGGAGAAGAACTTGGTTGAACAAACCCCTTCTTCAGTAATCCTTGCAATTGGTCCTTCAATTCTTGTAGCTCGGCTGGTGCCATACGATAGGGAGCTTTAGATATTGGCTGGTTGCCAGGCAGTAATTCTATAATGAACTCGATCTCCCGATTTAGGGGTAAACCAGGCAATTCTTCAGGAAACACATCCGCATAATCTTTAATCACTGGCATCTCCTCCAACTTAGCTTTGTCCAACGGCTTGTTGATGAGGTAAGCTAAGTATCCACTACATCCTTTCCTCATGGACTTCACTGCTTTCGTAGATGAAATGATGGAACTCCCGGTGAAGTCTCTTTGACCCATTACCTCCAATATTGGTTGACCAGGTATCTGGAATGTTACAATCTTCATCCAACAATCTAGTTGGGCATGATTCTTTGCCAACCAGTCCATCCCTAAAATGACTTCATAGTCTCGAAAGGGTAATACAATAAGATTGGCTGAAAATTCCCTATCTTTAATTTGGATTTTACATGCTTTACAAGCTGAGCGAGTAACAAGTTTAGAACCCATCGTAGTACCAACTTCTACTTCGTAAGGCAAATATACAACTCATAGTTTCGCACGTTGCACACATAAGGGAGTAATAAATAAATGAGGAGCACCTGGATCAATTAGCACCCTAACAGGTTGATTCAGTATCAAGAATGTACCTTCAACAACAGCGGTCTCCTCTAGAAGCTCCTCGCACTCAATAGCATAAGCTCGGGCCTGAACTCTAGGAACTGGAGTCTTGCCTCTACCAGCTGGTTTAACTTGATTTTGTTCTCCTTGCCATTTAGGGCAATCCTTGATCTGATGCTGATCACTGCCACACCACACACATCGTCCTGACTCCTTCCAGCACTGGGCCTCGGTATGACCCTTCTTGTCACAGTAAGAACAGTGGATAGACTAAGTAGCAGGTGAACTACCTGTGGATCCGCGGGTGGAAGAGGCTGATGGTGCTTTAGTCGGGCCACGGTTATTAACTGGTCTGTTCTGGCTCTGGCCCTGACTGCGACTTTGAGTCTGGAATTTTCTCTGTTGACTTGGAGGCTGATATGGTTTCTTGTTCGGCTGGCTTGAACCGGCTCTATCAAGTTTCCTCTTCTCAACTCGAGAAGTAGCCGCAAAGAGAGCAGAATAGGTAGCAAAGTCATGCGAAGCCCATTGGTCCTGAATTTCTGGCCTTAACCCATTCGTAAATTTCCACATCTTCGCCTCAGGGGTACTGACCATGTATTGAGTATAACGGGATAGTCGGTCAAAACGAGCCTCATACTGGGCCACCGTCATGTTACCCTGGTTCAAGTGCATGAATTCTTCAATCCGCCTCTGCCTGGAAACTGTAGGTACGTATTTCTCCTTGAATGCCTTAACGAAATTACCCCACAAGCGAGGTGTATGATCAGTTTCCCAAAGTGCCTCCATAGTGTGCCACCAATGCTCAGCATCCCCGTGCTACAAAAACACAGCGAACTCCATCTTTTCTTCATCAGTATAGTCAAGTGGCCTGAAAATCCTTTCGATCTCAGACAGCAAAGCCTCTGCCTTTTCATTGTCAGCTTCCCCATGGAATTTGGACAGGTGAAAGTCAAGGAACTCCCGCATTCTACTATTTCTCCAATGGTTACCATCATTCCTGTTGTTGTTGTTGTTGTTTGCTTCACGTGCATCTTGACGTTCTATCACTCGCGACATGCGATCCATGGCATTCGCCATCATGTTAAACATAGTCATGCCAGGATTAGTTTGATGAGCATCTTCGGTCTCTTGGGGCTCACTGTTCCTATTAGTAGTGCGGGTACTAGGGCCAGCCATCTATATGCACAGATTACAATGCACAATTTATTGGGATACGACAAACAAGAATCTAATGCATAAGATATGCAACATATAATTTTATATAGATACACAATTCTAGAAACAGTTTGAGACATGTTAATCATATAAGCACATAGAGACAGAGAAGACACAATTGATATTGTCACACAATAACACATATAAACAAGTCATCTTAATTACCTTAGGGCTTCTACCCAAGGTCCGAGAGTTAAACCCGACTTAAGCAATCTAAGCTCTGATACCATTAAGATAAGGTGTTACGCCCCAACCCGACCTATAGAGGTTAGACTAGGGTGTGATCTAAACATTCAAGTCATTTGACGTACCTAATCGTTCATGAAGGTTTAACACTTAATGTTTTATCCTAAACTCCACAAATTCTCCAGAAAACCGACAGCATAACGGTTGTAATTGGGCTCTTTAGTTTGACCTAATTTTCTAAAGGCCTCAAAACTTCAATCTCAATTTCATTTCCAACTAAGATTACTATTTATCACCAATCGAAACGCCTACTAGTTATCTTGAAGTCTCGTTTGATTAACAACCTAGCATGATAACTATGTCTCGTTTGTTTGTTAATCCTTGTTACAAAAGTGCCTGTTGATCTTAGCTTGACAATGAGTACCTTCTGAAGATTGGATAGATTCATTTTACTTAATCCTTACTTGATACTTCATAATCCTATGATAGATACTAGCCAGTAGCGATAACAAAAACGACCATAGTAGTGTCTATCTAGTTATGATCAGTACAAGCCAAAATTAGACCCCAAAATACAACGGGGGTCATATACAATACAACAAGCAATATAAGAAATAGTCTTCAAGCAACATATCGTTCACAAAATGGCCATAGTCACGTAAGGCACATAGGACAAGCAATCATTCCAAAGAATTATCATTAGACACGTTGTCCTCGGGTACCTGTTCCTGGTCTTCTTCACCTGAGATGATAAAAGAGGGCGAGTCCTTATGAACTCAGCGAGGGGGAATGAGAAATAAGATTTGAAACTCTTTTTCTGGTTCAACTTATAAAAACCCTTTGCAAGCATGACATATATCACAAGTAAGCACATAATGTCATGTAAAGGTAAAAGAACACAATTACCCGTATTTCTTCCCCGAGGTCCTCTAGGAACCAAGTGAGAGTACTTATACACATAGTGAAAATGATACGGTGAGCTTTTACTCTCAATTCATTTCCAGTATCAGTTGTTGTGGCCGACTTCAAATCATCCCCTTTATCACGCCAAATGGGTGTACTCCAGATGTATCCCAAAATCCTACAACCCAACTCTCCGAGAAAGTCTAGCCCCCAAGCGAGAGAGGGAATTGGACAATGGTAGTCACGATTACACCGGCAAGCCCGATGCCGCCCGGTGTGCGTGAACACTACCATGCCAGAATGAAAGGTTGCAACCTTGTATGCAATGCACATTTATGACATCTAATATATCACATTAGGAGGACAACAAACTAGGTTGCCTCCGAGCAGTCATAAGATTGCACATTGACAAGTAAACACGCGAGGCACGATATGACAGGTAATTTCACTTGTAAAGCACATGGAGTTATATGAGTATTAAACGGGTAGCCATGTAACGCATGTAAATCAAGTCATATAACTCATTTCGAAGTTCACGTAATCAAATAATAAGGTCATACAACATGCAATGATGTCTACGTGGGACCGGGTACAAGAAAGGCATACTTGTCAACATGTAATCATCGGAACCACATTTAGGGCTATAAGGGCAACTACGGGCAGCCTACTAATCACATAATTAAACACAATATTCATAGGATCAACACTTAGCGAGTATTCCTAGTCATTAGGGTTTCAATTCATACTCACCCGTGCGATTAAGCCCTAAGTTGTCACGTAATTAAACTCAAGCCATGCATCGATTAATTAAAACACCCTCAAGCATTCAAAACAGTCCACACAACATCCAAGTGCCACAATCCCAAGCATTTAATACAACAAGAGAAGTTACAATAATTTTCAAAGCATATCACTAGATGAAAGCCTCACTGCAATAGTCTGTATTCTCACAATCATTGAGACAAGAAAACAATCTCCAATTCCAGTGAACAAAATGTCAAATTAAATCTCAAAGAGTGAACTAAATCCAGAAACAAACCTCGCATCATTTGGAGTTCGGGTTCAGGAGTTATAGCCAAAACCGTGAGACTACGCAAAACTGTCCAGATTTGTACACATTTCAATACCTGTCGTTTTTTAGGACCTTAGGGTCAGATTTAGCCTTAGTCTATTTCTAACACAAATGTCCAGAACTAAAAAATATAGCATAATACCAAATTTCATGCATTTTGGATATCATTTACTAAGTCAAAACTGGTTCGTTCTACAAGGACAGTGAATCTGCCAAAACCTGCTTCATTTTCCCAGATTTTCCAGATTTGGATACCTTTCAATGTTTTGCCATTTTGGGGACCTTAGAGTCAAAATTAGCTTTAGCCTATTTCTATGACAAATGCTCAGAACTGGCAAAACTTGTCACCTACCGATTTTCACGCATTTTCAACATCATTCACCTGGTAAAAATCGCTTCGCACGAACAAGTCAGAAGACTGTCCTATACGCGATTTCATCTATCATCACATTCTAGCCAAATATCTTGCCATGCATGTTTACAAAAGCTCATGTACACACATATATCACAAGTACAGAGGTAAAAATAGACACTTAAAGGCATGCATGTGGTTTTTAAAAGCTTTTCAAATAAGTTTTAGCCCTCACCTTAGCAAGACAACAAAGAAGATGCACAAACTCTTGATGAAGCACAATGTCGACCTTTTTCCTTGCTTAGCCGAGAGACAACTTGAGATTCTCTAATTGCCTAGCTTAGTAACCATGTTCTTAGCATGTGCAAGTGGCTAGAACAAAAAGAAAAAGAAATAGGAGCTATTAAACTTACCCTAGCCGAAATGAACTTGCATGTGTGTTTTTTTTTTTTTTGCAATCTAGCTTGCTTGGTCGAGCTCCTTAGCAACTTGCATGTCTTGAAGAACCTTAGGATGATGAACTCAAGCTATGGAGAGTAGAATTTCAGCCAAGGCCGAGAAAGAGAGAAGAAATGAGAGAAAGAGAGAAAATGAGAGAAAGAATGAAAAGCTTGAGGAGTTGATGCATGTTTCGGCCTAGGGCCTTGAGAATTCTGAATTTGTGTCTTCAAGTAGCATAATTTGAATCATCCTAGCATGGGCATTTGATTGTGTCGAGATTGGGGTGCATTGGGTAGGGTTTTGAGCCATTTTTTTGTTTTGTTTTGTGTCATAACTTGTCATAGAATGTCTAGGAATGTTAATAAATTATGCAATGCTAGTTCAATATGCAAATAGTGGTCGGACAAGCTTGTGCAAGAATCTGAATTTTTGTCTTGGTTGAGCAATATAATATTGTGCGTTTGGGATGTGCAAAAGAATAAGGAATAAAGAATAAAGAATGCTTAGCTTTTGGTGCAATTTTGTCTTCTAGTGAGTTGAATTAGCAATTTAATATTAGTTAGTGGAGTTTGTAGGATTAATTAATGATCTAGTGCTTCGTGTAAGATGCCTTCTTGATTAGCGTGTGGCACGCTTACCTAGGTCTAGGGCACGCACTACGAGGTAAGGCACGAACTACGAGCCAAATACACGTTTCCCAAGTAAATGCACACAACCCTAAATGTATGCACGTAATTCAATGCAAAGCACACAAAATGAAACACGACTCTTAAACCTAGGTCAAGGCATGCAAATCGAGGTTAGGGCACACAAAACGAGGTATCGCAAGCAAATCGAGGTCATGCTTCACACAGTGTACCGCGTAACTCCTTACGGATCAAAAGTTATAGGCAAAGGTGCGACGGAGACTTGGTCCCAAGCTCCACGCCCTCGGATTACGGGCCCAACCTCTACGTGAAGCGAAGTTGTCTTGCCCAAGGTGCCGTGGGATTTGATAAAAGAAATGTGATGGATTAGGTTGTCGTCTTTTTCTAGGCTCGCGACGTACGATACGAGATAAAAAAACTGGGTAAAAGAAGAAAAGTGTCCCAAAACTGATGAAAAGGTTCGATTTTGGGCTAGGAAAACAAGCGCAGCCGAGCAAGCTTGCTGCCCCAGACGTAGAGTTCTCGGAGAGCTTTCCAACGGTATGTTGTGCGCCGCGTAACTCCTAACAGATCAAAAGTTATGGGCAAAGGAGTGACGGAGACTTGGTCCCAAGCCCCACGCCCTCAGTTTGCGGGCCCAGCCTCTACGTGAAGCGAAGTTGTCTTGCCAAAGACGCCTTGGTATTCGATAATAGAAATGTGATGGATTAGATTGTTGTCCTTTTCGCGGCTCACGACGTACGATCCGGGACAGAAAAATAGCGCAAAAGAAGAAAAAATATCTGAAAACTGATGAAAACGTTTGATTTTTGGCTCTGAAAACAAGCGCAGCCAGGCAGGCTTGCTGCCCCTTTCATAGAGATCTCGGAGAGCTTTCCAACGGTATGTTGTGCGTTGCGTAACTCCTTACGGATCAAAACCTATGGGCAAAGGAGCGACGGAGACTTGGTCCCAAGCCCCACGACCTCTGTTTGCGGGCCCAGCCTCTACGTGAAACGAAGTTGTCTTGCCAAAGGTGTCGTGGGATTCGATAATAGAAATGTGATGGATTAGGTTGTCGTCCTTTTTGTGGCTCACGACGTACGTTCCGGGACAGAAAAATAGAGCAAAAGAAGAAAAGTGTCCCAAAACTGATGAAAACGTTCGATTTTGGGCTCCGAAAACAGGTGCAGCCAAGCAGACTTGCTGCCCCCGTCGTAGAGCTCTCGGAGAGCTTTCCAATGATATGCTGTCTGCCGCATAACTCCTTTCGGATGAAAAGTTATGGGCAAATGAGCGACGGAGACTTGGTCCCAAGCCCCACACCCTCGGTTTGCGGGCCCAGCCTCTACATGAAGCAAAGTTGTCTTGCCCAAGGTGCCGTGGCATTCAATAATAGAAATGTGGTAGAATTGGTTCTCGTTCTTTTTGCGGATCACGATGTACGATCCGGGATGGAAAAATAGCGCAAAAGAAGATAAGTATCCCGAAACTGATGAAAACATTCGATTTTAGACTTTAAAAACTGGCGCTGCCATGCAGGCTTGTGGCCCCAGTCGTAGAGCTCTCGAAAAGCTATCAAACGGTATGCTGTGCGCCGCGTAACTCCTTACGGATCAAAAGTTATGGGCAAATGAGCGATGGAGACTTGGTCCCAAGCCCCACGCCCTCTGTTTGTGGGTCCAGCCTCTATGTGAAGCGAAGTTGTCTTGCCAAAGGTGCCTTGGGATTTGATAATAGAAATGTGGTGGAATAGGTTGTCGTCCTTTTCGCGGCTCACGACGTACGATCCAGGATAGAAAAACAGCGCAAAAGAAGAAAAGTGTCCCAAAACTAATGAAAACATTCGATTTTGGGTTCCGAAAACAAGCGTAGCCGAGAACGTTTGTTGCCCCCATCGTAGAGCTCTCGGAGAGCATTCCAACGGTATGTTGTGCGCCGCGTAACTCCTTACGGATCAAAAGTTATGGGCAAATGAGCGACGGAGACTTGGTCCCAAGCCCCAAGCCCTCTGTTTGTGGGCCCAGCTTCTACGTGAAGCGAAGTTGTCTTGCCAAAGGTATCGTGGGATTCGATATTAGAAATGTGATGGATTAGGTTGTTGTCCTTTTTGCGGGCTCACGACGTACGATCTGGGATAGAAAAATAGCGCAAAAGAAGAAAAGTGTCCCAAAACCGATGAAAACATTCAATTTTGGGCTTCTTAAACAAGCGTAGCCGAGCAGGCTTGATGCCCCCACCATAGAGCTATCAGAGTGCTTTACAACGGTATGCTGTGCGCCGCGTAAATCTTTTCGGATAAAAAGTTATGGGCAAAGGAGCGACGGAGACTTGGTCCCAAGCCCCAAGCCCTCTGTTTGCGGGCCCAGCCTCTACGTGAAGCGAAGTTGTCTTGCCAAAGGTGCCGTGGGATTCGATAATAGAAATGTGATGGATTAGGTTGTCGACCTTTTCGCGGGCTCACGACGTACGATCCAGGACAGAAAAATAGCGCAAAAGAAGAAAAGTGTCCCAAAACTAATGAAAACATTCAATTTTGGGCTCCTTAAAGAAGCGTAGCCAAGCAGGCTTGCTGCTCCCGTCATAGAGCTATCGGAGTGCTTTCCAACGGTATGTTGTGCACCGCGTAACTCTTTTCGGATAAAAAGTTATGGGCAAAGGAGCAACGGAGACTTGGTCCCAAGTCCCAAGCCCTCTGTTTGTGGGCCCAGCCTCTACGTGAAGCGAAGTTGTCTTGCCAAAGATGCCGTGGGATTCGATAATAGAAATGTGATGGATTAGGTTGTCGTCCTTTTCGCGGGCTCACGACGTACGATCCGGGACAGAAAAATAACGCAAAAGAAGAAAAGTGTCCCAAAACTGATGAAAACGTTCGATTTTGGGCTCCGTATACAACCGTAGCCGAGCAGTCTTGCTACCCCCATCGTAGAGCTATCGGAGTTCTTTCCAATGGTATGCTGTGCACCGTCTAACTCCTTTCGGATGAAAAGTTATGGGCAAAGGAGCGACGGAGACTTGGTCCCAAGCCCCACGCCCTCGGTTTGCGGTCTTAGCCCCTACATGAAGCGAAGTTGTCTTGCCCAAGGTACCATGGGGTTCGATAATAGAAAGGTGGTGGATTAGGTTCTCGTCATTTTCGCGGCTCACGATGTACGATCCGGGACGAAAAAATAGCGCAAAAGAAGAAAAGTATCCGGGAACTGATGAAAACATTCAATTTTAGACTTCAAAAACTAGCACTGCGATGCAGGCTTGCTGCCTCCGTCGTAGAGCTCTCGGAAAGCTTTCAAACATTATGCTGTGTGCCACGTAACTCCTTACGGATCAAAAGTTATGGGCAAAGGAGCGACGGAGACTTGGTCCTAAGGCCCACGCCCTCGGTTTGTGGGCCTAGCGTCTACGTGAAGCGAAGTTGTCTTGCCAAAGGTGTCGTGGGATTCGATAATAGAAATATGATGGGTTAGGTTGTCGTCCTTTTCGTGGGCTCACGACGTACTATCCGGGACAGAAAAATAGAACAAAAGAAGAAAAGTGTCCCAAAACTGATGAAAATGTTTGATTTTGGGCTCCGTAAACAAGCGTAGCCTAGCAGGCTTGCTACCCCCGTCGTAGAGCTATCGGAGTGTTTTCCAACTGTATGTTGTGCGCCGCGTAACTCCTTACGGATCAAAAGTTATTGGCAAATGTGCGACGAAGACCTGGTCCCAAGCCCCATGCCCTCAGTTTGCGGGCCCAGCCTCTACATGAAGCGAAGTTGTCTTGCCCAAGGTGTCATGGGATTTGATAATAGAAATGTGATGGATTAGGTTGTCGTCCTTTTCTAGGCTCACGATGTACGATTCGGGAAAGAAAAACAACGCAAAAGAAGAAAACTGTACTAAAACTGATGAAAATGTTCAATTTTGGTCTCTGAAAACAAGGGCAGCAGAGCAAGCTTGCTGCTCCCATCGTAGAGCTTTCCAACGGTATGCTGTGCGTCGCGTAACTACTTACGGATCAAAAGTTATGGGCAAATGAGCGACGGAGACCAGGTCCCAAGCCCCACGCCCTCGGTTTGCGGACCCAGCCTCTACGTGAAGCGAAGTTGTCTTGTCCAAGGTGCCGTGGAATTCGATAATAGAAATGTGGTGGAATAGGTTCTCGTTCTTTTTGCGGCTCACGATGTACGATCCGGGACGGAAAAATCACGCAAAAGAAGAAAAGTATCCCGAAACTGATGAAAACGTTCTATTTTAGACTTCAAAAACTGGGGCTGCAATGCAGGCTTGCTGACCCCGTCGTAGAGCTCTCGAAAAGCTATCAAACGGTATGCTATGCACCGCGTAACTCTTTACGGATCCAAAGTTATGGGCAAATGAGCGACGGAGACTTGGTCCAAAGCCCCACGCCCTCTGTTTGTTGGTCCAACGTCTACGTGAAGCGAAGTTGTCTTGCCAAAGGTGCCTTGGGATTTGATAATAGAAATGTGGTGGAATAGGTTGTCGTCCTTTTCGCGACTCACGACGTAAGATCCAGGATAGAAAAACAGCGCAAAAGAAGAAAAGTATCCCAAAACTAATGAAAATATTTGATTTTGGGTTCCGAAAACAAGCGCAGCCGAGAAGGCTTGTTGCCCACATCGTAGAGCTCTCGGAGAGCATTCCAACGGTATGTTGTGCGCCGCGTAACTCCTTACGGATCAAAAATTATGGGCAAAGGAGCGACGGAGACTTGGTCCCAAGCCCCAAGCCCTCTGTTTGCGGGCCCAGCCTCTATGTGAAGCGAAGTTGTCTTGCCAAAGGTGTCATGGGATTCGATAATAGAAATGTGATGGATTAGGTTGTCGTCCATTTCGCGGGCTCACGACGTACGATCCGGGACAAAAAAATAGCGCAAAAGAAGAAAAGTATCCCGAAATAGATAAAAATGTTTGAATTTGGGCTCCAAAACAATAGCAGCCGAGCAGGCTTGCTACCCCCGTCGTAGAGCTCTCGGAGAGCATTCCAACGGTATGCTGTGTGCCGCGTACCTCTGTACGAATCAAAAGTTATGGGCACCGGAGCGACGGAGACCTTGTCCTAAGCCCTACGCCCTCGGTTTGCGGGCCTAGCCTCTACGTGAAGCGAAGTTGTCTTGCTCAAGGTACGGTGGGATTCGATAATTGAAATGTGATGGATTATGTTGTCGTCCTTTTCGCGGCTCACGATGTACGATCTGGGAAGGAAAAACAGCGCAAAAGAAGAAAAGTATCCCAAAACTTATGAAAACGTTCAATTTTTTACTTCAAAAACTAGCACTGCAAAGCAGTCTTGCTGCCCCCATCGTAGAGCTCTCGGAGAGATTTCCAACGGTAGGCTGTGCGCCGCGTAACTCCTTACGGATCAAAAGTTATGGGGAAAGGAGAGACGGAGACCTGGTCCCAAGCCCCACGCCCTCGATTTTCGGGCCCAACCTCTACGTGAAGCGAAGTTGTCTTGCCCAAGGTACCGTGGGATTCGATAATAGAAATGTGATGGATTAGGTTGTCATCCTTTTCTAGGCTCACAACGTACGTTCCGGGAAGGAAAAAAGGCGCAAAAGAAGAAAAGTATCCAAAAACTGATAAAAATGTTCTATTTTGATCTCCAAAAACAAGGGCAGGTGAGCAAGTTTGCTGCCCCCGTCGTAGAGCTCTCAAAGAGCTTTCCAACGGTATGTTGTGCGCCGCGTAACTCCTTACGGATCAAAAGTTATGGGAGAAGGAGCAACGGAGACTTGGTCCCAAGCCCCACGCCCTCGGTTTGTGGGCCCAGCTTCTACGTGAAGCGAAGTTGTCTTGCCAAAGGTGCCGTGGGATTCGATAATAGAAATGTGATGGATTAGGTTATCTTCCGTTTCGTGGCTCACGATGTACGATCCGGGACAAAAAAAAATAGTACAAAAGAAGAAAAGTGTCCCAAAACTGTTGAAAATGTTCAATTTTGGGCACCGAAAACAAGCGCAGCCGAGTAGGTTTGCTACCCCCGTCGTAGAGCTCTTGGAGAGCTTTCCAACGGTATGCGGTGCGCCGTGTAACTCCTTACGGATCAAAAGTTATGGGTAAAGGAGCGACGGAGACTTGGTCCCAAGCCCTACACCCTCGGATTGCGAGCCCAGCATCTACATGAAGCGAAGTTGTCTTGCCAAAGGTGCCGTGGGATTCGATAATAAAAATGTGATGGATTAGGTAGTCGTTCTTTTCTAGGCTCACGATGTACGATCCGGGAATGAAAAACAGCGCAAAAGAAGAAAAGTGTCCCAAAACTGATGAAAACGTTCAATTTTGATCTCCGAATATAAGGGCAGCCGAGCAGGCTTGCTGCCCTCGCCGTAGAGCTCTCGGAGAGCTTTCCAACGGTATGTTGTGTACTGCGTAACTTCTTACGGATCAAAAGTTATGGGCAAAGGCGCGACGGAGACTTGGTCCCAAGCCCCACGCCCTCGGTTTGCGAGCCCAACCTCTACGTGAAGCAAAATTTTCTTGCCTAAGGTGCCATGAGATTTAATAACAGAAATGTGATGGATTAGAATGTCGTCCTTTTTCTAGGCTCACGACGTACGATCCGGGACAGAAAAACAGCGTAAAAGAAGAAAAGTGTCCCAAAATTGAAGAAAATGTTTGATTTTGAGCTCCAAAAACATGCGCAGCCGAGCAGGATTGCTGCCCCCGTCGTAGAGCTCTTGGAGAGTATTCCAACGGTATGTTGTACGCCGCGTAACTCCTTACGTATCAAAAGTTATAGGCAAAGGAGCGACGGAGACTTGGTCCTAAGCCCCACGCCCTCGATTTGCGGTCCCAACCTCTACGTGAAGCGAAGTTGTCTTCCCCAAGGTGTCGTGGGATTCGATAATAGAAATGTGATGGATTAGGTTGTCGCCCTTTTCGCGGCTCATGACGTACGATCCAGGACAGAAAAATATCGCAAAAGAAGAAAAGTGTACCGAAATTGATAAAAACATTCGATTTTGGGATCCAAAAACTGGCACAGTTGAGCAGGCTTGCCGCCCCCATCGTAGAGCCCTCAAAGAGCTTTCCAACGGTATGCTGTGTGCCGCGTAACTCCTTACGAATCAAAAGTTATGGGCACCGGAGCAACGAAGACCTGGTCCTTTGTCCCACGCCCTCGGTTTGTGGGCCCAGCGTCTACATGAATCGAAGTTGTCTTGCCCAAGGTACCGTGGAATTCGATAATATAAATGTGATGAATTATGTTGTTGTCCTTTTTGCGGCTCACGAGGTACGATCCGGGACGGAAAAACAGCGCAAAAGAAGAAAAGTATCCCGAAACAGATTAAAACGTTCGAATTTGGGCTCCGAAACAATCGCAGCCGAGCAGGCTTGCTGCCCCCGTCGTAGAGCTCTCGGAGAGCATTCCATCGGTATGCTGTGTGCCGTGTAACTCCGTACGGATCAAAAGTTATAGGCACCGGAGCGACGGAAACCTTGTCCTAAGCCCTACGCCCTAGGTTTGCGGGCCTAGCCTCTACGTGAAGTGAAGTTGTTTTACCCAAGGTGCCGTGGGATTCGATAATTGAAATGTGATGGATTATGTTGTCGTCCTTTTCGCGGCTCACGATGTACGATCCGGGAAGGAAAAATAGCGCAAAAGAAGAAAAGTATCCCAAAACTTATGAAAACATTCAATTTTTGACTTCAAAAACTAGCACTGCAGAGCAGGCTTGCTGCCCCCATCGTAGAGCGCTCGGAGAGATTTCCAAAGGTATGCTGTGCGCCGCGTAACTCCTTACGGATTAAAAGTTATGGGCAAAGGAGAGACGGAGACCTGGTCCCAAGCCCCACGTCCTCGGTTTACGGGCCCAGCCTCTACCTGAAGTGAAGTTGGCTTGCCCAAGGTGCCGTGGGATTCAATAATAGAAATGTGATGGATTAGGTTGTCGTCCTTTTCTAGGCTCACAACGTACGTTCTGGGAAGGAAAAACAGCGCAAAATAAGAAAAGTATCCCGAAACTAATGAAAACGCTCGATTTTGATCTCCGAAAACAAGGGTAGGTGAGCAAGTTTGCTGCCCGGTCGTAGAGCTCTCAGAGAGCTTTCCAACGGTATGTTGTGCGCCGCGTAACTCCTTACGAATCAAAAGTTATGGGCAAATGAGCAACGGAGACTTGGTCCCAAGCCCCACGCCCTCGGTTTGCGGGCCCAGCTTCTACGTGAAGCGAAGTTGTCTTGCCAAAGGTGCCGTGGGATTCGATAATAGAAATGTGATGGATTAGGTTGTCGTCCGTTTCGCGGCTCACGACGTACTATCCGGGAGAAAAAAACAGCGCAAAAGAAGAAAAGTGTCCCAAAACTGTTGAAAACGTTTGATTTTGGGCACCGAAAACAAGCGCATCCAAGCAAGCTTGCTGCCCCTGTTGTAAAGCTCTCGGATAGCTTTCCAACGGTATGCGGTGCGCCGCGTAACACCTGACAGATCAAAAGTTATGGGTAAAGGAGCGACGGAGACTTGGTCCCAAGCCCCACGCCCTCGGTTTGCGGGCCCAGCATCTATATGAAGCGAAGTTGTCTTGCCAAAGATACCATGGGATTCAATAATAGAAATGTGATGGATTAGGTTGTCGTCCTTTTCGCGGCTCACGACGTACGATCCGGGACAGAAAAACATCGAAAAAGAAGAAAAATGTCCCAAAACTGATGAAAACGTTCGATTTTGTTATCCGAAAACAAACACAACGGAGCAGGCTTGCTTCCCTCGTTGTAGAGCTCTCGGAGAGCTTTCCAACAGTATGTTGTGCGCTGCATAACTCCTTACGGATCAAAAGTTATGGGCAAAGGAGCGACGTAGACTTGGTCCCAAGCCGAATGCCCTAGGTTTGCGGGCCCAGCCTCTACGCGAAGCGAAGTTGTCTTGCCCAAGGTGCCGTGGGATTCGATAATAGAAATGTGATGGATTAGGTTGTCGTCCTTTTCGCGGCTGACGACGTGCGATCCGGGACTGAAAAATAGCGCAAAAGAAGAAAAGCGTCCCAAAACTGATGAAAATGTTCAATTTTGGGCTCCGAAAATAGCCGCAGCAAAGCAGACTTGCCACCCCCGACGTAGAGCTCTCAGAGAGATTTCCAACGGTATGCTGTGCGCCGCGTAACTCCTTACGGATCAAAAGTTATGTGCAAAAGAGTGACAGAGACGTTGTCCTAAGCCTTACACCCTCGGTTTACGGGCCCAGCCTCTACGTGAAGTGAAGTTGTCTTGCCCAAGGTGCGGTGGGATTCTATAATAGAAATGTGATGGATTAGCTCGTCGTCCTTTTCGCAGCACATGATGTACGATCTAGGACAGAAAAACAGCGCAAAAGAATAAAAGTATCTCGAAACTGATAAAAACGTTCGGTTTTGGGCTCCGAAAATAGGTGTAGCTGAGCAGGATTGTAGCCCCCGTGGTAGAGCTCTCGGAGAGCTTTCCAACAGTATGCTTTGCGTCGCGTAACTCCTTACGGATCAAAAGTTATGGGCATCGGAGCGACGGAGACGTTGTCCCAAGCCCTACACCCTCAGTTTGCGGGCCCGGCCTCTACATGAAGCGAAGTTGTCTTGTCCAAGGTGCCATGGGATTCGATAATAGAAATGTGATGGATTAGGTTGTCGTCCTTTTCAAGGCTCACGACGTACGATCCAGGAAGGAAAAACAGTGCAAAAGAAGAAAAATGACCCAAAATTGATCAAAATGTTCGATTTTGGGCTATGAAAATAGGCGTAGACGAGCAGGGTTGCTGCCTATGATGTAGACCTCTCGGAGAGCTTTCCAACAGTATGTTGTGCGCCGCGTAACTCCTTACGGATCAAAAGTTATGGGCATCGGAGCGACGTAGACGTTGTCCCAAGCCCTACGCCCTCAATTTGCGGGCGCAGGCTCTACGTGATGCGAAGTTGTCCTGCCCAAGGTGCCAAGGGATTCGATAATAGAAATATGATGGATTAGGTTGTCGTCCTTTTCTAGGCTCACGACGTACGATCTGAGATGGAGAAACAGCGCAAAAAAAGAAAAATATCCCAAAACTGATGAAAACGTTCAATTTTGGGGTCCAAAACAATCGCAGCCAAGCAGGCTTGCTGCCCCCGTCGTAGAGCTCTCAGAGAGCATTCCAACGGTATGCTGTGCGCCGCGTAACTCCGTACGGATCAAAAGTTATGGGCACCGGAGCGACGGAGACCTTGTCCCAAGCCCTACGACCTCGGTTTTGTGGGCCCAGCCTCTACGTGAAGCGAAGTTTTCTTGCCCAAGGTGCCGTGGCATTTGATAATAGAAATGTGATGGATTAGGTTGTCGTCCTTTTCACGGCTCACGATGTACCATGCGGGAAGGAAAAACAGCGCAAAAGAAGAAAAGTACCCCAAAACTGATGAAAACGTTCGATTTTGGACTTCAAAAACTAGCATTGCTCTACATGCTTGCTGCCCCCGTCGTAGAGCTCTTGGAGAGATTTCCAACGGTATGCTATGCGCCGCGTAATTCCTTACGGATCAAAAGTTATGGGCAAATGAGCGACGGAGACCTGGACTCAAGCCCCACGCCCTCGGTTTGCGGGCCTAGCCTCTATGTGAAGCGAAGTTGTCTTGCCCAAGGTGCCGTGGGATTCGATAATAGAAATGTGATATATTAGATTGTCGTCCTTTTCTAGGCTCACGGCGTACTATTCGGGAATGAAAAACAGCGCAAAAGAAGAAAAGTGTCCCAAAATTGATGAAAACATTTGATTTGGATCCTCAAAAACAAGGGCAGGCGAGCAGCAGGTTCGATTTTGATCTCCAAAAACAAGGGCAGGCAAGCAGGTTTGCTGCCCCCGTCATAGAGCTCTAGGAGAGATTTCAAACGGTATGTTGTTCGCCGCGTAACTCCTTACGGATCAAAAGTTATGGGCAAAGGAGTGACGGAGACTTGGTCCCAAGCCCCACGCCCTCGGTTTGCAGGCCCAGCCTCTACGTGAAGCCAAGTTGTCTTGCCCAATGTGCCATGGGATTCGATTATAGAAATGTGATGGATTAGGTTGTCGTCTGTTTCTAGGCTCACAACGTACGATCCGGAAAGGAAAAACATCGCAAAAGATGAAAAATGTCCCAAAACTGATGAAAATGTTCGATTTTCATCCTCGAAAACAAGGGCAGGTGAGCAGCAGGTTCAATTTTGATCTCCGAAGATAAGGGCAGGCGAGCAGGTTTGTTGCCCCCGATGTAGAGCTCTCGGAGAGCTTTCCAACGGTATGTTGTGCACCGCGTAACTCCTTACAGATCAAAAGTTATGGGCAAAGGAGCGACAGAGACTTGGTCCCAAGCCCCACGCCATGGTTTGACGGCCCAGCTTCTACGCGAAGCGAAGTTGTCTTTCTAAAGGTGCCGTGGGTTTCGATAATAGAAATGTGATGGATTAGGTTGTCATCTGTTTCGCGGCTCACGACGTACGTTTCGGGACAGAAAAATAGCGGAAAAAAAGAAAAATATCCAAAAACTGATGAAAACGTTCGATTTTGGGCTCCGAAAACAAGAGCAATAGAGCAGGCTTGCTGCCCTCATCGTAGAGCTCTCGGAGAGCTTTCCAACAGTATGATGTGCGCTGTATAACTCCTTACGGATCAAAAGTTATGGGCAAAGGAGCGACGCAAACTTGGTCCCAAGCCGCACGCCCTTGATTTGCAGGCCCAGCCTCTACGTGAAGATAAGTTGTCTTGCCCAAGGTGCCGTGGGATTCGATAACAGAAATGTGATGGATTACGCTGTCGTCCTTTTTGCGGCTCACGACGTACAATCCGGGACAGAAAAACAGCGCAAAAGAAGAAAAGTGTCCCGAAAATTGATGAAAATGTTCAATTTTGGGCTCCGAAAAATAGGCTCAACTGAGCAGGCTTACTGCCCCCGACGTAGAGCTCTCGAAGAGCTTTCCAACGGTATACTGTGCGCCGTGTAACTTCTTACGGATCAACAGTTATGGGCAAAAGAGTGAGAAAGACGTTGTCCCAAGCCTTATGCCCTCGGTTTACGGGCCCAGCCTCTACGTGAAGTGAAGTTGTCTTTCCTAAGGTGCCGTGGGATTCGATAATAGAAATGTGATGGATTAGCTCGTCGTCCTTTTCGCAACACACGATGTACGATCCGGGACCCAAAAACAGCGCAAAAGAAGAAAAGTATCCTGAAATTGATGAAAACGTTAGATTTTGGGCTCTGAAAATAGGTGTAGCCGAGCAAGATTGCTGCCCCCGACGTAAAGCTCTCGGAGAGCTTTCCAACGGTATGCTGTGCGCCGCATAACTCCTTACGGATCAAAAGTTATGGGTACCGGAGCGACGGAGACGTTGTCCCAAGCCCTACGCCCTCAGTTTGCGGGCCCAGCCTTTACATGAAGCGAAGTTGTCTTATCCAATGTGCTGTGGGATTCAATAATAGAAATGTGATGGATTAGGTTTTTGTCCTTTTCTAGGCTCACGACGTACGATCAAGGAAGGAAAAACAACTCAAAAGAAGAAAAACGTCCAAAAACTGATGAAAATGTTTGATTTTGGGCTCCAAAAACAAGCGAAGCAGATCTTGCTTGCTACCTCCGTCGTAGAGCTCTCAGAGAGCTTTCCAATGGTATGTTGTGCGCTGCGTAAATCCTTACGGATCAAAAGTTATGGGCAAATGAGTGACGGAGACTTGGTCCTTAGCCCTACCCCCTCGGTTTGCTGGCCCAACCTCTACGTGAAGCGAAGTTGTCTTGCCCAAGGTGCCATGGGATTCTATAATAGAAATGTGATGGATTAGGTTGCCGTTCTTTTCGCGACTCACGACATACGATCCGAGACAGAAAACAGCGCAAAAGAAGAATAGTGTCCCAAAACTGATGAAAACGTTCGATTTTGGGCTACGAAAAGAAGCGCAGTCGAGCAAGCTAGCTGCCCCGTCGTAGAGCTCTCGGAAAGTATTACAACGGTATGCAGTGCATCGCGCAACTCCTTACGGATCAAAAGTTATGAGCAAAAGAGCGACAGAGACTTGGTCTCAAGCCCCACGCCCACGGTTTGCGGGCCCAGCCCCTACGTGAAACGAAGTTGTCTTGCCCAAGGTGCCGTGGGTTTCGATAATAGAAATGTGATAGATTAGGTTGTCGTCCTTTTCGAGGCTCACAACGAACGATTCAGAACTGAAAAACAACGCAAAACAAGAAAAGTATCCTGGAACTAAAGAAAATGTTCGATTTTGGGCTTCGAAAATAGGCGCAGCCAAACAGGCTTGCTGCCCCCGACATATAGCTTTCGGAGAGCTTTCCAACGGTATGCTGTGCTCCGCGTAACTCCTTACGAATCAAAAGTTATGGGCACCAGAGCGACGGAGACATTGTCTCAAGCCCTACGTCCTCGGTTTGCGGGCCCAGCCTCTACGTGAAGCGAAGTTGTCTTGCCCAATGTGTTGTGGGATTCGATAATAGAAATATGATGGTTAGGTTGTCGTCTTTTTCGCGGCTCACGATATATGATCCGGGATGAAAAAACAGCGCAAAAGAAGAAAAGTATCCCGAAATTGATGAAAACGTTCCATTTTGGACATCAAAAATAGGAACAGCTGAGCAAGCTTGCTACCACCGTCGTAGAGCGCTGGAAGAGCTTTCTAACAGTATGCTGTGTGCCGCGTAACTCGTTACGGATCAAAAGTTATGGGCAAAGGAGCAACAGAGACCTGGTCCCAAGCCCCACGCCCTCGGTTTGCGGGCCCAGCCTCTACGTAAAGCGAAGTTGTCTTGCCCAAGGTGCCGTGGGATTCAATAATAAAAATGTGATGGATTAGGTTGTCGTCCTTTTCTAGGCTCATGACGTACGATCAGGGAAAGAAAAACTGCGCAAAAGAAGAAAAGTATCCCAAAACAGATGAAAACGTTCAATTTTGGGCTCTGAAAACAAGGGCAAATGAGCAGGCTTGCTGCCCCCATCGTAGAGCTCTCGGAGAGCTTTCCAACGGTATGTAGTGTGCTGCGTAACTCCTTATGGATCAAAAGTTATGGGCAAAGGAGCGACGGAGACTTGGTCCCAAACCCCACGACCTTGGTTTGCGGGCCCAACCTCTACGTGAAGCGAAGTTGTCTTGCCCAAGGTGCAGTGGGATTCGATAATAGAAATGTGATGGATTAGGTTGTCGTCCTTTTCTAGGTGCACGATGTACGATCCGGGATAGAAAAACCACGTACAAGAAGAAATGAGTCCCAAAACTGATGAAAACGTTTGATTTTGGGCTAAAAAACAAGTGCACCTTAGCAGACTTGATGCCCCCATCGTAGAACTCTCGGAGAGCTTTCCAACGGTATGCTGTGCGCTGCGTAACTCCTTACGGATCAAAAGTTATGGGCAAAGGAGCAACGGAGACTTGGTCTCATGTCCTACGCCCTCGGTTTGCGGTCCCAGCCTCTACATGATGCGAAGTTGTCTTGCCCAAGGTTCCATGGGATTTGATAATAGAAATGTGATGGATTAGGTTGTCGTCCTTTTTGCAGCTCACGACGTACGATCCGGGACAGAAAAATAGCGCAAAAGAAAAAAAATAGTCCAGAAACTAATGAAAATGTTCGATTTTGGGCTCCGAAAACAAGCGCAGCCGAGCAGGCTTGCTACCCCCGACGTAGAGCTCTCGGAGAGCTTTCCAAAAATGATATGCTGTGCGCTGCGTAACTCCTTACGGATCAAAAGTTATGGGCACCAGAGCGACGGAGGCATTGTCCCAAGCCCTACGCCCTCGATTTGCGGGCCCAACCTCTACGTGAAGCGAAGTTGTCTTTCCCAAGGTGCCGTGTGATTTGATAATAGAAATGTGATGGATTACGTTGTCGTCCTTTTCGCGGCTCACGACGTACGATCCGGAATAGA
This sequence comes from Ehretia macrophylla, assembly GCA_037974665.1. Classification (NCBI taxonomy): domain Eukaryota; kingdom Viridiplantae; phylum Streptophyta; class Magnoliopsida; order Boraginales; family Ehretiaceae; genus Ehretia; species Ehretia macrophylla. The sequence goes on from CM075780.1 coordinate 25,662,236, forward strand.
AAAATAGTGCAAAAGAAGAAAAGTGTCCCGAAACTGATGAAAACGTTCAAATTTGGGGTCCAAAAATAGGAGTAGCTTAGCAGGCTTGCTGCCCTTGTCGTAGAGGTCTCGGAGACCATGCCAACGGTATGCTGTGCGCCGCGTAACCCCTTACGGATCAAAAGTTATGGGCATCAGAGCGACGGAGGCGTTGTCCTAAGCCCTACGCCCTCGGGTTGCGGGCCCAGCCTTTACGTTAAGAGAAGTTGTCTTGCCGGAGGTGCCATGGGATTCGATAATAGAAATGTGATGGATTAGGCTATCGTCCTTTTCGCGTCTCACAACGTACGATCCGGGACAGAAAAATAGCATAAAAGTAGAAAAGTGTCCCGAAATTGATGAAAACGTTCGATTTTGTGGTCCAAAAATTGGCGCAGCTTAGAAGGCTTGCTGCCCCTCATCGTAGAGCTCTCGGAGAGTATTCCAACGGTATACTGTGCACCACGTAACTCGTTACGGATCAAAAGTTATGGGCAAAGAAGCGACGGAGACCTGGTCCCAAGCCCCACGCCCTCGGTTTGCAGGCCTAGCCTCTACGTGAAGCGCAGTTGTCTTGCACAAGGTGCCGTGGGATTCGATAATAGAAATGTGATGGATTAGGTTGTCGTCCTTTTCTAGGCTCACGAGGTACGATCCAGGACAAAAAAACTGCGTAAAAGAAGAAAAGAGTACCGAAACAGATGAAAATGTTCGATTTTGGGCTGCGAAAATAGGTGTAGCTGAGCAGGCTTGCTACCCCTGACGTAGAGCTCTCGGAGAACTTTCCAACAGTATGTTGTGCATCGCGTAACTCCTTACGGATCAAAAGTTATGGGCACCGGAGCGACGGAGGCGTTGTCCCAAGCCCTACGCCCTCGGTTTGCAGGCCCAGCCTCTACGTGAAGCGAAGTTGTCTTACCCAAGGTGCCGTGGGATTCGATAATAGAAATGTGATGGATTAGGTTGTCGTCCTTTTCACAGCTCACGATGTACGATCCAGAACAGAAAAACTGCACAAAAGAAGAAAAGTATCCCGAAACTGATGAAAACGTTTGATTTTGGGGTCCATAAATAGGCGCAGCTTAGCAGGCTTGTGGCCCTCGTCGTAGAGCTCTCGGAGAGCATTCCAATGGTATGCAGTGCGCCGTGTAACTCCTTACGGATCGAAAGTTATGGGCACCGGAGCGACGGATGCGTTGTCCCAAGCCCTACGCCCTCAGTTTGCAGGCCCAGCCTCTACGTTAGGTGAAGTTGTCTTGCCCAAGGTGCCATGGGATTCGATAATAGAAATGTGATGTATCAGACTATCATCCTTTTCGCGGCTCACAACGTACAATCCGGGACATCCCAATTCCACAATCCCAAGCATTTAATACAACAAGAGAAGCTACAATAATTTTTCTAAGCATATCAATAGGTGAAATCCTCACTGCAATGGACAGTTTTCTCACAATCTTTGAGTCAAGCAAATAAACTCCAATTCCAGTGAACAAAATGTCAAATTAAAGCTTAAGGAGTGAACTAAATTCAGAAACAAACCTCGCATCATTTGAAGTTCGGGTTCGAGAGTTATAGCCAAAACCGTGAAACTATACAAAATTGTCCAGATTTGCACATATTTCAATACTTGTCATTTTTTAGGGCCTTAGGGTCAGATTTAGCCTTAGTCCATTTATGACAAAAATGTCCAGAACTGAAAAATCTAGCAGCACACCAAATTTCATGCATTTTGGATATCATTTACTGAGTCAAAACTGGTTCGTTCTACAAGAACAGTGAATCTGCAAAACCTGCTTCATTTTTCCAGATTTTCCAGATTTTCCAGATTTGGATACATTTTGATAGTTTGCTTTTTTGAGGACTTTAGAGTCAAAATTAGCTTTCACTTATTTCTACGAAAAATGCTCAAAACTGGCAAAACTAGTCACCTACCAATTGTCACGCATTTTAAAACTCATTTACCTGGTCAAAATCACCCTACACCAACAAGGCAGAAGGCTGTCCCTTACGCGATTTCAACTATCATCACATTCTAGTCAAATATCTTGCCATGCATGTTTATAAAAGTTCATGAACACACATATATCACAAGTACAGAGGTAAAAATAGACATTCAAAGGCATGCATGTGGTTTTCAAAAGCTTTTCAGGAAGTTTTACCCCTCACCTTAGCAAGACAACAAAGAAGATGCACAAACTCTTGAGGATGCACAAGATTGACTCTTTTCCTTGCTTAGCCGAGAGACCACTTGATTTTCTCTAATTTCCTAGCTTAGCAACCAAGTTCTTATTAGGTGCATGTGGTTAGAACAAGAAGAAAATGAAATGGAAGCTAACAAACTCACCTAAGCCGAAATGGATGTTCAATGAGCTTGCATGTGCGTCTCTTGCACTCTAGCTTTGCTTGGTCGAGTTCCTTGGTAGCTTGGAGGTCTTGAAGAGCCTTAGGATGAAGAACTTAGCTGTGGAGAGTATATTTTCAGCTAGGGCCAAGAGAGAGAGAAGAAATGAGAGAGTGAGAGAAGAAATGAGAGAAAGAGAAAAGAATGAAAGAAAAATGAAAGCTTGGAATGTTTAATGCATATGTCGGCCTAGGGCCTTGTAAAATTCAGATTTGTGTCTTCAAGAAGCATAATTTTGAATCACCTAGCATGGCAAGAGGATGGGTCAAGAATATGGAGCCTTGGTAGAGTTTTGAGCCAAAATTTTTTATGCATTCTGTCATAGATTGTCATAGGATGTCTAGGAATAGAATTTGAAATTGGAATGCATGCACAAGTGCAAGAGTTGGTCGGCCAAGGCTTGTGCAAAATCTGAATTTTTGTCTTGGTTGAGCAATATTTAATTGTGTGTTTGGGATATGCAAAGAATAAAGAATAAAGAATAAAGAATGTCTAGCTTTTTGTGAGATTTTGTCTTCTAGTGGGTTGAATTAGCAATTTAATATTAGTTAGTAGAGTTTGTAGGATTAATTAATGATCTAGTACTTCGTGTAAGATTCTTTCTTGATTAGCGTGTGGGCACGCTTTCCTAGGTTTAGGGCACGTACTACAAGGTAGGGCATAAACTACGAGATGAATGTACGTTTCCCAAGTAAATGCACGCAACCCTAAATGAATGCACGTAATTCAATGCAAGGCACACAAAACGAAACACGATTCTTGAACCTAGGTCAAGGCACACAAATCTAGGTTAGGGCACACGAAATGAGGTATCGCACGCAAATCGAGGTCGGGCCTCACATCCTCCCCTCCTTAAAAGAATTTTGTCCTGAAATTCAATATTACCTTTGAAATAAAGCTGGAGATTGTTGCTCCATCTGGTCTCGCATTTCCCACGTTGCTTCTTCAACTCCATGATGATCCCACAACACTTTCACCATCGGTATAGATTTGCTGCGCAATTCCTTATCTTGCTGGTCTAGAATCCGAATGGGCTTCTCTTCATAAGACAAGTTCTCCCGAAGCTGCAACAGCTCTGGCTCCAAGATATGCGATGGATCAGGGTGATATTTTCATAGCATTGAAACATGAAAGACGTCGTGAATATTGGAGAGGTTTTGGGGTAGTGCCAAGCGATACATCAACTTGCCAACCTTCTCAATTATCTCAAAGGGTCCCACAAACCTCGGGTTCAACTTTCCACCCTTGCCGAGTTTAATCAGTCCCCTCCGGGGTGATATCTTCAAGAACACCTTGTCGCCGACCTCAAACTCTAGGCTCCGTCTCCATCGGTCTGCATAACTTTTCTGCCTACTCTGGGTGGTAAGCATCCATTTCCGGATGAGGTAGATATTATCAATAGTCTTCATAAGTTCAGGTAGATGGGTCAGGTCAAAAGTCTTCGTCTCACCTACTTCATCCCAGAAAATTAGGGATCGACACTTACGTCCATACAATGCCTCAAATGGGGCCATCCCGATAGTGGCGTGATAACTATTATTATAAGCGAACTCCGCTAGAGAGAAGCCACCAATAGTTCTCTCAGATTGTCCATCAGTCTGAGGGTGATAAGCCGTACTAAAACTCAACTTCGTTCCCAAAGCTTCTTGCAATCTCTTCCAAAATCGGGAGGTAAAACGAGGATCCCTATCCGATACAATACTCACAGGCATCCCGTGCAATCTTACAATCTCCGCCACATACATATCTCCCAATTTCTCAGGACTATCCTCCTTATTCATCGGTAAGAAGTGCTCTGACTTAGTCAATCTATCCACTATGACCCAAACGGCGTCATGACCCTTTTGTGACCTGGGCAGGTCCATAACAAAGTCGATAGTTATATGTTCCAATTTCCATTGAGGGATCTCCAACGGCTGAAGTAAACCTGTTGGTCGTTGATGTTCTGCTTTGACTCTCTGGCAAGTCAAACACTGCACCACAAACTCCGCAATCTCTCTTTTCATGTTATTCCACCAATAGTGTTGCTTCAAATCCTAGTACATCTTTGTTCTGCCGGGGTGAATAGTATATCTTAAGTTATGGGCTTCTTCAATAATCTTCTTTTTCAGCTCTGGCTCATTAGGAACACAAATCTGATTCCTAAACCTCCAAATACCATCATCATGAAACTTAAAATATGTGTTGCTTTCTTTAATCTTCTGAAACAGTTGGTCCTTTTGTTGAGCCTCTCGCAATTCAGACAACAAGGTCGATTAAACTTGTGTAGTGGCAAATAATAACCCTTTTTGAGTCAATTGTGGTTTCCACAAAAATGCTTCCTCCAACAACTCTTGCACCTTGACTTCCAGTTTTGCCATGCTTACTTTCCGACTTAAGGCATCTGCAACTACATTTGCTTTACCGGGCACATAATTGATTGTGCAGTTATAATTATCCAAAAGCTCCATCCACCGTCTTTGCCTCATGTTCAACTCTTTTTGTGAGAACAAGTATTTCAAGCTCTTGTGATCAGTAAACACCTCGAACTTGTTACCCCACAGATAGTGCCTCCATTTCTTGAGTGCAAACACGATAGCTGCTAACTCCAAATCATGCGTCGGGTAATTCAATTCATACGGCTTCGGTTTCCTAGAAGCATACGCAATCACTCTACCATTTTGCATCAATACACAACCTAGTCCTTCCTTCGAAGCATCGCTATAGATTACAAAACCTTGACTTCCTTCAGGCAATGCAAGAACAGGTGCGGTAGTCAATCTTTTCTTCAATTCTTGGAAGCTGTTCTCGCACTTGTTATCCCACACGAACTTTGTTTTCTTTTGAGTGAGCTTTGTGAGCGGTCCTGCAATCTTTGAAAAATCCTTCACGAACCTCTGATAATAGCCGGCTAGACCAAGAAAACTCCGAACTTCCGTAACATTTTCCGACTTCTTCCAAGACATCGCCGCTTCTATCTTCGCTGGATCCACTGCTATTCCCTCTTGGGATATGATGTGCCCCAAAAATGCAATTTGCTGCAACCAAAACTCGCACTTGCTATACTTTGCATACAATTAATGCTCTCAAAGTTTCTACAGTACCAACTGCAGATGTTGTTCATGCTCAGCCTCGGATTTCAAGTATACCAAAATATCATCAATGAAGATCACCACAAATTGGTCCAAGTAGGGTTGAAATACCCTGTGCATCAAGTCCATAAAAGCTGCAGGGGCATTAGTTAGTCCAAATGGAATCACCACATATTCATAATGCCTATATCTCGTCCTAAAAGCCGTTTCAGGCACATCTTCCTTTTTGATCAGCAACTGATAGTACCCTTGCCTCAAGTCGAGTTTCGAATACACTTTGGCTCCTTGAAGTTGATCAAACAACTCGTCGATCAGTGGAAGTGGGTATTTTTTCTTGACGGTCACTTGGTTCAATCCTCGGTAATCGATGCATAGCCTTAACACTCCGTCTTTCTTCTTTATAAATAGGACTGGTACACCCCACAGAGAAGAACTTGGTTGAACAAACCCCTTCTTCAAAAATCCTTGCAATTGGTCCTTCAATTCTTTTAGCTCGGCTGGTGCCATACGATAGGGAGCTTTAGATATCGGCTGGGTGCCAGGCAGTAATTCTATAATAAACACGATCTCCCAATTCGGGGGTAAACCGAGTAATTCTTCTGGAAACACATCCGCATAATCTTTAATCACTGGCATCTCCTCTAACTTAGCTTTGTCCGACGGCTTGTTGATGAGGTAAGCTAAGTATCCACTACATCATTTTCTCAAGGACTTCACTGCTTTCGTAGATGAAATGATGGAACTCCCGGTGAAATCTCTTCGACCCATTATCTCCAGTATTGGTTGACTAGGTATCCGGAATGTTACAATCTTCGTCCGGCAATCTAGTTGGGCATGATGCTTTGCCAACCAGTCCATCCCTAAGATGACTTCATAGTCTCGAAAGGGTAATACAATAAGATTGGCTGAGAATTCCCTATCTTTAATTTGGATTTTACATGCTTTACATGCTGAGCTAGTAACAAGTTTAGAACCCATCGGAGTACCAACTTCTACTTCATAAGGCAAACATACAACTCGTAGTTTCACACGTTATACACATAAGGGAGTAATAAATGAATGAGTAGTACCTGGATCAATTAGCACCCTAACAGGTTGATTCAGTATCAAGAATATACCTTCAACAACAGCGGTCTCCTCTGGAAGCTCCTCGCACTCAATAGCATAAGCTCGAGCCTGAACTCTAGGAATTGGAGTCTTGCCTCTACCAGCTGGTTTAACTTGATTTTGTCCTGCTTTCCATTTAGGGCAATCCTTGATCTGATGCTGATCACTGCCACACTGCACACATCGTCCTGACTTCTTCCAGCACTGGGCCTCGGTATGCCCCTTCTTGTCACAGTAAGAACAGTTGATAGACTGAGTAGCGGGTGAACTACCTGTGGATCCGCGGGTGGAAGAGGCTGATGGTGCTTTATTCGGGCCACGGTTATTAACTGGTCTGTTCTGGCTCTGGCCCTGACTATGACTCTGGCTCTGGAATTTCTTCTGTTGACCTGAAGGCTGATATGGTTTCTTGTTCAGCTGGCTTGAACCGGCTCTATCAAGTTTCCTCTTCTCGACTCAGGAAACAGCAGCAAGGACAGCAGAATAGGTATCGAAGTCATACGAAGCCAACTAGTCCTGAATTTCTGGCCTCAACCCATTCGTAAATTTTCACATCTTCGCCTCAGGGGTACTGACCATATATTGAGCATAACGGGACAGTCGGTCAAAACGAGCCTCGTACTGGGCCACCGTCATGTTACCCTAGTTCAAGTGCATGAATTCCTCAATCCGTCTCTGCCTCGAAACTGCAGGTACATATTTTTCCTTGAATGCCTTAACGAAATTACCCCACAAGTAAGGTGTATGATCAGTTTCCCACAGTGCCTCCACAATGTGCAACCAATGCTCAGCATCCCCGTGCAACAGAAACACAGCGAACTCCACCTTTTCTTCATCAGTATAGTCAAGTGGCCTAAAAATCCTCTCGATCTCAGACAGCCAAGCCTCTACTTTTTCATCATCAGCTTCCCCGTGGAACTTGGACCGGCAAAAGTCAAGGAACTCCCGCATTCTGCTATGTCTCCTATAGTTACCGTCATTCCTGTTGTTGTTGTTGTTTGCTTCACATGCATCTTGACGTTCCATCACTCGCGACACGCGATCTATGGCATTCGCCATCATGTTAAACATAGCTATGTCGGGATTAGTTTGATAAGCATCTCCGGTCTCTTAGGGCTCACCACTCCTATTAGTAGTGCAGGTACTAGGGCTAGCCATCTATAGGCACAGATTACGATGCACAATTTATTGGAATACGACAAGACAAGAATTTAATGCATAAGATATGCAACATATAATTTTATATAGATATACAATTCTAGAAACAATTAGGTCATGTTAATCACATAAGCACATAGAAACAGAGAAGGCACAATTGATATTGTCACAAAATAACACATAAACAAGTCATCCTAATAACCTTAGGGCTTCTACCCATGGTCCGAGAGTTAAACCCGGCTTAAGCAATCTAAGCTCTGATACCATTCTTCTCTAAGGTGTCACGCCCCAACCCGGCCTATAAAGGTTAGACTAGGGTGTGATCTAAACATTCAAGTCATATCTCGTACTTAATCGTTCATGAAAGTTTAACACTTAACGTTTTAGCCTAAACTCCACAATTTTTTCGAAAAACTGGCAGCATAATAGCTGTAATTGGGCTCTTTAGTTTGACCTAATTCTCTAAACGCCTCAAAATTTCCAATCTCAATTTCATTTCCAACTAAGATTACTATCTACCATAAATTGAAACGCCTACTAGTTATCTCGAAGTCTCGTTTGATTAATAACCTAGCATGATACTATGTCTCGTTTGTTTGTTAATCCTCGTTACAAAGTACCTGTTGATCTTAGCTTAACAATGAGTACTTGCTTAAGATTGGATAGGTTCATTTTACTTAATCCTTACCTGATACTTCATAATCCTATGATAGGTACTAGCCAATAGCAATAGCAAAACGACCATAGTAGTGTCTATCTAGTTATGATCAGTACAAGCCAAAATTAGACCCCAAATTACAACGGGGGTCATTTACAATACAATAACAAGCATCATAAGAAATGAAATAGTCTTTAAGCAACACATTGTTCACAAAATGGCCATAGTCAAGCAAGGCACGTAGGGCAAGCAATCATTCCAAGGAATCATCATTAGACACGTTGTCCTCGGGTACCTGTTCCTAGTCTTCTTCACCTGAGATGATAAAAGAGGGTGAGTCCTTATGAACTCAGCGGGGGGGGGGGGGGGGAGGGGGGAACGAGAAATAAGTTTTGGAACTCATTTTCCGGTTCAACTTATGAAAAATCCTTTTTGCAAGCATGAATATATCACAAGTAAGTACATAACGTAATGTAAAAGTAAAGGAACACAATTACCCATCTTTCTTCCCCGAGGTCCTCTAGGAACCGAGCGAGAGTACTTATACACATAGTAAAAAAGATACGGTGAGCTTTTGCTCTCAGTTCATGTCTAGTATCAGTTGTTGCGGCCGACTTCAAATCATCCCCTTATCACGCCAAATGGGTGTACTCCGGATGTTTCCCGAAATCCTATGACCTAACTCTCTGAGGGAGTCTAGCCCCCAAGCGAGAGAGGGAATTGGACAATGGTAGTCACTGTTGCACCGGCAAGCCCGATGTCGCCCGGTGTGCGTGAACGCTACCACGCCAGAATGAAAGGTTGCAACCTTGTATGCAATGCACATTTATGACATTTAATATATCACATTAGGAGGACAACAAAGTAGGTCACCTCCGAGCAGTCATAAGATTGCACATTGACAAGTAAACAAGCGAGGCACGATATGACAGGTAAACAAGCGAGGCACGATATGACAGGTAATTTCACTTGAAAGGCACATGGAGTTATATTAATATTAAACGGGCAGCCATGTAACTCATGTAAATCAAGTCATATAACTCATTTCGAAGTTCACGTAATCAATTAATAAGATTATTCAACATGCAGCGACATTTATGTGGGACCGGGTGCAAGAAAGGCCTACCTGTCAACATGTAATCATCGGAATCATATTTAGCGTTATAAGGGAAACTACAGTTAGCCTACTAATTACATAATTAAACACGATATTCATAGGATCAACACTTAGCGAGTTTACCTAGTCATTAGGGTTTCAATTCATGCTCACCCGTATGATTAAGCCCTAAGTTGTCACGTAATTAAACTCAAGCCATGCATTGATTAATTCAAACACCCTCAAGCATTAAAAACAGTCTACACAACATCCCAATGCCACAATCCCAAGCATTTAATACAACAAGAGAAGCTACAATAATTTTTCTAAGCATATCAATAGGTGAAACCCTCACTGCAATGGACTGTATTCTCACAATCTTTGAGTCAAGCAAACAAACTCCAATTCCAGTGAACAAACTTTCAAATTAAATCTTAAGGAGTGAACTAAATTCAGAAACAAACCTCGCATCATTTGGAGTTCGGGTTCAAGAGTTATAGCCAAAACCGTGAAACTACACAAAATGTCCAGATTTGCACACATTTAAATACTTGTCATTTTTTGAGGGCCCTAGGGTCAGATTTAGCCTTAGTCCATTTCTTACAAAAATCTCCAAAACTGAAAATCTAGCAGCATACCAAATTTCATGCATTTTGGATATCATTTACTAAGTCAAAACTGGTTCGTTCTACAAGAATAGTGAATCTGCCAAAACCTGCTTCATTTTTACTGATTTTCCGGATTTTGACACATTTTGATAGTTTGCCATTTTGAGGACCTTAGATTCAAAATTAGCTTTGTCCTATTTCTGTGAAAAAATCTCAAAACTGGCAAACCTAGGCACCTACCAATTTTCATGCATTTTCAACCTCATTTACCTGGTCAAAATCACCCCGCACCAACAAGGCAGAAGGCTGTCCCATACGCGATTTCAACTATCATCACATTCTAGCCAAATATCTTGCCATGCATGTTTATAAAAGTTCATGAACACACATATATCACAAGTACAGAGGTAAAAATAGACATTCAAAGGCATGCATGTGGTTTTCTAAAGCTTTTCAAGAAGTTTTAGCCCTCACCTTAGCAAGACAACAAAGAAGACGCACAAACTCTTGAGGATGCACAAGATTGACTCTTTTCCTTGCTTAGCCAAGAGACCACTTGATTTTCTCTAATTTCCTAGCTTAGTAACCAAGTTCTTAGTAGGTGCATATGGTTAGAACAAGAAGAAAATGAAATGGAAGCTAACAAACTCACCTAAGCCGAAATGGATGTTCAATGAGCTTGCATGTGCGTCTCTTGCACTCTAGCTTTGCTTGGTCGAGTTCCTTGGTAGCTTGGAGGTCTTGAAGAGCCTTAGGATGAAGAACTTAGCTATGGAGAGTATATTTTCAGCTAGGGCCAAGAGAGAGAGAGAAGAAATGAGAGAGTGAGAGAAGAAATGAGAGAAAGAGAAAAGAATGAAAGAAAAATGAAAGCTTGGAATGTTTAATGCATATGTCGGCCTAAGGCCTTGTAAAATTCAGATTTGTGTCTTCAAGAAGCATAATTTTGAAACACCTAGCATGGCAAGAGGATGGGTCAAGAATATGGAGTCTTGGGTAGAGTTTTGAGCCAAATTTTTTTATGCATTGTGTCATAGATTGTCATAGGATGTCTAGGAATAGAATTTGAAATTGGAATGCATGCACAAGTACAAGAGTTGGTCGGCCAAGGCTTGTGCAAAATCTGAATTTTTGCCTTGGTTGAGCAATATTTAGTTGTGTGTTTGGGATATGCAAAGAATAAAGAATAAAGAATAAAGAATGTCTAGCTTTTTGTGAGATTTTGTCTTCTAGTGGGTTGAATTAGCAATTTAATATTAGTTAGTGGAGTTTGTAGGATTAATTAATGATCTAGTGTTTCGTGTAAGATGCTTTCTTGATTAGCGTGTGGGCACGCTTTCCTAGGTTTAGGGCACGTACTACAAGGTAGGGCACAAACTACGAGATGAATGCACGTTTCCCAAGTAAATGCACACAACCTTAAATGAATGCATGTAATTCAATCCAAGGCATACAAAATGAAACACGATTCTTGAACCTAGGTCAAGGCACGCAAGTCAAGGTTAGGGCACACAAAATGAGGTATCACACGCAAATCGAGGTTAGGCCTGACACTGTGCACCACGTAACTCGTTACGGATCAAAAGTTATGGGCAAATGAGCGACAGAGAACTAGTCCCAAGCCCCACGCCCTCGGTTTGCGGGCCTAGCCTCTATGTGAAGCGAAGTTGTCTTGCACAAGGTGCCATGGGATTCGATAATAGAAATGTGATGGATTAGGTTGTCGTCCTTTTCTAGGCTCATGACATACGATCCGGGAAAGAAAAATAGCGCAAAAGAAGAAAAGTATCCCAAAACAGATGAAAACGTTCGTTTTTGGGCTCCGAAAACAAGGGCAGCCGAGCAAGCTTACTGCCCCAGTCGTAGTGCTCCCAGAGAGCTTTCCAACAGTATGCAGTGTGCCGCGTAACTCCTTACGGATCAAAAGTTATGGGTAAAGGAGCAACGTAGACTTGGTCCCAAGCCCCATGCCCTCGGATTGCGGGCCCAGCCTTTACGTGAAGCGAAGTTGTCTTGCCCAAGGTGCCGTGGGATTCAATAATTGAAATGTGATCGATTAGGTTGTTGTCCTTTTCTAGGCTCACGAGGTACGATCCGGGACAGAAAAACTGCGTAAAGGAAGAAAAGTGTCCCAAAACTGATGAAAATGTTTGATTTTGGGCTCCGAAAACAAGCGCAGCCAAGAAAGCTTGCTCCCCCTATTGTAGAGCTCTTGGAGAGCATTCCAACGGTATGTTGTGCGCCGCATAACTCCTTACAGATCATAAGTTATGGGTAAAGGAGCGACGGAGACTTGGTCCCAAGCCCTACGCCCTCGATTTGCGATCCCAGGCTCTACGTGAAGCGAAGTTGTCTTGCCCAAGGTGCCGTGGGATTCGATAATAGATATGTGATGGATTAGGTTGTCGTCCTTTTCTAGGCTCACGAGGTACGATCCAGGATAGAAAAACTGCATAAAAGAAGAAAAGAGTCCCGAAACTGATGAAAATGTTTGATTTTGGGCTGCAAAAATAGGTGCAACCGAGCAGGCTTGCTGCCCCCGACGTAGAGCTCTCGGAGAACTTTCCAATGGTATACTGTGCGCCGCGTAACTCCTTACGGATCAAAAGTTATGGGCACCGGAGCGACGGAGGCGTTGTCCCAAGCCCTACGCCCTCGGTTTGCAGGCCCAGCCTCTACGTGAAGCGAAGTTGTCTTACCTAAGGTGCCGTGGGATTCGATAATAGAAATGTGATGGATTAGGTTGTCATCCTTTTCGCGGCTCACGACGTACGATCTGGAACGGAAAAACTGCGCAAAAGAAGAAAAGTATCCCGAAACTGATGAAAACGTTCGATTTTGGGGTCCATAAACAGGTACAACTTAGCAGGCTTGCGGCCCTTGTCGTAGAGCTCTCGGAGAGCATTCCAACAGTATGCGGTGCGCCGCGTAACTCCTTACAGATCGAAAGTTATGGGCACCGGAGCGACGGAGGCGTTGTCCTAAGCCCTATGCCCTCGGTTTGCAGGCCCAGCCTCTACGTTAGGCGAAGTTGTCTTGCCCAAGGTGCCGTGGGATTCGATAATAGAAAAATGTCCCAAAACTGATGAAAACATTTGATTTTGGGCTCCGAAAACAAGCGCAGCCAAGCAAGCTTGCTGCCCCTATCATAGAGCTCTCGGAGAGCATTCCAACGGTATGTTGTGCGCCACATAACTCCTTACAGATCATAAGTTATGGGCAAATGAGTGACAGAGACTTGGTCCCAATACCCACGCCCTCGATTTGCGGTCCCAGGCTCTACGTGAAGCGAAGTTGTCTTGCCCAAGGTGCCGTGGGATTCGATGATAGATATGTGATGGATTAGGTTGTCGTCCTTTTTGCGGCTCACGACGTACGATCCGGGATAGAAAAATACCGCAAAAGAAGAAAAGTGTCCCGAAACTGATGAAAACGTTAGATTTTGGGCTCCAAAAACAGGCGTTGTCTAGCAGGCTTGCTGCCTCCGATGTAGAGCTCACAGAAAGCTTTCCAACAGTATGTTGTGCGCTGCGTAATGCCTTATGGGTCAAAAGTTATAGGCACCGGAGCGACGAAGACGTTGTCACAAGCCCTACGCCCTTGGTTTGCGGGCCCAGCCTCTACGTGAAGCGAAGTTGTCTTGCCGAAGGTGTCGTGGGATTCGATAATAGAAATGTGATGGATTAGGTTGTCATCTTTTTCTAGGCTCACGACGTACGATCCGTCAATGAAAAACAGCGCAAAAGAAGAAAAGTGTCCCAAAACTGATGAAAACGTTCAATTTTGGGATCTGAAAACAATCGCAGTTGAGCATGCTTGCTACCCCCGTCGTAGAGCTCTCGGAGAGCTTTACAACGGTATGCTGTGCGCCACGTAACTCCTTACGGATCAAAAGTAATGGGCACCGGAGCAACAGAGACGTTGTCCCAAGCCCTACGCCCTCGGTTTGCGGGCCCAGCCTCTACGTGAAACGAAGTTGTCTTGCCCAAGGTGCCGTGGGATTCGATAATAGAAATGTGATGGATTAGGTTGTCGTCCTTTTCGCAGCTCACGATGTACGATCCGGGATGAAAAAACAGCACAAAAGAAGAAAAGTATCCCGAAACTGATTAAAATGTTCGATTTTGGACTTCAAAAACTGGCGCAGCCGAGCAAGCATACTACCCTCGTCGTAGAGCTCTCGGAGAGCTTTCCAACGGCATGTTGTGCGCTGTGTAACTCGTTACGGATCAAAAGTTGTAGGCAAAGTAGCGACGGAGACCTGGTCCTAAGCCCCATGCCGGCAGTTTGTGGGCCCAGCCTCTGCATGAAGCGAAGTTGCCTTGCCCAAGGTGCCGTGGGATTCGATAATAGAAATGTAATGGATTAGGTTGTCATCCTTTTCTAGGCTCACGACGTACGATCCGAGAAGGAAAAACAGCGCAAAAGAAGAAAAGTATCCCAAAATAGATGAATACGTTCGATTTTGGGCTCTGAAAACATGGGCAACCGAGTAGGCTTGCTGCCCCAGTTGTAGAGCTCTCGAAGAGCTTTCCAACAGTATGCAGTGTGCCACGTAACTCCTTACGGATCAAAAGTTATGGGCAAAGAAGCGACGGAGACTTGGTCCCAAGCCCCACGCTCTCGGTTTACGGGCCCAGCCTTTACGTGAAGCGAAGTTGTCTTGCCCAAGGTGCCATGGGATTCGATAATAGAAATGTGATGGATTAGCTTGTCGTCCTTTTCTAGGCTCCCGATGTACTATCCGGGAGAGATAAACGGCGTGAAAGAAGAAAAGTGTCACAAAACTGATGAAAACGTTCGATTTTGGGCTCTGAAAACAAGCGCAGCCGAGCAGGCTTGCTGCCCCCGTCGTAGAGCTCTTGGAGAGCTTTCCAACTGTATGATGTGCACCGCGTAACTCCTTATGGATCAAAAGTTATGGTCAATAGGAGCGACGGAGACTTGGTCCTAAGCCCCACAGCCTCGGTTTACGGTCCCAGCCTCTACGTGAAACGAATTTGTCTTGCCCAAGGTGCCGTGGGATTCGATAATAGAAATGTGATGGATTAGGTGGTCGTCCTTTTAGCGGCTCACGACGTACGATCCGGGACAAAAGAAAAGTGTCCCAAAACTGATGAAAACATTCCATTTTGGGGTCCAAAAACAGAAGCAGCCGAGCAGGCTTGTTGCCCCTGTCGTAGAGCTCTTGGAGAGCTTTCCAACGGTATCTTGTGTGCCGCGTAACTCCTTACGGATCAAAAGTTATGGGCAAAGCAGCGACGAAGACCTGGTCCCAAGCCCCACGCCCTCGGTTTGCGGGCCAAGCCTCTACGTGAAGCGAAGCTAACTTGCCCAAGGTGCCGTGGGATTTGATAATAGAAATGTGATGGATTAGGTTGTTGTCCTTTTCTTGGCTCACAACGTACGATCCGGGAAGGAAAAACAGCGCAAAAGAAGAAAATTGTCCCAAAACTAATGAAAACGTTCGATTTTGGGCTCCGAAAACATGGACAGCAAAGCAGGCTTGCTGTCCCCGTCATAGAGCACTCGGAGAGCTTTCCAACGGTATGCAGTGTGCCGCGTAACTCCTTACAGATCAAAAGTTATGGGAAAAGGAGCAATGAAGACTTGGTCCCAAGCCCCTTGCCCTCGGTTTGCGGGCCTAACCTCTACGTGAAGCGAGGTTGTCTTGCCCAAGGTGCAGTGGGATTCGATTATAGAAATGTGATGGATTAGGTTGTCGTCCTTTTCTAGGCCACGACATACGATTCGGGACCGAAAAATAGCATAAATGAAGAAAAGTCTCTCAAACCGGATGCAAAATGTTCGATTTTGGGCACCGAAAACAAGCGCAGCTTAGCAGGCTTGCTACCCCCATCGTAGAGCTCTCGGAGAGCTTTCCAATGGTATGTTGTGCATCGTGGAACTCGTTATGGATCAAAAGTTATGGGCAAATGAGCGACGGAGATGTTGTCCCAAGCCCTACGCCCTCGGTTTGCAAGCCCAACCTCTACGTGAAATGAAGTTGTCTTGCCCAAGATGCTGTGGGATTCAATAATAGAAATGTGATGGATTAGGTTGTAGTCGTTTTTGCGACTCACAACGTACGATCCGGGGCAGAAAAACAGCGCAAAAAAAGAAAAGTGTCCCAAAACTAATGAAAACGTTCGATTTTGGGCTCCGAAAATAGGCGCAGCCGAGCATGTTTGTTGCCCACGAAGTAAAGCTCTTGGAGAGCTTTCCAACGGTATACTTTGCGACGCGTAACTCCTTACGGATCAAAAGTTATAGGCACCAGAGCGGCGGAGACGTTGTCCTAAGCCCTACGCCCTCGATTTGCAGGCCCAGCCTCTAAGTGAAGCGAAATTGTCTTGCCCAAGGTACCGTGAGATTCGATAATAGAAATGAGATGGATTAGGTTGTCGTCCATTTCGATGCTCACGATGTACGATCCGGGACGGAAAAACAGCGCAAAAGAAGAAAAGTATCCTGAAACTGATTAAAACGTTCGATTTTGGACTTCAAAAATTGGCGCAGCTTAGTAGGCTTACTGCCCCCTTTGTAGAGCTCTCGGAGAGCTTTCCAACGGTATGCTATGCACCGCGTAATTCCTTACAGATCAAAAGTTATGGGAAAGGAGCGACAGAGACTTTGTCCCAAGCCCTATGCCCTCGGTTTGCGGGCCCAGCCTCTACGTGACGCGAAGTTGTCTTGCCAAAGGTATCGTGGGATTCGATAATAGAAATGTGACGGATTAGGTTGTCGTCCTTTTCGTGGCTCATGACGTACGATCCGGGACAGAAAAATAGGGTAGAAGAAGAAAAGTGTCCAAAAACTGATGAAAACATTCGATTTTGGGCTCCAAAAGAAAGCGCAGCCGAGTAGGATTGCTGCCCCCATCGTAGAGCTCTTGGATAGCTTTCCAACCATATGTTGTGCACCGCGTAACACCTTACGGATCAAAAGTTATGGGCAAAAGAGCGATAGAGACTTGGTCCCAAGCCCCACGCCCTCGATTTGCGGGCCCAGCCTCTACGTGAAGCGAAGTTGTCTCGCCCAAGGTACCGTGGGATTCGATAATAGAAATGTGATGGATTAGATAGTCGTCCTTTTCGCGGCTCAAGACGTACGATCTGGGATAGAAAAATAGTGCAAATGAAGAAAAGTGTCCCAAAACTGATCAAAATGTTCGATTTTGGTCTCCGAAAATAGGCGCAGCCGAGCAAGCTTGCAGGCCCCGACGTAGAGCTCTCGGAGAGCTTTCCAACGGTATACTGTGCATCGCGTAACTCCTTACAGATCAAAAGTTGTGGGCACCAGTGCGATGGAGACGTTGTCCCAAGCCCTACGCCCTCGGTTTGCGGTCCCAGCCTCTAGGTGAAGTGAAGTGGTCTTGCCCAAGGTGCCATGGGATTTGATAATAGAAATGTGATGGATTAGCTCATAGTCCATTTCGCGGCACACGATGTACGATCCGGGACGGATAAACAGCGCAGAAGAAGAAAAGTATCCCAAAACTGATGAAAACGTTTGATTATTTGCTCCGAAAATAGGCATAGCAGAGCAGTCTTGCTGCCCCCAACGTAAAGCCCTCGGAGAGCTTTCCAACGGTATGTTGTGCGCCGCATAACTCGTTGCGCATAAAAAGTTATAGGCACCGGAGCGACGGAGACGTTGTCCCAAGCCCTACGCCCACGGTTTACGGGACCAGCCTTTTCGTGAAGCGAAGTTGTCTTGCCCAAGGTGCCGTAGGATTCGATAATAGAAATGTGATGGATTAGGTTGTCGCCTTTTTCGCAGCTCACGACATACGATCCTGGATAGAAAAACAGCGCAAAAGAAGAAAAGTATCCCGAAACTGATGAAAACATTGGATTTTGAGCTCCGAAAATAGGCGCAACTGAGCAGGATTGTTGCCTCTGACGTAAAGCTCTCGGAGAGCTTTCCAACGGTATGCTGTGCGCCGCGTAACTCCTTGCGGATAAAAAGTTATGGGCACCGAAGCAACGGAGACTTGGTCCCAAGCCCCATACCATCGGTTTGCGGGCCCAGCCTCTACATGAAGCGAAGTTGTCGCGCCCAAGGTGCCATGGAATTCAATAATAGAAATGTGATGGATTAGGTTGTCGTCCTTTTCGCTGCTCACGACGTACGATCTGGGACGGAAAAACAGCGCAAGAGAAGAAGAGTGTCCTGAAACTGACGAAAATGTTTAATTTTAGGCTCTGAAAACAAGTGTAGCTGAGCAGGATTTCTTCCCCCAGTCGTAGAGCTATTGGAGAGCTTTACGGATAAAACGTTATAGGCACTGGAGCGACGGAGACCTTGTCCCAAGCCCTACGACCTTGGTTTACGGGCCCAACCTCTACGTGAAGCAAAGTTGTCTTGGCCAAGGTACCGTGGGATTTGATAATAGAAATGTGATGGATTAACTTGTCGTCCTTTTTGTAGCTCATGATGTATGATCCGGGACGAAAAAATAGCGCAAAAGAAGAAAAGTATCTCGAAACTGATAAAAACGTTCGATTTTGGTTTAAAAAACTGGCGCAGTTTAGCAGGCTTGCCACCCCCATCGTAGAGCTCTTAGAGAGCTTTCCAACGGTATGCTGTGCGCCACGTAACTCCTTACGAATCAAAAGTTATGGGGAACAGAGCAACGGAAACCTGGTACCAAATCCCAAGCCCTCGGTTTGCTGGCCCAGCCTCTACGTGAAGCGAAGTTGTCTTGCCCAAGGTGCCGTGGGATTCGATAATAGAAATGTGATGGATTAGGTCGTTGACCTTTTCTAGGCTCACGACGTACGGTTCGGGAATGAAAAACAGTGCAAAAGAAGAAAAGTGTTCCAAAACTGATAAAAATGTTCAATTTTGGGCTCCAAAAACAAGGGCAGCCGAGCAGGCTTGCTGCCCCCAACGTAGAGCTCACGGAGAGCTTTCCAAAGGCATGCTGTGCAGCGTGTAACTCATTAGGGATCAAAAGTTATGGGCAAAGGAACGACGGAGACTTGGTCCCAAGCCCCACGCCCTCGGTTTGCAGGCCCAGGCTCTACATGAAGCGAAGTTGTCTTGCCTAAGGTGCCATGGAATTCGATAATAGAAATGTGATGGATTCGGTTGTTGTCCTTTTTGCAGCACACGACATACGATCCGGGACAGAAAAATAGCGCAAAAGAAGAAAAATGTCCCGAAACTGATAAAAATGTTCAATTTTAGGCTCTGAAAACAAGCACAGCCGAGCAGCCTTGCAGCCCTCGTCGTAGAGCTATTGGAGAGCTTTCCAACGGTATGCTGTGCGCCGTGTAACTCCTTACGGATCAAAAGTTATGGGCACCGGAGCAACGGAGACCTTTTCCCAAGCCCTACGACCTCGGTTTGCGGGCCCAGCCTCTACGTGAAGCGAAGTTGTCTTGGCCAAGGTGTCGTGGGATTAGAGAATAGAAATTTGATGGATTAGGTTGTCGTCCTTTTCGATGCTCACGATGTACGATCCGGGACGAAAAAATAACGCAAAAAAAAAGTATCCCAAAACTGATGAAAACATTCGACTTCCTGCCCCCAATGTAGAGCTCTCGGAGAGCTTTCCAACGGTATGCTGTGCGTAGCTTTACTCCTTACAGATCAAAAGTTATGGGCAACAGAGCGACGGAGACTTGGTTACAAGTCCCACGTCCTTGGTTTGCGGGCCTAGCCTCTACGTGAAGTGAAGTTGTCTTGCCGAAGGTGCCATGGGATTCAGTAATAGAAATGTGATGGATTAGCTTGTTGTCCTTTTCGCGGCTCATGACGTACGATCTGGGACGAAAAAACAACGAAAAAGAATAAAGTGTCCCAAAACAGATGAAAATGTTCAACTTTGGGCTCCGAAAACAGGCACAGCCAAGTAGGCTTGCTGCCCCCGTCGTAGATCTCTCGGATAGATTTCCAACGGTATGCTGTGCGTCTCGTAATTCCTTACGGATCAAAAGTAATGGGCACCGAAGCGAAGGAGACCTAGTCACAAGCCCCACGCCCTCGGTTTGTAGGCCTAACCTCTATGTGAAGTGAAGCTGTCTTGCCCAAGGTGCCATGGGATTCGGAAATGCAAATGTGATGGATTAGGTTGTCGTTCTTTTCGCGGCTCACAACGTACGATCCCGGACGAAAAAATAGAGTAAAAGGAGAAAAGTGTCCAAAAATTGATAAAAACGTTCAATTTTGGGCTAAAAAAATAGGCGCAGCCGAGCAGGCTTGCTATTGTCGTCGTAGAGCTCTTAGAGAGTTTTCCAACGGTATGTTGTGCGCTGCTTAACTCCTTAAAGATCAAAAGTTATGGGCACCGGTACGACAGAGACCTGGTCACAAGCCCCACGCCCTTGGTTTGCGGGCCCAGCCTCTACGTGAAGTGAAGTTCTCTTTCCCAAGGTGCCATGGGATTCATTAATAGAAATGTGATGGATTAGCTTGTTGTCCTTTTCGCGGCTCACGACGTACGATCCGGGATGAAAAAACAGCGCAAAAGAAGAAAAGTGTCCCAAAACTGATGAAAATGTTCAACTTTGGGCTCTGAAAATAGGCTCAGCTGAGCAGGCTTGCTGCCCCCATCGTAGAGCTCTCGGAGAGCTTTCCAACAGTATATTGTGCGCCGCTTAACTCCTTACGGATCAAAAGTTATGGGCACTGGACCGACGGAGACAATGTCACAAGCCCCACGCCCTCGATTTGTGGGCCCAGCCTCTACATGAAGTGAAGTTGTCTTGCCCAAGGTGCTATGGGATTCAGTAATAGAAATGTGACGGATTAGGATATCATCCTTTTCGCAGCTCATGACGTACGATCCGGGACGAAAAAATGGAGTAAAAGAAGAAAAGTGTCCTAAAACTGATGAAAACGTTCAATTTTGGGCTCCAAAAACAGGTGCAGCCGAGTAGGTTTGCTGCCCCCGTCGTAGAGCTCTCAAAGAGCTTTCCAACGGTATGTTGTGCGTCGATTAACTCCTTACAGATCAAAAGTTATTGACACTGGAACAACGGAGACCTGGTCACAAGCCCCACGCCGTTGGTTTGTAGGCCCAGCCTCCACGTGAAGTGAAGTTGGTTTGCCTAAGGTGCCGTGGGATTCGGTAATAGAAATGTGATGGACTAGGTTGTCGTCCTTTTCGCGGCTCACGACGTACGATCCGGGACGAAAAAACAGCATAAAAGAAGAAAAGTGTCATAAAATTGATGAAAATATTCTATTTTTGGCTCGAAAAACAGGCGCAGCAGGAGCAAGCTTGCTGCCCACGTCGTAGAGCTCTCAGAGAGCTTTCCAACGGTATGATGTGCGCTGTTTAACTCCTTACAGATCAAAAGTTATGGGCACCGGTGCGACGGAGACCTAGTTACAAGCCCCACGCCCTTGGTTTGCGGGCCCAACCTCTATGTGAATTGAAGTTGTCTTGCCCAAGGTGCCATGGGATTCAGTAATAGAAAGATTATGGATTAGTTTGTCGTCCTTTTCGCTGCTTACGACGTACGATCCGGGACAGAAAAACAGCGCAAAAGAAGAAAAGTATCCCGAAACATATGAAAAAGTTTAACTTTGGGATCTGAAAATAGGCGCAGCCGAGCAGGCTTGCTGTCCTCTTCGTAGATCTCTTGGATAGCTTTCGAATGGTATGTTGTGCACCTCGTAACTCGTTACGGATCAAAAGTTATGGCCACCGGAGCGAAGGAGACTTGGTCTCAAGCCCCACGCTGTCGGTTTGCAGGCCCAGCCTCTACGTGAAGTGAAGTTGTCTTGCCCAAGGTGCCGTGGGATTCGGTAATAGAAATGTGATGGATTAGGTTGTCGTCCTTTTCGCGGCTCACGACGTACGATATGGACGAAAAAACAGTGTAAAAGAAGAAAAGTGTCCCAAAACTGGTGAAACCGTTCAATTTCGGGCTCCGAAAATAGGTGCAGCTGAGCAAACTTGCTGCCCCCGTCGTAGATCTCTCGGATAGATTTCCAATGGTATGCTATGCGCCTCGTAACTCCTTACGGATCAAAAGTAATGGGCACCGGAGCGAAGGAGACCTGGTCCCAAGCCCCACGCCCTCGGTTTGCGGGCCCAGCCTCTGCGTGAAGTGAAGTTGTCTTGCCCAAGGTGTTGTGGGATTCGGTAATAGAAATGTGATGGATTAAGTTTTCGTCCTTTTCGCGGCTCACGACGTACGATCCGAGATAAAAAACAGCGTAAAAGAAAAAAAGTGTCCCAAAACTGATGAAAACATTCAATTTTGGGCTCCAAAAATAGGCGCAGCCAAGCAGGATTGCTGCCCCCATCATAGAGCTCTGAGAGAGCTTTGCAACGATATGCTGTGCACTACTTAACTCCTTACAGATCAAAAGTTATGGGCACCAGAGCGACGGAGACCTGGTCACAAGCCCAACGCCCTCAGTTTGCGGGCCCAACCTCTACGTGAAGTGAAGTTGTCTTGCCCAAGGTGCAATGGGATTCGGTAATAGAAATGTGATGGATTAGCTTGTCGTCCTTTTCGCGGCTCACGACTTAGGATCCGGGACGGAAAAACAGCGCAAAAGAAGAAAAGTGTCCCAAAACTAATGAAAATGTTGAACTTTGGGCTCCGAAAACAGACGCAGTCGAGCAGGCTTGCTGTCCTCGTCCTAGAGCTCTCGGAGAGCTTTCCAATGGTATGCTATGCGCTGCGTAACTTTTTACGGATCAAATGTTATGGGCACCGGACCGATAGAGACCTGGTCACAAGCCCCACGCCCTCGGTTTGTAGGCCCAGCCTCTACATGAAGTGAAGTTGTCTTGCCCAAGGTACCATGGGATTCGGTAATAGAAATGTGATGGATTAGGTTGTCGTCCTTTTTGCGGCTCACGACGTACGATCCGGGATGAAAAAACAACGTAAAAGAATAAAAGTGTCCCAAAACTGATGAAAATATTCAATTTTGTTCTCCGAAAATAGGCGCCGCTGAGTAGGCTTGCTGTCCCCGTTGTAGAGCTCTCAGAGAGCTTTCCAACGGTATGCTGTGCACCACTTAACTCCTTACAGATCAAAAGTTATGGGCACCGGAGCGACGGAGACCTGGCTACAAGCCCCACGTCCTTGGTTTGCGGGCCCAGCCTCTACGTGAAGTGAAGTTGTCTTGCCCAAGGTGCCGTGGGATTCGGTAATAGAAATGTGATGGATTAGGTTGCCGTCCGTTTCGCGGCTCACGACGTACGATCCTGGACGAAAAAACAATGCAAAAGAAGAAAGTATCCCGAAATAGATGAAAATGTTCAACTTTGTGCTCCAAAAACTGGCGCAGCCGAGCAGGCTTGATGCCCCTGTCGTAGATCTCTCGGATAGCTTTCCAACGGTATACTGTACGCCTCGTAACTCCTTACGGATCAAAAGTTATGGGCACCGTAGAGAAGGAGACCTAGTCCCAAGCCCTACGCCCTCAGTTTGCAGACCCAACCTCTATGTGAAGTGAAGTTGTCTTGCCCAAGGTGCCATGGGATTCGAAAATAGAAATGTGATGGATTAGGTTGTCTTCCTTTTCGCGGCTCACAACGTACGATGTCACGCCCCAACCCGGCTTATAAAGGTTAGACTAGGGTGTGATCTAAACATTCAAGTCATGTCTCGTACTTAATTATTCATGAAAGTTTAACGCTTAACGTTTAACCTAGACTCCACAATTTTTTCGAAAAACCGGCAGCATAACGGCTGTAATTGGGCTCTTTAGTTTGACCCAGTTCTCTAAATGCCTCAAATTTCATTTCCAACTAAGATTACTATTTACCATCAATTGAAACGCCTACTAGTTATCTCGATGTCTCATTTGATTAATAACCTAGCATAATACTATGTCTCGTTTGTTTGTTAATCCTCGTTACAAAAGTACCCGTTGATCTTAGCTTAACAATGGGTACCTGCTTAAGATTGGATAGGTTCATTTTACTTATTCCTTACCTGATACTTCATAATCCTATGATAGATACTAACTAGTAACGATAGCAAAATGACCATAGTAGTGTCTGTCTAGTTATTATCAGTACAAGCCAAAATTAGACCCCAAATTACAACGGGGGTCTTTTACATTATAAACATCAAGCAACATGAAAAGAAATAGTCTTCAAGAAGCATAGTGTTCACAATGACCATAATCAAGCAAAGCACATAGGACAGACAATCATTCCAAGGAATCATAGTTAGGCACGTCGTCCTCGGGTACCTGTTCTTGATCTTCTTCATCTGAGATGATAAAAGATGGTGAGTCCTTATGAACTCAGCGAGGGGGAACGAGAAATAGGTTTTGAAACTCATTTTCCGGTTCAACTTATGAAAACCCTTTTTGCAAGCATGAATATATCACAAGTACATAACATGATATAAAAGTAAAGGAACACAATTACCCGTCTTTCCTCCCCGATGTCCTCTAGGAACCAAGCGAGAGTACTTATACACATAGTGAAAAGGATACGGTGAGCTTCAGTTCATGCCAGTATCGGTTGTTGCGGCCGACTTCAAATCATCCCCTTATCACGCCAAATGGGTGTACTCCGGATGTACCCCAAAATCCTACGACCCAACTCTCTGAGGAAGTCTAGCCCTCAAGCGAGAGAGGGAATTGGACAATGGTAGTCACGGTTGCACCGGCAAGCCCGATGCCGCCCGGTGTGCATGAACGCTACCACTCCAGAATGAAAGGTTGCAACCTTGTATGCAATGCACATTTATGACATTTAATATATCACATTAGGAGGACAACAAAGTAGGTTGCCTCCGAGCTGTCATAAGATTGCACAATGACAAGTAAACAAGCGAGGCACGATAAGACAAGTAATTTCACTTGAAAGGCACATAAAGTTATATGAACATTAAACGGGCAGCCATGTAACGCATGTAAATCAAGTCATATAACTCATTTCAAAGTTCACGTAATCAAATAATAAGATTATTCATCATGCAACGGCATCTACGTGAGACCGGGTGCAAGAAAAGCCTACTTATCAACATGAAATCATCGAAATCATATTTAGGGCTACAAGGGCAACTACGGGCAGCCTACTAAACACATAATCCAACACAACATCCAAAGGATCAACACTTAGCAAATTCACCTAGTTACTAGGGTTCCAATTCGTGCTTACCCGTGCGATTAAGCCCCAAGTCATCTCGAAATCAAACTCAAGCCACGCATTGATTAGTTCATACACCCTCAAGTATTCAAAACAGTCCACACAACATCTCAATGCCACAATCCCAAGCATTTAATACAACGAGAGAAGCTACAATAATTTTTCTAAGCATATCACTAAGTGAAACCCTCACTCCAATGGACTGTATTCTCATAATCATTAAGACAAGCAAATAATCTCCAATTCCAGTGAATAAGATGTCAAATTAAAGCTTAGGAAGTGAACTAAATTCAGAAATAACCCTCGCATCATTTGGAGTTCGGGTTCAATAGTTATAGCCAAAACAGTGAGACTGCACAAAACTGTCCAGATTTGCACACATTTCAATACTTGTCGTTTTTTGAGGGCCTTAGGGTCAGATTTAGCCTTAGTCCATTTCTGACAACAATGTCCAGAACTGAAAAATCTATCAGAACACAAAATATCATGCATTTTGGATGTCATTTACTAAGTCAAAACTGGTTCGTTCTACAAGGTCAGTGAATCTGCCAAAACCTGCTTCATTTTTCCGGACTTCCCAGATTTGGACACATTTTAATAATTTTCCATTTTGAGGACCTTAGAGTAAAAATTAGCTTTGTCATATTTCTGTGAAAAATGTTCAAAACTGGTAAAACTAGTTACCTACCAATTTTCACGCATTTTCAACATCATTTACCTAGCCAAAATCATATCGTACCAGCAAGGCAAAAAACTGTCCCATACATGATTTCATCCAACATCACATTTTAGCCAAATATCTTGCCATGCATGTTTATAAAAGCTCATGAACACACATATATCTCAAGTACAGAAGTAAAGATATACATTTAAGGGCATGCATGTGGGTTTTTGAAAGATTTTCAAGAAGTTTTAGCCCTCACCTTAGCAAAACAACAAGAAGATGCACAAGACTCTTGGTAAAGCACAAAGTTGACCTTTTTCCTTGCTTAGCCGAGACACCACTCGATTTTTCTCAAATTTCCTAGCTTAGTAACCAAGTTCTTAGTAGGTGCATGTGGTTAGAACAAGAAGAAAAGAAATGGAAGCTAGCAAACTCACCTAAGCCGAAATGGAGATTCAAAGAGCTTGCATGTGTGTTTCTTGCAACCTAGCTTGCTTAGTCGAGCTCCCTAGCTTCTTGCATGCCTTGATGAACCATGGAGTGATGAAGATAAGCTATGCAGTGTAGAAACTCAGCCAAGGCCGAGAGAGAGAGAAGAATGAGAGGGAGAGAGAAGAATGAGAGGAAATGAGAGAAATGAAGGAAAAATAAAAGCTTTTGCAAGGTTTGAAGCATGTGTCGGCCTTGAGCTTTGCAATTTCAGATTTTTGTGTCTTCAAGGAGTATAATTTGAAGTGTTTAGCATGGGCAAAGAGCTTATGTCGAGATTGGTGGAGCTTGGTAGAGTTTTTGAGCTATTTTTTTATTGCTTTGTGTCATTAGTTGTCATAGAATTGTCTAGGTTCAATTTGAATTATGCAAAGCAAGCACAAAGCACACAAGGTGGTCAGCCAAAGAGGTTTTCAAATATGAATTTTTTTGTCTTGTTCAAGGCTTATTTTATTGTGTGTTTGGGATATGCAAAGAATAAAGAATAAAGAATACAGAATGTCTAGCTTTTGGTGCAATTTCGTCTTGTAGTGCATTGACTTAGCATTTTAATATTAGTTAGTGGGATTTGTATGATTAATTATTGATCTAGTGCTTCGTGTAAGATGCTTTCTTGATTAGCGTGAGGGCACGCTTTCCTAGGTCTAGGGCACGCACTACGAGATAGGGCACACACTACGAGACGAATGCACTTTTCCCAAATAAATGCACGCAACCCTAAATAAATGCACGTAATTCAATGCAAGGCACATAAAACAAAACATGATTCTTAAATCTAGGTTAAGGCATGCAAATCTAGGCTAGGGCACATGAAACGAGGTATCGCATGCAAATCGAGGTTGGGCCTCACATCCTCCCCTCCTAAAAAGAATTTCGTCCAGAAATTCAATATTACCTTTGAAATAAAGCTCGATACTGTTGCTCCATCTGGTCTCGCCTTTCCCACGTTGCTTCTTCAATTTCATGGTAATCACACAACACTTTCACCATCGGTATAGATTTGTTGCGCAACTCCCGATCTTGCTGGTCTAGGATCCGAATGGGCTTCTCTTCATAAGACAAGTTCTCCCGAAGCTGCAACGGCTCTGGCTCCAAGATATGCGATGGATCAGGGTAATACTTCCGCAGCATTGAAACATGAAAGACGTCGTGAATATTGGAGAGGTTTTGGGGTAGTGCTAGGCGATCCCCCAATTTGCCAACCTTCTCAATTATCTCAAATGGTCCTACAAATCTCGGGCTCAACTTTTCACCCTTGTCGTGTTTAATCAGTCCCCTCCGGGGTGATATCTTCAAGAACACCTTGTCGCCAACCTAAAAATCTAGGCTCCGTCTCCGTCGGTCTGCATAACTTTTCTGCCTGCTTTGGACGGTAAGCATCCGTTTCCGGATGAGGTGAATATTATCCATAGTCTTCATAAGTTCAGGTAGAAGGGTCGGGTCAAAAGTCTTCGTTTCACCTACCTCATCCTAGTAAATTGGGGATCGACACTTACGTCCATACAACGCCTCAAATGGGGCCATCCTGATAGTGGCCTGATAACTATTATTATAAGCGAACTCCGCTAGAGACAGATATTTCTCCCAACCTTTCCCAAAGTCTAAAACACATACCCTCAGCATATCCTCCAGAATCTGAATAGTTCTCTCCGATTGTCCATCAGTCTGAGGGTGATAAGTCGTGCTGAAACTCAACTTCGTTCCCAAAGCTTCTTGCAATATCTTCCAAAATCAGGAAGTAAAACGAGGATCCCTATCCGATACAATACTCACAGGCATCCCGTGCAATCTTACAATCTCCGCCACATACATATCTCCCAATTTCTCAGGACTATCCTCCTTGTTCATCGGTAAGAAGTGCGCTGACTTAGTCAATCTATCCACTATGACCCAAACGGCGTCATGACCCTTTTGTGACCTGGGCAGGTTCATAACAAAGTCCAAAGTTATATGTTCCCATTTCCAATGAGGAATCTCCAACGGCTGAAGTAAACCTGCTGGTCGTTGATGTTCCGATTTGACTCTCTGGCAAGTCAAACACCGTGCCACAAACTCCGCAATTTCTCTCTTCATGTTATTCCACCAATAGTGTTGCTTCAAATCCCGGTACATCTTTGTTCCGTCGAGGTGAATAGTATATCTTGAATTATGGGCTTCTTCAAGAATCTTCTTTTTCAGCTCTGGTTCATTAGGAACACAAATCCGATTCCTAAACCTCCAAATACCATCATCATGAAACTTGAAATCTGTGTTGCTTTCTTTAATCTTCTGGAATTGTTGGTCCTTCTGTTGAGCCTCTCGTAATTTAGACAATAAGGTCGATTGAACTTGTGTAGTGGAAAAAAGTAACCCTTTCTGAGTCAATTGTGGTTTCCACAAAAATGCTTCCTCCAACAACTCCTGCACCTTGACTTCCAGTTTTGACATGCTCGCTTTCCTACTTAAGGCATCTGCAACTACATTTGCTTTACCGGGCACATAATTGATTGTGCAGTTATAATCATCCAAAAGTTCCATCCACCGCCTTTGCCTCATATTCAACCCTTTTTGTGAGAACAAGTATTTCAAGCTCTTGTGATCAGTAAACACCTCGAACTTGTTACCCCATAGATAGTGCCTCCATTTCTTGAGTGTAAACACAATAGCCGCTAACTCCAAATCATGCGTCGGGTAGTTCAATTCATACGGCTTCGGTTTCCTAGAAGCATACACAATCACTCTACCATTTTGCATCAGCACACAACCCAATCCTTCTTTCGAAGCATCGCTATAAATTACAAAACCCTGACTCCCTTCAGGCAAGGCAAGAACATGTGCGGTAGTCAATCTTTTCTTCAACTCTTGGATGTTGTTCTCACACTTATCATCCCACACGAACTTTGTTTTCTTTTGAGTGAGCTTTGTAAGCGGTCCTGCAATCTTAGAGAAATCCTTCACGAACCTCCGATAATAGCCGGCTAGACCAAGAAAACTCCAAATCTCCGTAACATTTTCTGGCTTCTTCCAAGACATCACCGCTTCTATCTTTACTGGATCCACTGATATTCCCTCTTGGGATATGATATGCCCCAAAAATGCAATTTGCTGCAACCAAAATTTGCACTTGCTAAACTTTGCATACAATTGATGCTCTCGAAGTTTTTGTAATACCAATCACAGATGTTGTTCAAGCTCAACCTGGGATTTCGAGTATACCAAAATATCATCAATGAAGATCACCACAAATTGGTCCAAGTAGGGTTGAAACACCCTGTGCATCAAGTCCATAAAAGCTGCAGGGGCATTAGTTAGTCCAAATGGCATCACCACATATTCATAATGCCCATATCTTGTCCTGAAAGCCATTTTAGGAACATCCTCCTTTTTGATCCGCAACTGATAATACCCTTGCCTCAAGTCGAGTTTCGAATACACTTTGGCTCCTTGAAGTTGATCAAACAACTCGTCGATCAGTGGAAGTGGACATTTATTCTTGACAGTTATTTGGTTTAATCCTCGGTAATCGATGCATAGCCTCAGCGTTCCGTCTTTCTTCTTTACAAATAGAACTGGTGTACACCACGGAGAAGAACTTAGTTGAACAAACCCCCTCTTCAACAATCCTTGCAATTGGTCCTTCAATTCTTGTAGCTCAGCCGACGCCATACGATAGGGAGCTTTAGATATCGGCTGGGTGCCAAGCAATAATTCTATAATGAACTCGATCTCCCGATTTGGGGGTAAATCGGGCAATTCTTCTAGAAACACATCCGCATAGTCTTTAATCACTGGCATCTCCTCCAACTTAGCTTTATCCGATGGCTTGTTGATGAGGTAAGCTAAGTATCCACTACACCCTTTTCTCATGGACTTCACTACTTTCGTAGATGAAATGATGGAACTCCCGGTGAAATCTCTTTGGCCCATGACTTCCAATATTGGTTGACCAGGTACTTGGAATGTTACAATTTTCATCCGGCAATCTAGTTGGGTATGATGCTTTGCCAACCAGTCCATCCCTAAAATTACTTCATAGTCTCGAAAAGGTAATACAATAAGATTGGCTGAGAATTCCCTATCCTTAATTTGGATTTTACATGCTTTACAAGCTGAGCTAGTAACAAGTTTAGAACCCATCGAAGTACCAACTTCTACTTCGTAAGGCAAACATACAACTCATAGTTTCACATGTTGCACACATAAGGGAGTAATAAATGAATGAGTAGCACCCGGATCAATTAGTACCTTAACAGGTTGATTCAGTATGAAGAATGTACCTTCAACAACAGCGGTCTCCTCTGGAAGCTCCTCACACTCAATAGCATAAGCTAGAGCCTGAACTCTAGGAACTGGAGTCTTGCTTCTACCAGCTAGTTTAACCTGATTTTGTCTTGCTTGCCATTTAGGGCAATCCGTGATCTGATGCTGATCACTGCCACACCACACACATAGTCTTGACTTCTTCCAACACTGGGCCTCGGTATGCCCTTTCTTGTCACAGTAAGAATATTTGATAGACTGAGTAGCAGGTGAACTACCTGTGGATCCGCGGGTGGAAAAGGCTGATGGCGCTTTAGTCGGGCCACGGTTATTCATTGGTATGTTCTGGCTCTGGCCCTGATTACGACTCTAACTCTGGAATTTCCTCTATTGACCTGAAGGCTGGTATGGTTTCTTGATCAGCTGACTCGAACCCACTACGAGACAAGGCACGAACTATGAGACGAATGCATGTTTCTCAAGTAAATGCACGCAACCCTAAATGAATGCACGTAATTCAATGCAAGGCACATAAAACAAAACATGATTCTTAAATCTAGGTTAAGGCACACAAATCTAGGCTAGGGCACACGAAACAAGGTATAGCTCGCAAATTAAGGTTGGGCCTCACATACGATCCCGGATGAAAAAATAGCGTAAAAGAAGAAAAGTATCCCAAAATTGATTAAAACGTTCAATTTTGGGCTCAAAAAACAGGCGCAGCCGAGCAGGATTGCTACCCCCTTCGTAGAGCTCTCAGAGAGCTTTCCAAGGGTATGCTGTGCGCTACTTAATTCCTTACAGATCAAAAGTTATGGGCACTGGTGCGATAGAGACCTGGTTACAAGCCCCACGCCCTTGGTTTGCGGGCCCAACCTCTACGTGAAGTGAAGTTGTGTTTCCCAAGGTGCCAAGGGATTCGGTAATAGAAATGTGATGGATTAGCTTGTTGTCCTTTTCGCGACTCACGACGTACGATCAGGGACGAAAAAACAGCGCAAAAGAAGAAAAGTGTCCCAAAACTGAAGAAAATGTTCAACTTTGGGCTCTGAAAACAGGCGCAGCCGAGCAGGCTTGCTACCCATGTCTTAGACCTCTCGGAGAGCTTTCCAACAGTATGTTGTGCACCGCGTAACTCCTTACGGATCAAAAGTTATGGGCACCGGACCGACGAAGACAATGTCACAAGCCCCCATGCTCTCGATTTGCGGGCCCAACCTCTACATGAAGTGAAGTTGTCTTGCCAAGGTACCGTGGGATTCAGTAATACAAATGTGATGGATTAGGTTGTCATCATTTTCGTAGCTCACGACGTACGATCCGGGACGAAAAAATAGAGTAAAAAAAGAAAAGTGTCCCAAAACGGATGAAAATGTTCAATTTTGGACTCCGAAAATAGGTGCAACTGAGTAGATTTTCTGCCCCCATCGTAGAGCTCTCAGAGAGCTTTCCAACGGTATGCTGTGTGCCATTGTTACCTTACAGATCAAAAGTTATGGGCACTGGAGTGACGGAGACTTGGTTACAAGCCCCACGTTGTGGGTTTGTAGGCCCAGCCTCCACGTGAAGTGAAGTTGTCTTGCCCAAGGTGCCATGGGATTCGGTAATAGAAATGTGATGGATTAGGTTGTCGTCCTTTTCGCGGCTCACGACGTACGATCCGGGACGAAAAAACAGCGTAAAAGAAGAAATGTATCCCAAAACTAATGAAAACGTTCAATTTTGGGGTCGAAAACAGGCATAGTTGAGCAAGCTTGCTTCCCACATCGTAGAGCTCTTAGAGATCTTTCCAACGGTATGATGTACGCTGCTTAACTCCTTTTAGATCAAAAGTTATGGGCACCAATACGACGGAGACCTGGTCACAAGCCCCACGCCCTCGGTTTACTGGCCCAGCCTCTACGTGAAGTGAAGTTGTCTTGCCCTAGGTACCATGGGATTCGGTAATAGAAATGTGATGGATTAGGTTGTCGTCCTTTTTTAGGCTCACGACGTACGATCCGGGACAAAAAAATAGCGTAAAAGAAGAAAAATGTCCCAAAACTGATGAAAACGTTCAATTTTGGGCTCCAAAAATAGGCGCAGCTGAGCAGGCTTGCTACCCCCGTCATAGAGCTCTGAGAGAGCTTTCCAACGGCATGTTGTGCACTACTTAACTCCTTACAGATCAAAAGTTATAGGTACCGGAGCGACGGAGACCTGGTCACAAACCCAACGCCCTTGGTTTGCGTGCCTAACCTCTACGTGAAGTGAAGTTCTCTTGCCCAAGGTGCCATAGGATTCGGTAATAGAAAGGTGATGGATTAGTTTGTCGTCCTTTTCGCAGCTCACGACGTAGGATCCGGGATGAAAAAACAGCGCAAAGAAGAAAAGTGTCCCAAAACTAATGAAAACGTTCAACTTTGGTCTCCAAAAACAGACGCAGTTGAGCAGGCTTGCTGCCCCCGTCCTAGAGCTCTCAAAGAGCTTTCCAATGGTATGTTGTGCGCTGCGTAACTTTTTACGGATCAAAAGTTATGGGCACCGGACCGACGGAGACCTGGCTACAAGCCCTACGCCCTCGGTTTGCAAGCTCAGCCTCTACAAGAAGTGAATTTGTCTTGCCCAAGGTACCATGGGATTTGGTAATAGAAATGTGACGGATTAGGTTGTCGTCCTTTTTATGGCTCACGACGTATGATCCGAGACGAAAAAATAACGTAAAAGAAGTAAAGTATCCCAAAATTGATGAAAATGTTCAATTTTGTTCTCCAAAAATAGGCGCCGCCGAGTAGGCTTACTGTCCCGATTGTAGAGCTCTCAGAGAGTTTTCCAACGGTATGCTGTTCAACGCTTAACTCCTTACAGATCAAAAGTTATTGGCACCGGAGCGACGGAGACCTAGTCACAAGCCCCACGCCCTTGGTTTGCGGGCCAGGCTTTGTCGTGAAGTGAAATTGTCTTTCCCAAGGTACCGTGGGATTCGGTAATAGAAATGTGATGGATTAGCTTGTCGTCCTTTTCGTGGCTCACGACGTACAATCCAAGACAGAAAAATAGAGCAAAAGAAGAAAAGTGTCCCGAAACTGATGAAAATGTTTAACATTGGGATCCAAAAACAGGTGCAGCCGAGCCGGCTTGCTGCCCCCGTCGTAGAGCTCTCAGAGAGCTTTCAAACGGTATGATGTGCGCCACGTAACTCCTTGCGGATCAAAAGTTATAGGCACCGGAACGAAGGAGACGTGGTCACAAGCCCCACGCCCTCGGTTTACTAGCCCAGCCTCTGCATGAAGTGAAGTTGTCTTGCCGAAAGTGCCGTGGGATTCGGTAATAGAAATGTGATGGATTTGGTTGTCTTCCTTTTCGCGGCTCACGACGTACAATCCGGGACGAAAAAACAGCGTAAAAGAAGAAAAGTGTCCCAAAACTGATGAAAATGTTCAATTTTGGGCTCCGAAAATAGGCTTAGCCGAGCAAGCTTGCTGCCCTATTCTTAGATCTCTCTGATTGCTTCAACGGTATGCTGTGTGCCTCGTAACTCCTTACGGCTCTAAAGTTATGGGCACCGGAACGACATAGACTTGGTCCCAAGCCCCATGCCCTCGGTTTGCGGTCACAGCCTCTACATGAAGTGAAGTTGTCTTGCCCAAGGTGTCATGGGATTCTGTAATAGAAATGTGATGAATTAGGTTGTCGTCCTTTTCGCAGCTCATGACGTACGATCCGGGACGAAAATACAGCGTAAAAGAAGAAAAGTGTCCTAAAACTGAAGAAAACATTCGATTTTGGGCTCCAAAAATAGGTGCAGCCGAGCAGGCTTGCTGCCCCCGTTGTAAAACTCTCAGAGAGCTTTCCAACGGTATGCTATGCGCCGCTTAACTCCTTACAAATCAAAAGTTATGGGCACTGGAGCGAAAAAGACCTGGTCACATGCCCCACACCCTTGTTTGCGGGCCCAGCCTCTACGTGAAGTGAAGTAGTCTTGCCCAAGGTGCCATGGGATTCGGTAATAGAAATGCGATGGATTGGCTTGTCGTCCGTTTCGGGGCTCACGGCGTACGATCCGGGATGGAAAAATAGCGCAAAAAAGAAAAGTATCCCGAAACTGATGAAAATGTTCAACTTTGGGATCCAAAAACTAGCACAGCTGAGCAAGCTTGCTAGCCCCGTCGTAGAGCTCTCGGAGAGGTTTCCAACGGTATGCTGTGCGCCTCGTAACTCCTTACGGATCAAAAGTTATAGGCACCGGAGCGACCGAAACCTGGTCACAAGCCCCACGCCCTCAGTTTGCGGGCCCAACTTCTACATGAAGTGAAGTCGTCTTGCCAAGGTACCGTGGGATTCGGTAATAGAAATGTTATAGATCAGGTTATCGTCCTTTTAGCGGCTTACGACATACGATCCGAGATGAAAAAAGAACATAAAAGAAGAAAACTATCCCAAAACAGATGAAAATGTACAATTTTGGGCTCCGAAAATAGGCGTAGCCAAGCAAGCTTGCTGCCCCCGTTGTAGATCTCTCGGATAGCTTTCCAACGGTATGTTGTGCGCCATGTAACTCCTTACGGATCAAAAGTTATGGGCACCGGAGCGACAGAAACTTGGTCCCAAGCTCCACGCCCTCAGTTTGCAGGCCCCGCCTCTACATGTAGTGAAGTTGTCTTGCCCAAGGTGCCATGGGATTCGGTAATAGAAATATGATGGATTAAGTTGTCTTCTTTTTCGCTGTTCATGACGTACGATCCGGGATGAAAAACCATTGTAAAAGAACAAAAGTGTCCCGAAACTAATGAAAATGTTCCATTTTGGGCTCCGAAAATAGGCGCATCCGAGCAGGCTTATTGCCCCCGTCGTAGATCTCTCGGATAACTTTCCAACGATATGTTGTGCGCCGCATAACTCCTTACGAATCAAAAGTTATGGGCACTGGAGCAACGGAGACCTGGTCACAAGCCCCACGCCCTCGGTTTGCGGTCAGAACCTCTACATGAAGTGAAGTTGTCTTGCCCAAGGCGCCATGGGATTCGGTAATAGAAATGTGATAGATTAGGTTGTTATCCTTTTCGCAGCTCACGACGTACGATCTGGGATGAAAAAAACAGCGTAGAAGAATAAAAGTGTCCCGAAACTGATAAAAATGTTCAATTTTGGGCTCCAAAAACAGGCGTAGCCGAGTAGACTTGCTGCCCCCATCGTAGATCTCTCGGATAGCTTTCCAACGGTATGGGGTGCGCCGCGTAATAGCTTTCCAACGGTATGGTATGCGCCACGTAACTCTTTACGGATCAAAAGTTATGGGCACCGGAGCAACGGAGACCTAGTCCCAAGCCCCACGCCCTCGATTTGTAGGCCCAGCCTCAACGTGAAGTTAAGTTGACTTGCCAAAGGTGCCATGGGATTCGGTAATAGAAATGTGATGGATTAACTTGTCGTCTTTTTTGCGGTTCACGAGGTTCGATCCCGGACGAAAAAACAGCACAAAAGCATAAAAGTCTCCCGAAACTGATTAATATCTTCAACTTTGGGCTCCAAAAATTGGTGCAGCCGAGCAGGCTTGCTACCCCCGATGTAGAGCTCTTGGAAAGCTTTATAACGGTATGCTGTGGGCCGCGTAACTCCTTACGGATCAAAAGTTATGGGCACCAGAGCGACGGAGACCTAGTCACAAGCCCCATGCCCTCGGTTTGTTGGCCCAGCCTCTACATGAAGTTAAGTTGTCTTGCCAAATGTGCCATGGGATTCGGTAATAGAAATGTGTTGGATTAGGTTGTCTTCCTTTTCGCGGCTCACGACATACAATCCGGGACGAAAAAACAGCGTAAAAGAAGAAAAGTATCCCGAAACTGATGAAAATGTTCAATTTTGGGCTCTGAAAATAGGCAAAGCCGAGCAGCCTTGCTGCCCCCATCGTTGATCTCTTGAATAGCTTTCCAACGGTATACTGTATGCCTCGTGACTCCTTACGGATCAAAAGTTATGAGCATTGGAGCGACCGATAACTGGTCCCAAGCCCATGCCTTTGGTTTGCAGGCCCAGCCTCTACGTGAAGTGAAGTTGTCTTGCCCAAGGTGCTGTGGGATTGTTTAATAAAAATATGATGGATTAGCTTGTCGTCCTTTTCACAGCTCACGACGTACGATCCAGGATAGAAAAATAGCGCAAAAGAAGAAAAGTATCCCGAAACTGATGAAAACGTTCAACTTTGGGCTCTGAAAACAGGCGCAGTCGAGCAGGCTTGCGGCACCCATCGTAGAGCTCTCGGAGAGCTTTCCAACGGTATGTTGTGCGCCGCGTAACTCCTTACAAATCAAAAGTTATGGGCACCGGAGCGACAGAGACCTGGTTACAAGCCCCACGCCCTCGGTTTGTAGGCCCAGCCTCTACATGAAGTGAAGTTGTCTTGCCCAAGGTGCCGTGGGATTCGGTAATATAAATGAGATAGATTAGGTTGTCGCCCTTTTCGCGGCTCACGACGCACGATCCGAGACGAAAAATAGCGTAAAAGAAGAAAAGTGTCCCAAAATTGATGAAAATGTTCAATTTTGGGCTCCGAAAATAGGCACAACCGAGCAAGCTTGCAGCCCCCGTCGTAGATCTCTCGAACAGCTTTCCAACGGTATGCTGTGCGCCGCGTAATTCCTTACGGATCAAAAGTTATAGGCACCGGAGCGACGGAGACCTGGTCCCAAGCCCCACGCCCTCGGTTTGCGGGCCCAACCTCTATATGAAGTGAAGTTGTCTTGCCCAAGGTTCCATGGGATTCGATAATAGAAATATGATGGATTAGGGTGTCATCCTTTTCGCGGCTCACGACATATGATCCGGGACAAAAAAATAGCGTAAAACAAAAAAAGTGTCCCAAAACTGATAAAAACGTTCAATTTTTGGTTCTGAAAATAGGCGCAGTAGAGCAAGCTTGCTGCTCCCATCGTAGAGCTCTCAGAGAGCTTTCCAACGGTATGCTGTGCGACGCTTAACGCCTTACAAATCAAAAGTTATGGGCACTAGAGCGACAGAGACCTGATCACAAGCCCCACGCATTTGGTTTGCGGGCCCAGCCTCTATGTGAAGTGAAGTTGTCTTGCCTAAGGTGTAGTGGGATTCAGTAATAGAAATGTGATGGATTAGCTTGTCGTCCTTTTCGCGGCTCACGACATACGATCCGGGACTGAAAAATAGCGCAAAAGAAGAAAAGTGACCCGAAACTGATGAAAACGTTCAACTTCGGGCTCCGAAAACTGGCGCAACCGAGCAAGCGTGCCACCCACGTTGTAGAGCACTCGGAGAGCTTTCTAATGGCATGTTGTGCACCGTGTGACTCCTTACGGATCAAAAGTAATGGGCACTGGAGAGACGGATACCTGGTCCCAAGCACCACACCCACGGTTTGCGGGCTCAGCCTCTACGTGCAGTAAAGTTGTCTTGCCGAAGGTGCTATGGGATTCGGTAATAGAAATGTGAGGGATTAGGTTGTCTTCCTTTTCGCGGCTCACGACGTACGATCCGGGATGAAAAAACAGCGTAAAAGAAGAAAAGTGTCCCAAAACTGATGAAAATTTTCAATTTTGGACTCCGAAAATAGTTGCAGCCGAGCAAGCTTGCTGACCCCATCGTAGATCTCTCGGATAGTATTCCAACGGTATACTGTGCGCCTCGTAACTCCTTACGGATCAAAAGTTATGGGCATTGAAGCGACCGACAACTGGTCCCAACCCCTACGCCCTCGGTTTACGGGCCCAGCCTCTACGTGAAGTGAAGTTGTCTTGCCCAAGGTACTGTGGGATTCTTTAATAAAAATGTGATGGATTAGCTTGTCGTCCTTTTCGCAGCTCACGACGTACGATCCGGGATAGAAAAATAGCACAAAAGAATAAAAGTATCCTAAAACTGATGAAAACGTTCAACTTTGTGCTCTGAAAACAGGCGCAGCCAAGCAGGCTTGCAACACCCATCGTCGAGTTCTCGGAGAGCTTTCCAACGGTATACTGTGCGCCGCGTAACTCCTTACAAATCAAAAGTTATGGGCACCGGAGTGACAGAGACCTGGTTACAAGCCCCACGCCCTCGGTTTGCAGGCCCAGCCTCTACATGAAGTGAAGTTGTCTTGCCCAAGGTGCCATGGGATTCGGTAATAGAAATGAGATGGATTAGGTTGTCGCCCTTTTTGCGGCTCACGACACACGATTCGGACGAAAAAAAAGCGTAAAAGAAGAAAAGTGTCCAAAAACTGATGAAAATGTTTAATTTTGGGCTCCGAAAATAGGCACAATCGAGCAAGCTTGATGCCCCCGTCGTAGATCTCTCGAACTGCTTTCCAACGGTATGTTGTGTGCCGTGTAACTCCTTACGGATCAACAGTTATGGGCATCAGAGCGACGGAGACCTGGTCTCAAGCCCCACGCCCTCGGTTTGCGGGCCCAACCTCTACGTGAAGTGAAGTTGTCTTGCCCAAGGTACCATGGGATTAAGTAATAGAAATGTGATGGATTAGGGTGTCATCCTTTTCGCGGCTCAAGACATATGATCCAGGACGAAAAAATAGCATAAAACAAGAAAAGTGTCCTAAAATTGATGAAAACATTCAATTTTTGGCTCCGAAAATAGGCACAGTAGAGTAAGCTTGCTGCTCCCGTCGTAGAGCTCTCAGAGAGCTTTCCAACGGTATGCTGTGCGCCACTTAACTCCTTACGGATCAAAAGTTATGGGCACCGGAGCGACAGAGACCTGACCACAAGCCCCACGTATTTGGTTTGTGGGCCCAGCCTCTATGTGAAGTGAAGTTGTCTTGCCCAAGGTGTCATGGGATTCAGTAATAGAAATGTGATGGATTAGCTTGTCGTCTTTTTCGCGGCTCACAACATACTATCCGCGACTAAAAAATAGCGCAAAAGAAGAAAAGTGACCCGAAACTGATGAAAACGTTCAACTTCGGGCTCCGAAAACAGGCGCAGCCAAGAAGGCGTGTCACCCACATTGTAGAGCTCTCGGAGAGCTTTCCAACGGTATGCTGTGCACCGTGTGACTCCTTACGGATCAAAAGTTATGGGCACCGGAGAGACGGATACCTGGTCCCAAGCACCACGCCCACGGTTTGCGGGCTCAGCCTCTACGTGAAGTGAAGTTGTCTTGCCGAAGGTGCCGTGGGATTCGGTAATAGAAATGTGATGGATTAGGTTGTCGTGCTTTTTACGGCTCACGACGTACAATCCGAGATGAAAAAACAATGTAAAAGAAGAAAAGTGTCCCAAAGCTGATGTAATTATTCGATTTTGGGCTCCAAAAATAGGCACAGCAGAGCAAGCTTACTACCCCCGTCGTAGAGCTCTCAGAGAGCTTTCCAACGGTATGCTATGCGCCGCGTAACTCCTTACGGATCAAAAGTTATGGGCATCGGAGCGACGGAGACCTGGTCACAAGCCCCACACCCTCGGTTTGCAGGCCCAGCCTCTACATGAAGTGAAGTTGTCTTGCCCAAGGTGCCGTGGGATTCGGTAATAGAAATGAGATGGATTAGGTTGTCGCCTTTTTCGCGGCTCACGACGCACGATCTGTGACGAAAAAATAGCGTAAAAAAAGAAAAGTATCCCAAAACTGATGAAAATGTTCAATTTTGGGCTCTGAAAACAGGCACAACCGAGAAAACTTGCTGCCCTCGTTGTAGATCTCTCGAACAGCTTTCCAATGGTATGTTGTGCACCGTATAACTCCTTACGGATCAAAAGTTATGGGCACCAGAGCGACGAAGAGCTAGTCCCAAGCCTCACGCTATCGGTTTGCGGGCCCAGCCTCTATGTGAAGTGAAGTTGTCTTGCCCAAGGTGCCATGGGATTCGGTAATAGAAATGTGATGGATTAGAGAGTCATCATTTTTGCGGCTCACGACGTATGATCCGGGACGAAAATATAGCGTAAAAGAAGAAAAGTGTCCCAAAATTGATGAAAACGTTCAATTTTTGGCTCCGAAAATAGGCGCAGTAGAGCAAGCTTGCTGCTCCCATCATAGAGCTCACAGAGAGCTTTCCAACGGTATGTTGTGCGCCGCTTAACTCCTTACGGATCAAAAGTTATGGGAGCCGGAGCAACATAGACTTGATCGCAAGCCCCACGCCTTTGGTTTGTGGGCCCAGCCTCTAAGTGAAGTTGTCTTGCCCAAGGTGCTGTGGGATTCAGTAATAGAAATGTGATGGATTAACTTGTCGTCCTTTTCGCAGCTCACGACACATAATCCAGGACGGAAAAACAGCGCAAAAGAAGAAAAGCGTCCCAAAACTGATGAAAAAGTTCAACTTTGGGCTCCGAAAATAGGTGCAGCTGAGCAGGCATACTGCCCAAGTTGTAGAGCTCTCAGAGAGCTTTCCAACGGTTTGCTGTGCACCATATCATTCCTTACAGATCAAAAGTTATGGGCACCGGAGAGACGGATACCTGGTCCCAAGCCCTACACCCACGGTTTGTGGGCCCAGCCTCTACGTGAAGTGAAGTTGTCTTGCCGAAGGTGCCGTGGGATTCGGTAATAGAAATGTGATGGATTAGGTTGTCTTCCTTTTCGCGGCTCACGACGTACGATTCGGGATGAAAAAACAGCGTAAAAGAAGAAAAGTGTCCCAAAACTAATGAAAATGTTCAATTTTGGGCTCTAAAAACTGGCGCAGCCGAGCAAGCTTGTTGCCCCCGTCGTAGATCTCTCGGATAGCACTACAACGGTATGTTGTGCGCCGTGTAACACCTTACGGATCAAAAGTTATGGGCACCGAAGCGACGGAGACCTGGTCCCAAGCCTACGCCCTCGGTTTGCAGGCCCAACCTCTACGTGAAGTGAAGTTGCCTTGCCTAAGGTGCCATGGGATTCGGTAGTAGAAATGTAATGGATTAGGTTGTCGTCCTTTTCATGGCTCACGACCTACGATCCGGGATGAAAAAACAAAGTAAAAGAAGAAAAGTGTCCCAAAACTGATGTAAATGTTCGATTTTAGGCTCCAAAAACAGGTACAACCGAGCAAGCTTGCTACCCCCATCGTAGAGCTCTCAGAGATCTTTCCAACGGTATGCTGTGCGGCACGTAACTCCTTACGGATCAAAAGTTATGGGCACCGGAGCGACGGAGACCTGGTCACAACCCCCACGCCCTCGGTTTGCAGGCCTAGCCTCTACATGAAGTGACATTTTCTTGCCCAAGGTGCCATGGGATTTGGTAACATAAATGAGATGAATTAGGTTGTCGTCCCTTTCGTGCCTCAAGACGTAAGATCCGGGACTAAAAAACAGCGTAAAAAATGAAAAGTGTCCCAAAACTGATGAAAATGTTCAATTTTGGGCTTCGAAAACAGGCGCACCTGAGCAATCTTGCTGCCCCCATCGTAGATCTCTCGGACAGCTTTCCAACGGTATGTTGTGCGCCACGTAACTCCTTACGGATCAAAAGTTATGGGCATTGGAGCGACGGAGACTTGGTCCCAAGCCCCACGCCCTCGGTTTGCGGACCCAGCCTCTATGTGAAGTGAAGTTGTCTTGCCCAAGGTGCCATGGGATTAAGTAATAGAAATGTGATGGATTAGGTTGTCGTCCTTTTCGCGGCTCATGACGTACGATCCGGGATGAAAAAACAGCGTAAAAGAAGAAAAGTTTCCCAAAATTGATGAAAATGTTTGATTTTGGTCTCCGAAAATAGTCGCAGCAAAGCAGGCTTGCTGCCCCTGTCGTAGAGCTCTTAGAGAGCTTTTCAACGGTATGCTGTGCGCCGCTTAACTCCTTGCAGATCAAAAGTTATGGGCACCGGAGCGACAGAGACCTGGTCACAAGCCCCACGCCCTCGGTTTGTAGGCCCAGCCTCAACGTGAAGTGAAGTTGTCTTGCTCAAGGTGCCGTGGGATTCGGTAATAGAAATGTGATGGATTAGCTTGTCGTCCTTTTCTTGGCTCACGACATACTATCCGAGATGGAAAAACAGCGCAAAAGAAGAAAAGTGTCCCAAAACTGATAAAAATGTTGTACTTTGGGCTCCAAGAATAGGCGCAACAGAGCAAGTGGGCTGCCCACGTTGTAGAGCTCTCGGAGAGCTTTCCAACGGTATGCTGTGAGCCGCTTAACTCCTTACGGATCAAAAGTTATGGGCACCGAAACGACGGAGACCTGGTCATAAGCCCCATGCACTCGGTTTGTAGGCCCAGCCTCTAAGTGAAGTGAAGTTGTCTTGCCCAAGGTACCATGGGATTCGGTAATATAAATGTGATGGATTAGCTTGTCGTCCTTTTCGCAGCTCATGACGTACGATCCAGGACAAAAAAACAGCGCCAAAAAAGAAAAGTGTCCCGAAACTGATGAAAATGTTCAACTTTGGGCTACGAAGATAGGCACAGCCGAGCAAACTTGCTTCCCCCGTCGTAGAGCTCTCAGAGAGCTTTCCAATGGTATGTTGTGTGCCGCGTAACTCCTTACGAATCAAAAGTTATAGGCACCGGAGCGACGGAGACCTGGTCACAAGCCCCACGCCCTCGGTTTGCGGGCACAGCCTCTACATGAAGTAAAGTTGTCTTGGCCAAGGTGCCGTGGGATTCTGTAATAGAAATGTGATGGATTAGGTTGTCATCCTTTTCGCGGCTCACGACGTACGATCCGGGATTTCAAAAATAGCATAAAAGAAGAAAAGTGTCCCAAAACTGATGAAAATGTTCAATTTTGGTCTCCGAAAACAGGCGCAGCCGAGCAGGCTTGCTGCCTCCGTCGTAGATCTCTCGGATAACATTCCAACGGTATGCTGTGTGCCGCGTAAATCCTTACGGATCAAAAGTTATGGGCACCGGTGCGACAGAGACCTAGTCCCAAGCCCCACGCCCATTGTTTGCGGGCTTAGCCTCTACGTGAAGTGAAGTTGTCTTGCCCAAGGTGTCGTGGAGTTCGGTAATTGAAATGTGATGGATTAGGTTGTCGTCCTTTTCGCGGCTCACGACGTACGATCCGGGATGAAAAAATAGCGTAAAAGAAGAAAAGTGTCCAAAAACTGATGAAAATGTTCAATTTTGGTCTTCAAAAACAGGCGCAGTCGAGCAGGATTGCTGCCCCCGTCATAGATCTCTCAGATAGCATTCCAACGGTATGCTGTGCACCGCGTAAATCCTTACGGCTCAAAAGTTATGGGCACCGGAGTGACAGAGACCTGGTCCCAAGCCCCACGCCCATTGTTTGCTAGCCAAGCCTCTACGTGAAGTGAAGTTGTCTTGCCCAAGGTTCCGTGGTATTCAGTAATAGAAATGTGATGGATTAGGTTGTCGTCCTTTTTGCGGCTCACGACGTGCGATTCGGGATGAAAAAATAGCGTAAAAGAAGAAAAGTGTCCCGAAACTTATGAAAATATTCAATTTTGGTCTCCGAAAACAGGCGTAGCCGAGTAGGCTTGCTGCCTTCGTCGTAGAGCTCTCAGAGAGCTTTCCAACAGTATGCTATGTGTGAGGCCCGACCCCGATTTACGTGCGATATTTTGTTTCGTGTGCCCTAACATAGATTTGCGTGCCTTGACCTAGGGTTAAGAATTGTGTTTCATTTTGTATGCCTTGTATTGAATTACATGCATACATTTATGGTTGCGTGCATTTACTTGGAAAACGTGCATCCGTCTCGTAGTTCATGCCTTGTCTCGTAGTGCGTGCCCTAAACCTAAGAAAGCGTGCCCACACGTTAATCAAGAAAGCATCTTACACGAAGCACTAGATCATTAGTTAATCCTACAAATCCACTAACTAATATTAAAATGCTAAGTCAATGCACTAGAAGACGAAATTGCACCAAAAGCTAGATATTCTTTATTCTTTATTCTTTATTATTTGCATGTCCCAAACACACAATAAAATAAGCCTTGAACAAGACAAAAAAATTCAGATTTGAGCACATCTTTGGCCGGCCACTAGGAGCTTTGTGCATGCAATTTAATTTCAAATTCTACTCCTAAACATTCTATGATACAAAGCAATAAAAAAATTAGCTCAAAACCCTCCTCAAAACTCCATATTCTCGACACAAGCTCCATGCCCATACTAGATAATTCAAAATGCTTCTTGAAGACACAAAAGTCTGAAATTTACATGCTCAAGGCCGACACAAGCATCTATGCCCATCAAGCTTTCATTTTCTTTCATTTTCCTTCATTTCCTCTCATTCCTCTCTCATTCTTCTCTCTCTCTCTCTCTCGGCCTTGGCTGAGTTTCTACACTCCATAGCTTATCTTCATCACTCCATGGTTCATCAAGGCATGCAAGAAGCTAGGGAGCTCGACTAAGCAAGCTAGGTTGCAAGAAACA
Source organism: Ehretia macrophylla (assembly GCA_037974665.1). Lineage (NCBI taxonomy): Eukaryota > Viridiplantae > Streptophyta > Magnoliopsida > Boraginales > Ehretiaceae > Ehretia > Ehretia macrophylla. Next base: position 25,707,099 of record CM075780.1, read on the forward strand.
CACATGCAAGCTCTTTGAACCTCCATTTCGGCTTAGGAAATTAGAGAAAATCGAGTGGTGTCTCGGCTAAGCAAGGAAAAGAGTCAATCTTGTGCAACCATCAAGAGTCTTGTGCATCTTCTTGTTGTTTTGCTAAGGTGAGGGCTAAAACTTCTTGAAAATCTTTCAAAAAACCACGTGCATGCCCTTAAATGTCTATCTTTACTTCTGTACGTGTGATTTATGTGTGTTCATGAGCTTTTGTAAACATGCATGGCAAGATATTTGGCTAGAATGTGATGATAGATGAAATCGGGTATGTGACAGCTTTCTGCCTTGTTGGTGCGAGGTGATTTTGACCAGGTAAATGATGTTTAAAATGCATGAAAATTGGTAGGTAACTAGTTTTGCCAGTTCTGAGAATTTTTTGCAGAAATAGGCCAATGCTATTTTTGATTCTGTGGTCCTCAAAATGGCAAATTATCAAAATGTGTCCAAATCTGGAAAGTCTGGAAAAATGAAGCAGGTTTTGGCAGATTCACTGACCTTGTAGAACGAACCAGTTTTGACTTAGTAAATGATATCCAAAATGCATGAACTTTGGAGTACAACTATATTTTGCAGTTCTGGACATTTTTGTCAGAAATGGACTAAGGCTAAATCTGACCCTAAGGCCCTCAAAAATGACAAGCATTGAAATGTGTGCAAATCTGGACAGTTTTGTGTAGTCTCACTGTTTTGGTTATAACTCTTGAACCCGAACTCCAAATGATGCGAGGTTTGTTTCTAAATTTAGTTCACTCCTTAAGCTTTAATTTGATATCTTGTTCACTAGAATTGGAGATTGTTTTCTTGGGATTGTGGCATTTGGATGTTGTGTGGACTGTTTTGAATACTTGAGGGTGTTTGAATTAATCAATGCATGGCTTGAGCTTAATTACGAGATGACTTGGGGCTTAATCGCACGGGTAAGCATGAATTGAAACCCTAGTGACTAGGTAAATTCGCTAAGTGTTGATCCTATGAATATCGTGTTTAATTATGTAATTAGTAGGCTGCCCGTAGTTGCCCTCATAGCCTTAAACATGATTTCGATGATTACATGTTGACAAGTAGGCCTTTCTGGCACACGGATCCACGTAGATGTCGTTGCATGTTGAATAATCTTGTTATTTGATTACATGAACTTCGAAGTGAGTTATATGACTTGATTTACATGCATTACATGGCTGCCTGTTTAATACTCATATAACTCCATATGCTTTTTAAGTGAAATTGCCTGTCATATCGTGTCTCGCTTGTTTACTTGTCAATGTGCAATCTTATGACTGCTCGGAGACAACCTACTTTGTTGACCTCCAAATGTGATATATTAAATGTCATAAATGTGCATTGCATACAAGGTTGCAACCTTTCATTCTGGCGTGGTAGCGTTCACGCACACCGGGCGGCATCAGGCTTGCTGGTGCAACCGTGACTACCATTGTCCAATTCCCTCTCTCGCTTGGGGGCTAGACTTCCTCGGAGAGTTGGGTCGTAAGATTTCGGGGTACATCCGGAGTACACCCATTTGGCGTGATAAGGGGATGATTTGAAGTCGGCCGCAACAACTGATACTGGAAATGAACTGAGAGCAAAAGCTCACCGTATCCTTTTCACTATGTGTATAAGTACTCTCGCTTGGTTCCTAGAGGACCTCGGGGAGGAGAGATGGGTAATTGTGTTCCTTTACTTTTACATTACGTTATGTACTTACTTGTGATACATTCATGCTTGCAAAAAGGGTTTTTCATAAGTTGAACCGGAAAATGAGTTTCAAAACTTATTTCTCGTTCCCCCCTCGCTGAGTTCATAAGGACTCACCCTCTTTTATCATCTCAGGTGAAGAAGACCAAGAACAGGTACCTGAGGACGACGTGCCTAACGATGATTCCTTGGAATGATTGCTTGCCCTACGTGCCTTACGTGACTATGGCCATTTTGTGAACAATATGTTGCTCGAAGACTATTTCATTTCTTATGATGCTTGCTATTGTAACGTAAAAGACCCCGTTGTAATTTGGGGTCTAATTTTGGCTTGTACTGATAATAACTAGATAGACACTACTATGGTCGTTTTGCTATCGTTATTGGCTAGTATCTATCATAGGATTTTGAAGTATCAGGTAAGGATTAAGTAAAATGAATCCATCCAATCTTAACCAAGTACTCATTGATAAGCTAAGATCAACAGGTACGCTTGTAACAAGGATTAACAAACAAACGAGACATAGTATCATGCTAGGTTATTAATCGCGAGACTCGAGATAACTAGTAGGCATTTCGATTGATGGTAAATAGTAATCTTAGTTGGAAATGAAATTTGAGACATTTAGAGAACTCGGTCAAACTAAAGAGCCCAATTACAGCCGTTATGCTGCCGGTTTTACGGAAAAATTATGGAGTCTAGGCTAAACGTTAAGTGTTAAACTTTCATGAACGATTAAGTACGAGACATGACTTGAATGTTTAGATCACACCCTAGTCTAACGTTTATAGGCCGGGTTGGGGCGTGAACCACGAGCCTGATAGGCTATGCCTATTTTCGAAGCCCAAAATTGAACGTTTTCATTAGTTTCGGGACATTTTTCTTCTTTTGCGCTATTTTTCCGCCTCGGATCGTACTTCGTGAGCCGCGAAAAGGACGACAACCTAATCCATCGCATTTCTCTTACCGAAGTCCATGGCACATTGGGCAAGACAACTTCACTTCACAAAGAGGCTAGGCCTGCAAACCGAGGGTGTGAGGCTTGTGACCAGGTATCCCTCGCTCCGGTGCCCATAACTTTTGATCCGTAAGGAGTTACGCTACGCATAGCATACCGTTGGAAAGCTCTCTCAAAGTTCTACGGCGGAGACAACAAACCTGCTTGGCTGCGCCTATTTTTGGAGCCCAAAATCGAACGTTTTCATCAGTTTCAGGACACTTTTCTTCTTTTGCGCTGATTTTCAGTCCGAGATCGTATGTCGTGAGCCGCAAAAAAAGACGACAACATAATCTATCACATTTCTATTACCAAATCCCATGGCACCTTTGGCAAGACAACTTCACTTTAAATAGAGGCTGGGCCCGCAAACCGAGGGCATAGGGCTTGGGACCAGGTCTCCGTCGCTCCGGTGCCCATAACTTTTGATCTGTAAGGAGTTACCCAGCGCACAGCATACTGTTGGAAAGCTTTCCGAGAGCTCTACGATGAGGGCTGCAAGCTTGCTCAGCTGTGCCTGTTTTTGTAGCACAAAGTTGAATGTTTTCATTAGTTTCGGGACACTTTTTCTCTTTTACGTTATTTTTTCGTCCCAGATCGTACGTCGTGAGCCGCGAATAGGACGACAAGCTAATCCATCACATATCTAATACCGAATCCCACTGCACCTTGGGCAAGACAACTTCACTTCATGTAGAGGCTGGGCACGCAAACCGAGTGTGTGGGGCTTATGACCAGGTCTCCGTCACTCCGGTGCCCATAACTTTTGATCCGTAAGGAGTTAAGCGGCACACAACATACCGTTGGAAAGCTCTCTAAGAGCTCTATGACGAGGGCAGCAAGCCTTCTCAGCTGCGCCTATTTTCGTAGCCCAAAATCGAATGTTTTCATCAGTTTCGGGACATTTTTCTTCTTTTACGCTATTTTTTCGTCCCGGATCGTACGTCATGAGCCACGAAAAGGACGACAACCTAATCCATCACATTTCTATTACCGAATCCCACGGCACCTTGGGCAAGACAACTTTACTTCATGTAGAGGCTGGGCCCGCAAACCGAGGGCGTGGGGCTTGTGACTAGGTCTCCGTCGCTCCGGTGCTCGTAACTTTTGATCCGTAAGGAGTTACGCGACGTATAGTATACCGTTGGAAAGCTCTCCAAGAACTCTACGACGGGGGCTACAAGCCTGCTCGGCTGCGCCCATTTTGGTAGCCCAAAGTTGAACGTTTTCATCAATTTCGGACACTTTTCTTCTTTTACGCTATTTTTTCATCCCGGATCTTACGTCGTGAGACACGAAAAGGACAACAACCTAATCCATCACATTTCTATTACCGAATCCCACAGCACCTTTGGCAAGGCAATTTCACTTCATGTAGAGGCTGTGACCGCAAACCGAGGGTGTGGGGCTTGTGACCAAGTCTTCGTCACTTCGGTGCCCATAACTTTTGATCCGTAAGGAGTTACGCGACGCACAGCATACTGTTGGAAAGCTCTCCGAGAGCTCTACGACAGGGGCAGCAAGCTTGCCCAACTGCGCCTATTTTTAGAGCCCAAAATCGAATGTTTTCATCAATTTCGGGACACTTTTCTACTTTTGTGCTGTTTTTTCATCCCGGATCGTACGTTGTAAGCCGCGAAAATGACAACAAGCTAATCCATCACATTTCTATTTCTGAATCCCATGGCACCTTGGGCAAGACAAGTTCACTTCACGTAGAGGCTGGGCCCACAAACCGTGGGCGTGGGGCTTAGGACCAGGTCTCCGTCGCTTCGGTGCCCATAACTTTTGATCCGTATGGAGTTACACGACACACAGCATACCGTTGGAAAGCTATCCGAGAGATCTACGATGAGGGCAACAAGCATGCTTGGCTGGGCCTATTTTTGGACACCAAAATTGAACATTTTCATTAGTTTCGGGACACTTTTCTTATTTTACTCTGTTTTTTCATCCCGAATTGTACGTCGTGAGCCGCGAAAAGAACGACAATATAATCCATCACATTTCTATTACCAAATCCCACTGCACCATGGGTAAGACAACTTCACTTCATGTAGAGGCTGGGCCCGCAAACCGAGGGCGTGGGGCCTGTTACCAAGTCTTCGTCGCTCCGGTGCCCATAACTTTTGGTCCGTAAGGAGTTACGCAGCGCACAACATACAGTTGGAATGCTCTCTAAGAGCTCTACGACGGGGGTAGCAAGCTTGCTCGGTTGCACCTATTTTTGGAGCCCAAAATCGAATGTTTTCATCAGTTTTGGGACACTTTTCTTATTTTACGCTGTTTTACCGTCCCGGATCGTACATCGTGAGCCACAAAATGGACGACAACCTAATCCATCATATTTCTATTACTGAATCCCACAGCACCTTGGGCAAGACAACTTCACTTCACGTAGAGGCTGGGCTCGCAAACCGAGGGCGTGGGGCTTGGGACCAGGTCTCCGTCGCTCCGGTGCCCATAACTTTTGATCTGTAAGGAGTTACGCGACGCACAACATACTGTTGGAAAGCTATCCGAGAGATCTACGACGGGGGCAACAAGCTTGGTCGACTGCGCCTATTTTCAGAGCCCAAAATTGAACATTTTCATCAGTTTTGGGACACTTTTCTTCTTTTACGCTATTTTTTCATCCCGGATCGTACGTCTTGAGCCACGAAAAGGACAACAACCTAATCCATCACATTTCTATTATCGAATCCCACGGCACCTTAGGCAAGACAACTTCATTTTATATAGAGGCTGAGCCCGCAAACCGAGGGCATGGGGCCTGTGACCAGGTCTTCGTCGCTCCGGTGCTCATAACTTTTGATCCGTAAGGAGTTACGCGGTGCACAACATATCGTTGGGAAGCTCTTCGAGAGTTCTACAACATGGGAAACACGCCTGCTCAGTTGTGCCTATTTTCGGAGCCCAAAGTTGAAAATTTTCATTAGTTTCGGGACACTTTTCTTCTTTTGCGCTATTTTTTCGTCCTAGATCGTATGTCGTGAGCCGCGAAAAGGACGACAAGCCCTTTCTATTACTGAATCCCATGGCACCTTGGGCCAGACAACTTCACTTCATGTAGAGGCTGGGCCAGCAAACCAAGGGCGTGGGGCTTGTGACCAGGTCTCTGTCGTTGCGGTGCCCATAACTTTTGATCCGTAAGGAGTTAAGCAGTGCACAACATACTGTTGGAAAGCTCTCTAGGAGCTCTACGACGGGGGCAGCAATTTTGCTCGATTGCGCCTATTTTCAAAGCCCAAAATCGAACGTTTTCATCAATTTTAGGATACTTTTCTTCTTTTACGCTATTTTTTCGACACGGATCGTACGTCGTGAGCTGCGAAAAAGAAGACAACCTAATCTATCACATTTCTATTACCGAATGCTACAGCACCTTGGGCAAGACAACTTCACTTCACAAAGAGACTGGACCTGCAAATCGAGGGCGTGGGGCTTGTGACCAGGTATCTCTCGCTCCGGTGCCCATAACTTTTGATCCGTAAGAAGTTACGCTGCTCACATCATACCGTTGGAAAGCTCTCCTAGAGCTCTACGATGAAGACAACAAACCTACTTGGCTGTGCCTATTTTTGGAGCCCAAAATCGAACGTTTTCATCAGTTTCAGTACATTTTTCTTCTTTTGCGCTATTTTTCAGTCCCAGATCGTACGTCGTGAGCTGCAAAAAAGACGACAACCTAATCTATCACATTTCTATTACCGAATCCTAAGGCACCTTGGGCAAGACAACTTTGCTTCACGTAGATGCTGGGCCCGCAAACCGAGGGCGTAGGGCTTGGGACTAGGTCTCCGTCGCTCCGGTGCCCATAACTTTTGATCCGTAAGGAGTTACCCAACGCACAACATGTTACCCAGCGCATAGCATACCGTTGGAAAGCTCTCCGAGAGCTCTACGACAGGGGCTGCAAGCCTGCTCAGCTGCGCCTGTTTTCGTAGCCCAAAGTTGAACGTTTTCATCAGTTTCGGGACACTTTTCTTCTTTTACGCTATTTTTTCGTCCCGGATCGTACGTCGTGAGCCGCGAAAAGGACGACAAGCTAATCCATCACATTTCTATTACCGAATCCCACGGTACCTTGGGCAAGACAACTTCACTTCACGTAGAGGCTGGGCACGCAAACCGAGTGCGTAGGGCATATGCCCAAGTCTCCGTTGCTCTGGTGCCCATAACGTTTGATCTGTAAGGAATTAAGCGGCACACAACATACTATTGGAAAGCTCTCTAAGATCTCTACGACGAGGGCAGCAAGCCTTCTCACCTGCACCTGTTTTCAGAGCCCAAAATCGAATGTTTTCATCAGTTTTGGGACACTTTTCTTCTTCTACGCTATTTTTTCATCCCAGATCGTACGTCGTGAGCCACGAAAAGGACGACAACCTAATCCATCATATTTCTATTGCCGAATCCCATGGCACCTTGGGCAAGACAACTTTACATCATGTAGAGGCTGGGCCCGCAAACCGAGGGCATGAGGTTTGTGACCAGGTCTCCGTCGCTTCGGTGCTAGTAACTTTTGATCCGTAAGGAGTTACACGATGCACAACATACCGTTGAAAAGCTCTCCAAGAACTCTACGATGGGGGCTACAAGCCTGCTCGGCTTCTGTGAGGCCCGACCCCGAATAATATGTCATACCTCGATTTGCGTGCCATAGACCTAGAATTATATGACTGACCTTGGATTACGTGCCCTGTCTTGGTTTTTGTGCATGCCTCGTCATATGTGCCTTGACCTAGAATAGTATGCCCTAATCCTCGATGGACGTGCAATACCTAGATATACGTGCCCTGATCTTGATATACGTGCGTTACCTTGTTTCGTGTACCCTAATCTTGAACTGCGTACCTTAACCTAGATATAGAGTCGTGCCTTGATTTGCGTGCATTGCATTAAATTACGTGCTTTGCATTGGTTTACATGCATTCACCTAGGATTGCGTGCATTAGTCTTGAAGTACGTGCATTAGTCTTGAAGTTCATATCTTACTTCGTAGTTCATGTCTGCCTCGTAATTCGTACCCTAGACCTAGGAATCCATGCCACCACGTTAATCAAGAAAGAATCCTACACAAAGCACTAGACACTAAACTAATCCTACACAATCCACTAACCAATATTATATTCCTAATTCAAATTCTCTTCAAACTCCACTAACAATAAAATAACACTAAACTATTCCTACATGTCCCACTATCTATTATTCTATTCATAATTCAAACTCATCAACAAACATTCCTATATTTTATTCTACCTAGATTCCCTAATTTCCCAACATTCCTATGACAATACAAGACACTATGCTACCTAGGATAGACAAACTAAAACAATCATATTTTAAACACTCAATATTCCTCACAAAGCACAAGAATGCATAAAAAATACACACCACACATTACCCTAGCCCTCATTTTTGACCAAGGCACCCAAATACAATTAAAATTCAGATTTTTACATCAAAAACATCTCACACATGCTCTCTCAACTCACCAAAACCAAGCACACACACATACACACACTAAAACTTCACTTTTCCTCACAAACTCTCTCATTCTATCTCCTTCTCTCTCATTTTCGACCATAGAAGCCCCTTGAGCATTCAAGACTCCTAAAAACTCTCTAAGGCTCTCCCAAGCTCGGCCATAGCAAGCACAAGCAAGGAAACTAGCTCAAAAATGCACACAAGCTCACAAAACTCATCATTTTTGGCCTAAGGTAAGTCTTGATAGTTTTCTTCCATTTCTTTTTGTTCTAGTCACATGCACACACTAATCATAAGCTAACTAAGTTGGGATTTAAAGGAAATCAAGATATCTCTCGGCCAAAGCAAGGAAGAAGCTCCCTTTGTGCATTTTGAAGAGTGTTTGTGCATCATTAACCATCAATAGGCTAAGGTGAGGGTTAAACTCTTTTGAAAAGCTTTCAAAAACCACATGAATGCCTTTAAATGTCTATTTTTACCTCTGTACTTGTGATATATGTGTGTACATGAGCTTTTGTAAACATGCATGGCAAGATATTTGGCTAGAATGTGAAGATAGGTGAAATCGCGTAAATGGTAGCTTTCTGTTCAGTTGGAGTGAAGTGATTTTGACCAGGTAAATGATGTTGAAAATGTGTGAAAATTGGTAGGTGACTATTTTTTCCAGTTCTGAGAATTTTTAGTAGAAATAGGCCAAAGCCAATTTTGACTCTAAGGTCCCCAAAATGGCAAAACATCTAAAGGTGTCCAAATCTGGAAAATCTGGGAAAATGAAGTAGGTTTTTGGCAGATTCACTGTCCTTGTGGAACAAACTAGTTTTGACTTAGTAAATGATATCCAAAATGCATTAAATTTGGTATAATGCTATATTTTTCAGTTCTGGATATTTTTTTCAGAAATAGACTAAGGCTAAATCTGAACCTAAGGTCCTCAAAAACGACAAGTATTGAAATGTGTACAAATCTGGACGGTTTTGCGTAGTCTCACGGTTTTGGCTATAACTCTTGAATCCGAACTCCAAATGATGCGAGGTTTGTTTCTGGATTTAGTTCACTCCTTAAGCTTTAGTTTCACATTTTGTTCACTGGAATTGGAGATTGTTTGCTTGTCTCAATGATTGTGAGAAAACAGACCATTGCAGTGAGGTTTTTATCTAGTGATATGCTTTGAAAATTATTGTAACTTCTCTTGTTGTATTAAATGCTTGGGATTGTGGCACTTGGATGTTGTGTGGACTATTTTGGATGATTGAGGATGTTTTGATTAATCGATGGATGGCTTGGGTTTAATTACGTGACAACTTGTGGCGTAAAACGCACGTGTAAGCATGAATTGAAACCCTATTGACTATGAAAACTCGCTAAGTGTTGATCCTATGGTTATTGTGTTTAATTGTGTGATTCGTGGGCTACCTAATAAATGTTAAGTATGCTTGAAATGGTTTAAGAGTTGCTTGTGGTGCTTAGCAAACGGAACCAACCCCGAGCACGGCCTAGTAAACCCGAATGGCCCCGTAGGTTCCCGAGTCATAAACCATTCTTTTGTTAATTATAAATGACGTTAAGGAAGATTAATAGGCTGCACGTAATTGTCCATATAGCTCTAAACATGACTCCCGATGATTGCATATTGATACGTGAACTATTCTTGCACCCGGTCTTGTACAAGTGTTGTTGCATGCTCGTATGATCTCAACACTTAATATGTGAACTAAAATGAGCTATATGACTTATTTTATATGGTGATACTTGGCTGTCCGTTAAATGTTCACATGCTCCTAAGTGTTTTACAAAGTGAATGTACATGTCAAAGCATGCCTTATATGCCAATATGTCAAAATGTGATCATATACTTGCTCGGAGGCAACCTACTTTGTTGACCTCCCAATGTGAAATGTTAAATGGCATACATGTGCATTGCATACAAGGTTACAACTTTTCATTCTGGCGTGGTAGCGTTTCACGCACATCGGGCTGCATCGGGCTTGCCGGTGCAACCGTGACTACCATTGTCCAATTCCCTCTCTCGCTTGGGGGCTAGACTTCCTCGGAGAGTTGGGTCGTAGGATTTCGGGGTACATCCGGAGTATACCCATTTGGCGTGATAAGTGGATGATTGAAGTCGGCCGCAACAACTGTTATCAGAAATGATCTTGAGAGCGAAAGCTCACCGTATCCTTTTCACTATGTGTTTAAGTACTCTCGCTTGGTTCCTAGAGGACCTCGGGGAGGAAAGACGGGTAAATGTGTTCATTTGCATTTATATTATGTTATAAACTTACTTGTGTTATATGTCATGCTTTCAAAAAGGGTTTTTCATAAGTTTAACTGGAAAAGGATTTCAAAACGTTATCTCTCGTTCCCCCTCGCTGAGTTCATAAGGACTCACCCTCTTTTTTGTCACAGGTGCAGCAGATTTGGAACAAGTACCCGAAGTAAATGTGCTTGTTGATGATTCCTTGGAGTGACTACGTGCTTTTGTGCTTTGCCTGAAAGTGGTTGCTATATGAATGTTGTGTTTGATTGCAAACTGTTCATTTTATTGATGTAAATGACCCCATTGTAATTTGGGTCTAATTTTGGCTTGTACTGATTATAACCGGACGAACTCTTTATTTGGTTGTTTACTTTCGTCGTTTAATTAGTAGTTATCGTAGGCGTTTGAACCGCTAGGTGAAGAAGTAAATAATGTAACTCTACTTAATCTCACCTAGTGATCATGCACAAGCTAAAGGATAATAGGTACTTGCATGATAGGAAATTGACAAATAAACATGACATAGTTATCATGTTAGGCTTATTAACCAAACGACACTTTCAAGATAAACTAGTAGGCATATCGGTTGATGACAAAATAGGAATCTTAGTTGGAATCGAATCAAGGATTGAAAGTTTTGAGGCGTTTAGAAAATTAGGTCAAACTAAAGAGCCCAATTACAGCCGTCATGCTGCCGGATTTTTGGAAAAACTTTTGGGGTTCTAGGCCAATGTTAAGCATTAAATCATAACAAAAGGCTAAGAATGTGAAATAGTATAAATGAATTAGGTTATTCCCTAGTCTAGCCTCCATAGGTCAGGTTGGTGCGTGACAGCTGCACCCATTTTCATAGCTGAAAGTTGAACGTTTTCATCAATTTTGGGATACTTTTCGTCTTTTACGCTGTTTTTTTATCCCGGATAGTACGTCGTGAGCCGTGAAAAGGACAACAACCTAATCCATCACATTTCTATTACCGAATCCCATGGCACCCTGGGCAAGACAACTTCACTTCATGTAGAGGCTGTGACCGCAAACCGAGGGCGTGGGGCTTGTGACCAAGTCTCCGTCGTTTCGGTGCCCATAACTTTTGATCCATAAGGAGTTACGCGGCGCAAAACATACTGTTGGAAAGCTCTACGACGGGGGCAGCAAGCCTGCCCAACTGCGCCTATTTTCAGAGCCCAAAATCGAACGTTTTCATCAGTTTCAGGACACTTTTCTAATTTTGTGCTGTTTTTTCATCCCGGATCGTATGTCGTGAGCCGCGAAAAGGACAACAAGCTCATCCATCACATTTCTATTACCGAATCCCATGGCACCTTGGGCAAGACAAGTTCACTTCATGTAGAGGCTGGGCCCACAAACCGTGGGCATGGGGCTTGGGACTAGGTCTCCGTCGCTCCGGTGCCCATAACTTTTGATCCGTAAGGAGTTATGCGGCGCACAGCATACCGTTGGAAAGCTATACGAAATATCTACAACGAGGGCAGCAAGCCTACTTGGCTACGCCTATTTTTGGACACAAAAATTGAACATTTTCATCAGTTTCGGGATACTTTTCTTCTTTTATGCTATTTTTTCGTCCCGAATTGTACGTCGTGAGCCGCGAAAAGGACGACAACCTAATCCATCACATTTCTATTATTGAATCCCACGGCACCTTAGGCAAGACAACTTCACTTCATGTAGAGGCTGGGCCCACAAACTGAGGGCGTGGGCTTGTGACCAAGTCTTCGTCGCTCCGGTGTCACGCCCTAACCCGACCTATATAGGTTAGACTAGGGTGTGATCTAAACATCAAGTCATATCACGTACTTAATCGTTCATGAAAGTTTAACGCTTAACGTTTTAGCCTAAACTCCACAAATTCTCTAAAAAACTGGCAACATAACGACTGTAATTGGGCTATTTAGTTTGACCTAATTCTCTAAACGCCCCAAAATTTCCATTCTCAATTTCATTTCTAACTAAGATTACTATTTATCATCAATCGAAACGCCTACTAGTTATTTCGAAGTCTCGTTTGATTAATAGCCTAGCATGGTACTATGTCTCGTTTGTTTGTTAATCCTTGTTATAAAAGTACCTGTTGATCTTAGCCCAACAATAAGTACCTGCTTAAAATTGGATAGATTCATTTTACTTAATCCTTACCTGATACTTCATAATCCTATGATAGATACTAGCCAATAATGATAGCAAAAACGACCATAGTAGTGTCTATCTAGTTATGATCAGTACAAGCCAAAATTAGACCCCAAATTACAAAGGGGGTCATTTACAATACAATAACAAGCAACATAAGAAATGAAAAAGTCTTCAAGCAACATATCGTTCACAAAATGGCCATAGTCAAGTAAGGCACGTAGGGCAAGCGATCATTCCAAGGAATCATCATTAGGCACGTTGTCCTCAGGTACCTGTTCCTGGTCTTCTTTACCTGAGATGATAAAAGAGGGTGATTCCTTATGAACTCAGCAAGGGGGAACAAGAAATAAGTTTTGAAACTCATTTTCCGGTTCAGCTTATGAAAACTCTTTGCAAGCATGACATGTATCACAAGTAAGTACATAATATAATGTAACAGTAAAAGAACTCAATTACCCGTCTTTCCTCCCCGATGTCCTCTAGGAACCAAGCGAGAGTACTTATACACATAGTGAAAAGGATACGGTGAGCTTTTACTCTCAGTTCATTTCCAGTATCAGTTGTTGCAGCCAGCTTCAATTCATCCCTTTATCACGCCAAATGGGTGTACTCCGGATGTACCCTGAAATCCTACGACCTAACTCTCCGAGGAAGTCTAGCCCCCCAAGCGAGAGAGGGAATTGGACAATGGTAGTCACGGTTGCACCGATAAGCCCGATGCCACCCGGTGTGCGTGAACGCTACCACGCCAGAATGAAAGGTTGCAACCTTGTATGCAATGCACATTTATGACATTTAATATATCACATTTGGAGGTCAACAAAATAGGTTGTCTCCGAGCAGTCATAAGATTGCACATTGACAAGTAAACAAGCGAGGCACGATATAACAGACAATTTCACATGAAAAGCACATGGAGTTATATGAATATTAAACGGGCAGCCATGTAACGCATGTAAATCAAGTCATATAACTCATTTCGAAGTTCACGTAATCAAATAATAAGATTATTCAACATGCAACGACATCTATATGGGACCGGGCGCAAGAAAGGCCTACTTGTCAACATGTAATCATCGAAATCACATTTAGGGCTACAAGGGCAACTACGGGCAGCCTACTAATCATATAATTAAACACGATATCCATAGGATCAACATTTAGTGAGTTTACCTAGTCACTAGGGTTTCAATTCGTGCTTACTCGTGCGATTAAGTCCCAAGTCATCTCGTAATTAAACTCAAGCCATGCATTGATTAATTCAAACACCCTCAAGTATTCAAAACAGTCCACACAACATCCAAATGCCACGATCCCAAGCATTTAATACAACAAGAGAAGCTACAATAATTTTTCTAAGCATATCACTAGGTGAAACCCTCACTGCAATGGGCTGTTTTCTCACAATAATTAAGACAAGCAAACAAAATAAAATGCCAGTAAACAAAATTTCAAATTAAAGCTTAAGGAGTGAACTAAATCCAGAAACAAACCTCGCATCATTTGGAGTTCGGGTTCAAGAGTTATAGCCAAAACAGTGAGGCTACGCAAAACTGTCCAGATTTGCACACATTTCAATACTTGTGGTTTTTGAGGGCTTTAGGGTCAGATTTAGCCTTAGTCCATTTCTTACAAAAATGTCTAGAACTGAAAAATCTAGCAGAAAACCAAATTTCATGCATTTTGGATATCCTTTACTAAGTCAAAACTGGTTCGTTCTACAAGAACAGTGAATCTGCCAAAACCTGCTTCATTTTCCCAGATTTTCCAGATTTGGATACATTTTGATATTTTACCATTTTGAGGACCTTAGAGTCAAAATTAGATTTGGCCTATTTCTTCTAAAAATTCTCAAAACTGGCAAAACTAGTCACCTACCAATATTCACGCATTTTCAACCTCATTTACCTGGTCAAAATCACCCCGCACCAACAAGGCAGAAGGCTGTCCCATACGCGATTTCAACTATCATCACATTCTAGCCAAATATCTTGCCATGCATGTTTATAAAAGCTCATGAACACACATATATCACATGTACAGAGGTAAAAATAGACATTCAAAGGCATGCATGTGGTTTTCAAAAGCTTTTCAAAAAGTTTTAGCCCTCACCTTAACAAGACAACAAAGAAGATGCACAAACTCTTGAGGATGCACAAGATTGACTCTTTTCCTTGCTTAGCCGAGAGACCACTTGATTTTCTCTAATTTCCTAGCTTAGTAACCAAGTTCTTAGTAAGTGCATGTGGTTAGAACAAGAAGAAAATGAAATGGAAGCTAACAACTCACCTAAGCCGAAATGAAGGTTCAAAGATCTTGCATGTGTGTTTCTTTGCTCCTAGCTTTGCTTGGTCGAGCTCCTAAGTAGCTTGGAGGTCTTGAAGAGCCTTAGGATGAAGAACTTAGCTATGGAGTCTACAATTTCAGCTAGGGCCGAGAGAGAGAAGAAATGAGAGAGAGTGAGAGAAAATGTGAGAAGAAAAGAAAGAATGAAAGAAAAATGAAAGGCTTTGATGAATAAGATGCTTGTGTCGGCCTTGAGCTTGTAAATTTCAGATTTTTGTGTCTTCAAGGAGCATGTTTGAAGTGTCTAGCATGGGCAATTGGAGTATGTCGAGAATATGGAGCTTTGGGTAGAGTTTTGAGCCAATTTTTTTATGCATTATGTCATAACTTGTCTAAGCATAAACTTTGAAATTGCAAAGCTTGATCACATGCTCCTACATGGTCGGCCAAGGCTTGAAAAAATGCTGAATCTTTGTCATCTTTTGAGCATTATTTTAATTATGTGTTTGGGATATGCAAAGAATAAAGAATAAAGAATAAATAATGCTTAGCTTTTGGTGCAATTTCGTCTTCTAGTGAGTTGAATTAGCAATTTAATATTAGTTAGTGGAGTTTGTAGGATTAATTAATGATCTAGTGCTTCGTGTAAGATGCTTTCTTGATTAGTGTGAGGGCACGCTTTCCTAGGTTTAGGGCACGCACTACGAGGTAAGGCATGAACTACGAGACGAATGCACATTTCCCAAGTAATTGTCCTCGGGTACCTGTTCCTGGTCTTCTTCACCTGAGATGATAAAATAGGGTGAGTCCTTATGAACTCAGAAAGGGAAAACGATAAATAAGTTTTGAAACTCTTTTTCCGGTTCAACTTATGAAAACCCTTTTGCATGCATGACATATATCACAAGTAAGTTCATAATGTAATCTCAAAGTAAAAGAACACAATTACCCGTCTTTCCTCCTCGAGGTCGTCTAGGAACCAAGCGAGAGTACTTATACACATAGTAAAAAGAATACGGTGAGCTTTTGCTCTCAATTCATTTCCAGTATCAGTTGTTGCGGCCGACTTCAAATCATCCACTTATCACGCCAAATGGGTGTACTCCGGATGTACCCCGAAATCCTACGACCCAACTCTCCGAAGAAGTCTAGCCCCCAAGCGAGAGAGGGAATTGGACAATGGTAGTCACGGTTGCACCGATAAGCCCGATGCCGCCCGGTGTGCGTGAACGCTACCACGCAAGAATGAAAGGTTGCAACCTTGTATGCAATGCACATTTATGACATTTAATATATCACATTTGGAGGACAACAAAGTAGGTTGCCTCCGAGCAGTTATAAGATTGCACATTAACAAGTAAACACGCGAGGCATGATATGACAGATAATTTCACTTGTGAAGCACATAGAGTCATATGAATATTAAACGTGCAGCCATGTAACGCATGTAAATCAAGTCATATAACTCATTTCGAAGTTCACGTAATCAAATAATAAAATTATACAACATGCAACGACGTCTACGTGGGACCGGGTGCAAGAAAGGCCTACTTGTCAACATGTAATCATCGGAACCACACTTAGGGCTATAAGGGCAACTACGGGTAGCCTACTAATCATATAATTGAACACGATATTCATAGGATCAACACTTAGGGAGTTTTCCTAGTCATTAGGGTTCCAATTCATGCTCACCCGTGCGATTAAGCCCTAAGTTGTAACGTAATTAAACTCAAGCCATGCATCGACTAATTAAAACTCCCTCAAGCATTCAAAACAGTCCACACAACATCCAAGTGCCACAATCTCAAGCATTTAATACAACAAGAGAAGTTACAATAATTTTCAAAGAAAATCACTAGATGAAAACCTCACTGCAATGGTCTATTTTCTCACAATCATTGAGATGTGCAAACAATCTCCAATTCCAGTGAAAAAAAATGTCAAATTAAAGCTTAAGAGTGAACTAAATCCAGAAACAAACCTCGCATCATTTGGAGTTCGGGTTCAAGAGTTATAGCCAAAACCGTGAAACTACGCAAAACTGTCCAGATTTGTACACATTTCAATACTTGTCATTTTTTAGGGCCTTTGGGTCCGATTTAGCCTTAGTCTATTTCTGACAACAATGTCCAGAACTGAAAAACATAGCAGTATACCAAATTTCATGCATTTTGGATGTCATTTACTAAGTCAAAACTGGTTCGTTCTACAAGGATAGTGAATCTGCCAAAACCTGCTTCATTTTCCCAGATTTTCCAGATTTGGACACCTTTCGATGTTTTGCCATTTTGGGGACCTTAGAGTCAAAATTAGCTTTGGCCTATTTCTACGAAAAATTCTCAGAACTGGCAAAACTAGTGACCTACCAATTTTCACGCATTTTTAACATCATTTACCTAGTCAAAATCACTTCGCTCCAACAGAACAGAAAGCTGCCAAATACGCGATTTCACCTATCTTCACATTCTAGCCAAATATCTTGCCATGCATGTTTACCAAAGCTCATGTACACACATATATCACAAGTACAGAGGTAAAAATAGACATTTAAAGGCATGCATGTGGTTTTTGAAAGCTTCTCAAAGAGTTTTAGCCCTCACCTTAGCAAGACAACAAAGAAGATGCACAAAACTCTTGATGATGCACAAGGTCGTCCTTTTTCCTTGCTTAGCCGAGAGACAACTTGAGATTCTATAATTTCCTAGCTTAGTAACCATGTTCTTAGTATGTGCAAGTGGCTAGAGCCAAAAGAAAAAGAAATAGGAGCTATTAAACTTACCTAAGCCGAAATGAATGTGCTATGAGCTTGCATGTGTGTGTTTTTGCATTCTAGCTTGCTTGGTCGAGTTCCTTAGGGTCTTGCATGTCTTGAAGAACCTTTGGATGAAGAACTTAAGCCATGGAGAGTGAAATAGTAGCTAGGGCCAAGAGAGAGAGAGAAGAAATGAAAGAGTGAGAGAAAAATGAGAGAAAGAAAGAAAGAATGATAAGCTTGAAGAATGTGATGCTTGTGTCGGCCTAGGGCCTTGAAAAATTCAGAATTGTGTCTTCAAGGAGCATGTTTGAATCACCTAGCATGGGAATTTGCATGTGCCGAGAATGGGGTGCATTGGGTAGGGTTTTAAGCCATTTTTTGTTTTTGTTTTGTGTCATAACTTGTCATAGAATGTCTAGGTATAAATTTTGAAATTGCAAAGCATTAAAAAAAAGCTCCATGTAGTCGGCCAAGCTTGTGCAAAATTCTGAATTTTCATCTTGGTTGAGCATTATTTAATTGAGTGCTTGGAATATGCAAAAGGATAAAGAATAAAGAATGAGAATGTCTAGCTTTTGGTGCAATTTCGTCTTCTAGTGAGTTGATTTAGCATTTTAATATTAGTTAGTGGAGTTTGTATGATTAATTAATGATCTAGTGCTTCGTGTAAAATGCTTTCTTGATTAACGTGTGGGCACGCTTTTCTAGATTTAGGGCACGCACTACAAGGTAAGGCATGAACTACGAGACGAATGCACGTTTTTCAAATAAATGCACGCAACCCTAAATGAATGCACGTAAATCAATGCAAGGCACGTAAAACGAGACACGACTTTTAAACCTAGGTCAAGGCACGCAAATCTAGGTTAGGGCACACGAAACGAGGAATCGTACGCAAATCAAGGTCGGACTTCATACCTTGGGAAGACAACTTCACTTTATGTAGAGCCTGGCCCTGCAAACCGAGGGCGTGGGGCTTGGGACTAGGTCTCCGTCGCTCTGGTGCCCATAACTTTTGATCCGTAAGGAATTACGCGGTACACAGCAAACCAATGGAAAGCTATCCGAGAGATCTACGACGAAGGCAGCAAGCCTGCTCGGCTGCGCCTGTTTTCGAAGCCCAAAATTGAACATTTTCATCATTTTTGGAAAAAATTTCTTCATCTATGCTGTTTTTTCGTCCCGGATCGTACGTTGTGAGCCGCGAAAAGGACAACAACCTAATTCATCACATTTCTATTACCAAATCCCATGGCACCTTGGGCAAGACAATTTCACTTCATGTAGAGGCTGGGACCGCAAACCGAGGGCGTGGGGCTTGTGACCAAGTCTCCGTCGCTCTGGTGCCCATAACTTTTGATCCGTAAGGAGTTACGCAGTGCACAGCATACCGTTGGAAAGCTCTCTAAGAGCTCTACGATGGGGGCAGAAAGCCTGGTCGGCTGTACCTGTTTTCGGAGACCAAAATTGAACATTTTCATCAGTTTCAGGACACTTTTATTCTTTTACGCTATTTTTTCATCCCGAATCGTACGTCGTGAGCCGAGAAAAGGACGACAACCTAATCGATCAAATTTCTATTACCGAATACCACGGCACCTTGGGCAAGACAACTTCACTTCATGTAGAGGCTGAGCACGCAAACTGTGGACGTGGGGCTTAGGACCAGGTCTCTGTCACCCCGGTGCCCATAACTTTTGATCCGTAAGGATTTACGCGGCGCACAACATACCGTTTGAATGTTATCCGAGAGATCTACGATGGAGGCAACAAGCTTGCTCAGCTGCGCCTGTTTTCAGATACCAAAATTGAACATTTTCATCAGTTTTGGGACACTTTTCTTCTTTTACGCTATTTTTTCATCCCGGATCGTACTTCGTGAGCCGCGAAAAGGACGACAACCAAATCCATCACATTTCTATTACCGAATCCCACGGCACCTTGGGCAAGACAACTTCACTTCATGTAGAGGCTGGGCCCGCAAACCAAGGGTGTGGGGCTTGTGACCAGGTCTCCGTCGCTCCGGTGCCCATAACTTTTGATCCATAAGGAGTTAAGCAACGCACAGCATACCGTTGGAAAGCTCTTTGAGAGCTCTACGACGGGGGGAGAGGGTCGCTCGGTTGCGCCTGTTTTCGGAACCCAAATCGAACATTTTCATCAGTTTTGGGGCACTTTTCTTCTTTTACGCTGTTTTTTCGACACGGATCGTACGTCGTGAGCCGCGAAAAAGACGACAACCTAATCTGTCACATTTCTATTACCGAATCCCACAGCACCTTGGGCAAGACAACTTCACTTCACGTAGAGGATGGGCCCGTAAACCGAGGGCGTGGGGCTTGGGACCAGGTCTCCGTCGCTCCGGTGCCCATTACTTTTGATCCTTAAGGAGTTACGCTGCGCACAAAATACCGTTGGAAAGCTGTCCGAGAGATCTACGATGGGGGCAGCAAGCTTGTTCAGTTGTGCCTGTTTTCGGAGCCCAAAATTGAACATTTTCATCAGTTTTGGGACACTTTTCTTCTTTTACGCCGTTTTTTCATCCCGGATCGTACGACGTGAGCCTCGAAAAGGACGACAGCCTAATCCATCTCATTTCTATTACTGAATTCCTCGGCACCTTGGGCAAGACAACTTCACTTCATGCAGAGGCTGGGCCTGCAAACCGAGGGCGTGGGGCTTGTGATCAGCTCTCCGTCGCTCCGGTACCCAAAACTTTTGATCCATAAGGAGTTACGCGACGCACAGTATACCGTTGGATAGCTCTCTGAGAGCTCTACGATGGGGGCAGTAAGCCTGCTTGGCTGCGCCTATTTTCAGAGCCCAAAGTTGAACGTTTTCATCAGTTTCAGGACACTTTTCTTCTTTTGCGCTATTTTTTCATCCCGGATCGTGCATCGTGAGCCGCGAAAAGGATGACAAGCTGATCCATCACATTTCTATTACCGAATGCCACAGCACCTTGGGCAAGACAACTTCACTTCAAGTAGATGCTGGGCCCGCAAACTGAGGGCGTGGGGCTTGGGACCAGGTCTCCGCCACTCCAGTACCCATAACTTTTGATCTGTAAGGAGTTACGTGGCGCACAACATACAATTGGAAAGGTATCCGAGAGATCTACGACAAGGGCAGTAAGCCTGCTTAGCTGCGCCTGTTTTCGGAGCCCAAAATTGAACATTTTCATTAGTTTCGAGTCACTTTTCTTCCTTTACGCTATTTTTTCATCCCAAATCGTATGTCGTGAGCCACGAAAAGGATGACAACCGAATCTAACGCATTTCTATTACTGAATCCCACGACACCTTGGGCAAGACAACTTCACTTCATGTAGAGGCTGGGCCAACAAACAGAGGACGTGAGGCTTGTGACCAGGTCTCCGTCCCGTCGGTGCCCATAACATTTGATCCGTAAGGAGTTACGTGGTGCACAACATACCGTTGGAATGCTCTCCGAGAGCTTTACGATGGGGGCAGCGAGCCTGCTCGACTGCGCCTATTTTCAGAGATCAAAGTTGAACGTGTTAATATGTTTCTGGACACTTTTATTATTTTGCGCTGTTTTTCTGTCCCGGATCGCACGTCGTGAGGCGCGAAAAGGAAGACAAGCTAATCCATCACATTTCTATTACCGAATCCTACGACACCTTGGGCAAGACAACTTCACTTCACGTAGAGGCTGGCCCCGCAAACCAAGAGCGTGGGGCTTGGGACTAGGTCTCCGTCACTCCGGTGCCCATAACTTTTGATCCGTAAGGAATTACGCAGCACACAGCATACCGATGGAAAGCTATCCGAGAGATCTATGACGAAGGCAGCAAACCTGCTCGGCTGCGCCTGTTTTCGGAGCCCAAATTTGAACATTTTCATCATTTTTGGGACAATTTTCTTCATCTACGCTGTTTTTTCGTCCCGGATCGTACGTCGTGAGCAGCGAAAAGGACAACAACCTAATCCATCACATTTCTATTATCGAATCCCATGGCACCTTGGGCAAGAAAACTTCACTTCATGAAGAGGCTGTGACCGCAAACCGAGGGCGTGGGGCTTATGACCAGGTCTCTGTCGCTCTGGTGCCCATAACTTTTGATCCGTAAAGATTTACGCAGCGTATAGCATACCGTTGGAAAGCTCTCTGAGAGCTCTACGAGGGGGGTAGCAAGCCTGCTCGGCTACGCCTATTTTCAGAGACCAAAATTGAACATTTTTATCAGTTTCGAGACACTTTTCTTCTTTTATGCTATTTTTTCATCCGGGATTGTACGTCGTGAGCCGCGAAAACGACGACAACCTAATCCAACACATTTCTATTACCGAATACCACGGTACCTTAGGCAAGACAACTTCACTTCACGTAGAGGCTGGGCCCGCAAACCGTGGGCGTGGGGCTTGGGACCAGGTCTCTGTCGCTCCGGTGCCCATAACTTTTGATCCGTAAGGATTTACGCGATGCACAGCATACCGTTAGAATGCTATCGAGAGATCTACGACAGGGGCAGCAAGCCTGGTCGGCTGCGCCTATTTTTGGAGACAAAAATTGAACATTTTCATCAATTTCGGGATACTTTTCTTCTTTTAAGCTATTTTTTCATCCCGGATCGTACGTCGTGAGCCGCGAAAAGGACGACAACCTAATCCATCACATTTTTATTACTGAATCCCATGGCACCTTGGTCAAGAAAACTTCACTTCATGTAGAGGCTGGGCCCACAAACCAAGGGCGTGGGGCTTGTGACCAGGTCTCCATCGCTCCGGTGCCCATAACTTTTGATCTGTAAGGAGTTAAGCGGCGCACAACATACAGTTGGAAAGATCTCTAAGAGCTCTACAACGGGGGGAGCAACCATGCTCTGCTGCACCTGTTTTCGAAGCCCAAAATTAAACATTTTCATCAGTTTTGGGATACTTTTATTCTTTTACGCTGTTTTTTTGACACGGATCGTATGTTGTGAGCCGCGAAAAAGACGACAACCTAATCCATCACATTTCTATTACCGAATCCCACAGCACCTTGGGCAAGACAACTTCACTTCACGTAGAGGTTGGGCCCGCAAACTGAGAGGGTGGGGCTTGGGACCTGGTCTCCGTCACTCCGGTGCCCATAACTTTTGATCCGTAAGGAGTTACGCAGCGCACAGCATACCGTTGGAAAGCTGTTTGAGAGATCTACAACAGGGGTAGCAAGCTTGCTCGTCTATGCCTTTTTTTGGTGTCCAAAATTGAACATTTTCATCAGTTTTGGGACACTTTTCTTCTTTTACGCCGTTTTTTCGTCCCAGATAGTACGACGTGAGCCTCGAAAAGGACGACAACCTAATCCATCTCATTTCTATTACCGAATTTCATGGCACCTTGGGCAAGACAACTTCACTTCATGTAGAGGCTGGGCCTGCAAACTGAGGGTGTGGGGCTTGTGACCAACTCTCCGTCGCTCCGGTTCCCAAAACTTTTGATCCGTAAGGAGTTACGCGATGCACAGTATACCGTTGGAAAGCTCTTCAAGAGCTCTACGATAGGGGCAGCAAGCCTGCTCGGCTGCGCCTATTTTCAAAGCAAAAATTTGAACGTTTTCATTAGTTTCAGGACACTTTTCTTCTTTTGCACTGTTTTTCTGTCCCGGATCGTACGTCGTGAGCCGCGAAAAGGATGACAAGCTAATCCATCACATTTCTATTACCGAATCCCACAACACCTTGGGCAAGACAACTTCACTTCACGTAGATGCTGGGCCCACAAACCGAGGGCGTGGGGCTTGGGACCAGATCTCCGTTGCTCCAGTACCCATAACTTTTGATCCGTAAGGAGTTACGCAGCGCACAACATACCGTTGGAAAGCTATCCGAGAGATCTACGACGGAGGTAGCAAGCTGGCTTAGCTGCGCCTATTTTTGGAGCCCAAAATTGAACATTTTTATTAGTTTCGGGACACTTTTCTTCCTTTACGCTATTTTTTCATCCCGGATCGTACGTCGTGAGCCGCGAAAAGGACGACAACATAATCCAACACATTTCTATTACCGAATCCCACTACACCTTGGGCAAGACAACTTCACTTCATGTAAAGGCTGGGCCAACAAACCGAGGGTGTGGGGCTTGTGACTAGGTCTCCGTCGCTCCGGTGCCCATAACTTTTGATCCGTAAGGAGTTACGCGGCGCACAGTATACCTTTGGAAAGCTCTCCGAGAGCTCTACGACGGGGGCAGCAAGGCTGCTTGGCCGCGCCTATTTTCGGAGATCAAAGTTGAACGTTTTAATTAGTTTTGGGATACTTTTATTCTTTTGCGCTGTTTTTCCATCCCGGATCGCACGGCGTGAGCCCCGAAAAGGACGACAAGCTAATCCATCATATTTCTATTACCAAATCCCATGACACCTTGGGCAAAACAACTTCATTTCACGTAGAGGCTGGCCCAACAAACCGAGGGCTGGGGGCTTGGGACTAGGTCTTCGTCGCTCTGGTGCCCATAACTTTTGATCCGTAAGGAATTACGCGGCGCACAACATACCGATCGAAAGCTATCCGAGAGATCTACGACGAAGGCAGCAAGCCTGCTCGGCTGTACCTGTTTTCAGAGCCCAAAATTGAACAATTTCATCATTTTTGGGATAATTTTCTTCTTCTACGGTGTTTTTTCGTCCTAGATCGTATGTCGTGAGCCGCGAAAAGGACAACAACCTAATCCATCACATTTCTATTACTGAATCCCATGGCACCTTGGGCAAGACAACTTCACTTCATGTAGAGGCTGTGACAGCAAACCGAGGGCGTGGGGCTTGTGACCAAGTCTCCGTCACTCTGGTGCCAATAACTTTTGATCCGTAAGGAGTTACACAGCGTACAGTGTCACACCCCAACCCGGCCTATAAAGGTTAAACTAGGGTGTGATCTAAACATTCAAGTCATGTCTAGTACTTAATCGTTCATGAAAGTTTAACACTTAACGTTTAGCCTAGACTCCACTATTTTTTTGGAAAACCGGCAGCATAACGGCTATAATTGGGCTCTTTAGTTTGACCGAGTTCTCTAAACGCCTCAAATTTCATTTCCAACTAAGATTACTATTTACTATCAATCGAAATGCCTAATAGTTATCTCAAGTCTTGCGATTAATAACTTAGCATGATACTATGTCTCGTTTGTTTGTTAATCCTTGTTACAAACGTACTTGTTGATCTTAGCTTATCAATGAGTACCTGCTTAAGATTGGATGGGTTCATTTTACTTAATCCTTACCTGATACTTCATAATCTTATGATAGATACTAGCCAATAACGATAACAAAATGACCATAGTAGTATCTATCCAGTTATTATCAGTACAAGCCAAAATTAGACCCCAAATTACAACGGGGGTCTTTTACATTACAATAGCAAGCATCATAAGAAATGAAATAGTCTTCGAGCAACATATTGTTCACAAAATGACCATAGTCACGTAAGGCATGTAGGGCAAGCAATCATTCCAAGGAATTATCATTAGGCACGTTGTCCTCGGGTACCTGTTCTTGGTCTTCTTCACCTGAGATGATAAAAGAGGGTGAGTCCTTATGAACTCAGCGAGGGGGGAACGAGAAATAAGTTTTGAAACTTATTTTCCGGTTCAACTTATGAAAAACCCTTTTTGCCAGCATGAATGTATCACAAGTAAGTACATAACGTAATATAAAAGTAAAGGAACAAAATTACCCGTTTTTCCTCCCGAGGTCCTCTAGGAACCAAGCGAGAGTACTTATACACATAGTGAAAAGGATACGGTGAGCTTTTGCTCTCAGTTCATTTCCAGTATCAGTTGTTGCGGCCGACTTCAAATCATCCCCTTATCACGCCAAATGGGTATACTCCGGATGTACCCCGAAATCCTACGACCCAACTCTCTGAAGAAGTCTAGCCCCCAAGTGAGAGAGGGAATTAGACAATGGTAGTCACGGTTGTACCGGCAAGCCCGATGCTGCCCGGTGTGCGTGAACGCTACCACGCCAGAATGAAAGGTTGCAACCTTTTATGCAATGCACATTTATGACATTTAATATATCACATTTGGAGGTCAACAAAGTCGGTTGCCTCCGAGCAGTCATAAGATTGCACATTGACAAGTAAACAAGCGAGGCACGATATGACAGGCAATTTCACTTAAAAAGCACATGGAGTTATATGAGTATTAAACGGGCAGCCATGTAACGCATGTAAATCAAGTCATATAACTCACTTCGAAGTTCACGTAATCAAATAACAAGATTATTCAACATGCAACGACATCTATGTGGATTCGTGTACCAGAAAGGCCTACTTGTCAACATGTAATAATCGAAATCATGTTTAGGGCTATGTGGACAACTACGGGCAGCCTACTAATTACATAATTAAACACGATATTCGTAGGATCAACACTTAGTGAATTTACCTAGTAACTAGGGTTTCAATTCGTGGTTACCCATGCGATTAAGCCCCAAGTCATCTCGTAATTAAGCCCAAACCATGCATTGATTAATTCAAACACCCTCAAGTATTCAAAACAGTCCACACAACATCCAAATGCCACAATCCCAAGCATTTAGTACAACAAGAGAAGCTACAATAATTTTTCTAAGCATATCAATAGGTGAAACCCTCACTGAAATGGACTGTTTTCTCACGATCATTAAGACAAGCAAACAATCTCCAATTCTGACCAAGATGTCAAATTAAAGCTTAAGGAGTGAACTAAATTTAGAAACAAACATCGTATCATTTGGAGTTCGGGTTCAAGAGTTATAGCTAAAACAGTGAGACTACATAAAGTTGTCCAGATTTGCACACATTTCAATGCTTGTCGTTTTTGAGGGCCTTAGGTTCAGATTTAGCCTTAGTCCATTTCTGACAAGAATGTCCAGAACTGAAAAATATAGCTGCAATCCAAATTTCATGCATTTTGGATATCATTTACTAAGTAAAAGCTGGTTCGTTCTACAAGGTCAATGAATCTGCCAAAACCTGCTTCATTTTTCCAGACTTTCCAGATTTGGATACATTTTGATAATTTAACATTTTTAGGACCTTAGAGTCAAAATTAGCTTTGGCCTATTTCTGTGAAAAATGCTCAGAACTGGCAAAACTAGTTACCTACCAATTGCACGCATTTTAAGCATCATTTACCTGGTCAAAATCACCTCGCACCAACAAGGAAGAAAGCTGTCACATACCCGATTTCATCTATCATCACATTCTAGCCAAATATCTTGCCATGCATGTTTACAAAAGCTCATGAACACACATAAATCACAAGTACAGAAGTAAAGATAGACATTTAAGGGCATGCATGTGGTTTTGAAAAGATTTCCAAGAAGTTTTAGCCCTCACCTTAGCAAAACAACAAGAAGATGCACAAGACTCTTGATGGTTGCACAAGATTGACTCTTTTCCTTGCTTAGCCGAGACACCACTCGATTTTTTCTAATTTCCTAAGCCGAAATGGAGGTTCAAAGAGCTTGCATGTGTGTTTCTTGCAACCTAGCTTCCTTAGTCGAGCTCCGTAGCTTCTTGCATGCCTTGATGAACCATGGAGTGATGAAGATAAGCTATGGAGTGTAGAAACTCAGCCAAGGCCGAGAGAGAGAGAGAAGAATGAGAGAGGAATGAGAGGAAATGAAGGAAAATAAAAGAAAATGAAATCTTGATGGGCATAGATGCTTGTGTCGGCCTTGAGCATGTAAATTTCAGACTTTTGTGTCTTCAAGAAGCATTTTGAATTATCTAGTATGGGCATGGAGCTTGTGTTGAGAATATGGAGCTTTGAGGAGGGTTTTGAGCTAATTTTTTTTTATTGCTTTGTGTCATAGAATTGTCATAGAATGTTTAGGAGTAGAATTTGAAATTAAATTGCATACACAAAGCTCCTAGTGGTCGGCCAAAGATGTGCTCAAATCTGAATTTTTTTGCCTTGTTCAAGGCTTATTTTATTGTGTGTTTGGGACATGCAAAGAATAAAGAATAAAAAATAAAGAATATCTAGCTTTTGGTGCAATTTCGTCTTCTAGTGCATTGACTTAGCATTTTAATATTAGTTAGTGGGATTTGTAGGATTAACTAATGATCTAGTGCTTCGTGTAAGATGCTTTCTTGATTAACATGTGGGCACGCTTTCCTAGGTTTAGGGCACACACTACGAGACAAGGTACGAACTACGAGACAAATGCACATTTTCCAAGTAAATGCATGCAACCCTAAATGTATGCACGTAATTCAATACAAGGCATACAAAACGAAACACAATTCTTAACCCTAGGTCAAGGCACACAAATCTATGTTAGGACACATGAAACGAAATATCGCACGCAAATCGAGGTCAGGCCTCACATCCTCCCCTCTTTAAAAGAATTTTGCCCCGAAATTCAATATTACCTTTGAAATAAAGCTGGATACTGTTGCTCTATCTGGTCTCGCCTTTCCCACGTTGCTTCTTCAACTCCATGATGATCCCATAACACTTTCACCATCAGTATGGATTTGTTGCGCAACTCCTGATCTTGCTGGTCTAGGATCCGAACGGGCTTCTCTTCATAAGACAAGTTCTCCCGATGCTGCAACGGCTCTGGCTCCAAGATGTGCGATGGATCAAGGTGATACTTCCGCAGCATCGAAACATGAAAGACGTCGTGAATATTGGAGAGGTTTTGGGGTAGTTCCAGGCGGTACGCCAACTTGCCAACTTTCTCAATTATCTCAAATGGTCCTACAAACCTCGGGCTCAACTTTCCACCCTTGCCGTGTTTAATCAGTCCCCTCTGGGGTGATATCTTCAAGAACACCTTGTCGCCAACCTCAAACTCTTGGCTCCGTCTCCGTCGATCTGCATAACTTTTCTACCTGCTTTGGGCGGTAAGCATCCGTTTCCGGATGAGGTTGATATTATCAACAGTCTTCATAAGTTCAGGTAGAAGGGTCGGGTCAAAAGTCTTCGTTTCACCTACTTCATCCCAGTAAATTGGGGATCGACACTTACATCCATACAATGCCTCAAATGGGGCCATCCCGATAGTGGCCTGATAACTATTATTATAAGCGAATTCCGCTAGAGACAGATATTTCTCCCAACCTTTCCCGAAGTCTAAAACACATGCCCTCAGATATCCTCCAAAATCTGAATAGTTCTCTCAGATTGTCCATCAGTTTGTGGGTGATAAGTCGTGCTGAAACTCAACTTCGTTCCAAAAGCTTCTTGTAATCTCTTCCAAAATCGGGAAGTAAAACGAGGATCCCTATCCGATACAATACTCACAGGCATCCCGTGCAATCTTACAATCTCCACCACATACATATCTCCCAATTTCTCAAGACTATCCTTGTAACACCCCGATCCCTCTCGAGACCGAGAGTTCTATCAATCAATCTATTCACAACCCAATTCCAAACCCGGGCAAAATTTTAGGGAAAGACGGACGAAGTCTCCCCTGTTTCTAGGCAAAATGTAAAACATGTAATAGCATTTAAGTGGACCAGCACCGTGTCCAACCATACAAAACTTCCTCAAGGCCATCCGAGCCTTGGTTCTCAACAACTAAACACAAGTAAATGTACAATTCCAAGTACTCAGACTTTTCTAACTTTTCTTTAAGCAATACAAAACATGCATTAAAGTTAAGCTATACTAACTAGATACATAAACTAACTTATCAAACCACTTCAATAATCTAATAAAACTTAAATTACATTCCTTTTGACATTAAATACATACAATACATGAAACATACATTTTTGCATCTTTGACAACTCAAGCCACATAGCACGCAAGACAACTCTTCAAGCACGAACTTTCACGTAATCACAAACTTTCCAGCTAACATGGTATTTCCTGAAATGTGGTGGTGAGGAGTGAGTATACTCAACACGTATACTCAGTGAGGGCGAGACAGTTATCGAGGTGGAGAGAAAGAAGATCGTGCAATGCAAATAGACACAGTTAAGCAATAAAGTCAATAAGAAAGGATTCAATACAAACGACAATACGATAAACAATCAAAGAAAGCATTAACACAACCATTCAAAGCTATACCACACTTTGAAGGCTATGGTTTACTCATACGAGCAATGTACCATTTCATGAGCGATACATCAATCTCGAGCTTGATGTTGACAACGATGACAATAAGCGCGCAACCACCTTATAACTTTAGTTTGGAATACCTCGGAAGTATCCCATCAATTCTACAACCCAAATTTCCCTGGGAGGCAACCCAAGCGAGAATGGGAATAGGACACGGAGCTAGAGCAACCAACACTGGCAGCCCGAGACTACCCAGAGAGGCCCATCACTCACGCGCCTGACACTATGCAATGCAAGACACGATACAAGGCGATAAACGAGTGATAGCACAACAATACAGTTTAGAGGCGATAAACGAGATATCAAGCATTTACAATCAATAGTAGCATTCAATTAACTTTTCAAGCATAACTATCATTAATAGCAACAAGAACACCAATTAAACAAGTAACAGCAGTTCAAACACGAAAACGATAAATATCACTATTCAATCCCTAACTTCGAAAGGCAATTACGGGCAAACGAGCTACGGAATTAGGAAACCGATTTCACTACATTCACTTAGGCACTACAAGGCACGTTTCTATGTCACTAAACTTCACTTCCTCACCCGAGGCCCGAAAGTCCACCTACTGCGTTTGAACTACAACTATGCTAACCGGTCACTCAATCAACGCCACAACAGCGCCAAAAGTGCTTCTATACCCTCAATTGCAAAACCCCCAACTCAATTCGAGCATGGTCAACTTTTGATCAAACGGCCCCTTTACGTTTCTTTGTCTAATTTCCAATTTTATCAAAGGCCAGTCCGTTTTTATTGCACATTTTATCTTTCTATCACTAATGGCACCTATCCAAATCAAGAAATCGCAATTCGGATCAAAATCTGAAATTCTAGGGTTTACTATTCATAATTCACTATTCATTATTCTTCCCCAATTTCAAATACGCAGTTTCAATCGTAAAAATTGCTAAATAACTATCAAACAATGCTCTACGAACTCAAAGGAAGCTATGTCAAGCAATTACAGGCATTATAACACATTATATATCAAATCTAAAAATTTGACACAAAATTCAAATTCGAATTTAAATTCACAAAAGCGTGAAAACCCTCACAGAGATTGAAGATCAAGATCCGCAAGGACCCGAGCCACGACCCCCGAGCAATTCCACGCATGATTTTGGCTTAAAAATGGAAAATCATTTTTTTTCTTTTCTCCTTAACCTTCGGCCAAGGGAGGACTTAAAGGCCATTTTTCGTTTTGTTTTTTTTGTCAATTTTGTTTAATTTTTGCTATTTAAAAGATGACAAAGCCTCAAGGGCAAAATGGTCATTTTGCAAAGTCAAAATTCAAGTTAAATTGGTCAACTTAGCTTATTTTGATGCCATTTAATCTAATTCAAGTTAAAACAATGCAATTTTAATGAAAACCAACTAAAACTAGCTAAATTAAACTAAAAAAATTATTCACGAAATTCAGAAAATATTTCTCTAACTCTCATTTTCGAAATGCTACGATCAAACGGTCAATAAATGATCGCTAATAAAGTAATGAGCAATAATAGAAAACTATAATTTTTTTGAAAAGTAGAATAGTGGAATAGTTTAAAATTCACTCCGGCTCGGAGTTACTTTCCTCTTTTAATTGAAAACCGAGTAATTTTAATGCGAGACAATTAAAATCGATTATTAAAATAATCAAAACAATCAAAATAATCAATATTCATTTAAAAATAATTGTTTTAACTATTTCTAGAATATTTTAAAGAATTATGAAGTTAATGCTAAGATACAAATAAACAAGTTATAATAAACACGTAATCAAATACGATTAAACACTAACATTTAAGATGACACTTAATTAAATACAATTAAATGCCATTAAATGCATGCCGGGTTCGGGTTATCACATCCTTCCCCCCTTAAAACAATTGCATCCTCGCAATTCTTCTTCTGATAGAACTCAACATCATCTGAAACCCAACTCTGACTAATCTTCATCAGTTGCTGAGCAAGATAGTGAATAAGAATGCTCGTAGGGAAACCCGAATAGAAATCCCAACCAAGAATGCCGAGAAAATACCAACTAAAGACTGAAGCAAAGATACTGTAGATAATATCAACACCACATATTAATGGCAAGAAGAATACCGAAGGAATACCCTATTTACGAATCTCCAATAGAAGTCTAACAAGTACCAAATAAGAAAGTTAAAAGATAGCCAGAGTAGATGCACCTCATGCAGTGCTGATTACCGTAAGTAGACCTAGCTGAAAGTTCTGTAAAAGAATATAGAGAAGAATACCAAAGGCCAATCTCTAAATGAAATCCTCCAATCACTGAGTTCCCACCGCAACATCTTAGTAAAACAGCAAATATAGATTTCCCCTGAGTGGAAAGGCCAAAGGAGAAGCCGTAAACAATACAAGATAATAAGTCCAAGCAGAATTCCAAGTGTAGGATCTTCCAATAAATGCCAATAAGAAAAATACTAGTAGAATGCCCAATAAGAATTCCAAAGAATACTGTAAGTAATATTACACAATAAGTCCGATAGGAATTCCAATTACCAAACCAACTGAGAGATGCCAAAGAAAATAACCAAACAATGCTCCAGTAAGAAAGTAGCAAGGATTGCCCAATAAGTAAGTACTAGATAAATGGCTACTAAGAATTCTAGAGAATACCATTGAAGAATTTCCAATAAGAGATGCCAGTAACACACCAATAAAGACCGAGACACATATACCATAGATAATACTATGCAGTAAGTCCGATTGAATACCCAATAGCCAAGTCTACCAAGAAGTGCCAACAGAAGTTTCAAAGAATACCCCAATAAGAAAACCAAAGAATGCTCCAGAGAACAACCAAATAGAACCCTAAAAGAAGACTACTCTTTCACAACTGTTAAGCACAGAGGAGGACCCTAGAGTTTTGCCAACAACCGAGCTCCAAAGACAAACACCAACTCCCAAATAAAGGCTAATTAAATGCCATTCATTTCCTGCCAATCCATACACTTTGAAAGGCCAGCGGTGAACCACTTTCTTCAGGGGAGAAAGATGACTTACTTACCATTTCCACGGGACATGTATGAATGCCAAGATATCACATTTATACACATGCCTTAAACTATTATGCAAGCAAGTTTACAAAAGAGTTTATTCAACAAAGTCACTCAAGCACGACAATCAAGTCAAGCACAACATAATCAATTCAAATCACGGCATAACCAATTCAAGACATTCCAAGACATACATTACAAGCAATACTTCAAGCAAATAACAATTCACGAGATCAATTCGATTCACGATGCCAATTCGTTACACGAGTAGTCACTTCACTTCACGTAACACACATTTAGCACATAACACATAACTATATCACATAGGTGCATACATTCAAGTCAAGACACACAATCTCACATACAAGCATACACTTTCAAGACACACTTAACAAGCACACATTCAAGGATCACTACCCACCAGACCGAGGACCCTGTCCCGGCTTATGAGCTAAACAAGCTCTGATACCACCTGTAACACCCCGATCCCTCTCAAGACCGGGAGTTCTATCAATCAATCTATTCACAACCCAATTCCAAACCCGGGCAAAATTTTAAGGAAAGACGGACGAAGTCTCCCTTGTTTCTAGGCAAAATGTAAAACTTGTAATAGCATATAAGTGGACCAGCACCGTGTCCAACCATACAAAACTTCCTCTAGGCCATCCGAGCCTTGGTTCTCAACAACTAAACACAAGTAAATGTACAATTCCAAGTACCCAGACTTTTTCTAACTTTTCTTTAAGCAATACAAAACATGCATTAAAGTTAAGCTATACTAACTAGATACATAAACTAACTTATCAAACCACTTCAATAATCTAATAAAACTTTGCATACAATTGATGCTCTCGAAGTTTCTACAGTACCAACCGCAGATGTTGTTCATGCTCAGCCTCGGATTTCAAGTATACCAAAATATCATCAATGAAGATCACCACAAATTGGTCCAAGTATGGTTGAAACACCCTGTGCATCAAATCCATAAAAGCTGCAGGGGCATTGGTTAGTCCAAATGGCATCACCACATATTCATAATGCCCATATCTTGTCCTGAAAGCCATTTTAGGCACATCCTCCTTTTTGATTTGCAACTGATAGAACCCTTGCCTCAAGTTGAGTTTTGAATACACTTTGGCTCCTTGAAGTTGATCAAACAACTCTTCGATCAGTGGAAGTAGGTATTTATTCTTGACAGTCACTTGGTTCAATCCTTGGTAATCGATGCATAGCCTTAGCGTTCCGTCTTTCTTCTTTACAAATAGGACTGGCGCACACCACGGAGAAGAACTTGGTTGAACAAACCCCTTCTTCAACAATCTTCTTTTTCAGCTTTGGCTCATTAGGAACACAAATTCGATTCCTAAACCTCCAAATACCATCATTATGAAACTTGAAATCTGTGTTGCTTTCTTTAATCTTCTGAAACTATTGGTCCTTCTGTTGAGCCTCTCGTAATTCAGACAACAAAGTCGATTGAACTTGTGTAGTGGCAAAAAGTAACCCTTTTTGAGTCAATTGTGGTTTCCACAAAAATGCTTCCTCCAACAACTCCTGCACCTTGACTTCCAGTTTTGCCATGCTCACTTTCCTACTTAAGGCATCTGCAACTACATTTGTTTTACCGGGCACATAATTGATTGTGCAGTTATAATCATCCACAAGCTCCATCCACCGCCTTTGCCTCATATTCAACTCTTTTTTTGAGAACAAGTATTTCAAGCTCTTGTGATCAGTAAACACCTCGAACTTGTTACCCCACAAATAGTGCCTCCATTTCTTGAGTGCAAAAATAATAGCCGCTAACTCTAAATCATGCGTCGGGTAGTTCAATTCATACGACTTCGGTTTCCTAGAAGCATACGCAATCACTCTACCATTTTGCATCAACACACAACCTAGTCCTTCCTTCGAAGCATCACTATAGATTACAAAACCTTGACTCCCTTTAGGCAATGCAAGAACAGGTGCGGTAGTCAATCTTTTCTTCAATTCTTGGAAGCTGTTCTCACACTTGTCATCCCACACGAACTTTGTTTTCTTTTGAGTGAGCTTTGTAAGCAGTCCTGCGATCTTTGAGAAATCCTTCACGAACCTCCGATAATAGCCAGCAAGACCGAGGAAACTCCGAACCTCCGTAACATTTTTCGGCTTCTTCCAAGACATCACCGCTTCTATCTTTGCTGGATCCACTACTATTCCCTCTTGGGATATGATATGCCCCAAAAATGCAATTTGTTGCAACCAAAATTCGCACTTGCTAAACTTTGCATACAATTGATGCTCTCGAAGTTTCTGCAATACGAATCGCAGATGTTGTTCATGCTCAACCTCGGATTTCGAATATACCAAAATATCATCAATGAAGATCACCACAAATTGGTCCAAGTAGGGTTGAAACATCTTGTGCATCAAATCCATAAAAACTGCAGGGGCATTGGTTAGTCCAAATGGCATCACTACATATTCATAATGCACATATCTTGTCCTGAAAGCCGTTTTAGGCACATTCTCCTTTTTGATCCGCAACTGATAGTACCCTTGCCTCAAGTCGAGTTTTGAATACACTTTGGCTCCTTGAAGTTGATCAAACAACTCGTCGATCAGTTGAAGTAGGTATTTATTCTTGACAGTCACTTGGTTCAATCCTCGGTAATCGATGCATAGCCTCAGCGTTCCGTCTTTCTTCTTTACAAATAGGACTGGCGCACCCCACGGAGAAGAACTTGGTTGAACAAAGCCCTTCTTCAACAATCCTTGCAATTGGTCCTTCAATTCTTGTAGCTCGACCAGTGCCATATGATAGGGAGCTTTAGATATCAGCTGGGTGCCAGGCAGTAACTCTATAATGAACTCGATCTCCCGATTTGGGGGTAAACCGGGCAATTCTTCTAGAAACACCTCTGCATAATCTTTGATCACTAGCATTTCCTCCAACTTAGCTTTGTCCGACGGCTTGTTAATGAGGTAAGCTAAGTATCCACTACATCCCTTTCTCAAGGACTTCACTACTTTCGTAGATGAAATGATGGAACTCCCGGTGAAATCTCTTCGACACATTACCTCCAGTATTGGTTGACCAGGTACCTGGAACGTTACAATCTTTGTCTAGCAATCTAATTGGGTATGATGCTTTGCCAACCAGTCCATCCCTAAAATGACTTCATAGTCTCGAAAGGGTAATATAATAAGATTGGCCGAGAATTCCCTATCTTTAATTTGGATTTTACATGCTTTACAAGCTGAGCTAGTAACAAGTTTAGAACCCATCATTCCTGTTGTTGTTGTTGTTTGCTTCACGTGCATCTTGACGTTCCATCACTCGCGACACGCGATCCATGGCATTTGCCATCATGTTAAACATAGCTATGCCGAGATTAGTTTGATAAGCATCTCTGGTCTCTTGGGGCTCACCGCTCCTATTAGTAGTGCAGGTACTAGGGCCAGCCATCTATAGGCACAGATTACGATGCACAATTTATTGAAATACGACAAACAAGAATTTAATGCATAAGATATGCAACATAATATAGATACACAATTCTAGAAACAATTAAGACATGTTAATCACTTAAGCACATAGAACATAGAAGGCACAATTAACATTATCATACAATAACATATAGAAAAGTCATCCTAATTACCTTAGGGCTTCTACCCATGGTCCGAGAGTTCAACCCGGCTTAAGCAATCTAAGCTCTGATACCATTCTTTCTATAAGTTGTCATGCCCCAACCCGGCCTATAAAGGTTAGACTAAGGTGTGATCTAAACATTCAAGTCGTGCCTCGGACTTAATCGTTCATGAAAGTTTAACACTTAACGTTTAGCCTAGACTCCACAATTTTTTCCAGAAAATCGATAGCATAACAGTTGTAATTGGGCTCTTTCGTTTGACCGAGTTCTCTAAACGCCTCAAATTTCATTTCCAACTAAGATTACTATTTACCATCAATCGAAACGCCTACTAGTTATCTCGAGTCTCGTAATTAATAACCTAGCATGATACTATGTCTCGTTTGTTTGTTAATCCTTGTTACAAATGTACCTGTTGATCTTAGCTTATCAATGAGTACCTACTTAAAATTGGATGGGTTCATTTTACTTAATCCTTACCTGATACTTCATAATCCTATGATAGATACTAGCCAATAACGATAGCAAAACGACCATAGTAGTGTCTATCTAGTTATTATCAGTACAAACCAAAATTAGACCCTAAATTACAACGGGGGTCTTTTACATTACAATAGCAAACATCATAAGAAATGAAATAGTCTTTGAGCAATATATTGTTCACAAAATGGCCATAGTCACGTAAGGCACGTAGGGCAAGCAATTATTCCAAGGAATCATCGTTAGACACGTCGTCCTCAGGTACCTGTTCTTGGTCTTCTTCACCTGAGATGATAAAAGAATGTGAGTCCTTATGAACTCAGCGAGGCGGGAACGAGAAATAAGTTTTGAAACTCATTTTTCGGTTCAACTTATGAAAAACACTTTTTGCAAGCATGAATGTATCACAAGTAAGTACATAACATAATGTAAAAGTAAAGGAACACAATTACCCGTCTTTCCTCCCTGAGGTCCTCTAGGAACCAAGCGAGAGTACTTAAACACATAGTGAAAAGGATACGGTGAGCTTTTGCTCTCAGTTCATTTCCAGTATCAGTTGTTGCGGCCGACTTCAAATCATCCCCTTATCACGCCAAATGGGTGTACTCCGGATGTACCCCGAAATCCTACGACCCAACTATCTGAGGAAGTCTAGCCCCCAAACGAGAGAGGGAATTGGACAATGGTAGTCACGGTTGCACCGGCAAGCCCGATGCCGCTCGGTGTGCGTGAACGCTACCACGCCAGAATGAAAGGTTGTAACCTTGTATGCAATACACATTTATGACATTTAATATATCACATTTGGAGGTCAACAAAGTCGGTTGCCTCCGAGCAGTCATAAGATTGCACATTGACAAGTAAACAAGCGAGGCACGATATGACAGACAATTTCACTTAAAAAGCACATGGAGTTATATGAGTATTAAACGGGCAGCATGTAATGCATGTAAATCAAGTCATATAACTCACTTCGAAGTTCACATAATCAAATAACAAGATTATTCAACATGCTACGACATCTACATGGATCCGTGTGCTAGAAAGGCCTGCTTGTCAACATGTAATCATCGAAATCATGTTTAGGGCTATGAGGGAAACTACAGGCAGCCTACTAATTACATAATTAAACATGATATTTGTAGGATCAACACTTAGCGAATTTACCTAGTCACTAGGGTTTCAATTCGTGCTTACCCGTGCGATTAAGCCCCAAGTCATCTCGTAATTAAGCTCAAGCCATGCATTGATTAATTAAAACACCCTCAAGTATTCAAAACAGTCCACACAACATCCAAATTCCACAATCCCAAGCATTTAGTACAACAAGAGAAG
Source organism: Ehretia macrophylla (assembly GCA_037974665.1). Taxonomy (NCBI): domain Eukaryota; kingdom Viridiplantae; phylum Streptophyta; class Magnoliopsida; order Boraginales; family Ehretiaceae; genus Ehretia; species Ehretia macrophylla. Next base: position 25,745,302 of record CM075780.1, read on the forward strand.
CTACAATAATTTTTCTAAGCATATCAATAGGTGAAACCCTCACTGCATTGGACTGTATTCTCACGATCATTAAGACAAGAAAAAAATCTCCAATTCCAGTGAACAAGATTTCAAATTAAAGCTTAAGGAGTGAACTAAATTTAGAAACAAACCTCGAATCATTTGGAGTTCGGGTTCAAGAGTTATAGCCAAAACAGTGAGACTACACAAAACTGTCCAAATTTGCATTCATTTCAATGCTTGTCGATTTTGAGGGCCTTAGGGTCAGATTTAGCCTTAGTCCATTTCTGACAAAAATGTCCAGAACTGAAAAATCTAGTTGCACTCAAAATTTCATGAATTTTGGATATCATTTACTAAGTCAAAATGGATTCGTTCTACAAGGTCAGTGAATCTGCCAAAACCTGCTTCATTTTTCCAGACTTTTCAGATTTGGACACATTTTGATAATTTTCCATTTTGAGGACCTTAGACTCAAAATTAGCTTTGGCCTATTTCTGAGAAAAATGCTTAGAACTGGAAAAAATAGTTACCTACCAATTTTCACGCATTTTCAACATCATTTACTTGGTCAAAATCACCTTGCACCATCAAGATAGAAGACTATCCCATACGTGATTTCATCTATCATCACATTCTAGCCAAATATCTTGCCATGCATGTTTATAAAAGCTCATGAACACACATATATCACAAGTACAGAGGTAAAAATAGACATTCGAAAGCATGCATGTGGTTTTTAAAAGATTTTCAAGAAGTTTTAGCCCTCACCTTAGCAAGACAACAAGAAGATGCACAAGACTCTTGATGGTTGCACAAGATTGACTCTTTTCCTTGCTTAGCCGAGACACCACTCTATTTTCTCTAATTTCCTAGCTTAGTAACCAAGTTCTTAGTAGGTGCATGTGGTTAGAACAAGAAGAAAATAAATGGAAGCTAGCAAACTCACCTAAGCCGAAATGGAGGTTCAAAGAGCTTGCATGTGTGTTTCTTGCAACCTAGCTTGCTTAGTTGAGCTCCCTAGCTTCTTGCATGCCTTGATGAACCATGGAGTGATGAAGATAAGCTATGGAGTGTAGAAACTCAGCCAAGGCCGAGAGAGAGAGAGAGAAGAATGAGAAAGGAACGAGAGGAAATGAAGGAAAATAAAAGAAAATGAAAGCTTGATGGGCTTAGATGCTTGTGTCGGCCTTGAGCATGTAAATTTCATACTTTTGTGTCTTCAAGAAGCATTTTGAATTATCTAGTATGGGCATGGAGCTTGTGTCGAGAATATGGAGCTTTGAGGAGGGTTTTGAGCTAATTTTTTTATTGCATTGTGTCATAGAATTGTCATAGAATGTTTAGGAGTAGAATTTGAAATTAAATTGCATGCACAAAGCTCCTAGTGGTCGGCCAAAGATGTGCTCAAATCTGAATTTTTTGGTCTTGTTCAAGGCTTATTTTTTTGTGTGTTTGGGACATGCAAAGAATAAAGAATAAAGAATAAAGAATATCTAACTTTTGGTGCAATTTCGTCTTCTAGTGCATTGACTTAGCATTTTAATATTAGTTAGTGGGATTTGTAGGATTAACTAATGATCTAGTGCTTCGTGTAAGATGCTTTCTTGATTAACGTGTGGGCACGTTTTCCTAGGTTTAGGGCACACACTACGAGACAAGGCACAAACTACGAGACAAATGCACATTTTCTAAGTAAATGCACGCAACCCTAAATGTATGCATGTAATTCAATACAAGGCATACAAAACGAAACAAAATTCTTAACCCTAGGTCAAGGCACGCAAATCTATGTTAGGGCACACGAAATGAAATATCGAACGCAAATCGAGGTCGGGCCTCACACGCTGCTTGTCACGCCCCAACCAAGGTTAGACTAGGGTGTGATCTAATCATTCAAGTCATATCACGTACTTAATCATTCAAAAGGGTTTACACTTAACGTTTTAGCCTAAACTCTGCAATTTTTCCAAAAAATCGGCAGCATAACGACTGTAATAGGGCTCTTTAGTTTGATCTAATTCTCAAAACGCCTCAAAATTTCCAATCTCAATTTCATTTCCAACAAAGATTACTATTTATCATCAATTGAAACGCCTACTGGTTGTCTCGAAGTCTCGTTTGATTAATATATAGCATGATATTATGTCTCATTTGTTTGTTCATCCTTGTTACAAACGTACTTGTTGATCTTAGCTTATCAATGAGTACCTGCTTAAGATTGGATGTGTTCGTTTTACTTAATCCTTACATGATACTTCATAATCCTATGATAGATACTAGCCAATAACGATAGAAAAACGACCACAGTAGTGTCTATCTAGTTATTATCAGTACAAACCAAAATTAGACCCCAAATTACAACGGGGGTCTTTTACATTACAATAGCAAGCATCATAAGAAATAAAATAGTCTTCAAGCAACATATTGTTCACAAAATGGCCATAGTCACGTAAGGCACGTAGGGCAAGCAATCATTCCAAGGAATCATCGTTAGGCACGTCGTCCTCGGGTACCTGTTCTTGGTCTTCTTCACCTGAGATGATAAAAGAGGGTGAGTCCTTATGAACTCAGCGAGGAGGGGGAGAAGAAATAAGTTTTGAAACTCATTTTCCGGTTCAACTTATGAAAAACCCTTTTTACAAGCATGAATGTATCACAAGTAAGTACATAACGTAATATAAAAGTAAAGGAACACAATTACCCGTCTTTCCTCTAGGAACCAAGCGAGAGTACTTATACACATAGTGAAAAGGATACGGTAAGCTTTTGCTCTCAGTTCATGTCAGTATCAGTTGTTGCAGCCGACTTCAAATCATCCCCTTATCACGCCAAATGGGTGTACTCTGGATGTACCCCGAAATCCTACGACCCAACTCTCCGAGGAAGTGTAGCCCCCAAGCAAGAGAGGGAATTGGACAATGGTAGTCACGGTTGCACCGGCAAGCCCGATGCCGCCCGGTGTGCATGAACGCTACCATGCCAGAATGAAAGGTTGCAACCTTGTATGCAATGCACATTTATGACATTTAATATTTCACATTTGGAGGACAACAAAGTAGGTTGCCTCCGAGTAGTCATAAGATTGCACATTGACAGTTGAACACGCGAGGCACGATAAGACAAGTAATTTCACTTGAAAAGCACATGGAGTTATATGAACATTAAACGGGCAACCATGTAACGCATGTAAATCAAGTCATATAACTCATTTTAAAGTTCATGTAATCAAATAATAAGATTATTCAACATGCAACGACGTCCTCGTGGAACCGGGTACAAGAAAGGCCTACTTGTCAATATATAATCATCAAAATCATGTTTAGGGTTATGAGGGCAACTACGGGTAGCCTACTAATTTCATAATCATACACAATATCCATAAGATCAACAACTTAGCGAATTTACCTAGTCACTAGGGTTTCAATTCGTGCTTACCCGAGCAATTAAGTCCCAAGTCATCTCGTAATTAAACTCAAGCCACGCATTGATTAATTCAAACACCCTTAAGTATTCAGAACATTCCACACAACATGCAAATGCCACAATCTCAAGCATTTAATACAACAAGAGAAGCTACAATAATTTTTCTAAGCATATCACTAAGTGAAACCCTCACTGCAATGGACTGTATTCTCACAATCATTAAAACAAGCCAAAAATCTCCAATTCTAGTGAATAAGATGTCAAATTAAAGCTTAATGAGTGAACTAAATTCAGAAACAAACCTCGCATCATTTGGAGTTCGGGTTCAATAGTTATAGCCAAAAAAGTGAGACTACACAAAACTGTCCAGATTTGCACACATTTCAATACTTGTCGTTTTTGAGGGCCTTAGGGTCAGATTTAGCCTTAGTCCATTTCTGACAAAAATTTCCAGAACTGAAAAATCTAGTAGCACACCAAATTTCATGCATTTTTGATATCATTTACTAAGTAAAAACCGGTTTGTTCTACAAGGTCAGTGAATCTGCCAAAACCTGCTTCATTTTTCCAGACTTTCCAGATTTGGACACATTTTGGTATTTTGCCATTTTGAGGACCTTAGAGTCAAACTTAGCTTTGACCTATTTCTGCGAAACATGTTTAGAACTGGCAAAAATAGTTACCTACCAATTTTCACACATTTTCAACATCATTTACCTAGCCAAAATCACCTCACACCAACAAGACAGAAGGCTGTCACATACACGATTTCATCTATCATCACATTCTAGCCAAGAATCTTGCCATGCATATTTATAAAAGCTCATGACCACACATATATCTCAAGTACAGAAGTAAAGATAGACATTTAAGGGCATGCATGTGGTTTTTTGAAAGATTTTCAAGAAGTTTTAGCCATCACCTTAGCAAAACAACAAGAAGATGCACAAGACTCTTGATGGTTGCACAAGATTGACTCTTTTCCTTGCTTAGCCGAGATACCACTCGATTTTCTCTAATTTCCTAAGTTAGTTACCAAGTTCTTAGTAGGTGCATGTGGTTAGAACAAGAAGAAAAGAAATGGAAGCTAGCAAACTCACCTAAACCGAAATGGAGGTTCAAAGAGCTTGCATGTGTGTCTTTTGCACTCTAGCTTTGCTTGGTCGAGTTCCTTGGTTGCTTGGAAGTCTTGAAGAGCCTTAGGATGAAGAACTTAGCTATGGAGTCTACAATATTCAGCTAGGGCCGAGAGAGAGAGAGAAGAATGAGAGGGAGAGAGAGAAATGTGAGAAAGAAAGAAAGAATGAAAGAAAAAAATGAAAGGCTTTGAAGAGAATGATGCATATGTCGGCCTAGGGCCTTGCAAATTCAGATTTTTGTGTCTTCAAGGAGCATTTTTTGAATCCTTAGCATGGGCAATTGAGAATGGGTCGAGAATGGTGCATTGGGGAGAGTTTTTGAGCCATTTTTTTTATGCATTGTGTCATTAAATTGTCATAGAATGTTTGAGGAATAAATTTTGAAATTGGATTGCATGCTCAAAGCTCCTAGTGGTCGGCCAACGCTTGTGCAAAATCTGAATTTTTTGTCTTGTTCAAGGCTTATTTTATTGTGTGTTTGGGATATGCAAAGAATAAAGAATAAAGAATGTCTAGCTTTTTGTGAGATTTTGTCTTCTAGTGGGTTGAATTAGTAACTTAATATTAGTTAGTGGGATTTGTAGGATTAATTAATGACCTAGTGCTTCATGTAAGATGCTTTCTTGATTAGCATGAGGGCACGCTTTCCTAGGTTTAGGGCACACACTACGAGGTAGGGCACGAACTACGAGATGAATGCACGTTTCCCAAGTAAATGCATGCAACCCTAAATGAATGCACGTAATTCAATGCAAGGCACACAAAATGAAACACAATTCTTAAACCTAGGTCAAAGCACACAAATCTAGGTCGGGCCTCACATCCTCCCCTCCTTAAAAGAATTTCATCCCGAAATTCAATATTACCTTTGAAATAAAGCTGGATACTATTGCTCTATCTGGTCTCGCCTTTCCCACGTTGCTTCTTCAACTCCATGATGATCCCACAACACTTTCACCATCGGTATGGATTTGTTGCGCAACTCCCGATCTTGCTTGTCTAGGATCCAAATGGGCTTCTCTTCATAAGACAAGTTCTCCTGAAGCTACAACGGCTCTGGCTTCAAGATATGCGATGGATCAGGATGATACCTCCGTAGCATTGAAACGTGAAGGACGTCGTGAATATTTGAGAGGTTTTGGGGTAGTTCCAGGCGATACGCCAACTTGCCAACCTTCTCAATTATCTCAAATGGTCCTACAAATCTCGGGCTCAACTTTCCACCCTTGCCATGTTTAATCAGTCCCCTCCGGGGTGATATCTTCAAGAACACCTTGTCGCCGACCTTAAACTCTAGGCTCCGTCTCCGTCGGTCTGCATAACTTTTCTGCCTGCTTTGGGCGGTAAGCATCCGTTTTCGGATGAGGTGGATATTATCAACAGTCTTCATAAGTTCAGGTAGAAGGGTCAGGTCAAAAGTCTTCGTCTCACCTACTTCATCCCAGTAAATTGGGGATTGACACTTACGTCCATACAATGCCTTAAATGGGGCCATCCCAATAGTGGCCTGATAGCTATTATTATAAGTAAACTCCGCTAGAGACAGATATTTCTCCCAACCTTTCCCGAAGTCTAAAACACACGCCCTCAGCATATACTCTAGAATCTGAATAGTTCTCTCAGATTGTCCATCAGTCTGAGGGTGATAAGTCGTGCTGAAACTCAACTTCGTTCCCAAAGCTTCTTGCAGTCTCTTCCAAAATCGGGAAGTAAAACGAGGATCCCTATCCGATACAATACTCACAGGCATCCCGTGCAATCTTACAATCTCCGCCACATACACGTCTCCCAATTTCTCAGGACTATCCTCCTTGTTCATCGGTAAGAAGTATGCTGACTTGGTCAATCTATCCACTATGACCCAAACGGCGTCATGACCCTTTTGTGACCTGGGCAGGTCCATAACAAAGTCCATAGTTATATGTTCCCATTTCCATTGAGGAATCTCCAACGGCTGAAGTAAACCTGCTGGTCGTTGATGTTCCGCTTTGACTCTCTGGCAAGTCAAACACCGTGCCACAAACCCCGCGATCTCTCTCTTCATGTTATTCCACCAATAGTGTTGCTTCAAATCTCAGTACATCTTTGTTCCGCCGGGGTGAATAGTGTATCTTGAATTATGGGCTTCTTTAAGAATCTTCTTTTTCAACTCTGGATCATTAGGAACACAAATCCGATTCCTAAACCTCCAAATACCATCATCATGAAACTTGAAATCTGTGTTGCTTTCTTTAATCTTCTGAAACTGTTGGTCCTTCTGTTGAGCCTCTCGTAATTCAGACAACAAGGTCGATTGAACTTGTGTAGTGGCAAAAAGTAACCCCTTTTTAGTCAATTATGGTTTCCACAAAAATGTTTCCTCCAACAACTCCTGCACCTTGACTTCCAGTTTTGCGATGCTCACTTTCCTACTTAAGGCATCTGCAACTACATTTGCTTTACCGGGCACATAATAGATTGTGCAGTTATAATCATCCAAAAGCTCCATCCACCGCATTTGCCTAATATTCAACTCTTTTTTTGAGAACAAGTATTTCAAGCTCTTGTGATCAGTAAACACCTCGAACTTGTTACCCCACAGATAGTGCCTCCATTTCTTGAGTGCAAATACAATAGCCGCTAACTCCAAATCATGCATCGGGTAGTTCAATTCATACGGCTTCGGTTTCCTAGAAGCATACGCAATCACTCTACCATTTTGCATCAACACACAACCTAGTCCTTCCTTCGAAGCATCACTATAGATTACAAAACCTTGACTCCCTTCAGGCAATGCAAGAACAGGTGCGGTAGTCAAGCTTTTCTTCAATTCTTGGAAGCTGTTCTCACACTTGTCATCCCACACGAACTTTGTTTTCTTTTGAGTGAGCTTTGTAAGCTGTCCTACGATCTTTGAGAAATCCTTCACGAACCTCCGATAATAGCCAGCTTGACCGAGGAAACTCCGAACCTCCGTAACATTTTCCGGCTTCTTCCAAGATATCACCGCTTCTATCTTTGCTGGATCCACTACTATTCCCTCTTGGGATATGATATGCCCCAAAAATGCAATCTACTGCAACCAAAATTCGTACTTGCTAAACTTTGCATACATTGATGCTCTCGAAGTTTCTGCAATACCAATCGCAGATGTTGTTCATGCTCAACCTCAGATTTCGAGTATACCAAAATATCATCAATGAAGATCACCACAAATTGGTCCAAGTAGGGTTGAAACACCCTGTGCATCAAATCCATAAAAGCTGCATGGGCATTGGTTAGTCCAAATGGCATCACCACATATTCATAATGCCCATATCTTGTCCTGAAAGTCGTTTTAGGCACATCCTCCTTTTTGATCCGCAACTGATAGTACCCTTGCCTCAAGTCGAGTTTCGAATACACTTTGGCTCCTTGAAGTTGATCAAATAACTCGTTGATCAGTGGAAGTGGGTATTTATTCTTGACAGTCACTTGGTTCAATCCTCGGTAATCGATGCATAGCCTCAACGTTCCGTCTTTCTTCTTTACAAATAGGACTGGTACACCCCATGGAGAAGAACTTGGTTAAACAAACCTTTTCTTCAACAATCCTTGCAATTGGTCTTTGAATTCATGTAGAGGATGGGCTTGCAAACCGAGGGCGTGCAGCTTGTGACCAGGTATCCGTTGCTCCGGTGCCTATAACTTTTGATACGTAAGGAGTTACGCGGCGCACAGCTTACCGTTCGAAAGCTCCCCGAGAGCTCTACGACGGGGCCAACAAGCTTGCTCGGCTGCGCCTATTTTCAGAGCCCAAAATCGAACATTTTCATCAGTTTTAGGACACTTTTCTTCTTTTGGGCTGTTTTTCCACCCGGATCGTACGTCGTGAGCCGTGAAAAGGACGACAACCTAATCCATCACATTTCTATTACTGAATCCCACGACACCTTGGGCAAGACAACTTCACTTCACGTAGAGGCTAGGCCCGTAAACCGAGGGCGTGGTGCTTATGACCAAGTATCCGTCGCTCCGGTGCCCATAACTTTTGATCCGTAAGGAGTTAAGCGGCGCACAGCATACCGTTGGAAAGCTCTCCGAGAGCTCTACAATAAGGACAACAAGCCTACTCAGCTACACCTATTTTCACAGACAAAAATCAAACGTTTTCATCAATTTTAGGACACTTTTCTTCTTTTGCGCTGTTTTTCCGTCCCAGATCATACGTCGTGAGCCGTGATATAGACGACAACCTAATCCATCACATTTCTATTACCGAATCCCATGGCACCTTGGGTAAGACAATTTCACTTCACGTAGAGGTTGGGCCAGCAAACCGAGGGCGTGGGGCTTGTGACTAGGTATTCGTCGCTCTGATGCACATAACTTTTGATCGGTAAGGAGTTATGCGGCGCACAGCATACCGTTGGAAAGCTCTCCGAGAGCTCTACGACTGGGACAACAAGCCTGCTAGGCCGCACCAATTTTTCAGAGCCCAAAATTGAATGTTTTCATTAGTTTTATGACACATTTCTTCTTTTGCGCTATTTTTTCGTCCCGGATTGTACGTCGTGAGCCGCAAAAAAGAGGACTACCTAATCCATCAAATTTCTAATACCGAATCCCACGGCACCTTGGAAAGACAACTTCACTTCACGTAGAGGTTGGGCCCGCAAACCAAGGGCATTGGACTTGTGACTAGGTATCCGTCACTCTGGTGCCTATAACTTTTGATCCGTAAGGAGTTACGCGTCGCACAGCATACCGTTGGAAAGCTCTCTGAGAGCTCTATGACGGGAGCAGCAAGCTTGCTTGGCTGCCCCAGTTTTGGAGCCCAAACTCGAATGTTTTCATCAGTTTCGAGACACTTTTCTTCTTTTGTGCTGTTTTTCAATCCTGGATCGTACGTCGTGAGCCGCGAAAAGGACGACAACCTAATTCATCACATTTCTATTACCAAATCCCACGGTACCTTGGGCAAGACAACTTCACTTCACGCAGAGGCTGGGCCCGCAAACCGAGGGCGTGGGGCTTGTGACCAGGTATCTGTCGCTCCGATGCCAATAACTTTTGTTCCGTAAGGAGTTACGCGGTGCAAAGGATACGGTTGGATAGCTCTCCGAGAGCTCTATGACTGGGACAGCAAGTCTGCTCGGCTACACCTATTTTCGGAGCCCAAAATCAAATATTTTCATTAGTTTTAGGATACTTTTCTTCTTTTGCGCTGTTTTTCTGTCCCGGATCGTACGTCATGAGCCGCAAAAACGACAACAACCTAATCCATCACATTTCTATTACTGAATCCCATGGCACCTTGGGCAATACAACTTCACTTCACGTAGAGGCTGGGCCCACAAACCGAGGGCGTAGGGGCTTTTGGCCAGGTATCCGTCGCTCCGGTGCCCATAACTTTTGATCCGTAAGGAGTTACGCAGCGCACAGCATATCGTTGGAAAGCTCTCCAAGAGCTCTACGACGGGGACAATAAACAAGCTAGGCTGCGCATATTTTCAAGCCTAAAATTGAACGTTTTCATCAGTTTTGGGACACTTTTCTTCGTTTGCACAGTTTTTCACCCTGAATCGTACGTCATGTACCGCGAAAAGGACGACAACCTAATCCATCACATTTCTATTAAAGAATCCCATAGCACCTTGGGCAAGACAACTTCACTTCACGTAGAGGCTGGGTCCGCAAACCGAGGGCGTGGGGCTTGTGACCAAGTATTCGTCGCTCCGATGCCCATAACTTTTGATCCGTAAGGAGTTATACGGCGCACAACATACCGTTGGAAAGCTCTCCGAGAGCTCTACGATCGGGACGTCAAGCCTGCTCGGTTGCGCCTATTTTCGTAGACCAAAATTGAACGTTTTCAATTGTTTCAGGACACTTTTCTTCTTTTGCCCTATTTTTCCGTCCTAGATCGTACGTCGTGAGCCGCAAAAAAGACGACAACCTAATCCATCACATTTCTATTACCGAATCCAATGGCACCTTGGGCAAGACAACTTCACGTCACGTACAGGCTAGGCCTGCAAACCGAGGGCGTAGTGCTTGTGACCAGGTATCCGTCGCTCCGGTGCCCATAACTTTTGATCCGTAAAGAGTTACACGGGGCACAGCAAACCGTTAGAAAGCTCTCCGAGAGCTCTACGACAAAGACAACAAGCCTTCTTGGCTTCGCCTATTTTCAGAGCCCAAAATCAAACATTTTTATCAGTTTCAGGACACTTTTCTTCTTTTGTGCTGTTTTTTCGTCCCGGATCGTACGTCGTGACCCGCGAAAAGGAAGACAACCTAATCAATCACATTTCTATTACCAAATCCCACGGCACCTTGGGCAAGACAACTTCACTTCACATAGAGGCTGGGCCCATAAACCGAGGTCCTGGGGATTGTGACCAGGTATCTGTCGCTCCGGTGCGCATAACTTTTGATCCGTAAAGAGTTACGCGGCGTACAGCATACCGTTGGAAAGCTCTCTGAGAGCTCTACAATGGCTCTAGCAAGCTTGCTTTGCTATGGCTATTTTCAGAGCCCAAAATCGAACATTTTCATCAGTTTTGGGATATTTTTCTTCTTTTGCGCTATTTTTCCGTTCTGGATCGTACGTTGTGAGTCGCGAAAAGGACGACAACCTAATCCATCACATTTCTATTACCGAATCCCATGGCACCTTGGGCAAGATAACTTCGCTTCACGTTGAGGCTGGGCCCACAAACCGAGAGCATAGGGCTTGGGACCAGGTCTCCGTCGCTCCGGTGCCCATAACTTTTGATATGTAAGGAGTTACGTGGCGCACAACAAACTGTTGGAAAGCTCTCCGAGTGCTCTACGACGGGGGCAGCAAGGCTACTCGGCTGCATTTGCTTTCGAAGCCCAAAATTGATGGTTTTCACAAGTTTCGGGATACTTTTCTTCTTTCGTGTTGTTTTTCCATCCTGGATCGTATGTCGTGAGCAGCGAAAAGGACGACAACCTAATCCATCGTATTTCTATTACCGAATCCCACGGTACCTTGGGCAAGACAACTTCACTTCACGTAGAGGCTGGGCTTGCAAACCTAGGGCGTGGGGCTTGTGACTAGGTATCTGTCGCTCCGGTGCCCATAACTTTTGATTCGTATGGAGTTATGCAGCGCAAAGCATACCGTTGGAAAGCTCTCCGAGAGCTCTACGACAAGGGCAGCTAGCCTGCTCAACTGTGCCTATTTTAAGAGCCCAAAATCGAACGTTTTCATCTATTTTGGGATATTTTTCTTTTTTTGCGCTGTTTTTCCATCCCGGATCGAACATCGTGAGCCCCAAAAAGGACGATAACCTAATCCATCACATTTCTATTATCGAATCCCATGGCACCTTAGGAAAGACAACCGCACTTCACGTAGAGACTGGGCCTGCCAACCGAGGGCGTGGGGCTTGTGACCAGGTATCCGTCGCTCCGATGCCCATAACTTTTGATCTGTAAGGAGTTACGCGGTGCAAAGTATACCGTTAGAAAGCTCTCCGAGAGCTCTACGATGGGAACTGCAAGCCTGCTTAGCTACACCTATTTTCGGAGCCCAAAATGGAATATTTTCATCAGTTTCAGGACACTTTTATTCTTTTACGCTATTTTTTCGTCACGGATTGTATGTCGTAAGCCGCAAAAAAGACGACAACCTAATCCATCACATTTTTATTACCGAATCCCATGCCACCTTGGCAAGACAAGTTCACTTCACGTAGAGGCTGGGACTGCAAACCGAGGGCATGGGGCTTGTGACTAGGTATTCGTCGCTCCAATGCTTATAACTTTTGATCCGTAAGGAGTTACGCGGCGCACAAAATACCATTGGAAAGCTCTCCGAGAGCTCTACGACGGGGGAAGAATGCCTGCTCTACTGCTCCTGTTTACAGAGCCCAAATTCAAACGTTTACATCAGTTTCAGGATACTTTTATTCTTTTGTGCTATTTTTTCATCCCGTATCGTACGTCATGAAACGGGAAAAGGACGACAACCTAATCCATCACATTTCTATTAACGGATCGCACGGCATCTTGGGCAAGACAACTTCACTTCACGTAGAGGCTAGGCCTGCAAACCGAGCGCATGGGGCTTGTGACCAGGCATCTGTCGCTCCGATGCCCATTACTTTTGATCCTTAAGGAGTTACGCGGCACACAGCATACCGTTAAAAAGCTCTCCGAGAGTACTACGATGGGGACAACAAGTTTACTCGGCTGCACCAATTTTCGGAGCCCAAAATCAAACGTTTTCATCAGTTTCAAGATACTTTTCTTCTTTTGCGCTGTTTTTTCGTCCCGGATCGTACGTCGTGAGCCGCGAAAAAGATGACAACCTAATCCATCGCATTTCTATTACCAAATCCCACAGCACCTTGGGCAAGACAACTTCACTTCAACTAGAGACTGGGCTCGCAAACCGAGGTCATGGGGCTTGTGACCAGGTATCCGTCGCTCTAGTGCCCATAACTTTTAATTCGTAAGGAGTTTCACGATGCACAGCATACCGTTGGAAAGCTCTCTGAGAGCTCTATGTCTGGGGCAGCGCCTATTTTCGGAGCCCAAAATTGAACATTTTCATCAATTTCGAGACACTTTTCTTCTTTTACGCTATTTTTCCGTCGCGGATCGTACGTCGTAAGCCACGAAAAGGACGACAACCTAATCCATCACATTTCTATTACCGAATCCCATGGCACCTTGGGCAAGACAACTTCACTTCATGTAGAGGCTGGGCCGCAAATCGAGGGCATGGGGCTTGTGACCAGGTATCCGTCGCTCCGGTGCACATAACTTTTGATCCGTAAGGAGTAACGCAGCGCACAGCATACCGTTGGAAAGCTCTCTGAGAGCTCTACGACATGGACAGCAAGCCTGCTCAATTGTGCCTATTTTCGGAGCCCAAAATCAAACGTTTTCATCAATTTTAGGACACTGTTCTTCTTTTGCACTATTTTTCCGTCACGGATCGTAAGTCGTGAGCCGCGAAAAATACGACAACCTAATCCATCACATTTCTATTACCAAATCCCATGGCACCTTGGACAAGACAACTTCACTTCACGTAGAGGCTAGGCCCGCAAACCGAGGGCATAGGGCATGCGACCAGCTATCCGTCGCTCTGGTGCCCATAACTTTTGGTCCGTAAGAAGTTACATGGCCCACAGTATACCGTTGGAAAGCACTCCGAGAGCTCTACGATGGGGGCAGCAACGCTGCTTTGTTGCGCCTAATTTTGGATTCTATAATCGAACGTTTTCATCAGTTTCAAGACACTTTTCTTCATTTGCGCTGTTTTTTCATCTTGGATCGTACTTCGTGAGCCGCGAAAAGGATGACAACCTAATCTATCACATTTCTATTACCGAATCCCACGGCACCTGGGCAAGACAACTTCACTTCACGTAGAGGATGGGCTCGCAAACTGAGGGCATGGGGCTTTTGACTAGGTATCCGTCGCTCCGGTCCCCATAACTTTTGATCTGTAAGGAGTTACGGGGCGCACAGTATACCGTTGGAAAGCTCTCTGACGGAGGTAGTAAGCCTGATAGGTTGCGCCTTTTTTCAGAGCCCCAAATCGAACGTTTTCATCAGTTTTGGGACAAGTTTCTTCTTTTGTGCTTTTTTTCCGTCCCGGATCTTAAGTCGTGAGCAGCGAAAAGGACGATAACCTAATCCATCACATTTCTATTACCAAATCCCACGGCACCTTGGGCAAGTCAACTTTGCTTCACGTAGAGGCAGGGCTTGCAAACCGAGGGCGTAGGGATGGGGACCGGGTCTCCATCGCTCTGGATCCCATAACTTTTGATCCATAATGAGTTACACGGCGCACAGCATACCGTTGGAAAGCACTCAGAGAGCTCTACGACGGGGTCCGCAAGCCTGCTTTGCAGCGTCTGATTTCGGAGCTTAAAATTGAACGTTTTCATCAGTTTTGGGACACTTTTCTTCTTTCGCATTGTTTTTCCATCCCGGGCCGTACGTCGTGAGCCGCGGAAAGGACGACAACCTAATCCATCATATTTCTATTACTAAATCCCACGACACCTTGGGCAAAACATCTTCCCTTCATGTAGAGGCTGGGCCCGCAAATCGAGGGCGTGGGGCATGCGACCAGGTATCCGTCGCTCCGGTGTGCATAACTTTTGATCCATAAGGAGTTACGCGGCGCACAGCATACTGTTGGAAAGCTCTCTGAGAGCTCCACAATGGCGCTAACAAGCCTTCTTTGCTATGGCTGTTTTCGGAGCCCAAAATCAAATGTTTTCATTAGTTTCGGGACATTTTTCTTCTTTTGCGCTATTTTTTCTTTTTCGGATCGTACGTCGTGAGCCGCGAAAAGGACGACAACCTAATCAATCACATTTCTATTACTGAATCCCATGGCACCTTGGGCAAGATAACTTCGCTTCACGTAGAGGTTGGGCCCGTAAACCGAGGGCGTAGGGCTTGGGACCAGGTCTCCGTCGCTCCGGTGCCCATAACGTTTGATCCGTAAGGAGTTACGTGGCGCACAACAAACTGTTGGAAAGCTCTCCGAGAGCTCTACGACGGGGTAAGCTAAGCTGCTCGGCTGCACCTACTTTCGAAGCCCAAAATTGATGGTTTTCACCAGTTTTGGGATACTTTTCTTCTTTAGCGTTGTTTTTCCGTCCCGGATCATACGTCGTGAGCAGCGAAAAGGACGACAACCTAATCCATCACATTTCTATTACTGAATCCCATGGCACCTTAGGCAAGACAACTTCACTTCACGTAGAGGCTGGGCCTGCAAACCTAGGGCGTGGGGCATGTGACCAGGTATCTGTCGCTCCGGTGCCCATAACTTTTTATTTGTATGGAGTTATGCGGCGCAAAGCATACCATTGGAATGCTCTCCGAGAGCTCTATGACAGGGGCAGCTAGCCTGCTAGGCTGCACCTATTTTCGGAGCCCCAAATCAAACATTTTCATCTATTTTGGGACACTTTTCTTCTTTTGCGCTGTTTTTCTATCCCGAATCGAATATCGTGAGCCGCAAAAAGGACGACAACCTAATCCATCATATTTCTATTACCGACTCCCATGGCACATTGGGAAAGACAACCTCACTTCACGTAGAAGCTGGGCCCGCCAACCGAGGGTGTGGGGCTTGTGACCAGGTATCTGTCACTCCGATGCCTATAACTTTTGATCCGTAAGGAGTTATGC
Source organism: Ehretia macrophylla (assembly GCA_037974665.1). Taxonomy (NCBI): domain Eukaryota; kingdom Viridiplantae; phylum Streptophyta; class Magnoliopsida; order Boraginales; family Ehretiaceae; genus Ehretia; species Ehretia macrophylla. The sequence goes on from CM075780.1 coordinate 25,761,027, forward strand.
GGTGCAAAGCATACCGTTGGAAAGCTCTCTGAGAGCTCTACAACGAGGACTAGAAGCCTGCTCGGCTACACCTATTTTCAGAGCCCAAAATCGAACGTTTTCATCAGTTTCAGGACACTTTTCTTTTTTTGCGCTATTTTTTCGTCGCGGATCGTACGTCGTAAGTCGAAAAAAAGACGACAACCTAATCCATCACATTTTTATTACCGAATACCACGCCACCTTGGCAAGACAAGTTCACTTCATGTAGAGGCTGGGACTGCAAAACCGAGGGCATGGGGCTTGTGACCAGGCATCCGTCGCTCCGGTGCCTTTAACTTTTGATCTGTAAGGAGTTACGCGGCGCACAAAATATCGTTGGAAAGCTCTCCGAGAGCTCTACGACGAGGGTAGAATGCCTACTCTACTGCGCCAGTTTACGGAGCCCAAATTCAAACGTTTACATTAGTTTCAGGATACTTTTTATCTTTTGCGCTGTTTTTTCATCCTGTATCGTACGTCGTGAAACGCGAAAAGGACGACAACCTAATCCATTACATTTCTATTAACGGATCACATGGCATCTTGGGCAAGACAACTTCACTTCACGTAGAGGCTAGGCCCGCAAACCGAGCGCATAGGGCTTGTGACCAGGTATCTGTCGCTCCGATGCCCATTACTTTTGATCTGTAAGGAGTTACGCGGCACACAACATACCGTTGAAAAGCTCTCCGAGAGCTCTACGATGGGGACATCAAGTTTGCTCGGCTACACCAATTTCAGAGCCCAAATTCAAACGTTTTCATCAATTTCAGGACACTTTTCTTCTTTTGCGTTGTTTTTCCGTCCCGGATCGTACGTCGTGAGCCGCGAAAAAGACGACAACCTAATCCATCACATTTCTATTACCAAATCCCATAGCACCTTGGGCAAGACAACTTCACTTCAACTAGAGGCTGGGCTCGCAAACCAAGGGCATGGGGCTTGTGACCAGGTATCCGTCGCTCTGGTGCCCATAACTTTTAATTCGTAAGGAGTTACGTGGCGCACAACATACCATTGAAAAGATCTCTGAGATCTCTATGTCGGGGGCAGCAAGCGATGATAGGCAGCGCTGGAGCCCAAAATTGAACATTTTCATCAGTTTCGGGACACTTTTCTTGTTTTGCGGTGTTTTTTCGTCGCGGATCGTACGTCGTGAGCCACGAAAAGGACGACAACCTAATCCATCACATTTCTATTACCGAATCCCATGGCACCTTGGGCAAGACAACTTCACTTCACATAGAGACTGGGCCGCAAATCGAGGGCGTGGGCCTTGTGACCAGGTATCCATCGCTCCGGTGTCCAAAACTTTTGATCCGTAATGAGTAACGCAGCGCACAACATACCGTTGGAAAGCTCTCCAAGAGCTCTATGACGTGGATAGCAAGCCTGCTCAGTTGTGCCTATTTTCGGAGCCCAAAATCAAACATTTTCATCAATTTTAGGACACTGTTCTTCCTTTACGCTATTTTTTTGTCACGGATTATACGTCGTGAGCAGCGAAAAAGACGACAACCTAATTCATCACATTTCTATTACCAAATCCCATGGCACCTTGGACAAGACAACTTCACTTCACGTAGAGGCTGGGCCTGCAAACTGAGGGCATAGGGCATGTGACTAGTTATCCGTCGCTCCGGTGCCTATAACTTTTGATCCTTAAGAAGTTACGCAGCCCACAGTATACCGTTGGAAAGCACTCCGAGAGCTCTATGATGGGGGCAGCAACCCTGCTTTGTTGTGCCTATTTTTGGATCCCATAATCGAACATTTTCATCAGTTTCGATATATTTTTCTTCATTTGCGCTGTTTTTCCGTCCTAGATCGTACTTCGTGAGCCGCGAAAAGGACAACAACCTAATCTATCACATTTCTATTACCGAATCCCATGGCACCTGGGCATGACAACTTCACTTCATGTAGAGGATGGGCACGCAAACTAAGGGCATGGGACTTGTGACCAAGTATCCGTCGCTCCGGTGCCCATAACTTTTGATCTGTAAGGAGTTACGCGGAGCACAGTATACCGTTGGAAAGTTCTCCGAGAGCTCTACGACGGAGGTAGGAAGCTTGATAAGCTGCGCCTTTTTTCAGAGCCCAAAATTGAACGTTTTCATCAATTTTGGGACAAGTTTCTTCCTTTGCGCTTTTTTTTCGTCCCGGATCTTACGTCGTAAGCATCGAAAAGGACGACAACCTAATCCATCACATTTCTATTACCAAATCCCACGGTACCTTAGGCAAGACAACTTTGCTTCACGTAGAGGCAGGGCCCACAAACTAAGGGCGTAGGGCTTGGGACCAGGTCTCCGTCGCTCTAGAGCCCATAATTTTTGATCCATAATGAGTTATGCAGCGCACAGCATACCGTTGGAAATATCTCCGAGAGCTCTACGACGGGGTCAGCAAGCCTGCTTGGCTGCACCTGATTTTGGAGCTCAAAATCAAATGTTTTCATCAGTTTCGGGATACTTTTCTTCTTTCGTATTGTTTTTCCATCCCGGGTCGTACGTCGTGAGCCGCAAAAAGGACGACAACCTAATCCATCATATTTCTATTACTGAATCCTATGACACCTTGGGCAAAACATCTTCACTTCACGTACAGGCTGGGCCCGCAAATTGAAGGCGTGGGGCATGTGACCAGGTATCGTTGCTCCGGTGCCCATAACTTTTGATCTGTAAGGAGTAACGCAGCGCACAACATACTGTTGGAAAGCTCTCCGAAGCTCTACGACGTGGACAGCAAGCTTGCTCTGCTTTGCCAATTTTTGGAGCCCAAAATCGAACGTTTTCATCAGTTTCAGGACACTTGTCTTCTTTTGGAGCCCAAAATCGAACGTCCTGGATCGTATGTCGTGAGCCGCAAAAAGGACAAGAACCTAATCCATCACATTTCTATTACTGAATCCCACTGCACCTTGGGCAAGACAACTTCACTTCATGTAGAGGTTCGGCCTGCAAACCGAGGGCATGGGGCTTGTGACCATGTATCCGTCACTCCGATGCCCATAACTTTTGATCCGTAAGGATTACACGGTGCACAGCATACCGTTGGAAAGCTCTCCGAGAGCTCTACGACGTGGACAGCAAGCCTGATCGACTGTGCCTATTTTTGGAGCCCAAAATCGAACGTTTTCATTAGTTTTGGGACACTTTTCTTCTTTCGTGTTGTTTTTTCATCCCGGATCGTACGTCGTGAGCAGCGAAAAGGACGACAACCTGATCCATCACATTTCTATTACTGAATCCCATGGCATCTTGGGCAAGACAACTTCACTTCATGTAGAGGCTGGGCCAACAAACCGAGTGCGTGGGGCTTGTGACTATGTATATGTCGCTCCGGTGCCAATAACTTTTGATCCATAAGGAGTTACGTGGCGCATAGCATACCGTTGGAATGATCTCCGAGATCTCTACGATGGAGTTGGCTAGCCAGCTTGGCTGCGCTTATTTTCGGAGCCCAAAATTGAACGTTTTCATCAGTTTCGTGATACTTTTCTTCTTTTACACTGTTTTTCCGTCCCTGATCGTACGTTGTGAGCAGCGAAAAATAACGACAACCTATTCCATCACATTTCTATTATTGAATCCCATGGTACCTTGGGCAAGACAATTTCACTTCACGTAGAGGCTGGGACCGCAAACCGAGGGTATGGGGCTTGTGACCAAGTATCTGTCACTCCGATGCCCATAACTTTTGATCCGTAAGGAGTTACGCGGCGCACAACATACCGCTGGAAAGCTCTTCGAGAGCTCTACGACCGGGACAGCAAGCCTGCTTGGCTGCGTCTATTTTTGGAGCCCAAAATCAAACGTTTTCATCAGTTTTAGGACATTTTTCTTCTTTTGCGCTGTTTTTTCGTACCGTATCGTATGTCGTGAGCCACAAAAAAGACGACAAGCTAATCCATCACATTTCTATTACCGAATCCCACGTCACCTTGGCAAGACAAGTTCACTTCACGTAGAGGCTTGGCCTACAAACCGAGGGCATGGGGCTTGTGACTAGGTATCCGTCGCTCTGGTGCATATAACTTTTGATCCGTAAGGAGTTACTCGGCGCACAGCATATTGTAGGAAAGCTCTCCGAGAGCTCTCGAGGGTAGATAGCCTGCTCAGCTGCGCCTATTTTCAGAGCCCAAAATTGAACATTTTCATCAGTTTTGAGACATTTTTCTTCTTTTGCGCTGTTTTTTCATCCCGGATCGTACATTGTGAGCCGCGAATACGACAAAAACCTAATCCATCACATTTCTATTACTCAGTCCCATTGCACATTAGGCAAGACAACTTCACTTCATGTAGAGGCTGGGACTGCAAACCGAGGGCGTAGGGCTTATGACCAGGTATCCGTCGCTCCGATGTCCATAACCTTTGATCCGTAAGGATTTACGCGGCGCACAATATACCGTTAGAGAGCTCTCCGAGAGCTCTACGACGGGGGCAGCAGGCCTAATAGGTTGTGCCTTTTTTCGGAGCCCAAAATCGAACTTTTTCATCAGTTTCGGGATACTTTTCTTCTTTTTGCGCTGTGTTTCCGTCCCGGATCGTACGTCGTGAGCCGCGAAAAGGACAATAACCTAATCCATCATATTTCTATTACCGAATCCCAAAGCACCTTGGGCAGGACAACTTCACATCACGTAGAGGCTGGACCCGCAAACCGAGGGTGTGGGGCTTCTGACCAGGTATCCATCGCTCCGGTGCCCATAACTTTTGATTCGTAAGGAATAACGTGACGCACAGCATACTGTTGGAAAGCTCTCCGAGAGCTCTACGACGGGGGCAGCAAGGTTGCTCAGCTGCGCCTGTTTTCGTATCCCAAAATCAAATGTTTTCATCAGTTTTGGGATACTTTTCTTCTTTTGCGCTGTTTTTCATCCCGGATCGTACGTCGTGAGCCACGAAAAAGATGACAACCTAATCCATCACATTTCTATTACCAAATCCCATGGCACCTTGGGCAAGACAACTTTACTTCACGTAGAGGCTGGGTACGCAAAACTGAGGGCATGGGGCTTGTGACCAGGTATCCGTCGCTCCGGTGCCCATAACTTTTGATCTGTAAGAAGTTACGCGGCGCATAGCATACCGTTGGAAAGCTCACCGAGAGCTCTACGACAAGGACAGTGTGAGGCCTGACCTAGTTTGCGTGCTTTGACCTAGGTTAAAGAATTGTGTTTCTTTTTATGTGCCTTGCATTGAATTATGTGTATTCATTTAGGGTTGTATGCATTTACTTGGGAAAAGTGCGTTCATCTCACAGTTTGTGCCCTACCTCGTAGTGCGTGCCCTAAACCTAGGAAAGCGTGCCCTCACGCTAATCAAGAAAGAATCTTAAACGAAGCACTAGGTCATTAATTAATACTACAAATCCCACTAACTAATATTAAATTACTAAATCAACCCACTAGAAGGCAAAAATCTCACAAAAAGCTAGACATTTTTTATTCTTTATTCTTTGCATATCCCAAACACACAATAAAATAAGCCTTGAACAAGACAAAAAATTCAGATTTTGCACAAGCATTGGCCGACCACAAGGAGCTTTGAGCATGCAATCCAATTTCAAAATTTATTCCTCAAACATTCAATGACAATTTAATGACACAATGCATAAAAAAAATGGCTCAAAAACTCTCCCCAATGCACCATTCTCGACCCATTCTCAATTTCCCATGCTAAGGATTCAAAAAATGCTCCTTGAAGACACAAAAATCTGAATTTGCAAGGCCCTAGGCCGACATATGCATCATTCTCTTCAAAGCCTTTCATTTTTTTCTTTCATTCTTTCTTTCTTTCTCACATTTCTCTCTCTCCCTCTCATTCTTCTCTCTCTCTCTCGGACCTAGCTGAATATTGTAGACTCCATAGCTAAGTTCTTCATCCTAAGGCTCTTCAAGACTTCCAAGCAACCAAGGAACTCGACCAAGCAAAGCTAGAGTGCAAAAGACACACATGCAAGCTCTTTGAACCTCCATTTCGGCTTAGGTGAGTTTGCTAGCTTCCATTTCTTTTCTTCTTGTTCTAACCACATGCACCTACTAAGAACTTGGTTACTAAGCTAGGAAATTAGAGAAAATCGAGTGGTGTCTCGGCTAAGCAAGGAAAAGAGTCAATCTTGTGCAACCATCAAGAGACTTGTGCATCTTCTTGTTGTTTTGCTAAGGTGAGGGCTAAAACTTCTTGAAAATATTTCAAAAAACCACATGCATGCCCTTAAATGTCTATTTTTACTTCTGTACTTGAGATATATGTGTGTTCATGAGCTTTTATAAACATGCATGGCAAGATTCTTGGCTAGAATGTGATGATAGATGAAATCGTGTATGTGACAGCCTTCTGTCTTGTTGGTGCGAGGTGATTTTGGCTAGGTAAATGATGTTAAAAATGCGTGAAAAGTGTTAGGTAACTAGTTTTTCCAGTTCTAAACATGTTTCACAGAAATAGGTCAAAGCTAATTTTGATTCTAAGGTCCTCAAAATGGCAAAATATAAAAATGTGTCCAAATCTGGAAAGTCTGGAAAAATGAAGCAGGTTTTGGCAGATTCACTGACCTTGTAGAACGAACCAGTTTTGACTTAGTAAATGATATCCAAAATGCATGAAATTTGGTGTGCTGCTATATTTTTCAGTTCTGAAAATTTTTGTCAGAAATGGACTAAGGCTAAATCTAACCCTAAGGCCCTAAAAAATGACAAGTATTGAAATGTGTGCAAATCTAGACAGTTTTGTGTAGTCTCACTGTTTTGGCTATAACTATTGAACCCGAACTCTAAATGATGCGAGGTTTGTTTCTGAATTTAGTTCACTCCTTAAGATTTAATTTGACATCTTATTCACTAGAATTATAGATTTTTTGCTTGTCTTAATGATTGTGAGAAAACAGTCCATTGCAGTGAGGGTTTCACTTAGTGATATGCTTAGAAAAATTATTGTAGCTTCTCTTGTTGTATTAAATGCTTGAGATTGTGGCATTTGGATGTTGTGTGGACTGTTCTGAATGCTTAAGGGTGTTTGAATTAATCAATGCGTGGCTTGAGTTTAATTACGAGATGACTTGGGGCTTATTTGCTTGGGTAAGCATGAATTGAAACTCTAGTGACTAGGTAAATTCGCTAAGTTGTTGATCTTATGGATATCGTGTTTGATTATGAAATTAGTAGGCTGCCCGTAGTTGCCCTCATAGCCCTAAACATGATTTCGATGATTACATGTTGACAAGTAGGCCTTTCTTGCACCCAGTTCCACGTAGACATCGTTGCATGTTGAATAATCTTATTATTTGATTACGTGAACTTTGAAATGAGTTATATGACTTGATTTACATGCGTTACATGGCTGCCCATTTAATGTTCATATAACTCCATGTGCTTTTCAAGTGAAATTACTTGTCTTATCGTGCCTCGCGTGTTTAACTGTCAATGTGCAATCTTATGACTGCTCGGAGGCAACCTACTTTGTTGTCCTCCAAATGTGAAATATTAAATGTCATAAATGTGCATTGCATACAAGGTTGCAACCTTTCATTCTGGTGTGGTAGCGTTCACCGGGCGGCATCGGGCTTGCCGGTGCAACCATGACTACCATTGTCCAATTCCCTCTCTCGCTTGGGGGCTAGACTTCCTCGAAGAGTTGGGTCATAGGATTTCGGGGTACATCCGGAGTACACCTATTTGGCGTGATAAGGGGATGATTTGAAGTCGGCTGCAACAACAGATACTGACATGAACTGAGAGCAAAAGCTCCCCGTATCCTTTTCACTATGTGTATAAGTACTCTCGCTTGGTTCCTAGAGGAAAGACGGGTAATTGTGTTCCTTTACTTTTACATTACGTTATGTACTTACTTGTGATACATTCATGCTTGCAAAAAGGGTTTTTCATAAGTTGAACCGGAAAATGAGTTTCAAAACTTATTTCTCGTCCCCCCCTCGCTGAGTTCATAAGGACTCACCCTCTTTTATCATCTCAGGTGAAGAAGATCAAGAACAGGTACCCGAGGACGACGTGCCTAACGATGATTCCTTGGAATGATTGCTTGCCCTACGTGCCTTACGTGACTATGGCCATTTTGTGAACAATATGTTGCTTGAAGACTATTTTATTTCTTATGATGCTTGCTATTGTAATGTAAAAGACCCTCGTTGTAATTTGGGGTCTAATTTTGGTTTGTACTGATAATAACTAGATAGACACTACTGTGGTCGTTTTGCTATCGTTATTGGCTAGTATCTATCATAGGATTATGAAGTATCAGGTAAAGATTAAGTAAAATGAACCCATACAATCTTAAGCAGGTACTCATTGATAAGCTAAGATCAACAGGTACATTTGTAACAAGGATTAACAAACAAACGAGACATAATATCATGCTAGGTTATTAATCAAACGAGACTTCGAGACAACCAGTAGGTGTTTCAATTGATGATAAATAGTAATCTTTGTTGGAAATGAAATTGAGATTGGAAATTTTGAGGCGTTTTGAGAATTAGGTCAAACTAAAGAGCCCAATTATAGCCGTTGTACTGCCGATTTTTTGAAAAAATTGCCGAGTTTAGGCTAAAACGTTAAGTGTTAAACCCTCTTGAACGATTAAGTACGTGATATGACTTGAATGATTAGATCACACCCTAGTCTAACCTTTATAGGTCGGGTTGGGGCGTGACACCTTATAGCAAGAATGGTATCAGAGCTTAGATTGCTTAAGCCGGGTTTAACTCTCGGACCATGGGTAGAAGCCCTAAGGTAATTAGGATGATTTGTCTATATATTATTGTGTGATAATGTTAATTGTGCCTTCTATGTTCTATGTGCTTATGTGATTAACATGTCTTAATTGTTTCTAGAATTGTGTATCTATATTATGTTGCATATCTTATGCATTAAATTCTTGTCTTGTCGTATTTCAATAAATTGTGCATCGTAATCTGTGCCTATAAATGGTTGGCCCTAGTACCCGTACTACTAATAGGAGCGGTGAGCCCCAAGAGACCGGAAATGCTTATCAAACTAATCCCGGCATAGCTATGTTTAACATGATAGCAAATGCCATGGATCGCGTGTCACGAGTGATGGAACGTCAAGATGCACGTGAAGCCAACAACAACAACAACAACAGGAATAATGGTAACCATGAGAGACATAGCAGAATGAGGGAGTTCCTTGACTTTCGCCTGTCCAAATTCCACGAGGAAGCTGATGATGAGAAAGCAGAGGCTTGGCTGTCTGAGATCGAGAGGATTTTCAGGCCACTTGATTATACTGATGAAGAAAAAGTGGAGTTTTCTATGTTTCTGTTGCACGGGAATGCTGAGCATTGGTGGCACACTGTGGAGGCACTGTGGGAAACTGATCATACATCTCGCTTGTGGGGTAATTTCGTTAAGGCATTCAAGGAGAAATATGTACCTACAGTTTCTAGGTAGAGGCGGATTGAGGAATTCATGCACTTGAACCAAGGTAACATGACGGTGGCCTAGTACGAGGCTCGTTTTGACCGACTGTCCCGTTATGCTCAATACGTGGTCAGTACTCCTACAGTGAAGATGTGGAAATTTACGATTGGATTGAGGCCAGAGATTCAGAACCAGTTGGCTTCGCATGACTTCGATACCTATTCTACTCTCTTTGCTGCTGCTTCCCGAGTTAAGAAGAGGAAACTTGATAGAGCCGGTTCGAGTCAGCCGAACAAGAAACCATACCAACCTTCAAGTCAATAGAGGAAATTCCAGAGCCAGAGTCACAGTCAGGGCCAAAGCCAGAACAAACCAGTGAATAACTGTGGCCCGACTAAAGCGCCATCAACCTCTTCCACCTGCGGATCCACAGGTAGTTCACCTGCTACTCAGTCTATCAACTGTTCTTACTGTGACAAGAAGGGGCATACCGAGGCCCAGTGCTGGAAGAAGTCAGGACGATGTGTGTGGTGTGGTAGTAATCAGCATCAGATTAAGGATTGCCCTAAATGGCAAGCAGGACAAAATCAGGTTAAACCAGCTGGTAGAGGCAAGACTTCAGTTCTTAGAGTTCAGGCTCGAGCTTATGCTATTAAGTACGAGGAGCTTCCAGAGGAGACCGCTATTGTTGAAGGTACATTCTTCATACTGAATCAACCTGTTAGGGTGCTAATTGATCCAGGTGCTACTCATTCATTTATTACTCCCTTATGTGTGCAACGTGTGAAACTACGAGTTATATGTTTGCCTTACGAACTAGAAGTTGGTACTCCGATGGGTTCTAAACTTGTTACTAGCTCAACTTGTAAAGCATGTAAAATCCAAATTAAGGATAGGGAGTTCTCATCCAATCTTATTGTATTACCTTTTCGAGACTATGAGGTCATCTTAGGAATGGACTGGTTAGCAAAGCATCATGCCCAACTAGATTGCCGGACGAAGATTGTAACATTCCGGATACCTGGTCAACCAATACTGGAGGTAATGGGTCGAAGAGATTTCACCGGGAGTTCTATCATTTCATCTACGAAAGCAGTGAAGTCCTTGAGAAAAGGGTGTAGTGGATACTTAGCTTACCTCATTAACAAGCCGTCGGACAAAGCTAAGTAGGAGGAGATGCCAGTGATCAAAGACTATGCGGATGTGTTTCCAGAAGAATTGCCCGGTTTACCCCTAAATCGGGAGATCGAGTTCATTATAGAGTTACTGCCTGGCACCCAGCCGATATCTAAAGCTCCCTATCGTATGGCACCAACCGAGCTACAAGAACTGAAGGACCAATTGCAAGGATTGTTGAAGAAGGGGTTTGTTCAACCAAGTTCTTCTCCGTGGGGTGCGCTAGTCCTATTTGTAAAGAAGAAAGATGAAACGTTGAGGCTATGCATCGATTACCGAGGATTGAACCAAGTAACCCTCAAGAATAAATACCCACTTCCACTGATCGACGAGTTGTTTGATCAACTTCAAGGAGCTAAAGTGTATTCGAAGCTCGACTTGAGGCAAGGGTACTATCAGTCGCGAATCAAAAAGGAGGATATGCCTAAAACAACTTTCAGGTCGAGATATGGGCATTATAAATATGTGGTGATGCCATTTGGGCTAACTAATGCCCCTGCATCTTTTATGGACTTGATGCACAGGGTGTTTCAACCCTACTTGGACCAATTTGTGGTGATCTTTATTGATGATATTTTGGTATACTCGAAATCCGAGGCTGAGCATGAACAACATCTGCAATTGGTACTGCAGAAACTTCGAGAGCATCAATTGTACACGAAGTTTAGCAAATGCGAATTTTGGTTGCAGCAGATTGCATTTTTGGGGCACATCATATCCCAAGAGGGAATAGAAGTGGATCCAGCAAAGATAGAAGCCGTGATGTCTTGGAAGAAGTCGGAAAATGTTACGGAGGTTTGGAGTTTTCTTGGTCTAGCCGGCTATTATCGGACGTTCGTGAAGGATTTCTCAAAGATTGCAGGACCGCTTACAAAGCTCACTCAAAAGAAAACAAAGTTCATGTGGAATGACAAGTGTGAGAACAACTTCCAAGAATTGAAGAAGATATTGACTACTTGCCCTGTTCTTGCATTGCCTGAAGGGAGTCAAGGTTTTGTAATCTATAGCGATGCTTCGAAGGAAGGATTGGGTTGTGTGTTGATGCAAAATTGTAGAGTGATTGCGTATGCTTCTAGGAAACTGAAGCCGTATGAATTGAACTACCCGACGCATGATTTGGAGTTAGCGGCTATTGTGTTTGCACTCAAGAAATGGAGGCACTATTTGTGGGGTAACAAGTTCGAGGTATTTACTAATCACAAGAGTTTGAAATACTTGTTCTCACAAAAAAGAGTTGAACATGAGACAAAGACGGTGGATGGAGCTTTTGGATGATTATAACTGCACAATCAATTATGTGCCCGGTAAAACAAATGTAGTTGCAGATGCCTTAAGTCGAAAAGCGAGCATGGCAAAACTAGCAGTTAAGGTGCAGGAATTGTTAGAGGAAGCATTTTTGTGGAAACCACAATTGACTCAAAAAGGGTTACTATTTGCCACTACACAAGTTCAATCGACCTTGTTGTCTGAATTACGAGAGGCTCAACAGAAGGACCAACAGTTTCAGAAGATTAAAGGAAGCAACACAGATTTCAAGTTTCAAGTTGATGGTATTTGGAGGTTTAGGAATCGGATTTGTGTTCCTAATGATCCAGAGTTGAAAAAGAAGATTCTTGAAGAAGCCCATAATTCAAGATACACTATCCACCTCGGCGGGACAAAGATGTACTGGGATTTGAAGCAACACTATTGGTGGAATAATATGAAGAGAGAGATTGCGGAGTTTGTGGCACGGTGTTTGACTTGCCAGAGAGTCAAAGCAGAACATCAACGACCGGTAGGTTTACCTCAGTCGTTGGAAATTTCTCAATGGAAATGGGAACATATAACTATAGACTTTGTCATGGACCTGCCCAGGTCACAAAAGGGTCATGACGCCGTTTGGGTCATAGTGGATAGGTTGACCAAGTCAGCACACTTCTTACCGATGAACAAGGAGGATAGTCCTGAGAAATTGGGAGATATATATGTGGCGGATATTGTAAGATTGCACGGGATACCTGTGAGTATTGTATCGGATAGGGATCCTCGTTTTACTTCCCGATTTTGGAAGAGATTGCAAGAAGCTTTGGGAACGAAGTTGAGTTTCAGCACGGCTTATCACCCTCAAACTGACGGACAATCTGAGAGAACTATTCAGATTCTAGAGGATATACTGAGGGCATGTGTTTTAGACTTCGGGAAAGGTTGGGAGAAATATCTGTCTCTAGCGGAATTCGCTTAAAATAACAGTTATGAGGCCACTATCAGGATGGCCCCATTTGATGCATTGTATGGACGTAAGTGTCGATCCCCAATTTACTGGGATGAAGTAGGTGAGACGAAGACTTTTGACCCGACCCTTCTACCTGAACTTATGAAGACTGTTGATAATGTCCACCTCATCCGAAAATGGATGCTTACCGCCCAAAGAAGGCAGAAAAGTTTTGCAGACCGACGGAGACGGAGTCTAGAGTTTGAGGTCGACGACAAAGTGTTCTTGAAGATATCACCTCGGAGGGGATTGATTAAACACAGCAAGGGTGGAAAGTTAAGCCCGAGGTTTGTAGGACCATTTGAGATAATTGAGAAGGTTGGCAAATTGGCGCATCGCCTGGAGCTACCCCAAAACCTCTCTAATATTCACGACGTCTTTCATGTTTCGATGCTATGGAAGTATCATCCTGATCCATCACATATCTTGGAGCCAGAGCCGTTGTAGCTTCGGGAGAACTTTTCTTATGAAGAGAAGCCCTTTCGGATCCTAGACCAGCAAGATTGGGAGTTGCGCAACAAATCTATACCGATGGTGAAAGTGTTATGGGATCACCATGGAGTTGAAGAAGCAATGTGAGAAAGGCGAGACCAAATGGAGCAACAGTATCTAGCATTATTTCAAAGGTAATATTGAATTTTGGGACGAAATGCTTTTAAGGAGGGGAGGATGTGAGGCCCTATCTCGATTTGCGTGTGATACCTCATTTCGTGTGCCCTAACTGATATTTGCGTGCTTTGACCTAGGTTTAAGAGTCGTGTTTCGTTTTATGTGCCTTTCATTGAATTACGTGCATACATTTAGGGTTGCGTGCATTTACTTGGAAAACGTGCATTCGTCTCGTAGTTCATGCCTTACCTCGTAGTACGTGTCCTAAACCTAGGAAAGCTTGCCCACACGCTAATCAAGAAAGAATCTTACACGAAGCACTAGATCATTAATTAATCCTACAAATTCCACTAACTAATATTAAAATGCTAATTCAACCCACTAGAAGACGAAATCTCACAAAAAGCTAAGCATTCTTTATTCTTTATTCCTTATTCTTTTGCACATCCCAAACACACAATATTATATTGCTCAACCAAGACAAAAATTCAGAATCTTGCACAAGTTTGGCCGACCACATGGAGCATTGAACAAGCATTGCAATTTCAAAATTTATTCGTAGACATTCTATGACATGTTATGACACAAAGCAAAAAAAAAAAATGGCTCAAAAACCCTACCCAATGCACCAAATCTCAACACACTCAAATTGCCCATGCTAGACAATTCAAACATGCTCTTGAAGACACAAAAATCTGAAACTTCAAGGCCCTAGGCTGACACATGCATCAAACACTTCAAAGCTTCCATTTCTTTCTCACATTTCCTCTTTCTCTCATTCTTTCTCTCATTTTCTTCTCTCTCTCTCTCGGCCCTAGCTGAAATTATAGACTCCATAGCTTAAGTTCATCATCCAAAGGTTCTTCAAGTCATGCAAGCTACTAAGGAACTCGACCAAGCAAGCTAGAATGCAAAAAGTCACACATGCAAGCTTATAGAGCCTTCATTTCGGCTTAGGTAAGTTTGATAGCTCCTATTTCATTTTCTTTTGTTCTAACCACATGCACCTACTAAGAGCATGGTAACTTAGCTAGGAATTAGAGAATCTCAAGTTGTCTCTCAGCTAAGCAAGAAGAAAAGTTGATCTTGTGCTTCATCAAGAGTTTTGTGCATCTTCATTGTTGTCTTGCTAAGGTGAGGGCTAAAACTCTTTTGAAAAGCTTTCAAAAACCACATGCATGCCTTTAAATGTCTATTTTACCTCTGTGCTTGTGATATATGTGTGTACATGAGCTTTTGTAAACATGCATGGCAAGATATTTGGCTAGAATGTGAGGATAGATGAAATCGCGTATTGGACAGTCTTCTGACTTGTTGGTGCGAAGTGATTTTTACCAGGTAAATGATGTTAAAAATGCATGAAAATTGGTAGGTGACTATTTTTGCCAGTTTTGAGAATTTTTCGTAGAAATAGGCCAAAGCCAATTTTGACTCTAAGGCCCCAAAATGGCAAAACATCGAAAGGTGTCCAAATCTGGAAAAATCTGGAAAATGAAACAGGTTTTTGGCAGTTCACTGTCCTTGTAGAACGAACCAGTTTTGACTTAGTAAATGATATTCCAAATGCATGAAATTTGGTATGCTGCTAGATTTTTCAGTTCTAGACATGTTTGTCAGAAATAGACTAAGGCTAAATCTGACCCTAAGGTCCTAAAAAACGACAGGTATTTAAATGTGTGCAAATCTGGACAGTTTTGCGTAGTCTCACGGTTTTGGCTATAACTCTTGAACCCGAACTCCAAATGATGCGAGGTTTGTTTCTGAATTTAGTTCACTCCTTCAGCTTTAATTTAAAATTTTTTTCACTGGAATTAGAGATTGTTTGCTTGTCTCAATGATTGTGAGAAAACAGACCATTGCAGTGAGGTTTCCATCTAGTGATATGCATAGAAAAATTATTGTAACTTCTCTTGTTGTATTAATTGCTTGGGATTGTGGCACTTGGATGTTGTGTGGACTGTTTTGAATGCTTGAGGGTGTTTGAATTAATCAATGCATGGCTTGAGTTTAATTACGTGACAACTTAGGGCTTAATCGCACGGGTGAGCATGAATTGAAACCCTAATGACTAGGAAAACTCGCTAAGTGTTGATCCTATGGATATTGTGTTTAAATTATGTGATTAGTAGGCTGTCCGTAATTGCCCTTACAGCCCTAAATGTGATTCCGATGATTACATATTAACAAGTAGACCTTTCTTGCACCCGGTCCCACGTAAACGTCGTTGCATGTTGTATGACCTTATTATTTGATTACGTGAACTTCGAAATGAGTTATATGACTTGATTTACATGCGTTACATGGCTGCCCGTTTAATATTCATATAACTCCATGTGCTTTACAAGTGAAATTATCTGTCATATCATGCCTCGCGTGTTTACTTGTCAATGTACAATCTTATGACTGCTCGGAGGCAACCTACTTTGTTGTCCTCCTAATGTGATATATTAAATGTCATAAATGTGCATTGCATACAAGGTTGCAACCTTTCATTCTAGCGTGGTAGCGTTTCACGCACACCGGGAGGCATTGGGCTTACCGTTGCAACCGTGACTACCATTGTCCAATTCCCTCTCTCGCTTGGGGGCTAGACTTCCTCGGAGAGTTGGGTTGCAGGATTTCGGGGTACATCCGGAGTACACCCATTTGGCGTGATAACGGGATGATTTGAAGTCGGCCGCAACAACTGATACTGGAAATGAACTGAGAACAAAAGCTCACTGTATCCTTTTCACTATGTGCATAAGTACTCTCGCTTGATTCCTAGAGGACCTCGGGGAGGAAAGACGGGTAATTGTGTTCTTTTATTTCTATATTACATTATGTACTTACTTGTGATATATGTCATGCTTGCAAAAAGGAGTTTTCATAAGTTGAACCGAAAAAAGAGTTTCAAAACTTATTTCTCGTTCCCCCTTGCTAAGTTCATAAGGACTCACCATCTTTTATTATCTTAGGTGAAGAAGACCAGGAACAGGTACCCGAGGACAACGTGCCTTTTGATGATTCCTTGGAATAATTGCTTGCCCTACTTGCCTTACGTGACTATGGCCATTTTGTGAACGATATGTTGCTTGAAGACTATTTCTTATGTTGCTTGTTATTGTATTGTAAATGACCCCCGTTGTAATTTGGGGTCAAATTTTGGCTTGTACTGATCATAACTAGTTAGACACTCTTATGGTCATTTTTGCTATCGTTACTGGCTAGTATCTATCACAGACTTATGAAGTATCAGGTAAAGGATTAAGTAAATGAATCTATCTAATCTTAAACAGGTACTCATTGGTAGGCTAAGATCAACAGGTACTTTGTAACAAGAATTAACAAACAAACGAGACATAGTATCATGCTAGGTTATTCATCAAACGAGACTTCGAGATAACTAGTAGGCATTCGATTGGTTATAAACAGTAATCTTAGTTGGAAATGAAATTGAGATTGAAGTTTTGAGGCCTTTAGAAAATTAGGTCAAACTAAATAGCCTAATTACAGCCGTTATGCTGCCAGTTTTCTTGAGAATTTGTGGAGTTTAGGCTAAAACGTTAAGTGTTAAACCTTCATGAACGATTAGGTACGTGAAATGACTTAAATGTTTAGATCACACCCTAGTCTAACCTCTATAGGTCGGGTTGGGGCATGACAGTTTGCGAACCCAGCTTCTACGTGAAGTGAAGTTGTCTTGCCCAAGGTGCCGTGGGATTCGGTAATAGAAATGTGATGGATTAGGTTGTCGTCCATTTCACAGCTCATAACGTACGATCCGGTACGAAAAAATAGCGCAAAAGAAGAAAAGTGTCCTAAAACTAATGAAAACGTTCAATTTTGGGCTCCAAAAATAGGCGTAGCCGAGCAGGCTTGTTGTCCCTGTTGTAGAGCTCTCTGAGAGCTTTTTCAACTGTATGCTGTGTACCGCGTAACTCCTTACGGATCAAAAGTTATGTGTATCGGAGCAACGGATACCTGGTCACAAGCCGCACGCCCTCGGTTTGCGGGCCAAGTCTCTTCGTGAAGTGAAGTTGTCTTGCCTATGGTGTCGTGGGATTCAATAATAGAAATGTGATGGATTAGGTTGTGGTCCTTTTCGCAACTCACGACGTATAATCTGGGATGAAAAAACTACTCAAAAGAAGAAAAGTGTCCTGAAACTGATGAAAATGTTAGATTTTGGGCTCCAAAAATAGGCGCAGCCAAGAAAGCTTGGTGTCCCCATCATAGAGCTCTCGGAGAGCTTTCCAACGATATGATGTGCGCCGCGTAACTCCATACGGATTGAAAGTTATGGGCATTGGAGCGACGGATACCTGGTCACTATCCCCACGCCCTCGGTTTGCTGGCCCAGCCTCTACGTGAAGTGAAGTTGTCTTGCCTAAGGTGCCATGGGATTCGGTAATAGAAATGTGATGGATTAGGTTATCGTCCTTTTCAAGGCTCACGACGTACGATCCGGGATGAAAAAATAGCGCAAAAGAAGAAAGGTGTCCCGAAATTGATGAAAATGTTCAATTTTGGGCTCTAAAAATAGGTGCAGCTGAGCAGGCTTGCTATCCCCATCGTAGAGCGCTCAAAGAGCTTTCCAACGGTATGTTGTACGCCGCGTAACTCCTTACGGATCAAAAGTTATAGGCACCGGAGCGACGGACACCTGGTCACAAGGCCCACGCCCTCGGTTTGCAAGCCCCGCCTCTACATGAAGTGAAGTTGTCTTGCCCAAGGTGCCGTGAGATTCGATAAGAGAAATGTGATGGATTAGGTTATCGTCCTTTTCGCGGTTCACAACGTACGATCCGGGACGAAAAAACAGCGCAAAAGAAGAAAAGTGTCTAGAAATGTAAGAAAACGTTCGATTTTGGGTGACAAAAATAGGCGCAGCCGATTAAGCTTGTTGTCCCCATCGTAGATCTCTCGGAGTACTTTCCAATGGTATGCTGTGCGCCGCGTAACCCCTTTCGGATCCAAAGTTATGGGCATTGGAGTGACGGATACCTAGTCACAAGCCCTACGCCCTCCGTTTGCGGGCCCAACCTTTACGTGAAGTGAAGTTTTCTTTCCCAAGGAGCCATGGGATTCGGTAATAGAAATGTGATAGATTAGGTTATCGTCCTTTTCGCAGCTCACGTCGTACAATCCGAGATTGAAAAACAGCTCAAAAGAAAAAAAAGTGTCCCGAAACTGATGAAAACGTTCGATTTTGGGATCCAAAAATTGGGGCAGCCTAGCAAGCTTGCTGCCCCCGTCGTAGAGCTCTTGGAGAGCTTTCCAACGGAATCTTGTGCTATGTATAACTCCTTATGGATCAAAAGTTAAAGGCACCGGAGCGACGGATACCTGGTCACAAGCCTCATGCCCTTGGTTTACGGGCCCAGCCTCTACGTGAAGTGAACTTGTCTTGCCAAGGTACCGTGGGATTCGGTAATAGAAATGTGATGGATTAGGTAGTCATCTTTTTTGCGGCTCACGACGTACGATTCGGGACGGAAAAACAGCGCAAAAGAAGAAATGTGTCCTGAATCTGATGAAAACATTTGATTTTGGGCTCTGAAAAATAGGCACGGCCGAGTAGGCTTGCTGTCCCCGTCGTAGAACTCTCGGAGAGCTTTCCAACGGTATGTTATGTGCCGTGTAACTTGTGAGGCCCGACCCCGAATAACGTGTGTTACCTTGATTTGCGTGCCATAGACCCCTAATTATATGACCGACCTTGGATTACGTGTCTTGTCTTGATTTTCGTGCATACCTCGTCATATGTTCTTTGACCTAGAATAGTGTGCCCTAATCCCCGACTCACGTGCGGTACCTAGAAATACGTGCCCTGACATCGATGTACGTGCGTTATCTCGTTTCGCGTGCCCTAATCTTGAACTGCGTACCTTAACCTAGGTTCAAGAGTCATACCTCGATTTGCGTGCATTACATTGAATTACGTGCCTTGCATTGGTTTACGTGCATTCACTTAGGATTGCGTGCATTAGTCTTGAAGTCCATGTCTTACCTCGTAGTTCGTGTCTATCTCGTGATTCGTGCCCTGTATTGATTTCTGTGTGTGTCTCGTAGTGCGTGCCCTAGACTTAAGAAAGCGTGCCCGCACGCTAATCAATAAAGAATCCTACACAAAGCACTATACTATAAAATAATCCTACAAACACCACTAACTGTTATTATAATCCTAATTCAAATATCTACAAAATCCACTAACACCTAAATATTATATTTTAAACTCACTACAAGACAAAATCTCACAAACCTCTAAACATATCCTATATTCTATTCTACCTAAAATCCCTAAATACCCAACATTCTCTTACACATGTTAAAACAATTCAAAAGATGACACAAATCTGAATTTTTGCATGCCCAAGGCCAACATATGCATCAACTTTTGGAAAAGCCTCATTTTTCTCTCATTTTTCTCACTTTCCTCACATTTTCTCTCTCTCCCTCTCACTCTCTCTCTCCATTTCGGTTTTGGCTGAGTTCTCTCCACCTCTTAGCTCATCTTCATCATCCTATGGTGCATCAAGACAAACCACAAGCAAAGAAACTCACCCAAGCAAGCTAGGATGCAAGAAACACACATGCAAGCATTTTGAGTCACCATTTTCGGCCTTGGTGAGTTTTTAAGCTTCCATTTCTTTTCTTCTTGTTCTAACCTCATGCATGTTCTAAGAGATTGATCACTAAGCTAGGAAAAATAGAGAAAAGCTAGTTGGAATCTTGGCTAAGCAAGAAGAAGAAGAGATTTGAGCTTCAACAAGGTTTTGAGCATTTTTTGGGTTGATTGCAAAGGTGAGGGTTAAAACCTTTTGAAAACTCTTCAAAAATTCACATGCATTCTCATAGATGTGTGTATTTGCTTCTGTACTTGAGCTATATGGTCGTTCATAAGCTTAAACAACCATGCATGGCAAGATATTGGCTTGGAAATGTTGCTAGGTGAAGTCGAAATTGTTGACAGCTCTCTGACCAGTCTATTCGAGGTAAGTTTAGCTAGGAAAATGATGTTGAAAATTCTTGAAAATTGGTAGGTGACTAGTTTGGACAGTTTTGAACATTTTTCCCAGAAATAGGCCGAAGCTAATTTTGACCCTAATTTCCTCAAAATGGCAAATATTTAAAATGTGACCAAATCTGGAAATCTGGAAAACTGAAGCAGGTTTTGGCAGATGCACTGACCTTGTGGAATGAACCATATTTGACTTGTAAATGATGTCCACAATGCATGAAATTTTTTGTGCTGCTATATTTTTCAGTTCTGGACAATTTTGTCAGAAATGGACCAAGGCTAAAACTGACCCTAAGGACCACAAAAACATCAATTTCTGAAAAGTGTGCAAATCTGGACAGTTTTGTGCTATTCCACTGTTTCGGCTATATCTAATGATCCCGAACTCCAATTGATGCAAGGTTCATTTCGGATTTTAGTTAACTTCTTAAGCTTTAATTTGACATCTTATTCACTGAATTTGGAGATTTTTTGCTTATCCGATTGATTGTGAGAAAACAGCCTATTTCAGTAAGGGTTTCACTTAATGTTGTGCTTAGAAAATTGTTGTGACTCCTCTTGTTGAATTAAATGCTTGGGATTATAGCTACGGGATGTTGTGTGGACTGTTTTGAATGTTTGAGGATGTTGAATTAAATGATGCATGGTTTGAGATTGACTTTGAGTTGGGTTGAGGCTCAAATTGCACGAATATACATGACATGGAAACCCTAATGACTAGGTAGTTTTGCTAAGTATTGATCAATTGGACATTGGGTGGGAATTACATGCTTAGTGGGCTGCCCGTAAATGTCTTATAACTTCAAATATGATTTTGACCATTGCATGTTGACAAATAAGCTTTTCTTGCACCCGAACCCATGATTGATGTCATTGCATGTTGAATAATCGTATCACTTGATTACGTGGACTTCGAAATGAGTTATATGGCTTGACTTGCATGTGTTACATGGCTGCCCATTTAATGTTCATATGACTCTATGTGTTCTACAAGTGAAATTTCATGTCAAGCATGCCTCGTTCATTTACTTGGCAATATGTGATCTTGAAATTGCTCGGAGGCAACCTACTTTGTTGTCCTCTTAATGTGAATTGTTAAAAGATATTCAATGGTTTATTTGAACATGATTACTTGGCTGCCCGTTAAAGTTAATTGCTTTCAAACGGATATATGAAATGATTATATGTTCTTACAATGCCTTATAAGCCAATATGTCAAAATGTGATCATATACTTGCTCGGAGGCAACCTACTTTGTTGACCTCCTAATGTGAAATGTTAAATGACATAAATGGGCATTGTATACAAGGTTGCAACCTTTCATTGTGGCATGGTAGCGTTTCACGAACGTCGGGCAGCATAGGGCTTGCCGGTGCTCCCGTGACTACCATGGTCCAATTCCCTCTCTCGCTTGGCATTCCACCCTCAGAGAGTTGGGTCGTAGGTTTTGGGGTACATCCGGAGTATACCCAATTGGGAGCGATAAGTGGATTATTGAAGTTGGCTGCAACAATTGTATCGAAATTGAAATTGAGAGCAACTGCTCACCGTATACTTTTACTGTGAGTATAAGTACTCTCGCTTGGTTCCTAGAGAACCTCGGGGAGGAAAGACTGGTATTTCTGTTCCTTTACTTGATTTTACTGTTATATTCATGTTTGAAAAAGGGATTTTCATAAATTGAACCGGAAAATGAGTTTCAAAACGTATTTCTCGTTCCTCCTCGCTGAGTTCATAAGGACTCACCCTCTTTTTATCACAGGTGACGAAGAACAAGTACAGGTACCTGAGGACAACGTGCCTATCGATGATTCCTTGGAGTGATTGTCTGTCCCTACGTGCTTTTGTGCCTTGCCTGAAAGTGGTTGCTATATGGATGTTGTGTTTGATTGCAACTATTCATTTTATTGATGTAAATGACCCCGTTGTAATTTGGGTCTAATTCTGGGATTGTACTATCTATAACCGGACGAACTTTTATTTGGTTGTTTGCTTTCGTTTTCTTCATTAGTAGTTATCGTAGGCATTCAAACCACTAGATGAACAATCAACTAAGTTAATTCTATCTAATTTCACTTAGGTGCTCATTTGCAAACTAAAAGATAATAGGTACTTGCATGATAGGAAATTGACAAATAAATGGGACATAGTTATCATGTTAAGTTTATTAACCAAACGAAACTTTCAAGATAAACTAGTAGGCAAATCGGTTGGTGACAAACAGGAGTCCTTAATGGAATTGGATTAATGATTGGAATAATTGAGGCGTTTAGAGAATTAGGTCAAACCAAAGAGCCCAATTACAACCGTTATGCTGCCGGTTTACCGAAAAATTTAGAGTTTAGGCCAAAACGTTAAGTGTTAAATCTTTATAAACAGTTAAGTATGTGATATTACATGAATGTTTAGATCACACCCTAGTCTAACCTTCATAGGCCGGGTTGGGGCGTGACATAACTCCTTACGGATCAAAAGTTATGTGCATCAAAGTGACAAATACCTGGTCACAAGCCCTACGCCCTCGGTTTGCAGGCCCAGCCTCTACGTGAAGTGAAGTTGTCTTGCCCAAGGTGTCGTGGGATTCGGTAATAGAAGTGTGATGGATTAGGTTGTCGTCCATTTTCTTGGCTCACAACGTACGATATGGGATGGAAAAACAATGCAAAAGAAGAAATGTGTCCTAAAACTGATGAAAATATTTGATTTTGGGCTCCGAAAATAGGCGTAGTTGAGCAGGCTCACTGTCCTTATCGTAGAACTCCCGGAGATCTTTCCAACGGTATGTTGTGCGCCACGTAACTCTTTACAGATCAAAAGTTATAGGCACCGGAGCGACGGATACCTTGTCACAAGACCCACGCCCTCGGTTTGCGGGCCCAGCCTCTACGTGAAGTGATGTTATCTTGCCCAAGGTGCCATGGGATTCGGTAATAGAAATGTGATGGATTAGGTTGTCGTCCATTTCGTGACTCACGACGTACGATCCTAGATGAAAAAACATCGCAAAAGAAGAAATGTGTCACGAAATTGATGAAAATGTTTGATTTTGGTCTCCGAAAACTGGCGCAGCCAAGCAAGCTTGCTATCCCCATCGTAGAACGTTCAGAGAGCTTTCCAACGGTATGTTGTGCGCCATGTAACTCCTTACGGATCAAAAGTTATGGGCACCAGAGTGACGACTACCTGCTCACAAGCCCCACGCCCTCGGTTTGGATGCCCAGCCTCTACATGATGTGAAGTTGTCTTGCCCTAGGTGCAATGAGATTCGGTAAGAGAAATGTGATGGATTAAGTTATCGTCCTTTTCGCGGCTCATGACGTACGATTCGAGACGGAAAAACAGTGCAAAAGAACAAAAGTGTCCAGAAATGGATGAAAACATTCGATTTTGGGTTCCAAAAATAGGCGCAGCCGAGCAGGCTTGTTGTCCCCGTCGTAGAGCTCTCGGATAGCTTTCCAACTGTATACTATACGCTGCGTAACTTCTTACGGA
Organism: Ehretia macrophylla; assembly: GCA_037974665.1. NCBI lineage: Eukaryota > Viridiplantae > Streptophyta > Magnoliopsida > Boraginales > Ehretiaceae > Ehretia > Ehretia macrophylla. The sequence continues at coordinate 25,784,984 of CM075780.1, forward strand.
TCAAAAGTTATAGGCATCGGAGCGACGGATACCTAGTCACGAGCCCTATGCCCTTGGCTTGTGGGCCCAGCCTCTACGTGAAGTGAAGTTGCCTTGCCCAAAGTGCCGTGGGATTCGGTAATAGAAATGTGATGGATTAAGTTGTCGTCCTTTTTGCTGCTCACAACGTACGATTCGGGACAAAAAAACAGCGAAAAAGAAGAAAAGTGTCCTAAAACTGATGAAAACATTCGATTTTGTGCTCCAAACATAGGCGTAGCCGAGCAGGCTTGTTGTCTTTGTCGTAGAGCTCTCAGAGAGCTTTCCAACGGTTTACTATGCGCCATATAACTCCTTACGGATCAAAAGTTATGGACACCGGAGCGACGGATAATTGGTCACAAGCCCCACGCCCCCGCTTTGCAGGCCTAGCCTCTACGTGAAGTGAAGTCGTCTTGCCCAAGGTATCGTGGGATTCAGTAATAGAAATGTCATGGATTAGGTTGTCGTCCTTTTCGCAGCTCACGACGTACGATCCAGGATGAAAAAACAGCGCGAAAGAAGAAAAGTATCCCGAAACTGATGAAAACATTCGATTTTGGGCTCTGAAAACAATCGCAGTTGAGCAAGTTTACTGCCCCCGTCGTAGAGCACTCAGAGGGCTTTCCAACAGTATTCATTGCGCCATATAACTCCTTAGGGATCGAAAGTTATGGGCAATGGAGCGACGGATACCTGGTCACAAGCCCCATGCCCTCGGTTTGCGGGCCCAGCCTCTATGTGAAGTGAAGTTGTCTTGCCCAAGGTGCCATGGGATTTAGTAACAGAAATGTGATGGATTAGGTTGTCGTCCATTTTGCTGCTCACGACGTACTATCCAGGACGAAAAAATAACGCAAAAGAAGAAAAGTATCCTGAAACTGATGAAAACATTCGATTTTGGGCTCCAAAAATAGGCATAGCCGAGCAGGCTTGTTGTCCTCGTCGTAGAGCTCTCGGAGAGCTTTCCAACAGTTTACTGTGTGCCGCGTAACTCCTTACGGATCAAAAGTAATGGGCACCGGAGCGACGGATAACTGGTCACAAGCCCCACGCCCTCGGTTTGCAGGCCTAGCCTCTACATGAAGTGAAGTCGTCTTGCCCAAGGTATCATGGGATTCATTAATAGAAATGTCATGGATTAGGTTGTCATCAATTTAGCGGCTCACAACGTACGATCCGGGATGGAAAAACAATAAAAAAGAAGTAAAGTGTCTCAAAATTGATGAAAATGTTCTATTTTGGGCTCCGAAAATAGGCACTGCTGAGCAGACCTGCTGCCCCCGTCATAGAACTCTTAGAAAGATTTCCAACTGTATGTTGTGCGCCCCGTAACCCTTTACGAATCAAAAGTTATGGGCACCGGAGCGACGGATACCCGGTCATAAACCCCATGCCCTTGGTTTGCGGGCCCAGCCTCTACGTGAAGTAAAGTTGTCTTGCCCAAGGTGCTGTGGCTTTGGTAATAAAAAAGTGATTGATTAGGTTGTCATCTTTTTTGCGGTTCACGACGTGCAATCCGGGACGAAAAAATAGCGCAAAAGTAGAAAAGTATCCCAAAACTGATGAAAACGTTCGATTTTGGGCTCCGAAAACAGCCGCAAAAATGCAAGCTTACTGCCCCCGTCGAAAAGCTCTCAAAGAGCTTTCCAACTGTATGTTGTGCATCGAGTAACTCCTTACTGCTCAAAAGTTATGGGCACCGGAGCGACGGATACATAGTCACAAGCCCCACGGCCTCGGTTTGCGGGACCAGCCTCTACATGAAGTGAAGTTGTATTCCTAAGGTGCAGTGAGATTCGGTAATAGAAATGTGGTGGATTAGGTGGTCGTCCTTTTCGCGGCTCACGACGTACGATCAGGGATGAAAAACAGTGCAAATGAAGAAAAGTGTCCCGAAACTGATTAAAACGTTCAATTTTAGTCACCAAAAATATGCGCAGCCTAGCATGCTTATTGTCCCCGTCGTAGAGCTCTCGGAGAGCTTTCCAACGGTATGCTGTGCGCCGCGTAACTCCTTACGGATCAAAAGTTATGGGCATCGGAGCGACGAATACCTGGCCATAAGCCCCACGCCCTCGGATTGCGGGCCCCAGCCTCTACGTGAAGTGAAGTTGTCTTGCCCAAGGTGCCGTAGGATTCAGTAATAGAAATGTGATGGATTAGGTTGTCGTCCTTTTCGCGGCTCACGACGTACGATCCTGGACGGAAAAACAGCGCAAATGAAGAAAAGTATCCTAAAACTGATGAAAACATTCAATTTTGGGCTCCGAAAATAGGTGCAGCCGAGCAGGATTGCTATCCTCGTCGTAGAGCTCTCGGAGAGCATTCCAATGGTATGATGTGCGCCGCGTAACTCCTTACGGATCAAAAGTTATGGCATCGGAGTGACGAATACCTGGTCACAAGACCCACGCCCTCGATTTGCGGGCCTAGCCTCTACGTGAAGTGAAGTTGTCTTGCCCAAGGCACCATGGGATTCGGCAATAGAAATGTGATGGATTAGGTTGTCGTCCTTTTCGCGGCTCACGACGTACGATCCGGGATTGAAAAATAGCACAAAAGGAGAAATGTGTCCCGAAACTATTGAAAACGTTCGATTTTGGGCTCCGAAAACTGGGGCAGCCAAACAAGCTTGCTACCCCCGTCTTAGAGCTCTTGGAGAGCTTTCCAATAGTATGTTGGGCGACGCGTAACTCCTTGCGGATCAAAAGTAATAGGCATTGGAGCGACGGATACCTGGTCACCAGCCCCATGGCCTTGGTTTATGGGCCTAGCCTCTATGTGAAGTGAACTTGTCTGTCCAAGGAGCCGTGGGATTTAGCAATAGAAATGTGATGGATTAGGTTGTCGTCTTTTTTGCGGCTCACGATGTATGATCCGAGACAAAAAAACAGCGCAAAAGAAGAAAAGTGTCCTAAAACTAATGAGAAAGTTCGATTTTAGGCTCCGAAAATAGGCGTAGCCGAATAGGATTGCTATCCTTGTCGTAGAGCTCTTAGAGAGCTTTTCAAATGTATGATGTGCGCCGCGTAACTCCTTACGGATCAAAAGTTATTTGCATCGGAGCGACGGATACCTGGTCACAAGCCCTATGCCCTCGGTTTGCGGGCCCAGCCACTACGTAAAGTGAAGTTTTCTTGCCTAAGGTGCCATGAGATTCGGCAATAGAAATGTGATGGATTACGTTGTCGTCCTTTTCACGGCTCACGACGTACGATCCGGGACGGAAAAACAACGCAAAAGAAGAAAAGTATCCTAAACTGGTGAAAACGTTCGATTTTGGGCTCCAAAAATAGGCGTAGCCGAATAGGATTGATGTACTTGTCGTAGAGCTCTCAAAGAGCTTTTCAACGGTATGCTGTGTGCCGTGTAACTCCTTACGGATCAAAAGTTATGGGCACCGGAGCGACATATACTTGGTCACAAGCCCCACGCCCTCGGTTTGCGGGCGTAGTCTCTACGTGAAGTGAAGTTGTCTTGCCCAAGGTGTCGTGGGATTCGGTAATAGAAATGTGATAGATTAGGTTGTCGTCATTTTTGAGGCTCACGACGTACGATTCGGGACGGAAAAATAACATAAAAGAAGAAAAGTGTCCTGAAATTGATAAAAACATTCGATTTTGGGCTCCAAAAATAGGTACAACCGAGCAAGCTTGTTATCTTAGTCGTAGAGCTCTCAGAGATCTTTCCAACGGTATACTATGCGCCGCGTAACTCCTTACGGATCAAAAGTTATGGGCACCGGAGCGACGGATACCTGGTCATAAACCCCATGCCCTCGGTTTGCGGGCCCAGCCTCTACGTGAAGTAAAGTTGTCTTGCCCAAGGTGCTGTGGGATTCGGTAATTGAAATGTGATTGACTAGGTTGTCGTCTTTTTTGCGACTCACGACGTACAATCCGGGATGAAAAAATAGCGCAAAAGAAGAAAAGTATCCTGAAATTGATGAAAACGTTCGATTTTGTGCTCTGAAAAAAGGTACAGCCGAGCAGGCTTTATGTCCCCGTTGTACAGCTCTCAGAGAGCTTTCCAACGATACGTTGTGCACCGTGTAACTCCTTACGGATCAAAAGTTATGGGCATCGGAGCGACGGATACCTTGTCACAAGCCACACGCCCTCGGTTTGCGAGCCCAGCCTCTACGTGAAGTGAAGTTGTCTTGCCCAAGGTGTCGTGGGATTCTTTAATAGAAATGTGATGGATTAGGTTGTCGTCCTTTTCACGTCTCATGACATACAATGCAGGAGAAAAAAATAGGGCAAAAGCATAAAAGTATCCCAAAATTGATGAAAACGTTTGATTTTGGGCTCCGAAAACAGCCGCAAAAATGCAAACCTACTGCCCCCATCGAAAAGCTTTCAGAGAGTTTTCCTATTGTATGCTGTGCGCTAAGTAACTTCTTACTGCTCAGAAGTTATGGGCACCGGAGCGACGGATACCTAGTCACAAGCCCCACGCCCTCAGTTTGCGGGACCAGCCTCTACATGAAGTGAAGTTATATTCCCAAGGTGCAATGAGATTCGGTAATAGAAATGTGGTGGATTAGGTGGTCGCTCTTTTCGCGGCTCACGACGTACGATCTGGGATGAAAAACAGCGTAAATGAAGAAAAGTGTCCCGAAATTGATTAAAACGTTCAATTTTAGTCACCAAAAATACGCGTAGCCTAGCATGTTTATAGTCCCCATCATAGAGCTCTTGCAGAGCTTTCCAACGGTATATTGTGCGCCGCGTAACTCCTTACGGATCAAAAGTTATGGGCATCGGAGCGATAAATACCTGGTCACAAGACCCACGCCTTCGATTTACGGGCCCAGCCTCTACGTGAAGTGAAGTTGTCTTACCCAAGGTGTCGTGGGATTCGGTAATAGAAATGTGATGGATTAGGTTGGCGTCCTTTTCGCGACTCACGACGTACAATCTGGGATTGAAAAACAGCACAAAAGGAGAAATGTGTCCCAAAACTGATGAAAATGTTAGATTTTGGGCTCCAAAAACTGGGGCAGCCAAGCAGGCTTGCTACCCCCATCGTAGAGCTCTCGGAGAGCTTTCCAACGATATGTTGGGCGACACGTAACTCCTTACGGATTAAAAGTAATAGGCATCGGAGCGATGGATACCTTGTCACCAGCCCCATGCCCTTGGTTTGCGGGCCCAGCCTCTACGTGAAGTGAACTTGTCTTGCCCAGGTACCATGGGATTCGATAATAAAAATATGATGGATTAGGTTGTCGTCTTTTTTACAGCTCACGACGTATGATCCGAGATGAAAAAACAGTGCAAAAGAAGAAAAGTGTCCTAAAACTAATGAGAACGTTCGATTTTGGGCTCCGAAAATAGGCGTAGCCGAATTGGATTGATGTCCTTGTCGTAGAGCTCTCGGAGAGCTTTCCAACGGTATGTTGTGCGCCGCGTAACTCCTTACGGATCAAAAGTTATGTGCATCGGAGCGACAGATACCTGGTCACAAGCCCCACGCCCTCGGTTTGCGGGCCCAGCCTCCACGTGAAGTGAAGTTTTCTTGCCCAAGGTGCGGTGGGATTCGGCAATAGAAATGTGATGGATTACGTTGTCGTCCTTTTCACGGCTCACGACGTACGATCCGGCACGAAAAAATAGCGCAAAAGAAGAAAAGTGTACTAAAACTGGTGAAAACATTCGATTCTGGGCTCCTAAAATAGGCATAGGCGAATAGGATTGCTATACTTGTCGTAGAGCTCTCAAAGAGCTTTCCAACGGTATGCTTTGTACCGTGTAACTCCTTACGGATCAAAATTTATGGGCACCGGAGCGACGTATACCAGGTCACAAGCCCCACGCCCTCGGTTTGCGGGCCTAGCCTTTACGTGAAGTGAAGTTGTCTTGCCCAAGGTGTCATGGGATTCGGTAATAGAAATGTGATGGATTAGGTTGTCGTCCTTTTCGAGGCTCACGACGCACGATCCGGGACAAAAAAACCACATAAAAGAAGAAAAGTGTCCTGAAATTGATGAAAACGTTCGATTTTGGGCTCCAAAAATAGGCGCAGCTGAGCAAGCTTGCTATCCTAGTAGTAGAGCTCTCGAAGAGCTTTCCTACGGCTTACTGTGCGCCTCGTAACTCCTTACGGATCAAAAGTTATGGGCACCGGAGCGACGGATACCTGGTCATAAACCCTATGCCCTCGGTTTACGGGCCCAACCTCTACGTGAACTGAAGTTGTCTTGCCCAAGGTGCTGTGGGATTCGGTAATAGAAATGTGATTGATTAGGTTGTCGTCTTTTTTGCGGCTCACGAAGTACGATCCGCGACGAAAAAACAAGGCAAAAGAAGAAAAGTGTCCTAAAACAGATGAAAACGTTTGATTTTGGGCTGCGAAAAAAGGCACAGCCGAGCATGCTTGATGTCCCCGTCGTAGAGCTCTCGGAGAGCTTTCCAACGGTACGCTGTGCACCGCGTAACTCCTTACGGATCAAAAGTTATGGGCATCGGAGCGACGGATACCTTGTCATAAGCCCCACGCCCTCGGTTTGCAGGCCCAGCCTCTACGTGAAGTGAAATTGTCTTGCCCAAGGTGTCGTGGGATTCTTTAATAGAAATCTGATGGATTAGGTTGTCGTCTTTTTCGTGGCTCACGACATATGATCCGGGAGGAAAAAATAGTGTAAAAGCATAAAAGTATCCCAAAATTGATGACAACGTTCAATTTTGGGCTCCGAAAACAGTCGCAAAAATGCAAGCTTACTGCCCTCGTTGAAAAGCTCTCACAGAGCTTTCCAATTGTATGATGTGCGCCGAGTAACTCCTTACTGCTCAAAAGTTATGGGCACCAGAGCGACAAATACCTAATCACAAGCCCCTCGCCCTCGGTTTGCGGGACCAGCCTCTACGTGAAGTGAAGTTGTATTCCCAAGGTGCCGTGAGATTTCGTAATAGAAATGTGGTGGATTAGGTGGTCATCCTTTTCGTTGCTCACGGCGTACGATCCGGGATGAAAAACGGCGCAAATGAAGAAAAGTGTCCCGAAACTGATTAAAATGTTCAATTTTAGTAACCAAAAATATGCGCAACCTAGCATGTTTATAGTCCCCGTCGTAGAGCTCTCGGAGAGCTTTCTAACGGTATGCTGTGCGTTATGTAACTCCTTACAGATCAAAAGTTATGGGCACCGGAGCAACGGATACCTAGCCACAAGCCCTACGCCCTCGGATTGCGGGCCCCAGCCTCTACGTGAAGTGAAGTTGTCTTGCCCAAGGTGCCATGGGATTCAGTAATAGAAATGTAATGGATTAGGTTGTCGTCCTTTTCGCGGCTCACGACGTACGATCCTGGACGGAAAAACAGCACAAAAGAAGAAAAGTGTCCTGAAACTGATGAAAACATTCAAATTTGGGCTCCGAAAATAGGTGCAGCCAAGCAGGCTTGCTATCCCCATCGTAGAGCTCTCAGAGAGCTTTCCAATGGTATGTTGTGCGCCGCGTAACTCCTTACGGATCAAAAGTTATGGGCATCGGAGCGACGAATACCTGGTCGCAAGACCCACGCCCTCGGTTTGCGGGCCCAACCTCTACGTGAAGTAAAGTTGTCTTGCCCAAGGTGTCATGGGATTCAGTAATAGAAATGTGAAGGATTAGGTTGTCGTCCTTTTCGCAGCTCATGACGTACGATCCGGGATTGAAAAACAGCACAAAAGGATAAATATGTCTCGAAACTAATGAAAACGTTCGATTTTGGGCTCCAAAAACTGGGGCAGCGAAGCAGGTTTGTTACCCCCGTCGTAGAGCTCTAGGAGAGCTTTCCAACGGTATGTTGGGCGACGCGTACCTCCTTATGGATCAAAAGTAATAGGCATCGGAGCGATAGATACCTGGTTACCAGCCCCATGCCCTTGGTTTGCGGGCCCAACCTCTACGTGAAGTGAACTTGTCTTGCCAAGGTGCCATGGGATTCGGTAATAGAAATGTGATGGATTAGGTTGTCGTCTTTTTTACGGCTCACAACGTACGATCCGGAACGAAAAAATAGCGTAAAAGCATAAAAGTGTCCCAAAACTGAAGAAAACGTTCAATTTTGGGCTCCGAAAACAGACGCAGCAATGCAAGCTTGCTGCCCCCGTCGTATAGCTCTCAGAGAGCTTTCCAACGGTATGTTGTGCACCGCGTAACTCCTTACAAATCAAAAGTTATAGGCACCAGAGCGATGGATACCTGGTTATAAGCCCCACACCCTCGGTTCGCGGGACCAGCCTCTACGTGAAGTGAAGTTGTCTTCCCAAGGTGCCGTGAGATTCGGTAATAAAAATGTGGTGGATTAGGTTGTTGTACTTTTCGTGGCTCACGACGTACGATCCGGGATGAAAAACAGCGCAAATGAAGAAAAGTGTCCTAAAACTGATGAAAACATTCAATTTTATGCTTCGAAAATAGGCGCAGCCTAGCATGCTTATTGTCCGTGTCGTAGAGCTCTCGAAGAGCATTCCAATGGTATGCTGTGCGCCGCGTAACTCCTAACGGATCAAAAGTTATGGGCACCGGAATGACGGATACCTGGCCACAAGCCCTACGCCCTCGGTTTGTGGGCCCAGCCTCTACGTGAAGTGAAGTTGTATTGCCCAAGGTGCCGTGGGATTCGGTAATAGAAATGTGATGGATTTTGTTGTCACCTTTTTTGCGGCTCATGACGTACGATCTTGGACGAAAAAACAGTGCAAAAGAAGAAAAGTATCCTGAAACTTATGAAAATATTCGATTTTGGGCTCCGAAAATAGGTGCAGCGTAGCAGGCTTGCTATCCCCGTCATAGAGCTCTCAGAGAGCTTTCCAACGGTATGCTGTACGCCGCGTAACGCCTTACGTATCAAAAGTTATGGGCATCGAAGCGACGGATGCCTGGTCACAAGCCCCACGCCCTCGCTTTGCGAGCCCAGCCTCTACGTGAAGTGAAGTTGTCTTGCCCAAGGTACCGTGGGATTCGATAATAGAAATGTGATGGATTAGGTTGTCGTCCTTTTCGCGGCTTATGACGTACGATCCAAGATTGAAAAACAGCACAAAAGAAGAAATGTGTCTCGAAACTAATGAAAAGGTTCGATTTTGGGCTCCAAAAATAGAGGCAGCCGAACAGGCTTGCTGCCCCCGTCGTAGAGCTCTCAGAGAGCTTTCCAACGGTATACTGTGCGATGCGTAACTCCTTACGGATCAAAAGTTATGGTCATCGGAGCGACGGATACTTGGTCACAAGCCCCATGCCCTTGGTTTGTGGGCCCAGCCTCTACGTGAAGTGAGCTTGTCTTGCCAAGGTACCATGGGATTCGGTACTAGAAATGTGATGGATTAGGTTGTCTTCTTTTTTGCGGCTCACGACGTACGATCGGGGACAGAAAAGCAGTACAAAAGAAGAAAAGTATTCTAAAACTAATTAAAACATTCGATTTTGGGCTCCAAATAATAGGCGCGGCCAAGCAAGCTTGCTGTCCCAGTCACAGAGCTCTCGAAGAGCTTTCCAACAGTATGCTGTGCGCCGCGTAACTCCCTATGGATCAAAAGTTATGTGCATCGGAGCGACAGATACCTGGTCACAAGCCCCATGCCCTCGGTTTGCGGGCTCAGCCTCCACGTGAAGTGAAGTTGTCTTGCCCAAGGTGCAATGGGATTCGATAATAGAAATGTGATGGATTAGGTTGTCGTCCTTTTCGCGGCTCACGACGTACGATCTGGGATGGAAAAAACATCGCAAAAGAAGAAAAGTGTCCTAAAATTGATGAAAACGTTCAATTTTGTGCTCCAAAAATAGGCGTAGCCGAGTAGGCTTACTGTCCTTGTCGTAGAGCTATCGGTGAGCTTTCCAACGGTATACTGTGCGCCGCGTAACTCCTTACAGATCAAAAGTTATGGGTACCAGAGCGACGTATACCTGGTCACAAGCCCCACGCCCTCAGTTTGCAATCCTAGCCTCTACGTGAAGTGAAGTTGTCTTGCCCAAGGTGTCTTGGGATTCGGTAATAGAAATGTGATGGATTAGGTTGAAGTTTTTTTCGCAGCTCACGACGTACGATTCGGGACGAAAAAACAACACAAAAGAAGAAAAGCGTACTAAAACTGATGAAAACATTCGATTTTAGGCTTTGAAAATAGGCACAGCCGAGCAAGCTTGCTATCCTGGTCGTAGAGCTCTTGGAGAGCTTTCCAACGGTATGCTGTGCACCGCGTAACTCCTTACGGATCAAAAGTTATGGGCATCGGAGCGACAGATACCTGGTCACAAGCCCCACGGCCTCGGTTTGCTGGCCCAGCCTCTACGTGAAGTGAAGTTTTCTTGCACAAGGAGCTGTGGGATTTGGTAATAAAAATGTGATGGATTCAGTTGTCATCCTTTTTGTGGCTCACGACGTACGATCCAAGATGAAAAAACAGTGCAAAAGAAGAAAGGTGTCCCGAAATTGATGATAACAATCGATTTTGGGCTCCGAATACAGGTGTAGCCAAGCAAGCTTGATGTCCCTGTCGTAGAGCTCTTAGAAAGGTTTCCAACGGTATGTTGTGCGCCGCGTAACTCCTTACGGATCAAAAGTTATGGGCACCGTAGCGACGGATACTTGGTCACAAGCCCTATGCCCTTGGTTTGCGGGCCCAGCCTCTACGTGAATTGAACTTGTCTTGCCAAGGTGTCGAGGGATTCGGTACTAGAAATGTGATGAATTAGGTAGTCTTCTTTTTTATGGCTCACGACGTACGATCCGGGACGGAAAAACAGCGCAAAAGAAGAAAAGTGCCCTGAAACTAATGAAAACATTCAATTTTGGGCTCTGAAAAATAGGCGCGGCAGAGCAAGCTTGCTGTCCCCGTCGTAGTGCTCTCGAAGAGCTTTCCAACGGTATGCTGTGTGCCGCGTAACTCCTCACGGATCAAAAGTTATGTGCATCGGAGCGACAGATACCTGGTCACAAGCCCCACGCCCTCGGTTTACGGGCCCAGCCTCTATGTGAAGTGAAGTTGTCTTGCCCAAGGTGCCATAGGATTCGGTAATAAAAATGTGATAGATTAGGTTGTCGTCATTTTCACGGCTCACGACATACGATCTGGGATGAAAAAATGGCGCAAAAGTAGAAAAATGTCATAAAACTAATGAAAACGTTCGATTTTGGGCTCCGAAAATAGGCGTAGCCTAGCAGGCTTGCTGTCCTTGTCGTAGAGCTCTCGGTGAGCTTTCCAACGGTATGCCGTGCGCCTCGTAACTCCTTACAGATCAAAAGTTATGGGCACCAGAGCGACGTATACCTGGTCACAAGCCCCACGCCCTCGGTTTGCGTGCCTAGCCTCTATCTGAAGTGAAGTTGTCTTGCCCAAGGTGTCGTGGGATTCGGTAATAGAAATGTGATCAATTAGGTTGTCGTCCTTTTCGCGGCTCACGACGTACGATCCTGGATAGAAAAATAGTACAAAAGAAGAAAAGTGTCCTAAAATTGATGAAAACGTTCAATTTTGGGTTCCAAAAATAGTTGCAGCAGAGCAAGCTTGCTGTCCAGGTCGTAGAGCTCTCGGAGAGCTTTCCAACGGTATGCTGTGCGCCACGTAACTCCTTACAGATCAAAAGTTATGGGCATTGGAGCGACGGATACTTGGTCACAAGCCCCACGCCCTTAGTTTGTTGGCCCAGCCTCTACGTGAAGTGAAGTTGTCTTGCCCAAGGAGCCGTCGGATTTGGTAATAAAAATGTGATAGATTAGGTTGTCATCCTTTTCGCGGCTCACGACGTACGATCCAGGACGAAAAAACAATGCAAAAGAAGAAAGGTATCCCGAAATTGATGAAAACAATCAATTTTGGGCTCCGAATATAGGCACAGCCGAGCAGGCTTGATGTCCTCATTGTAGAGCTCTTGAAGAGCTTTCTAACGATATATTGTGCGCCACCTAACTCCTTACGGATCAAATGTTATGGTCACCGGAGCGATGGATACCTAATCACAAGCCCCACGCCGTCGGTTTGCATGCCCAGCCTCTACATGAAGTGAAGTTGTCTTGCCCAAGGTGCAGTTAGATTCGGAAATATAAATGTGATGGATTAGCTTATCGTCCTTTTCGCAGCTCACGACGTACGATTCAGGACGGAAAAATAGCGCAAAAGAAGAAAATTGTCTTGAAACTGATGAAAACGTATGATTTTGGGCTCCAAAAAATGGTGCAACTAAGCAGGCTTGCTGCCCCAGTCGTAGAACCCTCGGAGAGCTTTACAACGATAAGCTTTGCGCCATGAAAGTCCTTACGGATAAAAATTTATGGGAACCAGAGCAACGGATACCTGGACACAAGCCCCACGTCCTCGGTTTACGGGCCTAGCCTTTACGTGAAGTGAAGTTGCCTTGCCCAAGGTGCCGTGGGATTCGGTAATAGAAATGTGATAGATTAGGTTGTCATCATTTTTCACGGCTCACGACGTACGATCCGCGACGGAAAAACAATGCAAAAGAAGAAAGCGTCCTGAAACGTATGAAAACATAGGATTTTGGGCTCCGAAAATAAGCGCAGTCGAGTATGCTTGCTGCGCCCGTCGTAGAGCACTTGGAGAGCTTTCCAACGGTATGCTTTGCGCCATGTAACTCCTTACGGATCAAAAGTTATGGGCATTGGAACGAAAGATACCTGGTCACAAAGCCCATGCCCTCAATTTGCGGGCCCAGCCTCTATGTGAAGTGAAGTTGCCTTGCCCAGGGTGCAATTGGATTCAGTAATAGAAATGTGATGGATTAGGTTGTCGTCCTTTTTGCGGCTCACAAGGTACGATCCAGGACAGAAAAACAACGCAAAAGAAAAAAATTATCCTGAAACTGATGAAAACATTCGATTTTGGTCTCTGAAAATAGGTGTAGCCGAGTAGGCGTGTTGTCCTTGTCGTAGAGCTCTCGGAGAGCTTTCCAACGGTTTGTTATGCGCCGCGTAACTCCTTACGGATCAAAAGTTATGGGCATCGGAGCGACAGATACCTGGTCAAAAGCCACACGCCCTTGGTTTGCAGGCCCAGCCTCAACATGAAGTGAAGTTGTTTTGCCCAAGGTGCCATGGGATTCGGTAATAGAAATGTGATGGATTAGGTTGTCGTCCTTTTCGCGGCTCACGACATACGATCCGAGATGAAAAAATAGCAAAAAAGAAGAAAAGTGTCCCGAAACTGATGAAAACAATCGATTTTGGGCACGAAAAATAGACGTAGCTGTGCAGGCTTGCCGCCTCGTCGTAGAGCTCTCAGAGAGCTTTCCAACGATATCCTGTGCGTCACGTAACTCCTTACGGATCAAAAGTTATAGGCATCAGAGCGACGGATACCTGGTCACAAGCCCTATGCCCTAGGTTTGCAGGCCCAGCCTCTACGTGAAGTCAAGTTGTCTTGCCCAAGCTGCCGTGGGATTCAGTAATCGAAATGTGATAGATTAGGTTGTCGTCCTTTTTGCAGCTCACGACACACGATCCGGGACAGAAAAATAGTGCAACAGTAGAAAAGTGTCCCAAAACTGATGAAAACGTTCTATTTTAGGCTCTGAAAACAGCCGCAACAAAGCAAGCTTGCTGCCCCTGTCATAGAACTCTAGGAGAACTTTCCAACGGTATGTTGTGCGCCGCGTAACTCCTTACGGATCAAAAGTTATGTGTATCGGAGCGACAGATGCCTGGTCACAAGCCCCACGCACTTGGTTTGCAGGCCCAGCCTCAATGTGAAGTTAAGTTGTCTTACCCAAGTTGCCATGGGATTCGGTAATAGAATTCTGATGGATTAGGTTGTCGTCCTTTTCGCGGCTCATGACGTACGATTCGGGACGAAAAAACAGCGTAAAAGAATAAAAGTGTCCTAAAACTGATGAAAATGTTAGATTTTGGGCTCTGAAAATAGGCTTGGCCAAGTAGGATTGCTGTCTTTGTCGTAGAGCTCTCGGAGAGCTTTCTAACGGTATGCTGTGCGCCGCGTAACTCCTAACGGATCAAAAGTTATGGGCACCAGAGCGACGTATACCTGGTCACAAGCCCCACGCCCTCAGTTTGAGGGCAAAGCCTCTACGTGAAGTGAAGTTGTCTTACCCAAGGTGTCGTGGGATTCGTTAATAGAAATGTGATGGATTACGTCGTTGTCCTTTTCGCGGCTTAGGACGTATGATCTGGGACGAAAAAACAGCATAAAAGAAGAAAAATGTCCTAAAACATATGAAAATGTTCAATTTTAGGCTCCAAAAATAGGCGCAGTCGAGCAAGCTTGCTGTCCCGGACGTAGAGCTCCTGGAGAGCTTTACAACGGTATGTTGTGCGCTGCGTAACTCCTTACGGATCAAAAGTTATAGGCATCGGAGCGATGGATACCTGATCACAAGCCCCACGCCCTCGGTTTACGAGCCCAGCCTCTACGTGAAGTGAAGTTGTCTTGCCTAAGGTGCCATGGGATTCGATAATAGAAATGTGATGGATTAGGTTGTCGTCTTTTTCGCGGCTCACGACGTACAATCCAGGATTGAAAAACAGCACAAAAGAAGAAATGTGTCCCAAAACTGATGAAAATGTTCGATTTTGGGCTAAAAAACAGAGGCAACTGAGCAGGCTTGCTGTCCCCGTCGTAGAGCTCTCAGAGAGCTTTCCAACGGTATACTGTGCGATGCGTAACTCCTTACGGATCAAAAGTTATAGACATCGGAGCGACGAATACCTGGTCACAAGCCCCATGCCCTTAGTTTGTGGGCCTAGCCTCTATGTGAAGTGAACTTGTCTTGCCAAGGTACCGTGGGACTCGGTACTAGAAATGTGATGGATTAGGTAGTCGTCTTTTTTGCGGCTCACAACGTACGATCCGGGAAGGAAAAATAGCGCAAAAGAAGAAAAGTGTCCTAAAACTGATGAAAACATAAAATTTTGGGCTCTGAAAAATAGGCGGGGCCGAGCAGGCTTGCTGCCCCGGTCGTTGAGCTCTCGAAGAGCTTTCCAACGGTATGCTGTGAGCCGCGTAACTCCTTATGAATCAAAAGTTATGTGCATCGGAGCGACGGATACCTGGTCACAAGCCCCACACCCTCGGTTTGCAGGCTCCGCCTCTACGTGAAGTGAAGTTGACTTGCCCAAGGTGCCGGGGATTCGATAATAGAAATGTGATGGATTTGGTTATTGTCCTTTTCGCGGCTCACGACGTACGATCTGGGACGGAAAAATAGCGCAAAAGAAGAAAAGTGTCCTAAAACTGATGAAAACGTTCAATTTTTGTGCTCCAAAAATAGGCGTAGCTGTGAGGCCCGACCTCGATTTGCGTGCGATACCTCGTTTTATGTGCCCTAGCCTAGATTTGCATGCCCTAACCTAGATTTAAGAATCATGTTTCGTTTTATGTGCCTTGCATTGAATTACATGTATTCATTTAGGGTTGCGTGCATTTAATTGGTAAACGTGCATTCGTCTCGTAGTTCGTGTCCTACCTCGTAGTGCGTGCCCTAGACCTAGGAAAGCGTGCCCTCACGCTAATCAAGAAAGCATCTTACACGAAGCACTAGATCAATAATTAATCCTACAAATCCCACTAACTAATATTAAAATGCTAAGTCAATGCACTAGAAGACGAAATTGCACCAAAAGCTAGACATTCTTTATTCTTTATTCTTTGTATATCCCAAACACACAATAAAATAAGCCTTGAACAAGACAAAAAAATTCAGATTTGAACACCTCTTTGGCCGACCACCTTGTGTGCTTTGTGCTTGCTTTGCATAATTCAAATTGAACCTAGTCAATTCTATGACAACTAATGACACAAAGCAATAAAAAAATAGCTCAAAAACTCTACCAATCTCGACATAAGCTCCTTGCCCATGCTAAACACTTCAAATTATACTCCTTGAAGACACAAAAATATGAAATTGCAAAGCTCAAGGCCGACACATGCTTCAAACCTTGCAAAAGCTTTTATTTTTCTTTCATTTCTCTCATTTCCTCTCATTCTTCTCTCTCTCTCGGCCTTGGCTGAGTTTCTACACTCCATAGCTTATCTTCATCACTCCATGGTTCATCAAGGCATGCAAGAAGCTAGGAAGCTCAACTAAGCAAGCTAGGTTGCAAGAAACACACATGCAAGCTCTTTGAATCTCCATTTCGGCTTAGGTGAGTTTGCTAGCTTCCATTTATTTTCTTCTTGTTCTAACCACATGCACCTACTAAGAACTTGGTTACTAAGCTAGGAAATTTGAGAAAAATCGAGTGGTGTCTCGGCTAAGCAAGGAAAAAGGTCAACTTTGTGCTTCACCAAGAGTCTTGTGCATCTTCTTGTTATTTTGCTAAGGTGAGGGCTAAAACTTCTTGAAAATCTTTCAAAAACCCACATGCATGCCCTTAAATGTCTATATTTACTTCTGTACTTGAGATATAAGTGTGTTCATGAGCTTTTATAAACATGCATGGCAAGATATTTGGCTAAAATGTGATGTTGGATGAAATCGTGTATGGGACAGTTTTCTGCCTTGTTGGTACAATGTGATTTTGGCTAGGTAAATGATGTTGCAAATGCGTGACAATTGATAGGTAACTATTTTTGCCAGTTCTGAACATTTTTCACAGAAATAGGCCAAAGCTAATTTTGACTCTAAGGTCCTCAAAATGGCAAATTATTAAAATGTGTCCAAATCTGGAAAGTCTGGAAAAATGAAGCAAGTTTTGGCAGATTCACTGACCTTGTAGAACGAACCAGTTTTGACTTAGTAAATGACATCCAAAATGCATGAGATTTGGTGTGCTGCTAGATGTTTCAGTTCTAGACATTTTTGTCAGAAATGGACTAAGGCTAAATCTGACCCTAAGGCCCTAAACAAATGACAAGTATTGAAATGTGTGCAAATCTGGCCAGTTTTGTGCAGTCTCACTGTTTTGGCTATAACTATTGAACCCGAACTCCAAATGATGCGAGGGTTGTTTCTAAATTTAGGTCACTTCCTAAGATTTAATTTGACATCTTATTCACTGGAATTGGAGATTGTTTGCTTGTCTTAATGATTGTGAGAAAACAGTCCATTGCAGTGAGGGTTTCACTTAGTGATATGCTTAGAAAAATTATTGTAGCTTCTCTCGTTGTATTAAATGCTTGGGATTGTGGCATTGAGATGTTGTGTGGACTGTTTTGAATACTTGAGGGTGTATGAACTAATCAATGTGTGGCTTGAGTTTGATTTCGAGATGACTTGGGGCTTAATCGCACGGGTAAGCACGAATTGGAACCTTAGTAACTAGGTGAATTTGCTAAGTGTTGATCCTTTGGATGTTGTGTTGGATTATGTGTTTAGTAGGCTGCCCGTAGTTGCCCTTGTAGCCCTAAATATGATTTCGATGATTTCATGTTGATAAGTAGGCTTTTCTTGCACCCGGTCCCACGTAGATGCCGTTGCATGATGAATAATCTTATTATTTGATTACATGAACTTTGAAATGAGTTATATGACTTGATTTATGTGCGTTACATGGCTGCCCGTTTAATGTTCATATAACTCCATGTGCCTTTCAAGTGAAATTACTTGTCTTATCGTGCCTCGCTTGTTTACTTGTCAATGTGCAATCTTATGACTACTCGGAGGCAACCTACTTTGTTGTCCTCCTAATGTGATATATTAAATGTCACAAATGTGCATTGCATACAAGATTACAACCTTTCACACTGGCGTGGTAGCGTTCATCACACCGGGCGATATCGGGCTTGTCGGTGCAACCGTGACTACCATTGTCCAATTCTCTCTCTCGCTTGGGGGCTAGACTTCCTGGGAGAGTTGGGTCGTAGGATTTAGGGGTACATCTGGAGTACACCCATTTGGCGTCATAAGGGGATGATTTGAAGTCGGCCGAAACAACTGATACTGACATGAACTGAGAGCAAAAGCTCACCGTATCCTTTTCACAATGTGTATAAGTACTCTCGCTTGGTTCCTAGAGGATCTAAGGGAAGAAAGACGGGTAATTGTGTTCCTTTACTTTTATATCATGTTATGTACTTACTTGTGATATATTCATGCTTGCAAAAAGGGTTTTCATAAGTTGAACTAGAAAATGAGTTTCAAAACCTATTTCTCGTTCCCCTTCGATGAGTTCATAAGGACTCACCCTCTTTTATCATCTCAGGTGAAGAAGATCAAGAATAGGTACCGGAGGACAACATGCCTAACGATGATTCCTTGGAATGATTGCTTGTCCTATGTGCTTTGCTTGATTATGGCCATTGTGAACACTATGCTGCTTGAAGACTATTTCTTTTCATGCTGCTTGATGTTTACAATGTAAAAGACCCCCGTTGTAATTTGGGGTCTAATTTTGGCTTGTACTGATAATAACTAGACAGACACTACTATGGTCGTTTTGCTATAGTTACCGGTTAGTATCTATCATAGGATTATGAAGTATCAGGTAAGGACTAAGTAAAATGAACCTATCCAATCTTAAGCAGGTACCCATTGTTAAGCTAAGATCAACAGGTACTTTTGTAACGAGGATTAACAAACAAATGAGATATAGTATCATGGTAGGTTATTAATCAAACGAGACATTGAGATAATTAGTAGGCGTTTCAATTGATGGTAAATAGTAATCTTAGTTGGAAATGAAATTTGAGGCGTTTAGAGAACTAGGTCATACTAAAGAGCCCAATTACAACCGTTATGCTGCCAGTTTTCCAGAAAAATTGTGGAGTCTAGGCTAAACATTAAGCGTTAAACTTTCATGAACAATTAAGTACGAGACATGACTTGAATGTTTAGATCACACCCTAGTCTAACCTTTATAGGCCGGGTTGGGGCGTGATAATAGCCAAGCAGGCTTGATGTTCTTGTCGTAGAGCTCTCGGTGAGCTTTCCAACGGTAAGCTATGCGCTGCGTAACTCATTACGGATCAAAAGTTATGGGCACCAGAGCGACGTATACTTGGTCACAAGCCCCACGCCCTCGGTTTGTGGGCCTAGCCTGTACGTGAAGTGAAGTTGTCTTGCATAAGGTGTCGTGGGATTCGGTAATAGAAATGTGATGGATTAGGTTGTCGTCCATTTCGCAGCTCACGACGTACGATTCGGGATAAAAAAATAGCACAAAAGAAGAAAAGTGTCCTAAAATTGATGAAAAAGTTCAATTTTGGGCTTTGAAAATAGGCGCAGCCGAGCAAGCTTGTTGTCCTAGTTGTAGAGCTCTCGGAGAGCTTTCCAACGGTATGCTGTGCGCCTCGTAACTCCTTACGGATCAAAAGTTATGGGCATCGGAGCGACGGATACCTGGTCACAAGCCCCACGCCCTCAGTTTGTTGGCCTAGCCTCTATGTGAAGTCAAGTTGTCTTGCCCAAGGAGCCGTAGGATTTGGTAATAAAAATGTGATGGATTAGGTTATCATCCTTTTCACGGCTCACGACGTACAATCCGGGATGAAAAAATAGCGCAAAAGAAGAAAGGTATCCCGAAATTGATGAAAACAATCGATTTTGGGCTCCGAATACAGGCGCAGCCGAGCAAGCTTGATGTCCCCATCGTAGAGCTCTTGGAGAGCTTTCCAACGATATGTTGTGCATCGCGTAACTCCTTACGGATCTAAAGTTATAGGCACCGGAGTGATGGATACCTGGTCACAAGCCCTACGCCGTCGGTTTGCATGCCCAGCCTCTACATGAAGTGAAGTTGTCTTGCCCAAGGTGCTGTTAGATTCGGTAAGAGAAATGTGATGGATTAGCTTATCGTCCTTTTCGCAACTCACGACGTATGACCCGATATGGAAAAACAACACAAAAGAAGAAAAGTATCCTGAAACTGATGAAAATGTACGATTTTGGGCTCCAAAAAAAGGCGCAGCTGAGCAGGCTTGCTGCCTCGGTCGTAGAGCAATCGGAGTGCTTTACAACGGTAAGCTTTGCGCCATAAAATTCCTTACGGATAAAAAGTTATGGGAACCGGAGCGACGGATACCTGGTCACAAACCCCATGCCCTCGGTTTACGGGCCTAGCATCTACGTGAAGTGAAGTTGCCTTGCCCAAGGTGCCGTGGGATTCGGTAATAGAAATGTGATGGATTAGGTTGTCATCGTTATTCACGGCTCACGACGTACGATCCGGGATGGAAAAACAACTTAAAAGAAGAAAAGCATCTTGAAACTGATGAAAACATAGGGTTTTGGACTTCGAAAACAGGCGCAATCGAGCATGCTTGTTGTGCCCATCGTAGAGCACTTGGAGAGCTTTCCAACGATATGGTTTGCACCATGTAACTCCTTACGGATCAAAAGTTATGGGCATCGGAACGACAGATACCTGGTCACAAGGCCCATGCCCTTGGTTTGCGGGCCCAGCCTTTACGTGAAGTGAAGTTGCCTTGCCCAAGGTGCAATTGGATTCGGTAATAGAAATGTGATGAATTAGGTTGTCGTCCTTTTCGCAACTCACGACGTACGATCTGGGATGGAAAAACAGCGCAAAAGTAGAAAAGTATCCTAAAACTGATGAAAACGTTCAATTTTGGGCTCCGAAAACAGGCGTGGCCGAGGAGGCTTGCTTTCCTTGTCGTAGAGCTCTCGGTGAGCTTTCCAACGGTTTGCTGTACGCCGCGTAACTCCTTACGAATCAAAAGTTATGTGCACCGGAGCGACAGATACCTGGTCAAAAGCCACACGCCCTCGGTTTGCGGGCCCAGCCTCTACGTGAAGTGAAGTTGTTTTGCCCAAGGTGCCGTGGGATTCGGTAATAAAATTGTGATGGATTAGGTTGTCGTCCTTTTCGCGGCTCACGACATTCGATCCGAGACGAAAAGACAGCGAAAAAGAAGAAAACTGTCCCGAAACTGATGAAAACAATTGATTTTGGGCTCCAAAAATAGATGCAACCGAGCAGGCTTGCTACCTCGTCGAAGATCTCTCAGAGAGCTTTCCAACGGTATCCTGTGCGCCACGTAACTCCTTACGGATCAAAACTTATGGGCATCGGAGCGTCGGATACCTGGTCACAAGCCCTATGCCCTCGGTTTGCAGGCCCAGCCTCTACGTGAAGTGAAGTTGTCTTGCCCAAGCTGCCGTGGGATTCGGTAATAGAAATGTGATGGATTAGGTTGTCGTCCTTTTCGCGGCTCACGACATACGATCCGGGACGAAAAAACAGCGCAAAAGTATAAAAGTATCCCAAAATTGATGAAAAAGTTCTATTTTGGGCTCCGAAAACAGCCGCAGCAAAACAAGTTTGCTACCCCCGTCGTAGTGCTCAAGGAGAACTTTTCAACAGTATTTTGTGCGCCGCGTAACTCCTTACGGATCAAAAGTTATGTGCATCGGAGCGACGGATGCGTGGTCACAAGCCCCACGCACTTGGTTTGCGGGCCCAGCCTCGATGTGAAGTTAAGTTATCTTGCCTAAGTTGCCGTGGGCTTCGGGAATAGAAATGTGATGGATTACGTTGTCGTCCTTTTCGCGGCTCACGATGTTCTATCCGGGATGAAAAAATAGCGCAAAAGAATAAAAGTGTCCTAAAACTGATGAAAACATTAGATTTTGGGAACTGAAAATAGGCTTGGCCGAGCAGGCTTGTTGTCCTTGTCGTAGAGCTCTTGGAGAGCTTTCCAACGGTATGCTGTGCGCCGCGTAACTCTTAACGGATCAAAAGTTATGGGCACCGGAGCGACGTATACCTGGTCACAAGCCTCACGCCCTCGGTTTGGGGGCCAAGCCTCTACGTGAAGTGAAGTTGTCTTACCCAAGGTGTCGTGAGATTCGGTAATAGAAATGTGATGGATTAGGTTGTCATCCTTTTCGCGGCTCACGATGTACGATCCGGGACGAAAAAATAGAATTAAAGAAGAAAAGTGTCCTGAAACTGATGAAAATGTTCAATTTTGGGCTCCAAAAATAGGCGCAGCCAAGCAAGTTTGCTATCCTGAACGTAGAGCTCTCGGAGAGCTTTACAACGGTATGCTGTGCGTCGCGTAACTCCTTACAGATCAAAAGTTATGGGCATCGGAGCGACGGATACATGGTCACAAGCCCCACGCCCTCGTTTTGCGGGCCCAGCCTCTACATGAAGTGAAGTTGTCTTGCCCAAGGTGCCATAGGATTCGATAATAGAAATGTGATGGATTAGGTTGTCGTCCTTTTCGCGGCTCACGACGTACGATCCTGGTTAGAAAAATAGCACAAAAGAAGAAATGTGTCCCGAAACTGATGAAAACGTTCGATTTTGGGCTCCAAAAATAGAGGTAGCCGAGCAGGCTTGCTATCCTCGTCGTAGAGCTCTTAGAGAGCTTTCTAACGGTATACTATGCGATGCGTAACTCCATACGGATCAAAAGTTAAAGGCATTGGAGCGACGGATACCTGGTCACAAGCCCCATGCCCTTGGTTTGTGGGCCCAGCCTCTACGTGAAGTGAACTTGTCTTGCCAAGGTACCATGGGATTTGGTACTAGAAATGTGATGGATTAGGTAGTCGTCTTTTTTGCGGCTCACGACGTACGATCCGAGAAAGAAAAATAGCGCAAAAGAAGAAAAGTGTCCTAAAACTGATGAAAACATTTGATTTTAGGCTCCAAAAAATAGGAGGGGTCGAGCAGGCTTGCTATCCCCGTCGTAGAGCTCTCGAAGAGCTTTCTAACGGTATGTTGTGCGCTGCGTAACTCCTTATGGATCAAAAGTTATGTGCATCGGAGCGACAGATACCTGGTCACAAGGCCCACGCCCTTGGTTTGTGGGCTCAGCCTCTACGTGAAGTGAAGTTGTTTTGCCCAAGGTGCCGTGAGATTCGATAATAGGAATGTGATGGATTAGGTTGTCGTCCTTTTCACGGCTCACGACGTACGATCTGGGACAGAAAAATAGCGCAAAAGAAGAAAAGGGTCCTAAAACTGATGAAAACATTCAATTTTGTGCTCCAAAAATAGGCATAGCCGAGTAGGCTTATTGTCCTTGTCGTAGAGCTCTCGGTGAGCTTTCCAATGGTATGCTGTGCGCCGCGTAACTCCTTACGGATCAAAAGTTATAGGCACCAGAGCGACGTACACCTGGTCATAAGCCCCACACACTCAGTTTGCGGGCCTAGCCTCTATGTGAAGTGAAGTTGTCTTGCCCAAGGTGTCGTGGGATTCGGTAATAGAAATGTGATGGATTAGGTTGTTGTCCTTTTCGCAACTCACAACGTACGATCCGGGACAGAAAAATAGCACAAAAGAAGAAAAGTGTCCTGAAACTGATGAAAACATTCGATTTTGGGCTCTGAAAATAGGCACAGCCGAACAAGCTTGATGTCTTGGTCGTAGAGCTCTCGCAGAGCTTTCCAACGGTATGTTGTGCACCACGTAACTTCTTACGGATAAAAAAATATGACATCGGAGCGACGGATACCTGGTCACAAGCCCCACGCCCTCGGTTTGCTGGCTCAGCCTCTACGTGAATTGAAGTTTTCTTGCCCAAGGAGCAGTGGGATTCGGTAATAAAAATGTGATGGATTCAGTTGTCATCCTTTTTGCGGCTCACGACGTACGATCCAGGATGAAAAAACAGTGCAAAAGAAGAAAAGTATCCTAAAATTGATGAAAACAATCGATTTTGGGCTGCGAATACAGGCGCAGCCGAGCAAGCTTGTTGTCTCCATCGTAGAGCTTTTGGAGAAGTTTCCAACGGTATGTTGTACGCCGCGTAACTCCTTACGGATCAAAAGTTATGGGCACTGGAGCGACGGATACCTGGTCACAAGCCCCATGCCCTTGGTTTGCTGGCCCAGCCTCTACGTGAAGTGAACTTGTCTTTCCAAGGTGCCATGAGATTCGATACTAGAAATGTGATGGATTAGGTAGTCTTCTTTTTTACAGCTCACGACGTACGATCTGGGACGGAAAAATAGCGCAAAAGAAGAAAAGTGTCATAAAACTGATGAAAACATTCGATTTTGGGCTCCGAAAAATAGGCGTGGCCGAGCAGGCTTGCTGTCCCCATCGTAGAGCTCTCGGAGAGCTTTCCAACAGTATGATGTGCGACGCGTAACTCCATACGGATCAAAAGTTATGTGCATTGAAGCAACGGATACCTGGTCACAAGCCCCACGCCCTCGGTTTGCGGCCCCAACCTCTACGTGAAGTGAAGTTGTCTTTCCCAAGAAGCCATGGGATTCGGTAATAGAAATGTGATAGATTAGGTTGTCGTCCTTTTCGCCGCTCACGACGTACGATCTGGGATGGAAAAATAGCGCAAAAGTAGAAAAGTGTCCTAAAACTGATGAAAACGTTCAATTTTGGACTCCGAAAATAGGTGTGTCCGAGCAGGATTGCTTTCTTTGTCGTAGAGCTCTCAGTGAGCTTTCCAACGGTTTGCTGTGCGCTGCGTAACTCCTTACGGATCAAAAGTTATGGGCATCGGAGCGACGGATACCTTGTCACAAGCCCCACGCCCTCAGTTTGTTGGCCCAGCCTCTACGTGAAGTGAAGTTGTTTTACCCAAGGAGCCGTCGGATTCGGTAATAAAAATGTGATGGATTAGGTTGTCATCTTTTTCGCGGCTCACGACGTACGATCCAGGATGAAAAAACAGCGCAAAGGAAGAAAGGTATCCCAAAATTAATGAAAACAATCGATTTTGGGCTCCAAATACAGGCGCAGCCGAGTAAGCTTGATGTCCTCGTCGTAGAGCTCTTGGAGAGCTTTCCAACGATAGGTTGTGTGCCGCGTAACTCCATACGGATCAAAAGTTATGGGCACCGGTGCGACAGATACCTGGTCATAAGCCCCATGCGGTCGATTTGCATGCCCAGCCTCTACATGAAGTGAAGTTGACTTGCTCAAGGTGCCGTTAGATTCGGTAAGAGAAATGTCTTGGATTAGCTTATCGTCCTTTTCACAGCTCACGACGTACGATCCGGGACGGAAAAACAACGCAAAAGAAGAAAAGTGTCTTGAAACTGATGAAAACGTACGATTTTGGGCTCCAAAACAAGGCGCAGCTGAGCAGGCTTACTGCCCCGGTCGTAGAGCACTCAGAGAACTTTACAACGGTATGCTTTACGCCATGAAAGTCCTTACGAATAAAAAGTTATGGGCACCGGAGCGACGGATACCTAGTCACAAGCCCCACGCCCTCGGTTTACGGGCCCAGCCTCTACGTGAAGTGAAGTTGCCTTCCCAAGGTGCAATTGGATTCGGTAATAGAAATGTGATGGATTAGGTTGTCGTCTTTTTTGTGGCTCACGACGTACGATCCGGGACAGAAAAACAGCGCAAAAGAAGAAATGTGTCCTGAAACTGATGAAAACATTTGATTTTGGTCTCTGAAAATAGGCGTAGACGAGCAGGCTTGTAGTCCTTGTTGTAGAGCTCTCGGAGAGCTTTCCAACGTTTTGCTGTGCGTCGCGTAACTTCTTACGGATCAAAAGTTATGGGCATCGGAGTGACAGATACCTGGTCAAAAGCCATACGCCCTTGGTTTGCAGGAACAGCCTCTACGTGAAGTGAAGTTGTCTTGCCCAAGGTGCCGTGGGATTCGGTAATAGAAATGTGATGGATTAGGTTGTCGTCCTTTTCGTGGCTCACGACATATGATCCGGGACAATAATACAGCGAAAAAGAAGAAAAGTGTCCCGAAACTGATGAAACATTCGATTTTGGGCTCCAAAAATAGATGCAGTCGAGCAGGCTTGCTGCCCCGTCGTAGAGCTCTTAGAGAGCTTTCCTACGTTATCATGTGCGCCATGTAATTCTTTACGGATCAAAACTTTTGGGCATCGGAGCGACGGATACCTGGTCACAAGCCCTATGCCCTCGGTTTGCAGGCCCAGCCTCTACATGAAGTGAAGTTGTCTTGCCCAAGCTGCCATGGGATTCAGTAATAGAAATGTGATGGATTAGGTTGCTGTCCTTTTCACGGCTCACGACACACGATCCGGGACGGAAAAACAACGCAAAAGTAGAAAAGTGTCCCAAAACTTATGAAAACATTCTATTTTAGGCTCCAAAAACAGCCGCAGCAAAGCAACCTTGCTGCCCCCGTTGTAGAGCTCTAGGAGAACTTTCCAACAGTATGCTGTGCGCCGCATAACTCCTTACGGATCATAAGTTATGGGCACCGGAGCGACGGATACCTAGTCACAAGCCCCACGCCCTCGGTTTGCGGGACCAGCCTCTACGTGAAGTGAAGTTGTCTTACCAAGGTGCTGTGAGATTCGGTAATAGAAATGTGATGGATTAGGTTGTCATCCTTTTCAAAGCTCATGACGTACGATCCAGGATGAAAAACAGCGCCAATGAAGAAAGTGTCCCGAAATTGATGAAAACGTTTGATTTTTGGCTCTGAAAATAGGCGGAACAGAGCAGGCTTGCTGTCCCCGACGTAGGGCTCTCGGAGAGCTTTCCAAAGGTATGCTATGCACCGCGTAACTCCTTACGGATCAAAAGTTATGGGCACCGGAGCGACAGATATCTGGTCACAAACCCTATGCCCTTGGTTTGCGGGCCCAACCTCTACATGAAGTGAAGTTGTTTTGACCAAGGTGCCGTGGGATTCGGTAATAGAAATGTGATGGATTAGGTTGTCGTATTTTTTGCGGCTCACGACGTACGATCCGGGACAGAAAAACAGCGCAAAAGAAGAAATGTGTCCTGAAACTGATGAAAACATTTGATTTTGGTCTCTGAAAATAGGCGTAGACGAGCAGGCTTGTAGTCCTTGTCGTAGAGCTCTCGGAGAGCTTTCCAACATTTTGCTGTGCATCGCGTAACTTCTTACGGATCAAAAGTTATGGGCATCGGAGCGACAGATACCTGGTCAAAAGCCATACGCCCTCGGTTTGCGGGCACAACCTCTACATGAAGTGAAGTTGTCTTGCCCAAGGTGTCGTGGGATTCGGAAATAGCAATGTGATGGATTAGGTTGTCATCTTTTTTGCGGCTCATGACGTATGATCCGGGACGGAAAAACAGCGCAAAAGAAGAATAGTGTCCTGAAATAGGGTTGTGACCAGGTCTTCATCGCTCCGGTGCCCATAACTTTTGATTCGTAAGGAGTTACGCGGCGCACAACATACCGTTGGAAAGTTCGCCGAGAGCTCTACGATGGGGGAGCAAGCCTGCTCTGCTGTGCCTATTTTCATAGTCCAAAATCGTACATTTTCTTCAGTTTCGGGCCATATTTCTTCTTTTGCTCTATTTTTCAGTCTCGGATCATACGTCGTGAGCTGTTCAAAGGACAAAAACCTAACTCGTGGAGCATTAGAGGGCCTTACAATGCATCGATATCACGTCTTGCGAGGATGCTGCGTTGTTGAAGCGGATGGGTTGTCGTTAAGCCCATTGGGCCTTATGAATGGGTCATCTTTCTGGGCTGGGACTTTGAACCGTCAACACATAAAGGATTTGTGCCCTCAACATGACGGGTACGATCATACCAGTACTAATACACCAGATCCCATCAGAACTCCGAAGTTAACAGTGCTTGGACGAGAGTAGTACTAGGATGGGTGACCCCCTCAGAAGTCCTCGTGTTGCACCCGCCTTTTCAATTTTTTTTCCCCGGTTAGGGTTGCCAAGATGCTTTATCCACCACATTAATATTACCGAATCCCACAGCACCTTGCGCAAGACAACTTCGCTTCACGTAGAGGTTGGGCCCGCAAACCTAGGGCGTGGGGCTTGTGACCAGGTCTCTGTCGCTCCAGTGCCCATAACTTTTTATCCGTAAGGAGTTACGCGGTGCACAGCATACCGTTGGAAATCTCTCTGAGAGTTCTACGACAGGGGTAGTAAGTCTGGTCTGCTGCTCCTGTCTTCAGAGGCCAAATCGTACGTTTTCCTTAGTTTCGGGCCACTTTTCTTCTTTTGCTCTCTTTTTCCATCTCGGATCGTACGTCTCAAGCTGTTAAAAGGACGACAACCTAACTCGCGGGACATTAGAGGGCCCTACAACACGTCGATATGATGTCCTGTGAGGATGCTGCGTTGTTGAAGCTAATGGGTTGTCGTTAAGCCCATTGGGCCTTTTGAATGGACCATCTCTCTGGGCTGGGACTGTGAACGGTCAACACATAAAGGATTTGTGCCCTCAACATGATGTGTACGATCATACCAGCACTAAAGCAATGGATCTTATCAAAACCTCGAAGTTAAGCGTGCTTGGGCGAGAGTAGTACTAGGATGGTTGACCCCCTCGGAAGTCCTCGTGTTGCACCCGCCTTTTCAATTTTTTTTGCCCCGGTTAGGGTTGCCAAGATGCTTTATCTACCACATTTCTATTACCGAATCCCACGGCACCTTGGGCAAGACAACTTCGCTTCACATAGAGGCTGGGCCCACAAACCTAGGGCGTGGGGCTTGTGACTATGTCTCAGTCGCTCCGGTGTCCAGAACTTTTGATCCGTAAGGAGTTACACGGTGGCATGAATACTTGTGTAGTATGCATGACATTTTGGTTTTCAAAGTTGGTTAATGAGAAGATGTATGGTTCTAAAAGAAAGTTGACTTGTTCCAAATGATTATTGTGGTTTTCGCGAATATTATGTTGAATGTAGGGTTTTCGGATCATCCACGGTACAGAGGAGACTTCGTCCGTGTGTCGGGTCCGGGCTTGGCCTTTTGCGGGGTTAGGTCGGGGCATGACACCAGGTGGCAAGGACTCGCCTCTAGTAGAGGTCCCCTTAATTGGGATAGAATTCAAAGGCATGGCCACCAGTAGTAGCAGAAGAGAATCTTTGGCTCCAGAAGAAGTGAAACTGGGCCCTGGGGCTGTTGACTTCCTGGAGTTCTCACTATTGAATAGGTGGATATGTGCCTGGCTTAATTGTTAGGCTTGGTAAGCAGTCCAGTCCTCTTCTCCGGATACCTCCATTGAATCATGGTTTGAAAGCCCAATTGTCCTATCATCTTGGAAAACAAAGGATGAAAATTCAGAGCTGATAAGGTTTGGGATATTGTGGCCTTTGTTTGATCTCAATATGAAGTATCATAAAGGTGAGATCAAACCACAAAAAGCTTTGACTTCAAGTTTGAGTTTAGGTGGGGCCTGGGTCTCTGGAGGCTTTACTGGTTAAAAATTCTTGGTCTTTGCTTGTGGCCTAAACCAACCACGGGCAAGAAGAGGTATGGTGGTACTGGGAGAAGTCCTAGATACCACTCCTTCCAACTCCATCTATCAAAGTGAATAGAAGTCCTCAATCAACTTCCAGAGCGGAAGGATTAGATACTGACTCTTCATGAAAAAGAGTGAGGGTTACTGACAGTCGACCTACAGTAATAGGTTTGAAGATATGGCAACAGGATGTTTATAGACTACTGAGCCTAATAGGATTTCTGCTTCAATAGCTCTACTCACTCTTCATTCTGGAAGAAATGCCAGTGAGTCACGGACGAAGAGTTTGAATCTTCTCTATAGGCCTTATAGGAAGGCTAGTGAGGCAGCCCTCACAAAATAGGGGAAAAGCCAAAATCCTATGTTACTAATCCGGGGCTTTGGTTAGAATGTCTGTAAGGCATGGCATTAAATAAGAAATTCCTTCTCTAATCAAGTTTGTAGTACCTTGAAGTTGAGACTCTTCCCAACCGTAAGAACTCATACGACCTGTTGTCGGACGTTAATCAGTAAATGGTGTGATGTTAGCAATTGAATGTGTATCAGCTATGATATTTTCTTCTGTGATTGAATCAGTAAGCGCTGCAGATATTATTCAATAAAAGACACTATGTGCTGGAAAGAAGCCAAGTCCAGTAGCTTTTTATTAAAAAAAAGAGATGGGAACTTATTAGAGTGTGGCCAAGCCAAGACTCGAGTGGCAAAGTGGATGCAAAGGCTATAAAGCTAGTAAGTCTCCCCTTGGTTCTAGAGTAGGTAGACTAAGAAGAAGGTACGGAAGAAGAAGAGAAAGGGCAGTTGGTTCACGAAATGAAACTGACATACGGAAGAAGAAGAGAAAGGGCAGTTGGTTCACGAAATGAAACTGACAATCTCAACTTCCTTACTTACGATATAATAAACTCATATACCAGCTCCAGGCTTTAAAGAAGAGAAAAAATACCTAGCTTCAAGGGCTTAAGCTTTGAGGAAAGAAAGATCCCAGACTTGGCTTGCTCCTGGCAGATTCCATTCCTCCTCCCCTAGACTCGGCATAAGAGAAGGGCTGAGAGCGCCTATGTGTCAAAGGAGAGTTATTGCCTAAGATCCTATTCTCTGAGATCTTAGGTCTGTTGTTGATTGTTGATACGGCTTGGCTCCTAATGCCAGGTCCGGGTAGGGTTATGTAAGAGAAATTGATACTGCTAGTAAGGGGCGTCTATTCTACTCTGATGCGAGGGAGGCCATCCATAGGCTTCTATGGGCTCCATAAGAGGGGCAAGAGATCTGGAGTTGACGGATTCGGCTTTTGCATAGGACTGAAAATAGATTAGAAGGAAATTCTTTAGTGCCGAAGGCCCATGTTTAAAATGAAGATTTAAAAGGGGGAAGGCTAGCTTCGCATAGGCTACACAAGCCAGGATCAAACTGTTCTTTTGACTATGATTGAGCCCCTCAGTAGTAGAACCTGGTGAACCTGACGTACTACTTCCTTCCAACCTTCGGCGAAATCTTCTTTTAAGCAATTTCTAGTTAAGATCATATCACTTTTTCATACCTAAATACAGCCGTGATCTTCTACATGATACCACCAATGATAGAAGGAGAGAATGCAATCCTTCTTCTTCAATTTATCTGCAAAGCCAAATCCCTTTATCCCCTCTCTTAATCCCTTCTTTCAGAAAAATGTTTGGCAAGGAGTATGAATGTCTGAACTCCCTGTGTTAAGCATAAGGACCACCCTAAGAGCTGATT
Organism: Ehretia macrophylla; assembly: GCA_037974665.1. Taxonomy (NCBI): domain Eukaryota; kingdom Viridiplantae; phylum Streptophyta; class Magnoliopsida; order Boraginales; family Ehretiaceae; genus Ehretia; species Ehretia macrophylla. Next base: position 25,815,764 of record CM075780.1, read on the forward strand.
CAATAGCTAAGGTTACTTATATGCCATTCACTGTGGCAACGCAAAGGCTTACAGCTACTACGAGAAGATCTGTCTTACCTTATTTTTGAGCTCTTATTCAATTTCTCTCACTTATTGTTGGGGTTTTTACTCATTTTCTTTTTAGGAAAGAAGGAAGAAGACCATAGATCTTATAATATGTCACCGGTGTACTTACTTCAACACAAGAAGCTTGGGCCTACTACTCACCTTCGAGTAATTCGTCAAATCAAGCAGAGCAGCCGAAGGGACAAGAGAGATTTTACCTCAATCTAATCAATCTATTCCCAAGCCAATGCTTTGGGTTACTTGCCCTGCTTTCGGGTTAGCTTTCTAACTACTTGCTAGCTTGTTTGTTTATTATCCTCTTGCTTATTCTTGAACCAGGGACTTGAACTGAAACTTCCAACTTCTAAGAAATCCTGTCTTTGTCTTTCCATGTTGTCTTTTGCGTGCTATTCCTTACGCAACCTCCACTTGGATTCATTTCAAGTCTTGAGTTCTTATTTAGAATTCTCGTAGATGAAGTTTGAACGAGAGCTTTGATGCAATTCAAATTGACAAGTAGTAGTAACAGCATAATAAATGTCTGGAGGACAGAACAAAATCTTTAGTTCCTCAGTTTCCTTTGCCAATAGACCAATCAATGTTGTTGTATCGGAAACAAGATTCAATTAGTACAAGTGAAGGATAATAAGCAACCGGTCGTAAAACGGGTAGATTAACTTAAAGAAAATACACTTGGCCCACTAAGTACTAGGAGAGTCGCTTAGATAATATACCTAGACCTGAAGACTAAGGGATTCTTCAGGTCTAGACGTAGCCTTCTTTAAATGTCATGCCAGTTAAGGTAATCTCTCAGTGGATGCCATTACTTGACTCAATCTATCTAGGTCGTGTTGCGATCGATGCTTATTATATGTTGCTTCGACTGCTGTGTATATCCTTAACCAATAAGAGGGGTAGATACCAGACTCACTAAGAGGAGATAACAGTGGCTCCGCGCCCCCTAACTGTTGAAGACCTTAAAGAGGTGGTTGACGTTCGTCAGGCATAGATTGCTGATTCTCTTAATTAAATTCTTTGAAACTACGCGCTAGACTAGACTAAGAATCCCTCTATTTTAATAGTAAGATTTGATTTTATTGGCTATTGGAACTTCTATAGAATAGAAAGAAGGAGTTATCAGCCCTCGTTAGAGTACGCCCAAAGACTTATCTGAAATTCATTTAAGTAGAGACCCTTTTTTTCTATGACGGGTCGTAGGCCAGTCTTTCAGTAATTTTTTAGGAGTGTAAGCTATTATAAAAGTTCTTTATAGTTTAACACGACCCGACAATCATAGACCCTTCCTCTCGTTAGTGACTTGGCTCCCTTCCTTCCAGTCACTGCTAGTAGGATAACATCTATTAGTCCATTTTCTTCCTTCTCCTTTTGCTTTCTTTATGTCCTCTAGTTTAGGGTTCATAAGGGGAGTGCTTGCTACTATAAGATAACTCTGCATTCCTTCGAGGCAATCGTGGCCAAGCTCTGAGACTATTCAAGCTAGCGTGGTAATGATACTGAGGAGGATACCTAGCTAGCCTTGAACCAGAGTAGGGAAGTGAAGCCCTCGATTAGCAAATAGCTCCACGTTCTATCCAATAGACTTTTTGCTAAAGTTCAAAGGCTAGTTTGAAGATGGTCCAATGTCTGTGAGAAGTAAGTGAAACTACCATTCCAAAGCTTTTTAAGGTGTGATGCGGGCTGGGCAATCAACCGAAGAACCAAGGAATGGAATTGAACTGAAAGCATAGGCTTCGGCCGAAGCTACAACCAAAGATGAGTGACCGTTGCCATGGTACTGAACTATTGGCTTTAGCGACCCAATGTCTATAGATGAAAGATGAGTTCGAAAGTACTGGATATGTGCCTCCCCCACGAAATGTAGCTTATGCCGAACCTATTACTCCTCAACCACCAACTAGCAACTCTTGATAGAGAAGCTCTGTAAGGGCTATTTTAGGGCAGGCCCCACTCAATGCGGTTTTTTTCTTTTCTTGATGAAATCTTCAAACCTCTCCCGTTGGTCGAGCATCTTCAACCCTCTCTTATTTAATTTAAATTATGTGCTGATAGGGAAGCCCTTTCTTTTGACGACATAAACCTAAAAACATCCTCTTACTAGACAGGTAGTAGCGTTAGCATACTAAGAGCCCTCTGGTTGCATTGAAAAAAGATGAGTTTTTTTCCCCCTAACTTGGGTGCTTTAGAAGATACCACATCCGCCTCAAGACCCATATCTTATTCAAGCCATCGTCTTAGTCGGTGGCCTAAGATAAGCCAACTTACAAGATCAGATTAGCAAATCATGAAACCTGCCAAAGAAGAGCTTCCAATCGCATATTGCGCCCATACTAGTACCTTTTGTTGTACCTACTTAGGCTACATCTCCTTCATTTTCCTTCACAGCATGTCTGTCATCTTCTTTCAAAGAGGCCATTCTTGCTCTTTCAACTAACCTGAAAAGGGCTACTTACCAATCAAAAGAAAAAAAAAATAACAAATGAGATAGCTGAAGCCAAATCCACATTTGAGGATCTTGAATCCGCTGTGAACAAGATCCCCTTCTAGTCGGAGGAAAAAGCCAAAGTTATTTTACATTTTTTTAAGTAGCAAGAAGTTTCTTTACCTTCCCCCTTTTGGTAGTAGTGGTATATACGATACAAATTTCTTTTGGGAGTGATCTTTCCCTGTAACTAGGAATTGCATAAAAGAAGAAAGGTCGTAGCGTATGGGGAAGTTGAGCATATAGCTTAAGTGTGATAACCCGAACCCGGCATGCATTTAATGGCATTTAATTGCATTTAATTAAGTGTTATCTTAAATGTTAGCATTGAATTTTGTGTTTATTTTTAGTTAAACATTCATTTGTAGCTTTATTTTCATATTTATGTTAATCGGTTTTATTTTTCTTGCATCCTAATGCTCGGTTTTCAATTAATTGAAAAGTAGCTCCGAGCCGGAGTAAATTTTGAACTATGTTACTTTCCGGAAATTATATTTTCTTAAATTCTTTGAGACTTAATTGTTATTCTTTTATTGTCGCAAAGTGCATATCATATCAAGAGCGATAGTTAGGAAATGATTTCTAGTCCTCAGCAAATAGTGAAAACTAGTATTTAGTGTTTTAATTTTAGTATTATAGTTGTATTTAACTAGAATTAGATTTGTGTTGGTTGTTTTAGCTTTAAAATGCCTAAAATAAGCTTAGTTGACCAACTTAGGTGAGCATTGACCAAAGCCTTGATCATTTGACCATTTGTCATTTTTTTTTAAGCATGAAATAAGAAACAAAAGAGCAAAATCAGGAAAAAAAGAAGGCCATGGCCGAAACCATGGAGGAAAAAGAAAAAAAAATTTCAACTTCAAACTTCAATTTCTTCGCGAGAGCTTGTGCAGGGTGGTTTCCGAGGCATCCAGCGTGGTTTTCCTAGCGTCTAGGAGCGTCTAAAGTGAGGGTTTCATCGTTATTTGCGCATTTAAAATTATTGAACCTAAACTTTAATTTTTGGATTTTAGCCGTAATTTGTTATTTTGATTGTTTCGATGCTTGAAGAATGCTCCCTAGCAATCGTAGAACATGTATTTATAGCTTTTTAGAATTTTCTGCGGTTGAATATTGAAATTTCAATTTAAATTGATAATTGAATAGTAAATTATGAATAGTAAAACTCCCGTTTCGATGAAGTTGCTCCGTTATGCGTTCTGTTGATGTAAGAAGGTGCTAGATATGCTAGAATGCCTAAATGTATGGCTTAATTGGATTGTGTAATGGAAAAACGGAGGAAAATGGCTTAGTGAACGTTGGGGTCGTTTAGGTCAAGTTTGGCATTTTATCGTTTTGCATGATGGCATTGTCTCGGGAGGCCATGGAAGCACTTTTGGTGTGGTTATGGTGTTGGTTGGGTGTTTGGTTAGGGTAGCGGTAGTTCAAATGAGCAAACGGGGAAATCGGGGCTTTGCGTGAATTCTAGGGTTAAGTAGGGTTTTGGGGTCTTTAGACGTGCCTTATGGTGACCTAGGAGGATTGGTGAAGTCGGTTTCCAAAACTCGTGGCTCGTTTGAAAGTAGTAGCATTTTGAAAGTTGGGGTCATTTTGTGATTTTGTGTGTTTTCATACTAGTATAATGCCTATAGAATGCTTAATAATGCTTGTTATGCTTGTTAAAGTTGATTATGATTGAATTTGTATATCAATTGTTGATAATGTTTGTTGGTGTTGTACTTGTTACTTTATTGATTGTAATTGCTTATTGTGTGCTTATTGTATCGCATGTTGTTACTAACCTACACTTCAGTGCCTTGCTCGATTATCGTTATATATCTCGTATTGCATTGCATAAGTGTCAGGCGCGTGAGTGATGGGCCTCTCTGGGTAGCCTCGGGTTTCCAGTGTTGGTTGCTCTAGCTCCGTGTCCTATTCCCTTTCTTGCTTGGGTTGCCGCCCAGGGAGTTTTTGGTCGTAGAATTGACAGAGTATGTCCGGAGTACTCTAACAGAAGTTATAAGGTGGGTGAGTCGGCGTGTCATCGTTAAAGTCATCGAATTCGTGTTCGGTACATTGCTCGTATGAGTGAACCATAGCCTTCAAAGTGTGGTATAGCTTTGAATGGTTGTGTTAATGCTTTATCAATTGTTTATTGTATTGATTGATAGATTGAATGCCTACTTGTCATATATATATTGCTTAACTGCCTTATTTGCATTTCACGAACTTCTTTCTCTCCACCTCGATATCTGTCTCGCCCTCACTGAGTATACGTGTTGAGTATACTCACTCCTCACCACCACATTTCAGGAAATGCCTTGTTAGCTGAAAAGTTCGTAATTACGTGAAAGTTCGTGCTTGAAGAGTTGTCTTGCGTGCTATGTGGCTTGAGTTGTCAAAGATGCAAAGATGTAAAGATGTATGTTTCATGTGTTGTTGTATTTAATGTTAATAAGGAATGTAATTTAAATTTAACTAGGTGATTGAGGTAGAATGATAAGATAGTTTATGTATCTAGTTAGTATGGCTTAACTTCATTGCATGTTTGTATTGTCCAAAGGAAAAGAATTAGAATGGTATGATAGTCTATTTTATGCAATGGGTTAGAATAGTTTAATTGCCTAGCATGAATGTTCTTATCAAAGATGAAAAGAGATAGGTTAGTTTTTAAACTGGAAATGTATATATATAATTGTTGTGTTTATTTGTTGAGAAACAAGGCCCAGATGGCCTTGAGGTGTTTGTATGGTTGGACACGGTGCTGGTTCACTTATATGCTATTACAGGTTTTACATTTTGCCTAGAAACATGGGAGACTCCGTCGGTCTTTCCCTAAAATTTTGCCTGGGTTTGGAATTGGGTTGTGATTAGATTGATAGATAGAACATTTGGTCTCAAGAGGGATCGGGGTGTTACATTAAGCGCTAAGAAACTCCCTCCAATCATGCTACTTCAGCTATATTCTTTTCACATGCGAGTCGAACGATGTGTTCGAGGATAATCTACGCTCTGTAAACAAAAGTCAACCTTTCTTTCTTATCTAATCCCTCATCTTCCGAGCGATGCCCAAATCCCTTTCGCACCTAACGGTACTAAGAATCATAGGCACCGGTCTTCCAATTCCAACACTGGAAACCCAAGTGGAATTGGCGACCAGAGACGTCGTCATTCTTACAACCGATGGACGAAGGGGGCAGACCCTCTGAAGGTCGGAGAGTCATTACCCATTTCCTAGCATTGGGTTGGTCAACCTAAAATGCTAATAACGTGAAGTCCTTTCCAGTGACTCCACCCATCACCACATATCCGTTGCTGGACACGGGTGATGAGTCAAGGATAGGAACCTTGTAGTCAAGACCCCATTCCGCTAAACAATCATAAACACGCAATAAAAGCCCGAAATGAACTAATGTTGGATCAGTCGTGTGAGGCCCGACCCGGAATAACGTGTGTTACCTCGATTTATGTGCCTTAGACCTAGAATTATATGACTGATCTTGGATTGCGTGCCCTGTCTTGGTTTTCGTGCATGCTTCGTCATACGTGCCTTGACTTAGAATTGTGTGCCCTAATCCTTGATGTACTGCATACCTAGATATACATGTCCTGACCTTGAATTATGTGCGAGACCTCGATTTGCGTGCGATACCTCGTTTCGTGCCCTGACCTAGATTTGCGTGGCTTGACCTAGATTTGCGTGGCTTGACCTAGGTTTAAGAATTGTGTTCGTTTTGTGTGCCATGCATTGAATTACGTGCATTCATTTAGGGTTGCGTGCATTTATTTGAAAAACGTGCATTCATCTCGTAATTCGTGCCCTAGCTCGTAGTGCGTGCCCTAGACCTAGGAAAGCATGCCCTCACGCTAATCAAGAAAGCATCTTACACGTAGCACTAGATCATTAATTAATCCTACAAATTCCACTAACTATTATTAAATTACTAATTCAACCCACTATAAGACAAAATCTCACAAAAAGGTAGACATTCTTTATTCTTTATTCCTTATTCTTTTTGCACTTTCAACACACAATTAAATAATGCTCAAAAGATGACAAAGAATCAGATTTTTTATTGCCTTGGCCGACCACCACATGAGTTTTGTGCTTGCTTGCTCAATTCAATTTAATTCTAGACAACTTATGACAATTCTATGACACAAATGCAAAAAAAAAAAAAAAAAAAAAAAAATTATTATTATCTCAAAAATCTCCCAAAAGCTTCCAAATCTCGACAATGCTTCCTTGACCATGCTAGGATGATTCAAATTGTGCTTCTTGGAGACACAAATCTGATTTTTTGTATGCCCAAGGCCAACATTTGCATCAACAAATGCAAAAGCTTATATTTTCTCTCATTTCTGGCACTCTCCTCACATTTCTCTCTCTCCCTCTCATTCTTCTCTCTCAATCTCGGTTTTGCCTGAATTCATACACCCCATAGCTCATCTTCATCATTCCATGGTTCATCAAGGCAAGCTAGAAGCTAAGAAACTCGATTAAACAAGCTAGGATGCAAGAAACACACATGCAAGCTCTTTGAACAACCATTTAGGCCTTGGTGAGTTTGCTAGCTTTCATTTCTTTTCTTCTTGTTCTAACCACATGCATCTACTAAGAACTTGGCCACTAAGCTAGGAAAAATAGAGGAAATCAAGTTGGAGTCTCGGCTAAGAAAGGAAGAAGAAGAAATTTGTGCTTCATCAAGTTTTGTGCATCTTCTTGTTGATTTGCTAAGGTGAGGGCTAAAAGATTTTGAAAATCCTTCAAAAATCCACATGCATGCTCTTAAATGTATGTCTTTGCTTCTGTACTTGAGTTATTTGTGTGTTCATAAGGTTTTACAACCATGCATGGCAAGATTTTGGCTTGAAGATGATGATAGATGAAATCGGGTTTGATGACAGCTCTCTGTCTTGTTGTTGTGAGGTGAGTTTGGATAGGCAAATGATGTTGAAAATATATGAAAATTGGTAGGTAACTCGTTTTGCCAGTTTTGAACATTTTTCTCCGAAATAGGCCAAAGCTAATTTTGACTCTAAAGTCCTCAAAATGACAAATCATTAAAATGTGTCCAAATTTGGAAGTCTGGGAAAAATGAAGCAGGTTTTGGCAAATGCACTGACCTTGTGGAACGAACCAGTTTTGACTTAGTAAATGATGTCTAAAATGCATTAAATTTGGTGTGCTGGTATATTTTTCAGTTCAGGACATTTTTGTCAGAAATGGACTAAGGCTAAATCCGACCTTAAGGACCTCAAAAATGACAATTATCGAAATATGTGCAAATCTGGACAATTTTGTGCAATCCCACTGTTTTGGCTATAACTATTGATCTCGAACTCCAAATGATGCAAGGTTTGTTTTTGATTTTAGTTCACTTCTTAAGATTTAATTTGAAATCTTATTCACTGGAATTGGGGATTTTTTGCTTGTCTTATTGATTGTGAGAATACAGCCTATTGCAGTGAGGGTTTCACTTAGTTATATGCTTAGAAGATTTGTTGTAACTTCTCTTGTGGTATTAATTGCTTTGGATTGTGGCATTGAGATGTTGTGTGGACTGTTTTGAGTACTTGGGGATGTTTGGATTAATTGATGCTTGGCTTGAGATTGATTTTGAATAGACTTGGGGCTTAATCGCACGGGTAAGCATGAAATGGAAACCCTAGCAACTAGGTAAACATGCTAAGTGTTGATCCTTTGAATATTGGGTGTAATTATATGTTTAGTATGCTGCCCGTAGTTTCCCTTATAGCCCTAAACATGATTTCGATCGTTGCATGTTGACAAATAGGCCTTTCTTGCATCTGAGCCCACGTAGATGTTGTTGCATGTTAAATAATCTTATTATTTGATTACGTGACTTTGAATTGAGTTATATGACTTGATTTACGTGCGTTACATGGCTGCCCGTTTAATGTTCATATAACTCCATATGCTTTTCAAGTGAAATTACTTGTCTATTCGTGCCTTGCTTGTTTACTTGTTAATGTGCAATCTTATTACTGTCCGGAGGCAACCTACTTTGTTGTCCTCCTAATGTGATATATTAAATGTCATAAATGTGTATTGCATACAAGGTTGCAACCTTTCATTCTAGCGTGGTAGCGTTCACGCACACCGGGCGGCATCGGGCTTGCCGGTGCAACCGTGACTACCATTGTCCAATTCCCTCTCTCACTTGGGGGCTAGACTTCCTCGGAGAGTTGGGTCGTAGGATTTTGGGGTACATTCGGAGTACACCCACTTTGTCACGCCCCGACCCGACCCCGCAAAAGGCCAAGCCCGGACCCGACACACGGACGGAGTCTCCTCTGTACCGTGGACGATCCGAAACCCTACAATCAACATAATACTCGCGAAAGCCATAATAACATTTGAATCAAGACAACTCTCTTTTAGAAAATATACATCTTCTCATTAACAACTTTGCAAACCAAAAATGTCATGCATACTACACAAGTATTCGTGCCACTAAACAGTTAAACCATTAGTATGCAATTCTTTACTAGTCATAAGAGTATAACTTTACAACTTTACAATCTTTAAACCTTTACAACAAAATACCATAAAGGCCTCAAAATAGAACTACATACAAGGCTACAAGCCTCAAAATAAAGCGACGACCAAGCATTAAACACATCAAGCATGGCTGGCACAAAAGTCTGGCAACCAACCACCAGCTAAGCAAAGAAGTGCTATCAAGGAAACACCTCCACTTGCTCCTCCTCCTCAATTACCTCAAGAGGATCAGCTTCAACTACTCTTGTAAAAATATGGTATAGAAAGGAATGAGCAAAAACTATTAATCAGCGAGGGCAAATGGTCTCAAGGACGGAGATGAGAGGAGAATGCAATGCAAATAGCCAATCAATTCATTCAATTATCATATAAAGATACAAACAAAGCCAACAATAAAACAAGACAAGCATTAAAACTATAAACACTCATTCAAAGGATACGATTCACTTTCCACGAGCAACTTTCAATCACGAATTCGATGACGACGCACTGGCCCAAACCACCTTATAACTTCAGTTTGGAATACCCCAGAAATATCCATCAATTCTACAACCCAAATCTCCCTAGGAGGCAACCCAAGCGAGAAAGGGAATAGGACACGGAGCTAGGGCAACCAACACTGGCAACCTGAGGCTACCCAGAGAGGCCCATCACACCGCCCCGACTCTATGAATGCAATACAATATACAATGCAACAATCGAGCAATAAAGCCACACGTGGGAGAATAACAAAGTAGGTTACTCTCGCACGCAATAGCAACAGTTGATAACCATTCCAATAAAAATCAACTCTAACAAGCATATCAAGCTATTTTAAACATTCTATAGGCATAATATCAAGAAAACAAGCAAAATCACAAATCGACCCCAACTATCAAAATGCTACTACTTCCAAACGAGCCACGAGTTCTGGAAACCGACTTCACCAATCCTCCTAGGTCACCATAAGGTACGTCTAAAGACCCCGAAACCCTACTTTACCCTAGAATTCACGCAAAGCCTCGATTTTCCCCTTTGCTCGTTTGAACTACCGCTACTCTAACCAAACACCCAACCAACGCCATAACTACACCAAAAGTGCTTCCATGGCCTCCCGAGACAATGCCATCATGCAAAATGAGAAATGCTAAACTCGACCTAAACGTCCCCAACTTTCACCAAGGCATTTCTCCGTATTTTTCCACTACGCAACCCAAAAAAATCATGCATTTAGGCATTCTAGCATATCTAGCATCTTTTTACATCAACAGAAAGCATAACAACGCAACTTCTACGTTTCGAGGGTTTATTATTCATGTTTTACTATTCAATTGACATTCTAAATTACAATCTCAACATTCAACCGCAGAAAATGTTAAAAAGCTATAAATACATATTCTACAATTGGCAAGGAATATTCTTTAAGCATTAAAATGATTAAAACAACAAACTACGGATAAAATTAAAAAATCGTAAAGTTGAGACATATAACATTAAAATGCGCAAATAACATGCTTCCCTCACCTTAGGAACTCCTAGTCGCTAGGAAAACAACGTTGGATGCCTCGGAACCAACCCCGCACGAGCTCACGCGAAGATTTGAAGATTGAAGATTGAAAATCTTTTTTTTTCCTCCTTCTATGTTTCGGCTTGCTTGTTCTATTTTTTTTTTCAGCTTTGTGTTTTATTTTTCTTTCTTATTTGTTTATTAAAATATGACAACTTGGTCAAATGGTCAAACCCCTTGGTCAACTACTTAAAAATTGGTCAATTTAGCCTATTTTTGTGCATTTTAAAGCTAAAATAACTAGTGCAATATTAATTCTAGCTAACAACAATTAAAACACTAAAATTAAAACACTAAACACTAGTTTTCACTATTTGCTGAGGACTAGAAGCCGCTCTCTAATTATCGCTCTCGAAATGCAATGCACTTTGCGACAGTAAAGAAGTAACAATTAGATTTCAAAGAACTTGAGAAAATATAATTTTCAGAATAATAAACAAGAAAATTCCATATTCCGGGCTCGGGTATTACACACTTGGCGTGTTAAGGGGATGATTTGAAGTCGACCGCAACAACTGAGAGCAAAAGCTCACCGTATCCTTTTTACTATGTGTATAAGTACTCTCGCTTGGTTCCTAGAGGACCTCGGAGAGAAAAGACGGGTAATTGTGTTCCTTTACTTTTACACTACGTTATGTACTTACTTATGACATATTCATGCTTGCAAAAAGGATTTTTCATAAGTTGAACCGGAAAAATGAGTTTCAAAACTTATTTCTCGTTCCCCTTCGCTGAGTTCATAAGGACTCACCCTCTTTTTTTGTCACAGGTGCAGCAGATTTGGAACAGATAGCCGAAGTAAATGTGCTTGTTGATGATTCCTTGGAGTAACTACGTGCTTTTGTGCTTTGCCTGAAAGTGGTTGCTATATGGATGTTGTGTTTGGTTACAAACTATTCATTTTATTGATGTAAATGACCCTGTTGTAATTTGGGTCTAATTCTGGGATTGTACTATCTATAACCGGATGAACTTTTTATTTGGTTGTTCGCTTTTGTTTTCTTAATTAGTAGTTATTGTAGGCATTCAAACCACTAGATGAACAATCAACTAAGTTAATTCTATCTAATTTCACTTAGGTGCTCATTTGCAAACTAAAGGATAATATGTACTTGCATGATAGGAAATTGGCAAATAAACGGGACATAGTTATCATGTTAGGCTTATTAACCAAACGAGACTTTCAAGATAGACTAGTAGGCATATCAGTTGATGACAAAATATGAGTCCTTAATGGAATTGGATTAATGATTGGGATAATTGAGGCGTTTAGAAATTAGGTCAAACTAAAAGGTCTTAAATACAACCATCATGCCGCCGGTTTTTCGAAAAAACTTTTGGAGTTCTAGGCTAATCTTAAGCATTAATCATAATGAAGCAGTTAAGTATGCGAAATGACTTGAAAGTTTAGCTCACACCCTAGTCTAGCCTCTATAGGTCGGGTTGGGGCATGACAAGTCGTCTCAGACTTCCAATGATGGTTCACAACCGGAGCGTTAAAGAAATCTTGGATGGATACCTCAGGGGACCATACCGTCAGGTGATACCACCTCAAGTATGCGAGCCATTGTTGGACCCATGACCTCAGGGCAATCCACTCTAAGAAATCTCGCGTTGAATCCCTAACTACTACTTCATCAGGGAATAACTTGAGCTCGTCAGGGGCTGTCTCCTTGCGGAGATAGTCTACTAAAGTAAAGCGCCCTTGAGGTATAGATTCAACAGCCTAACATGTCCCAGCCATAAATCAAAAAGGCATAGAACCTTTCTAGAACATCTTCAGCAACCTAGAAATGGTAGGAGACTGCTGATGTGGGAAAGTACTAATACTACACCTACTGACGCCACCTATCCGACACTAATGACTTCTGTTTCAAAATAGGAATGTCATAGCGGGAAAGGGTCTCCTGGTAGACAGCGGCTACACGCTCATCGACGATGACAACGTCGTCACCGAGTACCGCGTAACGGTCAAAGACTTGCTGAGGGTACACCTTGTTTGTTGCTAACCATATCTAAGTATTCAGGGTTAACGCAAACAAAGGCCAGGAAGAGGAATACCCCAATGGTTGACCCGTGGAGAACCATACTAGTAAATCGGGTGTCCGCACCCAGTCCACTAGGAATGGATGTCCTGTCAATGACAAAGATACTCCTTGGCCAAAAGTTGGGCCAAAGCAATCATCTAAGACTGCATACTAGAGGAGGAAGGGACAGTGTTATGTCGCTGACTTCAAATCCACTGAGTATGTGCTCTTGGCGCCAACTAGGTAGCTCAAAGGTGTCATTTGGTTGAATGTACCATCCATAGGTAATTGATGGAAAACTTCCATCAACTATTTAGGAAGGGGGTGTAGCAACCTCTGATTCACCCAGTTTCATATGGCGAATATCATCATCTTCCATGTGATAACCCGAACCCGGCATACATCTAATGGCATTTAATTGCATTTAATTAAGTGGCATCTTAAATGTTAGCATTGAATTATGTGTTTATTTTCGTTAAACATTCATTTTCAGCTTCATTTTCATATTTATGTTAATCGATTTTATTATTCTTGCACCTTAATGCTCGATTTTTAATTAAATGAAAAGTAGCTCTGAGCCGGAGTAAATTTTGAACTATGTTACTTTTCAAAAAATTAAATTTTCTTAAATTCTTTGAGATTTAATTGTTATTCTTTTATTGTCGCAAAGTGCATTGCATTTCGAGAGCGATAGTTAGGAAGCGATTTCCAGTCCTCAGCAAATAGTGAAAACTAGTATTTAGTGTTTTAATTTTAGTGTTTTAGTTGTTCTTAGCTAGAATTAAAATTGTGTTGGTTGTTATAGCTTTAAAATGCATAAAATAAGCTAGATTGACCAACTTAAGTGAGCATTGACCAAAGCCTTGACCATTTGACCTTGTGTCATCTTTATAATAGCACATAATAGCACAAAAAAAGAAAGCTAAAAACAGAATAGGCTATGGCCGAAAATGCAAGCAGAAGAAAAAAAAAGATTTCAACATCAAAACTTCAAATCTTCGCGTGAGCTTGCACGTGGTGGTTTCCGAGGCATCCTACTAGGTTTTCCTAGCGTCTAGGAGCGTCTAAGATGAGGGTTTCATCGTTATTTGCGCATTTGAAATTATTGTATCTAAACTTTAATTTTTTTGATTTAACCGTAGGTTGTTATTTTATCCGTTTTGTTGATTAAAGAATGTTCCCTAGCAATTGTAGAACATGTATTTATAGCTTTTTAGCATTTTCTGCGGTTGAATATCAAAATTGTAATTTAAATTGTTAATTGAATAGTAAATTATGAATAGTAAATCCTCGTTTTGATGAAGTTGCTCCGTTATGCGTTCTGTTGATGTAGGAAGGTGCTAGGTATGCTAGAATGCCTAAATGTGTGGTTTAATTGGATTGTGTAATGGAAAAACGGAGAAAAATGACTTAGTGAAAGTTGGGGTCGTTTAGGTCGAGTTTAGCGTTTTCTCGTTTTGCATGATGGCATTGTCTCGGGAGGCTATGGAAGCACTTTTGGTGCAGTTATGGTGTTGGTTGGGTGTTTGGTTAGGGTAGCGGTAGTTCAAACGAGCAAAGGGGAAAATCAGGGCTTTGCGTGAATTCTAGGGTTAAGTAGGGTTTCGAGGTCTTTAGACGTGCCTTATAGTGACCTAGGAGGATTGGTGAAGTCGGTTTCCAAAACTTGTGGCTCGTTTGAAAGTAGTACCGTTTTGAAAGTTGGGGTCATTTTGTGATTTTTTGTGTTTTCATAGTATAATTCCTATAGAATGCTTAATAATGCTTGTTATGCTTGTTAAAGTTGATTATGATTGAATTTGTATATCAATTGTTGATAATGCTTGTTGGTGTTGTTCTTGTTACTTAATTGATTGTAGTTGCTTATTGTGTGCTTATTGTATCGCATGTTGTTACTGACTTGCACTTCAATGCCTTGCTCGATTATCGTTAAATAGCTTGTATTGCATTGCATAAGTGTCAGGCGCATGAGTGATGGGCCTCTCTGGGTAGCCTCGGGTTGCCAGTGTTGGTTGCTCTAGCTCCGTGTCCTATTCCCTTTCTCGCTTGGGTTGCCACCCAGGGAGTTTTGGGTCGTAGAATTGATAGAGTATGTCCGGAGTACTCTAACGGAAGTTATAAGGTGGGTGAGCCGACGCGTCATCGTTAAAGTCATCAAATTCGTGATCGGTACATTTCTCGCTCGAGTGAACCATAGCCTTCAGAGTGTGGTATAGCTTTGAATGGTTGTGTTAATGCTTTCTTTAATTGTTTATTGTATTGTCGTGTATATTGAATGCCTTCTTATTGATTATATTGCTTAACTGTGCCTATTTGCATTGCACAAACTTCTTTCTCTCCACCTCGATATCTGTCTCGCCCTCACTGAGTATACGTGTTGTGTATACTCACTCCTCACCACCATATTTCAGGAAAATGCCTTGTTAGCTGGAAAGTTCGTGATTACGTGAAAGATCATGCTTGAAGAGTTGTCTTGCGTGCTATGTGGCTTGAGTTGTCGAAGTTGTAAAAATGTATGCTTTTATGTATTGTATGTATTTAATGTCAAAAGGGATGTAATTTAAGTTTCATTAGATTATTGAAGTGGTTTGATAAGTTAGATTATGTATCTAGTTAATGTAGCTTAACTTCAATACATGTTTGTATTGTCCAAAAGAAAGAGTTAGAAAGGTATGATAGTCTAACTTATGCAATAGGTTAGTATGGTTTAATTGTCAAGCATGAATGTACTTGTAAAAGATGTGAAGAGGTAGGTTAGTCTGTAAACTGGAAATGTATATTGCTTGTGATTGCTTGTTGAGAACAAGGCTCGGATGGCCTTGAGGTGGTTGACTGTTTGGACATGGTATTGGTCTACTTATATGCTGTCGCAGGTTTACTTTTTGCCTAGAAACAGGGGAGACTCCGTCCATTTTCCCTAAAATTTTGCCCGGGTTTGGAATTGGGTTGTGATTAGATTGATTGATAGAACTCCCGATCTCGAGAGGGATCGGGGTGTTACAGGTGGTATCAGAGCTTGTTTAGCTCATAAGCCGGGACAGGGTCCTTGGTTTGGTGGGTAGTGATCCTTGAATGTTTGCTTGTTAAGTGTGTTTGAAAGTGTATGCTTGCATGTGAGATTATGTGTCTTGACTTGAATGTATGCACCTATGTGATATAGTTATGTGTTATGTGTTAAATGTTTCTCAGGAAAGTGAAGTGTCTAGTTGTGCATTATATTGACCTATTGAATTGGCATCGTGAATCGAATCGACCTCGTGAATTGTTATTTGCTTGAAGTATTGCTTGTAATATGTGTATTGGAATGTCTTGAATTGGCTATGCCATGATTTGAATTGATTATGTTGTGCTTGACTTGATTGTCGTGCTTGAGTGACTTTGTTGAATAAACTCTTTTGTAAACTTGCTTGCATAATAGTTTAAGGCATGTGTATAAATGTAATATCCTGGCATTCATACATGTCCCGTGGAAATGGTAAGTAAGTCCTCTTTCTCCCCTGAATAAAGTGGTTCACAGCTGGCGTCTCAAGGTGTGTGGATTGGCAGGAAATGAATGGCATTTAATTAGCCTTTATTTGGGAGTTGGTGTTTGCTTTTGGAGCCCGGTTAATGGCGAATCTCAAAGGTCCTCCTCTGTGTTTAACAGTTGTGAAAGAGTAGCTTTCTCTTGGGGTTTTATTTGGTTGTTCTCTGGGGCATTCTTTGGTTTTCTTAATGGGTATTCTTTGGAGACTTCTGTTAGCACTTCTAGGTGGACTTGGCTATTAGGATCTCAATCGGACTTACTGCATGGTATTATCTATGGTATATGTGTCTCGGTCTTTATTGAAGTGCTACCGGCATTCCTTATGGGAAATTCTTCAATGGTATTCTTTAGGATTCTTAGTGGCCATTTATTTAGTATTACTTATTGGGCAATTCTTGGTACTTTCTTACTGGAGCATTGTCCGGGTATTTTCTTTGGCATCCCTCAGTTGGTTTGGTAATTGGAATTCCTATCAGACTTATTATCTTACAATGCTTATGGTATATTGTGGAATACTTTGGGCTTTCTTGGTGGTAAGTTGTATAAAGTTCTCACTTGGCAAACAGTGAAGAGGCCTCGGAGTTTGGTTTTGTATATTGTGCACCAGCTCAGTATTTTCCTTAGGGTTTTCGTCTATCTGGGAAACTATATTTGTTAATCAACTTGATTGTCTTATTGGGCACATTATATTTTCTCTGCTATTTCCTTATACCTTCTTCTCAAGATTTGATAGCAATACTCAGAATCTAATTGGTTGTCCTATGGGGTTATTATTTGGAAGGCTTCTTTGGAACTTTTGAAGTATATTTGATTGGGTTTCTTAGTATTTTCTTCAGCACTCTTAACAGGGAATTCTTCTTTGAATTCATGAC
This sequence comes from Ehretia macrophylla, assembly GCA_037974665.1. Classification (NCBI taxonomy): domain Eukaryota; kingdom Viridiplantae; phylum Streptophyta; class Magnoliopsida; order Boraginales; family Ehretiaceae; genus Ehretia; species Ehretia macrophylla. The sequence goes on from CM075780.1 coordinate 25,832,806, forward strand.
CAGCGGGGTATTTCTTTGGACCTCTGGATGGAACCTTTGTTTGAGCCTTTATTTGGCTTCTTGCTTTGGGAATTCTCGGGCAGTAATAGTTGAACTTCTACTAGAGATTTGTGTATGGGGTATTCATTCGGTATTCTTCTTATCATTGATATGTGATGTGAATTTATCTACAGTATCTTTGCTTTAGTCTTTATTGGTATTATCTCGGCGCTTTTGGATGAAATTTTATTCTTCTTCGGTATTCGTGTCAACGGGATTTTGTGCAGTATCTACATTTGAGCCTTTATTCGGCATTACTACTTGGAATTTCTTCTTAAACTTCCCTATTGGTTATCTTGATTAATATACTTGCTCAGCAACTGATGAAGATTAGTCAGAGTTGGATTTCAGTGGATGCAGAGTTCTATTGGAAGAAGAATTGCGAGGACGCAATTGTTTTAAGGGGGGAAGGATGTGATAACCCGAACCCGGCATGCATCTAATGGCATTTAATTGCATTTAATTAAGTGGCATCTTAAATGTTAGCATTGAATTATGTGTTTATTTTAGTTAAACATTCATTTGTAGCTTCATTTTCATATTTATGTTAATCGGTTTTATTTTTCTTGCACCTTAATGCTCGGTTTTTAATTAAATGAAAAGTAGCTCCGAGCCGGAGTAAATTTTGAACTATGTTACTTTCCAAAAAATTATATTTTCTTAAATTCTTTGAGATTTAATTGTTTTTCTTTTATTGTTGCAAAGTGCATTGCATTTCGAGAGCGATAGTTAGGAAACGATTTCCAGTCCTCAGCAAATAGTGAAAACTAGTATTTAGTGTTTTAATTTTAGTGTTTTAGTTGTTGTTAGCTAGAATTAAAATTGTGTTGTTTGTTATAGCTTTAAAATGCATAAAATAAGCTAGATTGACCAACTTAAGTAAGCATTGACCAAAGCCTTGACCATTTGACCTTGTGTCATCTTTATAATAGCACATAATAGTACAAAACAAAAAAAAGAAAGCTGAAAACAGAATAGGCTATGGCCGAAAATGCAAGGAGAAGAAAAAAAAAAGATTTCAACATCAAAACTTCAAATCTTCACGTGAGCTTGCACGGGGTGGTTTCCGAGGCATCCTACGAGGTTTTTCTAGCGTCTAGGAGCGTCTAAGGTGAGGGTTTCATCGTTATTTGTGCATTTGAAATTATTGTATCTAAACTTTAATTTTTTTGATTTAACCGTAGGTTGTTATTTTATCTATTTCGTTGCTTAAAGAATGTTCCCTAGCAATTGTAGAACATGTATTTATAGCTTTTTAGTATTTTATGCAGTTGAATATCAAAATTGTAATTTAAATTGTTAATTGAATAGTAAATTATGAATAGTAAACCCTCGTTTCGATGAAGTTGCTCCGTTATGCGTTCTGTTGATGTAGGAAGGTGCTAGATATGCTAGAATGCCTAAATGTGTGGTTTAATTGGATTGTGTAATGGAAAAATGGAGAAAAATGGCTTAGTGAAAGTTGGGGTCGTTTAGGTCGAGTTTAGCGTTTCGTCGTTTTGCATGCTGGTATTGTCTCGGGAGGCCATAGAAGCACTTTTGGTGCGGTTATGGTGTTGGTTGGGTGTTTGGTTAGGTAGCGGTAGTTCAAACGAGCAAAGGGGAAAATCGGGGCTTTGCGTGAATTCTAGGGTTAAGTAGGGTTTCGAGGTCTTTAGACGTGCCTTATAGTGACCTAGGAGGATTGGTGAAGTCGGTTTCCAAAACTCGTGGCTCGTTTGAAAGTAGTACCGTTTTGAAAGTTGGGGTCATTTTGTGATTTTTTGTGTTTTCATAGTATAATGCCTATAGAATGCTTAATAATGCTTGTTATGCTTGTTAAAGTTGATTATGATTGAATTTGTATATCAATTGTTGATAATGCTTGTTGGTGTTGTTCCAGTTACTTAATTGATTGTAGTTGTTTATTGTGTGCTTATTGTATCGCATGTTGTTACTGACTTGCACTTCAGTGCCTTGCTCGATTATCGTTAAATGGCTTGTATTGCATTGCATAAGTGTCAGGCGCGTGAGTGATGGGCCTCTCTGGGTAGCCTCGGGTTATCAGTGTTGGTTGCTCTAGCTCCGTGTCCTATTCCCTTTCTTGCTTGGGTTGCCGCCCAGGGAGTTTAGGGTCGTAGAATTGACAGAGTATGTCTGGAGTACTCTAACATAAGTTATAAGGTGGGTAAGCCGGTGCGTCATCGTTAAAGTCATCAAATTCGTGATCGGTACATTTCTCGCTCGAGTGAACCATAGCCTTCAGAGTGTGGTATAGCTTTGAATGGTTGTGTTAATACTTTCTTTAATTGTTTATTGTATTGTCGTGTATATTGAATGCCTTCTTATTGATTATATTACTTAACTGTGCCTATTTGCATTGCACAAACTTCTTTCTCTCCACCTCGATATCTGTCTCGCCCTCACTGAGTATACGTGTTGTGTATACTCACTCCTCACCACCATATTTCAGGAAAATGCCTTGTTAGCTGGAAAGTTCGTGATTACGTGAAAGATCATGCTTGAAGAGTTGTCTTGCGTGCTATGTGGCTTGAGTTGTCGAAGTTGTAAAAATGTATGCTTTTATGTATTGTATGTATTTAATGTCAAAAGGGATGTAATTTAAGTTTCATTAGATTATTGAAGTGGTTTGATAAGTTAGATTATGTATCTAGTTAATGTAGCTTAACTTCAATACATGTTTGTATTGTCCAAAAGAAAGAGTTAGAAAGGTATGATAGTCTAACTTATGCAATAGGTTAGTATGGTTTAATTGTCAAGCATGAATGTACTTGTAAAAGATGTGAAGAGGTAGGTTAGTCTGGAAACTGGAAATGTATATTGCTTGTGATTGCTTGTTGAGAACAAGGCTCGGATGGCCTTGAGGTGGTTGACTGTTTGGACATGGTATTGGTCCACTTATATGATGTCGCAGGTTTGCTTTTTGCCTAGAAACAGGGGAGACTCCGTCCGTTTTCTCTAAAATTTTGCCCGAGTTTGGAATTGGGTTGTGATTAGATTGATAGATAGAACTCCCGGTCTCGATAAGGATCGGGGTGTTACATTCCGCCTACCCTCTATTGACTGACCTAATTGACCCAAATAGGGCGTAACTAGATCAAATTCAGGAAGAGAAATGTCTAAACCCACTTTAGAAGTGAAGTGCTCACAGTCTCCGACTGAGAACATTTCGTTATTCAGGTCAAAACAATACCTGATCTTGAGGAACCACAACAAACACCCCTAATGGAGCGAAGGCCTTTCTGATCGAGGCCCTCTCTCTCTTGGACCAATTGGAACCAATAATTTACCTTGAATGGGAATGCCCATAAGAAAGATCGGTCTCCCCGACCCCTCTCCGGTTGTTCAACTAGATGGGCTTCATCTTCGAAGCTATGGCCCTCCAAGTCAGGTCCCAACGTATCCCTTGAAGTAGAGGAATGGTGGAGACTGACGGGGGTGTATCTCAGAAATAAAGCATAAAATTTTTTACACAAATCCCAAAAGGCATCCAGGACCACTTTCATTACGGAAAGAGGAGCCGAGATAGAGTCAAATGTAGCCTTACTCACTCTCTTGGCCTTCCGACTTACTTACTATTCATTACACCCGATCTTTATACGACCATCTTGTCCGAGAATTCATTGGATGTTGGTATCGTATATAAGGTCACGGCTTCATTTAGGAGTGGATCTTAACTATTTATATAAGAGAATAAAGAGCTTTAGAAGTAACCAATCTTTACTTTATGCCCAAAAAATCCCATGTCTTTCTTGGTTGGACCAAGTCAACTGGCGACTTCCAACAAGTCTTTCCTCATTTTTGTTGGGGAGCAGAGCAGTCAAAGAAGAAAGCAAAGCAACTGATTCTTCAACTCCTGTCTTTGGTTTATCCCAGAGTGGTCGATAGGCTAAAAGTACTAGGGTGGCTGTATCATTCGCGGAGAAGCGCCCTGCAGGGTTGCCCTGAAAACCCCATTCCGAGGGATTTCTTGGGGAAAGTATGTTGGTACAAAAAATGTTTCTTTGGTTTGTTTCATATTTATCATATGATGATTTCTCATTATGAGCATGAATGAAGGAAGGAACGCTCGGGTGTCTTTATTCAAGGGACGGTACAGAAGAATAACGAAAGCAAGTGAGGCGGGCTAAGATTCCATTCGAAGTAACGTAACAAGATTTGATGTTGCACCATCTTCAACTCTTATCGTGATCCAAAGTCTTTCGAGAAAAGGTCCTATCCTTCAATATCATGATTGGGTCAACCAGGCCAGATCATGAGTGAAATATCATGATCGGGTCGACCAGGCCAAATCATGAGTGAATAGAAAATCAAAAATGTACATAGCTGTTCCAGTTGAAATATTGGGAATAATTCTACCACTTCTACTAGGAGTAGCCTTTTTAGTGCTAGCTAAACGTAAAGTAATGGCTTTTATGCAACGTCGAAAGGGTCCTAATGTAGTGGGATCGTTTGGGTTGTTACAACCTCTAGCAGATGTTTTGAAATTGATTCTAAAAGAACCTATTTCACCAAGTAGTGCTAATTTCTCCCTTTTTAGAATGGCTCCAGTGGTTACATTTATGTTAAGTCTGGTTGCTCTGGCCGTTGTACCTTTTGATTATGGTATGGTATTGTCAGATCTGAACATAGGGCTACTTTATTTGTTTGCCATATCTTCGCTAGGTGTTTATGGAATTATTATAGCAGGTCGGTCTACCTACTGAAATGGTTTCTTCTTCTGTCTTAGGTAAGTTTAAGCTAGAGGACAAAGTCACGAAAGGCTACTTTTTAGCACCGAAATCCTATTTCTACATCACAATAGATGGAAGTAATGTACTAAAATACAGGGGACCAGCAAAAAACCAGGTCACTCCTGAATGGTTTGAGTCATAGTATGCAGACCTATCTCGTACAAAAAAGTCCCTACTATCTATTGGCACCCGTTAGAGTAAATACTAATGTCGTTCTCTAGTAACTAAGCTAGAGGGATACATCAGTCCTTTTATCACTTGGGTAGTGGCACCATTAGGAAAATCCCAGGGATAGAGACTGACATTAACACAAGCTCTATTCTATGTCGTTATCCTGTTGTATGTATTCGAATGTGAGAACCCGAATTCCTCTCTATGCAGGAGTCAAAGTATAAAAGGAGACTGATGGGTCCACCAGGGTTGCGACACCAGAATATATTATCCTTATGAGAATGATCGCCCATACATATGATCAGGAAAGCCATAGGAGCTAGATCGCCTAGCCATAGAATCAGAAATGCCTTTCCATATGAGTTGGTACGCCAAAACATATGAGCAGGAACGCCTTTCCATAAGGATGCTGGAAAATCCCTAGTATTTACTCTACAAAAAAGAATGATAAGGAACATGGATAAAATATCATTACATAATCTATTAAGTGAGATAGATAACCTCCAAATGTTTGCTCTTTGTAAGGAGCTCAACGAACTAACTTTGGATGAGGACACTGGTAGTTCTTCGTCTTCTACGAGTGAGGTCCAACTATGATCAACTTCTACGAGTCTAGTGCTACCTTCCTCTTCATCTTCTTCTATGAGTCAACCTTCGTCTTATGGTTATCTCGGTACCTCTGATCGTTTATTATGAAGTTGGACACATTCACTTTGGAGCTAGTATATTATTGAACAACTACGAGTTCCTTTTATAGAGCTCCTTAGCCATTTTCTTGAAGAATCATCATTCAAGTCGTATGACATTTGTATGGGGTTTGGTTTTCGCTTTCTTCCTGGTCAATCTGAGTTCTTACTTCAAGAATTGAAGTTCCTTGAATCCTTTGATAGGTTTTCTTTTTTAAGTAATTCACTTGGTTTATCATATAATAGAAGACCTCTTTCTGAGTTCTTCTTGTTTCCTAATAGCAGTTCTGGTGCCGGTTTGCATGGTTTGATCACCGAAAAGTGAAGTAAAATCTTGGTGGAGGTAATTACTCATTATGACAGTATGTATGGGTGTTTCTTGATTTTGGTTAGCTTGGGCATTGGTTGTACTGTGTGGTACAGGTTTGTTCCTGACTCAGCCATAGCCAATGGTGGCAGCGTGTTCGCACCTATGGAGTCATATGATCAATTTTTTAATATGAATTATTATGCGCTAGGATTTCATAGGGTTGGTTTTGTTGAAACAAATGACGTTTCTGCATCGGTGGAGTCAGCCTTTGGGAATGAGCAACCTTTTGCGGAGATAACAATCCCTGCTAGCGGCCATGTGGTTAAGGCTGTAGGTTTAGGTTTGATGGTTACTTTCTTTCTAGCGATCGATATAGTTCCTAACGTTTCAGATGGAATTAATGTACAATTATAGGATGATTATGATTGGAGTAAGCATACATTATAAGAGTAGTCTAGTTTCTATTCATAGTTCATCTTTTATGTTTCTTTGTTTACCATATCATTCTTAATACTAGATATTATAGTACAGTAGAATGTTCACTTGTGCAGTTGTCTACTGATATTGACTTTATCTATAAAGATTTGATGGAGAATCTTCAATTTAGTATGTCTCGATAGAGATTAGCTCTTATTCAACAAAAAATAGTATCTGGTTTATATGTTCTATTACCACTAAAAGTGAAGTTCATAAAGAAGGAAGGTCTCACTCTGTTTTTACACGATACGCTACCAGATTGTCTCGATATCATGCTTGGGACTGGCTCTGATCCAAATATAATTAACGTGGTTATGCCAGATAAAGAGGATGTATTGGTGTTAATGGGATTATCCATAATGTTATTTCATCTTTCAAATGGTTGCTTGCCTAAAGAAGGTTACCGATTCGAAAATGAGGTGGATTCCTTCTCCCTATCGGTCAAGTTACGTCATATCTTTAATTACAGTCTGAAACAAATGGGAAAGGTGGATAGACTGTATAAGCTTGACTTAATGGCTTCATTAAGGATGATTCCAATTAGTTTGATTTTAGATAAGGTTAAGCCTTTTGTTGGACATGGTTCAGTTTATAAACTCATTTCATCTTTAGTAAATCTCCCTATCATTGATGATGATAGAAATCATAGGTCAGATATAAGCTTCGGCGGTATGCCACCTGTGGGTGAAATCACAAGGGTCTTATTCAATATAGTCTTAATGGACATCTTCGATCGTGAGTTTCCCAAAAGGTTTCCTGGGATAGCCTTTTCTTGATTCTTAAATGAAGTATATATTTCGACAAGAGGAAATGATGAAGTAATCTTCGAAGATAAAGCTGGATATACACTATTGGAAAAACTCAGTCTGGCTGGAAAGATCCTGTCTATTGGACCTGGTGATGATCCCATTCTGTGTTATTATAGAAAGATTCTTTTTTTGGACACTGATAGTAAGGTACACGTGTGCAATCCTATAAGGGGTCATGAACGGTTCTAAGGAACCTTTAATCCTGTTAGTTCTAGACTTATACAGAATCTTGATTGTACGATACTCTTCTTTGTGAAGTCTTATCGTATAAGCTCAAGAATAAGGCCGCTAGTCCTGACCTTAGGAAGGAATAAAGTAAGGCCTTTACCTTTTCTTGTTGCTAGTAGTTCTTGTAGCTTCTAGCTGATCCTCCCAGCCCTTTCCTCTTGGAAAGGGAGTAAAGGGAGTCCTCTACCTCTGGAGGACAACTGCTGCTTGGAAGGCCCTCAATGAAATAGGTATTTTTGCCTAAGAAATCCTACTGTTTTAATAGGCCCTAATACCCTCCTACTTGAGGACATAAAACTCTTTTTTTTGTTAAGCTAAAGCCTCTTTTAAAGCCTTTAGCTTTAGTAACTACAGATCTCTTAGCAGCTAGGAACTCTATAGCTCCCTAGCGAAAGGATACGAAGTAGCGTTGAGCACTTGAGGAGTGTAACGACTAACGAGGGCTGCCTCTCTACTTCATCTTACCTGCCATGTCCCCTTCGGGGTCTGCAACAACTAGCAACAGTGAGGGATCCCATCAGGTTGGGAGCCCGAGCGATCCTAGCTAGCACAAGCAACAACGAGTGATTTTTGGGGGGAAGTCCTGAGCGATACCTTCAAAGAATGGCTACTTTAGGGGGTCCTTAAGTTACGAAAATAGGTATAAGATTCTGTCTAATTTGAAGTGACCAATTGGTGTTGGGCACGAACACAAGACACTAAAGTCCCCTTCGGAGTTTCCACCACCATGGGACAGGAGTGGGGGACGGCCCTATGTAACACCCCGATCCCTCTCGAGACCGGAAGTTCTATCAATCAATCTAATCACAACCCAAATCCAAACCTGGGCAAAATTTTAGGGAAAGACGGACGGAGTCTCCCCTGTTTCTAGGCAAAATGTAAAACCTGCGATATCATTTAAGTGGACCAATACCATGTCCAAACATTCAACCACCTCAAGGCCATCCGAGCCTCGGTTCTCAACAACTAAACACAGCAAGTATACATATTTCCAAGTACCCAAACTATTCTAACTCTTTTCCTTTAGACAATTACATACATGCAATAAAGATAAACTATACTAACTGAATACGTAAACCAGCTTATCATTCTACCTTAAATTACTTAGCTAAATTTAAGTTATATTCCTTTTAACAATAAATACATACAACATATGAACATACATCTCTGCATCTTTGACAACTCAAGCCACATAAAACGCAAGGCAACTCTTCAAGCATGATCTTTCACGTAACCACGAACTTTCCAGCTAACATGGCATTTCCTGAAATGTGGTGGTGAGGAGTGAGTATACTCAACACGTATACTCAGTGAGGGCGAGACAGATATCGAGGTGGAGAGAAAGAAAGTCGTGCAATGCAAATAAGGCAGTTAAGCAATATAACTGACAAGTAAGCATTCAATCTAACAATCAATACAATAAACAATTGATAAAGCATTAACACAACCATTCAAAGCTATACCATACTCTGAAGGCTATGGTTCACTCAAACGAGCAATGTACCAATCATGATTTCGATGACTTTAACGATGATGCACCGGCTCACCCACCTTATAACTTCCGTTTAGAGTACTCCGGACATACTCTGTCAATTCTACGACCCAAAACTCCCTGGGCAGCAACCCAAGCGAGAAAAGGGAATAGGACACGGAGCTAGAGCAACCAACACTGGCAACCCGAGGCTACCCAGAGAGGCCCATCACTCACGCGCCTGACACTTATGCAATGCAATACGAGATATATAACGATAATCGAGTAAGGCACTGAAGTGCAGGTTAGTAACAACATGCGATACAATAAGCAATTACAATCAATAAAGTAACAAGAACAACACTAACAAGCATTATGAACAATTGATATACAATTCAATCATAACCAACTTTAACAAGCATAACAAGCATTCTACAAGCATAACACTATGAAAACCAACAAAACACAAAACGACCCCAACTTTCAAAACGCTACTACTTTCAAACGAGCCACGAGTTTTGGAAACCGACTTCACCAATCCTCCTAGATCACTATAAGGCACGTCTAAAGACCCCGAAACCCTACTTTACCCTAGAATTCCCGCAAACCCCCGATTTCTCCCTTTGCTCGTTTGAACTACCGCTACCTTAACCAAACACCCAACCAACGCCATAACCACACCAAAAGTACTTCCATGGCCTCCCGAGACAATGCCTTCACGCAAAATGATAAAATGCCAAACTTGACCTAAACGACCCCAACTTTCACTAAGCCATTTTTCTTCTTTTTTCTATTACACAATCCAATTAAACCATACATTTAGGCATTCTAGCATATCTAGCACCATCCTACATCAACAGAACGCATAACGGAGCAACTTCTACGAAACGAGGATTTACTATTCATATTTTACTATTCAATTGGCATTTTAAATTATAATCGCTATATTTAACCGTAGAAAATGCTAAAAGGCTATAAATACATGTTCTACAATTGTCAAGGAACAATCTTCAAGCATCAAAACGATTAAAATAACAATCTACGGCTAAAACCCAAAAATTAAAGTTTAAACACAATTATTTCAAATGCGCAAATAACGATGAAACCCTCACCTTAGACGCTCCTAGACGATAGGAAAACCATGCTGGAAGCCTCGGCAACAACCCCGTGCAAGCTCTCGCGAAGATTTGAAGTTTTGATGTTAAAAATGTTTTTTTTTTCTTCTCCTATGGTTTTCGGCCTTGGCCCTTTTTTCTGATTTTGCTCTTTTGTTTCCTATTTTAAGGTTAAATAAAAGATGACAAATGGTCAAAAGTCAAGGATTTGGTCAATGCTAACTAAACTTGGTCAAGGTAGTTCATTTTGTGTATTTTAAGCTTAAAACCACTAACACAATTTTAATTCTAATCAACAATCAACTAAAATACTAAAATTAAAACACTAAATACTAGTTTTTACTATTTGCTGAGGACTAGAAATCATTTCCTAACTATCGCTCTCGATATGCTATGTAGTTTGCGACAGTAAAAGAATAACAATTAAATCTCAAAGAATTTAAGAAAATATAATTTTCGAAAAGTAACATAGTTCAAAATTTACTCTGGCTCGGAGCTACTTTTCTTTTAATTGAAAACCGAGCACTAAAATGCAAGAAAAATTAAAACCGATTAACAAAATATGAAAATAAAGCTACAAATGAATGTTTAACTAAATATAAACACATAATTCAATGCTAACATTTATGATAGCACTTAATTAAATGCAATTAAATGTCATTAAATGCATGCCAGGTTCGGATTATCACATCCTTCCCCCCTTAAAACAATTGCGTCCTCGCAATTCTTCTTCCAATAGAACTCAGCATCATCTAAAATCCAACTCTGACTAATCTTCATCGGTTGTTGAGCAAGATAGTGAATAAGGATGCTCGTAGGAGAACCCCAATAGAAATTCCAACCAAGAATGCCGAGAAAATACCAACTAAAGACTGAAGCAAAGATACTCATGCAGTGCTTATTACCGTAAGTAGACCTAGCTGAAAATTATGTAAAGGAATATGGAAAAGAATACCAAAGGCCAATCTCTAAATGAAATCCTCCAGTCACTGAGTCCCTCCCGCGTCATCTTAATAAAACAGCAAGTATAAATTTTCCCCTGTGTGGAAAAGGCTGAAGAAGAAGCCCGAGTAGTACCGCCCAGAATTTCCAAAATAATAAGGCCAAATAAAGGCTCTAGAGAATACCAAATAGATCCAAAATAAAAATCTTATTAGACATGAATGCCATAATAGAATCCCAAGTACTGCTCAGAAAGACTCCAGACAAGAAATACAGTCAATCATATTACAGAAGTTTCAAGGAAGTCTTTCAAAATATATAGCTCAAGAAGCATCTGAATAGGGAATCCATAATGTATGTCAACATATATATAATTATCAAAGTCCATGAATGAACACCAAGCTGAATAACCAAGTAGATTCCCAAAATAATATTGCTACCGAATATTGGGTAAAATACTAGAGGAAATGCCGTGCAGGTGCACCATATACTATTGAGGAATTCCAATCACGATTGCCAATAAAATATCAAGAAAGACTAGAGCAAAGATATTGTAGACAATATTATGCAGCAAGTCCAATTCCGATCGCCAAATCCACTGAGAAATGTCCACAAGGAATACCAAAGTAATATGCCTCACACAAAACTGATCATTCTAAGCAGACTCAAACCAAAGTTCCCCATAAGAATGCAAAAAGAACACCAAAGGTTGATTAAAATCCCAACCAAGTCTCCCACGAAATACCAATATAGAAATACCCGATGACTGCCCAACAAAGAAATATTAAGAAAATGCTCCAAAGAATAATCGTGTAGAACTCCAAAGAAAGTCATTTATACTAAGCATAGGAGATAACCTTAGAGGAATCCCAATAAACAAACTCCAACTACCAAATAAAGGCTAGTCAAATACTGCTCATTCCCGTCAATCCACATAACTTGGAGGCCTGCTACTAACCACTTCTCTTCAGGGGAAGGAAGAAGTCTTTCTTACCATTTCAATAGGACATGCATGAATGCCAAGATATCATATCTATACATACATGCATTAAACTATTATGCAAGCATGTTTATAAAAGAGTTTATAAAATAGTTTAATCATCAAAGTCATTCAAACATTACAATCAATTCAAGCACAACATAATCAATTCAAATCACGGCACAACCAATTCAAGACATTTCAATACACACATTACAAGCAATACTTCAAACAAATAACAATTCACGAGGTCGATTCGATTCACGATGACAATTCAATTGGTCAATTCAACACAAAACTAGACACTTCACTTCACTTAGCACACAATTAACACATAACACATAACTATATCACATAGGAGCACACATTCAGGTCAAGACACACAATCTCACATACAAGCATAATCTTTCAAGACACATTTAACAAGCACACATTCAAGGATCAACACCCACCAGACCGAGGACCCTGTCCCGGCTTATGAGCTAAACAAGCTCTGATACTACCTGTAACACCCCGATCCCTCTTGAGACCGGAAGTTCTATCAATCAATCTAATCACAACCCAAATCCAAACCCGGGCAAAATTTTAGGGAAAGACAGACGGAGTCTCCCCTGTTTCTAGGCAAAATGTAAAACCTGCAATATCATTTAAGTGGACCAATACCATGTCCAAACATTCAACCACCTCAAGGCCATCCGAGCCTCGGTTCTCAACAACTAAACACAGCAAGTATACATATTTCCAAGTACCCAAACTATTCTAACTCTTTTCCTTTAGACAATTACATACATGCAATAAAGCTAAACTATACTAACTGAATACGTAAACCAGCTTATCATTCTACCTTAAATTACTTAGCTAAATTTAAGTTACATTCCTTTTAACAATAAATACATACAACATATGAACATACATCTCTGCATCTTTGACAACTCAAGCCACATAACACGCAAGGCAACTCTTCAAGCATGATCTTTCACGTAACCACGAACTTTCTAGCTAACATGGCATTTCCTGAAATGAGGTGGTGAGGAGTGAGTATACTCAACACATATACTCAGTGAGTGTGAGACAGATATCGAGGTGGAGAGAAAGAAAATCGTGCAATGCAAATAAGGCAGTTAAGCAATATAACTGACAAGTAAGCATTCAATCTAACAATCAATACAATAAACAATTGATAAAGCATTAACACAACCATTCAAAGCTATACCACACTCTGAAGGCTATGGTTCACTCAAACGAGCAATGTACCGATCATGATTTCGATGACTTTAACGATGACGCGCCGGCTCACCCACCTTATAACTTCCGTTTAGAGTACTCCGGACATACTCTGTCAATTCTACGACCCAAAACTCCCTGGGCAGCAACCCAAGCGAGAAAGGGAATAGGACACGGAGCTAGAGCAACCAACACTGGCAACCCGAGGCTACCCAGAGAGGCCCATCACTCACACGCCTGACACTTATGCAATGCAATACGAGATATATAACGATAATCGAGTAAGGCACTGAAGTGCAAGTTAGTAACAACATGCGATACAATAAGCAATTACAATCAATAAAGGAACAAGAACAACACTAACAAGCATTATGAACAATTGATATAAAATTCAATCATAACCAACTTTAACAAGCATAACAAGCATTCTACAAGCATAACACTATGAAAACCAACAAAACACAAAACGACCCTAACTTTCAAAACGCTACTACTTTCAAACAAGCCACGAGTTTTGGAAACCGACTTCATCAATCCTCCTAGGTCACCATAAGGCACGTCTAAAGACCCCGAAACCCTACTTTACTCTAGAATTCCAACAAAAGCCCCGATTTTCCCCTTTGCTTGTTTGAACTACCGCTACCCTCCATAACCACACCAAAAGTGCTTCCATGGCCTCCCGAGACAATGCCTTCATGTAAAACGATAAAATGCCAAACTTGACCTAAACGACCCCAACTTTCACTAAGCCATTTTCTCCATTTTTTCATTACACAATCCAATTAAACCATAAATTTAGGCATTCTAGCATATCTAGCACCATCCTACATCAACAGAACATATAACGGAGCAACTTCTACGAAACGAGGGTTTACTATTCATATTTTACTATTCAATTGGCATTTTAAATTACAATCGCTATATTTAACAGTAGAAAATGCTAAAAGAAAATGGCTCCGAGAGTATCAGCCAAAGAAGAATGAAGGAGGCTAACGAGGTTGGAAAATATTAGTTGGCGGCAAAAGTAGAGAATTACGTGGTTAAGGAAGGGGGATAAGAACAAAAAGTTCTTCCATCGAGTAGCAAACGCGATAAATTTAGTAAACACCATATCTAGACTAGAGGTAGAACGGGGCGTTCTGGAGGAGGAGGAAGCGATTCGATTAGCGGTTGAAAAGTTCTACAAAGGGCTTTACGTAGAACCGCATTCGTTTCGACTGATGCATCACAGGGTCTCGCATCCCGTTCGCCTTACCCAGATTGAGATGAGAAATAAAGGACAATTTTCGAGCTAGACCCACACAAATGTTTAATCAAAAGCTATGTCATCCTTCCCCATACCAGATTGAAAACAAGAACCTTGAGTCATCTATTGATTGAGGAACCGTACCTGTCACGTTGAACCATGTGTGCCAACGGTGAAAGATAGCCCTAAAGTGAGGGCCTCAAAGATAGGATTTCTCAATTGTCGATCAACGTGACAATCATGCCTACTTGACAAATCCTTTTTCAGTCTCCCAATAAACAAAAAATGATTTGCTGGTGACACGAAAGTTGTGCTCGACGCTTTCTTTCCTATTCCACTTCGCGAAGTGGTCTTTCCCTTGCTTGCTCGATGACTACTATGGACAAAGATGATGACTATTCCCAGTCTTTGGTCAATCCATGCTGATGCTAGAATAACTTTTTCCCCCGCCCATACTTGGGAAGAGAAAGTACAACCTCTGTTGTATCATATCCTCCACTTTAGTTTAATTCTTTAGTTCTAGAATCACAGACATTGGCTAATGATACCACAGACTTTCTGGTTATGTCATACTCTATTCTATCTACTCTTACTGACCTTCCCTTCAAGTAGACTAAGAATAAGCCCATGTAGCAGTAGCAGCTACGACTTCTTCCTTCTAGGCTTACTTACCAAGTACAATAGCAACGGATTCTGTACCAGCCAACCCTATTCTATTTAAGCGAGTGTTCCCTCTCTGTTCTAGCTTTCTAAATAAGTCAGATCGGTGCCTTTTCTCCGGTACGACTCTTCAATCAGTTAACTGGGTATGAGAAGGCCTCCCTTCTAGTCTATAGTAGCCCTTTTTCCTCCAACCCTAAGTTACCGTGAGACCAGTCGAGCCAAGCGAGTCCAATAACAGCTCCGTTAATAGCAGAGGATATCCCTCCTATAGCTAAATTTGAGGATAGCACTTGCACTTGGGTTCACAGCTTTCCCTTCTCTATGGCTAATTCCTCGCTAGGCCGATCCAGCTTTTGTTTGAGCCACTTTGTGAATGCACTAACGATCATGATGACAAAATGAATGTTGGATGCCCATTTATTAGATAAAGGGATGGACAAAAGAAAAGTGTTCTATTTTGAACTGAAGCTAGAATAGCCAGGGTAGTGAGTGGGGGTAGAAAAACAAGCTTTTCATCCTATGAGGGAAGGTCCTTTATTTTGGGACCATACGTTACACCCACCAGCACAGTATAGTTCGTGAGAGAAGGGCGCTGTTGAACAAAAGCAGGTGCAACATTTTTCGAAAATCCTGGAAAGTCAATCCTATTACATCAACTTCCCTATTTGACTATCGAAGACATGTTTGATCTTTCTTTTTTGAATATCCTCCTTCCTTGGATTAGTACTGGGACGCAAATATCAAAAGCTCAGTGTGCAATTTGAATGAGATAGATTTTTTTTTCTAATTCGAAATTAGTATAGTAATTGAGGTTAGACAAAATAGGAGCCAGAAAAGGAAATCATTTTTTAATCTAGAAAACTATTCTATCAGGGTGAAATTCATTTTGTATCGTAGAAGAAACGAATTCCATTTGTGTATGTGCTCCCGAGAAAAAAAAAGGTACTTTTATTCCATTACATGGATCGGGTCAAAAAACCAGACCCAGTCTCTCTTGGAATCCTGAATATGCCAATAATGAATTGTACTATTCCATATATGTCTCTCTCCCATCAACCGATACTAGTTGAAGTAATGATAATTCCCCTATTTGTTTGATGAGAAATGCGAAATGAAAAAGGATAGAAAAAACAAAAAAAGATCCCCCGTTGGGAATGAAATTCTGCTCCCTGTCCCCCTTTACACAAAAAATGGAGAGTTGAATTGATGTATTTATTGAATTCGTCAGGACTGACAGGGCTCGAACCCGCAGCTTCCGCCTTGACAGGGCGGTGCTCTGACCGATTGAACTACAATCCAAGGAAAATTTGGTGTACAGCCTAAAAATTCTTAGTTTTTCTCTTCATTCGAACCATTTAGTTTCACCGTCTTGTAACAAAGACACGAATGATATACTATATTATTATATAAATCTAATTAATATGCAATAGACTCATAGTGGGCTAATTCATGAATTAAATCAAATGGGCCATTATTAACTAAAGAGTCATGCTCTTTAAAGGCCCTAAGAAAGAGGCTTAAGTCATCGTTTCAAATCCGATAAAAGGGCTATTTTTTTCCATGAAATCCTGTCTCTCTTATTTATAAGAGATTCTTATGAACCTTAGTGTCTTCATTTTTAAGTAGAGGATATAAATATGAAAAAAAGGTAACCGCCTGGCGAGTTTTTTTTCTTTTCTTTTTTAAGTGGAATGTTCATTATGATGATAAGTAGTCGATTAGGAGAACTGCTATGTCACTACAGGGTATACTCTTCCTAATGTTTCATTATTCATATTTTATGTCCTGGGACATAGATAATCTAGATACCCCATTATGAATCGCCAAAGTCTTCCTACTTCTCCATTATTCCAATCAGATCCGAAAAATGAGAAATCAATCAAAAGTCAGTGTACTTGAATTGAATCATGACTATATAAGCTATTCTGATATTAAGAGATTCAATATAGATGAAATCGCGGAAGCGGACCTTTGATTTCCTTGGACCACGTAAGAATTCGTCGTCCGATTGAATCTGCTTGTTCCTGGATGCTCTATAGGAATCCATCATTATTCATTTTCCTCCACTCCTCCACCGATAAAGGTCCATTCTAAGTCACAAGGATAATCTCTTTTTTTTTAATGATTTTTGCTTTTCGTTATGGTAATGCAATGCGAAATCAGGTTGTTTCTAATGATGAAAAAAGCTTTTATCTTATGTGAAATTTATGAAAACCCGAAATGTTGGTAACGTTACAAGACGACTGTTGGTATCTGATGGTTAGATACCTGCAGTCGGTATATCTTTGAAAGCTCAGATGGAGAGAATAAACGGACTCCTTGAGGGCTATTTAAGCCACTTTAGTGCAAATCAGAAAGATTGGAGCTCTTGGATGTTGCTCAGTGCTGCTATAAGTTAACAACCAAAAAGCTCTGCGTCGAACTTCATCCCCTTCAAGTTGGCCATGAGGCAACAGCCTTTGACGCCCCACACGATTGCATCAACACTTAGCGAGTTTTCCTAGTCATTGGGGTTCCAATTCATGCTTACCCGTGCGATTAAGCCCTAAGTTGTCACGTAATTAAACTCAAGCCATGCATTGATTAATTCAAACACCCTCAAGCATTCAAAACAGTCTACACAACATCCCAATGCCACAATCCCAAGCATTTAGTACAACAAGAGAAGTTACAATAATTTTCAAGGCAAATCACTAGATGAAAACCTCATTGAAATGGTATGTTTTCTCACAATCATTGAGACAAGCAAACAAACTCCAATTCTAGTGAAAAAAATTTCAAATTAAATCTTAAGGAGTGAACTAAATCCAGAAACAAACCTCGCATCATTTGGAGTTCGGGTTCAAGAGTTATAGCCAAAACCGTGAGACTACGCAAAATTGTCCAGATTTGCACACATTTCAATACTTGTCATTTTTTAGGACCTTAGGGTCAGATTTAGCCTTAGTTGATTTCTGACAAAAATGTCTAGAACTGAAAAATATATCAGAATAATAAATTTCATGCATTTTAGATATCATTTACTAAGTCAAAACTGGTTCCTTCTACAAGGACAGTGAATCTGCCAAAACCTGCTTCATTTTCCCAGATTTTCCAGATTTGGACACATTTTGATATTTTGCCATTTTGAGGACTTTAGAGTCAAAATTAGCTTTGGTCTATTTCTATGAAAAATTCTCAGAACTGGAAACACTAGTCACCTACCAATTTTCATGAATTTTCAACATCATTTACCTAGTCAAAATCACTTCGTTCCAACAGAACAGAAAGCTGCCAAATACACGATTTCACCTATCTTCACATTCTAGCTAAATATCTTGCCATGCATGCACACCAAAGCTCATGTACATACATATATCACAAGTACAGAAGTAAAAATAGACATTTAAAGGCATGCATGTGGTTTTTAAAAGCTTTTCAAAGAAGTTTTAGCCCTCACCTTAGCAAGACAACAAAGAAGATGCACAAACTCTTGATGAAGCACAATGTTGACCTTTTTCCTTGCTTAGCCGAGAGACCACTTGAGATTTCTCTAATTCCTAGCTTAGTAACCATGTTCTTAGTATATGCACATGGTTAGAACAAAAAGAAAACGAAATGGGAGCTTATCAAACATACCTAAGCCGAATGAAGGTTCTAAAGGCTTGTATGTGTTTTTCTTTGCATTCTAGCTTGCTTGGTCGAGTTCCTTGGTGGCTTGCATGTCTTGAAGAGCCTTAGGATGAAGAACTTAAGCCATGGAGAATGAAATAGCAGCTAGGGCCGAGAGAGAGAGAGAAGAAATGAGAGAGTGAGAGAAAATGAGAGAAAAATGAAAGCTTTGAGGGACTTTGATGCATGTGTCGGCTATAGGCTTTGGAATTTCAGATTTTTGTGTCTTCAAGGAGCATGTTTGAATCACCTAGCATGGGCATGGAGTGTGTGTCGAGATTGGTGTGCATTGGGTAGGGTTTTTGAGCCTTTTTCTTTTTTTTTTTTTGTTTTATGTCATAACATGTCATAGAATGTCTAGGAATAAATTTTGAATTATGCAAAGCTAGTTCAATATGCAATAGTGGTCGGCCAAGCTTGTGCAAGAATCTGAATTTTTGTCTTGGTTGAGCAATATAATATTGTGTGTTTGGGATGTGCAAAAGAATAAGGGATAAAGAATAAAGAATGTCTAGCTTTTGGTACAATTTCGTCTTCTAATGGGTTGAATTAGCAATTTAATATTAGTTAGTGGAGTTTGTAGGATTAATTAATGATCTAGTGCTTCGTGTAAGATGCTTTCTTGATTAACGTGCGGGTACGCTTTCGTAGGTCTAGGGCATGCACTACGAGGTAGGGCACGAACTACGAGACGAATGCACGTTTTCCAAGTAAGTGCACGTAACCCTAAATGTATGCATGTAATTCAATACAAGGCACACAAAAAGAAGCACGACTCTTAAACCTAGGTCAAGGCACGCAAATCTAGATTAGGGCACACGAAATGAGGTATCGCACGTAAATCGAGGTCGGGCCTCACATCCTCCCCTCCTTAAAAGAATTTCGTCCCGAAATTCAATATTTACCTTGGAAATAAAGCTGGATACTGTTGCTCCATCTGGTCTCGCCTTTCCCACGTTGCTTCTTCAACTCCATGATGACCCCATAACACTTTCACCATCGGTATGGATTTGCTGCGCAACTCCTGATCTTGCTAGTCTAGGATCCGAATGGGCTTCTCTTCATAAGACAAGTTCTCCCGAAGCTGCAATGGCTCTGGCTCCAAGATATGTGATGGATCAGGGTGATACTTCTGCAGCATCGAAACATGAAAAACGTCATGAATATTGGAGAGGTTTTGGGGTAGTTCCATGCAATACGCCAACTTGCCAACCTTCGCAATTATGTCAAATGGTCCTACAAACCTCGGGCTCAACTTTCCACCCTTGCCGTGTTTAATCAGTCCCCTCCGAGGTGATATCTTCAAGAACACCTTATCGCCGACCTCAAACTCTAGACTCCGTCTCCGTCGGTCTGCATAACTTTTCTGCCTGCTTTGGGCGATAAGCATCTGTTTCCGGATGAGGTGGGTATTATCAACCATCTTCATAAGTTCAAGTAGAAGGGTCGGGTCAAAAGTCTTCGTCTCACCTACTTCATCCCAGTAAATTGGGGATCAATACTTACATCCATACAATGCCTCAAATGGGGCCATCCCGATAGTGGCCTGATAACTGTTATTATAAGCGAACTCCACTAAAGGCAGATATTTCTCCCAACCTTTTCCGAAGTCCAAAACACACGCCCTCAGCATATCCTCCAGAATCTGAATAGTTCTCTCAGATTGTCCATCAGTCTGAGGGTGATAAGCCGTGCTGAAACTCAACTTCGTTCCCAAAGCTTCTTGAAATCTCTTCCAAAATCGGGAAGTAAAACGAGGATCCCTATCCGATACAATACTCACAGGCACAGGCATCCCGTGCAACCTTACAATATCCGCCACATATATATCTCTCAATTTCTCAAGACTATCCTCCTTGTTCATCGGTAAGAAGTGCGCTGACTTGGTCAATCTATCTACTATGACCCAAACGGCGTCATGACCTTTTTGTGACCTGGGCAGGTCCATGACAAAGTCCATAGTTATATGTTCCTATTTCCATTGAGGAATCTCCAACGGCTGAAGTAAACCTGCTGGTCGTTGATGTTTTGCTTTGACTCTCTGGCAAGTCAAACACCGTGCCACAAACTCCGCAATCTCTTTCTTCATGTTATTCCACCAATAGTGTTGCTTTAAATCCCAGTACATCTTTGTTCCGCCAAGGTGAATAGTATATCTTGAATTATGGACTTCTTCAAGAATCTTCTTTTTCAGCTCTGGCTCATTAGGAACACAAATCCGATTCCTAAACCTTCAAATACCATCATCACGAAACTTGAAATCCATGTTGCTCTCTTTAATCTTCTGAAACTGTTGGTCCTTCTGTTGAGCCTCTTGTAATTCAGACAACAAGGTCGATTGAACTTGTGTAGTGGCAAATAGTAACCCTTTTTGAGTCATTCGTGGTTTCCACAAGAATACTTCCTCCAGCATCTCCTGCACCTTAACTTCCAATTTTGCCATGCTCGCTTTCCGACTTAAGGCATCTGCAACTACATTTGCTTTACCGGGCACATAATTGATTGTGCAGTTATAATCATCCAAAAGCTCCATCCACCATCTTTGCCTTATGTTCAATTCTTTTTGTGAGAACAAGTATTTCAAGCTCTTGTGATCAGTAAACACCTCAAACTTGTTACCCCACAGATAGTGCCTCCATTTCTTGAGTGCAAACACAATAGCTGCTAACTCCAAATCATGCGTCGGGTAGTTCAATTCATACGGCTTCGGTTTCCTAGAAGCATACGCAATCACTCTACCATTTTGCATCAACACACAACCCAGTCCTTCCTTCGAAGCATCGCTATAGATTACAAAACCTTGACTCCCCTCAGGCAATGCAAGAATAGGTACGGTACTCAATCTTTTCTTCAATTCTTGGAAACTAGTCTCACACTTGTCATCCCACACGAACTTTGTTTTCTTTTGAGTGAGCTTTGTAAGCAGACCTGCGATCTTTGAGAAATCCTTCACGAACCTTCGATAATAGCCGGCTAGACCAAGAAAACTCCAAACCTCCGTAACATTTTTCGGCTTCTTCCAAGACATCACCGCTTCTATCTTTGCTGGGTCTACCGCTATTCCCTCTTGGGATATGATATGCCCCAAAAATGCAATCTACTGCAACCAAAATTCACATTTGCTAAACTTCGCGTACAATCGATGCTTTCGAAGTTTCTGCAGTACCAATCGTAGATGTTGTTCATGCTCAGCCTCAGATTTCGAGTATACCAAAATACCATCAATGAAGATCACCACAAATTGGTCCAAGTAGGGTTGAAACACCCGATGCATCAAGTGCATAAAAGCTGCAGGGGCATTAGTTAGTCCAAATGGCATCACCACATATTCATAATGCCCATATCTTGTCCTGAAAGCCATTTTAGGCACATCCTCCTTTTTGATCCGCAACTGGTAGTACCCTTGCCTCAAGTCAAGCTTCAAATACACTTTGGCTCCTTGAAGTTGATCAAATAACTCGTCGATCAGTGGAAGTGGGTATTTATTCTTGACAGTTACTTGGTTCAATCCTCGGTAATCGATGCATAGCCTCAACGTTCCGTCTTTCTTCTTTACAAATAGGACTAGCGCACCCCACGGAGAAGAACTTGGTTGAACGAACCCCTTCTTCAACAATCCTTGCAATTGGTCCTTCAATTCTTGTAGCTTGGCTGGTGCCATACGATAGGGAGCTTTAGATATCGGCTGGGTGCCAGGCAGTAATTCTATAATGAACTCGATCTCCCGATTTGGCAGTAAACCGGGCAATTCTTC
Organism: Ehretia macrophylla; assembly: GCA_037974665.1. NCBI lineage: Eukaryota > Viridiplantae > Streptophyta > Magnoliopsida > Boraginales > Ehretiaceae > Ehretia > Ehretia macrophylla. Next base: position 25,855,304 of record CM075780.1, read on the forward strand.
TGGAAACACATCCGCATAATCTTTAATCACTGGCATCTCCTCCAACTTAGCTTTGTCCGACGATTTGTTGATGAGGTAAGCTAAGTATCCACTACATCCTTTTCTCAAGGACTTCACTGCTTTCGTAGATGAAATGATGAAACTCCCGGTGAAGTCTCTTCGACCCATTACCTCTAATATTGGTTGACCAGGTATCCAGAACATTACAATCTTCGTTCGGCAATCTAGTTGGGTATGATGCTTTGCCAACCAGTCCATCCCTAAAATGACTTCATAGTCTCGGAAGGGTAATACAATAAGATTGGCTGAGAATTCCCTATCTTTAATTTGGATTTTACATGCTTTACAAGCTGAGCTAGTAACAAGTTTAGAACCCATTGGAGTACCAACTTCTACTTCGTAAGGCAAACATACAACTCGTAGCTTCACACGTTGCTCACTTAAGGGAGTAATAAATGAATGAGTAGCACCTGGATCAATTAGCACCCTAACAGGTTGATTCAGTATCAAGAATGTACCTTCAACAACAGCGGTCTCCCTTGGAAGCTCCTCGCACTCAATAGCATAAGCTCGAGCCTGAACTCTGGGAACTAGAATCTTGCCTCTACTAGTTGGTTTAACTTGATTTTGTCCTCCTTTCCATTTAGGGCAATCCTTGATCTGATGCTGATCACTGCCACACCGCACACATTGTCCTGACTTCTTCCAGCACTAGGCCTCGGTATAACCCTTCTTGTCACAGTAAGAACAGTTGATAGACTGAGTAGCAGGTGAACTACCTGTGGATCCACGGGTGGAAAAGGCTGATGGTGCTTTAGTCGGGCCACAGTTAATAATTGGTATGTTCTGGCTCTGGCCCTGACTGCGACTCTGACTCTGGAATTTCCTCTGTTGACCTGAAGGCTGATATGGTTTCTTGTTCGGCTGACTTGAACTGACTCTATCAAGTTTCCTCTTCTTAACTCGGGAAGCAGCAACAAGGAGAATAGGATAGGTATCGAAGTCATGCGAAGCCAACTGGTCCTGAATTTCTGGCCTCAACCCATTCGTAAATTTCCACATCTTCGCCTCAGGGGTACTGACCATATATTGAGCGTAGCGGGATAGTCGGTCAAAACGAGCCTCGTACTGTGCCACCGTCATGTTACCCTGGTTCAAGTGCATGAATTCCTCAATCCACCTCTGCTTGGAAATTGCAGGTACATATTTCTCCTTGAATGCCTTAACGAAATTACCCCACAAGCGAGGTGTATGATCAGTTTCCCAAAGTGCCTCCACAGTGTGCCACCAGTGCTCAGCATCCCCGTGCAACAGAAACACAGCGAACTCCACTTTTTCTTCATCAGTATAGTCAAGTAGCCTGAAAATCCTCTCGATCTCAGATAGCCAAGCCTCTGCCTTTTCATCATCAACTTTCTCGTGGAATTTGGACGGGCGAAAGTCAAGAAACTCCCACATTTTGCTATGTCTCCCATGGTTACCATCATTCCTGTTGTTGTTGTTGTTTGCTTCACGTGCATCTTGACATTCCATCACTCGCGACATGCGATCCATGGCATTCGCCATCATATTAAACATAGCCATGCCGAGATTAGTTTGATAAGCATCTCCGGTCTCTTGGGGCTCACCGCTCCTATTAATAGTGTGGGTACTAGGGCCAGCCATCTATAGGCACAGATTACGATGCACAATTTATTGGAATACGACAAACAAGAATTTAATGCATAAGATATGCAACATATAATTTTATATAGATACACAATTCTAAAAACAGTTAAGACATGTTAATCACATAAGCATATAGAACATAGAAGGAACAATCAACATTATCACACATTATCACACATAAGCAAGTCATCCTAATAACCTTAGGGCTTCTACCCACGGTCCGAGAGTTAAACCCGGCTTAAGCAATCTAAGCTCTGATACCATTCAGATAGGGTGTCACGCCCCAACCCGACCTATAGAGGTTAGACTAGGGTGTGATCTAAACTTTCAAGTCATTTCACGTACTTAATCGTTCATGAAGGTTTAATACTTAATGTTTAGCCTAAACTCCAAAAATTCTCCGAAAAATCAGCAGCATAACAGTTGTAATTGGGCTCCTTAGTTTGACCTAATTTTCTAAAGGCCTCAAAACTTTCAATCTCAAATTCATTTCCAACTACGATTACTATTTATCATCAATTGAAACGCCTACTAGTTGTCTCGAAGTCTCGTTTGATTAACAGCCTAGCATGATAACTATGTCTTGTTTGTTTGTTAATCCTTGTTACAAAAGTACCTGTTGATCTTAGCTTAACAATGAGTACCTGCTTAAGATTGGATAGATTCATTTTACTTAATTCTTACCTGATAATTCATAATCCTATGATAGATACTAGCTAGTAGCGATAGCAAAAACGACCATAAGAGTATCTATCTAGTTATGATCAGTACAAGCCAAAATTAGACCCCAAATTACAACGGGAGTCATTTACAATACAACAACAAGCAACACAAGAAATAGTCTTCAAGCAACATATTGTTCACAAAATGGCCATAGTCAAATAAGGCACGTAGGGCAAGCAATCATTCCAAGGAATCATCGTTAGGCACGTCGTCCTCGGGTACCTGTTCTTGGTCTTCTTCACCTGAGATGATAAAAGAGGATGAGTCCTTATGAACTCAGCGAGGGGGAACGAGAAATAAGTTTTGAAACTCATTTTCCGGTTCAATTATGAAAACCCTTTGCAATCATGACATATATCACAAGTAAGTACATAATGTAATGTAAAAGTAAAATAGCACAATTACCTGTCTTTCCTCCCCGAGGTCCTCTAGGAACCAAGCGAGAGTACTTAAACACATAGTGAAAATGATACGGTGAGCTTTTTGCTCTCAATTCATTTCCAGTATCAGTTGTTGCGGCCGACTTCAAATCATCCCATTATCACGCCAAATGGGTATACTCCAGATGTACCCCAAAATCCTATGACCCAACTCTCCGAGGAAGTCTAGCCCCCAAGCGAGAGAGGGAATTGGACAATGGTAGTCACGGTTGCACCGGCAAGCCCGATGCCACCCGGTGTGCGTGAACACTACCATGCCAGAATGAAAAGTTACAACCTTGTATCCAATGCACATTTATGACATTTAATATATCACATTAGGAGGACAACAAAGTAGGTCGCCTCCGAGCAGTCATAAGATTGCACATTGACAAGTAAACAAGCGAGGCACGATATGACAAGTAATTTTACTTGAAAAGCATATGGAGTTATATGAATATTAAATGGGCAGCCATGTAACGCATATAAATCAAGTCATATAACTCATTTTGAAGTTCACGTAATCAAAAAATAAAATTATACAACATGCAACGACATCTACGTGGGACCGGGTGCAAGAAAGGCCTACTTGTCAACATGTAATCATCGAAATCATGTTTAGGGCTATGAGGGCAACTACGGGCAGCCCACTAATTACGTAATTAAACACGATATTCATAGGATCAACACTTAACGAGTTTTCCTAGTCATTGGGGTTCAAATTCATGCTTACCCGTGCGATTAAGCCCTAAGTTGTCACGTAATTAAACTCAAGCCATGCATTGATTAATTCAAACACCCTCAAGCATTCAAAACAGTCTACACAACATCCCAATGCCACAATCCCAAGCATTTAATACAACAAGATAAGTTACAATAATTTTCAAGGCAAATCACTAGATGAAAACCTCACTGCAATGGTCTGTTTTCTCACAATCATTGAGACAAGCAAACAAACTCCAATTCTAGTGAAAAAAATTTCAAATTAAAGCTTAAGGAGTGAACTAAATCCAGAAACAAACCTCACATCATTTGGAGTTGGGGTTCAAGAGTTATAGCCAAAACCGTGAGACTACGCAAAACTGTCCAGATTTGCATACATTTCAATACTTGTCGTTTTTGAGGACCTTAGGGTCAGATTTAGCCTTAGTCTATTTCTGAGAAAAATGTCCAGAACCAAAATATCTAGCATCATACCAAATATCATGCATTTTGGATATCATTTACTAAGTCAAAACTGGTTCGTTCTACAAGGACAGTGAATCTGCCAAAACCTGCTTCATTTTCCCAGATTTTTCAGATTTGGACACATTTTGATATTTTGCCATTTTGAGGACCTTATAGTCAAAATTAGCTTTGGCCTATTTCTATGAAACATTCTCAGAACTGGAAACACTAGTCACCTACCAATTTTCATGCATTTTCAACATCATTTACCTGGTCAAAATCACTTCGTTCCAACAGAACAAAAAGCTGCCAAATACACGATTTCACCTATCTTCACATTCTAGCCAAATATCTTGCCATGCATGCTCACCAAAGCTCATGTACACACATATATCACAAGTACAGAGGTAAAAATAGACATTTAAAGGCATGCATGTGGTTTTTAAAAGCTTTTCAAAGAAGTTTTAGCCCTCACCTTAGCAAGACAACAAAGAAGATGCACAAACTCTTGATGAAGCACAATGTCGACCTTTTTCCTTTCTTAGCCGAGAGACCACTTGAGATTTCTCTAATTCCTAGCTTAGTAACCATGTTCTTAGTATGGGCACATGGTTAGAACAAAAAGAAAACGAAATGGGAGCTTATCAAACATACCTAAGCCGAATGAAGGTTCTAAAGGCTTGTATGTGTTTTTCTTTGCATTCTAGCTTTCTTGGTCGAGTTCCTTGGTGGCTTGCATGTCTTGAAGAGCCTTAGGATGAAGAACTTAAGCCATGGAGAGTGAAATAGCAGCTAGGGCCGAGAGAGAGAGAGAAGAAATAAGAGAGTGAGAGAAAATGAGAGAAAAATGAAAGCTTTGAGGGACTTTGATGCATGTGTTGGCTATGGGCTTTGGAATTTCAGATTTTTGTGTCTTCAAGGAGCATGTTTGAATCACCTAGCATGGGCATGGAGTGTGTGTCGAGATTGGTGTGCATTGGGTAGGGTTTTTGAGCCTTTTTTTTTATTTTTATGTCATAACATGTCATAGAATGTCTAGGAATAAATTTTGAATTATGCAAAGCTAGTTCAATGTGCAATAGTGGTCGGCCAAGCTTGTGCAAGAATCTGAATTTTTGTCTTGGTTGAGCAATATAATATTGTGTGTTTGGGATGTGCAAAAGAATAAGGAATAAAGAATAAAGAATGTCTAACTTTTGGTACAATTTCGTCTTCTAGTGGGTTGAATTAGCAATTTAATATTAGTTAGTGGAGTTTGTAGGATTAATTAATGATCTAGTGCTTCGTGTAAGATGCTTTCTTGATTAGCGTGCGGGCATGCTTTCCTAGGTCTAGGGCACGTACTACGAGATAAGGCACGAACTACGAGACGAATGCACATTTCCCAAGTAAGTGCACGCAACCCTAAATGTATGCACGTAATTCAATGCAAGACACAAAAAACGAAGCACGACTCTTAAACCTAGGTCAAGGCACGCAAATGGCACACGAAACGAGGTATCGCACGTAAATAGAGGTCGGGCCTCACAGTTGCAACCTTGTATGCAATGTACATTTATGCCATTTAACATTTCACATTAGGAGGTCAACAAAGTAGGTTGCCTCTGAGCAAGTATAAGATCACATTTTAACATATTGGCATATAAGGCATTGTAAGAACATGTAATCGTTTCATATATCAATTCGAAAGCAATTAAACTCTCACGGGCAGCCAAGTAACCATGTTCAAATAAGCCATAGCATGTCTTTTAACAATTCACATTAGGAGGTCAACAAAGTAGATTACCTCCGAGCAATTATAAGATCGCATATCAATAAGTAAACTTACAAGGCATGCTTTGACATGTACATTCACTTTGTAAAACACTTAGGAGCATGTGAACATTTAACGGACATCCAAGTAACACCATATAAAACAAGTCATATAGCTCATTTTAGTTCAGATATTAAGTGTTGAGATCATACGAGCATGCAACGACACTTATACAAGACTGGGTGCAAGAATAGTTCACGTATCAACATGCAATCATCATGAATCATGTTTAGAGCTATATGGACAATTCCGGGCAGCCTATTAACCTCCTTCAACATCATTTATAATTCACACAAGAATGGTTTATGACTCGGGAACCCACGGGGCCATTAGGGTTTACTAGGTCGTGCTCGGGGTTAGTTTTATTTGCTAAGCACCACAAGTAATACTTAAAACACATCAAGCCTATATAACATTTATTGGGCAGCCTACTAATCACACAATTAAACACATTAATCATATGATCATCACTTAGCGACATTTCATAGTTAATAGGATTTCAATTCATGCTTACACGTGCGATTAAGCCACAAGTTGTCACATAATTAAACCCAAGCCATGCATCGATTACTTAAGCATCCTCAGTCATCCAAAACAGTCCACACAACATCTAAGGGGCACAATTTCAAGCATTCAATACCACAAGAGAAGTTACAACATATTTCAAAGCATATCACTAAACAAAACCTCACTGCATTGGTCTGTTTTCCCACATTCATTTAGATAAGCAAACAATCTCCAATTTCAGTGAACAAAATTTCAAATTGAATCTCAATGAGTGATTTAAATCCAGAAACAAACCTCACCTCATTTGGAGTTCGGACTCAAGAGTTATAGCCAAAACCGTGAGACTACGCAAAACTGTCCAGATTCGTACACATTTCAATACTTTCCATTTTTTAGGGTCTTAGGGTCATATTTAGCCTTAGTATATTTCTGACGAAAATGTCCAGAACGGAAAAATATATTGACATACCAATTTTCATGAATTTTTACCAACATTTACTAGGTCAAAAATGCTTTGTTCTACAGAGCCAGTAATCTGCCAGAAACCTATTTCATATTTCCAGATTTTTCAGATTTAGACACCTTTCGATATTTTTCCATTTTGGAAGCCTTAGAGTCAAAATTGTCCTTGGCTTATTTCTACGAAAAAATTCTCAAGACAAAACTAGTGACCTACCAATTTTCAAGCATTTTTGACATCATTTGCTAGGCTAACACAGTTTCGTTCCACAAGGTCAGAAATCTGCCAACAGAAACATTTTTACCTATCTTCAAGTTCTAGCCAAACGTCCAGCCATACATGGGTATATAAGCTCATGTACACACATATACAATAACTACAGAGGTAAATATAGCATATGGAAGCATGCATATGGTTTTTGAAAGCTTTTAAAAGAGTTTAACCCTCACCTTAGCAAGTTAATAGATGAAGATGCACAATGTTCTTGAAGATGTACCAATGAAGCTTCTTTCTTTCTTCTTGCTTGCTTGGGCTGCTATGGCCGAGCTTGGGAGAGATCTTGAGAGCATGCTTTAGGTCTTGGAAGGTCAAGAGGCAGCCATGGTCGAAATGGAGAGAGAATGAGAGCTTGAGAGGGTTTTTGAGAGGAAAAATGAAGTTTTAGTGTGTGTGTGTGTGTGCTCGATTTTGCAGAATTTTTGTGTGTCAAATGCCTTCTAAAGTTACTGAATATTGTGCCTAGGAAATGTAGTGTGTAAGGAATAAGTGCATGAGCATGTTGGAGGCTTAGGAGTTAGCAAAAAAAGCATAGAACTTAGGAAAAGTTATGACATGGTGTAAGAGAATGTTGGGTAGAATAGAATATTTGATAGTTAGTGGGATTTGTAGAGAATTTGAATTAGGAATATAATATTGGTTAGTGAATTGTATAGGATTATTTTAGTGTTTTGTGCTTTGTGCAAGAATCTTTATTGATTACCGTGCAGGCACGCATTCCTAGGTCTAGGGCACGCATTTCAAGGTAAATGCACAGATTTCTATGTAAATGCACACAATTTTGGGCAAGTGCACGCAAACCAATGCAAGGTACATAATTCAATGCAATGCACGTAAATCAAGGTATGGCGTTTAAACCTAGGTTAGGGCACGTAGTTCAAGGTTATGGCATATAAAACGAGGAATCGCATACAAATTGAGGTCTCGCACGTAATTCAAGGTCAGAGCATGTATATCTAGGTATGCACGTACATCGAGGATTAGGGCATACAATTCTAGGTCAAGGCACGTATGACGAAACATGCACGAAAACCAAGATAGGGCACGCAATCCAAGATCAATCATATAATTCTAGGTCTAAGGCACGTAAATCGAGGTTAGACACGTTATTCGAGGTCAGGCCTCACACGCAGCCAAGCAGGCTTGCTGCCACCGTCGTAGAGATCTCGGAGAGCTATCCAACGGTATGTTGTGCACCGCGTAACGCCTTACGGATCAAAAGTTATAGGTACCAGAACGACAGATACCTGGTCACAAGCCCCATGCCCTCAGTTTGCAGGCCCAGCCTCTACGTGAAGTGAAGTTGTCTTGCCCAAGGTGCCGTGGAATTCAGTAATAGAAATGTGATGGATTAGGTTGTTGTCTTTTTCGCAGCTCATGACGTACAATCCGGGACGGAAAAACAATGCAAAAGAAGAAAAGTGTCTCGAAATTGATGAAAATATTCAATTTTGGGCTCCGAAATCAGGCGTAGCCGAGCAGGCTTGCTGCCCCCTATGTAGAGCTCTCGGAGCGCTTTCAAATAGTATGTTGTGCACCGTGTAACTCCTTACGGATCAAAGGTTATGGGCACCGGAGCGACGAATACTTGGTCATAAGCCCCAAGCCCTCGATTTGCGGGCCCAGCCTCTACGTGAAGTGAAGTTGTCTTGCCCAATATGCCATGAGATTCAGTAATAGAAATGTGATGGATTAGGATGTCGTCCTTTTCGCAGCTCACGACGTACGATCCGGGATAGAAAAATAGCACAAAAGAAGGAAAGTGTCTAGAAACTGATGAAAACGTTCAATTTTGGTCTTTGAAAATAGGCACAGCCGAGCAGGCTTGCTGCCCCAGACATAGAGCTCTCAGAGAGCTTTCCAACAGTACACTGTGCGCCACATAACTCCTTACGGATCAAAAGTAATAAGCACCAGAGCGGTGGATACTTGGTCCCAAGCCCCACGCCTTCGATTTGCGGGCCCAACCTCTACGTGAGGAGAAGTTGTCTTGCCCAAGGTACCATGGGATTCGGTAATAGAAATATGATGGATTAGGATGTCGTGCTTTTCGCGGCTCACGACGTACGAACCGGGATGGAAAAACAGCGTAAAAGTAGAAAAGTGTCCCAAAACTAATGAAAACGTTCGATTTTGGGATCCAAAAATAGGCGCAACCGAGCATACTTGCTGCCGTCGTTGTAGAGCTCTCCGAGAGCTTTCCAACGGTATGTTGTGCACCACATAACTCCACACGGATCAAAAGTTATGGGCATCAGAGTAACGGATACTTGGTCACAAGCCCCACGCCCTCGGTTTGCGGGCCCAGCCTCTACGTGAAGTGAAGTTGTCTTGCCCAAGGTACCGTGGGATTCTGTAATAGAAATGTGATGGATTAGGTTGTCGTCCTTTTCGTGGCTCACGACGTACGATCCAGGATGGAAAAACATCGCAAAAGTATAAAAGTGTCCCGAAACTGATGAAAATATTCGATTTTGGGCTCTGAAAACAAGTGCAGCCGAGCAAGCCTGATGTCCCCGTCGTAGAGCTTTCGGAGAGCTATCGAATGGTATGCTGTACGCCGTGTAACTCTGTACGGATCAAAAGTTATGGGCACCAGAGCGACGGATACCTGGTCACAAGCACCATTCCCTCGGTTTGCGGGCCCAGCCTCTACATGAAGTGAAGTTGTCTTGCCCAAGGTGCCATGAGATTCGGTAATAAAAATGTGATGGATTAGGTTGTCGTCCTTTTGGCGGCTCACGACGTACGATCCGCGACTGAAAAACAGCGCAAAAGAAGAAAAGTGTCCCGAAACTGATGAAAATGTTCGATTTTGGGCTCCAAAAATAGGCGCTGCTGTCAGGCTTGCTGCCACCGTCGTACAACTCTTCGAGAGCTTTACAGCGGTGTGCTGTGCACCGCATAACTCCTTACGGATCAAAAGTTATGGGCACCGGAGCGACAGATACCTGGTCACAAGCCCCATGCCCTCGGTTTGCAGGCCTAGCTTCTACGTGAAGTGAAGTTATCTTGCCCAAGGTGTCATGGGATTCCGTAATAGAAATGTGATGGATTAGGTTGTCGTCCTTTTCGCTACTCACGACGTACGATCCAAGACGAAAAAACACCGCAAAAGAAGAAAATTATCCCGAAACTGATGAAAACATTTGATTTTGGTCTCCGAAAGCCATTGCAGCCTAGCAGGCTTGCTGCCCCGTTGTAGAGCTCTCGGAGAGCTTTCCAACGGTATGTTGTGTGTTGCATAACTCCTTACGGATCAAAAGTTATGGGCACAGAAACGACGGAGACCTGGTCCCAAGCCCCAAGCCCTCGGTTTGCGGGCCTAGCCTCAACGTGAAGCGAAGTTGTCTTGCCCAAGGTGCCTTAGGATTCGGTAATAGAAATGTTATGGATTAGGTTGTTGTCCTTTCCGCGGCTCACGATGTACGATCCGAGGTGGAAAAATAGCGCAAAAGACGAAAAGTGTCACGAAACTGATAAAAATGTTCAATTTTGGGCTCCAAAAATAGGGGCAGACGAGCAGGCTTACTTCCCCAGTCGTAGAGCTCTTAGAGAACTTTCCAACGGTATGTTGTGCGCCGTGTAACTCCTTACGTATAAAAAGTTATAGGCACCGGAGCGACGGATACCTGGTCACAAGCCCTACGCCCTTGGTTTGCAGGCCCAACCTCTACGTGAAGTGAAGTTGTCTTGCCTAAGGTGCCGTGTGTGAGGCCCGACCTCGATTTGAGTGCGATACCTCGTTTCATGTGCCCTAACCTAGATTTGCGTGCCTTGACCTAGGTTTAAGAATCGTGTTTCATTTTGTGTGTCTTGCATTGAACTACGTGCATACATTTAGGGTTGCGTGCATTTGCTTGGAAAACGTGCATTCATCTCGTAGTTCGTGCCCTATCTCGTAGTGCGTGCCCTAAACCTAGGAAAGCGTGCCCGCACACTAATTGAGAAAGCATCTTACACGAAGCACTAGATCATTAATTAATTGTACAAACTCCACTAACTAATATTAAATTACTAATTCAACTCTCTAGAAGACGAAATTGCACCAAAAGCTAGACATTCTTATTCTTTGTTCCTTATTCTTTTACATATCCCAAGCACACAATTAAATATTGCTCAACCAAGACAAAAATTCAGATTCTTGCAATGCCTTGGCCAACCACTTTTTGTGCATTTGTGCTTGCTTGCTTAATTCAAATTCATTCCTAGCAATTTTATGACAACTAATGACACAAAGCAATAAAAAAAATGGCTTAAAAACCCTCCCCAATGCACCAATCTCGACACACATTCCCTTGCCCATGCTAGGACAATTCAAACATGCTTCTTGAAGACACAAAATCAGATTTTACAAGGCCCTAGGCCGACATATGCATTAAACCTATCAAGCTTTTCATTTTTTTCTTTCATTCTTTCTTCCTTCTCTCATTTTCCTCTCACTCTCTCATTCTTCTCTCTCTCTCTCGGCTCTAGCTGAAACTTTACTATCCTTAGCTTAAGTTCATCACTCAATGGTTCATCAAGACATGCAAGACCCTTAGGAGCTCGACCAAGCAAAGCTAGGAGCAAAGAAACGCACATGCAAGCCTTTAGCACATCCATTTCGACTTAGGTGAGTTTGTTAGCTTCCATTTCATCTTCTTCTTGTTCTAACCACATGCACCTACTAAGAACTTGGTTACTAAGCTAGGAAATTAGAGAAATCTCAAGTGGTCTCTCGGCTAAGCAAGGAAAAAGGGACAACATTGTGCTTCATCAAGAGTTTGTGCATCTTTTTTGTTGTCTTGCTAAGGTGAGGGCTAAAACTTCTTGAAAATCTTTTAAAACCACATGCATGCCTTTGAATGTCTATTTTTACCTCTGTACTTGTGATATATGTGTGTTCATGAGCTTTTATAAACATGCATGGCAAGATATTTGGCTAGAATATGATGATAGATGAAATCACGTATGGGACAGTCTTCTATCATGATGGTGCGAGGTGATTTTTACCAGGTAAATAATGTTGAAAATGCATCAAAATTGGTAGGTAACTATTTTCTCCAGTTATGAGCATTTTTTGTAGAAATAGGCCAAAGCTAATTTTGACTTTAAGGTCCTAAAAATGACAAAATATCAAAATGTGTCCAAATCTGGAAAGTCTGAAAAAATGAAGCAGGTTTTGGCAGATTCACTGACCTTGTAGAACGAACCAGTTTTGACTTAGTAAATGATATCCAAAATGCATGAAATTTGGTGTAATGCTATATTTTTCAGTTTTGGACTTTTTTTTTCAGAAATGGACTAAGGCTAAGTCTGACCCTAAGGCCCTCAAAAATGACAAGTAGTGAAATGTGTGCAAATCTGGACAGTTTTGCGTAGTCTCACGGCTTTGGCTATAACTCTTGAACCCGAACTCCAAATGATGCGAGGTTTGTTTTTGAATTTAGTTAACTCCTTAAGATTTAATTTGAAATCTTGTTCACTAGAATTGGAGATTTTTTGCTTGTCTCAATGATTGTGAGAAAACAATATATTGCAGTGAGGGTTTCACCTATTGATATGCTTAGAAAAATAATGGTAGCTTCTCTTGTTGTATTAAATGCTTGGGATTGTGGAATTTGGCTGTTGTGTGGATTGTTTTGAATACTTGAGGGTGTTTGAATTAATCAATGCATGGCTTGAGTTTAATTACAGGATGACTTGGGGCTTAATCGCATGGGTAAGCACGAATTGAAACCCTAGTGACTAGGTAAACTCACTAAGTGTTGATCCTATGGATATCGTGTTTGATTATGTAATTAGTAGGCTGCCCGTAGTTGCCCTCATAGCCCCAAACATGATTTTGATAATTATATGTTGACAAGTAGGCCTTTCTTGCACCCGGTCACACGTAGATGTCGTTGCATGTTGAATAATCTTGTTATTTGATTACGTGAACTTCGAAGTGAGTTATATGACTTGATTTACATGCGTTACATGGCTGCCCATTTAATATTCATATAACTCCATGTGTTTTATAAGTGAAATTACCTGTCATATCGTGCCTCGCGTGTTTAACTGTCAATGTGCAATCTTATGACTGCTCGGAGGCAACCTACTTTGTTGTCCTCCAAATGTGATATATTAAATGTCATAAATGTTCATTGCATACAAGGTTGCAACCTTTCATTCTGGCGTGGTAGCATTCACGTACACCGGGCGACATCGGGCTTGCTGGTGCAACCATGACTACCATTGTCCAATTCCCTTTCTCGCTTGGGGGCTAGTCTTCCCCGGAGAGTTGGGTCGTAGGATTTTGGGGTACTTCCAGAGCACACCCATTTGGCATGATAAGGGGATGATTTGAAGTCGGCCGCAGCAACTGATACTGGAAATGAACTGAGAGCAAAGGCTCACCGTATCTTTTTCACTATGTGTATAAGTACTCTCGCTTGGTTCCTAGAGGACCTCGGGGAGGAAAGACGGGTAATTGTATTCTTTTACTTTTATATTACATTAAGTATTTACTTGTGATATATGTCATGCTTACCAAAAGGGTTTTCATAAGTTGAACCGGAAAATGAGTTTCAAAACTTATTTCTCGTTCCCCCTCACTGAGTTCATAAGGACTCACCCTCTTTTATCATCTCAGGTGAAGAAGACCAGGAACAGATACCCGAGGACAACGTGCCTAATGATGATTCCTTGGAATGATTGCTTGCCCTACGTGCCTTACTTGACTATGGCCATTTTGTGAACGATGTGTTACTTGAAGACTATTTCATTTCTTATGTTGCTTGTTATTGTATTGTAAATGACCCTCGTTGTAATTTGGGGTCTAATTTTGGCTTGTACTGATCATAATTAGATAGACACTATTATGGTCGTTTTTGCTATCATTATTGGCTAGTATCTATCATAGGATTATGAAGTATCAAGTAAGGATTAAGTAAAATGAACATATCCAATCTTAAGCAGGTACTCATTGATAAGCTAAGATCAACAGGTACTTTTGTAACAAGGATTAACAAACAAACGATACATAGTATCATGCTAGGTTATTAATTAAACGAGACTTCGAGATAACTAGTAGGCGTTTCGATTGGTTATAAATAGTAATCTTAGTTGGAAATAAAATTGGAATTGAATGTTTTGAGGTCTTTAAAAAATTAAGTCAAACTAAGGAGCCCAATTACAGCCGTTATGCTGCCGGTTTTTCCGGAGAACTGGTGGAGTTTAGGCTAAAACGTTAAGTGTTAAACTTTCATGAACGATTAAGTACGTGATATGACTTGAATGTTTAGATCACACTCTAGTCTAACCTTTATAGGTCGGGTTAGGGCGTGACACCTTAGAAGAATGGTATCAAAGCTTAGATTGCTTAAGCTGGGTTTAACTCTCGGACCGTGGGTAGAAGCCCTAAGGTTATTAGGATGACTTGTTTATGTGTGATAATGTTAATTGTGCCTTCTATGTTCTATGTGTTTATGTGATTAACATGTCTTAACTATTTCTAGAATTGTGTATCTATATAAAATTATATATTACATATCTTATGCATTAAATTCTTGTTTGTCGCATTCCAATAAATTGTACATCGTAATCTGTGCCTATAGATGGCTGGCCTTAGTACCCGCACTACTAATAGGAGCAGTGAGCCCCAAGAGACCGGAGATGCTTATCAAACTAATCCCGGCATAGCTATGTTTAATATGATGGCGAATGCCATGGATCGCGTGTCGCGAGTGATAGAACGTCAAGATGCACGTGAAGCAAACAACAACAACAACAACAGGAGTGATGGTAACCATGGGAGACATAGCAAAATGTGGGAGTTTCTTGTCTTTCGCCCATCCAAATTCCACGGGGAAGCTGATGATGAAAAAGCAGAGGCTTGGCTGTTTGAGATCGAGAGGATTTTCAGGCCACTTGACTATACTGATGAAGAAAAGGTGGAGTTCGCTGTGTTTCTGTTGCACGGGGATGCTGAGCATTGGTGGCATACTGTGGAGGCACTTTGGAAAACAGATCATACACCTCGCTTGTGGGGTAATTTCGTTAAGGCATTCAAGGAGTAATACGTACTTGTAGTTTCTAGGCAGAGGCGGATTGAGGAATTCATGCACTTGAACCAGGGTAACATGACGGTGGCCCAGTACGAGGCTCGTTTTGGCCGTCTGTCCCGTTATGCTCAATACATGTTTAGTACTCCTGAGGCGAAGATGTGAAAATTTACGAATGGGTTGAGGCCGAAAATTCAGGACCAGTTGGCTTCGCATGACTTCGATACCTATTCTGCTCTCCTTGCTGCTGCTTCCCAAGTTGAGAAGAGGAAACTTGATAGAGCCAGTTCGAGTCAGCCGAACAAGAAACCATACCAGCTTCCAGGTCAACAGAGGAAATTTCAGAGCCAGAGTCGTAGTCATGGACAGAGCCAGAACAGACCAGTTAATTACCGTGGCCCGACTAAAGCGCCATCAGCCTCTTCCACCCGTGGATCCACAGGTAGTTCACCTGCTACTCAGTCTATCAACTATTCTTACTGTGACAAGAAAGGTCACACTGAGGCCTAGTGTTGGAAGAAGTCAGGACGATGTGTGCGGTGTGGCAATGATTAGCATCAGATCAAGGATTGCCCTAAATGGCAAGGAGGACAAAATCAGGTTAAACTAGCTGGTAGAGGCAAGACTCCAGTTCCTAGAGTTCAAGCTTGAGCTTATGCTATAGAGTGCGAGGAGCTTCCAGAGGAGACCGCTGTTGTTGAAGGTACATTCTTCATACTGAATCAACCTGTTAGGGTGCTAATTGATCTGGGTGCTACTCATTCATTTATTACTCCCTTATGTGTGCAACGTGTGAAACTGAGAGTTGTATGTTTGCCTTACGAAGTAGAAGTTGGTACTCCGATGGGTTCAAAACTTGTTACTAGCTCAGCTTGTAAAGCATGTAAAATTCAAATTAAAGATAGGGAATTCTCAGCCAATCTTATTGTATTACCTTTTCTAGACTATGAAGTCATCTTAAGGATGGACTGGTTGGCAAAGCATCATGCCCAACTAGATTGCCGGACGAAGATTGTAACATTCCGGATACCTAGTCAACCAATTTTGGAGGTAATGGGTCGAAGAGACTTCACCGGCAGTTCCATCATTTCATCTACGAAAGCAGTGAAGTCCTTGAGAAAAGGATGTAATGGATACTTAGCTTACCTTATCAACAAGTCGTCGGACAAAGCTAAGTTGGAGGAGATGCCAGTGATTAAAGATTATACGGATGTGTTTCCAGAAGAATTACCCGGTTTACCCCCAAATCGGGAGATCGAGTTCATTATAGAATTACTGCCTGGTACCGAGCCGATATCTAAAGCTCCCTATCGTATGGCACCAGCCGAGCTACAAGAATTGAAGGACCAATTGCAAGGATTGTTGAAGAAGGGGTTTCTTCAACCAAGTTCTTCTCCGTGGGGTGCACCAGTCCTATTTGTAAATAAGAAAGATGGAACGTTGAGGCTATGCATCGATTACCGAGGATTGAACCAAGTGACCGTCAAGAATAAATACCCACTTCCACTGATCGACGAGTTATTTGATCAACTTCAAGGAGCCAAAGTGTATTCAAAGCTCGACTTGAGGCAAGGATACTATCAGCTGCGGATCAAAAAGGAGGATGTGCCTAAAACGGTTTTCAAGATGAGATATGGGCATTATGAGTATGTGGTGATGCCATTTGGGCTAACTAATGCCCCTGCAGCTTTTATGGACTTGATGCACAGGGTGTTTCAACCTTACTTGGACCAATTTGTAGTGATCTTTATTGATGATATTTTGGTATACTTGAAATCTGAGGCTGAGCATGAACAACATCTGCGATTGGTACTGCAAAAACTTCGAGAGCATCAATTGTATGCAAAGTTTAGCAAGTGCGAATTTTGGTTCTAGCAGATTGCATTTTTGGGGCACATCATATCCCAAGAGGGAATAGCAGTGGATCCAGCAAAGATAGAAGCGGTGATGTCTTGGAAGAAGCCGAAAAACGTTACGGAGGTTCGGAGTTTTCTTGTTCTAGACGGCTATTATCGGAGGTTCGTGAAGGATTTCTCAAAGATCGGAGGACCGCTTACAAAGCTCACTCAAAAGAAAACAAAGTTCGTGTGGGATGACAAGTGTGAGAATAGCTTCCAAGAATTGAAGAAAAGATTGACTACCACACCTATTCTTGCATTGCCTGAGGGGAGTCAAGGTTTTGTAATCTATAGCGATGCTTCGAAGGAAGGACTGGGTTGTGTGTTGATGCAAAATGGTAGAGTGATTGCGTATGCTTCTAGGAAACCAAAGTCATATGAATTGAACTACCCGACACATGATTTGGAGTTAGCGGCTATTGTGTTTGCACTCAAGAAATGGAGGCACTATTTGTGGGGTAACAAGTTTGAGGTGTTTACTGATCATAAGAGCTTGAAATACTTGTTCTCACAAAAGGAGTTGAACATGAGGCAAAGACGGTGGATGGAGTTTTTGGATGATTATAACTGCACAATCAATTATGTGCCCAGTGAAGCAAATGTAGTTGCAGATGCCTTAAGTCGGAAAGCAAGCATGGAAAAACTGGAAGTTAAGGTGCAGGAGTTGTTGGAGGAAGCATTCTTGTGGAAACCACGATTGACCCAAAAAGGGTTGCTATTTGCCACTACACAAGTTTAATCGACCTTGTTGTCTGAATTACGAGAGGCTCAACAAAAGGACCAACAGTTTCAGAAGATTAAAGAAAGCAACGCAGATTTCAAGTTTCATGATGATGGTATTTGGAGGTTTAGGAATTGGATTTGTGTTCCTAATGAGCCAGAGCTGAAAAAGAAGATTCTTGAAGAAGCCCATAATTCAAGATAAACTATTCACCCCGGCGGAACAAAGATGTACCGGGATTTGAAGCAACACTATTGGTGGAATAACATGAAGAGAGAGATTGCGAAGTTTGTGGCACGGTGTTTGACTTGCCAGAGAGTCAAAGCAGAACATCAACGACCAGCAGGTTTACTTCAGCCGTTGGAAATCCCTCAATGGAAATGGGAGCATATAACTATGGACTTTGTTATGGACCTGCCCAGGTCACAAAAGGGTCATGACGCCGTTTGGGTCATAGTGGATAGATTGACTAAGTCAGCGCACTTCTTACCGATGAACAAGGAGGATAGTCCTGAGAAATTGGGAGATATTTATGTGGCGGAGATTGTAAGATTGCACGGGATGCCTGTGAGTATTGTATCGGATAGGGATCCTCGTTTTACTTCCCGATTTTGGAAGAGATTGCAAGAAGCTTTGGAAACAAAGTTGAGTTTGAGCACTGCTTATCACCCTCAGACTGATGGACAATCTGAGAGAACTATTCAGATTCTGGAGGATATGCTGAGGGCGTGTGTTTTAGACTTCGGGAAAGGTTGGGAGAAATATCTGTCTCTAGCAGAGTTCGCTTATAATAATAGTTATCAGGCCACTATCGGGATGGCCCCATTTGAGGCATTGTATGGATGTAAGTGTCGATCCTCAATTTACTGGGATGAAGTAGGTGAGACGAAGACTTTTTACCGGACCCTTCTACCAGAAGTTATGAAAACTATTGATAATATCCACCTCATCCAGAAATGGATGCTTACCGCCCATAGCAGGCAGAAAAGTTATGCAGACAGACGGAGACGGAGTCTAGAGTTTGAGGTCGATGACAAGGCGTTCTTGAAGATATCACCTCGGAGGGGACTGATTAAACACGGCAAGGGTGGCAAGTTAAGCCCGAGGTTTGTAGGACCATTTGAGATAAGTGAGAAGGTTGGCAAGTTGACATATCGCCTGGAACTACCCCAAAACCTCTCCAATATTCACGACGACTTTCATGTTTCAATGTTGCGGAAGTATCACCCTGATCCATCGCATGTCTTGGAGCCAGAGCCATTGCAGCTTCGGGAGAACTTGTCTTATGAAGAGAAGCCCATTCGGATCCTAGACCAGCAAGATCGGGAGTTGCGCAACAAATCTATACCGATGGTGAAAGTGTTGTGGGATCACCATGGAGTTGAAGAAGCAACGTGGGAAAGGCGAGACTAGATGGAGCAACAGTATCCAGCATTATTTCAAAGGTAATATTGAACTTCGGGACGAAATTCTTTTAAGGAGGGGAGGATGTGAGGCCCAACCTCGATTTGCATGCGATATCTCGTTTCATGTGCCCTAACCTAGATTTGCGTGCCTTGACCTAGGTTTAAGAATCGTGTTTTGTTTTGTGTGCCTTGCATTAAACTATGTGCATACATTTAGGGTTGCGTGCATTTGCTTGAGAAACGTGCATTCGTCTCGTAGTTCATGCCCTATCTCGTAGTGCGTGCCCTAAACCTAGGAAAGCGTGCCCGCATACTAATCGAGAAAGCATCTTACACGAAGCACTAGATCATTAATTAATCCTACAAACTCCACTAACTAATATTAAATTGCTAATTCAACTCACTAGAAGACGAAATTGCACCAAAAGCTAGACATTCTTATTCTTTATTCCTTATTCTTTTGCATATCCCAAGCACACAATTAAATATTGCTCAACCAAGACAAAAATTCAGATTCTTGCAATGCCTTGGCCGACCACTTTTTGTGCATTTGTGCTTGCTTGCTTAATTCAAATTCATTCCTAGCAATTCTATGACAACTAATGACACAAAGCAATAAAAAAATGGCTCACAACCCTCCCCAATGCACCAATCTCGACACACATTCCCTCGCCCATGCTAGGACAATTCAAACATGCTTCTTGAAGACACAAAATCAGATTTTACAAGGCCCTAGGCCGACATATGCATTAAACCTATCAAGCTTTTCATTTTTTTCTTTCATTCTTTCTTCCTTCTCTCATTTTCCTCACTCTCTCACTCTTCTCTCTCTCTCTCTCGGCCCTAGCTGAAACTTTACTCTCCTTAGCTTAAGTTCATCACTAAATGGTTCATCAAGACATGAAAGACCCTTAGGAGCTCGACCAAGCAAAGCTAGGAGCAAAGAAACACACATGCAAGCCTTTAGCACATCCATTTCGGCTTAGGTGAGTTTGTTAGCTTCCATTTCATCTTCTTCTTGTTCTAACCACATGCACCTACTAAGAACTTGGTTACTAAGCTAGGAAATTAGAGAAATCTCAAGTGGTCTCTCGGCTAAGCAAGGAAAAAGGGACAACATTGTGCTTCATCAAGAGTTTGTGCATCTTTTTTGTTATCTTGCTAAGGTGAGGGCTAAAACTTCTTGAAAATCTTTTAAAAACAACATGCATGCCTTTGAATGTCTATTTTTACCTCTGTACTTGTGATATATGTGTGTTCATGAGCTTTTATAAACATGCATGGCAAGATATTTGGCTAGAATGTGATGATAATTGAAATCACGTATGGGACAGTCTTCTGTCTTGATGGTGCAAGGTGATTTTTACCAGGTAAATGATGTTGAAAATGCGTCAAAATTAGTAGGTAACTATTTTTTCCAGTTATGAGCAGTTTTCGTAGAAATAGTCCAAAGCTAATTTTGACTCTAAGGTCCTCAAAATGGCAAAATATCAAAATGTGTCCAAATCTGGAAAGTCTAGAAAAATGAAGCAGGTTTTGGCAGATTCACTGACCTTGTAGAACGAACCAGTTTTGACTTAGTAAATGATATCCAAAATTCATGAAATTTGGTTTAATGCTATATTTTTCAGTTCTGGATATTTTTGTCAGAAATGGACTAAGGCTAAATCTGACCCTAAGGCCCTCAAAAATGACAAGTATTGAAATGTGTGCAAATCTGGACAGTTTTGCGTAGTCTCACGGTTTTGGCTATAACTCTTGAACCCGAACTCCAAATGATGCGAGGTTTGTTTCTGAATTTAGTTCACTCCTTAAGATTTAATTTGACATCTTTTTCACTGGAATTGGAGATTTTTTGCTTGTCTCAGTGATTGTGAGAATACAGTCCATTGCAGTGAGGGTTTCACCTATTGATATGCTTAGAAAAATAATGGTAGCTTCTCTTGTTGTATTAAATGCTTGGGATTGTGGCATTTGGCTATTGTGTGGACTGTTTTGAATACTTGAGCGTCTTTGAATTAATCAATGCATGGCTTGAGTTTCATTACGGAATGACTTGGGGCTTAATCACATGGGTAAGCACAAATTGAAACCCTAGTGATTAGGTAAACTCACTAAGTGTTGATCCTATGGATATCGTGTTTGATTATGTAATTAGTAGGCTGCCCGTAGTTGCCCTCATAGCCCCAAACATGATTTTGATGATTACATGTTGACAAGTAGGCCATTCTTGCACCCGGTCCCACGTAGATGTCGTTGCATGTTGAATAATCTTGTTATTTGATTACGTGAACTTCGAAGTGAGTTATATGACTTGATTTACATGCGTTACATGGCTGCCCATTTAATATTCATATAACTCCATGTGCTTTATAAGTGAATTTACCTGTCATATTGTGCCTCGCGTGTTTAACTATCAATATGCAATCTTATGACTGCTCGGAGGCAACCTACTTTGTTGTCCTCCAAATGTGATATATTAAATGTCATAACTGTGCATTGCATACAAGGTTGCAACCTTTTATTCTGGCGTGGTAGCGTTCACGCACACCGGGCGGCATCGGGCTTGCCGGTGCAACCGTGACTACCATTGTCGAATTCCCTCTCTCGCTTGGGGGCTAGTCTTCCTCGGAGAGTTGGGTCGTAGGATTTCAGGGTACATCCGGAGTACACCCATTTGGCGTGATAAGGGGATGATTTGAAGTCAGCCGCAACAACTGATACTGGAAATGAACTGAGAGCAAAAGCTCACCGTATCATTTTCACTATGTGTATAAGTACTCTCGCTTGGTTCCTAGAGGACCTCGGGGAGGAAAGACGGGTAATTGTATTCTTTTACTTTTACATTACATTAAGTACTTACTTGTGATATATGTCATGCTTGCCAAAAGGGTTTTCATAAGTTGAACTGAAAAATGAGTTTCAAAACTAATTTCTCGTTCCCCCTCGCTGAGTTCATAAGGACTCACCCTCTTTTATCATCTCAGGTGAAGATGACCAGGAACAGATACCCGAGGACAACATGCCTAATGATGATTCATTGGAATGATTGCTTGCCCTACGTGCCTTACTTGACTATGGCCATTTTGTGAATGATGTGTTGCTTGAAGACTATTTCATTTCTTATGTTGCTTGTTATTGTATTTTAAATGACCCCCGTTGTAATTTGGGGTCTAATTTTGGCTTGTACTGATCATAATTAGATAGACACTACTATGGTCATTTTTGCTATCGTTATTGGCTAGTATCTATCATAGGATTATGAAGTATCATGTAAGGATTAAGTAAAATGAACCTATCCAATCTTAAGCAGGTACTCATTGATAAGCTAAGATCAACAAGTACTTTTGTAACAAGGATTAACAAACAAACGAGACATAGTATCATGCTAGGTTATTAATCAAACGAGACTTCGAGATAACTAGTAGGCGTTTCGATTGGTTATAAATAGTAATCTTAGTTGGAAATGAAATTGGAATTGAATGTTTTGAGGTCTTTAGAAAATTAGGTCAAACTAAGGAGCCCAATTACAGCCGTTATGCTGCCGGTTTTTTCGGAGAACTGGTCGAGTTTAGGCTAAAACGTTAAGTCTAAAACTTTCATGAGCGATCAAGTACGTGATATGATTTGAATGTTTAGATTACACCATAGTCTAACCTTTATAGGTCGGGTTGGGTCGTGACACCTTGGGATTCGGCAATAGAAATGTGATGGATTAGGTTGTCGCCCTTTTCGCAGCTCACGACGTACGATCCAGGACGGAAAAACAGTGCAAAAGAAGAAAAGTATCTCAAAACTGATGAAAACGTTCGATTTTGGGCTCTGAAAATAGGCACAGCCGAGCAGGCTTGCTGCCCCAGTCATAGAGCTCTCGAAGAGCTTTCCAACGGTATACTGTCTGCCGCGTAACTCCTTACGGATCAAAAGTTATGGGCACCGAAGTGACGGAGACCTAGTCCCAAGCCCCACGCCCTCGGTTTGCGGGCCCAGCCTCTACTTGAGGTGAAGTTGTCTTGCCAAAGGTGCTGTGGGATTCAGTAATAGAAATGTGATGGATTAGGTAGTCGTCCTTTTCGCGGCTCACGATGTACGATCCGGGACGGAAAAATAGCGCAATAGAAGAAAAGTGTCCCGAAACTGATGAAAACATTCGATTTTCGGCTCTGAAAACAGGCTTGCTGCCCCCGTCATACAGCTCTCGGAGAACTTTCCAATGGTATGCTGTGCGCCACATAACTCCTTACGTATCAAAAGTTATGGGCACCGGAGCGACGGAGACCTGGTCCCATGCCCCAGGCCCTCGGTTTGCAGGCCCAGCCTCTACGTGAAGCGAATTTTTATTGTCCAAGGTGCCGTAGGATTTGGTAATAGTAATTTGATGGATTAGGTTGTCGTCCTTTTTGCGAATCAAGACGTATCATCCGGGACGAAAAAATAGCGCAAAAGAAGAAAAGTGTCCCGAAACTAATAAAAACATTCAATTTTGGTCTCCAAAAATAGTTGCAGCTTAGCAGGCTTGCTACCCCCATCGTAGAGCTCTCGGAGAGCTTTCCAACGGTATGTTGTGTGTTGCATAACTCCTTACGGATCAAAAGTTATGGGCACCGAAGCAACGGAGACCTGGTCCCTAACCCCAAGCCCTCGGTTTGCAGGCCCAGCCTCAACGTGAAGCGAAGTTGTCTTGCCAAGGTGCCTTGGGATTCGGTAAATGAAATGTTATGGATTAGGTTGTTGTCCTTTTCGCGGCTCACAATGTACGATTCGAGACCAAAAAATAGCGTAAAAGAGGAAAACTGTTCCAAAACTGATGAAAATGTTCAATTTTGGGCTCCAAAAATAGGGACATATGAGCAGGCTTGCTTCCCCCGTCGTAGAGCATTCGGAGAGCTTTCCAACGGTATGTTATGCGCCGTGTAACTCCTTACGTATCAAAAGTAATGGGCACCGGAGCGACGGAGACCTGGTCCCAAGCCCCACGCCCTCGGTTTGCAGGCCTAGTCTCTACTTGAGCTGAAGTTGTCTTGCAAAAGGTGTCGTGGGATTCGGTAATTGAAATGTGATGGATTAGGTTGTCGTCCTTTTCGCGGCTCACGACATACGATCCGGGACGAAAAAACAGCGTAAAAAAAGAAAAGTGTCCTGAAACCGATGAAAATGTTCGATTTTGGGCTCTGAAAATAGGCACAGCCGAGCATGCTTGCTGCCCCAGTCATAGAGCTCTCGGAGAGCTTTCCAACGGTATACTAACCGCCGCGTAACTCCTTACGGATCAAAAGTTATGGGCACCGAAGTGACGGAGACCTGGTCCCAAGCCCCACGCCCTCGGTTTGCAGGCCCAGCCTTTACGTGAGGTGAAGTTGTCTTACCCCAAGGTGCCATGGGATTCGGTAATAGAAATGTGATGGATTAGGTAGTCTTCCTTTTCACAGCTCACGACGTACAATCTGGGACGGAAAAATAATGCAATAAAAGAAAAGTGTCCCGAAACTGAAGAAAACGTTCAATTTTGGGCTCTGAAAATAGGCACAGCCGAGCAGGCTTGCTACCCCAATCATAGAGCTCTCGGACAGCTTTCTAACAGTATACAGTCCGCCGCATAACTCCTTACGGATCAAAAGTTATGGGCACCGGAGCGACGGAGACCTGGTCCCAAGCCCCATGCCCTCAGTTTGCGGGCCTAGCCTCTACGTGAGGTGAAGTTGTCTTGCCCAAGGTGACATGGGATTCAGTAATAGAAATGTGATGGATTAGGTTGTCATCCTTTTCGCGGCTCATGACGTACGATCCGGGATGAAAAAAACAGCGCAAAAAAAGAAAAGTATCCCGAAACTGATGAAAACGTTCAATTTTAGGGTCTGAAAATATTCACAGACGAGCAGGCTTCCTGCACCAGTCATAGAGCTCTCGGAGAGCTTTCCAACGGTATACTGACCGCCATGTAACACCTTATAGATCAAAAGTTATGGGCACCGAAGTGACGGAGACCTGGTCCCATGCCCCACGCCCTCTGTTTGCAGGCCTAGCCTTTACGTGAGGCGAAGTTTTCTTGCCCAAGGTGCCATGGGATTCGGTAATAGAAATGTGATAGATTAGGTAGTCTTCCTTTTCACGGCTCACGACATACAATCCGGGACAGAAAAATAACGCAATAGAAGAAAAGTGTCCCGAAACTGATGAAAACGTTCAATTTTGGGCTCTGAAAATAGGCACAGCTGAGCAGGCTTGCTGCCCCAATCATAGAGCTCTCGAACAGCTTTCTAACAGTATACAGTCCGCCGCATAACTCCTTACGGATCAAAAGTTATGGTCACCGGAGCGATGGAGACCTGGTCCTAAGCCCCACACCCTCGGTTTACCAGCCTAGCCTCTACTTGAGGCAAAGTTGTCTAGCCCAAGGTGCTGTGGGATTCGGTAACAGAAATGTGATGGATTAGGTTGTCGTCCTTTTCACGGCATACGACGTACTATCCGGGAAAGAAAAATAGCGCAATAGATGAAAAGTGCCCCAAAACTGATGAAAACGTTCGATTTTGGGCTTCAAAAAGAAGCTTGCTGCCCACGTCGTAGAGCTCTCAGAGAGCTTTCCAACGATATGCTGTGCGCCGCTTAACTCCTTACGGATCAAAAGTTATAGGCACCAGAGCGACGGAGACCTAGTCCCTTGCCCCAGGCCCTCGGTTTACGGGCCCAGCCTCTACTTGAAGCGAAGTTGTCTTGTCCAAGGTGCCGCGAGATTCGGTAATAGTAATATGATAGATTAAGTTGTCCTCCTTTTTGCGGATCAAGACGTACGATCCGGGACGGAGAAGCAGCGCAAAAGAAGAAAAGTGTCCCAAAACTGATGAAAACATTCGATTTTGGGCTCTGAAAATAGGCATAGCCGAGCAGGCTTGCTGCCTCAGTCATAGAGCTCTCGGAGAGCTTTCCAACGGTATACTGTCCACCGCGTAACTCCTTACGGATCAAAAGTTATGGGCACCGGAGCGACGGAGACCTGGTCCCAAGCCCCATGCCCTCGGTTTGCAGGCCCAGCCTCTACGTGAGGCGAAGTTGTCTTGCCCAAGGTGCCGTCGAATTCGGTAATAGAAATGTGATGGTTTAGGTTGTCATCTTTTCGCGGCTCACGACGTACGATCCAGGATGAAAAAATAGCGCAAAAGAAGAAAAGTGTCCCGAAACAGATGAAAACGTTTGATTTTGGGCTCCAAAAATAGGCGCAGCCTAGCAGGCTTCCTGTTCCGGTCGTAGAACTCTCGGAGTGCTTTCCAACCGTATGTTGTGCGCCGTGTAACTCCTTACGGATCAAAAGTTATGGGCACCAGAGTGACGGAGACTTGGTCCCAAGCCCCACGCCCTCGGTTTGCCGGCCCAGCCTCTACTTGAGGCCAAGTTGTCTTGCCCAAGGGGCCGTGAGATTCGGCAATAAAAATGTGATGGATTAGACGGTCGTCCTTTTCGCGGCTCACGACGTACGATCAGGGACAAAAAAATAGCACAATAGAAGAAAAGTGTCTCGAAACTGATGAAAACCTTCTATTTTGGGATCAAAAAACTAGCTTGCTACCCTCGTCGTAGAGCTCTCGAAGTGCTTTTCAACGGTATGCTGTGTGTCGCATAACTCCTTACGGATCAAAAGTTATAGGCACCGAAGCTACGGAGACCTGGTCCCAAGCCCCAAGCCCTCGGTTTGCGGGCCCAACCTTTACGGGAAGTGAAGTTGTCTTGCGCATGGTGCCATGGGATTCAGTAATAGAAATGTGATGGATTAGGTTGTCGTCCTTTTCGCGGCTCACGACGTACGATCCGAGACGGAAAAACAGCGTAAAAGAAGAAAATTTTCCCGAAATAGATAAAAATGTTCAATTTTGCGCTCTGAAAATAGGCGCAGTTGGGCAGGCTTGCTGCCTTAGTCATAGAGCTCTCGGAGAGCTTTCCAATGGTATACTGTGCGCTGCGTAACTCTTTATGGATCAAAAGTTATGGGCACCGGAGCGACGGAGACATGGTCCAAAGCCCAACGCCCTCGATTTGTGGGCCCAGCCTCTGCTTGAGGCGAAGTTGTCTTGCACAAGGTATTTTGGGATTCGATAATAGAAATGTGATGGATTAGATTGTCATCCTTTTCGCGGCTCACTACGTACGATCCGGGACTGAAAAACAGCGCAAAAGAAGAAAAGTATCCTGAAACTGATAAAAATGTTTGAATTTGGTCTCTGAAAGTAGCGCAGCTGTGTAGGCTTGCTGTCTTCATCGTAGAGCTCTTGAAGAGCTTTCCAACGGTATGTTGTGCGCTGCGTAACTCCTTACGGATCAAAAGTTATGGGCACCGAAGCGTTGGAGACCTAGTCCCAAGCCCTACGCCCTCGGTTTGCGGGCCTAGCCTCTACATTAGGCAAAGTTGTCTTGCCCAAGGTGTCGTGGGATTCGGTAATAGAAATGTGATGGATTAGGTTGTCGTCCTTTTTCGCGGCTCACGGCGTACGTCCGGGACAAAAAAATAGGCAATAGAAGAAAATTGTCTTGAAACTGAGGAAAACGTTTGATTTTGGTCTCTGAAAATAGATGCAGTTGGGCAGGCTTGCTTCCCCCTTCGTAGAGTTCTCGGAGAGCTTTCCAACGGTATGCTGTGCGCCGCGTAACTCCATACGGATCAAAAGTTATGGGCACCGAAGCGACGGAGACTTGGTCCCAAGCCCCACGCCCTCGGTTTGCGGGCCCGACCTCTACGTGAAGCGATGTTGTCTTGCCCAAGGTGCTGTGGGATTCGGGAATAAAAATGTGATGGATTAGGTTGTCATCCTTTTCGCGACTCACGATGTACGATCCGCGATGGAAAAACAGTGCAAAAGAAGATAAGTGTCCCAAAATTGATGAAAACATTTGATTTTGAGCTCCAAAATTAGGCGCAGCCGAGCAGGCTTGCTGCCCCTGTCGTAGAGTTCTCAGAGAGCTTTCCAACAGTTTATTGTGGGCCGCGTAACTCCTTACAGATCAAACGTTATGGGCACCGGAGCAACGGAGACCTAGTCCCAAGCCACATGCCCTCAGTTTGTGGGCCCAGCCTTGACTTCAGGCGAAGTCGTCTTGCCCAAGGTGCCATAGGATTCGGTAATAGAAATGTGATGGATTAGGTTGTCGTCCATTTTGAGGCTCACGATGTACGATACAGGACGAAAAAATAGCACAAAAGAATAAAAGTGTCCCAAAACTGATGAAAACGTTCAAATTTGGTCTCCCAAAATAGGAGCCTCAGAGCAGGCTTGCTGCCCTAGTCATAGAGCTCTCGAAGAGCTTTTCAACAGTACATTGTGTGCTGCAGAACTCCTTACTGATTAAAAGTTATAGGCTCTGAAGCGACGGAGACCTGGTCATAAGCCCCATGCCCTCGGTTTGCGGGCTCAGCCTCTACTTGAGGGGAAGTTATCTTGCCCGAGGTATCGTGGGATTCAGTAATATAAATGTGATGGATTAGGTTGTCGTCCTTTTCGTGGCCCAAGACGTACGATCCAGGATGAAAAAACAACGCAAAAAAAGAAATATGTCCCAAAATTGATGAAAACATTCGATTTTGGTCTACGATAATAGGTGCAGCTGGGCAGGCTTGCTTCCCCTGTTGTAGAGCTCTCGGACAACTTTCCAACGGTATGCTATGCACCGCGTAGCTCCTTACGGATCAAAAGTTATGGGCATTGAAGCGACGGAGACCAGGTCCAAAGCCCCATGCCCTCAATTTGTGGGCCCTGCCTATACGTGAGGAGAAGTTGTCTTGCCAAAGGTGCTGTGGGATTCGGTAACAAAAATGTGATGGATTAGGTTGTCGTCCTTTTCACAGATCACGACGTACGATCCGGGACGAAAAAACAGCGCAAAAGAAGAAAAGTGTCTCGAAACTGATGAAAACGTTCAATTTTGGGCTCCGAAAATAGTTGTAGCCGAGCAGGGTTGCTGCTCCCGTCGTAGAGCTCTCAGAGAGCTTTCCAACGGTTTATTGTACGCCGCGTAACTCCTTACGGATCAAAAGTTATGGGCATCGGAGCGACGGAGACCTGGTCCCAAGCCTCACGCCATCGGTTTGTGGGCCCAGCCCCAACTTGAGGCGAAGTTGTCTTGCTCAAGGTACCATGGGATTCAGTAATAGAAATGTGATGGATTAGGTTGTCATCCTTTTCGCTGCTTACAATGTACGATACTGGACCGAAAAATAACGCAAAAGAAGAAAAATGTCCCAAAACTTATGAAAACGTTCGATTTTGGTCTCCCAAATTGGCGCAGCCGAGTAGGCTTGCTGCCCCAGTCGTAGAGCTCTCGGAAAGCTTTCCAACGGTACGTTATGCGCTGCGTAACTCCTTACGGACCAAAAGTTATGGGCATTGAAGCGACGTAGACTTGGTCCCAAGTCGCACGCCCTCGGTTTGCGGGCCCAGCCTCTACTTGAGGTGAAGTTGTCTTGCCCAAGGTGCCGTGGGATTCGGTAATGGAAATGTGATGGATTATGTTGTCGTCCTTTTTGCTGCTCACGACGTATGATCCGGGATGAAAGAACATAGCAAAAGAAGAAAAGTGTCCCGAAACTGATGAAAACGTTCCATTTTGGGCTCAAAAAATAAGCGCATCCATGAAAGCCTATTACCCCCGTCGTAGAGCTCTCGGAGAGCTTTCCAACGGCATGCTGTGCGCCGCGCAACTCCCTACGGATCAAAAGTTATGGGCACCGGAGCGACGGAGACTTGGTCCCAAGCCCCACGCACTCGGTTTGCGGGCCCAACCTCTACATGAAGTGAAGTTGTCTTGCCCAAGGTGCCATGGGATTCGATAATAGAAATGTAATGGATTAGGCTGTTATCCTTTTTGCGGCTCACGACGTACTATCCGGGACGAAAAAATAGCGCAAATGAAGAAAAATATCCCGAAACTAATGAAAACGTTCGATTTTGGGCTCGAAAAATAGACACAGCTAAGCTGGCTTGCTACACTTGTCCTAGAGCTCTCGGAGAGCTTTCTAACGGTATGTTGTGCGCCGTGTAACTCCTTACGAATCAAAAGTTATAGGCACCGGAGCAACGGAGACCTGGTCCCAAGCCCCACGCTCTTGGTTTGCGGGCCCAGCCTCTATGTGAGGCGAAGTTGTCTTGCCTAAGGTGCCGTGGGATTCGATAATAGAAATGTAATGGATTAGGTTGTCGTCATTTTAGAGGCTCACGACGTACGATCCGGGACAGAAAAACAGTGTAAAAGAAGAAAGGAGTCCCGAAAATGATGAAAATGTTCAATTTTGTTCTCCGAAAATAGGTGCAGCCGAGTAGTCTTGCTGCCCCCGTTGTAGAGCTCTCGGACAGCTTTACAACGGTATGTTGTGCGCCGCATAACTCCTTATGGATCAAAACTTATGGGCACCGGAGTGACGGAGACCTGGTCCCAAGCCCCACGCCCTCGGTTTGCGAGTCCAACCTCTACTTGAGGTGAAGTTCTCTTGTCCAAGATGCCGTGGAATTCGGCATTAGAAATATAATGGATTAGATTGTCGTCCATTTCGCAGCTCACGATGTACGATCCGGGATGGAAAAACATAGCAAAAGAAGAAAAGTGTCCCGATAATTATGAAAACGTTCAACTTGGGGCTCCAAAACTAGGCGCAGCCGAGCAGGCTTGTTGCCGCAGTCATAGAGCTCCCGGAGAGCTTTCCAAAGGTATGCTATGCGCCGCGTAACTCCTTACAGATCAAAAGTTATGGGCATTGGAGTGACGGAGACCTGGTCCCAAGCGCCACACCCTCGGTTTGTGAGCCCAGCCTCTACATTAGGCCAAGTTGTCTTGCCTAAGGTGCCGTGGGATTCGGTAATAAAAATGTGATGGATTAGGTTGTCGCCCTTTTCGTGGCTCACGACGTACGGTCCGGGAGAGAAAAACATGGCAAAAGAAGAAAAGTGTCCCGAAACTGATGAAAATGTTCGATTTTGGTCTCCGAAAATAGGTGCAGATGAGCAGTCTTGTTGCACCCGTCATAGAGTTCCCGTAGAGCTTTCCAACGGTATGTTGCGTGCTGCGTAACTCCTTACGGATAAAAAGTTATAGGCACCGGAGCGACGGAGACCTAGTCCCAAGCCTTACGCCCTCGGTTTGCGGACCCAGCCTCTACTTGAGGCGAAGTTGTCTTGCCCAAGGTGCCGTGGGATTCGATAATAGAAATGTGATGGATTAGGTTGTTGTCCTTTTCGCAGCTCACGACGTACGATCCGGGATGGAATAAGAGCGCAAAAGAAGAAAAATATCCCGAAATAGATGAAAACGTTTGATTTTGGGCTCCAAAAAAAGGCGCAGCCAAGCAGGCTTGCTGCCACCTTTGTAGAGCTCTTGGAGAGCTTTCTAATGGTATGCTGTGCACCGCGTAACTCCTTACGAATCAAAAGTTATGGGCACTGAAGCGACGGAGACCTGGTCCCAAGCGCCACACCCTCGGTTTGCGAGCCCAGCCTCTACGTTAGGCCAAGTTGTCTTGTCTAAGGTGCCATGGGATTCGGTAATAGAAATATGATGGATTAAGTTGTCGTCCTTTTCGCGGCTCACGACGTATGATCCAGAACGGAAAAACAGTGCAAAAGAAGAAAAGTGTCCCGAAACTGATGAAAACATTCTATTTTAGTTTCCAAAAACAGGCATAGCTAAGCAGGCATGTTTCCCCCATTGTAGAGCTCTCGAAGAGCTTTCCAACGGTATGCTGTGTGTCGCTTAACTCCTTACGGATCAAAAGTTATGGGCAACGAAGCGACGGAGACCTGGTCCCAAGCCCCACGCCCTCGGTTTGCAGGCCCAGCCTCTACTTGAGGCGAAGTTGTCTTGTCCAAGGTGTCGTGGGATTCAGTAATAGAAATATAATATATTAGATTGTCGTCCTTTTCGCAGTTCACGACGTGTGATCCAGGATGAAAAAACAGCGCAAAAGAAGAAAAGTGTCCCGATACTGATGAAAACGTTCAATTTGGGGCTCCGAAAATAGGCGTAGCCGAGTAGGCTTGCTGTCGCAGTCATAGGACTCTCGGAAAGCTTTCCAATGGTATGCTGTGTACTGCGTAACTCTTTACAAATCAAAAGTTATGGGCACTGGAGCGACGGAGACCTGGTCCTAGGCCCCACGCCCTCGGTTTGTGAGCTCAGCCTCTACATTAGGCCAAGTTGTCTTGCCCAAGGTGTCGGTAATAGAAATGTGATGGATTAGGTTGTCGTCCTTTTCGCGGCTCACGACGTACGATCTGGGACGAAAAAACAGCACAAAAGAATAAAGTGTCCCGAAACTGATGAAAACGTTCGATTTTTGTCTCCGAAAATAGGTGCAGACGAGCAGTCTTGCTGCACCCGTTGTAGAGCTCTCGAAGAGCTTTCCAACGGTATGCTGTGTGCTGCGTAACTCCTTACGGATAAAAAGTTATGGGCATCGGTGCGACGGAGACCTGGTCCCAAGCCCCAGGCTGTCGGTTTGCGGTCCCAGCCTCTACTTGAGGCGAAGTTGTCTTGCCCAAGGTGCCGTGGGATTCGGTAATAGAAATGTGATGCATTAGTGTAAGGCCCGACCAGGATTTGCGTACAATACCTCGTTTCGTGTACCTTAACCTAGATTTGCATGCCTTGACCTAGGTTTAAGAATTGTGTTTCGTTTTGTGTGCCTTGCATTGAATTACGTGCATTCATTTAGGGTTGCGTGCATTTACTTGGGAAATGTGTATTCGTCTCGTAGTTCATGCCATACCTCGTAGTGCGTGTCCTAAACCTAGGAAAGCGTGCCCTCACGCTAATCAAGAAAGCATCTTATACGAAGCACTAGATCATTAATTAATCCTACAAATTCCACTAACCAATATTAAATTGCTAATTCAACTCACTAGAAGACGAAATTGCACCAAAAGCTCGACATTCTTATTCTTTATTCCTTATTCTTTTGCACTTCCCAAACACACAATTAAATAATGCTCAACCAAGACAAAAAATTCAGATTTGAACACAAGCTTGGCTGACCACATGGAGCTTTTGTGCATGCATTTCAATTTCAAAATCTACACCTAGACATTCTATGACAATTTTATGACACAAGCATAAAAAAAAAATTGGCTCAAAACTCTACCCAAAGCTCCATATTCTCGACACACACTCAATTGCCCATGCTAAGGATTCAATTTATGCTCCTTGAAGACACAATTCTGAATTTTGCAAGGCCCTAGGCCGACACAAGCATCATATTCCTCAAAGCTTTCATTTTTCTTTCATTCTTTCTTTCTTTCTCACATTTTCTCACTCTCTCATTTCTCCTCTCTCTCTCTCGGCCCTAGCTGAAATCCTACACTCCATAGCTTAAGTTTTTCATCCAAAGGTTCTTCAAGACATGCAAGTTACTTAGGAGCTCGACCAAGCAAAGCTAGAATGCAAAAGACACACATGCAAGCTCATTGAACTTCATTTCGGCTTAGGTGAGTTTGTTAGCTTCCATTTCATTTTCTTCTTGTTCTAATCACATGCACCTACTAAGAACATGGTAACTTAGCTAGGAAATTAGAGAAATCTCAAGTTGTCTCTCAGCTAAGAAAGGAGAAGGTTCGATATTGTGCTTCATCAAGAGTTTGTGCATCTTCTTTGTTGTCTTGCTAAGGTGAGGGCTAAAACTTCTTGAAAAGCTTTCAAAAAACCACATGCATGCCTTTAAATGTCTATTTTTACTTCTGTTCTTGTGATATATGTGTGTTCGTGAGCTTTTGTAAACATGCATGCAAGATATTTGGCTAGAATGTGATGATAGATAAAATCGTGTATGGGACAATCTTCTGTCTTGTTGGTGCGGGGTGATTTTGACCAGGTAAATGATGTTTAAAATGTTTCAAAATTGGTAGGTGACTATTTTTTCCAGTTCTGAGATTTTTTTGTAGAAATAGGCCAAAGCTAATTTTGACTCTAAGGACCTAAAAATGGCAAAATATCAAAATGTATCCAAATCTGGAAAATCTGGGAAAATGAAGCAGGTTTTGGCAGATTCACTATCCTTGTAGAAAAATCAGTTTTGACCTAGTAAATGACATCCAAAATGAATAAAATTTGGTGTGATGCAATATTTTTCAGTTCTGGACATTTTTTTCAGAAATAGACTAAGGCTAAATCTGGCCCTAAGGCCCTAAAAAACGACAAGTATTGAAATGTGTGCAAATCTGGACAATTTTGCGTAGTCTCACGGTTTTGGCTATAACTCTTGAACCCGAACTCCAAATGATGCGAGGTTTGTTTCTGAATTTAGTTCACTCCTTAAGCTTTAATTTGACATTTTTTTTCACTGGAATTGGAGTTTTTTTGCTTGTCTCAATGATTGTGAGAAAACAGACCATTGTAGTGAGGTTTTCAATTAGGGAATTGCTTGGAAAATTATTGTAACTTCTCTTGTTGTATTAAATGCTTGGGATTGTGACACTTGGATGTTGTGTGGACTGTTTTGAATGCTTGAGGGTGTTTTAATTAATCAATGCATGCCTTGAGTTTAATTACATGACAATTTAGGGCTTAATCGCACGGGTGAGCATGAAATGAAACCCTAATGACTAGGAAAAACTCACTAAGTGTTGATCCTATGAATATCGTGTTTAATATAGTGATTAGTAGGCTTCCCGTAGTTTTCCTTGTAGCCCTAAGTGTGATTTCGATGATTACATGTTGACAAGTAGGCCTTTCTTGCACCCGGTCCCACGTAAACGTCGTTGCATGTTGTATGACTTTATTATTTGATTACGTGAACTTCGAAATGAGTTATATGATTTGATTTACATGTGTTACATGGCTGCCCGTTTAATATTCATATAACTCCATGTGCTCTACAAGTGAAATTACCTGTCATATCGTGCCTCGCTTATTTACTTGTCAATGTGCAATCTTATGACTGCTCGGAGGCAACCTACTTTTTTGTCCTCTAAATGTGATATATTAAATGTCATAAATGTGCATTGCATACAAGGTTGCAACTTTTCATTCTGGCGTGGTAGCGTTCACGCACACCGGGCGGCATCGGGCTTGCCGGTACAACCGTGACTACCATTGTCCAATTCCTTCTCTTGCTTGGAGGCTAGACTTCCTCGGAGAGTTGGGTCGTAGAATTTCTGGGTACATCCGGAGTACACCCATTTGGCGTGATAAGGGGATGATTTGAAGTCAGCCGCAACAACTGATACTGGAAATGAACTGAGAGCAAAAGCTCACCGTATCCTTTTCACTATGTGTATAAGTACTCTTGCTTGGTTCCTAGAGGACCTCGGGGAGGAAAGACGGGTAATTGAGTTCTTTTACTGTTATATTACATTATGTACTTACTTGTGATACATGTCATGCTTGTAAAGGGTTTTCATAAGTTGAACAGGAAAATGAGTTTCAAAACTTATTTCTCGTTCCCCCTCACTGAATTCATAAGGACTTACCCTCTTTTATCATCTTAAGTGAAGAAGACCAGGAACAGGTACTCGAGGACAACGTGCCTAATGATGATTCCTTGGAATGATTGCTTGCCCTACGTGCCTTACTTGACTATGGCCATTTTTTGAACGATATGTTGCTTGAATACTATTTCTTATGTTGTTATTGTATTGTAAATGACCCCCGTTGTAATTTGGGGTCAAATTTTGGGTTGTACTGATCATAACTAGATAGACACTACTATGGTCGTTTTTGCTATCGCTATTGACTAGTATCTATCATAGGATTATGAAGTATCAGGTAAGGATTAAGTAAAATGAATCTATCCAATCTTAAGCAAATACTCATTGTTAAGCTAAGATCAACAGGTACTTTTGTAACAAGGATTAACAAACAAACGAGACATAGTATCATGTTAGGTTATTAATCAAACGAGACTTCGAGATAACTAGTAGGCGTTTCGATTGGTTATAAACAGTAATCTTAGTTGGAAATGAAATTGGGATTGAAAGTTTTAAGGTCTTTAGAAAATTAGGTCAAACTAAGGAGCCCAATTACAGCCGTTATGCTGTCGATTTTTCGGAGAATTTGTGGAGTTTAGGCTAAAACGTTAAGCGATAGATTTTCATGAACGATTAAGTACGTGATATGACTTGAATGTTTAGATCACACCCTAGTCTAACCTTTATAGGTCGGGTTGGGGCGTGACAATTAGGTTGTCGTCCTTTTCGCGGCGCACGACGTACGATCCGGGATGAAAAAATAGCGCAAAAGAAGAAAAGTGTCCCGAAACTGATGAAAATGTTCGATTTTAGTTTCCGAAAACAGGCGCAGCCTAGCAAGCATGTTGCCCCCGTCGTAGAGCTCGCGGAGAGCTTTCTAATGGTATGTTGTTCGTCGCGTAACTTTTTACGGATCAAAAGTTATGGGCACCGAAGCGACGGAGACCTAGTCCTGAGCCCTAAGCCCTCGGTTTGCGAGCCCAGCCTCTACGTGAAGTGAAGTTACCTTACCCAAGGTGCCGTGGAATTCGATAATAGAAATGTGATGAATTAGGTTGTCGTCTTTTTCGCGAATCACGACGTACGATCCGGGATAAAAAAAATAGCGCAAAAGTAGAAAAATGTCTCGAAACTGATGAAAATGTTCTATTTTGGGCTCCGAAAACAGGCGCATCTGAGTAGGCTTGCTGCCCCCATCGTAGAGCTCACAAAGAGCTTTCCAACGGTATATTGTGCGCCGTGTAACTTTTTATGGATCTAAAGTTATGGGCACCGGAGCGACGGAAACTTGGGCCCAAACCCCACGCCCTTGATTTGCGGGCCCAGCCTGTACTTGAGGCGAAGTTGTCTTACCCAAGGTGCCGTGGGATTCGGTAATAGAAATGTGATAGATTAGGTTGTCGTCCTTTTCGCGGCTCACGATGTACCATCTAGAACGGAAAAACAGCGCAAAAGAAGAAAATTATCCCGAAACTGATGAAAACATTTGATTTTGGTCTCTGAAAATAGGCGTAACCAAGTAGGCTTGCTGTCCCTGTCATAGAGCTCTCGGAGAGCTTTCTAACGGTATGCTTTGCGCCACGTAATTCCTTACGGATCAAAAGTTATGGGCACCGAAGCGACGGAGGCCAAGTCCCAAGCCCCACGCCCTCGGTTGGCAGGCCCAACCTCTACGTGAAGCAAAGTTGTCTTGCCCCACGTGCCATGGGATTCGGTTATAGACATGTGATGGATTAGGTTTTCATCCTTTTTGCACCTCACGACGTACGATCCAGGACGAAAAAATAGCGAAAAAGAAGAAAAGTGTCCCGAAACTGATGAAAACGTTCAATTTTGGGCTACGAAAATAGGCGCAGCCGAGTAGGCTTACTGCCCCTGTCGTAGAGCTCTCGGAGAGCTTTCTAATGGTATGTTGTGCGTCGCGTAACTCCTTACGAATCAAAAGTTATGGGCACCAAAGCGACGGAGACCAGGTCCCAAGCCCACGCCCTCGGTTTGCAGGCCCAGCCTCTGCGTGAAGTGAAGTTGTCTTGCCCAAGTTGTTGTGGGATTCGGTAATAGAAATGTTATGGATTAGGTTATCGTCCTTTTCGTGGCTCACGACATAAGATCCGGGACGGAAAAATAGCGCAAAAGAAGAAATGTGTCCCGAAAATGATGAAAACATTCAATTTTGGTCTACAAAAACATGCGCAGCTGAGCAGGCTTGTTGCCCCCGTCGTAGAGTTCTCGGTGAGCTTTCCAACAGTATACTGTGTGCCGCGTATATGAGGCCCGACCCTGAATAATGTGTGTTACCTTGATTTGCGTGCCTTAGACCTAGAATTATATGACCGACCTTAGATTACGTGCCTTGTCTTGGTTTTTGGGCATGCCTCGTCATACGTGCCTTGACTTAGAATTGTATGCCCTAATCCTCGACTTACGTGCCCTGACTTCAATTTACGTGCGATACCTCGATTTGTGTGCACTAACTTTGAATTGCGTGCCCTAACCTAGGTTTAAGAGTCATACCTCAATTTACGTGTATTGCATTAAATTACGTGTCTTGCATTGGTTTACGTGCATTCACCTAGGGTTGCATGCATTTGCATTGGAATCTGTGCATTTATCTTGAAGTACATGCCTTACCTCGTAGTTCGCGTCTACCTCATGATTCGTGCCTCGTATTGATTTTTGTGCGTGTCTCGTAGTGCGTGCCTTATCTCGTAGTGCGTACCCTAGACCTAGAAAAGCGTGCCCGCACGCTAATCAACAAAAAATCCTACACAAAGCACTAGACTATTAAATAATCCTACAAAATCCACTAACCAATATTATATTCCTAATTCAAATTCTCTACAAACTCTACTAACAATAAAATAACATTAAACTATTCCTACATTTTCCATTAACATTATTTTAACCCTAATTCAAATTCACTACAAGACAAGACCCTATCATCATTCAAACCATCCCCAATATAATATACCTAATCACCTTTTCCTACAAAATCCACTAACACCTAAATATTGTATTTTAAAACCCACTACAAGACAAAATCTCACAAACCTCTAAACATACCCTATATTCTATTCTAACTTCAAAGCTACACAAACACCTAAGCCAACATTTTCTTACACAAACACTAAACACAAGACTCATGAAAATACACACACACACACACACACTAAATCTCTACACTCTTTCTCATCCTCTCAAATATGAAAATACACACCCACCCAACACATAATCAAAATTCAAATGCTCAAGACAACAAAACATGCTCTTACATATTTTTCCTAAACCCTATGCCCTTTTTTTCTAACTCCCAAGCATGCCCACACTTATCCCTTACACCTTTCACTCCCTAGGCAGAATAATTAGCATACTTTGAATGCCTTTGGCTGAAATCATCATGCCATACACGAAATTGACACTTCACCTAAGCACACAAAGCTCAAAAACACTCAAAACCTCATTTTTCTCTCAACTCTCTCTCCCTCTCTCACCATTTTCGACCCTAGCTCTCTCTTGAGCATCCAAGACTCCTAACAAGCTCTCAAGGACTCTCTAAGACTCTCCCAAGCTTGGCCATAGCAAGCAATAGCAAGCAACATAGCTCAAAATCTCACACAATCTCACAAACTCATCATTTTCAGCCATAGGTGAGTTTTAAAGGTTTTCTTCCTTGTCTTTTGGTTTCACACACATGCACACTTCCTACACAAGCTAACTAAGCTAGGATTTAAAGGAAATCAAGATACCTCTCGGCCAAAGCAAGGAAAAAGGTCTATTTGTGCAATTTCAAGAGCATTTGTGCATTTTCATCCATCAAGTTGCTAAGGTGAGGGTTAAACTCTTTTAAAAGCTTTCAAAAATCAAATGCATGCCTTCATATGACTATATTTACCTCTGGAGTTGTTTTATATGTATGTACATGAGCTTATATGACCATGCATGGCTAGATTTTTGGCTAGAAC
Organism: Ehretia macrophylla; assembly: GCA_037974665.1. Taxonomy (NCBI): domain Eukaryota; kingdom Viridiplantae; phylum Streptophyta; class Magnoliopsida; order Boraginales; family Ehretiaceae; genus Ehretia; species Ehretia macrophylla. The sequence goes on from CM075780.1 coordinate 25,894,784, forward strand.
TTGAAGATAAGTAAAAATGTGTTGCTGGCAGTTTTTTGATCTTGTGGTGCGAAGCACTTTTGGCTTAGTAAACTTTGGTAAAAATGTGTTAAAGTTGTTATGTCACTAGTTTTGCCAGTTCTTAGAATTTTTTGCAGAAATAGGCCAAGGCCAATTCTGACTCTAAGGCCTCCAAAATGGTCAAACATCGTGAGGTGTCTAAATTTGGAAGAATTGGAAAAATGAAATAGGTTTCTGGCAGATTTCTAACTTTGTAGAACAAAGAGTTTTTTACCTAGTAAATGTTGGTTAAAATGCATGAAAATTGGTAGTATACTAGATTTCGTAGTTATGGACATTTTTGTCAGAAATAGACCAAAGCCAATTCTGACTCTAAGGCCCTCAAAAATAGCAAAAATCATAATGTGTCTAAAACATGACAATTTTGAGTAGTCTCACGGTTTTGGCCATAACTCCTAAATCCGAACTCCAAATGATGCCAGGTTTGTTCCTTGATTTAAATCACTCATTAAGATTTAATTTGACATTTTGTTCACTGAAATTGGAGATTGTTTGCTTGTCTAATCGAATGTGGGAAAACAGACCATTACAGTGAGGTTTTGTTTAGTGATATGCTTTGAAACATGTTGTAACTTCTCTTGTGGTATTGAATGCTTGGAATTGTGGCACTTAGATGTTTTGTGGACTATTGTGGCTGGTTGAGGTTGCTTCATTTGATTGATGTATGGCTTGGGATTACTAATTGATGAATGGTTGCTTAACCGCATGTGTAAGCACGGAATTAAGGCCCTATTGCTTATGAAAACTTGTTAAGTGATGATCCTATGGCTAAATGTGTTCAATTGTGTGGTTAGTAGGCTTCCTAATAAATGTTAGGTATGCTTGAAATGGTTTAAGTGTTACTTGTGGTGCTTAGCAAACAAAACCAACCCCGAGCACGGCCTTGTAAACCCTAATGGCCCCGTAGACTCCCAAGTCATAGACCACTCTTGTGTGAATTATAAATTGATGTTGAGGAATGTTAATGGGCTGCCCGTAGTTTTCCTTATAGCTCTAAATGTGATTCCCGATGATTACATGTTGATAAGTAGACTTTTCTTGCACCCGGTCTCATGTAAACGTCGTTGCATGCTTATATAATCTTATGACTTGATACGTGAATCCCGAAATGAGTTATATGACTTGATTTACATGTGTTACATGGCTGCCCGTTTAATGTTCATATGATTCTACATGTTTTACAAAGTGAAAATTCATGTTAAGCATGCCTCATTCATTTACTTGGCAATATGTGATCTTGAAATTGCTCGGAGGCAACCTACTTTGTTGTCCTCTTAATATGAATTGTTAAAAGACATTCTATGGCTTATTTGAACATGATTACTTGGTTTCCCGTGGAAGTTTAATTGCGTTCAAATTGATATATGAAATGATTACATGTTCTTACAACGCCTTATATACCAATATGTCAAAATATGATCATATACTTGCTCGGAGGCAACTTACTTTGTTGACCTCCCAATGTGAAATGTTAAATGGCATACAGTGCATTGTATAGAAGCTTGCAACCTTTCATTGTGGCATGGTAGCGTTTCACAAGCGCCGGGCAGTATAGGGCTTGTCGGTGCTCCCGTGACTACCATGGTCCAATTCCCTCTCTCGCTTGGCATTCCACCCTCGGAGAGTTGGGTCGTAGGATTTCGGGGTACATCCGGAGTACACTCATTTGGCATGATAAGTGGATGATTGAAGCCGGGCGCAACAATTGTTATCGGAAATAAACTTGAACGATAGGAACTAAGTGCTATACGGGGAAAAGTACTACACTTGAAAGTGGTGGGAGCTACCTTTTGAGCCCGTAGGAGCCACCTCTAGAGTCCTGTATATATCAAAATGTATCATTTTTACTACGTGTTTAAGTACACTCGCTTGGTTCCTAGAGGACCTCGGGGAGGAAAGACGGGTAAATGTGTTCATTTATATTTATGTTATATTGTGAACTTGCTTATTTCATATGATTTTTTTCAAAAGGGTTTTTCATAAGATTAACCGGAAAAGAGTTTTTAAAACGTTATCTCTCGTTCCCCCTCGCTGAGTTCATAAGGACTCACCCTCTTTTTTGTCACAGGTGAAGAAGATTTGGAATAGGTACCCGAAGAAAATGTGCTAGTTGTGAACCTTTGGAATGACTATGTGTATTGCGTGCTTTTCGTGAACACGGATGCTATTAGGGATGTTGTGTTTGATTGTAGACTGTTTATTTTATTGATGTAAATGACCCCATTGTAATTTGGGTCTAATTTTTGGCTTGTACTGATTATAACCGGATGAACTCTTTATTGGTTGTTTGCTTTCATTATCTTGGTTAGTAGTTATCGTAGGCGTTTAAACCACTAGGTGAAGAATCAAACAAGTTAACTCTATCTAATTTCACTTAGGTACTTATTCTAAGCTAAAGAATAATAGGTACTTGCATAATAGGAACTGGCAAATAAACAGGACATAGTTATCATGCTAGGCTTGTCAATCAAACGAGACTATCGAGATAAATTAGTAGGCATATCTATTGATAACAAAATAGGAAATTTTAGTTGGAATTGAACCAATGATTAAAGGTTTTGAGGTGTTTTAGAAGATAAGGTCAAACCAAAGGTCTTAAATATAGCCGTCACGCTGCCGGTTTTCCAGAAAAACTTTTGGAATTCTAGGCCAACGTTAAGCATTAAATCATAACAAAAGGCTAAGACTATGAAATAGTATAAATGAATTAGGTCATACCCTAGTTTAGACTCCTTAGGTCGGGTTGGGGCGTGACAGCGTAACTCCTTACGGATCAAAAGTTATGGGCACTTGAGCGACGGAGACCTAGTCCCAAGCCCCATGCCCTCGATTTGCGGGCCCAGCCTCTACTTGAGGAGAAGTTTTCTTGCCCAAGGTACCGTGGGATTCAGTAATAGAAATGTGATGGATTAAGTTGTCGTCCTTTTCGCGGTTCACGACGTACGATCTAGGATGAAAAAACAGTGCAAAAGAATAAAAGTGTCCCGAACCAGATAAAAATATTAGATTTTGGTCTCTAAAAATAGGCGCAGCTGAGCAGTCTTGCTGCCCCCATCGTAGAGCTCGCGGAGTGCTTTCCAACGGTATGCTGAACGCCACGTAATTCCTTACGAATCAAAAGTTATGGGCACCGAAGCGACTGAGACCTGGTCCCAAGCCCCACGCCCTCGGTTTTCAGGCCCAACCTCTAGTTAAGGTGAAGTTGTCTTGCCCAAGGTGCTGTGGGATTCGGTAATACAAATGTGATAGATTAGGTTGTCGTCCTTTTCGCGGCTCACGACAAATGATCCGGGAGGGAAAAATAGCGCAAAAGAATAAAAGTGTCTTGAAACTGATAAAAACGTTTGATTTTGGTCTCCGAAAAGAGGCACAGGTGAGCAGGCTTACTGCCCCCGTCGTAACGCTTTCCAACGATATGCTGTGCGCTGCGTAACTCCTTACGGATCAAAAGTTATGGGCACCAAAGCGACGGAGACCTGGTCCCAAGCCCCACACCCTCGGTTTGCGGGCCCAGCCTCTACATGAAGTGAAGTTATCTTGCCCAAGATACCGTGGGATTCGGTAATAGAAATGTGATGGATTAGGTTGTCGTCCTTTTCGCGGCTCACGACGTACAATACGGGACAAAAAAACAGCGCAAAAGAAGAAAAATGTCTTGAAACTAATGAAAACATTCGATTTTGGGCTCTGAAAATAGGCGCAGCAGATCTAGCTTGCTGCCCCCATCGTAGAGCTTTCCAACGGTTTGTTGTGCGCCGTGTAACTCTTTACAGATCAAAAGTTATGGGCACCAGAGCGACGGAGGCCTGGTCCCAAGCCCCACGCCCTCGGTTTGCAGGCCCAGCCTCTACTTGAGGTGAAGTTGTCTTTCCTAAGATGCCGTGGGATTCAATAATAGAAATGTGATGGATTAGGTTGTCGTCCTTTTCGAGACTCACGACGTACGATCTGTGACGGAAAAACAACGTAAAAGAAGAAAATGGTCCCAAAACTGATGAAAATGTTAGATTTTGGGCTCTGAAAACAGACGCAGCTAAGCAGGCTTCTGCCCTGTCATAGAGCTCTTGAAGAGTTTTCCAACGGTATGCTGTGCGCCGCGTAACTCCTTACAGATCAAAAGTTATGGGCACCGGAACGACAGAGACCTGGTCCCAAGCCCCACGCCCTCGATTTGCGAACCCAGCCTCTACTTGAGGCAAAGTTGCCTTACCCAAGGTGCCATGGGATTCGGTAATAGAAATTTGATGGATTAGATGGTCATCCTTTTCGCGGCTCACGACGTACGATCTAGGATGGAAAAACAGTGCAAAATGAGAAAAGTGTCCCAAAACTGATGAAAACGTTCAATTTTGTTCTGCGAAAATTGGCGCAACCGTGCAGGCTTGATGTCCTAGTCGTAGAGCTCTCGGAGAGCTTTCCAACGGTATGCTGTGCACCATGTAACTCCTTACAGATCAAAAGTCATGGGCACCAAAGCGACGGAGACCTTGTCCCAAGCCCCACACCCTCGGTTTGCGGGCCTAGTCTCTATTTGAGGGGAAGTTGTCTTGCCCAAGGTGCCGTGAAATTCAATAATAGAAATGTAATTGATTAGGTTGTCGTCCTTTTCGCAGCTCACGACGTACGATCCGGGACGAAAAAATAGCGCAAAAGAAGAAAAGTATCCCGAAACTAATGAAAATATTCAATTTTTGTCTCCGAAAATAGCGCAGCCTTGTAGGCTTGCTACCCCTGGCGTAGAGCTCTCAGAGAGCTTTCCAACGGTATGCTGTGTGCCGCATAACTCCTTACGGATCAAAAGTTATGGGTACCGAAGCGAGGGAAACCTAGTCCCAAGCCCTACGCCTTCGGTTTGTGGGCCCAGCCTCTACTTGAGGTGAAGTTGTCTTGCCCAATGTACCGCGGGATTCGGTAATAAAAACACGATGGATTAGGTTATCGTCCTTTTTGCAGCTCACGACGTACGATCCGGGACGAAAAAATAGCGCAAAAAAAGAAAAGTGTCCCGAAACTAATGAAAACATTCGATTTTGGTCTCTTAAAATAGGCGCAGCTGAGCAGTCTTGCAGCCACAGTCGTAGAGCTCTTAGAGAGCTTTCCAACGGTATGTTTTGCACTGCGTAACTCCTTACGTATCAAACGTTATCGGCACTAGAGCGACGGAGACCTGGTCCCAAACCCCACGCCCTTGGTTTGCAGGCTGTGAGGCCCGACCCCGAATAACGTGTCCTACCTCAATTTGCGCGCCTTATACCTAAAATTAAATGACCGACCTTGGATTATGTGTCTTGTCTTGGTTTTCATGCATACCTCGTCATACGTGCCTTGACCTAGAATAGCGTGCCTTAATCCCTGACTCACGTGCGGTACCTAGAAATATGTGCCCTGACCTCGATGTACGTGTGTTACCTCGTTTCGTGTGCCTTAACCTTGAACTGCGTACCTTAACCTAGATATAGAGTCATGCCTTGATTTGCGTGCATTTGCATTATAATCCGTGCATTTATCTTGAAGTACGTGCATTAGTCTTGAAGTTCGTGTCTACCTCGTAATTCGTGCCATAGACCTAGGAATCCGTGCCACCACGTTGATCAAGAAAGAATCCTACACAAAGCACTAGATACTAAAATAATCCTACACAATCCACTAACTAATATTATATTCCTAATTCAAATTCTCTACAAACTCCACTAACAATAAAATAATACTAAACTATTCCTACATTTCCCACTAACTATTATTCTATTCATAATTCAACTCATCAACAAACATTCCTATATTTTATTCTACCTAGATTCCCTCATTCCCCAACATTCCTATGACAATTCTAATGACACAAATGCATAAAAAAATTAGTCCTAGACCAACTATGACAAAACACTTAACACAATGCATAAAAATTTGCTTAAATTCTCCTCAAATCTCCACCATTTTCGACCAAGTGCTCCATGCCCATGCTAGCCATTTCAAAATACTCCTTGAAGACATAAAAAGTCTGAATTTGTATGCCCAAGGCTGACCATATGCTCAAAAAAATTGCAAAGCCATCACTTTTGTCATATTCTCTCATTTTCTCTCAATTTCTCTCACTTCCCTCTCATTTTCTCTCTCCATTTCGGTTTTGGCTGAGTTCTCTCCACCTCTTAGCTCATCTTCATCATCCTAAGGTGCATCAAGAAAAACCACAAGCAAAGAAACTCACCCAAGCAAGCTAGGATGCAAGAAACACACATGCAAGCATTTTGAGTCACCATTTTCGGCCTAGGTAAGTTTTCTTGGCTTCCATTTCTTTTCTTCTTGTTCTAACCTCATGCATGTGCTAATAGATTGATCACTAGGCTAGGAAAAATAGAGAAACCAAGTTGGAATCTCAGCTAAGCAAGAAGAAGAAGAGATTTGAAGCTTCAACAAGTTTTTGTGCATCTTTGTGGTTGATTGCTAAGGAGAGGGTTAAAACCTTTTGAAAACTCTTCAAAAATTCACATGCATGCTTATAAATGTGTGTATTTGCTTCTGTACTTGAGCAATATGGTCGTTCATAAGCTTAAACAACCATGCATGGCAAGATCTTGGCTTGAAAATGATGCTAGGTGAAGTTGAAATTGTTGACAGCTCTCTGACCAGTCTGTTCGAGGTAATTTTAGCAAGGAAAATGATGTTGAAAATTCATGAAAATTGGTAAGTGACTAGTTTGGACAGTTTTAAACATTTTTTCCAGAAATAGGACAAAGATAATTCTGACTCTAAGGTCCTCAAAATGGCAAATCTTTAAAATGTGACCAAATCTGGAAATCTGGAAAAATGAAGCAGGTTTTGGCAGATGCACTGACCTTGTGGAACGAACCATATTTGACTTAGTAAATGATGTCCAAAATGCATGAAATTTGGTGTGCTGCTATATTTTTCAGTTCTGGACAATTTTGTCAGAAATGGACCAAGGCTAAAACTGACACTAAGGACCACAAAAACGTCAATTTCGGGAAAGTGTGCAAATCTGGACAGTTTTGTGCTATTCCACTGTTTCGGCTATATCTAACGATCCCGAACTCCAATTGATGCAAGGTTTGTTTCTGATTTTAGTTACCTTCTTAAAATTTAATTTTACATCTTATTCACTGAATTTGGAGATTGTTTGCTTATCCGATTGATTGTGATAAGACAGCCTATTGCAGTAAGGGTTTCACTTAATGTCGTGCTTAGAAAAATTGTTGTGACTCCTCTTGTTGAATTAAATGCTTGGGATTGTAGCTACGGGATGTTGTGTGGACTGTTTTGAATGTTTGAGGATGTTGAATTAAATGATGCATGGTTTGAGATTGACTTTGAGTTGGGTTGAGGCTCAAATTGCACGAATACACATGAAATGGAAACCCTAATGACTAGGTAGTTTTGCTAAGTATTGATCATTTGGATATTGTGTGGGAATTTTATGCTTAGTGGGCTACCCGTTAATGTCGTATAACTTCAAATGTGATTTTGACCATTGCATGTTGACAAATAAGCTTTTTTTGCACCCGAACCCATGATTGACGTCATTGCATGTTGAATAATCTTATCACTTGATCACGTGGGCTTCTTGATGAGTTATATGGCCTGTTTTACATGTGTTACATGGCTGCCCGTTTAATTTTAATATAACTCTATATGCCTTTCAAGTGAAATTTCCTGTCTTATCATGCCCTGCTTGTTTACCTGTCAATGTGCAATCTTATGATTGTCCGGAGGCAACCTACTTTGTTGTCCTCCTACTGTGATATATTACATGTTTTATCGTGCCCTGCCTATTTACTTGGTCAATGTGCAATCTTATGACTGTCCGGAGGCAACCTACTTTGTTGTCCTCCTACTGTGATATATTACCTGTCATAAATGTGCATTGCATACAAGATTGCAACCTTTCCTATTGGCATGATAGCGATCACGCACACCGGGCGGCATCGGGCTTGCCGGTGCACCCGTGACTACCATGGTCCCATTCCCTCTCTTGCTTGGGGGCTAGACTTCATCGGAGAGTTGGGTCGTAGGATTTCGGGGTACATCCGGAGTACACCCACCTGGCGTGTTTGGGGAATGATTTGAAGTCGGTCGCAACAACTGATTCTGGAACTGATCTGAGAGCAAAAGCTCACCGTATCCTTTTACTATGTGTATAAGTACTCTCGCTTGGTTCCTAGAGAACCTCGAGGAGGAAAGACTGGTATTCCTATTCCTGTATCTTATATCATTGTTATATTCATGCTTGTAAAAAGGATTTTCATAAGTTGAACCAGAAAATGATTTTCAAAACCTATTTCTCGTTCCACCTCGCTGAGTTCATAAGGACTCACCCTCTTTTTTGTCACAGGTGCAGCAGATTTGGAACAAGTACCCGAAGTAAATGTGCTTGTTGATGATTCTTGGGAGTGACTACGTGCTTTTGTGCTTTGCCTGAAAGGGGTTGCTATATGGATATTGTGTTTGATTGCAAAATGTTCATTTTATTGATGTAAATGACCCTGTTATAATTTGGGTCTAATTCTGGGATTGTACTATCTATAACTGGACGAACTTTTATTTGGTTGTTTGCTTTCGTTTTCTTAATTCGTAGTTATCATAGGCATTCAAACCACTAGATGAACAATCAACTAAGTTAATTCTATCTAATTTCACTTAGGTGCTCATTTGCAAAATAAAGGATAATAGGTACTTGCATGATAGGAAATTGACAAATAAACGGGACATAGTTATCATGTTAGGCTTATTAACTAAACGAGACTTTTGAGATAACCAATAGGCGTTTCAATTGATGATAAATAGCAATCTTAGTTGGAAAGGAATTTGAGATAGTAAATTTTGAGGCGTTTAGAGAATTAGGTTAAACCAAAGAGCCCAATTACAGCCGTTATGCTACCGGTTTTCTGGAAAAATTTTGGAGTTTAGGCCAAAAACATTAAGTGTGTAATCTTCATAAATAGTTAAGTATGTGATATGACTTAAATGTTTAGATCACACCCTAGTCTAACCTTATAGGCAGGGTTCGGACGTGACACGGGCCCAGCCTCTACATGAGATGAAGTTGTCTTTCCCAAGACGCCATGGGATTCGGTAATAGAAATGTGATGGAATAGGTTGTCGTCTTTTTTGCGGCTCACGACGTACGATCCGGGACGGAAAAACAACGCAAAAGAAGAAAAGTGTCCCGAAACTAAATAAAACGTTCGATTTTGTGCTCCAAAAAATAGGTGCAACCTAGTAGGCTTGCTGCCCCCATCGTAGAGCTCTAGGAGAGCTTTCCAACGGTTTGTTGTGCGTCGCGTAACCCCTTACGGATCAAAAGTTATGGGCACCGGAGCGACGGAGACCTGGTCCCAAGCCCCACGCTCTTGGTTTGCAGGCCCAGCCTCTACTTGAGGCGAAGTTGTCTTTCCCAATATGCTGTGGGATTCGGTAATAGAAATGTGATAGATTAGGTCGTCGTCTTTTTCGTGGCTCACGACGCACTATCCGGGACAGAAAAACAGCGCAAAAGAAGAAATGTGTCCCGAAACTGATGAAAATATTCGATTTTGGCCTCCGAAAATAGGCGCAGCCGTGCAGGCTTGCTGACCTAGTCGTAGAGCTCTCGGAGAGCTTTCCAACGGTATGCTGTGCACTACGTAACTCATTACGGATCAAAAGTTATGGGCACCAAAGCGACGGAGACTTGGTCCCAAGCCCCATACCCTCGGTTTGCGGGCCCAGTCTCTACTTGAGGCGAAGTTTCCTTGCCCAAGGTGTCGTGGGATTCAGTAATAGAAATGTAATTGATTAGGTTGTTGTCCTTTTCGCGGCTCACGACGTACGATCCGAGACGAAAAAACATCGCAAAAGAAGAAAAGTGTCCCAAAACTAATGAAAATGTTCGATTTTGGGCTTCGAAAATTGTGCAGCCTTCTAGGCTTGCCGCCCCCATCGTAGAGCTCTCGGGGAGCTTTCAAACGGTATGTTGTGCACCGCATAACTCCTTACGGATCAAAAGTTATGGGCACCGAAGCGACGGAGACCTAGTCCCAAGCCCTACGCCCTCGATTTGCGGGCCCAGTATCTACTTGTGGCGAAGTTGTCTTGCCCAAGGTACCATGGGATTTGGTAATAAAAACGTGATGGATTAGGTTGTCGTCCTTTTCGTGGCTCACGACGTACGATCCGGGATGAAAAAATTGCACAAAAAAAGAAAAGTGTCCCGAAACTGATGAAAATGTTCGATTTTGGTCACTTAAAATAGGTGCAGTTGAGCAGTCTTGTGTCCCCCATCGTAGAGCTCTCGGAGAGCTTTCCAACGGTATGTTTTGTGCTGCGTAACTCCTTACACACCAAACGTTATGGGCACTGGAGCGACGGAGACCTGGTCCTAAGCCCCACGCCCTTGGTTTGCGGGCCCAACCTCTACATGAGGTGAAGTTGTCTTGCCCAAGGCGCCGTGGGATTCGGTAATAGAAATGTGATGTTTCAGATTGTCGTTCTTTTCGCGGCTCACAACGTACGATACGGGACGAAAAAACAACGCAAAAGAAGAAAAGTGTCCTGAAACTGATGAAAGAGTTCGATTTTGGGCTACGAAAATAGGCGCAGCCATGCTGGCTTTCTGCCCCCGTCGTAGAACTCTTGGAGAGCTTTCTAACGGTTTGTTGTGCGCCGCGTAACTCCTTACAAATCAAAAGTTATGGGCACCAGAGTGATGGAGACCTGGTCCCAAGCCCCACGCCCTCGGTTTGCAAGCCCAGCCTCTACTTGAGGTGAAGTTGTCTTGCCTAAGATGCCATGGGATTCGTTAATAAAAATGTGATGAATTAGGTTGTCATCCGTTTCGCGGCTCACGACGTACGACAGACCCGGGACGAAAAAATAGCGCAAAAGAAAAAAATGGTCCTAAAACTGATGAAAATGTTAGATTTTGGGCTCCGAAAATAGGCGCAACCGAGCAGGGTTGTTTACCCTATTGTAGAGCTCTCGGAGAGCTTTCAAACGGTATGATGTGCGCCTCGTAACTCCTTACAGATCAAAAGTTATGGGTACCGGAACGACGGAGACCAGGTCCCTAGCCCCACGCCCTCGGTTTGTGAACCCAACCTCTACTTGAGGCGAAGTTGTCTTGCCCAAGGTGCCATGGGATTCGGTAATAGAAATGTGATGGATTAGGTTGTCATCCTTTTAGCGGCTCATGACGTATAATCCAGGACCGAAAAACAGTGCAAAAAGAGAAAAGTATCCCGATGCTAATGAAAACGTTCGATTTTGTTCTTCAAAAATAGGCACAACTGTGCAGTCTTACTGTCCTAATCGTAGAGCTCTCGGAGAGCTTTCCAACGGTATACTGTGAACCACGTAACTCCTTGCGGATCAAAAGTTATGGGCACCAAAGTGATGCAGACTTGGTCTCAAGCCCCACACTCTCGGTTTGCGGGGCCCATCCTCTACTTGTGGCGAAGTTGTCTTGCCCAAGGTGCCGTGGGATTCAATAATAGAAATGTAATTGATTAGGTTGTCGTCCTTTTTGAGGGTCACGACGTACAATCTGGGATTAAAAAACATCGTAAAAGAATAAAAGTGTCCCGAAACTAATGAAAATGTTTGATTTTGGTCTCCAAAAAAAGCGCAGCCTCTTAGGCTTGCTGCCCCTATCGTAGAGCTCTCGAAGAGCTTTCCAACGGTATGATGTGCGCCGCATAACTCCTTACGGATCAAAAGTTATGGGCACTAAAGCGACGGAGACCTAGTCCCAAGCCCTACGCCCTTGGTTTGCGGGCCCATCCTCTACTTGTGGCGAAGTTGTCTTGCCCAAGGTACCATGGGATTCGGTAATAAAAATGTGATAGATTAGGTTGTCGTCCTTTTCGCGGCTCAAGACGTACGATCCGGGACAAAAAAATAGCACAAAAAAAGAAAAGTGTCCCAAAACGGATGAAGACGTTCAATTTTGGTCTCTTAAAATAGGCGTAGCTGAGCAGTCTTGCGACCCCCGACGTAGAGCTCTCATAGAGATTTCCAACGGTATGTTTTGCACCGCGTAACTCCTTACGTATCAAACGTTATGGGCACTGGAGCGACGGAGACCTTGTCCCAAGCCCCACGCCCTTGGTTTGCGGGCCCAGCCTCTACATGAAGTGAAGTTGTCTTGCCCAAAGCGCCGTGGGATTAGGTAATAGAAATGTGATGGATTAGGTTGTCGTCCTTTTCGCGGCTCACGACATACGATCGGGACGAAAAAATAGCGCAAAAGAAGAAAAGTGTCCCAAAACTGAATAAAACGTTCGATTTTATGCTCCGAAAAAAGGTGCAGCCAAGCAGGCTTGCTGCCCCTGTCGTAGAGCTCTCGGAGAGCTTTCCAACGGTTTGTCGTGTAGCGCGTAACTCCTTACAGATCAAAAGATATGGGCACCGAAGCGACGGAGACCTGGTCCCAAGCCCCACGCCCTCGGTTTGCGGGCCCAGCCTCTACGTGAGGCGAAGTTAACTTGCCCAAGATGATGTGGGATTCGGTAATAGAAATGTGATGGATTAGGTTGTCATCCTTTTTGCAGCTCACGACGTATGATACGGGACAGAAAAACAGCGCAATAGAAGAAAAGTATCCTGAAACTGATGAAATCATTCAATTTTGGTCTCTGAAAATAGGCACAAGCGTGCAGGCTTGCTGCCCCTATCGTAGAGCTCTCAGAGAGCTTTCCAACGGTATGTTGTGCCCAGCGTAACTCCTTATAGATCAAAAGTTATGGGCACTGAAGCGACGGAGACCTGGTCCCAAGCCCCACGCCCTCGGTTTGCGGGTCCAGCCTCTACGTGAAGCGAAGTTGTCTTGCCCAAGGTGTTGTGGGATTCGGTAACAAAAATGTGATGGATTAGGTTGTCGTCTTTTTCGCGGCACACAACGTACGATTCGGGAAGAAAAAATAGCGTAAAAGAAGAAAAGTGTCTCGAAACTGATGAAAATGTTCAATTTTAGGCTCTAAAAATAGGTACAGCAAAGCAGGATTACTGCCCCCGTCGTAGAGCTCTCGGAGAGCTTTCCAACGGTTTATTGTGCGCCGCGTAACTCCTTACAGATCAAAAGTTATGGGCACCGGAGCTACGGAGACCTAGTCCCAAGCCCCACGCCCTCGGTTTGCAGGCCCAGCCTCTACATGAGGCGAAGTTGTCTTGCCCAAGGTGCCGTTGGATTTGGGAATAGAAATGTGATGGATTAGGTTGTCGTCATTTTCGCGGCTCACGACGTACGTTCCGGGACAGAAAAACAGTGCAAAATTAGAAAAGTGTCCCGAAACAATGAAAACATTCGATTTTGATCTCCAAAAATGGTGTAACCATGCAAGCTTGCTGCCCCTATCGTAGAGCTCTCGGAGAGCTTTCCAACGGTATGTTGTGCGCCGTAGAATTCCTTACTGATCAAAAGTTATGGGCACTGAAGCGACGAAGACCTGGTCCTAAGCCCTACGCCCTCGGTTTGCGGGCCCAGTGTGATAACCCGAACCCGGTATGCATTTAATAGCACTTGACTGCATTTGATTAAATGTTTAATTAGTTAAATCAACCAATTTACACTAGTTTCATATTTCTCTTGGAAGCATTTAGTAATTATATATTGAATAATTGAAAGGTTGTTATCTACTTCTATTAATTATAGTAATTGAATTTATTCTCTTGTATTTAATTAAGTGCTATCTTAAATGTTAATATTTAATTGCACTTGATTACATGTTTATATTTATTTTTCATTTGTAGCTTAATATTAACTTCATAATTCTTAAAATATTCTAGAAATAGTTAAATTAATTATTTTAAATGAATATTGATTACCTTGATTGTTGTGATTATTTTAATAATCGATTTTGGTTGTCTTGCATTATAATCACTCGGTTTTCAAATAAATGAGGAAAGTAGCTCCGAGCCGGAGTAAATTTTCAACTATGTTACTTCCCGAAAATTATATTTTCTTAAATTCTTCGAGATTTAATTGTTATTCTTTTATTGTTGCAAAGTGCATAGCATTTCAAGAGCGATAGTTAGGAAATGAATTCTAGTCCTCAACAAATAGTGAAAACTAGTATTTTGTGCGGGGTGGTTTCCAAGGCATCTAGCGTGGTTTCCCTAGCGTCTAGGAGCGTCTAAGGTGAGGGTTTCATCGTTATTTGCGCATTTGAAAATGTTGAACATAAACTTTAATTTTTGTGATTTAACCGTAGGTTGTTATTTTGTCCGTTTCATTGCTTAAAGAATGTTCCCTAGCAATTGTAGAACGTGTATTTATAGCTTTTTAACATTTTCTGCGGTTGAATATTGAAATTGAAATATAAATTGTGTAATGAATAGTAAATTGTGAATAGTAAACCCCCGTTTCGATGAAGTTGCGCTGTTATGCTTTCTGTTGATGTGAAAAGGTGCTAGGTATGCTAGAATGCCTAAATGCATGATTTGTTTAGGTTGCGTAATGGAAAAAATGAGAAAAACGCCTTGGTGAAAGTCGGGGTCGTTTAGGTTGAGTTTAGCATTTTCTCATTTTGCGTGATGGCATTGGTTGGGTGATCGGTTGAGGTAATTGTAGTTCAAACGAGCAAAGGGAGAAATCGGGGCTTTGCGTGAATTCTAGGGTTAAGTAGGGTTTCGGGGTCTTTAGACGTGCCTTATAGTGACTTAGAAGGATTGGTGAAGTCGGTTTCCAAAGCTCGTGGCTCGTTTGAAAGTAGTAGCGTTTTGAAAGTTGGGGTCATTTTTGGAATTTTGTGTGTTTTCATAGTATATTGCCTATAGAATGCTTATATTGCCTATATAATGTTTATAATGCTTATAGAATGTTTATAATGTTTATAGAATATTTATAATGCCTATAGAATGCTTATAATGTCTATAGAATACTTATTATTGCTTGATAATGTTGTTGGTGTTGTTCTTGTTACATATTTGATTGTAAATGCTTGTTAATGCTTATTACGCTTGTTAGAGTTGATTGTTGATTGAAATGTTTATCAATTGTTGATAATGCTTGATATCTTGTTTATCGCTCGTTTATCGCATTGTATCGAGTCTTGCATTGCATAGTGTCCAGCGCGTGAGTGATGGGCCTCTCTGGGTAGCCTCGGGTTGCCAGTGTTGGTTGCTCTAGCTCTGTGGCTATTCCCTCTTCTCGCTTGGGTTGCCTCCTAGGGAGATTTGGGTCGTAGATTGATGGATACTTCCGGGGTATTCCAAACTGGTGTTATAAGGTGGTTGCGCGCTTATTGTCATCGTTGTCAACATCAAGCTCGAGATTGATGTATCGCTCGTGAAATGATATATTGCTCGTAAGAGTGAACCATAGCCTTCAGAGTGTGGTATAGCTTTGAATGGTTGTGTTAATGCTTTCTTGAATGTTTATTATATTGTCGTTTGTATTGAATGCTTTCTTATTGACTTTATTGCTTAATTGTGCCTTTTTGCATTGCATGACTTTCTTTCTCTCCACCTCGATATCTGTCTCGCCCTCACTGAGTATACGTGTTGTGTATACTCACTCCTCACCACCACATTTCAGGAAATGTCATGTTAGCTGGAAAGTTCGTGATTTCGTGAAAGTTCGTTGCCTGAAGAGTTGTCTTGCGTGCCTATGTGGCTTGAGTGTCGAAGTTTGTAAATATGTATGTTCATATGTTGTTTGTATTTATTGTCAAAAGAAATGTAATTTAAATTTAGCTAAGTAGCTGAGGTGAATCGATAAGCTAGTTATGTAATCAGTTAGCATAGCTTAACTTCAATGCATGTTTGTAATGTCCCAAGGAAAAGAATTAGAATGGCATGATAGTTTATTTTAGGAAGTAGCTTAGTATGGTTTAATTGTCCAGTTTGAATGTACTTGTCAAAAATGAAAAGTGATAGGTTAGCTTTTAAATTGGAAATGTATGTATACTTGCTGAGTTTAATTGTTGAGAACCGAGGCTCGGATGGCCTTGAGGTAGTTTTGTATGGTTGGACACGGTGTTGGTCCACTTATATGCTGTCGTAGGTTTTACATTTCGCCTAGAAACAGGGGGGACTCTGTCCGTTTTCCCTGAAAATTTATGCTCGGGTTTGGTTTGGGTTGTGATTAGATTGATTGATAGAACTCCCGGTCTCGAGAAGGATCGAGTTGTTACACCCAGCCTCTACTTGAGGCGAAATTGTCTTGCCCAAGGTGCCGTGGGATTCGGTAATAGAAATGTGATAGATTAGGTTGTCGTCATTTTTGCGGCTCACGCCGTACGATCCGGGATGGAAAAATAGTGCAACAGAAGAAAATGGTCCCGAAACTGATGAAAATATTCGATTTTGGTCTCCGAAAACATGCGCAGCCAAGCAAGCTTGCAGCCCCTGGTCGTAGAACTCTTGGAGAGCTTTCCAACGGTAAGCTGTGTGTCGCGTAACTCCTTACGGATCAAAAGTTATGGGCACCGGAACGACAGAGACTTGGTCCCAAGCCCCACGCCCTCGGTTTGCGAGCCCAGCCTCTACTTGAGGCGAAGTTGTCTTACCTAAGGTGCCATTGGATTCGGTAATAGAAATGTGATGGATTAGGTTTTCGTTCTTTTTGGGGCTCACGACGTACGATCCAGGACGGAAAAATAGCGCAAAAGAAGAAAAGTTTCCCGAAACTGATGAAAACGTTCGATTTTGATCTACAAAAATAGGCGCAGCCATCTAGGCTTGCTGCCCTAGTCGTAGAGCTCTCAAAGAGCTTTCTAACGGTATGCTATGCGCTGCGTAACTCCTTTAGGATCAAAAGTTATAGGCACCAAAGCGACGGAGACTTGGTCCCAAGCCCCACGCCCTCGGTTTACGGGCCCGACCTCTACTTGAGGCGAAGTTGTCTTGCCCAAGGTGACGTGGGATTCAGTAATAGAAATGTAATTGATTAGGTTGTCGTCCTTTTTGCCGCTCACGATGTACGATCTGGGACAAAAAAATAGCGCAAAAGAAGAAAAGTGTCCCGAAACTAATGAAAATGTTCAATTTTGATCTCCGAAAATAGCATAGCCGTGCAGACTTGCTGCCCCCGTCATACAGCTCTCGGAGAGCTTTCCAACGGTATGTTGTGTGCCGCGTAACTCCATACGGATCAAAAGGTATGGGTACCGAAGCGATGGAAACCTAGTCCCAAGCCCTACGCCCTCGGTTTGCGGGCCCAGCCCTTACTTGAGGCGAACTTGTCTTGCCCAATGTGCTGTGGGATTCAGTAATAAAAATGTGATGGATTAGGTTGTCATTCTTTTCGCGGCTCACGACGTACGATTCGGGATGGAAAAACACGCAAAAGAAGAAAAGTGTCCCGAAATTGATGAAAACGTTTGATTTTGGTCTCCAAAAATAGTACAATCATTCAAGCTTTCTACCCCCATTGTAGAGCTCTCGTAGAGCTTTTCAACGGTATGTTATGCGCCGTGTAACTCCATATGGATCAAAAGTTATGGGCACCGAAGCGACGGAGACCAGGTCCCAAGCCCCACGCCCTCAGTTTCCTGGCCCAGCCTCTACTTGAGGCGAAGTTGTCTTTCCCTAGGTGCCATGGGATTTGGTAATAGTAATGTGATGGATTAGGTTGTCGTCCTTTTCGCGGCTGACGATGTATGATCCGGGACGAAAAAATAGCGCAAAAGAAGAAAATGGTCCCGAAACTGATGAAAATGTTAGATTTTTGGCTCCTAAAACAGGCCCAGTAGATCAGGCTTTCTGCCCCTGTCGTAGAGCTCTCGGAGAGCTTTCCAACGGTACGCTGTGCGCCGCGTAACTCCATACGGATCAAAAGTTATGGGCACCGAAGCGACGGAGACCTGGTCCCAAGCTCCACGCCCTCGGTTTGTGGGCCCAACCTCTACGTGAAGCAGAGTTGTCTTGCCCAAGGTGCTGTGGGATTTGATAATAGAAATGTGATGGATTAGGTTGTTGTTCTTTTTGCAGCTCACGACGTACGATCAGAGATGGAAAAACAGCGCAAAAGAAGAAAAGTGTCCCAAAACTGATGAAAATGTTCAATTTTGGTCTCTGAAAATAAGCGCAGCTGTGCAGGCTTGCTATCCCCGTCGTAGAGATCTCGGAGACCTTTCCAACAGTATGCTTTACACCGCGTACCTCCTTACGGATCAAAAGTTATGGGCACCGGAGCCACGGAGACCTAGTCCCAAGCCCCACGCCCTCGGTTGCAGGCCCAGCCTCTACTTGAGGCGAAATTGTCTTGCCCAAGGTACCGTTGGATTCGGTTATAGAAATGTGATGGATTAGGTTGTCGTCCTTTTTGCGGCTCACGAGCATGCATGCTACCCCCGTCATAGAGCTTTCGGAGAGCTTTCCAACGGTATACTATACGCCGCGTAACTCCTTACAGATCAAAAGTTATGGGCACCGAAGCGACGGAGACCTAGTCCCAAGCCCTACGCCCTCAGTTTATGGGCCCAGCCTTTACTTGAGGCGAAGTTGTCTTGCCCAAGGTGCCATGGGATTCGGTAATAGAAATGTGATGGATTAGGTTGTCGTCCTTTTCGCGGCTCACGACGTATGATCCGGGACGAAAAAACAGCGCAAAAGAAAAAAAGTGTCCTGAAACTGATGAAAACGTTCGATTTTGGTCTGTGAAAATAGTCGCAGCTAAGCAGGCTTGCTGCCCCCGTCGTAGAGCTCTCGGAGAGCTTTCCAACGATATACTGTACGCCGCGTAACATGCGAGGCCTGACCTCGATTTGCGTGCGATACCTCGTTTTGTGTGCTCTAACTTAGATTTGCGTGCCTTGACCTATGTTTAAGAATTGTGTTTCGTTTTGTGTGCCTTGTATTGAATTACGTGCATTCGTTTAGGGTTGCGTCCATTTACTTGAAAAATGTGCATTTGTCTCGTAGTTAGTGCCTTACCTCATAGTGCGTGCCCTAAACCTAGGAATGCGTGCCCTTATGCTAATCAAGAAAGAATCTTACATGAAGCACTATATCATTAATTAATCCTACAAACTCCACTAACTAATATTAAATTGTTAATTCAACCCACTAGAAGACAAAATCTCACAAAAAACGAGACATTCTTTATTCTTTATTCTTTATTCTTTGCATATCCCAAACACACAATTAAATATTGCTCAACCAAGACAAAAATTCAGATTTTGCACAAGCCTTGGCCGACCAACTCTTGCACTTGTGCATGCATTCCAATTTCAAATTCTATTCCTAGACATCCTATGACAATCTATGACACAATGCATAAAAAATTTGGCTCAAAACTCTACCCAAGGCTCCAAATTCTCGACCCATCCTCTAGCCATGCTAGGTGATTCAAAATTATGCTTCTTGAAGATACAAATCTGAATTTTACAAGGCCCTAGGCCGACATATGCATTAAACATTCCAAGCTTTCATTTTTCTTTCATTCTTTTTCTCTTTCTCTCATTTCTTCTCTCACTCTCTCATTTCTTCTCTCTCTCTCTTGGCCCTAGCTGAAAATATACTCTCCATAGCTAAGTTCTTCATCCTAAGGCTCTTCAAGACCTCCAAGCTACCAAGGAACTCGACCAAGCAAAGCTAGAGTGCAAGAGATGCACATGCAAGCTCATTGAACATCCATTTCGGCATAGGTGAGTTTGTTAACTTCCATTTCATTTTCTTCTTGTTCTAACCACATGCACCTACTAAGAACTTGGTTACTAAGCTAGGAAATTAGAGAAATATCAAGTGGTCTCTCGGTTAAGCAAGGAAAAGAGTCAATCTTGTGCATCCTCAAGAGTTTGTGCATCTTCTTTGTTGTCTTGCTAAGGTGAGGGCTAAAACTTCTTGAAAAGCTTTCAAAAACCACATGCATGCCTTTAAATGTCTATCTTTACTTCTGTACTTGTGATATATGTGTGTTCATGAGCTTTTGTAAACATGCATGGCAAGATATTTGGCTAGAATGTGATGTTAGATGAAATTGCGTATGGGACAGTCTTCTATCTTGTTTGTGTAAGGTGATTTTGACCTGGTAAATGAGGTTGAAAATGATTGAAAATTGTTAGATGACTAATTTTGCCAGTTATGAGCATTTTTTGCAGAAATAGGCCAAAGCTAATTTTGACTCTAAGGTCCTCAAAATGGCAAAATATTAAAATGTGTCCAAATCTGGAAAGTCTGGAAAAATGAAGCAGGTTTTGGCAGATTCACTAACCTTGTAGAACGAACCAGTTTTGACTTAGTAAATGATATCCAAAATGCATGAAAATTGGTGTACTGCTATATTTTTCAGTTATGGACATTTTTGTCAGAAATGGACTAAGGCTAAATCTGATCCTAAGGCCCTCGAAAACGACAAGTATTGAAATGTGTGCAAATCTGGACAATTTTGTGTAGTCTCACGGTTTTGGCTATAACTCTTGAACCTGAACTCCAAATGATGCGAGGTTTGTTTCTGAATTTAGCTCACTCCTTAAGATTTAATTTGACATCTTGTTCACTAGAATTGGAGATTGTTTGCTTGTCTCAATGATTGTGAGAAACAGTCCATTGCAGTGAGGGTTTCACCTATTGATATGCTTAGAAAAATAATTGTAGCTTCTCTTGTTGTATTAAATGCTTGGGATTGTGGAATTTGGATGTTGTGTGGACTGTTTTGAATACTTGAGGGTGTTTGAATTAATCAATGCATGGCTTGAGTTTAATTACGAGATGACTTGGGGCTTAATCGCACGGGTAAGTACGAATTGAAACCCTAGTGACTAGGTAAGCTCACTAAGTGTTGATCCTATGGATATCGTGTTTGATTATGTAATTAGTAGGCTGCCCGTAGTTTCCTTCATAGCCCTAAACATGATTTTGATGATTACATGTTGACAAGTAGGCCTTTTTTGCACCCGGTCCCACGTAGATGTCGTTGCATGTTGAATAATCTTGTTATTTGATTACGTGAACTTTGAACTGAGTTATATGACTTGATTTACATGCGTTACATGGCTGCCCGTTTAATATTCATATAACTCCATGTGCTTTATAAGTGAAATTACCTGTCATATCGTGTCTTGCTTGTTTACTTGTCAATGTGCAATCTTATGACTGTTCGGAGGCAACCTACTTTGTTGACCTCCAAATGTGATATATTAAATGTCATAAATGTGCATTGCATACAAGGTTGCAACCATTCATTCTGGCGTGGTAGCATTCACGCACAACGGGCGGCATCGGGCTTGCCGGTGCAACTGTGACTACCATTGTCCAATTCCCTCTCTCGCTTGGGGGCTAGACTTCTTCAGAGAGTTGGGTCATAGGATTTTGGGGTACATCCGGAGTACACCCATTTGGTGTGATAAGGGGATGATTTGAAGTCGGCCGTAACAACTGATACTGGAAATGAACTGAGAGCAAAAGCTCACTTTTCACTATGTGTATAAGTACTCTCGCTTGGTTCCTAGAGGACCTCGGGGAGAAAAGACGGGTAATTGTGTTCTTTTACTTTTACATTACATTAAGTACTTAGTTGTGATATATGTCATGCTTGCCAAAAGAGTTTTCATAAGTTGAACCGAAAAATGAATTTCAAAACTTATTTCTCGTTCCCCCTCGCTGAGTTCATAAGGACTCACCCTCTTTTATCATCTCAGGTGAAGAAGATCAGGAACAGGTACCCGAGGACGACGTGCCTAATGATGATTCCTTGGAATGATTGCTTGTCCTATGTGCCTTACTTGACTATGGCCATTTTGTGAACGATATGTTGCTTGAAGACTATTTCTTATTTTGCTTGTTGTTGTATTGTAAAAGACCCATGTTGTAATTTGGGGTCTAATTTTGGCTTGTACTATTCATAACTAGATAAACATTACTATGGTCATTTTGCTATCGTTATTGGCTAGTATCTATCATAGGAATATGAAGTATCAGGTAAGGATTAAGTAAAATGAACCTATCCAATCTTAAGCAGGTACTCATTGTTAAGCTAAGGTCAACAGGTACTTTTGTAACGAGGATTAACAAACAAACGAGACATAGTAACATGCTAAGTTATTAATCAAACGAGACTTCGAAATAACTAGTAGGCATTTTGATTGGTGATAAATAGTAATCTTAGTTAGAAACGAAATTGAGATTGGAAATTTTGAGGCATTTAGAGAATTAGGTCAAACTAAAGAGCCCAATTACAGTCGTTATGCTGCCGGTTTTCCAGAGAATTTGTGGAGTTTAGGCTAAAACGTTAAGTGTTAAACCCTCTTGAACGATTAAGTACATGATATGACTTGAATGTTTAGATCACACCCTAGTCTAACCTATATAGGTCGGGTTGGGGCATATAACACCTTACGGATCAAAAGTTATGGGCGTTGAAGCGACGAAGACTTGGTCCTAAGCCCCACGCCTTCGGTTTACGGGACCAGCCTCTACATGAAGCGAAGTTGTCTTGCCTAAGGTGCCATGGGATTTGGCAATAGAAATGTGATGGATTAGGTTGTCGTCATTTTTGCGGCTCACGAGGTAAGATATGGGACAGAAAAACAGGGCAAAATAAGAAAGTGTCCTGAAACTGATGAAAATGTTCAATTTTGGGCTCCGAAAATAGGCGCAGCTGTGCAGGCTTGCTGCCCCCGTCGTAGAGCTCTCGGAGAGCTTTCCAACGGTTTGTTGTACGCCGCATAACTTTTTACGGATCAAAAGTTATGGGCACCGGAGCGATGGAGACCTGGTCTAAAGCCCTACGCTCTCGATTTGCGGGCCCAGCCTCTGCTTGAGGCGAAGCTGTCTTGCACAAGGTGCCGTGAGATTCGGTAATAGAAATGTGATGGATTAGGTTGCCATCCTTTTCGCGGCTCACGACGTACGATCCGGGACTAAAAAATAGCGCAAAAGAAGAAAAGTATCTCGAAACTGATGAAAATGTTCGAATTTGGTCTCCGAAAGTAGCGCAGCCCTGCAGGCTTGCTGTCTCCGTCATAGAGCTCTTGGAGAGCTTTCCAACGGTATGTTGTGCGCCGCGTAACTTCTTACGGATCAAAAGTTATGGGCATCGAAGCGTCAGAGACCTAGTCCCAAGCCTTACGCCCTCGGTTTGCGGGCCCAGCCTCTACTTGAGGTGAAGTTGTCTTGCACAAGGTGCCGTGGGATTCGGTAATAGAAATACGATGGATTAGATTGTCGTCCTTTTCGCGGCTCACGATGTACGATCTGGGTCAAAAAAATAGCGCAAAAAAAGAAAAATGTCCTGAAACTGATGAAAACGTTTGATTTTGGTCTCCGAAAATAGTCACAGCTAAGCAGGCTTACTGCCCCCGTCGTAGAGCTCTTGGAGAGCTTTCCAACGGTATGTTGTGCATCGCGTAACACCTTATGGATCAAACGTTATGGGCGCCGAAGTGACATAGACTTGGTCCCTAGCCCCTACGCCCTCGGTTTGCGGGCCCAGCCTCTACATGAAGCGAAGTTGTCTTGCCTACGGTACCATGCGATTCGGTAATAGAAATGTGCGGGATTAAGTTGTCGTCATTTTCGCAGCTCACGACGTACGATCCGGGACTGAAAAACAGCGCAAAAGAAGAAAAGTATCCCAAAACTGATGAAAATGTTCTAATTTGGTCTCTGAAAGCAGCGCAGCAGTGCAGGCTTGCTGTCTCCGTCGTAGAGCTCTCGGAGAGCTTTCCAACGGTATGTTGTGTGACGCGTAACTCCTTACGGATCAAAAGTTATGGGCATCGAAGCTTCGGAGACCTAGTCCCAAGACCTACGCCCTCGGTTTGCGGGCCCAGCCTCCACTTGAAGCGAAGTTGTCTTGCCCAAGGTGCCGTGGGATTCGGTAATAGAAATGTGATGGATTAGGTTATCGTCCTTTTTGCGGCTCACGACGTACGATCCGGGATGGAAAAATAGCACAAAAGAAAAAAAGTATTTTGAAACTGATGAAAATGTTCAATTTTGGTCTCTGAAAATAGTCACAGCTGAGCAGGCTAGCTGCCCCCGTCATATAGCTCTCAAATAGCTTTCCAACGGTATGTTGTGCGCCGCGTAACACCTTACGGATCAAAACTTATGGGCGGCGAAGCGATAGAGACTTGGTCCCGAGCCCCATGCCCTCACTTTGCGAGCCCAGCCTCTGCTTGAGGCGAAGTTGTCTTGCACAAGGTGCCGTGGGATTCGGTAATAGAAATGTGATGGATTAGGTTGTCGTCCTTTTCGCGGCTCACGACGTACGATCCGGGACGGAAAAACAGTGCAAAAGAGGAAAAATGTCCTGAAACTGATAAAAATGTTGGATTTTGGTCTCCGAAAATAGTCGCAGCTGAGCAGGCTTGCTGCCCCCGTCGGAGAGCTCTCGGAGAGCTTTCCAACGGTAAGTTGTGCGCTGCATAACACCTTATGGATCAAACGTTATGGGCATCGAAGCGACAGAGACTTGGTCCCAAGCCCCACACCCTCGGTTTGCGGGCCCAGCCTCTAAATGACGCGAAGTTGTCTTGCCTAAGGTACCGTGGGATTCGGTAATAGAAATGTGAGGGATTAGGTTGTCGTCATTTTCGCGGCTTACGACGTACGATCCGGGACGGAAAAACAAGGAAAAGAAGAAAAGTGTCCCGAAACTGATGAAAATATTCAATTTTGGGCTCCGAAAATAGGCGCAGCTAAGCAAGCTTGCAACCCCTATTGTAGAACTCTCGGAGAGCTTTCCAACGGTCTGTTTTGTGCCGCGTAACTCCTTACGGATCAAAAGTTATGGGCACCGGAGCGACGGAGACCTGGTCTAAAGCCCTATGCCCTCGATTTGCGGGCCCAGCCTCTACTTGAGGTGAAGTTGTCTTGTACAAGGTGCCATGGGATTCGGTAATAGAAATGTGATAGATTAGGTTGTCGTCCTTTTCGCGGCTCACAACATACGATCCGAGACTGAAAAATAGCGCAAAAGAAGAAAAGTATCTCGAAACTAATGAAAATGTTTGAAATTGGTCTCTGAAAGTAGCGCAGCCGTGCAGGCTTGCTGTCTCCGTCGTAGAGCTCTCGGAGAGATTTCCAATGGTATGTTGTACGCCATGTAACTCCTTACGGATCAAAAGTTATGGGCATTGAAGCGTCAAAGACCTAGTCCCAAGTCCTACGCCCTCGGTTTGTGGGCCCAGCCTCTACTTGAGGCGAAGTTGTCTTGCCCAAGGTGTCGTGGGATTCGGTAATAAAAATGTGATGGATTAGGTTATCGTCCTTTTGGCGGCTCACGACGTACGATCTGAGATGGAAAAACAGTGCAAAAGAAGAAAAGTGTCATGAAACTGATGAAAACGTTGAATTTTGGTCTCCAAAAATAGTCGCAGCTGAGCAGGCTAGCTGCCCTTGTCGTAGAGCTCTCGGAGAGCTTTCCAATGGTATGTTGTGCGCCACGTAACACTTTACGGATCAAAACTTATGGGCGCCGAAGCGACAGAGACTTGGTACTAAGCCCCACGCCCTCGGTTTGCGGGCCCAGCCTCTACATGAAGCGAAGTTTTCCTTCCTAAGGTGCCGTGGGATTCGGTAATAGAAATGTGATGGATTAGGTTGTCGTCATTTTGGCGGCTCACGACGTACGATCCGGGACGAAAAAATAGGGCAAAAGAAGAAAAGTGCCCCGAAACTGATGAAAATGTTTGATTTTGGGCTTCGAAAATAGGCGCAACTGAGCAGGCTTTCCGTCCCCGTCGTATAGCTCTCGGAGAGCATTCCAACAATTTGTTGTGCGCCGCTTAACTCCTTACGGATCAAAAGTTATTGGTACCGGAGCGATAGAGACCTGGTCCAAAGCCCTACGCCCTCGATTTGCGAGCCCAGCCTTTGCTTGAGGCGAAGTTGTCTTGCACAAGGTGCCGTGGGATTCGGTAATAGAAATGTGATGGATTAGGTTGTCGTCCTTTTCGCGGCTCACGACGTACGATCCGAGACGGAAAAACAGCGCAAAAGAAGAAAAATGTCTTGAAACTGATGAAAACGTTCGATTTTGGTCTCCGAAAATAGCCGCAATCGAGCAGGCTTGCTACCCCCGTCGTAGAGCTCTCGGTGAGCTTTCCAACGGTAAGTTGTGCGCCACATAACACCATATGGATCAAACGTTATGGGCATCGAAGCGACAGAGACTTGGTCCCAAGCCCCACACCCTCGGTTTGTGAGCCCAACCTCTAAATGAAGTGAAGTTGTCTTGCCTAAGGTACCATGGGATTCGGTAATAGAAATGTGAGGGATTAGGTTGCCGTCCTTTTTGCGGCTCACAACGTACAATCCGGGATGAAAAAATAGCGCAAAAGAAGAAAAGTGCCATGAAATTGATGAAAACGTAGAATTTTGGTCTCTGAAAATAGTCGCAGCTGAGCAGGCTAGCTACCCTTGTCGTAGAGCTCTCGGAGAGCTTTCCAACGGTATGTTGTGCGCCACGTAACACTTTACGGATCAAAACTTATGGGCGCCGAAGCGATAGAGACTTGGTCCCAAGCCCCACGCCCCCGGTTTGCGGGCCCAGCCTCTACATAAAGCGAAGTTGTCCTTGCTAAGGTGCCGTGGGATTCGGTAATAGAAATATGATGGATTAGGTTGTCGTCATTTTGGCGGATCATGACGTACGATCCGGGATGAAAAAATAGGGCAAAAGAAGAAAAGTGCCCCGAAACTGATGAAAATGTTTGATTTTGGGCTTCGAAAATAGGCGCAACTGAGCAGGCTTGCCGCCCCCGTCGTATAGCTCTCGGAGAGCATTCCAACAGTTTGTTGTGCACCGCTCAAAAGTTATTGGCACCGGAGCGATAGAGACCTGGTCCAAAGCCCTACGCTCTCGATTTGCGGGCCCAGCCTTTGCTTGAGGCGAAGTTGTCTTGCACAAGGTGCCGTGGGATTCGGTAAGAGAAATGTGATGGATTAGGTTGTCGTCCTTTTCGTGGCTCACGACGTACGATCCGAGACGGAAAAATAGCGCAAAAGAAGAAAAATATCCTGAAACTTATAAAAACGTTCGATTTTGGTCTCCGAAAATAGTCGCAGCTGAGCAGGCTTGCTGCCTCCATCGTAGAGCTCTCAGAGAGCTTTCCAACGGTAAGTTGTGCGCCACATAACACCTTATGGATCAAACGTTATGGGCGTCGAAGCGACAGAGACTTGGTCCCAAGCCCCACACCCTCGGTTTGCGGGCCGAGTCTCTAAATGAAGCGAAGTTGTCTTGCCTAAGGTACCATGGGATTCGGTAATAGAAATGTGAGGGATTAGGTTGTCATCATTTTCGTGGTTCACGACGTACGATCCGGGACGGAAAAACATGGAAAAGAAGAAAAGTGTCCCGAAATTGATGAAAATATTCGATTTTGGGCTTCGAAAAAAGGCACAGCTGAGCAGGCTTGCAACCCCCGTCGTAGAACTCTCGGAGAGCTTTCCAACGGTCTGTTTTGTGCAGCGTAACTCCTTACGGATCAAAAATTATGGGCACTGGAGCGACGGAAACCTTGTCCAAAGCCCTACGCCCTCGATTTGCGGGCCCAGCCTCTACTTGAGGTGAAGTTGTCTTGCACAAGGTGCCATGGGATTCCGTAATAGAAATGTGATGGATTAGGTTGTCGTCTTTTTCGCAGCTCACAACGTACGATCCGAGACTGAAAAATAGCGGAAAAGAAGAAAAGTATCCCAAAACTGATGAAAATGTTCGAATTTGGTCTCTGAAAGTAGCGTAGCCGTGCAGGCTTGCTATCTCCGTCGTAGAGCTCTCGTTGAGATTTCTAACGGTATGTTGTACGCCGCGTAACTCCTTACGGATCAAAAGTTATGGGCATCGAAGCGTCAGAGACCTAGTCCCAAGTCCTACGCCCTCGGTTTGCGGGCCTAGCCTCTACTTGAGGCGAAGTTGTCTTGCCCAATTTGCCGTGAGATTCGGTAATAGAAATGTGATGGATTAGGTTGTCGTCCTTTTCGCAGCTCACGACGTACGATCCGGGATGAAAAAACAGCGCAAAAGAAGAAAAGTGTCATGATACTGATGAAAACTTTGAATTTTGGTCTCCGAAAATAGTCGCAGCTGAGTAGGCTAGCTGGCCTTGTCGTAGAGCTCTCGAAGAGCTTTCCAACGGTATTTTCTGTGCCGCGTAACACTTTACAGATCAAAACTTATGGGCGCCGAAGCGATAGAGACATGGTCCCAAGCCCAACGCCCTCGATTTGCGGGCCCAGTCTCTACATGAAGCGAAGTTGTCCTTCCTAAGGTGTCGTGGGATTCGGTAATAGAAATGTGATGGATTAGGTTGTCGTCATTTTGGCGGCTCACGACGTACGATCCGGGACGAAAAAACAGGGCAAAAGAAGAAAAGTGCCCCGAAACTGATGAAAATGTTTGATTTTGGGCTTCGAAAATAGGCGCAGCTGAGCAGGCTTGCCGCCCCCGTCGTATAGCTCTCGGATTGCATTCCAACAGTTTGTTGTGCGCCGCGTAACTCCTTACGGATCAAAAGTTATTGGCACCGGAGCGACAGAGGCCTGGTCCAAAGCCCTACGCCCTCGATTTGCTGGCCCCGCCTTTGCTTGAGGCAAAGTTGTCTTGTACAAGGTGCCGTGGGATTCGGTAATAGAAATGTAATGGATTAGGTTGTCGTCCTTTTCGCGGCTCACGACGTACGATCTGGGGCGAAAAAATAGTGCAAAAGAAGAAAAATGTCCTGAAACTGATGAAAACGTTCTATTTTGGTCTCCAAAAATAGTCGCAGCTGAGCAGGCCTACTGCCCTCATCGTAGAGCTCTCGAAGAGCTTTCCAACGGTATGTTGTGCACCGCGTAACACCTTATGGATCAAATGTTATGGGCGCCGAAGTGACATAGACTTGGTCCCAAGCCCCACACCCTCGGTTTGCGGGCCCAGCCTCTACATTTAGCGAAGTTGTCTTGCCTAAGGTGTCATGCGATTCAGTAATAGAAATATGAGGGATTAGGTTGTCGTCATTTTTGCGGCTCACGACGTACGATCTGGGACTGAAAAATAGCGCAAAAGAAGAAAAGTATCTCGAAACTGATAAAAATGTTTGAATTTGGTCTCTGAAAGTAGCGGAGCCATGCAGGCTTGCTGTCTCCGTCGTAGAGCTCTTGGAGAGCTTTCCAACGGTATGTTGTGCGCCGCGTAACTCCTTACGGATCAAAAGTTATGGGCATCGAAGCATCGGAGACCTAGTTCCAAGCCCTACGCCCTCGGTTTGCGGGCCCAGCCTCGACTTGAGGCGAAGTTGTCTTGCCCAAGGTGCCGTGGGATTCGGTAATATTAATGTGATGGATTAGGTTGTCGTCCCTTTCGCGACTCACGACGAACGATCCAGGATGGAAAAACAACGCAAAAGAAGAAAAGTGTCCTAAAACTGATGAAAACGTTCAATTTTGGTCTCCGAAAATTGTCGCAGCTGAGCAGGCTAGCTGCCCCCGTCATAGAGCTCTCGAAGAGCTTTCCAACAGTATGTTGTGCACCGCGTAACACCTTACGGATTAAAACTTATGGGCGCCGAAGTGACAGAGACTTGGTACCAAGCCCCACGCCCTCAGTTTGCGGGCCCAACCTCTACATGAAGCAAAGTTGTCTTGCCTAAGGTCCTGTGGGATTCGGTAATTGAAATGTGATGGATTAGGTTGTCGTCATTTTTGCGGCTCACGACGTACGATCTGGGATGGAAAAACAGGGAAAAAGAAGAAAAGTGCCCCGAAACTGATGAAAATGTTCGATTTTGGGCTCCAAAAAAAAAGGCGCAGCTGAGTAGGCTAGCCACCCCCGTCGTATAGCTCTCAGAGAGCTTTCCAATGGTTTGTTGTGCGCTGCGTAACTCCTTACGGATCAAAATTTATAGGCACTGGAACGACGAAGACCTGGTCCAAAGCCCTACGCCCTCGATTTGCGAGCCCAGCCTCTGCTTGTGTGAGACCCGACCCCGAATTGCGTGCAAAACCTCGCTTCATGTGCCCTAACCTAGATTTGCGTGCCATGACCTAGGTTTAAGAATTGTGTTCATTTTACGTGTAATATATTGAATTACGTGCATTCATTTAGGGTTGCGTGCATTTATTTGAAAAAACGTGCGTTTGTCTCGTTGTTCGTGTCCTATCTCGTAGTGCCTGTCCTAGACCTAGGAAAGCATGCCTTCACGTTAATCAAGAAAGCATCTTTTACGGAGCACTAGACTATTAAACAATCCTACAAAATCCACTATCAATATAATATTCCTAATTCAACTCACTAGAAGACAAAAAATGCACCAAACACTAAACATTCTTCATTCTTTATTCCTTTTCTTTTTGCACTCCCAAACACAAGCAATAAAATAAGCTTAACCAAGACAAAATTCAGAATTTTTCCCCGTGCTTGGCCGACCACTAGGTGGCATTTGTGCATGATATTCAATTTAATTTAATTCCTAGACACATTGGACAAACTATGACACAAAATGCATAAAAAAATGACCAAAACCACCTCAAATCTCTCTCTTGCTCGACCAAAAACTCATAGCCCATGCTAACATTTCAAAATTCCACCTTGAAGACACAAAAAATTCAGATTTGGAAACCCAAGGCCGACATGCTCCTCAAATTTGCAAAAGGCTTCATTGTTTGTCATTTCTTCATTTCTCTTTCATTCTTTTCTCTCTTCATCTCATTCTCCTCTCTCATTCTCGGCCATGGCTGAGTTCTTCATCTCCATAGCTTCTCTTCTTCACACCATAGCTAAGCAAAGCAAGCTACAAGCAAAGAACCTCAACCGAGCTAGCTAGGAGGTGAAAATTACACATGCATGTGCATTGAAGACTCTATTCGGCCTAGGTAAGCTTCTTGGCATCCATTTATTTTCCTCATGTTCTAACTTCATGCATGTGCTAAGAGATTGATCACTAAGCTAGGAAAAATAGAGAAAAGCTAGTTGGGTTTTCGGCTAAGCAAGGAGAGGAAGAAGGTTGTGCTTCAACAAAGGTTTTTGAGCATCTTGTGGTTGATTGCTAAGGTGAGGGCTAAAACCTTTTGAAAACTCTTCAAAAATCCACATGCATGCTCATAAATGTGTGTATTTGATTCTGTACTTGAGTTATATGGTCGTTCATAAGCTTAAACAACCATGCATGGCAAGATCTTGGCTTGAAAATGATGCTAGGTGAAGTCGAAATTGTTGACAGCTCTCTGACCAGTCTGTTTCGAGGTAAGTTTATCTAGGAAAATGATGTTGAAAATGCATGATAATTGGTAGGTGACTCTTGTGGACAGTTTTGAACATTTTTCCCAGAAATAGGCCGAAGCTAATTTTGATTCTAAGGTCCTCAAAATGGAAAATCTTTAAAATGTGACCAAATCTGGAAATCTGGAAAAATGAAGCAGGTTTTGGCAGATGCACTGACCTTGTGGAACGAACCATATTTGACTTAGTAAATGATGTCCAAAATGCATGAAATTTGGTGTGCTGATATATTTTTCAGTTCTGGAAAATTTTGTCAGAAATGGACCAAGGCTAAAACTGACTCTAAGGACCTCAAAAACGCCAATTTCTGAAACGTGTGCGAATCTGGACAGTTTTGTGATATTCCACTGTTTCGGCTATATCTAATGATCCCGAACTCCAATTGATGCAAGGTTTGTTTCTTATTTTAGTTAACTTTTTAAGCTTTAATTTGAGATCTTACTCACTGAATTTGGAGATTGTTTGCTTATCCGATTGATTGTGAGAAGACAGCCTATTGCAGTAAGGGTTTCACTTAATGTTGTGCTTAGAAAAATTGTTGTGACTCCTCTTGTTGAATTAAATGCTTGGGATTGTAGCTACAGGATGATGTGTGGACTGTTTTGAATGTTTGAGGATGTTGAATTAAATGATGCATGGTTTGAGATTGACTTTGATTTGGGTTGAGGCTCAAATTGCACGAATGTACATGAAATGGAAACCCTAATGACTAGGTAGTTTTGCTAAGTATTGATCAATTGGATATTGTGTGGGAATTATATGCTTAGTGGGCTGCCCGTAAATGTCTTATAACTTCAAATGTGATTTTGACCATTGCATGTTGACAAATAAGCTTTTCTTGCACCCGAACCCATGATTGATGTCATTGCATGTTGAATAATCTTATCACTTGATCACGTGGGCTTCTTAATGAGTTATATGGCCTGTTTTACATGTGTTGCATGGCTGCCCGTTTAATTTTCATATAACTCTATATGCCTTTCAAGTGAAATTTCCTGTCTTATCATGCCCTGCTTGTTTACCTGTCAATGTGAAATCTTATGACTGTCCGGAGGCAACCTACTTTGTTGTCCTCCTACTGTGATATATTACCTGTCATGAATGTGCATTGCATACAAGGTTGTAACCTTTCCTATTGGCATGGTAGCGATCACGCACACCGGGCGGCATCGGGCTTGCCGGTGCACCCGTGACTACCATGGTCCCATTCCCTCTCTCGCTTGGGGGCTAGACTTCCTCGGAGAGTTGGGTCGTAGGATTTCAAGGTACATCCGGAGTACACCCACCTGGCGTGTTTGGGGAATGATTTGAAGTCGGCCGCAACAACTGATCCTGGAACTGATCTAAGAGCAAAAGCTCACTGTATCATTTTTACTATGTGTATAAGTACTCTCGCTTGGTTCCTAGAGAACCTCAGGGAGGAAAGACCGGTATTCCTGTTTCTGTACTTATATTTCTGTTGTGCTCATGCTTGCAAAAAGGATTTTCATAAGTTGAACTGGAAAATGAGTTTCAAAACTTATTTCTCGTTCCCCCTCGCTGAGTTCATAAGGACTCACCCTCTTTCTCATCACAGGTGATGAAGAACATGTACAAGTACCCGAGGACAATGTGCCTAATGATGAACCCCTGGAGTGATTGCCTAGCATTGTTGTTTTGCTTGAACGTGACTACTTGTGTACTTTGTGCTACTTGAAAACTATTTATTTTATGTTGCTTGTTGTTGCTAATGTAAAAGACCCCTGTTGTAATTTGGGGTCTAGTTTTGACTTGTACTTATATTAAGTAGACTGATGCTAGACATGACACTACTATGATCGTTTTGCTTTTATTATCCGCTAGTATCTATCATAGGTTATTATGCTCTAGTTAAGGACTAAGTAAATGAACTTATCCAATCTTAACAAGTACTTTCGTAACAAGGATAAATAAACCAACGAGACATGGTATCGTGCTAGGTTGTAAACCAAACGGGATGTCGAAATAACCAATAGGCAAATCAATTGATGGTAAAACAGTAATCTTAGTTGGTAATGAAATTGAGATGGTAAGTTTTGAGGCGTTTAAAGAACTAGGTCAAACCAAAGAGCCCAATTACAACCGTTATGCTACCGGTTTTCTGAAAAATTTTGGAGTCTAGGATAAAACATTAAGTGCTAAACCTCCTTGAACGATTAAGTACGTGAAAGGACTTGAATATTTAGATCACACCCTAGTCTAACCTTTATAGGCCAGGTTGGGGCGTGACAGCTTGAGGCGAAGTTGTCTTGCACAAGGTGCCGTGGGATTCGGTAATTTAAATGTGATGGATTAGGTTGTCGTCCTTTTCCCGGCTCACGATGTATGATCCGAGACGGAAAAACAGCGCAAAAGAAGAAAAATATCCTGAAACTGATGAAAACGTTCGATTTTGGTCTCTGAAAATAGTCGCAGCCGAGCAGGCTTGCTGCCCCCATCGTAGAGCTCTCGGAGAGCTTTCCAAAGGCATGTTGTGCGCCGCGTAACACCTTATGGATAAAATGTTATGGGCGTCGAAGCGATGGAGACTTGGTCCCAAGCCCCATGCCCTCGGTTTGAGGGCCCAGCCTCTACATGAAGCGAAGTTGTCTTGCCTAAGGTGCCATGCGATTCGGTAATAGAAATGTGAGGGATAAGGTTGTTGTCATTTTCGCAGCTCACGACGTACGATCCGGGACGGAAAAATAGGAAAAAGAAGAAAAGTGTCCCGAAACTGATGAAAATATTCAATTTTGGGCTCCGAAAATAGGCGCTGTTGAGCAGGCTTGCCACCCCCGTCGTAGAACTCTCGAAGAGCTTTCCAACGGTTTGTTGTGCGTCGCGTAACTCCTTACGGATCAAAAGTTATGGGCACCGGAGCGATGGAAACCTGGTCCAAATCCCTATGCCCTCGATTTGCGGGCCCAGCCTCTACTTGAGGTGAAGTTTTCTTGCACAGGGTGCCATGGAATTCGGTAATAGAAATGTGATGGATTAGGTTGTCGTCCTTTTCATGGCTCACGACGTATGATCCAGGACTGAAAAACAGCGCAAAAGAAGAAAAGTATCCCGAAACTAATGAAAATATTCGATTTTGGGCTCCGAAACTAGGCGCACCTGAGCAGGCTAGCCACCCCCATCGTATAGCTCTCGGAGAGCTTTCCAACAGTTTGTTGTGCGTCGCATAACTCCTTACGGATCAAAAGTTATGGGCACCGGAGCGACGGAGACCTGGTGCAAAGCCCTACGCCCTCGATTTGTGGGCCCAGCCTTTGCTTGAGGCGAAGTTGTCTTGCACAAGGTGCCGTGGGATTCGATAATAGAAATGTGATGGATTAGGTTGTCGTCCTTTTCGCAACTCACGACGTACGATCTGAGATGGAAAAACAGCGCAAAAGAAGAAAAATGTCCTGAAACTGATGAAAACGTTTGATTTTGGTCTCCAAAAATAGTCACAGTTGAGCAGGCTTGCGACCCCCGTCGTAGAGCTCTCGGTGAGCTTTCCAACGGTATGTTGTGCGCCGCGTAACACCTTATGGATCAAATGTTATGGGCGTCGAAGCGACAGAGACTTGGTCCCAAGCCCCACGCCCTTGGTTTGTGGGCCCAGCCTCTATATGAAGCGAAGTTGTCTTGCCTAAGGTGCCGTGCGATTCGGTAATAAAAATGTGAGGGATTAGGTTGTCATCATTTTCGCAGCTCACGACGTATGATACGGGACAGAAAAATAGGGAAAAGAAGAAAAGTGTCCCGAAACTGATAAAAATATTCGATTTTGGGCTCCGAAAATAGGCACAGCTGAGCAGGCTTGTCACCCCCGTCGTAGAGCTCTCAGAGATCTTTCCAATGGTTTGTTGTGCGTCGCGTAACTCATTACGGATCAAAAGTTATGGGCATCGGAGCGACGAAGACCTGGTCCAAAGCCTTACGCCCTCGATTTGCGGGCCCAGCCTCTACTTGAGGTGAAGTTGTCCTGCACAAGGTGCCATTGTATTCGGCAATAGAAATGTGATGGATTAGGTTGTCGTCCTTTTTGCGGCTTACGACGTACGATCCGGGACTGAAAAACAGCGCACAAGAAGAAAAGTATCCTGAAACTGATGAAAATGTTCGAATTTGGTCTCTGAAAGTAGCGCAACCGTGCAAGCTTGTTGTCTCCATCGTAGAGCTCTCGGAGAGCTTTCCAACGGTATGTTGTGCGTCGCGTGACTCCTTACAGATCAAAAGTTATGGGCATCGAAGCGTCGGAGACGTAGTCCCAAGCCCTATGCCCTCGGCTTGCGGGCCCAGCCTCTACTTGAGGCGAAGTTGTCTTGCCCAAGGTGTAATGGGATTCGGTAATAGAAATGTGATGGATTAGGTTGTCGTCCTTTTCGCGGCTCACGACGTACGTTCTGGGATGGAAAAACAGCGCAAAAGAAGAAAAGTGTCCTGAAACTGATGAAAATGTTCAATTTTGGTCTCCGAAAATAGTCACAACTGAGTAGGGTAGCTACCCCCGTCGTAGAGCTCTTGAAGAGCTTTCCAACGGTATGTTGTGGGCCGCATAACACCTTACGGATGAAAACTTATGGGCGCCGAAGCGACAGAGACTTGGTCCTAAGCCCCACGACCTCGGTTTGCGGGCCCAGCCTCTACATGAAGCAAAGTTGTCTTGCCTAAGGTGCCGTGGAATTCGATAATAGAAATATGATGGATTAGATTGTCATCATTTTCGTGGCTCACGACGTACGATCTGGTACAGAAAAACTTGGCAAAACAAGAAAAGTGCCCCGAAATTGATGAAAATGTTCGATTTTGGGCTCCGAAAATAGGCACAGCTGAGCAGGCTTGCTGCCCCCGTCGTATAGCTCTCGGAGAGCTTTCCAATGGTTTGTTGTGCGCTGCATAACTCCTTACGAATCAAAAGTTATGGGCACCGGAGCGACGGAGACTTGGTCCAAAGCCCTACGCCCTCGATTTGCGGGCCCAGACTTCGCTTGAGGCGAAGTTGTCTTGCACAAGGTGCCGTGGGATTCGGTAATAGAAATGTGATGGATTAGGTTGTCGTCCTTTTCGCGGCTCACGACGTACGATCCGGGACGGAAAAACAGCGCAAAAGAAGAAAAATATCCTGAAACTGATGAAAACGTTCGATTTTGGTCTCCGAAAATAGTCATAGCTGAGCAAGCTTGCTGCCCCCAAAGTAGAGCTCTCGGAGAGCTTTCCAACGGTAAGTTGTATGCCGCATAACACCATATGGATCAAACGTTATGGGTGTCGAAGCGACAGAGACTTGGTCCCAAGCCACACACCCTCGGTTTGCAAGCCCAGCCTCTACATGAAGCGAAGTTGTCTTGCCTAAGGTACCGTTGGATTCGGTAATAGAAATGTGAGGGATTAGGTTGTTGTCATTTTCGCAGCTCACGACGTACGATCTGGGATGAAAAAATAGGGAAAAGAAGAAAAGTGTCCTGAAACTGATGAAAATATTCAATTTTGGGCTCCAAAAATAGGCACAGATGAGCAGGCTTGCCGCCCCCGTCGTAGAGCTCTCGAAGAGCTTTCCAAGGGTCTATTTTGTGCCGCGTAACTCCTTACGGATCAAAAGTTATGCGCACCGGAGCGATGGAGACCTGGTCCAAAGCCATACGCCCTGGATTTGCGGGCCCAACCTCTACTTGAGGTGAAGTTGTCTTGCACAAGGTGCCATGGGATTCGGTAATAGAAATGTGATGGATTAGCTTGTTGTCCTTTTTGCAGCTCTCAACGTACGATCCGAGATTGAAAAATAGCGCAAAAGAAGAAAAGTATCCCGAAACTGATGAAAATGTTTGGATTTGGTCTCTGAAAGTAGCGCAGACGTGCAGGCTTGCTGTCTCCGTCGTAGAGCT
Source organism: Ehretia macrophylla (assembly GCA_037974665.1). NCBI lineage: Eukaryota > Viridiplantae > Streptophyta > Magnoliopsida > Boraginales > Ehretiaceae > Ehretia > Ehretia macrophylla. Next base: position 25,931,852 of record CM075780.1, read on the forward strand.
CTCGGAGAGATTTCAAACGGTATGTTGTGCGCCGCGTAACTCCTTACGAATCAAAAGTTATGGGCATCAAAGCGTCAGAGACCTAGTCCCAAGTTTTACACCCTCGGTTTGCGGGCCCAGCCTCAACTTGAGGCGAGTTGTCTTGCCCAAGGTACCGTGGGATTCGGTAATAGAAATATGATGGATTAGGTTGTCGTCCTTTTCGCGGCTCACGACGTACGATCCGGGATGGAAAAACAGCGCAAAAGAAGAAAAGTGTCATGAAACTGATAAAAATGTTGAATTTTTTTCTCCAAAAATAGTCGCAGCTGAGCAGGCTAGCGACCCTTGTCGTAGAGCTCTCGGAGAGCTTTCCAACGGTATGTTGTGCGCCGCGTAACACTTTACGGATCAAAACATATGGGCGCCGAAGCGACAGAGACTTGGTCTCAAGCCCCACGCCCTCGGTTTGCGGGCCTAGCCTCTACATGAAGCGAAGTTGTCTTGCCTAAGGTGCCGTGGGATTCGGTAATAGAAATGTGATGGATTAGGTTGTCGTTATTTTGGTGGCTCACAACGTACGATCCGGGATGGAAAAACAAGCCAAAAGAAGAAAAGTGCCCCGAAACTGATGAAAATGTTTGATTTTGGGCTTCAAAAATAAGCGCAGCTGAGCAGGCTTGCCGCCCCCATCGTATAGCTCTCGGAGAGCATTCCAACAGTTTGTTGTGCGCCGCGTAACTCCTTACAAATCAAAAGTTATTGGCACCGGAGCGACAAAGACCTGGTCCAAAGCCCTATGCCCTCGATTTGCGGGCCCAGCCTCTGCTTGAGGTCAAGTTGTCTTGCACAAGGTGCTGTGGGGTTCGGTAATAAAAATGTGATGGATTAGGTTGTCATCCTTTTCACGGCTCACGACGTACGATCTGGGGCAGAAAAACAGCGCAAAAGAAGAAAAATGTCCTAAAATTAATGAAAACGTTCGATTTTGGTCTCCGAAAATAGTCGTAGTTGAGTAGGCTTGCTGCCCCCGTCGTAGAGCTCTTGAAGAGCTTTCCAACGGTATGTTGTGCGCTGTGTAACACCTTATGGATCAAATGTTATGGGCGCCGAAGTGACAGAGACTTGGTCCCAAGCCCCCCACCCTCAGTTTGTGGGCCCAGTCTCTACATGAAGCGAAGTTGTCTTGCCTAAGGTGTTGTGCGATTCGGTAATAGAAATGTGAGGGATTAGGTTGTCGTCATTTTCGCGGCTCACGACGTACGATCTGGGATTGAAAAACAACGCAAAAGAAGAAAAATATCCCAAAACTGATGAAAATGTTCGAATTTGGTCTCTGAAAGTAGCGCAGCCATGCAGGCTTGCTGTCTCTGTCGTAGAGCTCTTGGAGAGCTTTCCAACGGTATGTTGTGCGCCGCGTAACTCCTTACGGATCAAAAGTTATGGGCATCGAAGCATTAGAGACCTAGTCCCAAGCCCTACGCCCTCGGTTTGCGGGCCTAGCCTCGACTTGAGGCGAAGTTGTCTTGCCTAAGGTACCGTGGGATTCGGTAATAGAAATGTGATGGATTAGGTTGTCGTCCCTTTCGCGGTTCACAACGAACGATCCAGGATGGAAAAACAGCGCAAAAGAAGAAAAATGTCCTGAAACTGATAAAAATGTTCAATTTTGGTCTTTGAAAATAGTCGCAGCTGAGCAGGCTAGCTGCCCCAGTCGTACAGGTCTCGAAGAGCTTTCCAACGGTATGTTGTGCGCCGCGTAACACCTTACGGATTAAAACTTATGGGCGCCGAAGCGACAGAGACTTGGTACCAAGCCCCACGCCCTCGGTTTGCGGGCCCAACCTCTACATGAAGCGAAGTTATCTTGCTTAAGGTGCTGTGGGATTCGGTAATAGAAATGTGGTGGATTAGGTTGTCGTCATTTTCGCGGCTCACGACGTACGATCCAGGACGGAAAAACAAGGCAAAAGAAGAAAATTACCCCGAAACTGATGAAAATGTTCGATTTTGGGCTCCGAAAATAGGCGCAACTGAGCAAGCTAGCCACCCCCATCGTATAGCTCTTGGAGAGCTTTCCAACAGTTTGTTGTGAGCCGCGTAACTCCTTACGGATCAAAAGTTATGGGCACCGGAGCGACAACGACCTGGTCCAAAGCCCTACGCCCTCGATTTGCAGGCCCAGCCTCTACTTGAGGTGAAGTTGTCTTGCACAAGGTGTAGTGGGATTCGGTAATTTAAATGTGATGGATTAGGCTGTCGTCCTTTTTGCGGCTCACGACGTACGATCCGGGACGGAAAAACAGCACAAAAGAAAAAAAATGTCCTGAAACTGTTGAAAATGTTCGATTTTGGTCTCCGAAAATAGTCGCAGCCGAGCAGGCTTGCTGCCCCCGTTGTAGAGCTCTCGGAGAGCTTTCCAAAGGTATATTGTGCGCTGCGTAACACCTTATGGATAAAACGTTATGGGCGTTGAAGCGACAGAGACTTGGTCCCAAGCCCCACGCCCTCGGTTTGCGGGCCCAGCCTCTACATGAAGTGAAGTTGACTTGCCCAAGGTCTGTCCAATTCGGTAATATAAATGTGAGGGATAAGGTTGTCGTCATTTTCGCGGCTCACGACTTACGATCCGGGACGGAAAAATAGGAAAAAGAAGAAAAGTGCCTCGAAACTAATGAAAATATTCAATTTTGGGCTCCGAAAATAGGTGCAATTGAGCAAGCTTGCCGCCCCCATCATAGAGCTCTCGGAGAGCTTTCCAACGGTTTGTTGTGCGCCGTGTAACTCCTTACGGATCAAAAGTTATGGGCACCGGAGTGACGGAGACCTAGTCCAAAGCCCTATGCCCTCGATTTGCGGGCCCAGCCTCTACTTGAGGTGAAGTTTTCTTGCACAGGGTGCCATGGAATTCGGTAATAGAAATGTGATGGATTAGGTTGTCGTCTTTTTCGCAGCTCACGACGTACGATCCGGGACTGAAAAACAGCGCTAAAGAAGAAAAGTATCCTGAAACTGATGAAAATGTTCAATTTTGGGCTCCGAAAATAGGCGCGGTTGAGCAGGCTAGCCACCCCCGTCGTATAGCTCTCAGAGAACTTTCCAACGGTTTGTTGTGTGCCACGTAACTCCTTACGGATCAAAAGTTATGGGCACCGGAGCGACGGAGACCTCGTGCAAAGCCCTACACCCTCGATTTGCGGGCCTAGCCTTTGCTTGAGGCGAAGTTGTCTTGCATAAGGTGCCGTGGGATTTGGTAATAGAAATGTGCTGGTTTAGGTTGTCGTCCTTTTCGCGGCTCACGGCGTACGATCCGAGATGAAAAAACAGCGCAAAAGAAGAAAAATGTCCTAAAATTGATGAAAACGTTCGATTTTGGTCTCCGAAAATAGTCGCAGTCCCAAGCCCCACGCCCTCAGTTTGCGGGCCCAGCCTCTACATGAAGCGAAGTTGTCTTGCCTAAGGTTCCGTGAGATTCGGTAATAGAAATGTGAGGGATTAGGTTGTTGTCATTTTTGCGGCTCACGACGTATGATACGAGACGGAAAAACATGGAAAAGAAGAAAAGTGTCCCAAAACTGATGAAAATATTCGATTTTGGCTGAGCAGGCTAGCTGCCCCCATCGTAGAGCTCTCAGAGAGCTTTCCAACGGTATGTTGTGAGCCGCGTAACACCATATAGATCAAAACTTATGGGCGCCGAAGCGATAGAGACTTGGTCCCAAGCCCCACGCCCTCGGTTTGCGGGCCCAGCCTCTACATGAAGCGAAGTTGTCTTGTCTAAGGTGCTGTGGGATTCGGTAATATAAATGTGATAGATTAGGCTGTCGTCATTTTCGCAGCTCACGACGTACGATCCGGGACGGAAAAATAGGGCAAAAGAAGAAAAGTGCCCCGAAACTGATGAAAATGTTCAATTTTGAGCTCCGAAAATAGGTGCAGCTGAGCAGGCTTGCCACCCCCGTCGTATAGCTCTGGGAGAGCTTTCCAACGGTTTGTTGTGCACCGCGTAACTCCTTACGGATCAAAAGGTATGGGCACCGGAGCGATAGAGACCTGGTCCAAAGCCCTCTGCCCTCGATTTGCGGGCCCAGCCTCTGCTTGAGGCGAAGTTGTCTTGCACAAGGTGCCTTGGGATTCAGTAATAGAAATGTGTTGGATTAGGTTGTCGTCATTTTCGTGGCTCACGACGTACGATACGGGACTGAAAAACAACGCAAAAGAAGAAAAGTATCCCGAAACTGATGAAAATGTTCGAATTTGGTCTCTGAAAGTAGCGTAGCCGTGAAGGCTTGTTATCTCCATCGTAGAGCTCTTGGAGAGTTTTCCAACGGTATGTTGTGAGTCGCGTAACTCCATACGGATCAAAAGTTATGGGCATCGAAGCGTCGGAGACCCAGCACCAAGCCCTACGCCCTCGTTTTGCGAGCCCAGCCTATACTTGTGGCGAAGTTGTCTTGCCCAAGGTGCCGTGGGATTCCGTAATAGAAATGTGATGGATTAGGTTGTCGTCCTTTTCGCGGCTCACGACGTACGATCCGGGATGGAACAAAAGAGCAAAAGAAGAAAAGTGTTATGAAACTGATGAAAACGTTGAATTTTGGTCTCCGAAAATAGTTGCAGTTGAGCAGGCTAGCTGCCCTTGTCGTACAGCTCTCGGAGAGCTTTCCAACGGTATGTTGTGCGCCGCGTAACACTTTACGGATCAAAACTTATGGGTGCCGAAGCGACAGAGACTTGGTCCCAAGCCCCACGCCCTCGGTTTGCGGGCCCAGTCTCTACATGAAGCGAAGTTGTCTTACCTAAGGTGCTGTGGGATTTGGTAATAGAAATGTGATGGATTAGGTTGTCGTTACTTAGGCGGCTCACGACGTACGATCCGGGACGGTAAAACTGGGCAAAATAAGAAAAGTGCCCCGAAACTGATGAAAATATTTGATTTTGGGCTTCGAAAATAGGCGCAGCAAAACAGGCTTGCCCTCCCCGTCGTATAGCTCTCGGAGAGCATTCCAACAGTTTGTTATGCACCGCATAACTCCTTACAAATCAAAAGTTATTGGCACCGGAGCGACAGAGACCTGGTCCAAAGCCCTACCCCTTCGATTTGTTAGCCCAGCCTCTGCTTGAGGCAAAGTTGTCTTGCACAAGGTGCCGTGGGATTCGGTAATAGAAATGTGATGGATTAGGTTGTCGTCCTTTTCAAGGCTCACGACGTACGATCTGGGGCAGAAAAACAGCGCAAAAGAAGAAAAATATCTTGAAACTGATGAAAATGTTCGATTTTGGTCTCCGAAAATAGTCGCAGCTGAGCAGGCTTGCTGCCCTCGTCGTAGACCTCTAGAAGAGCTTTCAAACGGTATGTTGTGCACCGTGTAACACCTTATGGATCAAATGTTATAGGCGCCAAAGTGACAGAGACTTGGTCCCAAGCCCCATACCCTCGGTTTGCGGGCCCAGCCTTTACATGAAGCGAAGTTGTCTTGCCTAAGGTGCCGTGGGATTCGGTAATAGAAATGTGATGGATTAGGTTGTCTTCATTTTCGCAGCTCACGACGTACAATCCGGGACAGAAAAACTTGGCAAAAGAAGAAAAGTGCCCCGAAATTGATGAAAATGTTCGATTTTGGGCTCTGAAAATAGGCGCAGCTGAGCAGGCTTGCCGCCCCCGTCGTATAGCTCTCGAAGAGCTTTCCAACGGTTTGTTGTGCGCCGCGTAACTCCTTACGGATCAAAAGTTATGGGCACCGGACCGACGGAGACCTGGTCCAAAGCCCTACGCCCTCGATTTGCGGGCCCAGACTTTGCTTGAGGCGAAGTTGTCTTGCACAAGGTGCCATGGAATTCGGTAATAGAAATGTGATGGATTAGGTTATCGTCCTTTTCGTGGCTCACGACGTACGATCCGGGACTGAAAAATAGCGCAAAAGAATAAAAGTATCCCGAAACTGATGAAAATGTTCGAATTTGGTCTCTGAAAGCAGCGCAGGTGTGTAAGCTTGCTGTCTCCATCGTAGAGCTCTCGGAGAGCTTTCCAACGGTATGTTGTGCGCCGCGTAACTCCTTACGGATCAAAAATTATGGGTACCAAAGCGTCGGAGACCTAGTCCCAAGCCCTGCGCCCTCGGTTTGCGGGCCCAGCCTCTACTCGAGGCGAAGTTGTCTTGCCCAAGGTGCCATGGGATTCGGTAATAGAAATGTGATGGATTAGGCTGTCGCCTTTTCACGGCCCACGACGTATGATCCGGGACGGAAAAACAGCGCAAGAGAAGAAAATAGTCCCGAAACTGATGAAAATGTTAGATTTTTGGCTCCTAAAACAGGCGTAGCCGATCAGGCTTTCTGCCCCTATCGTGGAGCTCTCGGAGAGCTTTCCAACGGTACGCTGTGCACCGCGTAACTCCTTATGGATCAAAAGTTATGGGTACCGAAGCGACGGAGACCTGGTCTCAAGCCCCACGCCCTCGGTTTGTGGGCCTAGCCTCTACGTGAAACGGAGTTGTCTTGTTCAAGGTACCATGGGATTTGGTAATAGAAATGTGATGGATTAGGTTGTCGTTCTTTTCGCAGCTCACGACGTACGATCCGGGATGGAAAAATAGTACAAAAGAAGAAAAGTGTCCCGAAACTGATGAAAATGTTCGGATTTGGTCTTCGAAAATAGGCGCAGCCATGCAGGCTTGCTACCCCCATCGTAGAGCTCTCGGAGACCTTTCCAATAGTATGCTTTGCGTCGCGTAACTTCTTACGGATCAAAAGTTATGGGCACTGGAGCCACGGAGAGCTAGTCCCAAGCCCCACGCCCTCGGTTGCGGGCCCAGCCTCTACTTGTTGCAAAGTTGTCTTGCCCAAGGTGTCATTGGATTCAGTAATAGAAATGTGATGGATTAGGTTGTCGTCCTTTTCGTGGCTCACGACGTACGATTCGGGACGGAAAAACAACGCAAAAGAAGAAAAGTGTCCCGAAACTGATGAAAATGTTCAATTTTGGTCTCAAAAAATAGCATAGCCGTGCATGCATGCTGCCCCCATCGTAGAGCTCTCGGAGAGCTTTCCAACGGTATGCTATGCGCTGCGTAACTCCTTAGGGATCAAAAGTTATGGGCATCGAAGCGACGGAGACCTAGTCCCAAGCCCCATGCCCTCGGTTTGCGGGCCCAGCCTCTACTTGAGGCAATGTTGTCTTGCCCAAGATGTCATTGGATTCGGTAATATAAATGTGATGGATTAGGTTGTCGTCCTTTTCGCGGCTCAGGACGTACAATCCGGGACGGAAAAACAGCCTAAAAGAAGAAAATGGTCCCGAAACTGATGAAAATATTAGATTTTGGGCTCCGAAAACAAGTGCAGCCGAACAGGCTTGCTACCCCTATAGTAGAGCTCTCGGAGAGCTTTCCAACGGTATGCTGTGCGCCTCGTAACTCTTTACGGATCAAAAGTTATAGGTACCGGAGTGACGGATGTCACGCCCCAACCCGACATAGAGAGGTTAGACTAGGGAATGATCTAAGCATTCAAGTCCTTTCACGTACTTAAACGTTCAAGAAGGTTTAACACTTAACGTTTTGCCTAAACTCCACAAATTCTATGGAAAACTGGCAGCATAACGGCTGTAATTGGGCTCTTTAGTTTGACCTAGTTTTCTAAAGGCCTCCAAACTTTCAATCTCAAATTCATTTCCAACTAAGATTACTATTTATCACCAGTCGAAACGCATGCTAGTCATCTCGAAGTCTCATTTGATTAACAACCTAGCATTATACTATGTCTCGTTTGTTTGTTAATCCTTGTTGCAAAAGTACCTGTTGATCTTAGCCTAACAATAAGTACCTGTTTAAGATTGGATAGATTCATTTACTTAATCCTTTAATTGAGCCTGCGATAGATACTAATCAATAGCAATAGCAAAAACGACCATAGTAGTGTCTATCTAGTTATGATCAGTACAAACCAAAATTAGACCCCAAATTACAACGGTGGTCATTACAATACAACAACAAGTAACATAAGAAATAGTCTTCAAGCAACATATCGTTCACAAAATGGCCATAGTCAAGTAAGGCATGTAGGGCAAGCAATCATTCTAAGGAATCATCCTTAGGCACGTTGTCCTTGGGTACCTGTTCCTGGTCTTTTTCACCTGAGATGATAAAAGAGGGTGAGTCATTAAGAACTCAGCGAGGGGGAATGAGAAATAAGTTTTGAAACTCATTTTCCGGTTCAACTTATGAAAACCCTTTTGCAAGCATGACATATATCACAAGTACATAAAGTAATGTAAAAGTAAAAGAACACAATTACCCGTCTTTCCTCCCCGAGGTCCTCTAGGAACCAAGCGAGAGTACTTATACACATAGTGAAAAGGATACGGTGAGCTTTTGCTCTCAGTTCGTTTCCAGTATCAATTGTTGCGGCCGACATCAATTCATCCCCTTATCACGCCAAATGGGTGTACTCCGGATGTACCCCGAAATCCTACGACCCAACTCTCCGAGGAAGTCTAGCCCCCAAGCGAGAGAGGAAATTGGACAATGGTAGTCACGGTTGCACCGATAAGCCCAATGCCGCCCGGTGTGCGTGAACGCTACCACGCCAGAATGAAAGGTTGCAACCTTGTATGCAATGCATATTTATGACATTTAATATATCACATTAGGAGGACAACAAAGTAGGTTGCCTCCGAGCAGTCATAAGATTGCACTTTGACAAGTAAACACGCGAGGCACGACATGACAAGTAATTTCACTTGAAAAGCACATGGAGTTATATGAATATTAAACGGGCAGCCATGTAACGCATGTAAATTAAGTCATATAACTCATTTCGAAGTTCACGTAATCAAATAATAAGATTATACAACATGCAATGACATCTACGTGGGACCGGGTGCAAGAAAGGCCTACTTGTCAACATGTAATCATCGAAATCATGTTTAGGGCTATGAGGGCAACTACGGGCAGCCTACTAATTACATAATTAAACATGATATCCATAGGATCAACACTTAGCGAGTTTTTCCTAGTCATTAGGGTTTTATTTCATGCTCACCCGTGCGATTAAGCCCTAAGTCATCACGTAATTAAACTCAAGCCATGCATTGATTAATTAAAACACCCTCAAGCATTCAAAACAGTCCACACAACATCCAAGTGTCACAATCCCAAGCATTTAATACAACAAGAGAAGTTACAATAATTTTCAAAGCAAATCCCTAATTGAAAATCTCACTGCAATGGTCTGTTTTCTCACAATCATTGAGACAAGCAAACAAACTCCAATTCTAGTGAACAAAATTTCAAATTAAATCTTAAGGAGTGAACTAAATCCATAAACAAACCTCGCATCATTTGGAGTTCGGGTTCAAGAGTTATAGCAAAAACCGTGAGACTATGCAAAACTGTCCAGATTTGCACACATTTCAATACTTGTCGTTTTTGAAGAGCTTAGGGTCAGATTTACCCTTAGTCTATTTCTGACAAAAATTTCCAGAACTGAAAAATCTAGCATTTTGGATATCATTTACTAAGTCAAAACTAGTTCGTTCTACAAGGACAGTGAATCTGCCAAAACCTGCTTCATTTTCCAGATTTTTCCAGATTTGGACACCTTTTTATGTTTTACCATTTTGAGGACCTTAGAGTCAAAATTAGCTTTGGCCTATTTCTATGAAAAATTCTCAGAACTGGAAAAAATAGTCACCTACCAATTTTCACTCATTTTCAACATCATTTATCTGGTCAAAATCACTTCGTTCCAACATAACAGAAAGCTGTCAAATACGCGATTTCACCTATCTTCACATTCTAGCCAAATATCTTGTTATGCATGTTTAGAAAAGCTCATGTATACACATATATCACAAGTACAGAGGTAAAAATAGACATTCAAAGGAATGCATGTGGTTTTAAAAAGCTTTTCAAAGAAGTTTTAGCCCTCACCTTGGCAAGACAACAAAGAAGATGCACAAACTCTTGATGAAGCACAGTGTCGACCTTTTTCCTTGTTTACCCGAGAGACAACTTGAGATTTCTCTAATTCCTAGCTTAGTAACCATGTTCTTAGTATGTGCAAGTGGCTAGAACAAAAAGAAAATGAAATGGAAGCTAACAAACTTACCTAAGCCGAAATGAATGTGCTATGAGCTTGAATGTGCGACTTTTGCATTCTAGCTTGCTTGGTCGAGCTTCCTAGTAGCTTGCATGTCTTGAAGAACCTTTGGATGATGAACTTAAACTATGGAGAGTAGAATTTCAGCTAGGGCCGAGAGAGAAAGAGAAGAATTGAGAGAGTGAGAGAAAAATGAGAGAAAGAAGGAAAGAATGAAAGAAAAATGAAAAGCTTGATGCTTGTGTCGGCCTAGGGCCTTGAAATTTCAGATTTTTGTGTCTTCAAGGAGCATAATTTTGAATCACCTAGCATGGGCACTTGCATATGTCAAGAATGGGTGCATTGGGTAGAGTTTTTTTGAGCCATTTTTTTTGTTTTGTGTCATAACATGTCATAGAATGTCTAAGAATAAATTTTGAAATTGCAATGCATGCACAAAGGCTCCATGTGGTCGGCCAAGCTTGTGTTCAAATCTGAATTTTTGTCTTGTTTGAGCATTATTTAATTGAGTGCTTGGAATATGCAAAAGAATAAAGAATAAAGAATAAGAATGTCTAGCTTTTGGTGCAATTTTGTCTTCTAGTGCATTGACTTAGCATTTTAATATTAGTTAGTGGAGTTTGTAGGATTAATTAATGATCTAGTGCTTCGAGTAAGATGCTTTCTTGATTAGCGTGTGGGCACGCTTTCCTAGGTTTAGGGCACGTACTACGAGATAGGACACGAACTACAAGACGAATGCATGTTTTCCAAGTAAATGCATGCAACCCTAAATGAATGCACGTAATTCAATGCAAGGCACACAAAACGAAACACAATTCTTAAACCTAGGTCAAGGCACGCAAATCTAGGTTAGGGCACACGAAACGAGATATCGCACGCAAATCGAGGTCAGGCCTCACATCCTCTCCTCCTTAAAAGAATTTCGTCCCGAAATTCAATATTACCTTTGAAATGAAGCTGGATATTGTTGCTCCATCTGGTCTCGCCTTTTCTACGTTGCTTCTTCAACTCCATGATGATCCCACAACACTTTCACCATCGGTATAGATTTGCTGCGCAACTCCCGATCTTGCTGGTCTAGGATCCGAATGGGCTTCTCTTCATAAGATAAGTTCTCCCGAAGCTGCAATGGCTTTGGTTCCAAGATATGCAATAGATCAGGGTGATATTTCCGTAGCATTGAAACATGAAAGACGTCGTGAATATTGGAGAGATTTTGGGGTAGTTCCAGGCGATACGCCAATTTGCCAATCTTCTCAATTATCTCAAATGGTCCTACAAATCTCGGGCTCAACTTTCCACCCTTGCCGTGTTTAATCAGTCCCCTCCGAGGTGATATCTTCAAGAACACCTTGTCGCCGACCTCAAACTCTAGACTCCATCTCCGTCGGTCTGCATAACTTTTCTGCCTGCTTTGGGCGGTAAGCATCCGTTTCCGGATGAGGTGGATATTATCAACAATCTTCATAAGTTCAGGTAGAAGGGTCGGGTTAAAAGTCTTCGTCTCACCTACTTCATCCCAGTAAATTGGGGATCGACACTTACGTCCATACAATGCCTCAAATGGGGCCATCCCGATAGTGGCCTGATAACTGTTATTATAAGCGAACTCCACTAGAGACATATATTTCTCCCAACCTTTCCCGAAGTCTAACATACACGCCCTTAGCATATCCTCCAGAATCTGAATAGTTCTCTCAGATTGTCCATCAGTCTGAGGGTGATAAGCCGTGCTGAAACTCAACTTCATTCCCAAAGCTTCTTGCAATCTCTTCCAAAATCGGGAAGTAAAACGAGGATCCCTATCTGATACAATACTCACAGGCATCCCGTGCAACCTTACAATATCCGTCACATACATATCTCCCAACTTCTCAGGACTATCCTCCTTGTTCATCGGTAAGAAGTGCGCTGACTTAGTCAATCTATCCACTATAACCCAAACGGCGTCATGACCCTTTTGTGACCTGGGCAGGTCCATAACAAAGTCCATAGTTATATGTTCCCATTTCCATTGAGGAATCTCCAACTGCTGAAGTAAACCTACTGGTCGTTGATGTTCTGCTTTGACTCTCTGGCAAGTCAAACACCGTGCCACAAACTCCGCGATCTCTCTCTTCATGTTATTCTACCAATAGTGTTGCTTCAAATCCCGGTACATCTTTGTTCCACCGGGATGAATAGTATATCTTGAATATGGGTTTCTTCAAGAATCTTCTTTTTCAGCTCTGGCTCATTAGGAACACAAATCCGATTCCTAAACCTCCAAATACCATCATCATGAAACGTGAAATCTGTGTTGTTTTCTTTAATCTTCTGAAACTATTGGTTCTTCTGTTGAGCCTCTCGTAATTCAAACAACAAGGTCGATTGAACTTGTGTAGTGGAAAAAAGTAACCCTTTTTTAGTCAATTGTGGTTTCCACAAGAATGCTTTCTCTAACAACTCCTGCACCTTAACTTTCAGTTTTGCCATGCTCGCTTTCTGACTTAAGGCATCTGCAACTACATTTGCTTTACCGGGCACATAATTGATTGTGCAGTTATAGTCATCCAAAAGCTCCATCCACCGTCTTTGCCTCATGTTCAACTCTTTTTGTGAGAACAAGTATTTCAAGCTCTTGTGATCAGTAAACACCTCGAACTTGTTACCCCACAGATAGTGCCTCCATTTCTTGAGTGCAAACACAATAGCCGCTAACTCCAAATCATGCGTCGGGTAGTTCAATTCATACGGCTTCAGTTTCCTAGAAGCATACACAATTACTCTACCATTTTGCATCAACACACAACCCAGTCCTTCCTTCAAAGCATCGCTATAGATTATAAAACCTTGACTCCCTTCAGGTAATGCAAGAACGGGTACAGTAGTCAATCTCTTCTTCAATTCTTGGAAGTTGTTCTCACACTTGTCATCCCACACGAACCTTGTTTTCTTTTGAGTGAGCTTTGTAAGCGGTCCTACAATCTTTGAAAAAACCTTCATGAACCTCCGATAATAGCCGGCTAGACCAAGAAAACTCCGAACCTCCATAACATTTTCCGGCTTCTTCCAAGACATCACCGCTTCTATCTTTGCTGGATCCACTGCTATTCCCTCTTGGGATATGATGTGCCCTAGAAATGCAATCTGCTGCAACCAAAATTCGCACTTGCTAAACTTTGCATACAATTGATGTTCTTGAAGTTTCTGCAATACCAATTGCAGATGTTGTTCATGCTCAGCCTCGGATTTCGAGTATACCAAAATATCATCAATAAAAATCACCACAAATTGGTCCAAGTAAGGTTGAAATACCCTGTGCATCAAGTCCATAAAAGTTGTAGAGGCATTAGTTAGCCCAAATGGCATCACCATATATTCATAATGCCCATATCTCGTCCTGAAAGCCGTTTTAGGCACATCTTCCTTTTTGATCCGCAACTGATAGTACCTTTGCCTCAAGTCGAGCTTTGAATACATTTTAGCTCCTTGAAGTTGATCAAACAACTCGTCGATCAGTGGAAGTGGGTATTTATTCTTGACGGTTACTTGGTTCAATCTTCAGTAATAGATGTATAGCCTCAACGTTCCGTCTTTCTTCTTTACAAATACGACTGGCGTACCCCACGAAGATGAACTTGGTTGAACAAACCCCTTCTTCAACAATCCTTGCAATTGGTCCTTCAATTCTTGTAGCTCGGCTGGTGCCATACGATAGGGAGCTTTAGATATCGGCTGGGTGCCAGGCAGTAATTCAATAATGAACTCGATCTCTCGATTTGGGGGTAAACCGGGCAATTCTTCTGGAAACACATCCGCATAATCTTTAATCACTAGCATCTCCTCCAACTTAGCTTTGTCCGACGGCTTGTTGATGAGGTAAGCTAAGTATCCACTACATCCTTTTCTCAAGGACTTCACTGCTTTCGTAGATGAAATGATGGAACTCCCGGTGAAGTCTCTTCGACCCATTACCTCCAATATTGGTTGACAAGGTATCTGGAATGTTACAATCTTCGTCCGACAATCTAGTTGGGCATGATGCTGATCACTGCCACACCGCACACATCGTCCTGACTTCTTCCAGCACTGGGCCTCAGTATGCCCCTTCTTGTCACAGTAAGAACAGTTGATAGACTGAGTAGCAGGTGAACTACCTGTGGATCCGCGGGTGGAAGAGGCTGATGGTGCTTTAGTCGGGCCACGGTTATTGACTGGTCTGTTCTGGCTCTGGCCCTAACTGCGACTCTGACTCTGGAATTTCCTCTGTTGACCTAGAGGCTGATATGGTTTCTTGTGCGGCTGGCTTGAACTGACTCTATCAAGTTTCCTCTTCTCAACTCGAGAAGCAGCAGCAAGGAGAGCAGAATAGGTATCGAAGTCATGCGAAGCCAACTGGTCCTGAATTTTTGGCCTCAACCCATTCGTAAATTTCCACATCTTCACCTCAGGGGTACTGACCATATATTGAGCATAATGGGACAGTCGGTCAAAACGAGCCTCGTACTAGGCCATCGTCATGTTACCCTAGTTCAATTGCATGAATTCCTCAATCCGTTTCTGCCTGGAAATTGTAGGTACATATTTCTCCTTGAATGCCTTAACGAAATTACCCCATAAGCGAGGTGTATGATTAGTTTCCCAAAGTGCCTCCACAGTGTGCCACCAATGCTCAGCATCCCCGTGCAACAGAAACACAGCGAACTCCCCCTTTTCTTCATCAGTATAGTCAAGTGGCCTGAAAATCCTCTCGATCTCAGACAGCCAAGCCTCTGCCTTTGCATCATCAGCTTCCCCGTGGAATTTAGACGGGCGAAAGTCAAGGAACTCCCGCATTCTGCTATGTCTCCCATGGTTACCATCATTCCTGTTGTTGTTGTTTGGTTCACGTGCATCTTGATGTTCCATCACTCCCGACACACGATCCATGGCATTCGCCATCATATTAAACATAGCCATACCAAGATTAGTTTGATGAGTATCTTCAGTCTCTTGGGGCTCACCACTCCTATTAGTAGTACGGGTACTAGGGCCAGCCATCTATAGGCACAGATTACGATGCACAATTTATTGAAATACGACAAACAAGAATTTAACGCATAAGATATGCAACATATAATTTCACATAAACACACAACTTTCGAAACTGTTAAGACACGTTAATCACATAAGCACATAGAACATAGAAGGCACAATTAACATTATCATACATGAATAAGTCATCCTAATAACCTTAGGGCTTCAACCCATGGTCCGAGAGTTAAACCCGGCTTAAGCAATCTAAGCTCTGATACCATTTAGATAAGGTGTCACGCCCCAACCCGACCTGTAGAGGTTAGACTAGGGAGTGATCTAAACATTCAAGTCATTTCACGTACTTAATCGTTCAAGAAGGTTTAACACTTAACGTTTAGCCTAAACTCCACAAATTCTCTGGAAAATCGGCAGCATAATGGCTGTAATTGGGCTCTTTAGTTTGACCTAGTTTTCTAAAGGCCTCCAAACTTTCAATCTCAAATTCATTTCCAACTAAGATTACTATTTATCACCAGTCGAAATGCCTGCTAGTCATCTCGAAGTCTCGTTTGATTAACAACCTAGCATGATACTATGTCTCATTTGTTTGTTAATCCTTGTTGCAAAAGTACCTGTTGATCTTAGCCTAACAATAAGTACATGTTTAAGATTGGATAGATTCATTTACTTAATCTATTACCTGAGCCTGCGATAGATACTAACCAGTAACGATAGCAAAAACGACCATAGTAGTGTCTATCTAGTTATGATCAGTACAAACCAAAATTAGACCCCAAATTACAACGGGGGTCATTTATAATACAACAACAAGTAACATAAGAAATAGTCTTCAAGCAACATATCGTTCACAAAATGGCCATAGTCAAGTAAGGCACGTAGGGCAAGCAATCATTCCAAGGAATCATCGTTAGGCACATTGTCCTCGGGTACTTGTTCCTGGTCTTCTTCACCTGAGATGATAAAAGAGGGTGAGTCCTTAAGAACTCAGCGAGGGGGAACGAGAAATAAATTTTGAAACTCATTTTCCGGTTCAACTTATGAAAACCCATTTGCAAGCATGACATGTATCACAAGTAAGTACATAAAGTAATGTAAAAGTAAAAGAACACAATTACCCGTCTTTCCTCCCTGAGGTCCTCTAGGAACCAAGCGAGAGTACTTATACACATAGTGAAAAGGATACGGTGAGCTTTTGCTCTCAATTCATTTCCAATATCAGTTGTTGCGGCCAACTTCAATTCATCCCTTTATCACGCCAAATGGGTGTACTCCGGATATACCCCAAAATTCTACGACCCAACTCTCCAAGGAAGTCTAGCCCCCAAGCGAGAGAGGGAATTGGACAATGGTAGTCACGGTTGCACCGGCAAGCCTGATGCCGCCTAGTGTGCGTGAACGCTACCATGCCAGAATAAAAGGTTGCAACCTTGTATGCAATGCACATTTATGACATTTAATATATCACATTAGGAGGACAACAAAGTAGGTTGCCTCCGAGCAGTCATAAGATTGCATATTGACAAGTAAACACGCGAGGCACGACATGACAAGTAATTTCACTTGAAAAGCACATGGAGTTATATGAATATTAAACAGGCAGCCATGTAACGCATGTAAATTAAGTCATATAACTCATTTCGAAGTTCACGTAATCAAATAATAAGATTATACAACATGCAACGACATCTACGTGGGACCGGGTACAAGAAAGGCCTACTTGTCAACATGTAATCATCGAAATCTTGTTTTGGGATAGGAGGGCAACTACGGGTAGCCTACTAATTACATAATTAAACACGATATCCATAGGATCAACACTTAGCGAGTTTTTCCTAGTCATTAGGGTTTCATTTCATGCTCACCCGTGCGATTAAGCCCTAAGTCGTCACGTAATTAAACTCAAGCCATGCATTGATTAATTAAAACACCCTCAAGCATTCAAAATAGTCCATACAACATCCAAGTGTCACAATCCCAAGCATTTAATACAACAAGAGAAGTTACAATAATTTTCAAAGCAAATCCCTAATTGAAAACCTCACTGCAATGGTCTGTTTTCTTACAACCATTGAGACAAGCAAACAAACTCCAATTCTAGTGAAAAAATTTTCAAATTAAAGCTTAAGGAGTTAACTAAATCTAGAAACAAACCTGGCATCATTTGGAGTTCGGGTTCAAGAGTTATAGCAAAAACCGTGAGACTACGCAAAACTGTCCAGATTTGCACACAGTTCAATACTTGTCGTTATGGAGGCCTTTAGGGTCAGATTAAGCCTTAGTCTATTTCTAATGAAAATGTCCATAACTGAAAAACCTAGCAGCATACCAAATTTCATGCATTTTGGATATCATTTACTAAGTTAAAACTGGTTCGTTCTACAAGGACAGTGAATCTGCCAAAACCCGCTTCATTTTCCAGATTTTTCCAGATTTGGATACCTTTTTATGTTTTGCCATTTTGAGGACCTTAGAATCAAAATTAGCTTTGGCCTATTTCTACAAAAAATTTTTAGAACTGGCAAAACTAGTCACCTACCAATTTTCATTCATTTTCAACATTATTTACCTGGTCAAAATCACTTCGTTCCAACATAACAGAAAGCTGTCAAATACGCGATTTCACCTATCTTCACATTCTAGCCAAATATCTTGCCATGCATGTTTACAAAAGCTCATGTACACCCATGTATCACAAGTATAGAGGTAAAAATAGACATTCAAAGGCATGCATGTGGTTTTTAAAAGCTTTTCAAAGAAGTTTTAGCCCTCACCTTAGCAAGACAACAAAGAAGATGCACAAACTCTTGATGAAGCACAATGTCGACCTTTTTCCTTGCTTAGCCGAGAGACAACTTGAGATTTCTCTAATTCCTAGCTTAGAAACCATGTTCTTAGTATGTGCAAGTTGCTAGAACAAAAAGAAAATGAAATGGAAGCTAACAAACTTACCTAAGCCGAAATGAATGTGCTATGAGCTTGCATGTGCGACTTTTGCATTCTAGCTTGCTTGGTCGAGCTTCCTAGTAGCTTGCATGTCTTGAAGAACCTTTGGATGATGAACTTAAACTATGGAGAGTAGAATTTCAGCTAGGGCCGAGAGAGAGAGAGAAGAATTGAGAGATTGAGAGAAAAATGATAGAAAGAAGGAAAGAATGAAAGAAAAATGAAAAGCTTGATGGGTTTGATGCTTGTGTCGGCCTAGGGCCTTGAAATTTCAGATTTTTGTGTCTTCAAGGAGCATAATTTTGAATCACCTAGCATGGGCACTTACATATGTCGAGAATGGGTGCATTGGGTAGGGTTTTTTTGAGCCATTTTTTTTTGTTTTGTGTCATAACATGTCATAGAATGTCTAAGAATAAATTTTGAAATTGCAATGCATGCACAAAGGCTCCATGTGGTCGGCCAAGCTTGTGTTCAAATCTGGATTTTTGTCTTGTTTGAGCATTATTTAATTGAGTGCTTGGAATATGCAAAATAATAAAGAATAAAGAATAAGAATGTCTAGCTTTTGGTGCAATTTCGTCTTCTAGTGCATTGACTTAGCATTTTAATATTGGTTAGTGGAGTTTGTATGATTAATTAATGATCTAGTGCTTCGAGTAAGATGCTTTCTTGATTAGCGTGTGGGCACGCTTTCCTAGGTTTAGGGCATGCACTATGAGGTAGGGCACGAACTATGAGGCGAATGCACGTTTTCCAAGTAAATGCACGCAACCCTAAATCAATGCACGTAATTCAATGCAAGGCACACAAAATGAAACACATTTCTTAAACCTAAGTCAAGGCACGCAAATCTAGGTTAAGGCACACGAAATGAGGTATCGCATGCAAATCGAGGTCGGGCCTCACAACGGAGACTGGGTCCCAAGTCCCACGCCCTCGGTTTGCAGGCCTAGCCTCTACAATAGGCGAAGTTGTCTTGCCCAAGGTGCCGTTGGATTCGGCAATAGAAATGTGATGGATTTGGTTGTCGTCCATTTCGCAGCTCACGACGTACGATCCGGGACCGAAAAACAGCGCAAAAATAGAAAAATGTCCCAAAACTGAAGAAAACGTTCGATTTTGATCTCCGAAAATAGAGCAATTTTGCAGGCTTGGTGCCCCCGTCGTAGAGCTCTCAGAGAGCTTTGCCATGGTATGTTGTGCGCCGCGTAACTCCTTGCGGATCAAAAGTTATGTTCATCGAAGCGACGGAGACCTGGTCCCAAGCCTCACGCCCTCGGTTTGCGGGTCCAGCCTCTACATGAAGTGAAGTTGTCTTGCCCAAGGTGCCACGGGATTCGATAATAGAAATGTGATAGATTAGGTTGTCATCTTTTTCGCGGCACAACGTACGATCCGTGACGAAAAAATAGCACAAAAGAAGAAAAGTGTCCTGAAACAGATGAAAACATTCGATTTTGGGCTCCGAAAATAGGCGCAGCAGAGCAAGCTTGCTGCCCTCGTCGTTGAACTATCGGATAGCTTTCCAACGGTTTGTTGTGCGCCGCGTAACTCCTTACGGATCAAAAGTTATGGGCACTGGAGCGACGAAGACTTGGTCCCAAGCCCCACGCACTCGGTTTGCGGGCCCAGCCTCTATATGAGGCGAAGTTGTCTTGCCCAAGGTGCCATTGGATTCGGTAATAGAAATGTGTTGGATTAGGTTGTTGTCCTTTTCGCGGCTCACGACGTACGATCCGAGACGGAAAAACAGCGCAATAGAAGAAAAGTGTCCCGAAACTAATGAAAACGTTCGATTTTGATCTCTGAAAATAGGTGCAGTTGAGTAGACTTGCTGCCCCTATAGTAGAGCTCTCGGAGGGCTTTCCAACGGTTTGTTGTAAGCCGCGTAACTCCTTACAAATCAAAAGTTATTGGCACCGAAGCAACAGAGACCTAGTCCCAAGCCCTACGCCCTCGGTTTGCGGGCCTAGCCTCTACTTGAGGCGAAGTTGTCTTGCCTAAGAAGAAAATAGCAATGTGATGTTGCCCAGCCTCTACGCCCTCAGTAATAGAAATGTGATGAATTAGGTTGTCGTCCTTTTCGCGGCTCACGACGTACGATCCGGGACGGAAAAACAGCGCAAAAGAAGAAAAGTGTCCTGAAACTAATGAAAATGTTCGATTTTGGTCTACGAAAATAGTCGCAGCTGAGCAGGCTTGTTGCCCCTATCGTAGAGGTCTCGGAGAGCTTTCCAACTGTATGCTGTGCGCCACGTAACACCTTACTGATCAAAAGTTATGGGCGCCGAATCAACAAATACTTGGTCCCAAGCCCTACGCCCTCAGTTTGCAGGCCCATCCTCTACATGAAGCGAAGTTGTCTTGCCTAAGGTGCCATCGGATTCGATAATAGAAATGTGATGGATTAGGTTGTCGTCATTTTCGCGGCTCACGACATACGATCCGGGACGGAAAAACAGGACAAAAGAAGAAAAGTGTCCCGAAACTGACAAAAATGTTCGATTTTGGACTCTAAAAATAGGCGCAACTAAGCAGGCTTGCCGCCCCCATCGTAGAGCTCTCTTAGAGCTTTCCAACGATTTATTGTGCGTCGCGTAACTCCTTACAGATCAAAAGTTATGGGCACCGAAGCGACGGAGACCTGGTCTAAAGCCCTACGCCCTCGATTTGCGTGCCCAGCCTCTGCTTGAGGTGAAGTTGTCTTGCACAAGGTGCAGTGGGATTCGGTAATAGAAATTTGAAGGATTAGGTTGTTATCCTTTTCGCGACTCATGACGTACGATCCGGGACTGAAAAATAGCTCAAAAGAAGAAAAGTATACCAAAATTGATGAAAGTGTTCGAATTTGGTCTCCGAAATTAGCACAGCCGTGCAGGCTTGCTTTCTCAGTTGTAGAGCCCTCGGAGAGTTTTCCAATGATATGTTGTGCGCCGCGTAACTCCTTACGTATCAAAAGTTATGGGCACCGAAGCGTCGGAGACCTAGTCCCAAGCCCTACGCCCTCGGTTTGCGGGCCCAGCCTCTACTTGAGGCGAAGATGTCTTGCCCAAGGTGCCATGAGATTCGGTAATAGAAATGTGATGGATTAGGTTGTCGTCCTTTTCGTGGCTCACGACGTATGATCCGGGACGGAAAAACAGCGCAAAAGAAGAAAATGGTCTCGTAACTGATGAAAATGTTAGATTTTTGGCTCATAAAAGAGGTGCAGCCGATCAAGCTTTCTGCCCCTGTCGTAGAGCTCTCGGAGAGATTTACAACGGTACACTGTGCGCCGCGTAACTCCTTACGGATCAAAATTTATGGGCACCAAAGCGACGGAGACCTGGACCCAAGCCCCACGCCCTAGATTTGTGGGCCCAGCCTCTACATGAAGCGAAGTTGTCTTGCCCAAGGTACCATGGGATTTGGTAATAGAAATGTGATGGATTAGGTTGTCGTTCTTTTCGTAGCTCACGACATACGATCCAGAATGGAAAAACAGCGCAAAAGAATAAAAGTACCCAAAACTGATGAAAATGATCAATTTTGGTCCCCGAAAATAGGCGCAGCCGTGCAGGCTTGCTACCCCTGACGTAGAGCTCTCAGAGACCTTTCCAACGGTACGCTTTGCGCCGCGTAACTCCTTACGGATCAAAAGCTATAGGCACCGGAGCCACGGAGACCTAGTCCCAAGCCCCACGCCCTCGGTTGCGGGCCCAGCCTCTACTTGAGGCGAAGTTGTCTTGCCCAAGGTGCCATTGGATTCGGTAATAGAAATGTGATGGATTAGGTTGTCGTCCATTTCGCGACTCACGACGTACGATCCGAGATGGAAAAACAGCGCAAAAGAAGAAAAGTGTCCCAAAACTGATGAAAACGTTTGATTTTTGTCTCCCAAAATAGCATAGCCATGCACACATGCCGCCCCCGTCGTAGAGCTCTCGAAGAGCTTTCCAACGGTATGCTATGCGCCGCGTAACTCCTTACGGATCAAAAGTTATGGGCACTAAAGCGACGGAGACCTAGTCCCAAGCCCCACGCCCTCGGTTTGCAGGCCCAGCCTCTACTTGAGGCGATGTTGTCTTGCCCAAGGTGCCGTTGGATTCGTTAATAGAAATGTGAAAATTTTGGTTGTCTTCCTTTTCGCAGCTTACCACGTACTATTCGGGATGAAAAAACAGAGCATAAGCAGAAAAGTGTCCCGAAACTGAAGAAAACGTTCGATTTTGGTCTCCGAAAATAGAGCAGGCATGCAAGCTTGGTGCCCCCGTCGTATAGATCTTAGAGAGCTTTCCCATGGTATGTTGTACGCCGCGTAACTCCTTACGGATCAAAAGTTATGGGCACTGAAGCGACGGAGACCTAGTCCCAAGCCCCACGCCCTCGGTTTGTGGGCCCAGCCTCTACGTGAAGTGAAGTTGTCTTGCCCAAGGTGCCATGGGATTCGGTAATTAAAATGTGATGGATTAGGTTGTTATCTTTTTCGCGGCACACGACGTACGATCCGGGACGGAAAAACAGCGCAAAAGAAGAAAATGGTCCCAAAACTATTAAAAATGTTAGATTTTGGGCTCCAAAAATCCTAATTGTAGAGCTGTCGGAGACCTTTCCAACGATATATTGTGCGCTGCGTAACTCTTCACGGATCAAAAGTTATAGGCACTAGAGCGACGAAAACCTGGTCCCAAGTCCTACGTCCTCGGTTTGCGGGCCCAGCCTCTACATGAGTCGAAGTTGTCTTGCCCAACGTGCCATGGGATTCGGTAATAGAAATGTGATGGATTAGGTTGTCGTCATTTTCGCAGCTCACGACGTATGATCCAGGACCGAAAAACAGGGCAAATGTAGAAAAGTGTCCCAAAACTGACGAAAATATTCAATTTTGGGCTCCGAAAATAGGCGCAGCTAAGCAGGCTTGCCGCCCCCATCTTAGAGCTCTCGTAGAGCTTTCCAACAGTTTGTTGTGCGCAACGTAACTCCTTATGGATCAAAAGTTATGGGCACCGGAGCGACGGAGACCAGGTCCAAAGCCCTACGCCCTCGATTTGCGGGCCCAGCCTCTGCTTGAGGTAAAGTTGTCATGCACAAGGTGCAGTGGGATTCGGTAATAGAAATGTGATGGATTAGGTTGTCATCCTTCTCGCGGCTCACGACGTACGATCTGGGACTAAAAAACAGCTCAAAAGAAGAAAAGTATCCCAAAACTGATGAAAATGTTCAAATTTGGTCTCTGAAATTGGCGCAGCCGTGCAGTCTTGCTGTCTCCGTCATAGAGCCCTCAGAGAGTTTTCCAACGGTATTGTGTGCGCCGCGTAACTCCTTATGTATCAAAAGTTATGTGCCCTGAAGGGTCGGAGACCAAGTCCCAAGCCCTACGCCCTCGGTTTACGGGCCCAGCCTCTACTTGAGGTGAAGTTGTCTTGCCTAAGGTGCCATGGGATTCGGTAATAGAAATGTGATGTATTAGGTTATCGTCCTTTTCGCGGCTCATGACGTATGATCCGGGACAGAAAAATAGCGCAAAAGAAGAAAATGGTCCCGTAACTGATGAAAATGTTAGACTTTCGGCTCATAAAAGAGGCGCAGCCGATCAGGCTTTCTTCCCCTGTCGTAGAGCTCTCGAAGAGATTTCCAACGGTACGCTGTGCGCCGCGTAACTCCTTACGGATCAAAGGTTATGGGCACCGAAGCGACGGAGACCTGGTCCCAAGCCCCACACCCTCGGTTTGTGGGCCCAGCCTCTATGTGAAGCGGAGTTGCCTTGCCCAAGGTGTCGTGGGATTTGGTAATAGAAATGTGATGGATTAGGTTGCCGATCTTTTCGCGACTCACGACGTACGATCCGGGATGGAAAAATCGCGCAAAAGAAGAAAAATGTCCCGAAACTGATGAAAATGTTCGATTTTGGTCTCCGAAAATAGGTGCAGCCATGCAGGCTTGCTACCCCTATCGTAGAGCTCTCGGAGATCTTTCCAACGGTATGCTTTGCATCACGTAACTCCTTACGGATCAAAAATTATGGGCACCGGGGCCACGGAGACCTAGTCCCAAGCCCCACGCCCTCGGTTGCGGGCCCAGCCTCTACTTGAGGCGAAGTTGTCTTGCCCAAGTTGCCGATGGATTCGGTAATAGAAATGTGATGGATTAGGTTGTCGTCCATTTCGCAGCTCACGATGTACGATCCGGGACGAAAAAACAGCACAAAAGATGAAAAATGTCTCAAAACTAATGAAAACATTCGATTTTTATCTCCAAAAATGGCACAACCGTGCATTCATGCTGCCCCCGTGGTAGAGATCTCGAAGAGCTTTCCAATGGTATGCTATGGGCCGCGTAACTACTTACAAATCAAAAGTTATGAGCACGGAAGCGACGGAGACCTAGTCCCAAGCCCCACGCCCTCGGTTTGCGGGCCCAACCTCTACTTGAGGCAATGTTGTCTTGACCATGGTGTCGTTGGATTCGTTAATAGAAATGTGATGAATTTTGTTGTCGTCCTTTTCGCAGCTCACCACGTACGATCCGGGACGAAAAAACAGCGCAAAAGTAGAAAAGTGTCCCAAAATTGAAGAAAACGTTCGATTTTGGTCTCCAAAAATAGAGCAGCTGTGCAGGATTGGTGGCCCCGTCGTATAGCTCTCAGAGGTCTTTCCCATGTTATGCTGTACGCCGCGTAACTCCTTACGGATCAAACGTTATGGGCACCGAAGCGACGGAGAACTGGTCCAAAGCCCCACGCCCTCGGTTTACGGGCCCAGCCTCTACGTGAAGTGAAGTTGTCTTTCCCAAGGTGCCATGGGATTCGATAATTAAAATGTGATGGATTAGGTTGTCATATTTTTCGCAGCAAATGACGTATGATCCAGGACAGAATAACAGCGCAAAAGAAGAAAATGGTCCTGAAACTGATAAAAATGTTAGATTTTGGGCTCCGAAAACAGGCACAGCCTAGCAGGTTTGCTACCCCTATAGTAGAGCTCTCGGAGAGCTTTCCAACGGTATGCTGTGCGCCGCGTAACTCTTTATGGATCAAAAGTTATAGGCACTGGAGCGACGGAGACCTGGTCCCTAGTCCCACGCCCTCGGTTTGCGGACCCAGCCTCTACATGAGGCGAAGTTGTCTTGCCCAAGGTGCCATTGGATTCGGCAATAGAAATGTGATGGATTAGGTTGTCGTCATTTTTGCGGCTCACGACATACGATCCGGGATCGAAAAACAGGGCAAAAGATGAAAAGTGTCCCGAAACTGACGAAAATGTTCAATTTTGTGCTCCGAAAATTGGCGCAGCTAAGCAAGCTTGCTGCCCCCATCGTAGAGCTCTCGTAGAGCTTTCCAACAGTTTGTTGTGCGCCGTGTAACTCCTTACGGATCAAAAGTTATGGGCACCGGAGCGACGGAAACCAGGTCCAAAGCCCTACGCCTTCAATTTGCGAGCCCAGCCTCTACTTGAGGTGAAGTTGTCTTGTCCAAGGTGCCATGGGATTTGGTAATAGAAATGTGATGGATTAGGTTGTTGTCCTTTTCGCGGCTCATGACGTATGATCCGGGACGAAAAAACAGCTTAAAGAAGAAAATGGTCCCGTAACTGATGAAAATGTTAGATTTTTGGCTCATAAAAGAGGCACTGCCGATCAGGCTTTCTACCCCTGTCGTAGAGCTCTCGGAGAGCTTTCCAACGGTATGCTGTGCGCCGCGTAACTCCTTACGGATCAAAAGTTATGGGCACCAAAGCGACGAAGACCTGGTCCCAAGCCCTACGCCCTCGGTTTGTGGGCCCAGCCTCTATGTGAAGTGGAGTTGTCTTGGCCAAGGTGCCGTGGGATTTGGTAATAGAAATATGATGGATTAGGTTGTTGATCTTTTTGCAGCTCATGACGTACGATACGGGATGGAAAAATAGCGCAAAAGAAGAAAAGTGTCCCGAAACTGATGAAAATATTCGATTTTGGTCTCCGAAAATAAGTGCAGCCATGCAGGCTTGCTACCCCCATCGTAGAGCTGTCGGAGACCTTTCCAACGGTATGCTTTGCGTCACGTAACTCCTTACGGATCAAAAGTTATGGGCACCGGAGCCACGGAGACCTAGTCCCAAGCCTCACGCCCTCGGTTGCGGGCCTAGCCTCTACTTGAGGCGAAGTTGTCTTGCCCAAGGTGTCGATGGATTCGGTAATAGAAATGTGATGGATTAGGTTGTCTTCCTTTTCGCGGCTCACGATGTACGATCCGGGATCGAAAAACAGCACAAAAGAAGAAAAGTGTCTCAAAACTGATGAAAACGTTCAATTTTTTGTCTCCAAAAATAACACAGCCGTGCATGCATGCTGCCCTTGTCGTAGAGCTCTCGAAGAGCTTTCCACGGGTATGCTATGCACCACGTAACTCCTTACGGATCAAAAGTTATGGGCACCGAAGCGACGGAGACCTAGTCCCAAGCCCCACGCCCTCGGTTTGCTGGCCCAGCCTCTACTTGAGGCGATGTTGTCTTGCCCAAGGTGCCGTTGGATTCGTTAATAGAAATGTGATGAATTTTGTTGTCATCCTTTTCGCAGCTCATCACGTACGATCCCGGACGAAAAAACAGCGCAAAAGCAGAAAAGTGTCCCGAAACATAAGAAAATGTTCGATTTTGGTCTCCGAAAATATAGCAGCCGTGCAGGCTTGGTGCCCCCGTTGTATAGCTCTCAGAGAGCTTTCCCATGGTTTGTTGTACGCCGCGTAACTCCTTATGAATCAAAAGTTATTGGCACCGAAGCGACGGAGACCTAGTCCCAAGCCCTACGCCCTCGGTTTGCGGGCCCAGCCTCTACGTGAACTAAAGTTGTCTTGTGCAAGGTGTCATAGGATTCGGTAATTAAAATGTGATGGATTAGGTTGTCATATTTTTTGTGATACACGACGTACGATCCGGGACGAAAAAACAGGGCAAAAGAAGAAGATGGTCCCGAAATTGATAACAATGTTAGATTTTGGGCTCCGAAAATAGGCGTAGCCGAGCAGGCTTGCTACCCCAATAGTAGAGCTCTCGTAGAGCTTTCCAATGGTATGTTGTGCGCCGCGTAACTCTTTATGGATCAAAAGTTATAGGCACTGGAGCGACAGAGACCTGGTCCCAAGTCCCACGCCCTCGGTTTACGGGCCCAGCCTCTACATGAGGCGAAGTTGTCTTGCCCAAGGTGCCATTGGATTCGGTAATAGAGATGTGATGGATTAGGTTGTCATCATTTTCGCGGCTCACGACGTACGATCTGGGACTCAAAAACAGGGCAAAGAAGAAAAGTGGCCCAAAACTGACGAAAATGTTCAATTTTGTGCTCCAAAAATTGGCGCAGCTAAGCAGGCTTGCTGCCTCGTCGTAGAGCTCTCGTAGAGCTTTCCAACAGTTTGTTGTGCACCGCATAACTCCTTACAAATCAAAAGTTATGGGCACCGGAGCGACGGAGACCTTGTCCAAAGCCCTATGCCCTCGATTTGCGGGCCCAGCCTCTACTTGAGGTGAAGTTGTCTTGTACAAAGTGCAGTAGGATTCGAAAATAGAAATGTGATGGATTAGGTTGTCATCCTTCTCGCGGCTCACAATGTACAATTCGGGAATGAAAAATAGCTCAAAAGAAGAAAAGTATCCCAAAAATGATAAAAATGTTCAAATTTGGTCTCCGAAATTAGCGCAGCAATGCGGGCTTGCTGTCTCCGTCGTAGAGCCCTCGGAGAGTTTTCCAACGGTATGTTGTGCGCCGCGTAACTCCTTACGTATCAAAAGTTATGGGCCCCGAAGCGTCAGAGACTTAGTCCCAAGCCCTACGCCCTCGGTTTGCGGTCCCAGCCTCTATATTAGGCGAAGTTGTCTTACTCAAGGAGCCATGAGATTAGGTAATAGAAATGTAATTGATTAGGTTGTTGTCCTTTTTGCGGCTTACGACGTACGATCCGGGACGAAAAGTCAGCGCAAAAGAAGAAAAATATCCCGAAACTGATGAAAAAGTTCAAATTTGGTCTCCAAAAGTAGCGCAGCCATGCATGCTTGCTGTCTCTGTCATAGAGCACTTGGAGAGCTTTCCAACGGTATGCTGTGCGCCGAGTAACTCCTTACGGATCAAAAGTTATGGGCACCGAAGCGACGGAGACCTAGTCCCAAGCCCAACACCCTTGGTTTGCCGGCCCAGCCTCTACTTGAGGCGAAGTTGTCTTGCCCAAGGTGCCATGGGATTCGGTAATAGAAATGTGATGGATTAGGTTGTCGTCCTTTTCGCGGCTCACGACGTACGACCCGGGACGAAAAAAATAGCACAAAAGAAGAAAAGTGTCCCGAAACTGATGAAAATGTTTGAAATTGGTCTTTGAAAATAGGCGCAACTGAGCAGTCTTGCTGCCCCCATCGTAGAGCTCTCGGAGAGCTTTCCAACGGTATGATGTGCGCCGCGTAACTCCTTACGTATCAAAAGTTATGGGCACCGGAGAGACGGAGACTTGCTCTCAAGCCCCACACCCTCGATTTGCCGGCCCAGCCTCTACCAGAAGTGAAGTTGCCTTGCACAAGGTGCCATGGAATTCGGTAATAGAAATGTGATGGATTAGGTCATCCTTTTTGCAGCTCACGACATACAATCCGGGACGGAAAAACAGCGCAAAAAAGAAAAGTGTCCCAAAACTGATGAAAATGATCAATTTTGGTCTCTAAAAATAGGTGCAGCAATGCTGTCTTGCTGCCCCCATCGTCGAGCTGTCGGAGAGCTTTCCAACGATATGCTGTGCGCCGCGTAACTCCTTACGTATCAAAAGTTATGGGCACCGGAGAGACAGATACTTGCTCTCAAGCCCCACGCCCTCGATTTGCGGGCCCAGCCTCTACATGTGGTGAAGTTGTCTTGCACAAGGTGCCGTGGGATTCGGTAATAAAATTGTGATGGATTAGGTTATCTTCCTTTTTGCGGCTCACGACGTACGATCCGGGATGGAAAAACAGCGCAAAAGAAGAAAAGTGTCCAGAAACTGATGAAAATATTCAATTTTGATCTTTGAAAATAGGCGCAGTTGAGCAGTCTTGCTGCCCCGGTTGTAAAGCTCTCGGAGAGCTTTCCAACAGTATGATGTGCACCGCGTAACTCCTTACAGATCAAAAGTTATGGGCACCGAAGCGACGGAGACCTAGTCCCAAGCCCTACGCCCTCGGTTTGCAGGCCCAGTCTTTACTTGAGGCGAAGTTGTCTTGCCCAAGGTGCCGTGGGATTTGGTAATGGAAATGTGATGGATTAGGTTGTCGTCCTTTTCGCGGCTCACGACGTACGACCCGGGACGGAAAAAACAGTGCAAAAGAAGAAAAGTGTCCCGAAACAGATGAAAATGTTCGAAATTGGTCTTTGAAAATAGGCGCAGCTGAGCAGTCTTGCTGCCCCCATCGTAGAGCTCTCGGAGAGCTTTCCAACGGTATGATGTGCGCCGCGTAACTCCTTACGTATCAAAAGTTATGGGCACCGGAGAGACGGAGACTTGCTCTCAAGCCCCACACCCTCGATTTGCAGGCCCAGCCTCTACAAGAGGTGAAGTTGTCTTGCACAAGGTGCCATGGGATTCGGTAATAGAAATGTGATGGATTAGGTCATCCTTTTTGCGGCTCACGACATACGATCCGGGACGGAAAAACAGTGCAAAAAAGAAAAGTGTCCCAAAACTGATGAAAAGGATCAATTTTGGTCTCTAAAAATAGGTGCAGCTGTGCTGTCTTGCTGCCCCCATCGTAGAGCTCTCGGAGAGCTTTCCAACGATATGCTGTGCGCCGCGTAACTCCTTACGTATCAAAAGTTATGGGCACCGGAGAGACAGATACTTGCTCTCAAGCCCCACGCCCTCGATTTGCGGGCCCAGCCTCTACATGTGGTGAAGTTGTCTTGCACAAGGTGCCATGGGATTCGGTAATAAAAATGTTATGGATTAGGTTATCTTCCTTTTTGCGGCTCACGACGTACGATCCGGGATGGAAAAACAGCGCAAAAGAAGAAAAGTGTCCAGAAACTGATGAAAATGTTCAATTTTGATCTTTGAAAATAGGCGCAGTTGAGCAGTCTTGCTGCCCCGGTTGTAGAGCTCTCGGAGAGCTTTCCAACAGTATGATGTGCACCGTGTAACTCCTTACAGATCAAAAGTTATGGGCACCGAAGCAACGGAGACCTAGTCCCAAGCCCTACGCCCTCGGTTTGCAGGCCCAGTCTTTACTTGAGGCGAAGTTGTCTTGCCCAAGGTGCCGTGGGATTTGGTAATGGAAATGTGATGGATTAGGTTGTCGTTCTTTTCGTGGCTCACGACGTACGATCCGGGACGGAAAAACAGTGCAAAAGAAGAAAAGTGTCCTGAAGCTGATGAAAATGTTCGATTTTGGTGTACAAAAATAGTCTCAGCTGAGCAAGCTTGCTGCCCCTATCGTAGAGCTCTCGGAGAGCTTTCCAACGGTATGCTGTGCGCCCCGTAACTCCTTACAGATCAAAAGTTATGGGCACCGAAGCGACAGAGACTTGGTCCCAAGCACCACGCCCTAGGTTTGCGGGCCCAGCCTCTACATGAAGTGAAGTTGTCTTGCCTAAGGTACCGTGGGATTCGATAATAGAAATGTGCTGGATAAGGTTGTCGTCCTTTTTGCGGCTCACGACGTACGATACGTGACCAAAAAACAGGGCAAAAGAAGATAAGTATCCTGAAACTGATGAAAATGTTCGATTTTGGGCTCCGAAAATAGGCGCAGCTAAGCAGGCTTGCCACCCCCATCGTAGAGCTCTCAGAGAGCTTTCCAACGATTGTTGGGCGCTGCGTAACTCCTTACGGATCAAAAGTTATAGGCACCGGAGCGACGGAGACCTGGTCCAAAGCCCTACGCCCTCGGTTTGCGGGCCCAACCTCTGCTTGAGGCGAAGTTGTCATGCACAAGATGTCATGGGATTTGGTAATAGAAATGTGATGGATTAGGTTGTCGTCCTTTTCGTGGCTCACGACGTACGATTCGGGATTGAAAAACAGCACAAAAGAAGAAAAGTATCCCGAACAGATGAAAATGTTCGATTTTGGTCTCCGAAAATAGGCACAGCTATGCAAGCTTGCTGCCCCCATTGTAGAGCTCTTGAAGAGCTTTCCAACTGTATGCTGTGCGCCGCGTAACTCCTTACGGATCAAAAGTTATGGGCGCCGGAGCGACGGAGACCTAGTCCCAAGCCCCACGCCCTCGGTTTGCGGGCCCAACCTATACTTGAGGCGAAGTTGTCAAGCCCCAACCCGACCTATGAAGGTTAAACTAGGGTGTGATCTAAACATTCAAGTCATATCACGTACTTAATCGTTCAAGAGGGTTTAACACTTAACGTTTTAGCCTAAACTCCACAAATTCTCCAGAAAAATGGCAGCATAACGGCTGTAATTGGGCTCTTTAGTTTGATCTAATTCTCTAAACGCCTCAAAATTTCCAATCTCAATTTCATTTCTAACTAAGATTACTATTTATAACCAATCGAAACGCCTACCAGTTATCTCGAAGTCTTGATTGAATAATAACCTAGCATGATACTATGTCTCGTTTGTTTGTTAATCCTTGTTACAAACGTACCTGTTGATCTTAGCTTATCAATGAGTACCTGCTTAAGATTGGATAGGTTCATTTTACTTAATCCTTACCTGATACTTCATAATCCTATGATAGATACTAGCTAATAACGATAGCAAAACGACCATAGTAGTGTCTATCTAGTTATGATCAGTACAAGCCAAAATTAGACCCCAAATTACAACGGGGGTCTTTTGCATTACAACAACAAGCAACATAAAAGAAATAGTCTTCAAACAACATATCATTCACAAAATGGCCATAGTCAAGTAAGGCACGTAGGGAAAGCAATCATTCCAAGGAATCATCATTAGGCACGTTGTCCTCGGGTACCTGTTCCTGGTCTTCTTCACCTGAGATAATAAAAGAGGGTGAGTCCTTGTGAACTCAGCGAGAGGGAACTAGAACTAAGTTTTGAAACTCGTTTTCCGGTTCAACTTATGAAAACCCTTTGCAAGCATGACATTATATCACAAGTAAGTACATAATGTAATGTAAAAGTAAAAGAACGCAATTACCCGTCTTTCCTCTCCGAGGCCCTCTAGGAACCAAGCGAGAGTACTTATACACATAGTAAAAAGGATACGGTGAGCTTTTGCTCTTAGTTCATTTCCAGTATCAATTGTTGCGGCTGGCTTCAATTCATCCCCTCATCACGCCAAATGGGTGTTCTCCGGATGTACCCCGAAATCCTACAACCCAACTCTCCGAGAAAGTCTAGCCCCCAAGCGAGAGAGGGAATTGGATAATGGTAGTCACAGTTGTACCGGCAAGCCCAATGTCGCCCGGTGTGTGTGAAGGCTATCACGCTAGAATGAAAGGTTGCATTCTTGTATGCAATGCACATTTATGACATTTAATATATCACATTTGGAGGACAACAAAGTAGGTTGCCTCCGAGCAGTCATAAGATTGCACATTGACAAGTAAACACGCAAGGCACGATATGACAGGTAATTTCACTTATAAGCACATGGAGTTATATGAATATTAAACGGGCAGCCATGTAACGCATGTAAATCAAGTCATATAACTCATTTCGAAGTTCACGTAATCAAATAATAAGATTATTCAACAAGCAACGATATCTACGTGGGACCGGGTGCAAGAAAGGCCTACTTGACAACACGTAATCATCGGAACCACATTTAGGGCTATAAGGGAAACTACGGGCAGCCTACTAATCACATAATTAAACACGATATTCATAGGATCAACACTTAGCGAATTTACCTAGTCACTAGGGTTTCAATTCGTGCTTACCCGTGCGATTAAGCCCCAAGTCATCTCGTAATTAAACTCAAGCCATGCATTGATTAATTCAAACACCCGCAAGCATTCAAAATGGTCCACACAACATCCAAATGCTACAATCCCAAGCATTTAATACAACAAGAGAAGCTACAATAATTTTTCTAAGCATATCACTAGGTGAAACCCTCACTGCAATGGACTGTTTTCTCACAATCATTGAGACAAGCAAAAAATCTCCAATTCCAGTGAACAAGATGTCAAATTAAATCTTAAGGAGTGAACTAAATTCAGAAACAAACCTCACATCATTTGGAGTTCGGGTTCAAGAGTTATAGCCAAAACAGTGAGACTACGCAAAACTGTCCAAATTTGCATACATTTCAATTCTTGTCATTTTTGAAGGCCTTAGGTTCCGATTTAGCCTTAGTCCATTTCTGACAAAAATGTGCATAACTGAAAAATATAGCAGCACACCAAATTTCATGCATTTTTTATGTCATTTACTAAGTCGAAACTGATTCGTTCTACAAGGTCAGTGAATCTGCCAAAACCTGCTTCATTTTTCCAGACTTCCAGATTTGGACACATTTTGATATTTTGCCATTTTGAGGACTTAGAGTCAAACTTCACTTTGGCCTATATCTATGAAAAATGCTCAGAACTGGAAAAACTAGTAACCTACCAATTTTCAAGCATTTTCAACCTCATTTACCTGGTCAAAATCACCCCGCACCAACAAGACAGGAGGATGTCCCATACGCGATTTCATCTATCATCACATTCTAGCCAAATATCTTGTCATGCATGTTTATAAAAGCTCATGAACACACATATATCACAAGTACAGAGGTAAAAATAGACATTCAAAGGCATGCATGTGGTTTTCAAAAGCTTTTCAAGAAGTTTTAGCCCTCACCTTAGCAAGACAACAAAGAAGATGCACAAACTCTTGAGGATGCACAAGATTGACTCTTTTCCTTGCTTAGCCGAGAGACCACTTGATTTTCTCTAATTTCCTAGATTAGTAACCAAGTTCTTAGTAGGTGCATGTGGTTAGAACAAGAAGAAAACGAAATGGAAGCTAACAAACTCACCTAAGCCGAAATGGATGTGCTAAAGGCTTGCATGTGCGTTTCTTTGCTCCTAGCTTTGCTTGGTCGAGCTCCTAAGTAGCTTGGAGGTCTTGAAGAGCCTTAGGATGAAGAACTTAGCTATGGAGTCTACAAATTCAGTTAGAGAGAGAGAGAAGAATGAGAGAAAGAGAGAAATTGAAAGAAAAATGAAAAGCTTTGATGGGTATTGATGCTTGTCAGCCTAGGGCCTTGTAAAATCAGAATTTTGTGTCTTCAAGAAGCATTTTTGAATTGTCTAGTATGGGCATGGAGTTTGTGTTGAGAATATGGAGCCTTGGGTAGAGTTTTGAGCCAATTTGTTTTATGCTTTGTGTCATAGTATGTCATAGAATGTTTAGGTAAAAATTTTGAAATTGAATTGCACGCACAAATGCAAGAGGTGGTCGG
This sequence comes from Ehretia macrophylla, assembly GCA_037974665.1. Lineage (NCBI taxonomy): Eukaryota > Viridiplantae > Streptophyta > Magnoliopsida > Boraginales > Ehretiaceae > Ehretia > Ehretia macrophylla. The sequence continues at coordinate 25,966,236 of CM075780.1, forward strand.
CCAAGGCAATGCAAAATTCTGAATTTTTGTCATCTTTTGAGCATTATTTAATTGTGTGTTTGGGATATGCAAAGAATAAGGAATAAAGAATAAAGAATGTCCAGCTTTTTGTGAGATTTTGTCTTCTAGTGGGTTGAATTAGCAATTTAATATTAGTTAGTAGAATTTGTAGGATTAATTAATGATCTAGTGCTTCATGTAAGATGCTTTCTTGATTAGCGTGAGGGAACGCTTTCCTAGGTTTAGGGCACGCACTACGAGGTAAGGCACAAACTACGAGACGAATGCACATTTCCCAAGTAAATGCACGTAACCCTAAATGAATGCACGTAATTCAATGCAAGGCACACAAAATGAAACACGATTCTTGAACCTAGGTCAAGGCACACAAATCTAGGTTAGGCACACGAAACGAGGTATCGCACGCAAATCGAGGTCGGGCCTCACATCCTCCCCTCCTTAAAAGAATTCCGTCCTGAAATTCAATATTACCTTTGAAATAATGCTGGATACTGTTGCTCCATCTGGTCTCGCCTTTCCCACGTTGCTTCTTCAACTCTATGATGATCCTACAACACTTTCACCACCGGTATAGATTTGCTGCGCAACTCCCGATCTTGCTGGTCTAGGATCTGAATGGGCTTCTCTTCATAAGACAAGTTCTCCTGAAGCTGCAACGGCTCTGGCTCCAAGATATGCGATGGATCAGGATGATACTTCCGTAGAATTGAAACATGAAAGACGTCGTGAATATTGGAAAGGTTTTGGGGTAATTCCAGGCGATTCGCCAACTTACCAACCTTCTCAATTATCTCAAATGGTCCTACAAACCTCGGGCTTAACTTTCTACCATTGCCATGTTTAATTAGTACCCTCCGAGGTGATACCTTCAAGAACACCTTGTCGCCGACCTCAAACTCTAGGCTCCGTCTCCGTCGGTCTGCATAACTTTTCTGCTTGCTTTGGGCGGTAAGCATCCGTTTCCGGATGAGGTAGATATTATCAACAGTCTTTATAAGTTTAGGTAGAAGGATCGGGTCAAAAGTCTTCGTCTCACCTACTTCATCCCAGTAAATTGGGGATCAACACTTACGTCCATATAATGCCTCAAATGGGGTCATCCCGATGGTGGCCTAGTAACTGTTATTATAAGCGAACTCCGCTAGAGACAGATATTTCTCCCAACCTTTCCTGAAGTCTAAAACACACGCCCTCAGCATATCCTCCAGAATCTGAATAGTTCTCTCAGATTGTCCATCAGTCTGAGGGTGATAAGCCGTGCTGAAACTCAACTTCGTTCCCAAAGCTTCTTGCAATCGCTTCCAAAATCGGGAAGTAAAACGAGGATCCCTATCCGATACAATACTCACAGGCATACCGTGTAATCTTACAATCTTCGCCACATACATATCTCTCAATTTCTCAGGACTATCCTCCTTGTTCATCGGTAAGAAGTGCACTGACTTAGTCGATCTATCCATTATGACCCAAACGGCATCATGACCCTTTTGTGACCTGGGCAGGTCCATAACAAAGTCCATAGTTATATATTCCCATTTTCATTGAGGAATCTCCAACGGCTGAAGAAACCTGCTGGTCGTTGATGTTCTGCTTTGACTCTTTGGCAAGTCAAACACCGTGCTACAAACTCCGCAATCTCTCTCTTCATGTTATTCCACCAATAGTGTTGCTTCAAATCCCGGTACATCTTTGTTCCGCTGGGGTGAATAGTATATCTTGAATTATGGGCTTCTTCAAGAATCTTCTTTTTCAGCTCTGGCTCATTAGGAACACAAATCCGTTTCTTAAACCTCCAAATCCTATCATCATGAAACTTAAAATCTGTGTTGTTTTCTTTAATCTTCTGAAACTATTGGTCCCTCTGTTGAGCCTTTCGTAATTCAGATAACAAGGTCAATTGAATTTGTGTAGTGGTAAATAGTAACCCTTTTTGAGTCAATTGTGGTTTCCACAAAAATGCTTCTTCCAACAACTCCTGCACCTTGACTTCCAGTTTTTCCATGCTCGCTTTCCGACTTAAGGCATCTGCAACTATATTCGCTTTACCGGGCACATAATTGATTGTGCAGTTATAATCATCCAAAAGCTCCATCCACCGTCTTTGCCTCATGTTCAACTCTTTTTGTGAGACAAGTATTTCAAACTCTTGTGATCAGTAAATACCTCGAACTTGTTACCCCACAGATAGTGCCTCCATTTCTTGAGTGCAAACACAATAGCCGCTAACTCTAAATCATGCGTCGGGTAGTTCAATTCATATGGCTTCGGTTTCCTAGAAGCATACACAATCACTCTACCATTTTGCATCAACACACAACCCAGTCCTTCCTTTGAAGCATCGCTATAGATTACAAAACCTTGACTCCCTTCAGGCAATGCAAGAACAGGTGCAGTAGTCAATCTTTTCTTCAATTCTTGGGAGCTGTTCTCACACTTGTCATCCCACACAAACTTTGTTTTCTTTTGAGTGAGCTTTGTAAGCGGTCCTGCAATCTTTGAGAAATCATTCATGAACCTCCGATAATAGCTGGTTAGACCAAGAAAACTCCGAACCTCTGTAACATTTTTCGGCTTCTTCCAAGACATCACCACTTCTATCTTTGCTGGATCCACTGCTATTCCCTCTTGGGATATGATATGCCCCAAAAATGCAATCTGCTGCAACCAAAACTCGCACTTGCTAAACTTTGCATACAATTTATGCTCTCGAAGTTTCTGTAGTACCAATCGCAGATGTTGTTCATGTTCAGCCTCAGATTTCGAGTATACCAAAATATCATCAATGAAGATCACTATAAATTGGTCCAAGTAGGGTTGAAACACCCTGTTCATCAAGTCCATAAAAGCTGCAGGGGCATTAGTTAGCCCAAATGGCATCACTACATATTCATAATGCCCGTATCTCGTCCTGAAAGCCGTTTTAGGCACATCCTCCTTTTTGATCCGCAACTGATAGTATCCTTGCCTCAAGTCGAGCTTTGAATACACTTTGGCTCCTTGAAGTTGATCAAACAACTCGTCGATCAGTGGAAGTGGGTATTTATTCTTGACGGTCACTTGGTTCAATCCTCGGTAATCGATGTATAGCCTTAACGTTCCGTCTTTCTTCTTTACAAATAGGACTGGTGCACCCCACGGAGAAGAACTTGGTTGAACAAACCCCTTCTTCAACAATCCTTGCAATTGGTCATTCAATTCTTGTAGCTCGGCTGGTGCCATACGATAGGGAGCTTTAGATATCAGTTGGGTGCCAGGCAATAATTCTATAATGAACTCGATCTCCCGATTTGGGGGTAAATCGGGCAATTCTTCTAGAAACACATCCGCATAATCTTTAATCACTGGTATCTCCTCCAACTTAGCTTTGTCCGACGGCTTGTTGATGAGGTAAGCTAAGTATCCACTACATCCTTTTCTCAAAGACTTCACTGCTTTCGTAGATGAAATGATGGAACTCCCGGTGAAGTCTCTTCGGCCCATGACTTCCAATATTGGTTGGCCAGGTATCTAGAATGTTACAATCTTTGTCTGGCAATCTAGTTGGGCATGATGCTTTGCCAACCAGTCCATCCCTAAGATGACTTCATAGTCTCGAAAAGGTAATACAATAAGATTGGCTGAGAATTCTCTATCTTTTATTTGGATTTTACATGCTTTACAAGCTGAGCTAGTAACAAGTTTAGAACCCATCGGAGTACCAATTTCTACTTCGTAAGGCAAACATACAACTCGTAGCTTCACACGTTGCACACATAAGGGAGTAATAAATGAATGAGTAGCACCTGGATCAATTAGCACCCTAACAAGTTGATTCAGTATGAAGAATGTACCTTCAACAACATCGGTCTCCTCTGGAAGCTCCTCGCACTCAATAGTATAAGCTCGAGCCTGAACTCTAGGAATTGGAGTCTTGCCTCTACCAGCTGGTTTAACCTGATTTTGTCCTCCTTGCCATTTAGGGCAATCCTTGATCTGATGCTGATCACTGCCACACCGCACATATCGTCCCGACTTCTTCCAGCACTGGGCCTCAGTATGACCCTTCTTGTCACAATAAGAACAGTTGATAGACTGAGTAGTAGGTGAACTACCTGTGGATCTGCAGGTGAAGAGGCTGATGGTGCTTTAGTCGGGCCACGGTTATTAACTGGTCTATTCTGGCTCTGGCCCTGACTACGACTCTGGCTCTAGAATTTCCTCTGTTGACTTGGAGGCTGATATGGTTTCTTGTTCGACTAGCTCGAACCGGCTTTATCAAGTTTCCTCTTCTCAACTCGGGAAGTAGCAGCAAGGAGAACATAATAAGTATCGAAGTCATGTGAAGCCAACTGGTCCTGAATCTCTGTCCTCAATCCAGTCGTAAATTTCCACATCTTCGCCTCAGGGGTACTCACCATGTATTGAGCATAGTGGGACAGTCGGTCAAAACGAGCCTCGTACTAGGCCACCGTCATGTTACCCTGGTTCAGGTGCATGAATTTCTCAATCCGCCTCTGCCTGGAAACTGCAGGTACGTATTTCTCCATGAATGCCTTAACGAAATTACCCCACAAGTGAGGTGTATGATCAGTTTCCCAAAGTGCCTCCACAGTATGCCACCAATGCTCAGCATCCCCGTGCAACAGAAATACAGCGAACTCGACCTTTTCTTCATCAGTATAGTCAAGTGGCCTAAAAATCCTCTCGATCTCAGACAGCCAAGCCTCTGCTTTTTCATCATCAGCTTCCCCGTGGAATTTGGACGGGTGAAAGTCAAGAAACTCCCTCATTCTGCTATGTCTCCCATGGTTACCATCATTCCTGTTGTTGTTGTTGTTCGCTTCATGTGCATCTTGACGTTCCATTACTCGTGACACGCGATCCATGGCATTCGCCATCATGTTAAACATAGCCATGCCGGGATTTGTTTGATGAGTATCTTTGGTCTCTTGGGGCTCACTGCTCCTATTAGTAGTGCGGGTACTAGGGCCAGCCATCTATAGGCACAGATTACAATGCACAACTTATTGAAATACGACAAACAAGAATTTAACGCTAAGATATGCAACATATAATTTCACATGAACACACAACTTTCGAAACAGTTAAGACATGTTAATCACATAAGCACATAGAAGGCACAATTAACAATATCACACATGAACAAGTCATCCTAATAACCTTAGGGCTTCTACCCATGGTCCGAGAGTTAAACCCGGCTTAAGCAATCTAAGCTTTGATACCATTCAGATAACGTGTCACGCCATAACCTGACCTATGAAGGTTAGACTAGGGTGTGATCTAAACATTCAAGTCCTATCACGTACTTAATCGTTCAAAAGGGTTTAACACTTAACGTTTTAGCCTAAACTCCACAAATTCTCTGAAAAATCGGCAGCATAACGACTGTAATTGGGCTCTTTAGTTTGACTTAATTCTCTAAACGCCTCAAAATTTCCAATCTCAATTTCATTTCTAACTAAGATTACTATTTATAACCAATCGAAACGCCTACTAGTTATCTCGAAGTCTTGATTGAATAATAACCTAGCATGATACTATGTCTCGTTTGTTTGTTAATCCTTGTTACAAACGTACCTGTTGATCTTAGCTTATCAATGAGTACCTGCTTAAGATTGGATAGGTTCATTTTACTTAATCCTTACCTGATACTTCATAATCCTATGATAGATACTAGCTAATAACGATAGCAAAACGACCATAGTAGTGTCTATCTAGTTATGATCAGTACAAGCCAAAATTAGACCCCAAATTACAACGGGGGTCTTTTGCATTACAACAACAAGTAACATAAAAGAAATAGTCTTCAAACAACATATCGTTCACAAAATGGCCATAGTCAAGTAAGGCACGTAGGGCAAGCAATCATTCCAAGGAATCATCATTAGGCACGTTGTCCTCGTGTACCTGTTCCTGGTCTTCTTCACCTGAGATGATAAAAGAGGGTGAGTTTTTATGAACTCAACGAGGGGGAACGAGAAATAAGTTTTGAAACTCGTTTTTCGGTTCAACTTATGAAAACCCTTTGCAAGCATAATATTATATCACAAGTAAGTACATAATGCAATATAAAAGTAAAAGAACGCAATTACCCGTCTTTCATCCCCGAGGTCCTCTAGGAACCAAGCGAGAGTACTTATACACATAGTAAAAAGGATACGGTAAGCTTTTGCTCTCAATTCATTTCCAGTATCAATTGTTGCGGCCGGCTTCAATTCATCCCCTTATCACACCAAATGGGTGTACTTCGGATTTACCCCGAAATCCTACGACCCAACTCTCCGAGGAAGTCTAGCCCCCAAGCGAGAGAGGGAATTGGACAATGGCAGTCACGATTGCACCGGCAAGCCCAATGCCGCTCGGTGTGCGTGAACGCTACCACGCCAGAATGAAAGGTTGCAACCTTGTATGCAATGCACATTTATGACATTTAATATATCATATTTGGAGGACAACAAAGTAGGTTACCTCCGAGCAGTCATAAGATTGCGCATTGACAAGTAAACACGCGAAGCACAATATGACAGGTAATTTCACTTATAAGCAGATGGAGTTATATGAATATTAAACGGGCAGCCATGTAATGTATGTAAATCAATTCATATAACTCATTTCGAAGTTCACGTAATCAAATAATAAGATTATTCAACAAGCAACGACATCTACGTGGGATCGGGTACAAGAAAGGCCTACTTGACAACATGTAATCATCGGAACCACATTTAGGGCTATAAGGGAAACTACGGGCAGCCTACTAATCACATAATTAAACACGATATTCATAGGATCAACACTTAGCGAATTTACCTAGTCACTAGGGTTTCAATTCGTGCTTACCCATGCGATTAAGCCCCAAGTCATCTCGTAATTAAACTCAAGCCATGCATTGATTAATTCAAACACCCTCAAGCATTCAAAACAGTCCACACAACATCCAAATGCAACAATCCCAACAATTTAATACAACAAGAGAAGCTACAATAATTTTTCTAAGCATATCACTAGGTGAAACCTACACTGCAATGGACTGTTTTCTCACAATCATTGAGACAAGCAAACAATCTCCAATTCCAGTGAACAAGATTTCAAATTAAAGCTTAAGGATTGAACTAAATTCAGAAACAAACCTTGCATCATTTGGAGTTCGGGTTCAAGAGTTATAGCCAAAACAGTGAGACTACGCAAAACTCTCCAGATTTGCCCACATTTCAATACTTGTCGTTTTTGAGGGCCTTAGGGTCAGATTTAGCCTTACTCTATTTCTGACAAAAATGTCCAGAACTGAAAAATATAACAGTACACCAAATTTCATGCATTTTTTATGTCATTTACTAAGTCAAAACTGGTTCGTTCTACAAGGTCAGTGAATCTGCCAAAACCTGCTTCATTTTTCCAGACTTTCCAGATTTGGTCACATTTTGATATTTTGCCATTTTGAGGACTTTAGAATCAAAATTAGCTTTGGCCTATTTCTACAAAAAATTCTCAGAACTGAAAAAACTAATCACCTACCAATTTTAACAGATTTTAAATGTCATTTACCTGGTCAAAATCACCCCGTACCAACAAGATAGAAGGCTGTCCCATATGCGATTTCATCTATCATCATATTCTAGCCAAATATCTTGCCATGCATGTTTATAAAAGCTCATGAACACACATATATCACAAGTACAAAGGTAAAAATAGACATTCAAAGGCATGCATGTGGTTTTCAAAAGCTTTTCAAGAAGTTTTAGCCCTCATCTTAGCAAGACAACAAAGAAGATGCATAGACTCTTGAGGATGCACAAGATTGACTCTTTTCCTTGCTTAGCCGAGAGACCACTTGATTTTCTCTAATTTCCTAGATTAGTAACCAAGTTCTTAGTAGGTGCATGTGGTTAGAACAAGAAGAAAATGAAATGGAAGCTAACAAACTCACCTAAGCCGAAATGGATGTGCTAAAGGCTTGCATGTGCATTTCTTTGCTCCTAGCTTTGCTTGGTCGAGCTCCTAAGTAGCTTGGAGGTCTTGAAGAGCCTTAGGATGAAGAAATTAGCTATGGAATCTACAAATTCGGCTAGGGCCGAGAGAGAAAGAGAGGAATTGAAAGAAAAATGAAAAGCTTTGATGGGTATTGATGCTTGTCGGCCTAGGGCCTTGTAAAATCAGAATTTTGTGTCTTCAAGAAGCATTTTTGAATTGTCTAGTATCGGCATGGAGTTTGTGTCGAGAATATGGAGCCTTGGGTAGAGTTTTGAGCCAATTTTTTTTATGCTTTGTGTCATAGTATGTCATAGAATGTTTAGGTAAAAATTTTGAAATTGAATTGCATGCACAAATGCAAGAGTTGGTCGGCCAAGGCAATGCAAAATTCTGAATTTTTGTCATCTTTTGAGCATTATTTAATTGTGTGTTTGGGATATGCAAAGAATAAGGAATAAAGAATAAAGAATATCTAGCTTTTTGTGAGATTTTGTCTTCTAGTGGGTTGAATTAGCAATTTAATATTAGTTAGTAGAATTTGTAGGATTAATTAATGATCTAGTGCTTCGTGTAAGATGCTTTCTTGATTAGCGTGAGGGCACGCTTTTCTAAGTTTAAGGCACGCACTACAAGATAAAGCACGAACTACGAGACGAATGCATGTTTCCCAAGTAAATGCACGCAACTCTAAATGAATGCACATAATTCAATGCAAGGCACACAAAACGAAACACGATTCTTGAACCTAGGTCAAGGCACGTAAATCTAGGTTAGGCACACGAAATGAGGTATCGCATACAAATCGAAGTCGGGCCTCACAGAAGTTGTCTTGACCAAGGTGCCGTGGGATTCAATAATAGAAATGTGAGGGATTAGGTTGTCATCCTTTTCGCGACTCACGACGTACGATCCGGGACGAAAAAACAGTGCAAAAGAAGAAAAATGTCCCAAAACTGATGAAAACATTTGATTTTGGTCTCTAAAAATAGCGCAGCTGTGCACGCTTGGTGCCCCCATCATAGAGCTCTGGGAGTGCTTTTAAACGATATGCTATGTGCCATGTACCTCCTTGCGGATCAAAAGTTATGGGCACCGAAGTGACGGAGACCTGGTCCCAAGCCCCACACCCTCGGTTTGTAGGCCCAACCTTTACTTGAGGCGAAGTTGTCTTGCCCAAGGTTCCATGGGATTCAGTAATAGAAATGTGATGGATCAGGTTGTCATCCTTTTCGCTGCTCACGACGTACGATTCGGGACTGAAAAACAGCGCAAAAGAAAAAAAGTGTCAAAAAACTGATGAAAATATTTGGTTTTGGTCTCCGAAAATAGTGCAGCCATGCGGGCTCGCTGAACCCGTTGTAGAGCTCTCGGAGAGCTTTCCAACGGTATGCTGTGCACTACGTAACTCCTTACGGATCAAAAGTTATGGGTACTAGAGCGACAGAGACCTAGTCTGAAGCCCCACGCCCTCGGTTTGTGAGCCCAGACTCTACTTGAGGTGAAGTTGTCTTGCCCAAGGTACCGTGGAATTTGGTAATAGAAATGTGATAGATTAGGTTGTCGACTTCGCGGAACACAACGTACGATCCGGGACGGAAAAATACCGCAAAAAAAGAAAAGTGTCCCAAAACTGATGAAAATGTTCAATTTTTGGCTCCGAAAAGAGGTGCAGCCGACCAGGCTTGCTGCCCCCGTTGTAGAGCTCTCGGAGAGCTTTCCAACGGTATGCTGCCCGCCGCTTAACGCCTTACGGATTAAAAGTTATGGGCACCGAAGTGACGGAGACCTAGTCCCAAACCACATGTCCTCGGTTTGCGGGCCCAGCCTCTACTTGAGGCGAAGTTGTCTTGCCCAAGGTGTCATGGGATTCAGTAATAGAAATGTGATGGATTAGGTTGTAGTCCTTTAAGTGGCTCACGACATACGATACGGGATTGAAAAACAGCGCAAAAGAAGAAAAGTGTCCGGAAACTGATGAAAATGTTCGATTTTAGTCTCCAAAAATAGAACAGTTGTGCAGGGTTGTTTCGCCCGTCGTAGAGCTCTCGGAGGGCTCTCCATCGGTATGCTGTGCGTCACGTAACTCCTTACGGATCAAAAGTTATGGGCACCGAAGCGTCGGAGACCTGGTCCCAAGCCCCACGCCCTCGGTTTGCTGGCCCAGCCACTACGTGAAGCGAAGTTGTCTTGCCCAAGGTGCCATGAGATTCGGTAATAGAAATGTGATGGATTAGGTTGTCGTCCTTTTCAAGGCTGACGACGTATGATCCGAGACAGAAAAATAGTGCAAAAGAAGAAAAATGTCCTGAAACAGATGAAAACGTTCGATTTTGGTCTCCAAAAGTAGGCGTAGTTGAGCAGGATTGCTGCCCCGACCGTAGAGCTCTCGGGGAAGTTTCCAACGGTATGCTGTGCACTGCGTAACTCCTTACGGATCAAAAGTTATGGGCACCAAAGCGACAGAGACCTGGTCTCAAGCCTTACGCCCTCAGTTTGCGGGCCCAGCCTCTACTTGTGGCGCAGTTGTTTTCCCCAAGATGATATGGGATTCAGTAATAGAAATGTAATTGATTAGGTGGTCCTTTTCACAGCTCACGACGTACGATCCGGGATGGAAAAATAGTGCAAAAGAATAAAAATATCCCGAAATAGATGAAAACATTCGAATTTGGTCTCCAAAAGTAGCGCAGCTGTGCATGCTTGCTATCCCCGTCGTAGAGCTCTCAGAGAGCTTTCCAACGGTATGCTGTGCGCCACATAACTCCTTACGGATCAAAAGTTATGGGCACCGAAGCGACGGAGACGTAGTCCCAAGCCCTACGCCCTCGGTTTGCAGGCACAGCCTCTACTTGAGGCAAAGTTGTCTTACCCAAGGTGTCATGGGATTCAGTAATATAAATGTAATTGATTAGGTTGTCGTTCTTTTCGCGGCTCACGACGTACGATCCGGGAAGAAAAAACAGCGCAAAAGAAAAAAAGTGTCCAAAAACTGATAAAAATGTTCGATTTTGGTCTCCAAAAATAGCACAGCTATGCAGGCTTGCAGCCCCCGTGTTTAAGCTCTCGGAGAGCTTTCCAACGGTATGCTATGCGCCGCTTAACTCCTTACGGATCAAAAGTTATGGGCATCGAAGCGACGGAGACATAGTCCCAAGCCCTACGCCCTCGGTTTGCTGGCCCAGCCTCTACATGAGGCGTAGTTGTCTTGCCCAAGGTTCTGTGGGATTCGGTAGTAAAAATGTGATGGATTAGGTTGTCGTACCTATCGCGGCTCACGACGTACAATCCGGGACGAAAAAATAGCGCAAAACAAGAAAAGTGTCCCAAAAATAATAAAAACATTCGATTTTGGTCTCTTAAAACAGATGCAGTTGAGCAGTCTTGCTGCCCCTATCGTAGAGCTCTCGGAGAGCTTTCCAACGGTATGCTTTGCGCCACGTAACTCCTTACATATCAAAAGTTATTGGAACCGGAGCGACCGAGACTTGGTCCCAAGCCCCACGCCCTCGGTTTGCAGGCCCAGCCTCTACATGAGGTGAAGTTGTCTTGCCCAAGGTGCCGTGGGATTCGGTAATAGAAATGTGATAGATTAGATTGTCATCCTTTTCGCGGCTCACGAAGTATGATCCGGGATGAAAAAAACAGCGCAAAAGAAGAAAAGTGTCCCGAAACTGATAAAAAATTTCAATTTTGGGTTCTGAAAATAGGCACAGCAGAGTAGGCTTGCTGCTCCCGTCGTAGAGCTCTTGGAGACCTTTCCAACGGTTTATTGTGCGCTGCATAACTCCTTACAAATCAAAAGTTATAGGCACCAGAGTGACGGAGACCTGGTCCCAAGCCCTACGCCCCACGCCCTCAGTTTGCGGGCCCAGCCTCTACTTGAGGCGAAGTTGTCTTGCCCAAGATACTATAGGATTCGGTAATAGAAATGTGATGGATTAGGTTGTCGTCCTTTTCGCAGCTCACGACGTAAGATCCGGGATAAAAAAATAGCGCAGAAGTAGAAAAGTGTCACGAAACTGATGAAAACATTCGATTTTGGTCTCCGAAAATAGGCACAGCCGTGCAAGCTTGCTGCCCCCATCGTTGAGCTCTCGGATAGCTTTCCAATGATATGCTGTGCGCCGCGTAACTCCTTAAGGATCAAAAGTTATGGGCACCGATGTGACTCCCAAGCCCTACGCCCTCGGCTTGCGGGCCCAGCCTCTGCATGAAGCGAAGTTGTCTGGCCCAAGGTGCCTTGGGATTCGGTAATAGAAATGTGATGGATTAGGTTGTCATTTTTTCGCGGCACATGACGTATGATCCGGGTCAAAAAAATAACGCAAAAGAAGAAAAATGTCCTGAAACTGATGAAAATGTTCGATTTTGTGCTTCAAAAATAGGCGCAGTGGAGCAGGCTTGTTACCCCCGTCGTAGAGTTCTTGAAGAGCTTTCCAACGGTTTGTTGTGCGCCGCATAACTCTTTACGGATCAAAAGTTATAGGCACCAGAGCGACGGAGACCTGGTCCCAAGCCCCATGCCCTCGGTTTGTAGGCCCATCCTCTACATGAGGTGAAGTTTCCTTGCACAAGGTGCAATGGGATTTGGTAATAGAAATGTGATGGATTAGGTTGTCATCTTTTTCGCCGCTCACGACGTACGATCCGAGATGAAAAAACACCGCAAAAGTAGAAAAGTGTCTGGAAATTGATGAAAACTATCGATTTTAGTCTCCAAAAATAGCGCAACCATGCATGCTTGCTGCCCACGTCGTAGAGCTCTCGGAGAGCTTTCCAACGGTATGCTGTGCATCGCGTAACTCCTTGCAGATCAAAAGTTATAGGCACCGAAGCGACAAAGACCTAGTCCAAAGCCCCGCGCCCTCGGTTTGCGGGCCCAGCCTCTACTTGAGGTGAAGTTGTCTTGCCCAAGATGCCGTGGGATTCGATAATCGAAATGTGATGGATTAGGTTGTCGTCCTTTTTGCGGCTCACGACGTACGATCCGGGACAAAAAAATAGCGCAACAGAAGAAAATGGTCTTGAAACTGATGAAAATGTTCAATTTTTGTCTTCGAAAATAGGTACAGCTAAGTAGGCTTGTTGCCCCCATCATGGAGCTATCAGAGGGCTTTCCAACGGTATGCTGTGCGCCGCGTAACTCCTTACGGATCAAAAGTTATGGGCACCGATGCGACGGAGACTTGGTCCCAAGCCCCACGCCCTCGGTTTGCGGGCCCAGCCTCTGCGTGAAGCGAAGTTGTCTTGCCCAAGGTGCCATGGGATTCGGTAATAGAAATGTGATGGATTAAGTTGTCGTCTTTTTCGCGGCACACGACGTACGATCCGAGATAGAAAAACAACGTAATAGAAGAAAAGTGTCCCGAAACTGATGAAAATGTTCAATTTTGGGCTCCAAAAATAGGCGAAGTGGAGAAGGCTTGCTACCCTCGTCGTAGAGCTCTCGGAGAGCTTTCCAACGGTTTGTTGTGTTCCTCGTAACTCCTTACGGATCAAAAGTTATGGGCACCGAAGCGACGGAGACTTGGTCCCAAGCCCCACGCCCTCGGTTTGATGGCCCAGCCTCTACGTGAAGCGAAGTTGTCTTGCCCAAGGTGTCATGGGATTCGGTAATAGAAATGTGATGGATTAGGTTGTCGTCCTTTTCAAGGCTCACGACGTACGATCCGGGAGGAAAAAACAGCGCAAAAGAAGAAAAGTGTCGTGAAATAGATGAAAACGTTCGATTTTGGTCTCCGAAAGTAGGCACAGCTGAGCAGGCTTGCAGCCCCGGCCGTAGAGCTCTCGGGGAGGTTTCCAACGGTATGCTGTGCATTGCATAACTCCTTACGGATCAAAAGTTATGGGCACTAAAGCGACGGAGACCTGGTCCTAAGCCCTACGCCCTCGGTTTGCGGGCCCAGCCTCTACTTGTGGCGCAGTTGTTTTGCCCAAGGTGCTATCGGATTCAGTAATAGAAATGTAATTGATTAGGTTGTCCTTTCGCGGCTCACGACGTACGATCTGGGATGGAAAAATAGCGCAACATAATAAAAGTATCCCGAAATAGATGAAAACATTCGAATTTGGTCTCCAAAAGTAACGCAGCTGTGCATGCTTGCTATCCCCATCGTAGAGCTCTCGGAGAGTTTTCCAACGGTATGCTGTGCGCCGCGTAACTCCTTACGGATCAAAAGTTATGGGCACCGAAGTGACGGAGACCTAGTCCCAAGCCCTACGCCCTCGGTTTGTAGGCCCAGCCTCTACTTGAGGTGAAGTTGTCTTGCCCAATGTGCCATGGGATTCAGTAATATAAATGTAATTGATTTGGTTGTCGTCCTTTTCGTGGCTTACGACGTACAATCCGGGACGAAAAAAAAGCACAAAAGAAAAAAAGTGTCCCAAAACTGATGAAAATGTTCGATTTTGGTCTCCAAAAATAGAGTAGCTATGTAGGCTTGCAGCCCCCGTCTTAGAGCTCTCGGAGAGCTTTCCAACGGTATGCTGTGCGCTGCCTAACTCTTTACGGATCAAAAGTTATGGGCAACGAAGTGACAGAGACCTAGTCCCAAGCCCTACGCCCTCAGTTTGCTGGCCCAGCCTCTACTTGAGGCGAAGTTGTCTTCCCCAAGGTGCCGTGGGATTTGGTAGTAAAAATGTGATGGATTAGGTTGTCGTCCTTTTTGGGGCTCACGACGTACGATCTGGGATGAAAAAATACCGCAAAACAAGAAAAGTGTCCCGAAAATGATGAAAGCGTTCGATTTTTGTCTCTTAAAACAGACGCAGTTGAGCAAACTTGATGCCCTTGTCGTAGAGCTCTCAGAGAGCCTTCCAACGGTATGATTTACGCGGCGTAACTCCTTATATATCAAAAATTATGGGCACCGGAGTGACCGAGACCTGGTCCCAAGCCCCACGCCCTCGGTTTGCAGGCCCAGCCTCTACATGAGGTGAAGTTGTCTTGCCCAAGGTGCCATGGGATTCGGTAATAGAAATGTGATAGATTAGGTTGTTGTCCTTTTTGCGGCTCACGACGTACGATCCGGGATAAAAAAATAGCGCAAAAGAAGAAAAGTGTCCCGAAACTGATAAAAACTTTCAATTTTGGGTTCTGAAAATAGGCACAGCTGAGCAAGCTTGCTGCCCCCGTTGTAGAGCTCTCGGAGACCTTTCCAATGGTTTATTGTGCGTCGCGTAACTCCTTACGAATCAAAAGTTACAGGCACCAGAGCGACGGAGACCTGGTCCCAAGCCCCACGCCCTCGGTTTGCGGGCCCAGCCTCTACTTGAGGCGATGTTGTCTTGCCCAAGATGCTATATGATTCGGTAATAGAAATGTGATGTATTAGGTTGTCGTCCTTTTCGCAGCTCACGACGTAAGATCCAAGATAAAAAAAATAGCGTAGAAGTAGAAAAGTGTCACGAAACTGATGAAAACACTCGATTTTGGTCCCGAAAAATAGGTGCAGCCATGCAAGCTTGCTGCCCCAATCGTAGAGCTCTCGGAGAGTTTTCCAACGGCATGTTGTGCGCCGCGTAACTCTGTACGGATCAAAAGTTATGGGCACCGATGCGACGGAGACCTGGTCTTAAGCCCCACGCTCTCGGCTTGCGGGCCTAGCCTCTGCGTGAAGCGAAGTTGTCTTGCCCAAGGTGACGTGGGATTCGGTAATAGAAATGTGATGGATTAGGTTGTCGTCTTTTTCGCAGCACACGACGTACGATCCGGGACAAAAAAACAAAGCAAAAGAAGAAAAGTATCCCGAAACAGATGAAAAAGTTCGATTTTGGGCTCCAAAAATAGGTGCAGTGGTGCAAGCTTGCTACCCCCGTCGTAGAGCTCTCGAAGAGCTTTCCAACGGTTTATTGTGCGCCGCGTAACTCTTTACGAATCAAAAGTTATGGGCACTGAAGTGAATGAGACCTGGTCCTAAGGCCTACGCCCTCGGTTTGCAGGCCTAGCCTCTACATGAGGCAAAGTTTTCTTGTACAAGGTTCCATGGGATTCGGTAATAGAAATGTGATGGATTAGGTTGTCGTCCTTTTCGCGGCTCACGGCGTACGATCCGGGACGAAAAAACAGCGCAAAAGTAGAAAAGTGTCCCGAAACTAATGAAAACGATTGATTTTGGTCTCTGAAAATAGCGCAGCCGTGCATGCTTGTTGTCCTCGTCGTAGAGCTCTCGGAGAGCTTTCCAACGGTGTGCTGTGCGTCGCGTAACTCCTTACGGATCAAAAGTTATGGGCACCGAAGCGACAGAGACCTGGTCCCAAGCCCCACGCCCTCAGTTTGCGAGCCCAGCCTCTAATTGAGGTGAAGTTGTCTTGCCCAAGATGCCATGGGATTCGATAATAGAAATGTGATGGATTAGATTGTCGTCCTTTTCGCCCCTCACGACGTACGATCTAGGACAAAAAAATAGCGCAACAGAAGAAAATAGTCCTGAAACGGATGAAAATGTTCGAATTTGGTCTTCGAAAATAGGCGCAGCTAAGCAGGCTTGCTGCCCCCATCGTAGAGCCCTCAGAGAACTTTTCAACGGTATGCCATGCGATGCGTAACTCCTTACGGATCAAAAGTTATGGGCACCGATGCGACGAAGACTTGGTCCCAAGCCCCACGCTCTCGGTTTGCGGGCCCAGCCTCTGCGTGAAGCGAAGTTGTCTTGCCTAAAATGCCATGGGATTCGGTAATAGAAATGTGATGGATTAGGTTGTCGTCTTTTTTGCGGCACACGATGTACGATCTGGGACAGAAAAACAACACAAAAAAAGAAAAGTTTCCCGAAACTGATGAAAATGTTCAATTTTGGGCTCCAAAAATAGGCGAAGTGGAGAAGGCTTGCTACCCTCGTCGTAGAGCTCTCGGAGAGCTTTCCAACGGTTTGTTGTGCTCCGCGTAACTCCTTACGGATCAAAAGTTATGGGCACCGGAGCGACAGAGACATAGTCCCAAGCCCCACGCCCTCGGTTTGCGGGCCCAGCCTCTATTTGAGGCCAAGTTGTCTTGCCCAAGGTGTCATGGGATTCGGTAATAAAAATGTGATGGATTAGGTTGTCGTCCTTTTCGCGGCTCACGACGTACGATCCAGGATGAAAAAATAGCGCAAAACAAGAAAAGTGTCCCGAAACGGATAAAAATGTTCAATTTTGGTCTCTTAAAACAGACGCAGTTGAGCAGTCTTGTTGCCCCTGTCGTAGAGCTCTCGGAGAGCTTTCCAACGGTATGCTTTGCGCTGCATAACTCCTTACATATCAAAAGTTATGGGCACTTGAGCGACGGAGACCTGGTCCCAAGCCCCACGCCCTCGGTTTGCAAGCCCAGCCTTTACATGAGGTGAAGTTGTCTTCCCCAAGGTGCCGTGGGATTTGATAATAGAAATGTGATGGATTAGATTGTCACCCTTTTCGCGGCTCACGACGTACGATCCGGGACGGAAAAACAGCGCAAAAGAAGAAAAGTGTCCCGAAACTGATGAAAACATTCAATTTTGGTTTCTGAAAAAAGGCACAACTGAACAAGCTTGCTGCCCCCGTTGTAGAGCTCTCGGAGACCTTTCTAACGGTTTGTTGTGCGCCGCGTAACTCTTTATGAATCAAAAGTTATAGGCACTAGAGCGACGAAGACCTGGTCTTAAACCCCACGCCCTCGGTTTGCGGGCCCAACCTCTACTTGAGGTGAAGTTGTCTTGCCCAAGATGCTATAGGATTCGGTAATAGAAATGTGGTGGATTAGGTTGTCGTCCTTTTCGCAGCTCACGATGTAAGATCCGGGATAAAAAATAGCGCAAAAGTAGAAAAGTGTCCCGAAACTGATGAAAATGTTTCTATTTTGGTCTCCGAAATTAGGTACAACCATGCAAGCTTGCTACGCCCATCATAGAGCTCTCGGAGAGCTTTCCAACGGTATGCTGTGCGTCGCGTAACTCCTTATGAATCAAAAGTTATGGCCACTGATGCGATGGAGACCTGGTCCCAAGCCCCACGCCCTCGGTTTGTGGGCCCAGCCTCTGCGTGAAGCGAAGTTATCTTGCCCAAGGTGCTGTGGGATTCGGTAATAGAAATGTGATGGATTAAGTTGTCGTCTTTTTTGCGACACACGACGTACGATCCGGGACAAAAAAACAATGCAAAAGAAGAAAAGTGTCCCAAAACTAATGAAAATGTTCGATTTTGTGCTCCAAAAATAGGCACAGTGGAGAAGGCTTGCTACCCCCATTGTACAGCTCTCAGAGAGCTTTCCAACGGTTTGTTGTGCGCCGCGTAACTCCTTACGGATCAAAAGTTAAGGGCACCGGAGCGACGGAGACCTGGTCCCAAGCCCCACGCCCTCGGTTTGCGGGCCTAGCCTCTACATGAGGCGAAGTTTTCTTGCACAAGGTGCCGTGGAATTAGGTAATAGAAATGTGATGGATTAGGTTGTCGTCCTTTTCGCGGCTCACGAAGTACGATCTGGGACGAAAAAATAGCTCAAAAGTAAAAAGTGTCCCGAAATGGATGAAAATGATCGATTTTGATCTCCGAAAATTGCGCAGCCTTGTAGGCTTTCTTGCCACCGTTGTAGAGCTCTCAGAGAGCTTTCCAACGGTATGCTGTGCGCCGCGTAACTCCTTACGGATCAAAAGTTATGAGCACCGAAGCGACGGAGACCTCGTTCCATGCCCCACGCCCTCGGTTTACGGGCCCAGCCTCTACTTGAGGTGAAGTTGTCTTGCCCAAGATGCAGTGTGATTCGATAATAGAAATATGATAGATTAGGTTGTCGTCCTTTTCGCAGCTCACGACGTACTATCCGGGACAAAAAAATAGCGCAACAGAAGAAAATGGTCCTGAAACTGAGAAAACTGTTAGATTTTGGTCACCGAAAATAGGCGCAGCTAAGCAGGCTTGCTGCCACCATCGTAGAGCCCTCGGAGAGCTTTCCAACGGTATGTTGTGCGCAACGTAACTCTTTATGGATCAAAAGTTATGGGCACCGATGTGACGGAGACCTAGTCCCAAGCCCCACGCCCTCTGTTTGCGGGCCCAGCCTCTGCGTGAAGCGAAGTTGTCTTGCCCAAGGTGCCGTGGGATTCGGTAATAGAAATGTGATGGATTAGGTTGTCGTCTTTTTCGCGGCACACGACGTACGAACCGGGTCAGAAAAACAACGCAAAAGAAGAAAAGTGTCCCGAAACTGATGAAAATGTTCAATTTTGGGCTCCAAAAATAGGCGAAGTGGAGCAGGCTTGTACCCCCATCGTAGAGCTCTCGGAGAGCTTTCCAATGGTTTGTTGTGCTCTGCGTAACTCCTTACGGATCAAAAGTTATGGGCACCGATGTGACGGAGACCTGGTCCCAAGCCCCACGCCCTCGGTTTGCGGGCCCAACCTCTACATGAGGCGAAGTTTTCTTGCCCAAGGTGCCGTGGGATTTGGTAATAGAAATTTGATGGATTAGGTTGTCGTCCTTTTCGTGGCTCACGACGTACGATCCGGGACGGAAAAACAGTGCAAAAGAAGAAAAGTGTCCTAAAGCTGATGAAAATGTTTGATTTTGGTCTCTGAAAATAGTCGCAGCTGAGCAGGTACGCTGCCCCCGAGAGCTTTCCAACGGTATTCTGTTCACCGCGTAACTCTATACGGATCAAAAGTTATGGGCACCGAAGCGATGGAGACATGGTCCCAAGCCCCATGCCCTCGGTTTGCGGGCCCAGCCTCTACGTGAAGCGAAGTTGTCTTGCCTAAGGTGCCGTGGGATTCGGTAATAGAAATGTGATGGATAAGGTTGTTGTCCTTTTCGCAGCTCACGGCGTATGATACGGGACAGTAAAATAGGGCAAAAGAAGATAAGTGTCCCGAAATTGATGAAAATGTTTGATTTTGGGCTCCGAAAAATAGGCGCAGCTGAGCAAGCTTGCCGCCCCCGTCGTAGAGCTCTCAGAGAGCTTTCCAACAATTGTTGTGCGCTGCGTACCTCTTTATGGATCAAAAGTTATGGGAACCGAAGCGACAGAGACTTGGTCCCAAGCCCTACACCCTCGGTTTGCGGGCCCAATCTCTACGTGAAGCGAAGTTGTCTTGCCTAAGGTGCCGTGGGATTCAGAAATAGAAATGTGATGGATTAGGTTGTCATCCTTTCCGCGGCTCACGACGTACGATCCGGGACGGAAAAACAGCGATAAAAAAGAAAAGTTTCCCGAAACTGATGAAAATGTTCAATTTTTGGCTCCAAAAATAGGCGCAACCAAACAGGCTTTCTACCTCCGTCCTAGAGTTCTCAGAGAGCTTTCCAACGGTATGCTGTACGCTGCTTAACGCCTTACGGATCAAAAGTTATGGGCACCGAAGTGACGGAGACCTGGTCCCAAGCCCTACACCCTCAGTTTGTGGGCCCAGTCTCTACTTGAGGCGAAGTTGTCTTGCCCAAGGTGCCTTGGGATTCAGTAATAGAAATGTGAAGAATTAGGTTGTCGTCCTTTTCTCGGCTACGACGTACGATCCGCGACAAAAAAATAGAGCAAAAGTAGAAAAGTGTCCCGAAATTGATGAAAATGATCGACTTTGGTCTCCGAAAATAGTGCAGCCGTCCAGGCTAGATGCCCCCGTCGTAGAGCTCTCGGAGAACTTTCCAACGGTATGCTGTACGCCGCGTAACTCCTTACGGATCGAAAGTTATGGGCACCGAAGCGACAGAGACCTGGTCCTAAGCCCCACGCCCTCGGTTTGCGGGCCCAGCCTCTACTTGAGGTGAAGTTGTCTTGCCCAAGATGCCGTGGGATTCGATAATAGAAATGTGATGGATTAGGTTGTCGTCCTTTTCGCGGCTAACGACGTACGATCTAGGACAAAAAAATAGCGCAACAGAAGAAAATGGTCCCGAAAATGATGAAAATGTTCGATTTTGGTATACGAAAACAGGCGCAGCTAAGCAAGCCTACTGTGAGGCCCAACCTCAATTTGCGTGCGATACCTCGTTTTGTGTGCCCTAACCTAGATTTGCGTGCCTTGACCTAGGTTTAAGAATTGTGTTTCGTTTTGTGTGCCTTGTATTGAATTACGTGCATTCATTTAGGGTTGCGTGCAATTACTTGGAAAATGTGCATTCGTCTCGTAGTTCGTGCCTTATCTCGTAGTGCGTACCCAAAACCTAGGAAAGCGTGCCCTCACGCTAATCAAGAAAGCATCTTGCACGAAGCACTAAATCATTAATTAATCCTACAAACTCCACTAACTAATATTAAATTGCTAATTCAACCTACTAGAAGACAAAATCTCACAAAAAGCTAGACATTCTTTATTCCTTATTCCTTATTCTTTGCATATCCCAAAAACACAATTAAAATATTGTTCAACCAAGACAAAAAATTCAGATTCTTGCAATGCCTTGGCCGACCACCTTGTGTGCATTTGTGCTTGCTTGCACAATTCAAAATTAAATCTAGACATCCTATGACATTCTATGACACAAGCAATAGAAAAAAAAAGGCTCAAAAACCCTCCCCAATGCACCATTCTCGACCCATTCTCTTGCCCATGCTAGGATGTTTCAAATTATGCTTCTTGAAGACACAAAAATCTGAATTTTACATGCTCAAGGCCGACACAAGCATCAATACCCATCAAGCTTCATTTTTTTTCATTCTTTCTCTCTTTATCTCATTCTTCTCTCCCTCTCTCATTTATTCTCTCTCACTCTCTCGGCCTTGGCTGAGTTTCTACACTCCGTAGCTTAACTTCATCACTCAATGGTTCATCAAGACATGCAAGAAGCTTAGGAGCTCGACCAAGCAAAACTAGGAGCAAAGAAGCACGCATGCAAGCCTTTAGCACCTCTATTTCGGCTTAGGTGAGTTTGTTAGCTTCCATTTATTTTCTTCTTGTTCTAACCACATGCACCTACTAAGAACTTGGTTACTAAGCTAGGAAATTAGAGAAATCCCAAGTTGTCTCTCGGCTAAGCAAGGAAAAAGATCAACTTTGGGCTTCACCAAGAGTTTGTGCATCTTCTTTGTTGTCTTGCTAAGGTGAGGGATAAAACTTCTTGAAAATCTTTCAAAAAACCACATGCATGCCCTTAAATGTCTATCTTTACTTCTGTACTTGAGATATATGTGTGTTCATGAGCTTTTATAAACATGCATGGCAAGATATTTGGCTAGAATGTGATGATAGATGAAATCGTGTATGTGACAGCCTTATGTCTTGAAATGTTGGCTAGAATGTGATGATAGATGAAATCGTGTATGAAATCTGACCCTAAGGCCCTCAAAAACAACAAGTATTGAAATGTGTGCAAATTTGGATAGTTTTGTGTAGTCTCACTGTTTTCGCTATAACTCTTGAACCCGAACTCCAAGTGATGTGAGGTTTGTTTTTGAATTTAGTTCACTCCTTAAGCTTTAATTTGACATCTTGTTCACTGGAATTGGAGATTGTTTGCTTGTCTTAATGATTGTGAGAAAACAGTCCATTGCAGTGAGGGTTTTACCTATTGATATGCTTAGAAAAATTAGTGTAGCTTCCCTTGTTGTATTAAATGCTTGGGATTGTGGCATTTGGATGTTGTGTGGACTGTTTTGAATGCTTGAGGCTGTTTGAATTAATCAATGCATGGCTTGAGCTTCATTACGAGATGACTTGGGGCTTAATCGCACGGGTAAACACGAATTGAAACCCTAGTAACTAGGTAAACTCGCTAAGTGTTGATCCTATGGATATTGTGTTTGATTATGTATTTAGTACGCTGCCCGTTTAATGTTCATATAACTCCATGTGCTTTTCAAGTGAATTTACTTGTCATATCATGCCTCGCGTGTTTAACTGTCAATGTGCAATCTTATGACTGCTCGGAGGCAACCTACTTTGTTGTCCTCCAAATGTGATATATTAAATGTCATAAATGTGCATTGCATATAATCAAACGAGACTTCAAGATAACTGGTAGGAATTTCGATTGGGTATAAATAGTAATCTTAGTTAGAAACGAAATTGAGATTGGAAATTTGAGGCGTTTAGAGAATTAGGTCAAACTAAAGAGCCCAATTACAACCGTTATGCTGCCGATTTTCCAGAGAATTTGTGGAGTTTAGGCTAAAACGTTAAGTGTTAAAACCCTCTTGAACGATTAAGTACGTGATATGACTTGAATGTTTAGATCACACCCTAGTCTAACCTTCACAGGTCGGGTTGGGGCGTGACACCCTATAGAAGAATGGTATCAGAGCTTAGATTGCTTAAGCCGGGTTTAACTCTCGGACCATGGGTAGAAGCCCTAAGATTATTAGGATGACTTGTTTATGTGTTGATGAGTGATAATTGTGCCTTCTATGTTCTATGTGCTTATGTGATTAACATGTCTTAACTGTTTCTATAATTGTGTATCTATATGAAATTATATGTTGCATATCTTATGCATCGAATTTTTGTTTGTCGTATTTCAATAAATTGTGCATAGTAATCTGTGCCTATAGATGGCTGGCCCTAGTACCCGTACTACTAATAGGAGCGGTGAGCCCCAAGAGACCGGAGATGCTTACCAAACTAATCCCGGCATGACTAAGTTTAATATGATGGTGAATGCCATGGATCACGTGTCGCGAGTGACGGAACGTCAAGATGCACATGAAGCTAACAACAACAACAACAGGAATAATGGTAACCATGGGAGACATAGTAGAATGAGGGAGTTCCTTGACTTTCGCCCGTCCAAATTTCATGGGGAAGCTGATGATGAAAAAGCAGAGGCTTGGCTGTCTGAGATCGAGAGGATTTTCAGGCCACTTGACTATACTGATGAAGAAAAGGTGTAGTTCGCTGTGTTTCTGTTGCATGGGGATGCTGAGCATTGGTGGCACACTGTGGAGGCACTTTGGGAAACTGATCATGCACCTCGCTTGTGGGGTAATTTCGTTAAGGCATTCAAAGAGAAATATGTACCTGCAGTTTCCAAGCAGAGGCGAATTGAGGAATTCATGCACCTGAACCAGGGTAACATGACGGTGGCCCAGTACGAGGCTCGTTTTGACAGACTGTCCCGCTATGCTCAATACATGGTCAGTACCCCTGAGGCGAAGATGTGGAAATTTACGATTGGATTGAGGCCAGAGATTCAGGACCAGTTGGCTTCGCATGACTTCGATACCTATTCTGCTCTCCTTGCTGCTGCTTCCCGAGTTGAGAAGAGGAAACTTGATAGAGCCGGTTCAAGTCAGCCAAACAAGAAACCATACCAGCCTCCAGGTCAACAGAGGAAATTCCAGAGTCAGAGTCGTGGTCAGGGCCAGAGCCAGAATAGATCAGCTAATAACCGTGGCCCGACTAAAGGGCCATCAGCCTCTTCCACCCGCAAATCCACAGGTAGTTCACCTGCTACTCAGTTTATCAACTGTTCTTACTGTGACAAGAAAGGTCATACCGAGGCCCAGTGTTGGAAGAAGTCAGGACGATGTGTGCGGTGTGGCAGTGATCAGCATCAGATCAAGGATTGCCCTAAATGGCAAGCAGGACAAAATCAGGTTAAACCAGCTGGTAGAGGCAAGACTCTAGTTCCTAGAGTTTAGGCTCGAGCTTATGCTATAGAGTGCGAGGAGCTTCCAGAGGAGACCGCTGTTGTTGAAGTCACATTCTTCATACTGAATCAACCTGTTATGGTGCTAATTGATCCAGGTGCTACTCATTCATTTATTACTCCCTTATGTGTGCAACGTGTGAAACTGGGAGTTGTATGTTTGCCTTACGAAGTAGAAGTTGGTACTCCAATGGGTTCTAAACTTGTTACTAGCTCAGCTTGTAAGGCATGTAAAATCCAAATTAAAGATAGGGAATTCTCCGCCAATCTCATTGTATTACCCTTTCGAGACTATGAGGTCATCTTAGGGATGGACTGGTTGGCAAAGCATCATGCCCAACCAGATTGCCGGATGAAGATTGTAACATTCCGGATACCTGGTCAACCAATATTGGAAATCATGGGTCGAAGAGACTTCACTGGGAGTTCCATCATTTCATCTACGAAAGCAGTGAAGTCCTTGAGGAAAGGGTGTAATGGATACTTAGCTTACCTCATCAACAAGCCGTCGGACAAAGTTAAGTTGGAGGAGATGCCAATGATTAAAGATTATGCAGATATGTTTCCAGAAGAATTGCCCGGTTTACCCCCAAATCGGGAGATCGAGTTTATTATAGAATTACTGCCTAGCACCCAGCCGATATCTAAAGCTCTCTATCATATGGCATCAGCCGAGCTACAAGAATTGAAGGACCAATTGCAAGGATTGTTGAAGAAGGGGTTTGTTCAACCAAGTTCTTCTCCATGGGGTACACCAGTCCTATTTGTAAAGAAGAAAGACGGAACGCTGAGGCTATGCATCTACTACGGAGGATTGAACCAAGTGACCGTCAAGAATAAATACCCACTTCCACTGATCGACGAGTTATTTGATCAACTTCAAGGAGCCAAAGTGTATTCAAAGCTCGACTTGAGAAAAGGGTACTATCAGTTACGGATCAAAAAGGAGGATGTGCCTAAAACGGCTTTTAGGACGAGATATAGGCATTATGAATATGTGGTGATGCCATTTGGACTAACTAATGCCCCTGCAGCTTTTATGGACTTGATGCACAGGGTGTTTCAACCCTACTTGGACCAATTTGTGGTGATCTTCATTGATGATATTTTGGTATACTCGAAATCCGAGGCTGAGCATGAGCAACATCTGCGGTTGGTACTGCAGAAACTTCGAGAGCATCAATTGTATGCAAAGTTTAGCAAGTGCGAGTTTTGGTTGTGGCAGATTGCATTTTTGGGGCACATCATATCCCAAGAGGGAATAGCAGTGGATCCAGCAAAGATAGAAGCAGTGATGTCTTGGAAGAAGCCGGAAAATGTTACGGAAGTTCGGAGTTTTCTTGGTCTAGCCGACTATTATCGGAGGTTCGTGAAGGATTTCTCAAAGATCGCAGGACCGCTTACAAAGCTCACTCAAAAGAAAATGAAGTTCATGTGGGATGACAAGTGTGAGAACAACTTCCAAGAATTGAAGAAAAGATTGACTACCACACCCGTTCTTGCATTGCCTGAAGGGAGTCAAGGTTTTGTAATTTATAGCGATGCTTCGATGGAAGGATTGGGTTATGTGTTGATGCAAATTGGTAGAGTGATTGCGTATGCTTCTAGGAAACCGAAGCCGTATGAATTGAACTACCCGACGCATGATTTAGAGTTAGCGACTATTGTGTTTGCACTCAAGAAATGGAGGCACTATCTGTGGGGTAACAAGTTCGAGGTATTTACTGATCACAAGAGCTTGAAATACTTGTTCTCACAAAAAGAGTTGAACATGAGGCAAAGAAGGTGGATGGAGCTTTTGGATGATTATAATTGCACAATCAATTATGTGCCCGGTAAAGTGAATGTAGTTGCAGATGCCTTAAGTCGGAAAGCAAGCATGGCAAACCTGGAAGTTAAGGTGCAGGAGTTGTTGGAGGAAGCATTTTTGTGGAAACCACAATTGACTCAAAAAGGGTTACTTTTTGGTCCTACACAAGCTCAATCGACCTTGTTGTCTGAATTACGAGAGGCTCAATAGAAGGACCAGCAGTTTCAGAAGATTAAAAAAGGCAATGCAGATTTCAAGTTTCATGATGATGGTATTTGGAGGTTTAGGAATCAGATTTGTGTTCCTAATGAGCCAGAGCTGAAAAAGAAGATTCTTGAACAAGCCCATAATTCAAGATACACTATTCACCCCGGTGGAACAAAGATGTACTGGGATTTGAAGCAATACTATTGGTAGAATAACATGAAGAGAGAGATTGCGGAGTTTGTGGCACGGTGTTTGACTTGCCAGAGAGTCAAAGCAGAACATCAACGACCAGCAGGTTTACTACAGCCATTGGAGATTCCTCAATGGAAATAGGAACATATAACTATGGATTTTGTTATGGACCTACCCAGGTCACAAAAAGGTCATGACGCTGTTTAGGTCATAGTGGATAGATTGACTAAGTCAGTGCACTTCTTACCGATGAACAAGAAGGATAGTCCTGAGAAGTTGGGAGATATGTATGTGGTGGAGATTGTAAGATTGCACGGGATGCCTGTGAGTATTATATCGGATAGAGACCCTCGTTTCACTTCCCTATTTTGGAAGAGATTGTAAGAAGCTTTGGGAACAAAGTTGAGTTTCAGCACCGCTTATCACCCTCAGACTGATGGACAATCTGAGAGAACTATTCAGATTCTGGAGGATATGCTAAGGGCGTGTGTTTTAGACTTCGGGAAAGGTTGGGAGAAATACCTGTCTTTAGCGGAGTTCGCTTATAATAATAGTTATCAGGCCACTATCGGGATGGCCCCATTTGAGGCATTGTATGGACGAAAGTGTCGATCTCCAATTTACTGGGATGAAGTAGGTGAGATTAAAACTTTTGACCCGACCCTTCTACCATAACTTATGAAGACTGTTGATAACATCCACCTCATCCGGAAACAGATGCTTACCGCCCAGAGTAGGCAGAAGAGTTACGCAAACCGACGGAGACGGAGTCTAGAGTTTGAGATCGACGACAAGGTGTTCTTGAAGATATCACCCCGGAGGGGACTGATTAAACACGACAAGGGTGGAAAGTTGAGCCCGAGGTTTGTAGGACCATTTGAGATAATTGAAAAGGTTGGCAAGTTGGCGTATCGCCTAGCACTACCCCAAAACCTTTCCAATATTCACGACGTCTTTCATGTTTCAATGCTACGAAAGTATCACCCTGATCCATCGCATATCTTGGAGCCAGAGCCATTGCAGCTTCGGGAGAACTTGTCTTATGAAGAGAAGCCTATTCGGATCCTAGACTAGCAAGATTGGGAGTTGCACAACAAATCTATACCGATGGTGAAAGTGTTGTGGGATCATCATGGAGTTGAAGAAGCAACGTGGGAAAGGCGAGACCAGATGGAGCAACAATATCCAGCTTTATTTCAAAGGTAATATTGAATTTTGGGACGAAATTCCTTTAAGGAGGGGAGGATGTGAGGCCCGACCACGACTTGCGTGCGATACCTCGTTTCGTGTGTCCTAACCTAGATTTGCGTGCCTTGACCTAGGTTTAAGAATTGTGTTTCATTTTGTGTGCCTTGTATTGAATTACGTGCATTCATTTAGGGTTGCGTGCAATTACTTGGGAAACGTGCATTCGTCTCGTAGTTTGTGCCTTACCTCGTAGTGCGTGCCCAAAACCTAGGAAAGCGTGCCCTCATGCTAATCAAGAAAGCATGTTACACAAAGCACTAAATCATTAATTAATCCTACAAACTCCACTAACTAATATTAAATTGCTAATTCAACCTACTAGAAGACAAAATCTCACAAAAAGCTAGACATTCTTTATTCCTTATTCCTTATTCTTTGCATATCCCAAAAACACAACTAAAATATTGCTCAACCAAGACAAAAAATTCAAATTCTTGCAATGCCTTGGCCGACCACCTTGTGTGCATTTGTGCTTGCTTGCATAATTCAAAATTAAATCTAGACATCCTATGACATTCTATGACACAAGCAATAGAAAAAAAAAAGGCTCAAAAACCCTCCCCAATGCACCATTCTCGACCCATTCTCTTGCCCATGCTAGGATGTTTCAAATTATGCTTCTTGAAGACACAAAAATCTGAATTTTACATGCTCAAGCCCGACACAAGCATCAATATCCATCAAGCTTCATTTTTTTTTTCATTCTTTCTCTCTTTCTCTCATTCTTCTCTCCCTCTCTCATTTCTTCTCTCTCTCTCTCGGCCTTGGCTGAGTTTCTACACTCCATAGCTTAACTTCATCACTCAATGGTCCATCAAGACATGCAAGAAGCTTAGGAGCTCGACCAAGCAAAACTAGGAGCAAAGAAGCAAGCATGCAAGCCTTTAGCACCTCCATTTCGGCTTAGGTGAGTTTGTTAGCTTCCATTTATTTTCTTCTTGTTCTAACCACGTGCACCTACTAAGAACTTGGTTACTAAGCTAGGAAATTAGAGAAATCCCAAGTTGTCTCTCGGCTAAGCAAGGAAAAAGATCAACTTTGTGCTTCACCAAGAGTTTGTGCATCTTCTTTGTTGTCTTGCTAAGGTGAGGGATAAAACTTCTTGAAAATCTTTCAAAAAACCACATGCATGCCCTTAAATGTCTATCTTTACTTCTGTACTTGAGATATATGTGTGTTCATGAGCTTTTATAAACATGCATGGCAAGATATTTGGCTAGAATGTGATGATAGATGAAATCGTGTATGTGACAGCCTTCTGTCTTGTTGGTGCGAGGTGATTATGACTAGGTAAATGATGTTGGAAATGTGTGAAAATTAGTAGTTAACTAGTTTTTCCAGTTATGAACACTTTTCGCAGAAATAGGCCAAAGCTAATTTTGACTCTAAGGTCCTCAAAATGGACCAATATCAAAATGTGTCCAAATCTGGAAAGTCTGGAAAAATGAAGCAGGTTTTGGCAGATTCACTGAGCTTGTAGAACGAACCAGTTTTTACTTAGTAAATGATATCAAAAATGCATGAAATTTGGTGTGCAGCTATATTTTTCAGTTCTGGACATTTTTGTCAGAAATGGACTAAGGCTAAATCTGACCCTAAGGCTTTCAAAAACGACAAGTATTGAAATGTGTGCAAATTTGGACAGTTTTGTGTAGTCTCACTGTTTTGGCTATAACTCTTGAACCCGAACTCCAAATGATGCGACGTTTGTTTTGGAATTTAGTTCACTCCTTAAGATTTAATTTGACATCTTGTTCACTGGAATTGGAGATTTTTTGCTTGTCTTAATGATTGTGAGAAAACAGTCCATTGCAGTGAGGGTTTAACCTATTGATATGCTTAGAAAAATTAATGTAGCTTCCCTTGTTGTATTAAATGCTTGGGATTGTGGCATTTGGATGTTGTGTGGACTGTTTTAAATGCTTGAGGGTGTTTGAATTAATCAATGCATGGCTTGAGATTAATTACGAGATGACTTGGGGCTTAATCGCATGGGTAAACACGAATTGAAACCCTAGCAACTAGGTCAACTCGCTAAGTGTTGATCCTATGGATATTGTGTTTGATTATGTGTTTAGTAGGCTGCCCATTTAATGTTCTTATAACTCCATGTGTTTTTCAAGTGAATTTACTTGTCATATCGTGCCTCGCGTGTTTAACTGTCAATGTGCAATCTTATGACTGCTCAGAGGCAACCTACTTTGTTGTCCTCCAAATGTGATATATTAAATGTCATAAATGTGCATTGCATATAAGGTTGCAACCTTTCATTCTGGCGTGGTAGTGTTCATGCACACCAGGCGGCATCGGGCTTGCCGGTGCAACCGTGACTACCATTGTCCAACTCCCTCTCTCGCTTGAAGGCTAGACTTCCTCGGAGAGTTGGGTCGTAGGATTTCGGGGTACATCCGCAGTACACCCATTTGGCGTGATAAGGGGATGATTTGAAGTCGGCCGCAACAACTGATACTGGAATTGAACTGAGAGCAAAAGCTCACCGTATCCTTTTCACTATGTGTACAAGTACTCTCGCTTGGTTCCTAGAGGACCTCGGGGAGGAAAGACAGGTAATTGTGTTCCTTTACTTTTATATTACGTTTTGTACTTACTTGTGATATATTCATGCTCGCAAAAAGGGTTTTCCTAAGTTGAACCGGAAAATGAGTTTCAAAACTTATTTCTTGTTCCCCCTCGCTGAGTTCATAAGGACTCACCCTCTTTTATCATCTCAGGTGAAGAAGACCAAGAACAGGTACACGAGGATGACGTGCCTAATGATGATTCCTTGGAATGATTGCTTGCCCTACGTGCCTTGCTTGACTATGGCCATTATGTGAACAATATGTTGCTTGAAGACTATTTCATTTCTTATTTTGCTTGTTGTTGTTTTGTAAACGACCCCCGTTGTAATTTGGGGTCTAATTTTAGCTTGTACTGATCATAACTAGATAGACACTACTATGGTCGTTTTTCTATCGTTATTGGCTAGTATCTATCATAGGGTTATGAAGTATCAGGTAAGGATTAAGTAAAATGAACCCATCCAATTTAAAGCAGGTACTTATTGTTAAGCTAAGATCAACAAGTACTTTTGTAACAAGGATTAACAAACAAACGAGACATAGTATCATGCTAGGTTATTAATCAAACGAGACTTCGAGATAACAGGTAGGCATTTCGATTGGTTATAAATAGTAATCTTAGTTAGAAACGAAATTGAAATTGGAAATTTTGAGGCGTTTAGAGAATTAGGTAAAACTAAATAGCCCAATTATAGCCGTTATGCTGCCAGTTTTCTGGAGAATTTGTGGAGTTTAGGCTAAAACGTTAAGTGTTAAAATCCTCTTGAACGATTAAGTACGTGATATGACTTGAATGTTTAGATCACACCCTAGTCTAACTGTCACAGGTCGGGTTGGGGCATGACACTTGATGCCCCTGTCTTAGAGCTCTCGGAGAACTTTCCAATGGTATACTGTGCGCCGCGTAACTCCTTACGAATCAAAAGTTATGGGCACTGGAGCGACGGATACCTGGTCCTAAGCCCCACACCCTCGGTTTTTGGACCCAGCCTCTACTTGAGGTGAATTTTTCTTGCACAAGGTGCCATGGGATTCGGTAATAGAAATGTGATGGATTAGGTTGTCGTCCTTTTCGCGGCTCACGACGTACGATCCGAGATGAAAAAATAGCGCAAAAGAAGAAAAGTGACATGAAACTGATGAAAACGTTCGATTTTGGTCTTCAAAAATAGTGCAGCCGTATTGCTGCCTCCGTCGTAGAGCGATCGAAGAGCTTTCCAACAGTATGTTGTGTGCCGCGTAACTCCTTACGGATCAAAAGTTATGGGCACCGAAGCGACGAAGACCCAGTCCCAAGCCCTACGCCCTCGGTTTGCCGGCCCAGCCTCTACTTGAGGCGAAGTTGTCTTGCCCAAGGTACCATGGGATTCAGAAATAAAAATGTGATGGATTAGGTTGTCGTCCTTTTCGCGGCTCACGACGTACGATCCGGGACAAAAAAACATCGCAAAAGAAGAAAAGTGTCCCAAAACTGATGAAAACGTTCGATTTTGGTATTGAAAAATAGCGTAGCCATGCAGGCTTGCTGCCCTTGTCGTAGAGTTCTCGGAGAGCTTTCCAACGGTATGTTATGCGCATCGTAACTCACGGATCAAAAGTTATGGGCACCGAAGCGACGGAGACCTGGTCCCAAGCCCCATGCCCTCGGTTTGCGGGCCCAGCCTCTACTTGAGGCGAAGTTGTCTTGCCCAAGGTGCCGTGGGATTCGTTAACAGAAATGTGATGGAATAGGTTGTCATCTTTTTTGTGGCTCATGATGTACGATCCGGGATGAAAATATAGCGCAAAAGAAGAAAATGGTCCCGAAACTGATGAAAATGTTAGATTTTGGCTTCGAAAATAGGCACAACCATGCAAGCTTGCTACCCCTGTCGTAGAGCTCTCGGAGAGCTTTCCAACGGTGTGTTGTGCGCCGCGTAACTCCTTACGGATCAAAAGTTATGGGCACCGAAGCAATAAAGACCTGGTCCCAAGCCCTACGCCCTTGGTTTATGGGCCCAGCCTCTACGTGAAGCTAAGTTGTCTTGCCCAAGGTGCCATGGGATTTGGTAACATAAATGTGATGGATTAGGTTGTCGTTCTTTTTGCGGCTCACGACGTACGATCCGGGATGGAAAAACAGCGCAAAAGAAGAAAAGTGTCCCGAAACTGATGAAAATGTTCGATTTTGGTCTCTGAAAATAGGCGCAGCCGTGTAGGCTTGCTACCCACGTCGTAGAGCTTTCCAACGGTATGCTGTGTGCCGCATAACTCCTTACGGATCAAAAGTTCTGGGCACCGGAGCGACGGAGACCTAGTCCCAAGCCCCACGCGGTCGGTTGCGGGCCTAGCCTCTACTTGAGGCGAAGTTGGTTGCCCAAGGTGCCGTTGGATTCGGTAATAGAAATATGATGGATTAGTTTGTCCTCCTTTTTGCGGCTCACGACGTACGATCCGGGACGAAAAAATAGCACAAAAGAAGAAAAATATCCTAAAACTGATGAAAACATTCGATTTTGGTCTCCGAAAATAGCGCTACCTTGCATGCTTGCTGCCCCCGTCGTAGAGCTCTCGAATAGCTTTCAAACGGTATGCTATGCGCCGCGTAACTCCTTATGTATCAAAAGTTATGGGCACCGAAGCGACGGAGACCTGGTCACAAGCCTCACGCACTCGGTTTGCGGGCCCAACTTCTACTTGAGGCGAAGTTGTCTTGCCCAGGGTGCCGTGGGATTCGGTAATAGAAATGTGAAGGATTATGTGAGGCCCGACCTCGATTTACGTGCGATACCTCATTTCGTGTGCCCTAACCTAGATTTGCGTGCCTTGACCTAGATTTAAGAGTCATGTTTCGTTTTGTGTGCCTTGCATTGAATTACGTGCATACATTTAGGGTTGTGTGCATTTACTTAGGAATAGTACATTCATCTCATAGTTTATGCATTACCTCGTAGTGCGTGCCTTAGACTTACGAAAGCGTGCCCGTACGCTAATCAAGAAAGCATCTTACACGAAGCACTAAATCATTAATTAATCCTACAAACTCCACTAACTAATATTAAAATGCTAAGTCAACTCACTAGAAGACGAAATCTCACAAAAAGCTAGACATTCTTATTATTTATTCCTTATTCTTTTGCACATCCCGAAAACACAATTAAATAATGCTCAAAACATGACAAAAATTCAGAATTTTGCAAGCCTTGGCCGACCACTTTCTTGCATTTGTGCTTGCTTTGCATAATTCAAAATTAAATCTAGACATCCTATGACAAGCTCATGACACAAAGCATAAAAAAATGACTCAAAAACCCTACCCAATGCACCATATTCTTGACACAATCAAATGCCCATGCTAGGATGATTCAAATTATGCTCCTTGAAGACACAAATTCAGAATTTTCAAGGCCCTAGGCCGACACAAGCATCAAACCCTTCAAAGCTTTCATTCTTTCTCACATTTTCTCATTTTTCTCTCACTCTCTCATTTCTTCTCTCTCACTCTCTCGGCCTTGGCTGAAATTCTACTCTCCATAGCTTGTGTTCATCATCCTAAGGTTCATCAAGACATGCAAGCTACTTAGGAGCTCGACCAAGCAAAACTAGGAGCAAGGAAACACACATGCAAGCTTATAGAACCTTCATTTCGGCCTAGGTAAGTTTGATAGCTCCTATTTCATTTTCTTTTTGTTCTAGCCACTTGCACAAACTAAGAACATGGTTACTAAGCTAGGAATTAGAGAATTTCAAGTTGTCTCTCGGCTAAGCAAGGAGAAAAGACTACCTTGTGCTTCATCAAGAGCTTGTGCATCTTCATTGTTGTCTTGCTAAGGTGTGGGCTAAAACTTCTTTGAAAAGCATTAAAAAACTACATGCATGCCTTTAAATGTCTATTTTTACCTCGGTATTTGTGATGTATGTGTGTGCACGAGCTTTTGTAAACATGCATGGCAAGATATTTGGCTAGAATGTGAAGATAGGTGAAATCGAGTATTTGGCATCTTTCTATTCTGTTGCATCGAAGTGAATTTGACCAGGTAGATGATGTTGAAAATGCTTGAAAATTGGCAGGTGACTAGGTTAGCCAGTTCTGAGCATTTTTTGTAGAAATAGACCAAAGCTAATTTTGACTCTAAGGTCCCAAAAATGGCAAAACATCGAAAGCTGTCCAAATCTGGAAAATCTGGGAAAATGAAGCAGATTTTGGCAGATTCACTGTTCTTGTAGAACGAACCAGTTTTGACTTAGTACATGATATCCAAAATGCATGAAATTTGTCATTCTGATAGATCTTTCAGTTCTGGACATTTTTGTCAGAAATAGACTAAGGCTAAATCTGACCCTAAGGTCCTCAAAAACAACAAGTATTGAAATGTGTACAAATCTGGACAGTTTTGCGTAGTCGCACGGTTTTGGCTATAACTCTTGAATCCGAACTCCAAATGATGCGAGGTTTGTTTCTGGATTTAGTTCACTCCTTAATAATTTGACATTTTGTTCACTGGAATTGGAGATTGTAAGCTTGTCTCAATGATTGTGAGAAAACAGACCATTGCAGTGAGGTTTTCATCTTGTGATATGCTTTGAAAATTATTGTAACTTCTCTTGTTGTATTAAATGCTTGGGATTGTGGCACTTGGATGTTGTGTGGACTGTTTTGAATGCTCGAGGGTGTTTTAATTAATCGATGCGTGGCTTGAGTTTAATCATGTGACAACTTGGGGCTTAATCGCACGGGTGAGCGTGAATTGAAACCCTAATGACTAGGAAAACTTGCTAAGTGTTGATCCTATGAATATCGTGTTTAATTATGTGATCAGTAGGCTGCCGTAGTTGCCCTCATAGCCCTAAATGTGGTTCCGATGGTTACATGTTAACAAGTAGGCCTTTCTCGCACCCGGTCCCACGTAAACATCGTTGCATGTTGTATGACCTTATTATTTGATTACGTGAACTTCAAAATAAGTTATATGACTTGATTTACATGGCTGCCCGTTTAATATTCATATAACTCCATGTGCTTTACAAGTGAAATTGCATGTCATATCGTGTCTCGCGTGTTTACTTGTCAATGTGCAATCCTATGACTGCTCGGAGGCAACTTACTTTGTTGTCCTCCTAATGTGATATATTAAATGTCATAAATGTGCATTGCATACAAGGTTGCAACCTTTCATTCTGGCGTGGTAGCGTTCATGCACACTGGGCGGCATCGTGCTTGCCAGTACAACCGTGACTACCATTGTCCAATTCTCTCTCTCGCTTGGGGGCTAGACTTCCTCGAAGAGTTGGGTCGTAGGATTTCGGGGTACATCTGGAGTACACCCATTTGGCGTGATAAGGGGATGATTTGAAGTCGGCCGCAACAACTAATACCGGAAATGAACTGAGAGCAAAAGCTCACCGTATCCTTTTCACTATGTGTATAAGTACTCTCGCATGGTTCCTAGAGGACCTCGGGGAGGAAAGACGGGTAATTGTGTTCTTTTACTTTTATATTACATTATGAGCTTACTTGTGATATATGTCGTGCTTGCAAAAGGTTTTCATACATTGAACTGGAAAAAGAGTTTCAAACTTATTTCTCATTCCCCCTCGCTGAGTTCATAAGGACTCACCCTCTTTTATCATCTCAGGTGAAGAAGACCAGGAACAGGTACCCGAGGACAACGTGCCTAACGATGATTCCTTGGAATGATTGCTTGCCTTACGTGCCTTACTTGACTATGGCCATTTTGTGAATGATATGTTGCTTGAAGACTATTTCTTATTTTGCTTGTTGTTGTATTGTAAATGACCCCCGTTGTAATTTGGGGTCTAAATTTGGCTTGTACTGATCATAATTAGTTAGACACTCTTAGGGTCACTTTGCTATCGCTATTGGTTAGTATCTATCACAGGCTTGTGAAGTATCAGGTAAAGGATTAAGTAAAATGAATCTATCCAATCTTAAGCAGGTACTCATTGATAGGTTAAGATCAACAGGTACTTTTGTAACAAGGATTAACAAACAAACGAGACAGAGTTATCATGCTAGGTTATTAATCAAACGAGACTTCAAGATAACTAGTAGGCGTTTCAATTGGTGATAAATAGTAATCTTAGTTGGAAATGAAATTGAGATTGGAAAATTTTGAGGCATTTAGAGAATTAGGTCAAACTAAAGAGCCTAATTACAGCCGTTATGATGTTGGTTTTCCGGAGAATTTGTGGAGTTTAGGCTAAACGTTAAGTGTTAAACTTTCATGAACGATTAAGTACGTGATATGACTTGAATGTTTAGATCACACCCTAGTCTAACCTTTATAGGTCGGGTTGGGGCGTGACACCTTATCTTAATGGTATCAGAGCTTAGATTGCTTAAGCCGGGTTTAACTCTCGGACCATGGGTAGAAGGCCTAAGGTAATTAGGATGACTTGTTTATGTGTGATAATGTTAATTGTGCCTTCTATGTTCTATGTGCTTCTGTGATTAACATGTCTTAATTGTTTCTAGAATTGTGTATCTATATAAAATTATATGTTGCATATCTTATGCATTAAATTCTTGTTTGTCGTATTCCAATAAATTGTGCATCGTAATCTGTGCCTATAGATGGCTAGCCCTAGTACCCGCACTACTAATAGGAGCGGTGAGCCCCAAGAGACCGAAGATGCTCATCAAACTAACCCCGGCATGGCTGTGTTTAACATGATGGCGAATGCCATGGATCGCGTGTCGCGAATGATGGAACGTAAAGATGCACGTGAAGCAAACAACAAAAACAACAACAACAACAGGAATGACAGTAACCATGGGAGAAATAGTATAATGCGGGAGTTCCTTGACTTTCGCCTGTCCAAATTCCACGGGGAAGCTGATGATGAAAAAGCAGAGGCTTGGCTGTCTGAGATCGAGAGGATTTTCAGACCACTTGACTCTACTGATGAAGAAAAGATGGAGTTCGCTGTGTTTCTGTTGCACGGGGATGCTGAGTATTGGTGGCACACTGTGGAGTCACTTTGGGAAACTGATCATACACCTCGCTTGTGGGGTAATTTCGTTAAGGCATTCAAGGAGAAGTACGTACCTGCAGTTTCCCGGCAGAGGCGGATTGAGGAATTCATGTACTTGAACTAGGGTAACATGACGGTGGCCCAGTACGAGGCTCGTTTTGACCGACTGTCCCGTTATGTCCAATACATGGTTAGTACCCCTGAGGCGAAGATGTGGAAATTTACGAATGGATTGAGGCCAGAAATTCAGGACCAGTTGGCTTCGCATGACTTTACCACCTATTCTGCTCTCCTTGCGGCTACCTCCCGAGTTGAGAGGATGAAAGTTGATAGAGCTGGTTCGAGCCAGCCGAACAAGAAACCGTATCAGCCTCCAGGTCAATAGAAGAAATTCCAGAGTCAGAGTCGCAGTCAGGGTCAGAGCCAGAACAGACCAGTCAATAACCGTGGCCTGACTAAAGCACCATCAACCTCTTCTACTCGTGGATCCACAGGTAGTTCACCTGCTACTCAGTCTATCAACTGTTCTTACTGTGACAAGAAGGGTCATACCGATGCCTAGTGCTAGAAGAAGTCAAGACGATGTGTGCAGTGTGGCAGTGATCAGCATCAGATCAAGGATTGCCCTAAATGGCAAGGAGGACAAAATCAAGTTAAACCAGCAGGTAGAGGCAAGACTCCACTTCCTAGAGTTCAGGCCCGAGCTTATGCTATTGAGTGCGTGGAGCTTCCTTAGGAGACTGCTATTGTTGAAGGTACATTCTTGATACTGAATCAACCTATTAGGGTGCTAATTGATCCAGGAACTACTCATTCATTTATTACTCCCTTATGTGTGCAACGTGTGAAACTACGAGTTGTATGTTTGCCTTACGAAGTAGAAGTTGGTACTCCGATGGGTTCTAAACTTGTTACTAGCTCAGCTTGTAAAGCATGTAAAATCCAAATTAAAGATAGGGAATTCTGAGCCAATCTTATTGTATTACCTTTTCGAGACTATGAAGTCATCTTAGGGATGGACTGGTTGGCAAAGCATCATGCCCAACTAGATAGATTGCCGGACGAAGATTGTAACAATCCAGATACCTGGTCAACCAATATTGGAGGTAATGGGCCGAAGAGACTTCACCGGGAGTTCCATCATTTCATCTACGAAAGCAGTGAAGTCCTTGAGAAAAGGGTGTAGTGGATACTTAGCTTACCTCATCAACAAGCCGTCGGACAAAGCTAAGTTGGAGGAGATGCTGGTGATTAAAGATTATGCGGATGTGTTTCCATAAGAATTACCCGGTTTACCCCTAAATCGGGAGATCGAGTTCATTATAGAATTACTGCCTGGCACCCAGCCGATATCTAAAGCTCCCTATCGTATGGCACCAGCTGAGCTAGAAGAACTGAAGGACCAATTGCAAGGATTGTTGAAGAAGGGGTTTGTTCAACCAAGTTTTTCTCCGTGAGGAGCACCAGTCCTATTTGTAAAGAAGAAAGATGGAACGTTGAGGCTATGCATCGATTACCGAGGATTGAACCAAGTGACCGTCAAGAATAAATACCCACTTCCACTGATCGACGAGTTGTTTGATCAACTTCAGGGAGCCAAAGTGTATTCGAAGCTCGACTTGAGGCAAGGGTACTATCAGTTGCGGATCAAAAAGGAGGATGTGCTTAAAATGGCTTTTAGTACGATATATGGGCACTATGAATATGTGGTGATGCCATTTGGGCTAACTAATGCCCCTGTAGCTTTTATGGACTTGATGCACAGGGTGTTTCAACCCTACTTGGACCAATTTGTGGTGATCTTTATTGATGATATTTTGGTATACTCGAAATCCGAGGCTGAGCCTGAACAACATCTACGATTGGTACTGTAGAAACTTTGAGAGCATCAATTTTATGCAAAGTTTAGCAAATGTGAATTTTAGTTGTAGCAGATTGCATTTTTTAGGCATATCATATCCCACGAGGGAATAGCAGTGGATCCAGCAAAGATAAAAGCGGTGATGTCTTGGAAGAAGCCGGAAAATGTTACGGAGGTTCGGAGTTTTCTCGGTTTAGCCGCCTATTATCGGAGGTTCGTGAAGGATTTCTCAAAGATTGCAGGACCACTTACAAATCTCACTCAGAAGAAAGCAAAGTTCGTGTGGGATGACAAGTGTGAGAACAACTTCCAAGAATTGAAGAAGAGATTGACTACTGCACCTGTTCTTGCATTGCCTGAAGGGAGTCAAGGTTTTGTAATCTATAGCGATGCTTCGAAGGAAGGATTGGGTTGTGTGTTGATGCAAAATGGTAGAGTAATTGCGTATGCCTCTAGGAAACCGAAGCCATATGAATTGAACTACCTGACGCATGATTTGGAGTTAGCAGCTATTGTGTTTGCACACAAGAAATGGAGGCACTATTTGTGGGGTAACAAGTTCGAGGTGTTCACTGATCACAAGAGCTTGAAATACTTGTTCTCACAAAAAGAGTTGAACATGAGGCAAAGACGGTGGATGGAGCTTTTGGATGATTATAACTACACAATCAATTATGTGCCCGGTAAAGCAAATGTAGTTGCAGATGCCTTAAGTCAGAAAGCGAGAATGGCAAAACTGGAAGTTAAGGTACAGGAGTTGCTAGAGGAAGCATTCTTGTGGAAAGCACAATTGACTCAAAAAGGATTACTATTTGCCACTACACAAGTTCAATCGACCTTGTTGTCTGATTTACGAGAGGCTTAACAGAAGGACCAACAGTTTCAGAAGATTAAAGAAAGCAACACAGATTTCAAGTTTCATGATAATGGTATTTGGAGGGTTAGGAATCGAATTTGTGTTCCTAATGAGCCAAAGCTGAAAAAGAAGATTCTTGAAGAAGCCCATAATTCAAGATACACTATCCACCCTGGCGGAACAAAGATATACTGGGATTTGAAGCAACACTATTGGTGGAATAACATGAAGAGAGAGATTGCGGAATTTGTGGCACGGTGTTTGACTTGCCAGAGAGTCAAACCAGAACATCAACGACCAGCAGGTTTACTTCAGCCATTGGAAATTCCTCAATGGAAATGGGAACATATAACTATGGATTTTGTCATGGACCTGCCCAAGTCACAAAAGGGTCATGACGCCGTTTGGGTCATAGTGGATAGATTGACTAAGTCAGCGCACTTCTTACCGATGAACAAGGAGGATAGTCCAGAGAAATTAGGAGATATGTATGTGGCGGATATTGTAAGATTGCACGGGATGCCTGTGAGTATTGTATCAGATAGGGATCCTCGTTTTACTTCCCAATTTTGGAAGAGATTGCAAGAAGCTTTGGGAATGAAGTTGAGTATCAACACGGATTATCACCCTCAGACTGATGGACAATCTAAGAGAACTATTCAGATTCTGGAGGATATGCTGAGGGTGTGTGTTTTAGACTTCGGAAAAGGTTTGGAGAAATATCTGCCTTTAGCGGAGTTCACTTACAATAACTGTTATCAGGCCGCTATCGGGATGGCCCCACTTGAGGCATTGTATGGACGTAAGTGTCGATCCCCAATTTACTGGGATGAAGAATTTTGACCCGACCCTTCTACCTGAACTTATGAAGACTGTTGATAATGTCCACCTCATCCGAAAATGGATACTTACCGCCCAAAGCAGGCAGAAAAGTTATGCAGACCGACAGAGACGGAGTCTAGAGTTTGAGGTCGGCGACAAGGTGTACTTGAATATATCACCTCGGAGGGGACTGATTAAACACGGCAAGGGTGAAAAGTTAAGCCCGAGGATTGTAGGACCATTTGAGATAACTGAGAAGGTTGACAAATTGGCGTATCGCTTGGAACTACCCCAAAACCTCTCCAATATTCACGACGTCTTTCATGTTTCAATGCTATGGAAATATCACCCTGATCCATCGCATATCTTGGAGCCAGAGCCATTGCAGCTTCGGGAGAACTTGTCTTATGAAGAGAAGCCCGTTCGGATCCTAGACCAGCAAGATCGGGAGTTGTGCAACAAATCTATACCAATGGTGAAAGTGTTGTGGGATCATCATGGAGTTGAAGAAGCAACATGGGAAAGTCGAGACCCGATGGAGCAACAGTATCCAGCTTTATTTCAAAGGTAAAAGTTGAATTTCGGGACGAAATTCTTTAAGGAGGGGAGGATGTGAGGCCTGACCTCGATTTGAGTTCGATATCTCGTTTCGTGTGCCTTAACCTAGATTTACGTGCCTTGACCTAGGTTTAAGAGTCGTGTTTCGTTTTGTGTGCCTTGCATTGAATGACGTGCATACATTTATGGTTGCATGCATTTACTTAGGAATCGTGCATTCGTCTCGTAGTTCATGCCTTATCCCGTAGTGCGTGCCCTAGACCTAGGAAAGCATGCTCGCACGCTAATCAAGAAAACATCTTACACGAAGCACTAAATCATTAATTAATCCTACAAACTCCACTAACTAATATTAAAATGCTAAGTCAACTCACTAAAAGACGAAATCTCACAAAAGCTAGACATTCTTATTCTTTATTCCTTATTCTTTTGCACATCCCAAAAACACAATTAAATAATGCTCAAAACATGACAAAAATTCAGAATTTTGCAAGCCTTGGCCGACCACTTTCTTGCATTTGTGCTTGCTTTGCATAATTCAAGATTAAATCTAGACATCCTATGACAAGCTCATGACACAAAGCATAAAAAAATGACTCAAAAACCCTAACCAATGCACCATATTCTCGACACAATAATATGCCCGTGCTAGGATGATTCAAATTATGCTCCTTGAAGACACAAATTCAGAATTTTCAAGGCCCTAGGCTGACACAAGCATCAAACCCTTCAAAGCTTTCATTCTTTCTCACATTCTCTCATTTTTCTCACTCTCTCATTTCTTCTCTCTCTCTCTCAGCCTTGGCTGAAATTCTACTCTCCATAGCTTGAGTTCATTATCCTAAGGTTCATCAAGACATGCAAGCTACTTAGGAGCTCGACCAAGCAAAGCTAGGAGCAAGGAAACACACATGCAAGTTTATAGAACCTTCATTTCGGCCTAGGTAAGTTTGATAGCTCCTATTTCGTTTTCTTTTTGTTCTAGCCACTTGCACATACTAAGAACATGGTTACTAAGCTAGGAATTAGAGAATTTCAAGTTGTCTCTCGGTTAAGCAAGGAGAAAAGACTACCTTGTGCTTCATCAAGAGCTTGTGCATCTTCATTGTTGTCTTGCTAAGGTGATGGCTAAAACTTCTTCGAAAAGCTTTCAAAAACTACATGCATGCCTTTAAATGTCTATTTTTACCTCTGTATTTATGATGTATGTGTGTGCATGAGCTTTTGTAAACATGCATGGCAAGATATTTGGCTAGAATGTGAAGATAGGTGAAATCGCGTATTTGGCAGCTTTCTATTCTGTTGAAACGAAGTGAATTTGACCAGGTAGATGATGTTGAAAATGCATGAAAATTGGTAGGTAACTATTTTTTCCAGTTCTTACAATTTTTCGTAGAAATAGACCAAAGCTAATTTTAACTCTAAGGTCTCCAAAATGGCAAAACATCGAAAGGTGTCCAAATCTCGAAAATCTGGAAAACTGAAGCAGGTTTTGGCAGATTCACTATTCTTGTAGAACGAACCAGTTTTGACTTAGTAAATGATATC
This sequence comes from Ehretia macrophylla, assembly GCA_037974665.1. Taxonomy (NCBI): domain Eukaryota; kingdom Viridiplantae; phylum Streptophyta; class Magnoliopsida; order Boraginales; family Ehretiaceae; genus Ehretia; species Ehretia macrophylla. The sequence continues at coordinate 26,009,417 of CM075780.1, forward strand.
CAAAATGCATGAAATTTGTAATTCTGCTATATCTTTCAGTTATAGACATTTTTGTCTGAAATCGACTAAGGCTAAATGTGACCCTAAGGTCCTAAAAAACAACAAGTATTGAAATGTGTACAAATCTGGACAGTTTTGCGTAGTCGCAAGGTTTTGCCTATAACTCTTGAATCCGAACTCCAAATGATGCGAGGTTTGTTTCTGGATTTAGTTCACTCCTTAAGCTTTAATTTGACATTTTGTTCACTGGAATTGGAGATTTTTTGCTTGTCTCAATGATTGTGAGAAAACAGACCATTGCAGTGAGGTTTTCATCTAGTGATATGCTTTGAAAATTTTTGTAACTTCTCTTGTTGTATTAAATGCTTGGGATTGTGGCACTTGGATGTTGTGTGGACTGTTTTGAATGCTTAAGTGTGTTTTAATTAATCGATGCGTGGCTTGAGTTTAATCATGTGACAACTTGGGGCTTCATCGCGCGGGTGAGCGTGAATTGAAACCCTAATGACTAGGAAAACTTGCTAAGTGTTGATCCTATGAATATCGTGTTTAATTATGTGATTAGTAGGCTGCCTGTAGTTGCCCTCATAGCCCTAAATGTGGTTCCGATGATTACATGTTGACAAGTAGGCCTTTCTCGCACCCGGTCCCACGTAAACATCGTTGCATGTTGTATGACCTTATTATTTGATTACGTGAACTTTGAAATGAGTTATATAACTTGATTTACATGGCTTCCCGTTTAATATTCATATAACTCCATGTGTTTTACAAGTGAAATTGCCTGTCATATCCTGTCTCGCGTGTTTACTTGTCAATGTGCAATCTTATGACTGCTCGGAGGCAACCTACTTTGTTGTCCTCCTAATGTGATATATTTAATGTCATAAATGTGCATTGCATACAAGGTTGCAACCTTTCATTCTAGCGTGGTAGCGTTCACGCACACCGGGCAGCATCGGGCTTGTTGGTGCAACCGTGACTACCTTTGTCCAATTCCCTATCTTGCTTGGGGGCTAGACTTCCTCGGAGAGTTGGGTCGTAGGATTTCGGAGTACAACCGGAGTACACCCATTTGACGTGATAAGGGGATGATTTGAAGTTGGCCGCAACAACTGATACCAGAAATGAACTGAGAGCAAAAGCTCACCGTATCTTTTTCACTATGTGTATAAGTACTATCGCATGATTCCTAGAGGACCTCAGGGAGGAAAGACGGGTAATTGTGTTCTTTTACTTTTATATTACACTATGAACTTGTGATATATGTCGTGCTTGCAAAAGGTTTTCATACGTTGAACCGGAAAAAGAGTTTCAAACTTATTTCTCATTCCCCCTCGCTGAGTTCATAAGGACTCACCCTCTTTTTTTATCTCAGGTGAAGAAGACCAGGAACAGGTACCCGAGGACAACGTGCCTAACGATGATTCCTTGGAATGATTGCTTGCCTTACGTGTCTTACTTGACTATGGCCATTTTGTGAACGATATGTTGCTTGAAGACTATTTCATATTTTGTTTGTTGTTGTATTGTAAATGACCCCCGTTGTAATTTGGGGTCTAATTTTGGCTTGTACTGATCATAATTAGTTAGACACTCTTATGGTCGCTTTGCTATCGCTATTGGTTATTATCTATCATAGGCTTATGAAGTATCAAGTAAAGGATTAAGTAAAATGAATCTATCCAATCTTAAGCAGGTACTCATTGATAGGTTAAGATCAACAGGTACTTTTGTAACAAGGATTAACAAACAAACGAGACAGAGTTATGATGCTAGGTTGTTAATCAAACGAGACTTCAAAATAACTAGTAGGCTTTTCGATTGGTGATAAATAGTAATCTTAGTTGGAAATGAAATTGAGATTGAAAAATTTTGAGGCATTTAGAGAATTAGGTCAAGCTAAATAGCCCAATTACAGCTGTTATGCTGCCGATTTTCTGGAGAATTTGTGGAGTTTAGGCTAAACGTTAAGTGTTAAACGTTCATGAACGATTAAGTACGTGATATGACTTGAATGTTTAGATCACACCCTAGTCTAACCTTTATAGGTCAGGTTGGGGAGTGACACCTTATCTTAATGGTATCAGAGCTTAGATTTCTTAAGCCAAGTTTAACTCTCGGACCATGGGTAGAAGCCCTAAGGTAATTAGGATGACTTGTTTATGTGTGATAATGTTAATTGTGCCTTCTATGTTCTATGTGCTTATGTGATTAACATGTCTTAATTGTTTCTAGAATTGTGTATCTATATAAAATTATATGTTGCATATCTTATGCATTAAATTCTTGTTTGTCGTATTCCAATAAATTGTGTATCGTAATCTATGCCTATAGATGGTTGGCCCAAGTACCCGCACTACTAATAGGAGCGGTGAGCCCCAAGAGACCGAAGATGCTCATCAAACTAACCCCGACATGGCTATGTTTAACATGATGGCGAATGCCATGGATCGCGTGTCGCGAGTGATGGAACGTAAAGATGCACGTGAAGCAAACAACAACAACAACAACAACAACAGGAATGATGGTAACCATGGGAGAAATAGCATAATGCGGGAGTTCCTTGACTTTCGCTCGTCCAAATTTCACGGGGAAGCTGATGATGAAAAAACAGAGGCTTGGTTGTCTGAGATCGAGAGGATTTTCAGACCACTTGACTATACTGATGAAGAAAAGATGGAGTTCGCCGTGTTTATGTTGCATGGGAATGCTGAGCATTGTTGGCACACTATGGATGCACTTTGGGAAACTGATCATACACCTCGCTTGTGGGGTAATTTCGTTAAGGCATTCAAGGAGAAGTACATACCTGCAGTTTCCAGGCAGAGGCGAATTGAGGAATTCATGCACTTGAACTAGGGTAACATGACGGTGGCCCAGTACGGGGCTCGTTTTGACCGACTGTCCCGTTATGCCCAATACATGGTCAGTACCCCTGAGGCGAAGATGTGGAAATTTACAAATGGATTGAGGCCAGAAATTCAGGACCAGTTGGCTTCGCATGAATTTACCACCTATTTTGCTCTCCTTGCGGCTGCCTCCCGAGTTGAGAAGATGAAACTTGATAGAGCTGGTTCGAGCCAGTCGAACAAGAAACCGTATCAGCCTCCAGGTCAACAGAGAAAATTCCAGAGTCAGAGTCGCAGTCAGGGCCAGAGCCAGAACAGACCAGTCAATAACCGTGGCCTGACTAAAGCACCATCAGCCTCTTCTACTCGTGGATCCACAGGTAGTTCACCTACTACTTAGTCTATCAACTGTTCTTACTGTGACAAAAAGGGTCATACCGATGCCTAGTGCTAGAAGAAGTCAGGACGATGTGTGTGGTGTGGCAGTGATCAGCATCAGATCAAGGATTGCCCTAAATGGCAAGGAGGACAAAATCAAGTTAAACCAGCTGGTAGAGGCAAGACTCCAATTCCTAGAGTTCAGGCCCGAGCTTATGTTATTGAGTGCGAAGAGCTTCCTTAGGAGATTGCTGTTGTTGAAGGTACATTCTTGATACTGAATCAACCTATTAGGGTGCTAATTGATCCAGGTGCTACTCATTCATTTATTACTCCCTTATGTGTGCAACGTGTGGAACTACGAGTTGTATGTTTGCCTTACGAAGTAGAAGTTGGTACTCCGATGGGTTCTAAACTTGTTACTAGCTCAGCTTGTAAAGCATGTAAAATCCAAATTAAAGATAGGGAATTCTGAGCCAATCTTATTGTATTACCTTTTCGAGACTATGAAGTCATCTTAGGGATGGACTGGTTGGCAAAGCATTATGCCCAACTAGATAGATTGCTGGACGAAGATTGTAACATTCCAGATAACTGGTCAACCAATATTGGAGGTAATGGGTCGAAGAGACTTCACCGGGAGTTCCATCATTTCATCTACGAAAGCAGTAAAGTCCTTGAGAAAAGGGTGTAGTGGATACTTAGCTTACCTCATCAACAAACCGTCAGACAAAGCTAAGTTGGAGGAGATGCCGGTGATTAAATATTATACGGATGTGTTTCCAGAAGAATTACCCGGTTTACCCCCAAATCGGGAGATCGAGTTCATTGTAGAATTACTGCCTGACACCCAGCCGATATCTAAAGCTCCCTATCGTATGACACCAGCCGAGCTAAAAGAACTGAAGGACCAATTGCAAGGATTGTTGAAGAAGGGGTTTGTTCAACCAAGTTCTTCTCCGTGGGGAGCACCAGTCCTATTTGTGAAGAAGAAAGACGGAACGTTAAGGCTATGCATCGATTACCGAGGATTGAACCAAGTGACCGTCAAGAATAAATACCCACTTCCACTGATTGACGACTTTTTTGATCAACTTTAGGGAGCCAAAGTGTATTCGAAGCTCGACTTGAGGCAAGGGTACTATCAGTTGCGGATCAAAAAGGAGGTTGTGCCTAAAACAGCTTTCAGGACGAGATATGGGCATTATGAATATGTGGTGATGCCATTTGGGCTAACTAATACCCCTGCAGCTTTTATGGACTTGATGCACAGGGTGTTTCAACCCTACTTGGACCAATTTGTGGTGATCTTTATTGATGATATTTTGGTATATTCGAAATCCAAGGCTGATCATGAACAACATCTACGATTGGTACTGCAGAAATTTCGAGAGTATCAATTGTATGCAAAGTTAAGCAAATGTGAATTTTGGTTGCAGCAGATTGCATTTTTGGGGCATATCATATCCCAAGAGGGAATAGCAGTGGATCCAGCAAAGATAGAAGCGGTGATGTCTTGGAAGAAGCTGGAAAACATTACGGAGGTTTGGAGTTTCCTCGGTTTAGCCGGCTATTATCGGAGGTTCGTGAAGGATTTCTCAAAGATTGCAGGACCGCTTACAAAGCTCACTTAGAAGAAAATAAAGTTCATGTGGGATGACAAGTGTGAGAACAGCTTCTAAGAATTGAAGAATAGATTGACTACTACACCTGTTCTTGCATTGCCTGAAGGGACTCAAGGTTTTGCAGTCTATAGCAATGCTTCGAAGGAATGATTGGGTTGTGTGTTGAAGCAAAATGGTAGAGTGATTGCGTATGCCTCTAGGAAACCGAAGCCGTATGAATTGAACTACCCAACGCATGATTTGGAGTTAGCGGCTATTGTGTTTGCACTCAAGAAATGGAGGCACTATCTGTGGGGTAACAAGTTCGAGGTATTTACTGATCACAAGAGCTTGAAATACTTGTTCTCACAAAAAGAGTTGAACATGAGGCAAAGATGGTGGATGGAGCTTTTGGATGATTATAACTGCACAATCAATTATGTGCCCGGTAAAGCAAATGTAGTTGCAAATGCCTTAAGTCGGAAAGCGAGCATGGCAAAATTGGAAGTTAAGGTGCAGGAGTTGCTAGAGGAAGCATTCTTGTGGAAACCACAATTGACTTAAAAAGGATTACTATTTGCCACTACACAAGTTCAATCGACCATGTTGTCTGATTTACGAGAGGCTCAACAGAAGGACCAACAGTTTCAGAAGATTAAAGAAAACAACACAGATTTCAAGTTTCATGATGATGGTATTTGGAGGGTTAGGAATAAGATTTGTGTTCCTAATGAGCCAGAGTAGAAAAAGAAGATTCTTGAATAAGCCCATAATTCAAGATACATTATCCACCCTGGCGGAACAAAGATGTACCGGGATTTGAAGCAACACTATTGGTGGAATAACATGAAGAGAGAGATTGCGGAGTTTGTGGCACGGTGTTTGACTTGCCAGAGAGTCAAAGCAGAACATCAACGACTAGCTGGTTTACTTCAGCCGTTGGAAATTCCTCAATGGAAATGGGAACATATAACTATGGATTTTGTCATGGACCTGCCCAGGTCACAAAAGGGTCTTGACGCCATTTGGGTCATAGTGGATAGATTGACTAAGTCAACGCATTTCTTACCGATGAACATGGAGGATAGTCTTGAGAAATTGGGAGATATGTATGTGGTGGATATTGTAAGATTGCACGGGATGCCTGTGAGTATTGTATCAGATAGGGATCCTCGTTTTAATTCCCGATTTTGGAAGAGATTGCAAGAAGCTTTGGGAATGAAGTTGAGTTTCAGCACGGCTTATCACCCTCAAACTGATGGACAATCTGAGAGAACTATTCAGATTCTGGAGGATATGCTGAGGGCGTGTGTTTTACACTTCGGAAAAGGTTGGGAGAAATATCTGCCTTTAGCGGAGTTCGCTTACAATAACAGTTATCAGGCCACTATCGGGATAGCCCCATTTGAGGCATTGTATGGACGTAAGTGTCGATCCCCAATTTACTGGGATGAAGTAGGTGAGACGAAGACTTTTGACCCGACCCTTCTAGCTAAACTTATGAAAACTGTTGATAATGTCCACCTCATCCAGAAACGGATGCTTACCGTCCAAAGTAGGCAGAAAAGTTATGCAGACCGACGGAGACGGAGTCTAGAGTTTGAGGTCGGCGACAAGGTATTCTTGAAGATATCACCTCGGAGGGGACTGATTAAACACGGCAAGGGTGAAAAGTTAAGCCTGAGGTTTGTAGGACCATTTGAGATAATTGAGAAGGTTGGCAAATTGACGTATCGCCTAGAACTACCCCAAAACCTCTCCAATATTGACGATGTCTTTCATGTTTCAATGCTAGGGAAATATCACCCTGATCCATCGCTTATCTTGGAGCCAGAGCCATTGCAGCTTCGGTAAAACTTGTCTTATGAAGAGAAGCCCGTTCGGATCCTAGACCAGCAAGATCGGGAGTTGTGCAACAAATCTATGCCGATGGTGAAAGTGTTGTGGGATCATCATGGAGTTGAAGAAGCAACATGGGAAAGTCGAGACCCGATGGAGCAACAGTATCCAGCTTTATTTCAAAGGTAAAAGTTGAATTTCGGGACGAAATTCTTTAAGGAGGGGAGGATGTGAGGCCTGACCTCGATTTGAGTTCGATATCTCGTTTCATGTGCCCTAACCTAGATTTACGTGCCTTTACCTAGGTTTAAGAGTCGTGTTTCATTTTGTGTGCATTGCATTGAATTACGTGCATACATTTAGGGTTGCGTGCATTTACTTGGGAATCGTGCATTCGTCTCGTAGTTCATGCCATACCCCGTAGTGTGTGCCCTAGACCTAAGAAAGCATGCCCGCACGCTAATCAAGAAAGCATCTTACATGAAGCACTAAATCATTAATTAATCCTACAAACTCCACTAACTAATATTAAAATGCTAAGTCAACTCACTAAAAGACGAAATCTCACAAAAAGCTAGACATTCTTATTCTTTATTCCTTATTCTTTTGCACATCCCAAAAACACAATTAAATAATGCTCAAAACATGACAAAAATTCAGAATTTTGCAAGCCTTGGCCAACCACTTTCTTGAATTTGTGCTTGCTTTGCATAATTCAAAATTAAATCTAGACATCCTATGACAAGCTCATGACACAAAGCATAAAAAAAAAATGACTCAAAACCCCTACCCAATGCACCATATTCTTGACACAATCAAATGCCCATGCTAGGATGATTCAAATTATGCTCCTTGAAGACACAAATTCAGAATTTTCAAGGCCCTAGGCCGACACAAGCATCAAACCCTTCAAAGATTTCATTCTTTCTCACATTCTCTCATTTTTCTCTCACTCTCTCATTTCTTCTCTCTCTCTCTCGGCCTTGGCTGAAATTCTACTCTCCATAGCTTAAGTTCATCATCCTAAGGTTCATCAAGACATGCAAGCTACTTAGGAGCTCGACCAAGCAAAGCTAGAAGCAAGGAAACACACATGCAAGTTTATAGAACCTTCATTTCGGCCTAGGTAAGTTTGATAGCTCCTATTTCATTTTCCTTTTGTTCTGGCCACTTGCACATACTAAGAACATGGTTACTAAGCTAGGAATTAGAGAATTTCAAGTTGTCTCTCGGCTAAGCAAGGAGAAAAGACTACCTTGTGCTTCATCAAGAGCTTGTGCATCTTCATTGTTGTCTTGCTAAGGTAAAGGCTAAAACTTTTTGAAAAGCTTTCAAAAACTACATGCATGCCTTTAAATGTCTATTTTTACCTCTGTATTTGTGATGTATGTGTGTGCATGAACTTTTGTAAACATGCATGGCAAGATATTTGGCTAGAATGTGAAGATAGGTGAAATCGCGTATTTGGCAGCTTTCTGTTCTGTTGAAGCGAAGTGAATTTGACCAGGTAGATGACGTTGAAAATGCATGAAAATTGGTAGGTGACTAGTTTTGATTGCTCGAGGGTGTTTTAGTTAATCGATGCGTGGTTTGAGTTTAATCACGTGACAACTTGGGGCTTAATCGCACGGGTGAGCGTGAATTGAAACCTTAATGACTAGGAAAACTAGCTAAGTGTTGATCCTATGAATATCATGTTTAATTATGTGATTAGTAGGTTGCCCGTAGTTGCCCTCATAAGCCTAAATGTGGTTTCGATGATTACATGTTGACAAGTAGGCCTTTCTCGCACCCAGTCCCACGTAAACATCGTTGCATGTTGTATGACCTTATTATTTGATTATGTGAACTTCGAAATGAGTTATATGACTTGATTTACATGGCTGCCCGTTTAATATTCATATAACTCCATGTACTTTACAAGTGAAATTGCCTATCATATCGTGCCTCACGTGTTTACTTGTTTTTGTGCAATCCTATGACTGCTCGGAGGCAACCTACTCTGTTGTCCTCCTAATGTGATATATTAAATGTCATAAATGTGCATTGTATACAAGGTTACAACCTTTCATTCTGGCGTAGTAGCGTTCACACACACCGGGCGGCATCGGGCTTGCCGGTGCAACCGTGACTACTATTATCTAATTCCTTCTCGCGCTTGGGGGCTATACTTCCTCGGAGAGTTGGGTCGTAGGATTTCGGGGTATATCTGAAGTACACCCATTTGGCGTGATAAGGGGATGATTTGAAGTCGACCGCAACAACTGATACCGGAAATGAACTGAGAGCAAAAGCTCACCGTATTCTTTTCACTATGTGTATAAGTACTCTCGCATGGTTCCCAGAGGACCTTGGGGAGGAAAGACGGGTAATTGTGTTCTTTTACTTTTATATTACATTATGAACTTATTTGCGATATATGTCGTGCTTGCAAACTTATTTCTCGTTCCCCCTCGCTGAGTTCATAAGGACTCACCCTATTTTATCATCTCAGGTGAAGAAGACCAGGAACAGGTACCCGAGGACAACGTGCCTAACGATGATTCCTTGGAATGATTGCTTGCCCTACGTGCCTTACTTGACTATGGCCATTTTGTGAATGATATGTTGCTTGAAGACTATTTCTTATTTTGCGTGTTGTTGTATTTTAAATGACCCCCGTTGTAATTTGGGGTCTAATTTTGGCTTGTACTGATCATAATTAGTTAGACACTCTTATAGTCGCTTTGCTATCGCTATTGGTTAGTATCTATCACAGGCTTATGAAGTATCAGGTAAATGATTAAGTAAAATGAATCTATCCAATCGTAAGCAGGTACTCATTGATAGGCTAAGATCAACAGGTACTTTTGTAACAAGGATTAACAAACAAACGAGACAGAGTTATTATGCTAGGTTGTTAATCAAACGAGACTTCAAGATAACTAATAGGCGTTTCGATTGGTGATAAATAGTAATCTTAGTTGGAAATGAAATTGAGATTGGAAAATTTTAAGGCGTTTAAAGAATTAGGTCAAGCTAAAGAGCCCAATTATAGCCGTTATGCTGCCGATTTTTTGGATAATTTGTAGAGTTTAGGCAAAACGTTAAGTGTTAAACTTTTATGAACGATTAAGTACATGATATGACTTGAATGTTTAGATCACACCCTAGTCTAACCTTTATAGGTCGGGTTGGGGCGTGATAGATTAGGTTGTCTTCCTTTTCGCAGCTCACGACGTACGATTCGGGACGGAAAAATAGCGCAAAAGAAGAAAATGGTCCCGAAACTGATTAAAATGTTAGATTTTGGGCCCCAAAAATAGGCACAGACAAGTAGGCTTGCTGCCTTGTCGTAGAACTCTCGGAGAGCTTTCCAACGGTATGTTGTACGCCGCGTAACTCCTTACGGATCAAAAGTTATGGGCATCAAAGCGACGGAGACCTAGTCCCAAGCCCCACGCCCTCGGTTTGCTGGCCCAGCCTCTTCTTGAGGCAAAGTTGTCTTGCCCAAGGTGCCGTGGGATTTGATAATAGAAATGTGATGGATTAGGTTGTCGTCCTTTTTGCGGCTCACGACGTACGATCCCAGACGGAAAAACAGTGCAACAAAAGAAAATATTCCCGAAACTGATGAAAATGTTCGATTTGGTCTCCAAAAATAGGCTTAGCCAAGCAGGCTTGTTGCCCTTGTCGTAGAGCTCTTGGAGAGCTTTCCAACAGTATACTGTGCACCGCGTAACTCCTTACGGATCAAAAGTTATGGGCACCGGAGCGACAAAGACCTGGTCCCAAGCCCCATGCCCTCGGTTTGCGGACCCAGCCTCTACTTGAGGCGAAGTTGTCTTGCCCAAGGTGCTGTGGGATTCGGTAATAGAAATGTGATGTATTAGGTTGTCGTCTTTTTCACGGTGCACGACGTACGATCCCAAACGGAAAAATAGCGCAAAAGAAGAAAAGTGTCCCGAAGCTAATGAAAACGTTCGATTTTGAACTTTGAAAATAGGTGCAGCTGTGCAGGCTTGTAGCCCTAGTCGTAGAGCTCTAGGAGAGCTTTCCAACGGTATGCTATGCACCGCTTAACTCCTTATGGATCAAAAGTTATGGGTACCAAAGTGACGGAGACCTAGTCCCAAACCCCACGCCCTCGGTTTGCGAGCCTAGCCCCTACTTGAGGCGAAGTTGTCTTGCCCAAGGTGCCATAGGATTCAGTAATAGAAATGTAATTGATTAGGTTGTCATCTTTTTTACGGCTCACGATGTAAGATCCGGGATGAAAAAATAGCGCAAAAGAAGAAAAGTATTTCGAAACTTATGAAAATGTTCAATTTTGGTCTCTGAAAATAGCACAGCTGTGCAAGTTTGCTACCCCTGTCGTAGAGCTCTTGGAGAGCTTTCCAACGGTATGCTGTGTGCCACGTAACTCCTTACGGATCAAAAGTTAGAGGCACCGGAGCGACGGAGACCTGGTCCCAAGTCCTACACCCTCGGTTTGCGGGCCCAGTCTCTACTTGAGGTGAAGTTGTCTTGCCCAAGGTTCCATTGGATTCAGTAATATAAATGTGATGGATTAGGTTGTCGTCCTTTTCACGGCTTACGACGTACGATCCAGGATAAAAAAACAACGCAAAAGAAGAAAAGTGTCCCGAAACTGATGAAAATGTTCGATTTGGGTCTCTAAAAATAGACCCAGCCGTGCAGGCTTGCTGCCTCCATCGTAGAGCTCTCGGAGAACTTTCCAACAGTATGCTGTGGGCCGTGTAACTCCTTACGGATCAAAAGTTATGGGCACCAAAGCGAAGGAGACCTGGTCCCAAGCCCCACGCACTCGGTTTGCAGGCCCAGCCTCTACTTGAGGCGAAGTTGTCTTGCCCAAGGTACCGTGGGATTCATTAATAGAAATGTAATTGATTAGGTTGTTGTCCTTTTCGCGACTCACGACGTACGATCCGAGATGAAAAAACATCGCAAAAAAAGAAAAGTATCCCGAAACTGATGAAAATATTCGAATTTGTTCTCCGAAAGTAGTGCAGCAGTGGAGGCTTTCTGTCACCGTCGTAGAGCTCTCGGAGAGCTTTCTAACGGTATGCTGTGCGCCGCGTAACTCTTTACAGATCAAAAGTTATGGGCACCGAAATGACAGAGACCTAGTCCCAAGCCCTACGCCCTTAGTTTGCTGGCCCAGCCTCTACTTGAGGCGAAGTTGTCTTGCCCAAGGTGCTGTGGGATTCGGTAATAGAAATGTGATGGATTAGGTTGTCAGCCTTTTCGCGGCTCACGACGTACGATTCAGGACGAAAAAACAGCGCAAAAGAAGAAAAGTGTCTCGAAACTAATGAAAAGTTTGATTTTGGTCTCTAAAAATAGGTGCAGCTAAGCATTCTTGCTTCCCCCATAGTAGAGCTCTTGGAGAACTTTCCAACGGTAAGCTGTGGGCCGTGTAACTCCTTACGGATCAAAAGTTATGGGCATCAAAGCGACGGAGACCTAGTCTCAAGCCCCACGCCCTCGGTTTGCGGGCCCAGCCTCTACTTGAGGCGAAGTTCTCTTGCCCAAGGTGTCGTGGGATTCAGTAATATAAATGAAATTGATTAGGTTTTTTTCTTTTTTGCGGCTCACGACGTACTATCCGGGACGAAAAAACATCACAAAAAAAGAAAAGTATCCCGAAACTGATAAAAATATTCGAATTTGTTCTTCGAAAGTAGCGCAGCCGTGGAGGCCTTCTGTCCCCGTCGTAGAGCTCTCGGAGAGCTTTCCAATGGTATGTTGTGCGCCGCGTAACTCCTTACGGATCAAAAGTTATGGGCACTGAAGCGACGGAGACCTGGTCCCAATTCCCACGCCCTCGGTTTGCCGGCCCAGCCTCTACGTGAAATGAAGTTGTCTTGCCCAAGGTGCCATGGGATTCGGTAATAGAAATGTGAAGGATTAGGTTGTCATCTTTTCGCGGTACACGTCGTACGATACGGGACAGAAAAATAGCGAAAAAGAAGAAAAGTGTCCTGAAACTGATGAAAACGTTCAATTTTGGTCTTCAAAAATAGGCACAGCAAAGCAGGTTTTCTGCCCCAGTCGTAGAACTCTCGGAGTGGTTTCCAACGGTTTGTTGTGTGCCGCTTAACTCCTTATGGATCAAAAGTTATGGGCACCGGAGCGACGGAGACCTGGCCCCAAGCCCCACGCCCTCAGTTTGCGGGCCCAGCCTCTATATGTGGCAAATTTGTCTTGCCCAAGGCATCGTTGGATTCGGTAATAGAAATGTGATGGATTAGGTTGTCGTCCTTTTCGCGGCTCACGACGTACGAAACAGGACGAAAAAACAGCGCAAAAGTATAAAAGTGTCCCAAAACTGATGAAAATGTTTGATTTTGGTCTCCAAAAATAGTGCAGTCATGCTGTCTTGCTGCCCCTATCGTAGAACTCTCGGAGATCTTTCCAACGGTATGCTGTGGCCACGTAACTCCTTACGAATCAAAAGTTATGGGCACCGGAGCGACGGAGACCTGGTCCCAAGCCCCACGCCCTCGGTTTACGGGCCTAGCCTCTACTTGAGGCGAAGTTCTCTTGCCCAAGGTGCCATAGGATTCAGTAATAGAAATGAAATTGATTAGGTTGTTGTCCTTTTCCTGGCTCACGACGTACGATCCGGGACGGAAAAACAGCGCAAAAGAAGAAAAGTGTTTCAAAACTGATGAAAATATTCGATTTTGGTATCTGAAAATAGGTGCAGGTGAGCAGTCTTGTTGTCCCCATCGTAGAGCTCTCGAAGAGCTTTCCAACGGTATGCTGTGCGCCGCGTAACTCTTTACGTATAAAAAGTTATGGGCACCAGAGCGACAGAGACCTAGTCCCAAGCCCTACACCCTCGGTTTGCCGGCCCAGCCTCTAATTGAGGCGAAGTTGTCTTGCCCAAGTTGCTGTGGGATTCGGTAATAGAAATGTGATGGATTACGTTGTTGTCTTTTTCGCGGCTCACGACGTACGACCCGGGACGGAAAAATCGCGCAAAAGAAGAAAAATGTCTCAAAATTGATGAAAATGTTTGATTTTAGTCTCTGAAAATAGGCGCAGTTGAGCAGTCTTGCTGTCCCCATCGTAGAGCTCTCAGAGAGCTTTCCAACGGTATGCTGTGTGCCGCATTACTCCTTACGTATCAAAAGTTATGGGCACCGGAGCGATAGAGACCAGCTCCCAAGCCTCATGCCCTCGGTTTTGGGCCCAGCTTCTACATGAGGTGAAGTTGTCTTGCCCAAGGTGCCATGGGATTCGGTAATAGAAATGTGATGGATTAGGTTGTCGTCCTTTTTGCGGCTCACGACGTACGATCCGGGACGGAAAAATAGCGCAAAAGAAGAAAAGTGTCCCGAAACTGATGAAAACTTTCGATTTTTATATTTGAAAATAGGCTGTTGAGCAGTCTTGCTGCCCCCGTCGTAGAGCTCTCGGAGTGCTTTCCAACGGTATGCTGTACACCGCGTAACGCCTTACGGATCAAAAGTTATGGGCACCGAAGCGACGGAGACCTCATCCCAAGCCCTATGCCCTCGATTTATAGGCCCAGCCTCTACTTGTGGCGAAGTTGTCTTGCCCAAGGTGTCGTGGGATTCGGTAATATAAATTTGATGGATTAGGTTGTCATCTTTTTCGTGGCTCACGACGTACAATCCGGGATGGAAAAACAGCGCAAAAGAAGAAAAGTGTCTTGAAACTGATAAAAACGTTCGATTTTGGTCTTCGAAAATAGGCGCAGCTGAGCAGGCTTGCTACCGCCGTTGTAGAGCTCTCGGAGAGCTTTCCAACTATATGTTGTGCACTGCGTAACTCCTTACGGATCAAAAGTTATGGGCACCGAAGCGCCGGAGACTTGGTCCTAAGCCTTACGCCCTCGGTTTGTGGTCCCAGCCTTTACGTGTACTGAAGTTGTATTGCCTAAGGTGTCTGGGATTCGGTAATAGAAATGTGATGGATTAGGTTGTCGTCCTTTTCGCGGCTCACGACGTACGATCCGGGACAGAAAAACAGCATAAAAAAAGAAAAGTGTCCCAAAACTGATGAAAACGTTCGATTTTGGTCTCTGAAAATAGGTGCAACCATGCAAACTTGCTACTAGCATTGTAAAGCTCTCGGAGAGCTTTCCAACGGTATGTTGTGCGCTGCGTAACTCATTACGGATCAAAAGTTATGGGCACCGGAGCGACGGAGACCTAGTCCCAAGCCCCACACTCTCGATTTGCGGGCCCAACCTCTATTTGAGGCGAAGTTGTCTTGGCCAAGGTGCGGTGGGTTTCGGTAATAGAAACGTGATGGATTAGGTTGTCGTCCTTTTCGCGACTCACGAAGTACGATTTGGGACGAAAAAACAACACAAAAGAAGAAAAGTGTCCCGAAACTATAGAAAACGTTCGATTTTTGTCTCCGAAAATAGCGCAGCCGTGCACGCTTGCTGCCCCCGTCGTAGAGCTCGTGGAGAGCTCTAGGACTGTATGCTATGTGCCACGTAACTCCTTACGGATCAAAAGTTATGGGTACCGAAACGACGGGGACTTGGTCCCAAGCCCCACATCCTCGGTTTGCGGGCCCAGTCTCTACTTGAGGCGAAGTTGTCTTTCCAAAGGTACCGTGGGTTTCAGTAATAGAAATGTGATGGATTAGGTTGTCGTCCATTTCGCGGCTCACGATGTACGATCCGGGACGAAAAAAGAGCGCAAAAGAAGAAAAGTGTCCCGAAACAGATGAAAACATTCGATTTTGGTCTCCAAAAATAGCGCCGCTGTGCACGCTTGCTGCCCCCGTTGTAGAGCTCTCGGGGAGCTCTCCATTGGTATGCTATGCACCGCGTAACTCCTTGCGGATCAAAAGTTATGGGCACTGAAGCGACGGAGACCTGGTCCCAAGCCCCACGCCCTTAGTTTGCAGGCCCATCGTCTACGTGAAGCCAAGTTGTCTTGCCCAAGGTGCCGTGGGATTCGGTAATAGAAAAGTGATGGATTAGGTTGTCTTCTTTTTCACGGCACACGACGTACGATCCATGATGGAAAAATATCGCAAAAAAAGAAAAGTGTCCCGACACTGATGACAATGTTCAATTTTTGTCTCCGAAAATAGGCGCAGCCGAGCATGCTTGCTTCCCCCATCGTAGAGCTCTCGGAGAGCTTTCCAACAGTATGTTGTGTGCCGCTTAAGTCCTTACGGATCAAAAGTTATGGGCACCGAAGCGACGGAGACCTGGTCCCAAGTCCCACGCTGTCACGCCCTAACTCGACCTATAGAGGTTAGACTAGGGAGTGATCTAAACATT
Organism: Ehretia macrophylla; assembly: GCA_037974665.1. Lineage (NCBI taxonomy): Eukaryota > Viridiplantae > Streptophyta > Magnoliopsida > Boraginales > Ehretiaceae > Ehretia > Ehretia macrophylla. The sequence continues at coordinate 26,025,370 of CM075780.1, forward strand.
CAAGTCATTTCACGTACTTAATCGTTCATGAAGGGTTAACACTTGACGTTTAACCTAAACTCCACAAATTCTCCGGAAAACCGGCAGCATAATGGTTGTAATTGGGCTCTTTAGTTTGACCTAATTCTCTTAACGCCTCGAAACTTTCAATCTCATATTCATTTCCAACTAAGATTACTATTTATCACCAATTGGGGTGCTTACTAGTTATCTTGAAGCCTCGTTTGACTAATAACCTAGCATGATACTATGTTTCGTTTATTTGTCAATCTAGTTACACCGGTACCTGTTGATCTTAGCTTAACAATGAGTACTTGCTTAAGATTGGATAAATTCATTTTACTTAACTCTTATCTAGTACTTCATAAGTCTGTGATAGATACTAAACCAAAGTAGCGATAGCAAAATGACCAGAAGAGTGTGTATCTAGTTATGATTAGTACAAGCCAAAATTAGGCCCCAAATTACAACGGGGGTCATTTACAATACAACAACAAGCAACATAAGAAATAGTTTTCAAGCAACATATCGTTCACAAAATGGCCATAGTCAAGTAAGGCACGTAGGGCAAGCAATCATTCCAAGGAGTCATCAATAGGCATGTTATCCTCGGGTACCTGTTCCTGGTCTTCTTTACCTGAGATGATAAAAGAGGGTGAGTCCTTATGAACTCAGCGAGGGGGAATGAGAAATACGTTTTGAAACTCTTTTTCCGGTTAACTTATGAAAAACCCCTTTTTGAAAACATGTCACGTATTACAAGTAATTAGGTACGAAAGTATCAGAATCAAATTGAGCAATAGATACAATTACCAATCATTTCAAAGATACGGTGAGCATTTGCTCTCAATATCGATTTCGATATGATTGTTGCGACCGACTTCAATAATCCACTTATCGCTCCCATTTGGGTGTACTCCGTATGTACCCCGAAAATCTACGACCCAACTCTCTGAGGGTGGAATGCCAAGCGAGAAAGGGAATTGGACCATGGTAGTCATGGTAGCACCGGCAAGCCCGATGCCACCCAGCGTGCGTGAAACGCTACCATGCCACAATGAAAGGTTGCAACCTTGTATGCAATGCACATTTATAACATTTAACATATCACATTAGGAGGACAACAAAGTAGGTTGCCCCCGAGCAGTTATAAGATCGCACGTTGACAAGTAAACACACGAGGCATGTTTGACATGTAATTTCACTTGTAAAACGCATGGAGTTATGTGAATATTAAACGGACAGCCATGTAACACATGTGAATCAAGTCATATAACTCATTTTGGGGTTCATGCAATCAAATAATAAGGTTATACAACATGCAACGATATCTACGGGGGACCGGGTGCAAGAAAGGTCTACTTGTCAACATGTCATCATCAGAATCACATTTAGGGCTATAAGGACAACTACGGGCAGCCCTCTAATTACATAGTTAGACACGATAACCATAGGATCAACACTTAGCGCGTTTTCATAGTCACTAGGATTTCAATTAATGCTTACCCGTGCGATTAAGCCACGAGTTGACAAGTAATTAAACCAAAGCCATGCATTGATTAATTAAAACACCCTCAATCATCCAAAACAGTCCACACAACATCCAAGTGCCACAATCCCAAGCATTTAATACAACGAGAGAAGTTGCAATAATTTTCAAAGCATATCACTAAACAAAAATCTCACTGCAATGGTCTGTTTTCCCACAATTATTTAGACAAGCAAAAAATCTCCAATTCCAGTGAGCAAAATTTCAAATTAAATCTTAAGTAGTGAACTAAATCCAGAAACAAACCTCGCATCATTTGGAGTTCGGATTCAAGAGTTATAGCCAAAACCGTGAGACTACGCAAAACTGTCCAGATTTGTATACATTTTAATACTTGTCGTTTTCGAGGACTTTAGGGACAGATTTAGCCTTAGTCTATTTCTGAAAAAAATGTCCATAACTGAAAAATCTAGCAATCTACCAAATTTCATGCATTTTAGATATCATTTACTAAGTCAAAACAGGTTCGTTCTACAAGGACAGTGAACTGCCAAAAACCTGCTCCATTTTCCCAGATTTTCCAGATTTGGACACGTTTCGATGTTTTGCCATTTTGGGGATCTTGGATTCAAAATTGGCCTTGGCCTATTTCTATGAAAAATTCTTAGAACTGGAAAAACTAGTCACCTACCAATTTTCACGCATTTTCAACATCATTTACCTGGTCAAATTCACTTCGCTCCAACAAGTCAGAAAACTGCCATTTACGCGATTTCACCTATCTTCAAATTCTAGCCAAATATCTTGCCATGCATGTTTACAAAAGCTCATGTACACACATATATCACAAGTACAGAGGTAAAAATAGACATTTAAAGGCATGAATGTCTTGATGAACCTTAGGATGATGAGCTTAAGCTATGGAGACTAAAATTGCAGCCAAGGCCGAGAGAGAGAGAGAGGAAATGAGAGAGTGAGAGAATGAAAGAAAGAAATGAAAAGCTTTGAAGAGTTTTGATGATTTGAATGCATGTGTCAGCTATGGGCTTGCAAAATTCTGATTTTTGTGTCTTTAGGAGCATGTTTTGAATCACCTTAGCATGGGCAATTGAGTGGGCCAAGGGTGTGGTGCATTGGGTAGGGTTTTAGGTTATTTTTTATGCTTTGTGTCATAGGTTGTCTAGGTATGATTTTTGAAATTGCAAAGCATGCCAATCTCTTCACATGGTCGGCCAAAGCATTGCTCAATTCTGAATTTTTGTCATGTTTTGAGCATTATTTAATTGAGTGTGCTTGGAACATGCAAAAAGAATAAAGAATAAAGAATAGGAATGTCTAGCTTTTTGTGAGATTTTGTCTTCTAGTGCATTGACTTAGCATTTTAATATTAGTTAGTGGAATTTGTAGGATTAATTAATGATCTAGTGCTTCGTGTAAGATGCTTTCTTGATTAGCGTGTGGGCACGCTTACCTAGGTCTAGGGCACGCACTACGAGATAAAGCACGAACTACGAGACGAATGCACGTTTTTCAAGTAAATTCACGCAACCCTAAATGAATGCACGTAATTCAATGCAAGGCACACAAAATGAAACTCAACTCTTAAACCTAGGTCAAGGCATGCAAATCTAGGTTAGGACACACGAAACGAGGTATCGCACGCAAATTGAGGTCGGGCCTCACACACGCCCTCGGTTTGCGGGTCCAGCCTCTACTTGAGGTGAAGTTGTCTTGCCCAAGGTGCTGTGGGATTCAGTAATAGAAATGTGATGGATTAGGTTGTCGTCTTTTTCGCGGCACACGACGTACGATCAGGGATGAAAAAACAGCGCAAAAGAAGAAAAGTGTCCCAAAACTGATGAAAATGTTCAATTTTGGGCTTCAAAAATAGGCACAGCAGAGCAGGCTTGCTTCCCCAGTCGTAGAGCTCTCGGAGAGCTTTCCAACGGTTTGTTATGCGCCACGTAACTCCTTACGGATCAAAAGTTATGGGCACTGGAGCGACGGAGACCTGATCCCGAGCGCCACGCCCTCGATTTGCAGGCCCAGCCTCTACATGAGGTGAAGTTGTCTTGCCCAAGGTGCCGTTGGATTCGGTAATAGAAATGTGATGGATTAGGTTGTAGTACTTTTCGCTGCTCACGACGTACGATCCGAGACGGAAAAACAACGCAAAAGAAGAAAAGTATGGAGGACGACAGCGAAAAGGACGGCAACCTCTACTTTAGGCAAAGTTGTGTTGCCCAAGGTGCCATGGGATTTGGTAATAAAAATATGATGGATTAGGTTGTCGTCCTTTTCGCGGCTCACGACGTACGATCCAAGACGGAAAAACAGCGCAAAAAAAGAAAATTTTCCCGAAACTGATGAAAATGTTTAATTTTTGGCTCTGAAAGTAGGCGAAGCCGAGCAGGCTTGCTGCCCCCGTTGTAGAGCTCTCAGAGAGCTTTCCAACGGTATGCTGTGCGCCGCTTAACTCCTTACGGATCAAAAGTTATGGGCACCGAAACAACGGAGACTTGGTCTCAAGCCCCACGCCCTCGGTTTGCGGACCAAGCCTATACTTGAGGCGAAGTTGTCTTGCCCAAGATGTTGTGGGATTCGGTAATAGAAATGTGATGGATTAGGTTGTCGTCCTCTTCGCAGCTCACGACGTACGATCCGGGACGGAAAAACAACGCAAAAGAAGAAAAGTATCCCGAAACTGATGAAAACGTTCGATTTTAGTCTCCGAAAATAGGCGCTGTCATGCCCCAACCTAACCTATGGAGGTTAGACTAGGGTGTGACCTAAATCATTATCGTTATTTCATACACTTAGCCTTTTGTTAATATCATTTCATGTACTTAATCGTTCATTAAGGTTTAACGCTTAACGTTGGCCTAGAACTCCAAAAGTTTTTTCGGAAAACCAATAGCATAACGGTTGTATTTAAGACATTTGGTTTGACCTAATTTTCTAAAACACCTCAAAACCTTTAATCATTGGTTCAATTCTAGCTAAAATTTTCTATTTTGTTATCAATAGATATGCCTACTAATTTATCTCGATAGTCTTGTTTGATTGACAAGCCTAGCATGATAACTATGTCCCATTTATTTACCAGTTCCTGTTTTGCAAGTACTTATTATCCCTTAGCTTGCGCATAAGCACCTAAGTGATATTAGATATAGTTTCATTATATGCTTTTTCACCTAGTGGTTTAAACACCTTTGATAACTACTAATCAAGATAATGAAAGCAAACAACCAATCAAGAGTTCGTCCGGTTATAATCAGTACAAGCCAAAATTAGACCCAAATTACAATGGGGTCATTTACATCAATAAAATGAACAGTTTGCAATCAAACACAACATCCATATAGCAACCACTTTCAGGCAACGAATAAAAGCACGTAGTCACTCCAAGGAATCATCAACAAGCACATTTACTTCGGGTACCTATTCCAAATCTGCTGCACCTGTGACAAAAAAGAGGGTGTGTCCTTATGAACTCAGCGAGGGGGAACGAGAGATAACGTTTTGAAATCCTTTTCCGTTTAAACTTATGAAAACTCATATGGAAACATGTCATATAGAATGAGTAAATACATAATATAACATAAATATAAATGAACACATTTACCCGTCTTTCCTCCCCGAGGTCCTCTAGGAACCAAGTGAGAGTACTTAAACACATAGTAAAAAGGATACGGTGAGCTTTTGCTCTCAATTCATTTTCAATAACAGTTGTTGTGGCCGACTTCAAATCATCCACTTATCACGCCAAATGGGTGTACTCCGGATGTACCCCGAAATCCTATGACCCAACTCTCCGAGGAAGTCTAGCCCCCAAACGAGAGAGGAAATTGGACAATGGTAGTCACGGTTGCACCAGCAAGCCCGATGCCGCCCGGTGTGCGTGAAACGCTACCACGCCAGAATGAAAGGTTGCAACCTTGTATGCAATGCAAATTTATAACATTTAATATATCACGTTAGGAGGACAACAAAGTAGGTTGCCTCCGAGCAGTCATAAGATCGCACATTGACAAGTAAACACACGAGGCATGCTTTGACATGTAATTTCACTTGTAAAGCACATGGAGTTATATGAATATTAAACGGGAAGCCATGTAACACATGTAAATCAAGTCATATAACTCATTTCGGGGTTCACGTAATCAGATAATAAGTTTATCCAAGCATGCAACGACTTCTACGTGGGACTGGGTGCAAGAAAGGCTTACTTATCAACATGTAATCATCGGGAATCACATTTCAAGCATACTTAACATTTATTAGGCAGCCCACTAACCACACAATTAAACACGATAACCGTAGGATCATCACTTAGCGAGTTTTCATAGTCAATAGGGTTTTAATTCATGCTTACACATGCGATTTAAGCCACAAGTTGTCACGTAATTAAACCCAAGCCATGCATCGATTAATTAAAACATCCTCAATCATCCAAAACACTCCACACAACATCCAAGTGCCACAATCCCAAGCATTCAATACCACAAGAGAAGTTACAATATTTTTCAAAGCATATCACTAAATAAAAACCTCACTGCAATTGTCTATTTTTCCACAATCAGTTAGACAAGCAAACAATCTCCAATAGTGAACAAAATGTCAAATTAAAGCTTAATGAGTGATTTAAATCTAGAAACAAACCTCACATCATTTGGAGTTTGGATTCAAGAGTTATAGCTAAAACCGTGAGACTATGCAAAACTGTCCAGATTCGTACATATTTCAATACTTGCCATTTTTTAGGGTCATAGGGTCAGATTAGATTTAGTCTATTTCTGACAAAAATGTCCATAACCGAAAAATCTAGCAACCTACCAAATTTCATGCATTTTAAATATCATTTACTAGGTCAAAAATTGTTTCGTTCTACAAGGATAGTGAACTGCCAAAAACCTACTCCATTTTCCCAGATTTTTCAGATTTACACACCTTTCGATGTTTTGCCATTTTGGAGACCTTAGAGTCAAAATTGGTCTTGGCCTATTTCTACAAAAAAATGTTCAAAACTGGCAAAGCTAGTTACTTATCAATTTTCACGCATTTTCAACATCATTACCAGGCCAATTGCATCTCGCTCTACCAAGTCAAAAATCTGCCAGCTACGCGATTTTATCTATCTTCAAGTTCTAGCCAAATATCTTACCATGCATGGTTATATAAGCTCATGCACACACATATACAACAAGTTCAGAGGTAAATATAGACATATGAAGGCATGCATGTGGGTTTTGAAAGCTTTTAAAAGAGTTTTAGCCCTTACCTTAGCCTATTGATGACAAATGATGCTCAAAATTCTTGAAGATGCACAAAATGGTCTTCTCTCCTTGCTTGGCCGAGAGATATCTTGATTTCCCTTAAATCCTAGCTTAGTTAGCTTGTGTAGAAGGTGTGCACGTGTTTAGAACAAAAAGAAATGGAAGAAAACCATCAAAACTTTACGTAGGCCGAAAATGATGAGTTATGAGCTTGTATGAGACTGTCTTGCGTGTTTGCTTGCTATGGCTTGCTATGGCCGAGCTTGGGAGAGTCTTAGAGAGTCCTTGAGAGCTTGTGAGGAGTCTTGGGAGTTCAAAGGCTGCCTTGGTCGAAAATGGAGAGAGAATGGGAGAGTTTGAGAGGAAAGAGAGAGTTTGAGAGAGAAATGATGCTTGTGTGTGTGTGTTTGTTGGCCTTGAGCCTTTCAAATCTGAATTTTGTGTCATCTTTAGCATTTTTTTGAGTTGAAATGAAGCATGGCATTGAGAGGGTCGAAAATGAGATGCTCGGGTAAGGTGTAGGTGAATTTTTTATGCATTGTGCTTAGTGCATGTGTCATAGAATGTCTAGGCTTTAATTTAATTGTGCAAAGTTGATCAAATTTCCTTGTTTTGGCCGTGTAATGCAAGGGAGAATCTGAAATTTCAGATTCAAGTTAGTATATTTTGGACTATAATAAGTGTAGGTTTATAATAGTTTATTGGTTAGTTGAGTGTGATAGAATATTTTATTAGTTAGTGGGTTTTGTAGAGAATTTGAATTAGGAATATAATATTGGTTAGTGGATTGTGTAGGATTATTTTATTGTCTTGTGCTTTGTGTAGGATTCTTTATTGATTAGCGTGCGGGCACGCTTTCCTAGGTCTAGGGCACGCACTACGAGACACGCACATAAATCAATACAGGGCACGAATCACGAGGTAGACACAAACTACGAGATAAGGCACGTACTTCAAGATAAATGCCCGAATTCTAATGCAAATGCACATAACCCTAGGTGAATGCCTGTAAATCAATGCAAGGCACGTAATTCAATGCAATGTACATAAATTGAGGTACGACTCTTAAACCTAGGTTAGGGCACGCAGTTCAAGGTTAGTGCACACAAATCGAGGTATCGTACGTAAATCAAAGTCAGGGCACGTAAGTCGAGGATTAGGGCACGCAATTCTAGGTCAAGGCACGTATGACGAGGCATGCACAAAAATCAAGACAAGACATGTAATCCAAGGTCGGTCATATAGTTCTGGGTCTAAGGCACGTAAATCGAGGTAAGACACATTATTTAGAGTCTGGCCTCATAGGAGCAGCCGTGTAGGCTTCTTGCCCCTTCGTAGAGCTCTCGGAGAGCTTTCCAACGGTATGCTTTGCGCCGCGTAACTCCTTACGTATCAAAACTTATGGGCACCGGAGCGACGGTGACCTGGTCCCAAGCCCCACGCCCTCGGTTTGCGGGTTCAGCCTCTACATGAGGCGAAGTTGTGTTGCCCAAGGTTCCGTGGGATTCGGTAATAGAAATGCGATGGATTAGGTTGTCGTCCTTTTCGCGGCTCACGACGTACGAACCAGGACGGAAAAACAGCGTAAAAAAAGAAAATTTTCCCGAAACTGATAAAAATGTTTAATTTTTGGTTCCGAAAGTAGGCGAAGCCGAGCAGGCTTGCTACCCCTATCGTAGAGCTCTCGGAGAGCTTTCCAACAGTATACTGTGCGCCGCTTAACTCCTTACAGATCAAAAGTTATGGGCACTGAAGCGACGGAGACCTGGTCCCAAGCCCCACGCCCTCGGTTTGCAGACCAAGCCTCTACTTGAGGCGAAGTTGTCTTGCCCAAGATGTTGTGGGATTTGGTAATAGAAATGTCATGGATTAAGTTGTCGTCCTCTTCGCAGCTCACGACGTACGATCCGGGATGAAAAAATAGCACAAAAGAAGAAAAGTGTCCCGAAACTGATGAAAATGTTCGATTTTAGTCTCCGAAAATAGGCGCTGTCACGCCCCAACCTGACTTATTGAGGCTAGACTAGGGTGTGACCTAAATCATTATCGTTATTTCATACACTTAGCCTTTTGTTAATATCATTTCATGTACTTAATCGTTCATTAAGGTTTAACGCTTAACGTTGGCCTAGAACTCCAAAAGTTTTTCCGGAAAACCAACAGCATAACGGTTGTATTTAAGACATTTGGTTTGACGTAATTTTCTAAAACACCTCAAAACCTTTAATCATTGATTCAATTCCAACTAAAATTTTCTATTTTGTTATCAATAGATATGCCTACTAATTTATCTCGATAGTCTCATTTCATTGACAAGCCTAGCATGATAACTATGTCCTGTTTATTTACCTATTCCTGCCTTGCAAGTACTTATTATCCCTTAGCTTGCACATAAGCACCTAAGTGATATTAGATATAGTTTCATTATATGCTTTTTCACCTAGTGGTTTAAACACCTATGATAACTACAAATCAAGATAATGAAAGCAAACAACCAATCAAGAGTTCGTCCGGTTATAATCAGTACAAGCCAAAATTAGACCCAAATTACAACGGGGTCATTTACATCAATAAAATGAACAGTTTGCAATCAAACACAACATCCATATAGCAACCACTTTCAAGCAAAGCACAAAAGCATGTAGTCACTCCAAGGAATCATCAACAAGCACATTTACTTCGGGTACCTATTCCAAATCTGCTGCACCTATGACAAAAAAAAGGTGTGTCCTTATGAACTCAGCGAGGGGAAACGAGAGATAATGTTTTGAAATCCTTTTCCGGTTAAACTTATGAAAACTCATTTGGAAACATGTCATATAGAGTGAGTAAATACATAATATAACATAAATATAAATGAACACATTTACCCATCTTTCCTCCCCGAGGTCCTCTAGGAACCAAGCGAGAGTACTTAAACACATAGTAAAAAGGATACGGTGAGCTTTTGCTCTCAATTCATTTCCAATAATAGTTGTTGCGGCCGACTTCAAATCATCCACTTATCATGCCAAATGGGTGTACTCTAGATGTACCGCGAAATCCTATGACCCAACTTTCCGAGGAAGTCTAGCCCCCAAGCGAGAGAGAGAATTGGACAATGGTAGTCACGGTTGCACCGGCAAGCCCTATGCCGCCCGGTATGCGTGAAACGCTAACACGCCAGAATGAAAAGTTGCAACCTTGTATGCAATGCACATTTATAACATTTAATATATCACGTTAGGAGGACAACAAAGTAGGTTGCCTCCGAGCAGTCATAAGATCGCACATTGGCAAGTAAACACACGAGGCATGCTTTGACATGTAATTTCACTTGTAAAGCACATGGAGTTATATGAATATTAAACGGGCAGCCATGTAACACATGTAAATCAAGTCATATAACTCATTTCGGGGTTCACGTAATCAGATAATAAGTTTATCCAAGCATTCAACGACTTCTACGTGGGACCGGGTGCAAGAAAGGTCTACTTATCAACATGTAATCATCGGGAATCACATTTCAAGCATACTTAACATTTATTAGGCAGCCCACTAACCACACAATTAAACACGATAACCGTAGGATCATCACTTAGCGAGTTTTCATAGTCAATTGGGTTTCAATTCATGCTTACAGGTGCGATTTAAGCCACAAGTTGTCACGTAATTAAACCCAAGCCATGCATCGATTAATTAAAACATCCTCAATCATCCAAAACAGTCCACACAACATCCAAGTGCCACAATCCCAAGCATTCAATACAACAAGAGAAGTTACAATATTTTTCAAAGCATATCACTAAATAAAAACCTCACTGCAATAGTCTATTTTCCCACAATCAGTTAGACAAGCAAACAATCTTCAATTCCAGTGAAAAAAATTTCAAATTAAAGCTTAATGAGTGATTTAAATCCAGAAACAAACCTCGCATCATTTGGAGTTCGGATTCAAGAGTTATAGCTAAAACCGTGAGACTACGCAAAACTGTCCAGATTCGTACATATTTCAATACTTTCCATTTTTTAGGGTCTTAGGGTCAGATTTAGCTTTACTCTATTTCTGACAAAAATTTCCTTAACCGAAAAATCTAGCAACCTACCAAATATCATGCATTTTAAATATCATTTACTAGGTGAAAACTGTTTTGTTCTACAAGGACAGCGAACTGCCAAAAACCTGCTCCATTTTCCCAGATTTTCTAAATTTAGACACCTTTCGGTTTTGCCATTTTGGAGACCTTAGATTCAAAATTAGACTTGGCCTATTTCTACAAAAAAATTTCAAAACTGGCAAAACTGGTTACCTACCGATTTTCACGCATTTTCAACATAATTTACTATGCCAAATGTACCTCGCTCTACCAAGTCAAAAATCTGCCAGCTACGCGATTTTATCTATCTTCAAGTTCTAGCCAATATCTTACCATGCATGGTTATATAAGCTCATGCACACACATATACAACAAGTTCAGAGGTAAATATAGACATATGAAGGCATGCATGTGGGTTTTGAAAGCTTTTAAAAGAGTTTTAGCCCTCACCTTAGCCTATTGATGACAAATGATGCTCAAAATTCTTGAAGATGCACAAAATGGTCTTCTCTCCTTGCTTGGCCGAGAGATATCTTGATTTCCCTTAAATCCTAGCTTAGTTAGCTTGTGTAGAAGGTGTGCACGTGTTTAGAACAAAAAGAAATGGAAGAAAACCATCAAAACTTTACGTAGGCCGAAAATGATGAGTTATGAGCTTGTATGAGACTTTCTTGCGTGTTTGCTTGCTATGGCTTGCTATGGCCGAGCTTGGGAGAGTCTTAGAGAGTCCTTGAGAGCTTGTGAGGAGTCTTGGGAGCTCAAAGGCTGCCTTGGTCGAAAATGGAGAGAGAATGGGAGAGTTTGAGAGGAAATAGAGAGTTTGAGAGAGAAATGATGCTTGTGTGTGTGTTTGTTGGCCTTGAGCCTTTCAAATCTGAATTTTGTGTCATCTTTAGCATTTTTTTGAGTTGAAATGAAGCATGGCATTGAGAGGGTCGAAAATGAGATGCTTGGGTAGGGTGTAGTTGAATTTTTTATGCATTGTGCTTAGTGCATGTGTCATAGAATGTCTAGGCTTTAATTTAATTGTGCAAAGTTGATCAAATTTCCTTGTTTTGGCCGTGTAATGCAAGGGAGAATCTGAAATTTCAGATTCAAGTTAGTATATTTTGGATTATAATAGTTTATTGGTTAGTTGAGTATGATAGAATATTTTATTAGCTAGTGGGTTTTGTAGAGAATTTGAATTAGGAATATAATATTGGTTAGTGGATTGTGTAGGATTATTTTATTGTCTTGTGCTTTGTGTAGGATTCTATATTGATTAGCGTGCGGGCACGCTTTCCTAGGTCTAGGGCATGCACTACGAGACACGCACAGAAATCAATACGGGACACAAATCACGAGGTAGGCATAAACTACGAGGTAAGGCACGTACTTCAAGATAAATGCACAGATTCCAATGCAAATGCACGTAACCCTAGGTGAATGCGCATAAATCAATGTAAGACACGTAATTCAATGCAATGCACGTAATTCAATACAATGCACATAAATCGAGGCACCACTCTTAAACCTAGGTTAGGACACGTAATTCAAGGTTAGTGCACACAAATCGAGGTATCTCACATAAATCGAAGTCAGGGCATGTAAGTCAAGGATTAGGGCACGCAATTCTAGGTCAAGGCACGTATGACGAGGCATGCACAAAAATCAAGATAGGACATGTAATCCAAGGTCGGTCATATAGTTCTAGGTCTAAGGCACGTAAATCTAGGTAAGACACGTTATTTGGGGTCGGGCCTCACAGGCGTAGTCGTGCAGGCTTCCTGCCTCCTTCGTAGAGCTCTCAGAGAGCTTTCCAACGGTATGCTTTGCGCCACATAACTCCTTCCGTATCAAAAGTTATGGGCACCGGAGCGACAGAGACCTGGTCCCAAGCCCCACGCCCTCGCTTTGCGGGTCCAGCCTCTACATGAGGTGAAGTTGTCTTGCCCAAGGTGCCATGGGATTCGGTAATAGAAATGTGATGGATTAGGTTGTCGTCCTTTTCGCGGCTCACGACGTACGATCCGGGACGAAAAAACAGTGCAAAAGAATAAAAGTGTCCCTAAACTAATGAAAATGTTCGATTTTTGTCTCTTAAAATAGGTGCAATTGAGCAGTCTTGCTGCCCCCGTTGTAGAGCTCTCGGAGAGCTTTCCAACGGTATGCTTTGCGCTGCGTAACTCTTTATGTATCAAAAGTTATGGGCATCGGAGCGACGGAGACCTGGTCCTAAGCCCCACGCCCTTGGTTTGCGGGCCCAGTCTCTACATGAGGTTAAGTTGTCTTGCCCAAGGTGCCGTGGGATTTGATAATAGAAATGTGATGGATTAGGTTGTCGTCCTTTCCGTGGCTCACGACGTACGATCCGGGATGAAAAAACAGCACAAAAGAAGAAAAGTGTCCTGAAACTGGTGAAAACGTTAGATTTTGGGCTCCGAAAATAGACGCAACCGAGCAGGCTTGCTGCCCCCGCCGTAGAGCTCTCGGACAGCTTTCCAACGATTTGTTGTGCACCGTGTAACTCCTTACAGATCAAAAGTTATGGGCACCGAAGCGACTTAGACCTGGTCCCAAGCCCCACACCCCTGGTTTGCGGGCCCAGCCTCTACTTGAGGCGAAGTTGTCTTGCCCAAGATGCTGTGGGATTCGATAATAGAAATGTGATGGATTATGTTGTCATCCTTTTCGAAGCTCACGACATACAATCCGGGATGAAAAAACAGTGCAAAAGAAGAAAAGTGTCCCAAAACTGATGAAAACGTTCGATTTTGGTCTCTGAAAATAGGCGTAGCTGTGAGGCCCGACCTCGATTTGCGTGCGAACCTAGCTTCGTGTGCCTTAACCTAGATTTGTGTGTCATGACCTAGGTTTAAGAAGTGAGCTCATTTTATGTGCCATGCATTGAATTACGTGCATTCATTTAGGGTTGTGTGCATTTACATGAAAACGTGCGTTCGTCTCGTAGTTCGTGTCCTACCTCGTAGTGCGTGGCCTAGATCTAGGAAAGCGTGCCTTCACGCTAATCAAGAAAGCATCTTTCACGAAGCACTAGACTATTAAACAATCCTACAAAATCCACTAAAAATATAATAATCCAAATTCCATTCATTAGAAGACAAAAAATGCACCAAATACTAAACATTCTTCATTCTTTATTCCTTTTCTTTTTCACTTCCAAACACATGCAATAAAATAAGCTCAACCAAGACAAAATTTCAGAATTTTCTACATGTTTGGCCGACCACTAGGTGGTTTTGTGCATGCTCATTCAATATGACTTAATTCTTAGACACATCAAAACATTCTATGACACAAATGCTTAAAAAATTGCTCAAAAACCCTACCACTTGCACACTATTTTCGGCCACATCATCCTTGCCCATCCTAGCAATTTCAAAATATCACATTGGAGACACAAAATGCAGAATTTGGAAGCCCAAGGCCGACATTCTCCTTGAACATGCAAAAGGCTTGAATTGTTGTCATTTTTCTTCATTTTCTCTTTCACTTTCCTCTCTCCCCTCTCATATTCTCTCTCATACTCGGCCTTGGCTGAGTTCTCTACCTCCTTGGCTTGTCTTCTTCACAACTTAGCTAAGCAAAGTCAAGCAACCATCAAGAAAGTCGAGCAAGCTAGCTAGAGTTCGAAAATCCCACATGCATGTGCATTGAAGCTTCATTTTCGGCCTAGGTGAGTTACTAAGCTTCCATTTCTTTTCTTCAAGTCATAACTACATGCATGCACTAATAAATTGGTCACTAAGCTAGGAAAAATAGAGAAAAGCTAGTGGGATTTCAGCTAGGCAAAGGAAAGGAGAAGATTTGAGCTTCAACAAGGGTTTTGAGCATCTTTTGGTTGATTGCAAAGGTGAGGGTTAAAACCTTTGAAAGCTCTTCAAAATTTCACATGCATGCTCATAAATGTGTGTATTTGTTTCTGTATTTGAGATATATGGTCGTTCATAAGCTTAAACAACCATGCATGGCAAGATCTTGGCTTGAAAATGATGCTAGGTGAAGTCGAAATGGATGACAGCTCTCTGACCAGTCTGTTCGAGGTACGTTTAGCTAGGAAAATGATGTTGAAAATTCTTGAAATTTGGTAGGTGACTAGTTTGGACAGTTTTGAATATTTTTCCGAGAAATAGGACGAAGCAAATTTTGACTCTAAGGACCTCAAAATGGCAAATCTTTAAAATGTGACAAAATCTGGAAATCTGGAGAAATGAAGCAGGTTTTGGCAGATGCACTGACCTTGTAGAAAAAACCATATTTGACCTAGTAAATGTTGTCCAAAATTCATGAAATTTGGTGTACTGCTATATTTTTCAGTTCTGGACAATTTTGTCAGAAATGGACCAAAGCTAAAACTGACCCTAAAGACCTCAAAAACGTCAATTTCTGAAAAGTGTGCAAATCTGGACAGTTTTGTGCTACCTCACTGTTTCGGCTATAACTAATGATTCTGAACTCCAATTGATGCAAGGTTTGTTTCTGATTTTAGTTAACTTCTTAAGCTTTAATTTGACATCTTATTATCTTAATTTGGAGATTGTTTGATTATCCTATTGATTGTGGTAAAACAGCCTATTGCAGTAAAGGTTTCATTTAGCTACGTGCTGGAAAATTGTTGTAACCTCTCTTGTGGTTCTAATTGTGTGGAAATGTGGTGTTGGGATGTTATGGGGACTGTTTTAAATACTTGAGGATGCTTGAATTGAATGATGCATGACTTGAGAATGATTTTGAGTTGACTTAGGGTTTTAATCACACGATTAAGCATGAAATGGAAACCCTAATGACTAGGTAGTTTTGCTAAGTGTTGATTCTTGGTTATTGTGTGGAAATTATATGCTTAGTGGGCTGCCCGTAAATGTTTTATAACTTCAAATGTGATTTTGACCATTGCATGTTGTCAAATAAGCTTTTCTTGCAACCGAACCCACGTAAATGTTGTTGCCTGTTGAATATTCGTATCACTTGATTACATGAACTTCGAAATGAGTTATATGATTTGATTTGCATGTGTTACATGGCTGCCCGTTTAATGTTCATATGACTCCATATGCTTTTCAAGTGAAATTATTTGTCTTATCGTGCCTTGTTTGATTACTTGACAATGTGCGATCTTATAACTGCCCGGAGGTGACCTACTTTGTTGTCCTCCTAATGTGATATGTTAAATGTTATAAATGTGCATTGCATACGAGGTTGCAACCTTTCATTGTGGCATGGTAGCGTTTCACGAACGCCGGGCGGCATAGGGCTTGCCGGTGCTCCCGTGACTACCATGGTCCAATTCCCTCTCTCGCTTGGCATTCCACTCTCAGAGAGTTAGGTCGTAGGTTTCAGGGTACATCCGGAGTACACCCAATTGGGAGTGATAAGGGAATTATTGAAGTCGGCCGTAACAATTGTATCGAAATTGAAAGTGAGAGCAACCGCTCACCGTATCCTTGAAATGATTGGTAAATGTATCTATTATTCGATTTGTTTCGTATATTTTTGTACCTTGTTACTTGTAATATGTGAAATGTTTTCAAAAAGAAGCTTTCATAATTGAACCGGAAAATGAGTTTCAAAACGTATTCCTCGTTTCCCCCTAGCTGAGTTCATAAGGACTCACCCTTTTTTTCTTCACAAGTGAAGAAGAACAGGCATAGGTACCCGAGGACAATGAGCCTAATGATGAAACCCTGGAGTGATTACCTGTCATTGTTGTTTTGCTTGAACGTGACTACTTGTGAACTTTATGTCACTTGAAGACTATTTCCTTTTGTGTTATTCGATGTCATGATGTAAAAGACCCCCGTTGTAATTTGGGGTCTAATTTTGGTTTGTACTTGTATTAAGTAGACTGATGCTAGACATTGCTATTATTGTTTTTCTTTTATGACCGCTAGTATTATCATAGGTTACGATGCATTAGTAAGGACTAAGTAAATGGATTTACCCAATCTTGAACAGGTATATTTTGAAACGAGGTCAAACAAACAAACGAGACATAGTTTCATGCTAGATTATAAATCAAACGGGACGTCGAAATAACCAATAGGCAATTCAATTGATGGTAAAATGGTAATCTTAGTTGGTAATGGAATAGAGATAGTAAATTTTGAGGTGATTAGAGAACTAGGTCAAACTAAAGAGCCCAATTACAACTGTTATGCTGCCGATTTTTGGGAAAAACTTTGGAGTCTAGGGTAAAACGTTAAGTGCTAAACCTCCTTGAACGATTAAGTACTTGAAAGGACTTGAGTGTTTAGATCATACCCTAGTCTAACCTTTATAGGCCGGGTTGGGGCATGACAGTAGCCGTGCAGGCTTGTTGCCCCCACCGTAGAGCTCTCGGAGAGCTTTCCAACAGTATGTTGTGCGCCGCGTGACTTCTTTCAGATCAAAAGTTATGGGAATCAAAGCGATGAAGACCTAGTCCCAAGCCCTACGCCCTCGGTTTGCGAGCGCAGCCTCTACGTGAAGCGAAGTTGTCTTGCCCAAGGTGCCGTGGGATTTGGTAATAGAAATGTGATGGATTAGGTTGTCGTCCTTTTCGCGGCACACGACGTACGATCCGGGACGAAAAAATAGCGCAAAAGAAGAAAAGTGTCCCGAAACTAATGAAAATGTTCGATTTTGGGCTTCGAAAATAGGCGCAGCGCAACAGGCTAGCTGCCCCCGTCGTAGTGCTCTAGGAGAGCTTTCCAACGGTTTGTTGTGTGGTGCGTAACTCCTTAGGGATCAAAAGTTATGGGCACCGGATCGACAAAGACCTGGTCCCAAGCCCCACACCCATGGTTTGCGGGCCTAGCCTCTACTTGAGGCGAAGTTGTCTTGACCAAGGTGTCATTGGGTTTGGTAATAGAAATGTGATGGATTAGGTTGGCTTCCTTTTCGCGGCTCTCGACGTATGATCCGAGACGGAAAAACAGCGCAAAAGAAGAAAAGTGTCCCAAAACTGATTAAAACGTTTGATTTTGGTCTCCGAAAATAGCGCAGCCATGCACGCTTGCTGCCCCCGTCGTAGAGCTCTCAGAGAGCTTTCCAACGGTTTATTGTGCGCTGCGTAACTCCTTAAGGATCAAAAGTTATGGGCACTGGTACGACGTAGACCTGGTCCCAAGCCCTACGCCCTTGGTTTGCGGGCTCAGCCTCTGCTTGAGGCGAAATGGTCTTGGCCAAGGTACCGTGAGATTCAGTAATAGAAATGTGATGGAATGGGTTGTCGTCCTTTTCGCGGCTCACGACGTACGATCCGGGACGGAAAAACAGCCCAAAAGAAGAAAATGGTCCCGTGTTAGATTTTGGGCTCCGAAAACTAGCGCAGCCAAGCAGGCTTGCTGCCCTTGTCGTAGAGCTCTCAGAGAGCTTTCCAATGGTATGCTGTGCGCAGCGTAACTCCTTACGGATCAAAAGTTATGGGCACCGAAGCGACGGAGACATGGTCCTAAGCCCCACGCCCTCGGTTTGCGGGCCCAGCCTCTAAGTGTAGCGAAGTTGCCTTGCCCAAGGTGCCATGGGATTCGGTAATAAAAAAGTGATGGATTAGGTAGTCGGCTTTTTCGCAGTACACAACGTACGATCCAGGATAAAAAAACAAGGCAAAAGAAGAAAAGTGCCCCGAAACTGATGAAAATATTCAATTTTTGGCTACGAAAATAGGCGCGGCATAGCGGGCTTACTGCCCCCGTCATAGAGCTCCTAGAGAGCTTTCCAACGGTTTGTTGTGGGCACCGGAGTGACGGAGACTTGGTCCCAAGCCCCACGCCCTCGGTTTACGGTCCCAGCCTCTACATGAGGCGAAGTTGTCTTGCCCAAGGTGCCATTGGATTCGGTAATAGAAATGTGAGGGATTAGGTTGTCTTCCTTTTCACGGCTCACGACGTACGATCCGTGACGGAAAAACAGCGCAAAACAAGAAAAGTGTCCTGAAACTGATGAAAATGTTTGATTTTGGTAACCAAAAAAAGCGCAGTCGTGCACACTTGCTACTCCCATCGTAGAGCTCTCGGAGAGCTTTCCAACGGAATACTATGCGTCACGTAACTCCTTACGGATCACAAGTTATGGGCACCAAAGCGACGGAGACATGGTCCCAAGCCCCACGTCCTCAGTTTGCAGGCCCAGCCTCTACTTGAAGGCGAAGTTCTCTTGCCCAAGGTGCCGTGGGATTTGGTAATAGAATGTGATGGAATAGGTTGTCGTCCTTTTCGCGGCTCACGACGTACGATTCGGGATAGAAAAATAGCACAAAAGAAGAAAAGTTTCCTGAAACTGATGAAAACGTTCGATTTTGGTCTCTGAAAATAGGCGCAGCCGTGTAGGCTTGCTGCCCCATCGTAGAGCTTTTGGAGAGCTTTCCAACGGTAACCTGTGCGCCGCGTAACTCCTTACGGATCAAAAGTTATGGGCACCGAAGCGATAGAGACCAAGTCCCAAGCCCTACGCCCTCGGTTTGCGGGCCCAGCCTCTACATGAAGCGAAGTTGTCTTGCCCAATGTGCCATGGGATTCGGTAATAGAAATGTGATGGATTAGGTTGTCGTCCTTTTCACGGCTCACGACGTACAATTCGTGATGAAAAAACAGCGCAAAACAAGAAAAGTGTCCCGAAACTGATGAAAATGTTCAATTTTGGTCGCCAAAGATAGCCCAGTCGTGCACGCTTGCTGCTACCGTCGTAGAGCTCTCGAAGAGCTTTCCAACGGTATGCTATGCGCCACGTAACTCCTTACGGATCACAAGTTATGGGCACCGAGGCGACGGAGACAAGGTCCCAAGCCCCACGTCCTCGGTTTGCGGGTCCAACCTATACTTGAAGGCGAAGTTTTCTTGCCCAAGGTGCCATGGGATTTGGTAATAGAATGTGATGGATTAGGTTGTCGTCCTTTTCGCGGCTCAGGACGTACAATTCGGGACAAAAAAATAGCGCGAAAGAAGAAAAGTGTACCGAAACTGATGAAAACATTTGATTTTAGTCTTCGATAATAGGCACAGCCGTGTAGGCTTACTACCCGCATCATAGAGCTTTCGGAGAGCATTCCAACGGTATGCTGTGCGCCGCGTAACTCCTTATGGATCAAAAGTTAGGGGCACCGAAGCGATGGAGACCTGGTCCCAGCCCTACGCCCTCGGTTTGCGGGCCCAGCTTCTACGTGACGCGAAGTTGTCTTGCCCAAGGTGCCATGGGATTTGGTAATAGAAATGTGATGGATTAGGTTGTCGTCTTTTTCACGGCACACGACGTACGATTCGGGACGAAAAAATAGCGCAAAAGAAGAAAAGTGTCCCGAAACTGATGAAAATGTTCAATTTTGGGCTCAAAAAATAGGCGCAGCGGTGCAGGCTTGCTGCCCTTGACGTAGAGCTCTAGGAGAGCTTTCCAACGGTTTGTTGTGTGCCGCGTAACTCCTTACAGATCAAAAGTTATGGGCACTGGAGCGACGGACACTTGGTCCCAAGCACTACGTCCTCGGTTTGCGGGCCCAGCCTCTACAAGAGGCGAAGTTGTCTTGCCCAATGTGCTGTTGGATTGGGTAATAGAAATATGATGGATTAGGTTGTTGTCCTTTTCGCGGCTCTCGACGTACGATCCAAGACGGAAAAACAGCGCAAAAGAAGAAAAGTGTCCTGAATCTGATGAAAATGTTCGATTTTGGTCTCCAAAAATAGCGTAGCCGTGTACACTTGCTGCCCCCAACATAGAGCTCTCAGAGAGCTTTCCAACGGCATGCTATGCGTCGCGTAACTCCTTACGGATCAAAAGTTATGGGCACCGAAGCAACAGAAACATGGTACCAAGCCCCACGTCCTCGATTTGCGGGCCGAGCCTCTACTTGAAAGCGAAGTTGTTTTGCCCAAGGTTCTGTGGGATTCGGTAATAGAATGTGATGGATTAGGTTGTTGTCCTTTTCGCTGCTCATGACGTACGATCCGGGATGGAAAAACAGCGCGAAGGAAGAAAAGTGTCCCGAAACTGATGAAAACGTTCGATTTTGGTTCCAAAAATAAGAACAGCTGTGCAGGCTTGCTACCCGCATCGTAGAGCTCTCGGAGAGCTTTCCAACGGTATGCTGTGCGGCGCGTAACACCTTACAGATCAAAAGTTATGGGCACCGAAGCGACGGAGACCTGGTCCAATGCCCTACGTACTCAGTTTGCGGGCCCAGCTTCTTCGTGAAGTGAAGTTGTCTTGCCCAAGGTGCCGTGGGATTCCGTAATAGAAATGCGGTGGATTAGGTGGTCGTTTTTTTCCCGGCACAGGACGTACGATCCGGGACGAAAAAACAGCGTAAAAGTAGAAAAGTATCCCAAAACTGATGAAAATGTTCGCATTTGGCCTCCAAAAATAGGCGCAGCGAAGCAAGCTTGCTGCCCTCGTCGTAGAGCTCTCGTAAAACTTTCCAACGGTTTGTTGTGCGTCGCATAACTCCTTACGGATCAAAAGTTATGGGCACCGGAGCGACGGAGACCTGGTGTAAAGCCCCACGCCCTCAGTTTGCGGGCCCAGCTTCTATATGAGGCGAAGTTGTCTTGCCCAAGGTACCGTTGGATTTGGTAATAGAAATGTGATGGATTAGGTTGTCGTCCTTTTCGCGGCTCTCGACGTACGATCCGGGACGGAAAAATAGCGCAAAAGAAATAAAGTGTCCTGAAACTGATGAAAACGTTCGATTTTGGTCTACGAAAATAATGCAACCAAGCACGCTTACTGACACCGTTGTAGAACTCTCGGAGTGCTTTCCAACAGTATGCTATGCGCAGCGTAACTCCTCACAGATCAAAAGTTATGGGCACCGAAGCGACGGAGACATGGTCCCAAGCCCCACGTCCTCAGTTTGCGGGCTGAGCCTCTACTTGAAGGCGAAGTTGTCTTGCCCAAGGTGCGGTGGGATTCGGTAATAGAATGTGATGGATTAGGTTGTTGTCCTTTTCGCGGCTCACGACGTACGAACCGGGATGGAAAAACAGCACGAAAGAAGAAAAGTGTCATGAAACTGATCAAAACATTCGATTTTGGTCTCCGAAAATAGGCGTAGCCATGCATGCTTGCTGCCCCCATTGTAGAGCTCTCAGAGAGCTTTGCAACGGTATGCTATGCGCCACGTAACTCCTTACGGATCAAAAGTTATGGGCACCGAAGCGATGGAGACCTGATCCCAAGCCCCACGCCCTCGGTTTGCGGGCCCAGCCTCTACTTGAAGTGAAGTTGTCTTGCCGAAGGTACCGTGGGATTTGATAATAGAAATGTGATGGATTAGGTTGTCGTCTTTTTTGTGACACACGACGTACGATACGGGACAGAAAAACGGCGCAAAAGTAGAAAAGTGTCCCGAAACTAATGAAAATGTTTGATTTTGGGCTTTGAAAATAGGCACAGCATAGCAGGCTTGCTGCCTCCGTCGTTGAGCTCTTGGAGAGCTTTCCAACGATTAGTTGTGCGCCTCGTAACTCCCTACGGATCCAAAGTTATAGGCCCCGGAGCGACAGAGACCTAGTCCTACGCCCCACGCCCTCGGATTGCGGGCCCAGCCTCTACATGAGGAGAAGTTGTCTTGCCCAAGGTGCCGTTGGATTTAGTAATAGAAATGTGATGGATTAGGTTGTCATCCTTTTTGCGGCTCTCGACGCACGATCTGGGGGGGAAAAACAGCGAAAAACTAGAAAAGTGTCCCGAAACTGATGAAAATGTTAGATTTTGGTCTCCGAAAATAGCGCAGCCATGCACGCTTGCTGCCCCCATCGTAGAGCTCTCGGAGAGCTTTCCAATGGTTTGTTGTGCGCTGCGTAACTCCTTACGGATCAAAAGTAATGGGTACCGGAGCGACGGAGACCTGGTCCCAAGCCCCGCGCCCTCGGTTTGTGGGCCCAGCCTTTACTTGAGGCGAAGTTGTCTTGCCCAAGATGCTGTGGGATTCGGTAATAGAAATGTGATGGATTAGGTTGCCGTCCTTTTCGAAGCTCACGACTTACGGTCCAAGACGGAAAAACAGCGCAAAAGAATAAAGGTGTCCAGAAATTGATGAAAATGTTTGATTTTGGTCTCCAAAACTAGGCGCAACTGTGCAGGCTTGCCGTCCCCATCGTAGAGCTCTCGGAGAGCTTTCCAACGGTATGCTGTGCGCCACGTAACTCCTTAAATATCAAAAGTTATGGGCACTGAAGCGACGGAGACCTGGTCCCAAGTCCCACGCCCTCAGTTTGCGGGCCCAGCCTCTACTTGAGGTGAAGTTGTCTTGCCCAAGGTGCCTTGCGATTCAGTAATAGAAATGTAATTGATTAGGTTGTTGTCATTTTCGAGGCTCACAACATACGATCCGTGACGAAAAAACAACGCAGAAGAACAAAAGTGTCATGAAACTGATGAAAATGTTCGATTTTGGTCTCTGAAAATAGTGCAGCCGTGTATGCTTGTTGCCCCCATCGTAGTGCTCTAGGAGAGCTTTCCAACAGTATACTGTGCTCCGCGTAACTCCATACGGATCAAACGTTATGGGCACCGAAGCGACGGAGAGCTAGTGCCAAACCCTACGCCCTCGGTTTGCGGGCCCAGCCTCTACTTGAGGCGAAGTTGTCTTGCCCAAGGTACCATGGGATTCGGTAATAAAAATGTCATGGATTAGGTTATCATCCTTTTCGCGGCTCACGACGTACGATCCGGCATGAAAAAATAGCGCAAAAGAAGAAATGTGTCCCGAAACTAATGAAAACGTTCGATTTTGGACTCTTAAAATAGGCTTAGCTGAGCAGTCTTGCTGCCCCGGTCGTAGAGCTCTCGGAGAGCTTTCAAACGGTATGCTTTGCGCCGCGTAACTCCTTATGTATCAAAATTTATGGGTACCGAAGCGACGGAGACCTGGTCCCAAGACCTATGCCCTTGGTGTGCGGGCCCAACCTCTACATGAGGTGAAGTTGTCATGCCCAAGGTGCCATGGGATTCGGTAATAGAAATGTGATGGATTAGGTTGTCGTCCTTTTCGCGGCTCACGACGTACGATCCGGGATGAAAAAATAGCGCTAAAGAAGAAAAGTATCCCGAAACTGATGAAAACGTTCAATTTTGGGCTCCGAAAATAGGCGCAGCCGAGAAGGCTTACTGCCCCCGTCGTAGAGTTCTCGGAGAGCTTTCCAATGGTTTGTTGTGTGCCGCGTACCTTCTTACGGATCAAAAGTTATGGGCAACGGAGATACGGAGACCTGGTCCCATTTGCGGGCCTAGTCTCTACTTGAGGCAAAGTTGTCTTCCCTAACATGCTGTGGAATTCGGTAATAGAAATGTGATGGATTAGGTTGTCGTCTATTTCGCAGCTCACGACGAGCGATCTGGGACGGAAAAACAGCGCAAAAGAAGAAAAGTGTCTCAAAACTGATGAAAATGTTCGATTTTGGTCTCCGAAAATAGGCGCGCAGAGCAGGTTTGCTGCCCCCGTCGTAGAGCTCTTAGAGAGCTTTCCAACAGTTTGTTGTGCGCCTCGTAACTACTTACGGATCAAAAGTTATAGGCCCGGAGCGACGGAGACTTGGTCCCAAGCCACACGCCCTTGGTTTGCGGGCCCAGCCTCTACATCAGGCGAAGTTGTCTTGCCCAAGGTGCCATTGGATTCGGAAATAGAAATGTGATGGATTAGGCTATCGTCCTTTTCGCAACTCTCGACGTACAATCTGGTACGGAAAAACAGCGCAAAAGAAGAAAAGTGTCCCGAATTTGATGAAAACGTTCGATTTTGGTCTCCGAAAATAGCGCTGCCGTGCACGCTTGTTGCCCTCGTCGTAGAGCTCTCGGAGAGCTTTCCAACGGTATGCTATACACCACGTAACTCCTTACGGATCAAAAATTATGGGCACCGAAGCGACAAAGACATGGTCCCAAGCCCCACGTCCTCGGTTTGCAGGCCCAGCCTCTACTTGAAGGCGAAGTTGTCTTGCCCAAGGTGCCGTGGGATTCGGTAATAGAATGTAATGGATTAGGTTGTCGTCATTTTCGCGGCTCACGACGTACGATCCGGGATCGAAAAACAGCGCAAAAAAAGAAAAATTGTCCAGAAACTGATGAAAACGTTCGTTTTTGGTCTCTGAAAATAAGCACAGCCGTGCAGGCTTGCTGCACCCATCATAGAGCTCCCGGAGAGCTTTCCAATAGTATGTTGTGTGCTGCGTAACTCCTTACGGATCAAAAGTTATAGGCACCGAAGCGACGGAGACCTAGTCCCATGCCCTACGCCCTCGGATTGCGGGCCCAGCATCTACATGAGGAGAAGTTGTCTTGCCTAAGGTGCCATTGGATTCGGTAATAGAAATGCGATGGATTAGGTTGTCGTCCTTTTGGCGGCTCTCGACGCACGATCTGGGACAGAAAAACAGCGCAAAAGAAGAAAAGTGTCCCGAATTTGATGAAAATGTTCAATTTTGATCTCCGAAAATAGCGTAGCCGTGCACACTGCTGCCCCCGTCGTAGAGCTCTCGGAGAGCTTTCCAACGGTTTGTGGTGCGCCATGTAACTCCTTACGGATCAAAAGTTATGGGTACTGAAGCGACAGAGACCTGGTCCCAAGCCCCACGCCCTCAGTTTGCGGGCCCATCCTCTACTTGAGGAGAAGTTTCTTGCCCAAGGTGCCATATGATTCAGTAATAGAAATGTAATTGATTAGGTTGTTGTCCTTTTCGCGGCTCACAACATACGATCTGGGATGAAAAAACAGCGCAGAAGAAGAAAAGTGTCGCAAAATTGATGAAAATGTTCGATTTTGGTCTCCGAAAATAGCACAGCCGTGCAGCCTTGCTGCCCCCGTCGTAGAGAGATCGGAGAGCTTTCCAATGGTATGCTGTGCGCTGCGTAACTCCTTAGGAATCAAAAGTTATAGGCACTGAAGCGATGGAGACCTGGTCCCATGCCCCACGCCCTCGGATTGCGGGCCCAGCATCTACTGAGGAGAAGTTGTCTTGCCCAAGGTGCCATGGGATTCGGTAATAGAAATGTGATGGATTAGGTCGTTGTCCTTTTCGCGACTCAAGACGTACGATCCGGGGCGAAAAAACAGCGCAAAAGAAGAAAAATATCCCGAAACTGATGAAAATGTTTAATTTTGGGCTATGAAAATAGGTGTAGCCGAGGATGCTTGTTGCCCTCGTCATAGACCTCTCAGAGAGCTTTCCAACGGTATGCTATGCGCCGAGTAACTCCTTACGGATCAAAAGTTATAGGTACCGAAACGACGGAGACATGCTCATAAGACCTACGTCCTCGGTTTGCGGGCCTAGCCTCTACTTGAAGGCGAAGTTGTCTTGCCCAAGGTGCCGTGGGATTCGGTAATAGAATGTAATGGATTAGGTTGTTGTCCTTCTTGCGGCTAACGACGTACGATCCGGGACAGAAAAATAGCACGAAATAAGAAAAGTGTCCCAAAACTAATAAAAATGTTCTATTTTGGTCTCCGAAAATAAGCGCAGCGGTGCAGGCTTGCTACCCCCATCGTAGAGCTCTCGAAGAGCTTTCCAATGGTATGTTGTGCGCCACGTAACTCCTTACGGATCAAAAGTTATGGGCTCCGAAGCGACGGAGACCTGGTCTCATGCCCTACGTCCTCGGTTTACAGGCCCAGCCTCTACGTGAAGCGATGTGGTCTTGCCCTAAGAGCCGTGGGATTCGGTATTAGAAATGTGATGGATTAAGTTGTTGTCTTTTAAGCCGCACACGACGTACGATCCGGGACAAAAAAACAGCTCAAAAGAAGAAAAGTATCCCAAAACTGATGAAAATATTCGATTTTGAGCTCCGAAAATAGGCGCAGCGGAGCAGGCTTGCTGCACTCGTCGCAGAGCTCTCAAAGAGCTTTCCAATGGTTTGTTGTGCGCCGTGTAACTCCTTATGGATCAAAAGTTATGGGTACCGGAGCGACAGAGGCCTGGTCCCAAGCGCCCTCAGTTTGCGGGCCCAGCCTCTACATGAGACGAAGTTGTCTTGCCCAAGGTACCGTTGGATTTGATAATAGAAATGTGATGGATTAGGTTGTCGTCCTTTTTGTGGCTCTCGACGTATGATCCGGAACCAAAAAATAGCACAAAAGAAATAAAGTATCTCGAAACTGATGAAAACATTCGATTTTGGTCTTCGAAAATAGCGCAGTAGTACACGCATGCTACCCCCGTCGTAGAGCTCTCGGAGAGCTTTCCAACGGTATGCTATGCGCCGCGTAACTCCTTACGGATCAAAAGTTATTGGTACCGAAGCGATGGAGACATGGTCCCAAGCCCCACGTCCTCGGTTTGCGGGCCGAGCCTCTACTAGAAGGCGAAGTTGTCTTCCCTAAGGTGCTGTGGGATTCGATAATAGAATGTGATGGATTAGGTTGTCGTCCTTTTCACGGCTCACGACGTACGATCCATGACGGATAAACAGCGTGAAAGAAAAAAAGTGTCCCGAAACTGATGAAAACGTTTGATTTTGGTCTCTGAAAATAGGCGTAGCCGTGCAAGCTTGCTGACCCCATCGTAGATCTCTTGGAGAGCTTTCCAGCAGTATGTTGTGCGCCACGTAACTCCGTACGAATCAAAAGTTATGGGCACCGAAGTGATAGAGAAATGGTCTCATGCCCCACGCCCTCGGTTTGCTGGCCTAGCCTCTAAGTGAAGCGAAGTTGTCTTTCCCAAGGTGCCATGGGATTCGGTAATAGAAATGTGATGGATTAGGTTGTCGTCTTTTTCGCGGCACACGACGTACGATCCAGGACAGAAAAATACCGCAAAGGAAGAAAATTGTCCAGAAATAGATGAAAATGTTTGATTTTGGGCTCCAAAAATAGGCACAGCAGGGCAGGATTGCTGCCCACGTCGTAGAGCTCTCGAAGAGATTTCCAACGGTTTGTTGTGCGCCACATAACTCCTTACGGATCAAAAGTTATTGGCCCCAGAGCGACGGAGACCTGGTCCCAATCCCCACGTCCTCGGTTTGCGGGCCCAGCCTCTACATGAAGAGAAGTTGTCTTGCCCAAGGTGCCATTGGATTTAGTAATAGAAATGTGATGGATTATGCTGTCGTCCTTTTCACGGCTCTCGACGCACGATCCGGGATAGAAAAACAACGCAAAAGAAAAAAATTGTCCCAAAACATATGAAAACGTTAGATTTTGGTCTCCGAAAATAGCGTAAGCATGCACGCTTGCTGCCCCCGTCGTAGAGCTCTCAGAGAGCTTTCCAACGGTTTGTTGTGCACCGCATAACTCCTTACGGATCAAAAGTTGTGGGTACCGAAGCGACGGAGACTTGGTCCCAAGCCCCGCGTCCTCGGTTTACGGGCCCAGCCTCTACTTGAGGTGAAGTTGTTTTGTCCAAGATGATGTGGGATTCGGTAATAGAAATGTGATGGATTAGATTGTCGTCCTTTTCGCAGCTCACGACGAAAGGTTCGGGACGGAAAAATAGCTCAAAAAAAGAAAAGTATCCCAAAACTGATGAAAACGTTCGATTTTGGCCCCCGAAAATAGGTGCGGCCGTGCAGGCTTGACGCCCCCATCGTAGAGCTCTTGGAGAGCTTTTCAACGGTATGCTGTGCGCCGCGTAACTCCTTACGGATAAAAAGTTATGGGCACCGAAGCGACGGAGACCAGGTCTCAAGCCCCACGCCCTCGGTTTGCAGGCCCAGCCTCTACTTGAGGCAAAGTTGTCTTGCCCAAGGTGTCGTGTGATTCAATAATAGAAAGGTAATTGATTAGGTTGTTGTCCTTTTTGCGGCTCACAACGTACGATCCGTGATGAAAAATAGCACAGAAGAAGAAAAGTGTCGTGAAACTGATGAAAACGTTAGATTTTGGTCTCCAAAAATAGCGCAGTAGTGCAAGCTTGCTACCCCCATCGTAGAGCTCTCGGAGAGTTTTCTAACGGTATACTGTGCACCACGTAAATCCTTACGGATCAAACGTTATGGGCACCGAAGCGACCGAGACCTAGTGTCAAGCCTTACGCCCTCGGTTTGTAGGCCCAGCCTCTACTTGAGGCGAAGTTGTCTTGCCCAAGGTACCGTGGGATTCGGTAATGAAAATGTGATGGATTAGTTTGTCGTCCTTTTCGTGGCTCACGACGTACGATCCAGGATGAAAAAATAGCGCAAAAGAAGAAAAATGTCCGAAATTGATGAAAACATTCGATTTTGGACTCTTAAAATAGGTACAACTGAGCAGTCTTGCTGCCCCCATCGTAGAGCTCTTGGAGAGCTTTCCAACGGTTTGTTTTGCACCGCGTAACTCCTTACAAGTCAAAAGTTATGGGCACCGGAGCGACGGAGACCTGGTCCCGAGCCCTATGCCCTTGGTTTGCCCAAGATACTGTGGGATTCGGTAACAGAAATTTGATGGATTAGGTTGTCATCCTTTTCGCAGCTCACGACGAACGATCCGGGACGAAAAAAAAGTGCAAAAGAAGAAACGTGTCCCGAAACTGATAAAAATGTTCGATTTTGTTCTCTGAAAATAGGCGCAGTCATGTACGCTTCCTGCCCTCATCGTAGATCCCTTGGAGAGCTTTCAAACGGCATGTTGTACGCCGCATAACTCCTTACGGATCAAAAGTTATGGGCACCGAAGCGACGGAGACCTGGTCCCAAGCCCCACGCCCTCGGCTTGCGGGCCCAGCCTCTACGTGAAGCGAAGCTGTCTTGCCCAATGTGCCATAGGATTCAATAATAGAAATTTGATGGATTAGGTTGTCGTCCTTTTCGCAGCACATGACGTACGATCCGGGACGGAAAAATAGCGCCAAAGAAGAAAAGTGTTCCGAAACTAATGAAAATGTTCGATTTTGGGCTCTGAAGGGAGGCGCAGCAAAGCAGGCTTGCTGCCCTCGTCGTAGAGCTCTCGGAGAGCTTTCCAATGGTATGCTTTGCACCGTGTAACTCCTTACATATCAAAAGTTATGGGCACCGGAGCGACGGAGACCTAGTCCCAAGCCCCACGACCTCGGTTTGCGGGCCCAGCCTCTATATGAGGTGAAGTTGTCTTGCCAAAGGTGCCATGGGATTCAGAAATAGAAATGTGATGGATTAGGTTGTCGTCCTTTTCGTGGCTCACGACATACAATCCGGGACGAAAAAATAGCGCAAAGGAAGAAAAGTGTCCCAAAACTGATGAAAATATTTGAATTTGGGCTCCGAAAATAGGCACAGCCAAGCAGGCTTGCTGCCCCAGTCGTAGAGCTCTCGGAGAGCTTTCCAACGGTTTGTTTTGCACCGCGTAACTCCTTACGGATCAAAAGTTATGGGCACCAAATCGACGGAGACCTGGTCCCAAGCCCCACACCCTCGGTTTGCAGGCCCTGCCTCTACGT
The DNA here is from genome assembly GCA_037974665.1 of Ehretia macrophylla. Classification (NCBI taxonomy): domain Eukaryota; kingdom Viridiplantae; phylum Streptophyta; class Magnoliopsida; order Boraginales; family Ehretiaceae; genus Ehretia; species Ehretia macrophylla. The sequence goes on from CM075780.1 coordinate 26,055,509, forward strand.
GAAGCGAAGTTGTCTTGCCCAAGGTGCCGTGGGATTCGGTAATAGAAATGTGATGGATTTGGTTGTCGTCCTTTTTGCGGCTGACGATGTACGATCCAGGATAGAAAAACAGCGCAAAAGTAGAAAAGTGTTCCAAAATTGATGAAAACAATTGATTTTGGGATCCGAAAACAGGCGTAGCTGAGCAGGCTCACTGCCCTCGTCATAGAGCTCTCAGAGAGCTTTCCAACGGTATGCTGTGCACCGCGTAACTCCTTACGGATCAATAGTTATGGGCACCGGAGTGACGGAGACCTGGTCCCAAGCCCCACGCCCTCGGTTTGCGAGCCTAGCCTCTACTTGTGGCGAAGTTGTTTTGCCTAAGATACTATGGGATTCGGTAATAGAAATGTGATGGATTAGGTTGTCATCCTTTTCGCAGCTCACGACGTACAATCCGGGACGGAAAAACAGCGCAAAAGAAGAAAAGTGTCCCGAAATTGATGAAAACGTTCAATTTTAGTCTCCAAAAATAGGCGCAGCCGTGTAAGCTTCCTATCCCCATCGTAGAGCCCTCAGAGAGCTTTCAAACGGTATGTTGTACGCCGCATAACTCCTTACGGATCAAAAGTTATGGGCACTGAAGCGACGGAGACCTGGTCCCAAGCCCCACGCCCTTGGCTTGCGGGCCCAGCCTGTACGTGAAGCGAAGCTATCTTGCCCAAGGTGCCATGGGATTCAGTAATAGAAATTTGATGGATTAGGTTGTCGTCCTTTTCGCAGCACACGACGTACGATCCGGGATAGAAAAATAGCACAAAAGAAGAAAAGTGTCCCGAAACTGATGAAAATGTTCAATTTTGGGCTCCGAAGAAAGGAGCAACGGAGCAGGCTTGCTGCCCTCGTCGTTGTCTCGGAGAGCTTTCCAACGGTTTGTTGTGCGCTGCGTAACTCCTTACAGATCAAAAGTTATGGGCACCGAAGCGACGGAGACCAGTTCACAAGCCCCACGCCCTCGGTTTGTAGGCCCAGCCTCGAAATGAGGCGCATCAGTCTTGCCCAAGGTGTCGTTGGATTCAGTAATAGAAATGTGATGGATTAGGTTGTCGTCCTTTTCGCGACTCATGACGTACTATTCGGGACGAAAAAACAGCGCAAAAGAAGAAAAGTATCCCGAAACTAATAAAAACGTTCGATTTTGGTCTTCAAAAATAGCGCAGCCGTGCACGCTTGCTGCCCCTGTCGTAAAGCTCTTGGAGAGCTTCGCAACGGTTTGTTGTACGCTGCGTAACTCCTTACGAATAAAAAGTTATAGGCACCGGAGCGACGGAGACCTGGTCCCTTGCCCCATGCCCTCGGTTTGCGGGCCTAGCCTCTACTTGAGGCGATGTTGTCTTGCCCAAGATGCTGTGGGATTCGTTAATAGAAATGTGATGGATTAGGTTGTCGTCCTTTTCAAAGCTCACAATGTACGATCCGGGACGGAAAAACAGCGTAAAAGAAGAAAAGTGTCCCGAAACTAATGAAAATGTTTGATTTTGGTCTCCGAAAATAGGTGTAGCCGTGCATGTTTGCTGCCCCCATCGTAGAACTCTCGTGGAGCTTTCCAAGGGTATACTGTGCGCCACGTAACTCCTTACAGATCAAAAGTTATAGGCACCGAAGCGACGGAGACCTGGTCCCAAGCCCCACGCCCTCGGTTTGCAGGCCCAGCCTCTACATAAGACGAAGTTGTCTTGCCCAAGATGTAGTAGGATTCGGTAATAAAAATGTGATGGATTAGGTTGTCGTCTTTTTCGCAGCACACGACGTACCGTCCGGGATGAAAAAATAGTGCGAACGAAGAAAAGTGTCCCAAAACTATTGAAAATGTTCAATTTTGGGCTCCGATAATGGGCACCGCGGAGCAGGCTTGTTGCCCACGTCGTAGAGCTCTCGGAGGGCTTTCCAACAGTTTGTTATGCGCCGCGTAACTCCTTATGGATCAAAAGTTATGGGCACCAGAGATATGGAGACCTGATCCTAAGCCCCACGCCCTCGGTTTATGAGCCCAGCCTCTGCATGAGACGAAGTTCTCTTGCCCAAGGTTTCGTTGGATTCGGTAATAGAAATGTGATGGATTAGGTTGTCGTCCTTTTCGCAGCTTACGACGTACGATCTGAGAAGGAAAAACAGCGCAAAGGAAGAAAAATGTCTTGAAATTGATGAAAATATTCTATTTTGGTCTCCGAAAATAGCACAACCGTGCACGCTTGCTACCCCCATCGTAGAGCTCTCAGAGAGCTTTCCAACGCAATGTTATGCACCGCGTAACTCCTTACGGATCAAAAGTTATGGGCATCGAAGTGACAGAGACCTAGTCCCAAGCCCCACGCCTTTGGTTTGCGGGCCTAGCCTCTACTTGTGGCTATGTTGTCTTGCCCAAGATGCTGTGGGATTCGGTAATAGAAATGTGATGGATTAGGTTGTCGTCCATTTCGCAACTCACGACTTACGATCTGGGACGGAAAAATAGCGCAAAAGAAGAAAATTGTCCCGAAACTGATGCAAACGTTCAATTTTGGTCTTTGAAAATATGCACAACCGTGCAGGCTTACTGGCCCCGATGTAGAGCACTCGAAGAGCTTTCCAATGGTATGCTTTGCGCCGCGTAACTCCTTACGGATCAAAAGTTATTGGCACAAAAGCAATTGAGACCTAGTCCTAAGCCCCACGCCCTTGGTTTGCGGGCCCAGCCTCTACTTGAGGTGAAGTTGTCTTGCGCAAGGTTTCGTGGGATTCGGTAATAGAAATGTGATGGATTAGGTTGTCGTCCTTTTTGCGGCTCACGACGTACGATCCGGGACGGAACAACAGCGCAAAAGATGGAAAGTGTCCCGAAACTGATGAAAAAGTTCAATTTTGGTCTCTGAAAATATAGCGGCCGCGTAGGCTTGCTGCCCCTGTTGTAGAGCTCTCGAAGAGCTTTCCAACAGTATGTTGTACACCGCGTAACTCCTTACGGATCAAAAGTTTTGGGCACCGAAGCGACGGAGACCTAGTCCCAAGTGCTACGCCCTCGGTTTGCGGGCCCAGCTTCTACATGAGGCGAAGTTGTCTTGCCTAAGGTGCCATGGGATTCGGTAATAAAAATATGATGGATTTGGTTGTCGTCCTTTTTGCGGCTCAAGACGTATGATCCGGAACAAAAAAAACAGCACAAAAGAAGAAAAATGTCACGAAATTGATTAAAACGTTCGATTTTCCTATCCCCGTCGTAGAGCTTTCGGAGAGCTTTCCAACGGTATGCTATGCGCTGCGTAACTCACAGATCAAAAGTTATGGGCATCGAAGCGACGGAGACTTGGTCCCAAGCCCTACGCCCTCGGTTTGCGGGCCCAACCTCTACTTGAGACGAAGTGGTCTTATCCAAGGTGCCATGAGATTCGGTAATAAAAATGTGATGGAATGGGTTGTCGTCCTTTTCGCGGCTCACGACGTATGATCCGGGATGAAAAAATAGCCCGAAAGAAAAAAATGGTCCCGTGTTAGATTTTGGGCTCCAAAAACTGGCGCAGCTGAGCAGCTTGATGCCTTTGTCGTAGAGCTCTCAGAGAGCATTCCAACGGTATGTTGTGCGCCGCGTAACTCCTTACGGATCAAAAGTTATGGGCACCGAAGCGACAGAGACCTGGTCCTAAGCCCCACGCCCTCGGTTTGCGGGCTCAACCTCTACGTGAAGTGAAGTTGTTTTGCCCAAGGTGCTGTGGGATTTGGTAATAGATATGTGATGCATTAGGTTGTCATTCTTTTTGCGGCACACGACTTACGATCCGAGATGGAAAAATAGCGCAAAAGAAGAAAAGTGTCCCAAAACAGATGAAAATGTTCGATTTTGGTCTCCGAAAATAGGCGCACCCTTATAGGCTTGCTTCCCCCGTCGTAAAGCTCTCGGAGAGCTTTCCAACGGTATGCTGTGCCCCTTGTAACTCTTTGCGGATAAAAAGTTATGGGTACTGGAGCGACGGAGACCTAGTCCCAAGCCCCTAGCCCTTGGTTTGCGGTCCCAGCCTCTACGTGAAGCGAAGTTGTCTTACCCAAGGTGCCGTGGGATTCGGTAATAGAAATGTGATGGATTAGGTTGTCGTCCGTTTTGCGGCTCATGACGTACGATCTGGGATGAAAAAATAGCGCAAAAATAGAAAAGTATCCCGAAACTGATGAAAACAATCAATTTTGGGCTCCGAAAATAGGCACAGCCGAACAAGCTTGCTGCTCCCATCGTAGAGCTCTCGGAGAGCTCTCCAACGATTTGCTGTATGCCGCGTAACTCCATACAGATCAAAAGTTATGGGCACCGAAGCGATGGAGACCTAGTCCCAAGCCCCAAGCCCTCGGTTTGCGGGCCCAGTCTCTTCTTGAGGCGAAGTTGTCTTTCCCAAGGCGTCGTTGGATTCGGTAATAGAAATGTGATGGATTAGGTTGTCTTCCTTTTCGCGGCTCATGACGTACGATTCGGGACGAAAAAACAACAAAAAAGAAGAAAAGTGTCCTGAAATTGATGAAAACGTTTGATTTTAGTCTCCAAAAATAGCGCAGTCGTGCATGCTTGCTCCGCCCGTCGTAGAGATCTCGGAGAGCTTTCCAACGATATACTCTGCGCCGCGTAACTACTTATGGATCAAAAGTTATGGGCACCGAAGCGACAGAGACCAGGTCCCAAGCCCCACGCCCTTGGTTTGCTGGTCCAGCCTCTACTTGAGGCGAAGTTGTCTTGCCCAAGGTACCGTGGGATTCGGTAATAGAAATGTGATAGATTAGGTTGTCATCCTTTTCGCGGCTCACGACGTACGATCCGGGACGGAAAAACATCGCAAAAGAAGAAAATGGTCCTTAAATTGATAAAAATGCTAGATTTTGGGCTCCGAAAACAGGCGCAGCCAAGCAGGCTTGCTGTCCTTGTCATAGAGCTCTCAAAGAGCTTTCCAACGATAAACTGTGCGCCGCGTAACTCCTTACGGATCAAAAGCTATGGCATCGGAGCGATAGAGACCTGGTCCCAAGTCCTACACCCTCGGTATGCGGGCCCAGTCTCTACATGAGGCGAAGTTATCTTGCCCAAGGTACCATTGGATTCGGTAATAGAAATGTGATAGATTAGGTTGTCTTTTTCGCGGCTCACGACATACGATCCGGGACAAAAAAACAGCGCAAAAGTTGAAAAGTGTGCTGAAACTGAAGAAAACGTTCGATTTTGGTCTCTAAAAATAACGCAGCCGTTCAGGCTTGCTACCCCTGTCGTAGAGCTCTCGGAGAGCTTTTCAACGAGATGTTGTGCGCCTCGTAACTCTTTACAGATCAAAAGTTATGGGCACCGATGCGACGGAGACCTGGTCCCAAGCCCCACACCCTCGGTTTGCGGGCCCAGCTTGTACGTGAAGTGAAGTTGTCTTGCTCAAGGTACCGTGGGATTCAGTAATAGAAATGTGATAGATTAGGTTGTCATCTTTTTCGCGGCACACGACGTACGATCCGGGATGAAAAAATAGCGCAAAAGAATAAAAGTGTCTTGAAACTAATGAAAACGTTCGATTTTGGGGTCCAAAAATAGGCGTAGCCGTGCAGGCTTGCTGCCCCTATCGTAGAACTCTTGAAGAGCTTTCCAACGATTTATTGTGCGCCGCATAAGTCCTTACAGATCAAAAGTTATGGATACCTTAGTGACGGAGACCAGGTTCCAAGCCCCACGCCCTCAGTTTGCAGGCCCAACCACTATATGAGGCGAAGTTGTCTTGCACAAGGTGCTGTGGGATTGTAATAAAAATGTGATGATGAAAACGTTCGATTTTTGTCTCTGAAAATAGTGTAGCCGTACAGGTTTGCTGTCCATTTTGCAGAGCTTCGGAGAGCTTTCCAACGGTATGTTGTGTGCCGTGTAACTCCTTACGGATCAAAAGTTATGGGCACCGGAGGGACAGAGACCAGGGCCCAAGCCCCACACCCTCTGTTTGCGGGCGCAGCCTCTACTTGAGGCGAAGTTACCTTGCCCAAGGTATAGTGGGATTCGGTAATAGAAATGTGATGGATTAGGCTGTCGTCCTTTTCGCGGCTCACGACATACGATCCAAGACAAAAAAATAGCGCAAAAGAAGAAAAGTGTCCCGAAACTGATAAAAACGTTCGATTTTGGTCTCTGAAAATAGGTACAGCCGGGAAGGTTTACTGCCCCCGTCGTAGAGCTCTCGGAGAACTTTTCAACTGTATGTTGTGCGCCGCATAACTCCTTACGAATCAAAAGTTATGGGCACCAATGTGACGGAGACCTAGTCCCAAGCCCCACGCCCTCAGTTTGCGGTCCCGGCCTCTACTTGAGGCGAAGTTGTCTTGCCCAAGGTGCCATGGGATTCAGTAATAGAAACATAATTGATTAGGTTGTTGTCCTTTTCGCGGCTCACGACATACGATCCGGGACGGAAAAATAGCGCAAAAGAAGAAAAGTATCCCGAAACTAATAAAAACGTTCGTATTTGGTCTCCGAAAGTAGCGCAGCCATGCATGCTTACTGCCCCCATTGTAAAGCTCTCGGAGAGCTTTCCAACGGTATGTTGTGCACCGCGTAACTCCTTATGGATCAAAAGTTATGGGCACCGAAGCGACGGAGACCTAGTCCTAAGCCCTACGCCCTCGGTTTGTCGGCCCAGCCTCTACTTGAGTCGAAGTTGTCTTGCCATAGGTGATATGGGATTCGGTAATAGAAATGTGATGGATTAGGTTGTCGTCCTTTTCACAGTTCACGACGTACAATCCGGGACAAAAAAACATCACAAAAGAAGAAAAGTGTCCTGAAATTGATGAAAACGTTCGATTTGAGCCTCTGAAAATAGGCGCAGCTAAGCAGTCTTGCTGCCCCATTGTAGAGCTCTCAGAGAGCTTTCCAACGGTATGCTGTGCGCCGCGTAACTCCTTACGTATCAAAAGTTATGGGCACCGGAGCGACGGAGACCTGTTCTAAAGCCCCACGCCCTCGGTTGGCGGGCCCAGCCTTTACTTGAGGCGAAGTTGTCTTGCACAAGGTGTTGTGGGATTCGTTAATAGAAATGTGATGGATTAGATTGTCGTCCTTTTAGCGGCTCACGACGTACGTTTCGGGACTGAAAAACAGCGCAAAAGAGGAAAATTGTCCCGAAACTGATGAAAATATTCGATTTTGGTCTACGAAAATGGGCGCAGCCATGTAGGCTTGGTGCCCACGTCGTAGAGCTCTCAGAGAGCTTTCCAACGGTATGCTGTGCACTGGGTAACTCCTTACGGATCAAAAGTTATAGGCACTGGAGCGTCGGAGACCTAGTCCCAAGCCCCACGGCCTTGGTTTGCGGGCCCAGCCTCTACATGAGGTGAAGTTGTCTTGCCCAAGGTGCCATGGGATTCGGTAATAGAAATGTGATGGATTAGGTTGTCGTCTTTTTCGCGGCTAACGACGTACGATCAGGGACAGAAAACAAAAATGCAAAAGAAGAAAAGTATTCCGAAAATGATGAAAATGTTTGATTTTCTTCTCCGAAAATAGCGCAGCCGAGCACGCTTGCTGCCCCCGTCGTAGAGCTCTTGGAGAGCTTTCCAACAGTAAGCTATGCGCTGCGTAACTCCTTACGGATCAAAAGTTATGGGCACCGAAGCGACGGAGACTTGGTCCTAAGCCCCATGTCCTCGGTTAGCGAGCCCAGCCTCTACTTGAGGCGAAGTTGTCTTGCCCAAGATGTTGTGGGATTCGGTAAGAGAAATGTGATGGATTAGGTTATCGTCCTTTTCGAAGGTCACGACGTACGATCCGGGACGAAAAAACAGCGCAAAAGAATAAAAGTGTCCCGAAACTAATGAAAATATTCGATTTTGGTCCTCAAAACTAGGCACAACTGTGCAGGCTTGCCGCCCCCATCGTAGAGCTCTCGAAGAGCTTTCCAACGCTATGCTATGCTCCACGTAACTCCTTACAAATCAAAAGTTATGGGCACCGAAGCGACGGAGACCTGGTCCCAAGCCCTACGCCCTCGGTTTGTGGGCCCAGCCTCTACTTGAGGTGCAGTTGTCTTGCCCAAGGTGCCCTGCGATTCAGTAATAGAAATGTAATTGATTAGGTTGTTGTCCTTTTCGCGGCTCACGACATACGATCCGTGATGAAAAAACAACGCAGAAGAAGAAAAGTGTCGTGAAACTGATGAAAATGTTCGATTTTGGTCTCCAAAAATAGCACAGCCGTGTATGCTTGCTACCCCTGTCGTAGAGCTCTCGGAGAGCTTTCCAAATGTATATTGTGCGCCGCGTAACTCTTTACAGATCAAATGTTATGGGCACCGAAGCGACGGAGACCTAGTGCCAAACCTTACGTCCTCGGCTTGCGGGCCCAGCCTCTACTTGAGGCGAAGTTGTCTTGCCCAAGGTACCATGAGATTTGGTAATAAAAATGTCATGGATTAGGTTATCATCCTTTTCACGACTCACGACATACGATCCGGGATGAAAAAATAGCGCAAAAGAAGAAAAGTGTCCCAAAACTGATGAAAATGTTCAATTTTGGACTCTTAGAATAGGCTTAGCTGAGCATTCTTGCCGCCCCCGTCGTAGAGTTGTCGGAGAGCTTTCCAACGGTATGCTTTGCGCCGCGTAACTCCTTACATATCAAAAGTTATGGGTATCGGAGCGACGGAGACCTGGTCCCCAGCCCCACGCCCTTTGTGTGTGGGCCCAGCCTCTACATGAGGTGAAGTTGTCATGCCCAAGGTGCCGTGGGATTCGGTAATAGAAATATGATGGATTAGGTTGTCATCCTTTTCGCGGCACACGACGTACCATCCGGGACGAAAAAACAGCGCTAAAGAAGAAAAGTATCCCGAAACTGATGAAAACGTTCGATTTTGGGCTCCAAAAATAGGCGCAGCCGAGAAGCCTTGCCGCCCCCGTCGTAGAGATCTCGGAGAGCTTTCCAATGGTTTGTTGTGCACTGCATAACTCCTTACGGATCAAAAGTTATGGGTACCGGAGATACGGAGACCTGGTCCCAAGCTCCACGCCCTCGGTTTGTGGGCCCAGTCTCTACTTGAGGCGAAGTTGTCTTGCCCAAGATGCTGTGGGATTCGGTAATAGAAATGTGATGGATTAGGTTGTCATCTATTTCGCAGCTCACGACGTACGATCTGGGACGAAAAAACAGCGCAAAAGAAGAAAAGTGTCTCAAAATTGATGAAAACGTTCGATTTTGGTCTCTGAAAATAGGCGCGGCGGAGCAGGTTTGCTGCCCCCGTCGTAGAGCTCTTGGAGAGCTTTCCAACAGTTTGTTGTGCGTCTCGTAACTACTTACGGATCAAAAGTTATAGGTCCCAGAGCGACGGAGACTTGGTCCCAAGCCACACGCCCTCGGTTTGCGGACCTAGCCTCTACATGAGGTGAAGTTGTCTTGCCCAAGGTGCCATTGGATTCGGAAATAAAAATGTGATGGATTAGGCTGTCATCCTTTTCGCAGCTCTCGACGTACGATCCGGGACGGAAAAACAGCGAAAAATAAGAAAAGTGTCTCGAATTTGATGAAAATGTTCGATTTTGGTCTCCGAAAATAGCGCAGCCGTGCACGCTTGTTTCCCCCGTCGTAGAGCTCTCGGAGAGCTTTCCAACGGTATGCTATACACCGCGTAACTCCTTACGGATCAAAAGTTATGGGCACCGAAGCGACGGAGACATGGTCCTAAGCCCCACGTCCTCGGTTTGCAGGCCCAACCTCTACTTGAAGGCGAAGTTGTCTTGCCCAAGATGCCGTGGGATTCGGTAATAGAATGTGATGGCTTAGGTTGTCGTCATTTTTGCGGCTCACGACGTACAATCCGGGACGAAAAAACAGTGCGAAAGAACAAAATTATCCTAAAATTGATGAAAACATTCATTTTTGGTCTCTGAAAATAAGCACAGCCATGCAGGCTTGCTTCCCCCATCGTAGAGCTCTCGGAGAGCTTTCCAATGGTATGCTGTGCGCTGCGTAACTCCTTACGGATCAAAAGTTATAGGCACCGAAACGACGGAGACTTGGTCCCATGCCCCACGCCCTCGGATTGCGGGCCCAGCCTCTACATGAGGAGAAGTTGTCTTGCCTAAGGTGCCATTGGATTCGGTAATAGAAATGCGATAGATTAGGTTGTCGTCCTTTTGGCGGCTCTCGACGCACGATCTGGGACGGAAAAACAGTGCAAAAGAAGAAAAGTGTCCCGAATTTGATAAAAATTTCGATTTCGATCTACGAAAATAGCGTAGCCGTGCACGCTTGCTTCCCACATCGTAGAGCTCTCGGAGAGCTTTCCAACGGTTTGTTGTGCGCCGCGTAACTCCATACGTATCTAAAGTTATGGGTACCAGAGCGACGGAGACCTGGTCCCAAGCTCCACGCCCTCAGTTTGCGGGCCCAGCCTCTACTTGAGGAGAAGTTGTATTGCCCAAGGTTCCTTGTGATTTAGTAATAGAAACGTAGTTGATTAGGTTGTTGTCCTTTCGCGGCTCACGACATACGATCCGAGACGGAAAAAAATGCAGAAGAAGAAAAGTGTCACAAAATTGATGAAAATGTTCGATTTTGGTCTCCAAAAATAGCACAGCCGTGCAGGCTTGCTGCCCCCGTCGTACAGATCTCGGAGACCTTTCCAACGGTATGCTGTGCGCCGCATAACTCCTTACAAATCAAACGTTATGGGCACCAAAGCGACGGGGACCTAGTGCCAAGCCCTGCGCCCTCGGTTTCTGGTCCCAGCCTCTACTTGAGGCGAAGTTGTCTTGCCCAAGGTACCGTGGGATTCGGTAATAAAAATGTGATGGATTAGGTTGTCGTCTTTTTCGGGGATCACGACGTACGATCCGAGACGAAAAAATAGAGCAAAATAAGAAAAGTGTCCCAAAATTGATGAAAACGTTCGATTTTGGACTCTTAAAATAGGTGCAGCTGAGCAGTCTTGCTGCCCCCGTCGTAGAGCTCTTGGAAAGCTTTCCAACGGTATGCTTTGCGCCGCGTAACTCCTTACGTATCAAAAGTTATAGGCACCGGAGAGACGAAGACTTGGTCCCAAGCCCCACGCCCTCGGTTTGCGGGCCTAGCCTCCACATGAGGTGAAGTTGTCTTGCCCAACGTGTCGTGGGATTTGGTAATAGAAATGTGATGGATTAGGTTGTTGTCCTTTTCGTGACTCAAGACGTACGATCTGGGGTGAAAAAACAACGCAAAAGAAGAAAAGTATCCCAAAGATGATGAAAATGTTCAATTTTGGGCTACGAAAATAGGCGGAGCCGAGGAGGCTTGCTGCCCCCGTCATAGACCTCTCAGAGAGCTTTCCAACGGTATGTTATGCGCTGAGTAACTCCTTACGGATCAAAAGTTATGGGCACCGTAACAACGGAGACATGCTCCAAAGTCCTACGTCATCGGTTTGCGGGCCTAGCCTCTACTTGAAGGTGAAGTTGTCTTGCCCAAGGTGCCGTGGGATTCGGTAATAGAATGTGATGGATTAGGTTGTCGTCCTTCTTACGGCTCACGACGTACGATTCGGGACGAAAAAACAGCGCGAAATAAGAAAAGTGTCCAAAAACTGATGAAAATGTTCTATTTTGGTCTCCGAAAATAAGCGCAGTGGTGCAGGCTTGCTGCCCCCATCGTAGAGCTCTAGGAGAGCTATCCAATGGTATGTTGTGCGCCGCGTAACTCCTTACGGATCAAAAGTTATGGGCACCAAAGCGACAGAGACCTGGTCCCATGCCCCACGTCCTCGGTTTACGGGCGCAGCCTCTACGTGAAGCAATGTTGTCTTGCCCTAGGAGCCGTGGGATTCGGTATTAGAAATGTGATGGATTAGGTTGTCGTCTTTTAAGCGGCACACGACGTACGATCCGGGACGAAAAAGCAGCGTAAAAGAAGAAAAGTGTCCCAAAACATATGAAAATATTCAATTTTGAGCTCTGAAAATAGGCGCAGAGGAGCAGGCTTGCTGCCCTCGTCGCAGAGCTCTCAGAGAGCTTTCCAACGGTTTGTTGTGCGCCGTGTAACTCCTTATGGATCAAAAGTTATGGGTAACGGAGCGACGGAGACCTGGTCCAAAGCGCCACGTCCTCAGTTTGCGGACCCAGCCTCTACGTGAGGCGAAGTTGTCTTGCCCAAAGTGCCGTTGGATTTGGTAATAGAAATGTGACGGATTAGCTTGTCGTCCTTTTCGTGGCTCTCAACGTACGATCCGGGACCGAAAAACAGCACAAAAGAAATAAAGTGTCCCAAAACTGATGAAAACGTTCGATTTTGGTCTCTGAAAATAGCGCAGCAGTGAACGCTTGCTGCCCTCGTCGTAGAGCTCTCGGAGAGCTTTCCAACGGTATGCTATGCGCCGCGTAACTCCTTACGGATCAAAAGTTATTGGCACCGAAGCGACGGAGACATAGTCCTAAGCCCCACGTCCTCGGTTTGCAGGCTGAGCCTCTACTAGAAGGCGAAGTTGTCTTGCCCAAGGTGCCGTAGGATTCGGTAATAGAATGTGATGGATTAGGTTGTCGTCCTTTTCACGGCTCATGACGTATGATCCATGATGGATAAACAGCGCAAAAGAAGAAAAGTGTCCCAAAATTGATGAAAACGTTCGATTTTGGTCTCCGAAAATAGGTGTAGCCGTGCAGGCTTGCTAACCCCATCGTAGAGCTCTTGGAGAGCTTTCCAACGGTATGCTGTGCGCCACGTAACTCCTTACGAATCAAAAGTTATGGGCACCGAAGTGACAGAGAAATGGTCTCATGCCCCACGCCCTCGGTTTGCGGGCCCAGCCTCTAAGTGAAGCGAAGTTGTCTTTCCCAAGGTGTCGTGGGATTCAGTAATAGAAATGTGATGGATTAGGTTGTCGTCTTTTTCGTGGCACATGACATACGATCCGGGACGGAAAAACAAAGCAAAAAAAAAAATTGTCCAAAAACATATGAAAATGTTTGATTTTGGGCTCCGAAAATAGGCGCAGCAGAGTAGGATTGCTACCCACATTGTAGAGCTCTCGAAGAGATTTTTAACGGTTTGTTTTGCGCCACGTAACTCCTTACGGATCAAAAGTTATTGGCCCCGGAGCGACGGAGACTTGGCCCAAAGCCCCACCCCTCGGTTTACGGGCCCAGCCTCTACATGAGGAGAAGTTGTCTTGCCCAAGGTGCCATTGGATTCGGTAATAGAAATGTGATGGATTAGGCTGTCGTCCTTTTCGCAGCTCTCGGCGCGCGATCCGGGACAGAAAAATAACGCAAAAGAAGAAAATAGTCCCGAAACATATGAAAACGTTAGATTTTGGTCTTCGAAAATAGCACAGGCATGCACGCTTGCTGCCCCCGTCGTAGAGCTCTCAGAGAGCTTTCCAACGGTTTGTTGTGCGCCGCGTAGCTCCTTACGGATCAAAAGTTATGGGTACCGGAGCGATGGAGACCTGGTCCCAAGCCCCACGCCCTCGATTTACGGGCCCAACCTCTACTTGAGGCGAAGTTGTTTTGCCCAAGATGATGTGGGATTCGGTAATAGAAATGTGATGGATTAGGTTGTCGTCCTTTTCGCAGCTCACGACGAACGGTCTGGGACGAAAAAATAGCTCAAAAGAAGAAAAGTGTCCCAAAATTGATAAAAATGTTTGATTTTGGTCTCTGAAAATAGGCGCGGCCGTGCAGGCTTGCAGCCCCCATCGTAGAGCTCTCGGAGAGCTTTTCAACGGTATGCTATGTGCCGCGTAACTCCTTACGGATCAAAAGTTATGGGCACCGAAGCGACGGAGACCAGGTCTCAAGCCCCACGCCCTCAGTTTGCGGCCCTAGCCTCTACTTGAGGCGAAGTTGTCTTGACCAAGGTGCCATGTGATTCAATAATAGAAATGTAATTGATTAGGTTGTTGTCCTTTTCGCGGCGTACAACGTACAATGCATGATGAAAAAATAGCACAAAAGAAGAAAAGTGTCATAAAACTGATGAAAACGTTAGATTTTGGTCTTTGAAAATAGCGCAGCCATGTAGGCTTGCTAGCCCCATCGTAGAGCTCTCAGAGAGCTTTCCAACGGTATACTGTGCATCGCGTAAATCCTTACGGATCAAACGTTATAGGCACCGAAGCGACCGAGACCTAGTGCCAAGCCCTACGCCCTCGGTTTGCAGGCCCAGCCTCTACTTCAGGCGAAGTTGTCTTGCCCAAGGTACCGTGGGATTCGGTAATAAAAATGTGATGGATTAGGTTGTCGTCCTTTTCGCGGCTCACGACGTATGATTCGGGATGAAAAAATAGCGCAAAAGAAGAAATGTCTCCGAAATTGATGAAAACATTCGATTTTGGACTCTTAAAATAGATGCAGCTGAGTAGTCTTGCTACCCATGTCGTAGAGCTCTCGGAGAGCTTTCCAACGGTTTATTTTGTACCACGTAACTCCTTACGGATCAAAAGTTATGGGCACCGGAGCGACGGAGACCTGGTCCCAAGCCCTACGCCCTCGGTTTGCGAGCCCAGCCTCTACTTGTGGCGAAGTTGTTTTGCCCAAGATACGGTGGGATTCGCTAATAGAAATGTGATGGATTAGGTTGTCATCCTTTTCGCAGCTCACGACGTACGATCCTGGACAGAAAAACAGCGCAAAATAAGAAAAGTGTCCCGAAACTGATGAAAACGTTCGATTTTGGTCTCCGAAAATAGGCACAACCGTGTAGGCTTCCTATCCCTATTGTAGAGCCCTCGGAGAGATTTCAAACGGTATGATGTACGCCGCATAACTCCTTACGGATCAAAAGTTATGGGCACCGAAGCGACAGAGACCTGGGCCCAAGCCCCAAGCCCTTGGCTTGCGGGCCTAGCCTCTACGTGAAGCGAAGCTGTCTTGCCCAAGGTGCTGTGGGATTCAGTAATAGAAATTTGATGGATTAGGTTGTCGTCCTTTTCGCAGCACACGACGTACGATCCGGGACGAAAAAATAGCGCAAAAGAAGAAAAGTGTCCTAAAACTGATGAAAATGTTCAATTTTGGGCTCTGAAAAGAGGCGCAGCAGAGCAGGCTTGCTGCCCTCGTCGTAGAGCTCTCAGAGAACTTTCGAACGGCTTGTTGTGCACCGCGTAACTCCTTAAGGATCAAAAGTTATGGGTACCGAAGCGACGGAGACCAGGTCTCAAGCTCCACGCCCTCGGTTTGCGGGCCCAGCCTCTACTTGAGGCAAAGTTGTCTTGCCCAAGGTGCCGTGTGATTCGGTAATAAAAATGTAATGGATTAGGTTGTCGTCCTTTTTGTGGCTCACGATGTACGATCCGGGATGAAAAAATAGCGCAGAAGAAGAAAAGTGTCGTGAAACTGATGAAAACATTAGATTTTGGTCTCCTAAAATAGCGCAGCCGTGCAGGCTTGCTACCCCCGTCGTAGAGCTCTCGGAGAGCTTTCCAACGGTATACTGTGCACCGCGTAAATCCTTACGGATTAAACGTTATGGGCACCGAAGCGACAAAGACCTAATGTCAAGCCCTACGCCCTCGGTTTGCAGGCCCAGCCTCTACTTGAGGCGAAGTTGTCTTGCCCAAGGTACCATGGGATTCGGTAATAAAAATGTGATGGATTAGGTTGTCGTCCTTTTTGCGGCTCACGATGTACGATCCGGGATGAAAAAATAGCTCAAAAGAAGAAAAGTATCCGAAACTGATGAAAACATTCGATTTTGGACTCTTAAAATAGGTGCAGCTGAGCAGTCTTGCTGCCCCCGTCGTAGAGCTCTCGGAGAACTTTCCAACGGCATGTTTTGCGCCGCGTAACTCCTTACCTATCAAGAGTTATAGGCACCGGAGCGACGGAGACCTAGTCCTAAGCCCCACGACCTCAGTTTGCGGGTCCAGCCTCTACATGAGGTGAAGTTGTCTTGCCAAAGGTGCCATGGGATTCGGAAAGAGAAATGTGATGGATTAGGTTGTCGTCCTTTTCGGGGCTCACGACGTACAATCCGGGATGAAAAAATAGCACAAAGGAAGAAAAGTATCCCAAAACTGATGATAATGTTTGAATTTGGGCTCTGAAAATAGGCGAAGCCGAGCAGGCTTGCTACCCCCGTTGTAGAGCTCTCGGAGAGCTTTCCAACGGTTTGTTTTGCACCGTGTAACTCTTTACGGATCAAAAGTTATGGGCACCGAAGCGACGGAGACTTGGTCCCAAGCCCTACGCCCTCGGTTTGCGAGCCCAGCCTCTACTTGTGGCGAAGTTGTTTTGCCCAAGATACTGTGGGATTCGGTAATAGAAATGTGATGGATTAGGTTGTCATCCTTTTCGCAGCTCATGACGTATGATCCGGGACGGAAAAACAGCGCTAAAGAAGAAAAGTGTCCCAAAAGTGATGAAAATGTTCAATTTTGGTCTCCGAAAATAGGCGCAGCCGTGCAGGCTTCCTGCCCCCATCGTAGAGCTCTCGTGGAGCTTTCCAACGGTATACTTTGTGCCGCGTAACTCCTTACAGATCAAAAGTTATGGACACCAAAGCGACGGAGACCTGGTCCCAAGCCCCACGCCCTCAGTTTGCAGGCCCAACCTCTGCATGAGACGAAGTTATCTTGCCCATGGTGTAGTGGGATTCAGTAATAAAAATGTGATGGATTAGGTTGTCGTCTTTTTCGCGGCACACGACGTACGGTCCGGGACGGAAAAACAATGCGAAAGAAGAAAAGTGTCCCGAAACTATTGAAAATGTTCAATTTTGGGCTCCGATAATGGGCACAGCGGAGCAGGCTTGTGCCCCTGTCGTAGAGCTCTCGGAGAGCTTTTCAACTGTTTGTTGTTCACCGCGTAACTCCTTACGGATAAAAAGTTATGGGCACCGGAGATACGGAGACCTGGTCCCAAGCCCCACGCCCTCGGTTTACGGGCCCAGCCTCTACATGAGACGAAGTTCTCTTGCCCAAGGTGCCATTGGATTCAGTAATAGAAATGTGATGGATTAGGTTGTTGTCCTTTTCGCGGCTCACGACGTACGATATGAGAAGGAAAAACAGCGCAAAGGAAGAAAAATGTCCCGAAATTGATAAAAATGTTCGATTTTGGTCTCCGAAAATTGCGCAACCGTGCACGCTTGCTGCCCTCATCGTAGGGCTCTCAGAGAGCTTTCCAACGGTTTGCTATGTGCCGCGTAACTCCTTACGGATTAAAAGTTATGGGCACCGAAGTGATGGAGACCTGGTCCCAAGCTCCACACCTTTGGTTTGCAGGCCCAGCCTCTATCTGTAGCGATGTTGTCTTGCCCAAGATGCTGTGGGATTCAGTAATAGAAATGTGATGGATTAGGTTGTCATCCATTTCGCAGCTCACGACTTACGTTCCGGGACGGAATAACAGCGCAAAAGAAGAAAATTATCCCGAAACAGATGAAAACGTTCGATTTGGGTCTCTGAAAATATGCGCAACCGTGCAGGCTTACTGGCCCCGACGTAGAGCACTCGGAGAGCTTTCAAATGGTATGCTTTGCGCCGCGCAACTCCTTACGGATCAAAAGTTATTGGCACCAAAGCGATTGAGACCTTGTCCCAAGCCCCACGCCCTCGGTTTGCAGGCCCAGCCTCTACTCGAGGTAGGACACGTTATTCGGGGTCAGGCCTCACATCCTCCCCTCCTTAAAAGAATTTCGTCCCGAAAATCATTCTTACTTGTTAAGGTCATTTAGACGGATTCCGACCATTGTTATTTTCCAACTTCGGGTCGTCCTTTGCTCTGTGATCTCTCTTACCACAACGAATTCACTTCCTAGCTTTCTCCAATCATTTAATTCGGTGTGACCCTTACATTTACAGTTCATTCCTTTGAACTACTCTATTTTCTCCAATTGATCTTAAGGTCGAGTTCATTAACTAAGGTTAGAATCTCCAAACATAGTCATCAAAGCTGCATCGGTATTCTAACAATATAACTGTAACTCCAAAATCATGGCTCATGTTGTATCAATCTCGCATTCATACCTCAAAAGGAATATCACAATAATTCCATGATCCTAGGGTAACATACGCTAATTTCAAGATGATAGGTCTATATCCGATTTACATATCATATCTACTAGCTTCAAATTGTTAGCACGTAAGACATACACATGTTATGGATTATTTTCACGATACGACCCTATTTTTAGGAAGAACTCACCAAGCAACTAATCCATCTCAAATCGTCATCTATCGGTAGTATCATAGTTCTTATCTTGAAGGTACATTGGATTAGTAAATCTTCTAATGACTAGTCTCCCAATTACAGGCTCTTATTCACTAATCTCCTTTCCCGGCTTTGTTAACCTTCACGCTCGTAATCAACGAGAAAGACCGTTGAGATTCATTAAACTCGAATTCTAAGGTTTATTAAGTATCACTAACAAATTGCCATCGAAATTGCATGGGCAAACTAATCATGTTGCACTAGTTCATCTCTTACAAGTAAATTTCATCAGCTTATGATCCACTATCTATCTTCTTATTCAAATCTCTATTTTCAGTCACGAGGCTTCAGAATTTTCTTTTAATCTTATCCAAAACTCCTAAGGTGAATAGTTTCAACCTCAAATAAATTCCACTCACCTCAATCCAAGGTTACGTCATACTTAAGAAGACAATGGTCCTACTCATTTAGCGACCTAGTCATTCTTTCGAACACTTAATGCCCTTCAATATATCTTCGACATTAATATTACTAAGCTAGGTTCATCGCCATGTAAGTGATATCAATGCTCTACTAGGTTACCGGCCGTACAACAACAATCCTAGGACTATTAATGGGTACCAAAATGACCGACTCATAAAATACTTACACGAGATAACTTCAAGGTTGTATCAACATAAGAATTATGACCACGAGGCATCCTTCAACATAACCTAATAGAACTTCAAAAGTAATCAACCACTTACTTAACTATCACTACAAGATTCACCCTCTATTCAACAACCATGATTCGAAGTCTACCGATCGCTAGTCTCTAGATGTGAAACGGTGCACATAGATATGGTGGTCTAACAATAGTCTCTTGGGTCATTAAGACTCTAATTCATCTCTATCTTAACTCTATGAAATCTTACTCTTCTCATTTACATGTTCAACTAGCTAAGAGCATCAAGACTCATCGACCTTAGGTTCTAGGGTTCACCATGAATCATCATGCATACTTACTATTAGCTATTTAGGATTATTAATCATATCCTAACGACTCCACTTTGTAACCGAATGCTTTAATCTCATTTCCATGGTTTATATATTAGGTCCATTGGTATTACTTAGGGGTATATGCTTTCCAACATCCTCTATGGTATCTAAACAACGAGTGCATAGAATGACTTACTTGCATAATCACAACCAAATCCGAGAGGCACCAAATTAATACCATGATTCTAAATATCACCAATATCCAACTTAGGACTTTTAGCAACGTTAGTCATCTAATGCATAATTCAATTCCGTACACTTCTATCCGACCTAACATTTTAGGTGCAGTTTTTCAAACACGAGTTCTAGCTACGTGAATTCCTCGATTCCAGCATCCTTATATCTTGTTATATTAAAGAATCATCAACCTTGTTAAATTCGGTCTCCAGAGTTGCCTACATGTCTTGAGGTTATCCATTGCTAAGTCACTCAAATACACTATCCATGTCTCAATAATCTAACCCCTAAAAGTAACTATCGTCAACTTCCACGAATTCATCTTTTAATTTCTAGGTTATGATCTCAACATTTAGTGAACTTGAAACTCGCTAGTATACACCATATCAAATTCATCAATGCTTAATTCCAATCAAGTAAGGATTCAATCGTACGAGTATATTGCCAACTTCTTAGATAGCCTATCAAGCCAATTTTAAGATGTGAGAAATGGATTCAAGGAAACCTCCAAGTCAACTTCCACTATCAGCACATGAGAATATATACTACTCTACATATTTAATAGTATATTCTTATATCTAAGAAAAGTTGTATGTCCTTAACCTTTATACTTGAACCACAATGAGAAGAACAGTTTAATAGAATCAAGAACTTTATAGCCATAAAATCGATAACTTAATCATAGGTATGGGTATTCCAAAGATAAGGGGATAACTTTACCTCAACATTTATACCTGTGCTACGCATTTTATATATATGCATATCCAATAATACATATGATCCGACGAGTACCTGTAAAGATGCGAGAAATCTATAACCGAGCCTTTTCGTTCTTCCTGCATGAATTCAATTCCCTGAAAGTCCTAATCCTAACTATCTATGTGTATAAATAGTCATTCACGGTTATATAACATGCACATGTATCAAGGAAAGAGTATAAAAGCATGCATGCATCATTGAAAACATGTCAGTGTGCATGATACAGAGTACATATGGTCCACAAAGGCATATAATATTCGATACTTAAAGCAATTAAAGCACATTAGCACATATTAACACATATAGACAAGACATCATAATTACTTTAGGGCTTCTACCCATGGTCCGAGAGTTGAACCCAACTAATGCCTAGTTAGTAAACTAAGCTCTGATACCATTCTATTCTAAGATGTCACGCCTCAACCCGGCCTATAAGGTTAGACTAGGGTGTGATCTAAATGTTTAGGACATGTCACATACTTAACCATTCATGAAGATTTAACACTTATCATTTTAGTCTAAACTCTAAGTTTTTTCGGAAAATCGGCAGCATAACGGCTGTAATTGGCCTCTTTGGTTTGACCTAATTCTCTAAACGCCTCAATTATTCTAATCATTAATCCAATTCCATTAGGGACTCCTATTTGTCACCAACCGATTTTCCTACTAGTTTATCTTGAAAGTCTCGTTTGGCTAATAAGCCTAACATGATAACTATGTCCTATTTATTTGTCAATCTCCTATCATACAAGTACCTATTATCCTTTAGTTTGCAAATGAGCACCTCGGTGAAATTAGATAAAATTAACTTAGTTGATTGTTCATCTAGTGGTTTGACTGCCTACGACAACTACTAATCAAGAAAACGAAAGCAAACAACCAAATAAAAGTTTGTCCGGTTATAGATAGTACAATCCCAGAATTAGACCCAAATTACAACGGGGTCATTTACATAAATAAAATGAACATTTTGCAATCAAACACAATATCCATATAGCAACCCCTTTCAAGCAAAGCACAAAAGCACATAGTCACTCCCAGGAATCATCAATAAGCACATTTACTTCGGGTACTTGTTCCAAATTTGCTGCACCTGTGACAAAAAAGAGGGTGAGTCCTTATGAACTCAGCGAGGGGGAACGAGAAATAGGTTTTGAAAATCATTTTCCGGTTCAACTTATAAAAATCCTTTTTACAAGCATGAATATGACAATGATATAAGATACATGAACAGGAATACCAGTCTTTCCTCCCTGAGGTTCTCTAGGAACCAAGCGAGAGTACTTATACACATAGTAAAAGGATACGGTGAGCTTTTGCTCTCAGATCAGTTCCAGAATCAGTTGTTGCGGCCGACTTCAAATCATCCCCCAAACACGCCAGGTGGGTGTACTCCGGATGTACCCCGAAATCCTACGACCCAACTCTCCGAGGAAGTCTAGCCCCCAAGCGAGAGAGAGAATGGGACCATGGTAGTCACGGGTGCACCGGTAAGCCCGATGCCGCCCGGTGTGCGTGATCGCTACCATGCCGACAGGAAAGGTTGCAACCTTGTATGCAGTGCACATTTATGATAGGTAATATATCACAATAGGAGGATAACAAAGTAGGTTGCCTCCGGACAGTCATAAGATTGCACATTGACAGGTAACAAGTAGGGCACGATAAGACAGGTAACAAGCAGGGCACGATAAGACAGGTAATTTCACTTGAAAGACATATAGAGTTATATGAGAATTAAACGGGCAGCCATGTAACACACGTAAAACAGGCCATATAACTCATTACGAAGTCCACGTGATCAAGTGATAAGATTATTCAACATGCAATATCATTTACGTGGGTTCGGGTGCAAGAAAAGCTCATTTATCAACATGCAATGGTCAAAATCACATTGGAAGTTATAAGACATTTACGGGCAGCCCACTAAGCATATAATTTTCACACAATATCCAAATGATCAACACTTACCAAGACTACCTAGTCATTAGGGTTTCCGTTTCATGCTTAACCGTGTGATTAAATCCTAAATCAACTCAAGATCATTCTCAAGTCATGCATCATTCAATTCAAACATCCTCAAGTACTCAAAACAGTCCACACAACATCCCAACACCACAATTCCAAGCAATTAGTACCACAAGAGAGGTTACAACAATTTTCCAAGCATATAACTAAGTGAAACCTTTACTGCAATAGGCTGTTTTCTCACAATCAATAGGATAATCAAAAAATCTCCAAATCCAGTGAATAAGATGTCAAATTAAATCTTAAGAAGTTAACTAAAATCAGAAACAAACCTTGCATCAATTGGAGTTCAAGATCATTAGATATAGCCGAAACAGTGGAATAGCACAAAACTGTCCAGATTTGCACACTTTTTAGTAATTGATGTTTTTGAGGTCCTTCCGGTCAGATTTATCCTTGGTCCATTTCTGAAAAAAATGTCCAGAACTAAAACATCTTGCAGCACACCAAATTTCATTCATTTTTGATATCATTTACTGAGTCAAATATGGTTCGTTCTACAAGGTCAATGCATTTGCCAAAACCTACTTCATTTTTCCAGATTTCCAGATTTGGACACATTTTAAAGAACTGCCATTTTGAGGACCTTAGAGTCAAAATTAGCTTCGGCCTATTTCTGGGAAAAATGTTGAAAACTGTCCAAACTAGTCACCTACCAATTTTAAAGCATTTTCAACATCATTTTCCTAGCTAAACTTACCTCGAAACAGACTGGTCAGAGAGCTGTCAACAATCCGACTTCACCTAGCATCACTTTCAAGCCAAGATCTTGCCATGCATAGTTGAAGGATTTTTAAGCTTATGAAAGACCATATAACTCAAGTACAGAAGCAAAGACACACATTTATGAGCATGCATGTGAATTTTTGAAGGATTTTCAAAAGGTTTTAGCCCTCACCTTAGCAAACAACCAAGAAGATGCACAAAAACTTGTTGAAGCTCAAATCTCTTCTTCTTGCTTGCTTAGCCGAGATTCCAACTTGGTTTTCTCTATTTTTCCTAGCTTAGTGATCAATCTCTTAGTACATGCATGTAGTTAGGACTTGAAGAAAAGAAATGGACGCCAAGAAGCTTACCTAGGCCGAATAGAAGTCTTCAATGTACATGCATATGTGATTTTCACTTCCTAGCTAGCTCGGTTGAGGTCCTTTGCTTATTGCTTGCTTTGTTTAGCTATGGTGTGAAGAAGATAAGCTATGGAGGTAGGGAACTCAGCCAAAACCGAAATGGAGAGAGAAAATGAGAGGGAAGTGAGAGAAATTAAAAGGAAATGAGAGAATATGAAAAAAGTGATGGCTTTGCAATTCTTTGAGCATATGGTCGGCCTTGGGCATACAAATTCAGACTTTTTGTGTCTTCAAGATGGAATTTTGAAATGTTAGCATGGGCATGAAGCTTTTGGTCGAAAATGGTGTGCATTGGGTAGGGTTTTGGGGCTATTTTAAGCCTAGTGTCTTGTGTGTGTGTCATAGTTTGTCCAGGACTAATTTTTTATGCATTTGTGTCATTAGAATTGTCATAGAAATGTTGGGAAATTAGGGAATCTAGGTAGGATAAAATATAGAAATATTTGTTGATGAGTTGAATTATGAATAGAATAATAGATAGTGGAAAATGTAGGAATAGTTTAGTATTATTTTATTGTTAGTGGAGTTTGTAGAGAATTTGAATTAGGAATATAATATTGGTTAGTGGATTGTGTAGGATTATTTTAGTGTCTAGTGCTTTGTGTAGGATTCTTTCTTGATTAACGTGGTGGCACGGATTCCTAGATCTAGGGCACGAATTACGAGGTAGACACGAACTACGAGGTATAGCACGTATTTCAAGACTAAGGCACATACTTCAAGATAAGTGCACGGATTCTAATGCTAACACACGTAACCCTAGGTGAATGAACGCAGATCAAAATAAGGCATGTAATTCAACGCAATGCACATAATTCAAGACACGACTCTTAAACCTAGGTTAAAGCACGCAGTTCAAGGTTAATGCACACGAAACGAAGAGACACATGCAAATCGAGGTCTCGCACGTAAATTAAGGTCATGGCATGTTTATCTAGGTATCACACGTATATCGAGGATTAGGGCACATAATTCTAGGTTAAGGCACGTATAACGAGGCATGCACGAAAACCAAGATAGGGCACGTAATCCTAGGTCGGTCATATAATTTTAGGTCTAAGGCGTGCAAATCGAGGTAGGACACGTTATTCGGGGTCGGGCCTCATATTTGCGGGCCCATCCTCTACTTGAGGCGAAGTTGTCTTGCCCAAGGTGCCATGGGATTCAGTAATAAAAATTTGATGGATTAAGTTGTCGTCTTTTTCACGACTCACGACGTACGATCCAGGACGAAAAAATAGCGCAAAAGAAGGAAAGTGTCCTGAAACTAATGAAAATGTTTGATTTTGGTCTCTAAAAATAGGTGCAGCCGCTCAGGCTTGCTGGCCTCGTCGTAGAGCTCTTGGAGAGCTTTCTAACGGTATGTTGTGCACCGCGTAACTCCTTACGGATCAAAAGTTATGGGCACCAAAGCGATGGAGGCCTGGTCCCAAGCCCCACGCCCTCGGTTTGCGGGTCCAGCCTCTACTTGAGGCGAAGTTGTCTTGTCCAAGGTGCTGTGGGATTCAGTAATAGAAATGTGATGGATTAGGTTGTCGTCCTTTTCGCGGCTCACGACGTACGATATGGGTCTGAAAACAGCGCAGAAGAAGCGAAGTATCTAGAAACTGACGAAAACATTTGATTTTGGTTTCCAAAAATAGCGCAGCCATGCAGGCTTGCTGCCCCCTTCGTGGAGCTCTCGGAGAGCTTTCGAACGGTATGCTGTGCGTCGCTTAAGTCCTCACGGATCAAAAGTTATGGGCACCGAAGCGACGGAGAGCTGGTCTCAAGCCCCACGCCCTCGGTTTGCGGTCCCAGCCTCTACCTGAAGCGAAGTTGTCTTGCCCAAGGTGCCATGGGATTCGGTAATAGAAATGTGATGGATTAGGTTGTCGTCCTTATCTCCGATCACGACGTACGATCCAGGACGAAAAAATATCGCAAATGAAGAAAAGTGTCCAAAAACTGATGAAAGCATTCAATTTTGGGCTTCGATAATAGGCGCGGCCGAGCAGGCTTGCTGCCACCGTCGTAGAGCTCTTGAATAGCTTTCCAACGGTATGTTGTGCGCCGTGTAACTCCTTATGGATCAAAAGTTATAGGCACCGAAGCGACGGAGACCTGGTCCCAAGCCCCAAGCCCTCAGTTTGCGGGCCCAGCCTCTACCTAAAGCAAAGTTGTCTTGCCCATGGTGCCGTGGGATTTTGTAATAGAAATGTGATGGATTAGGTTGTCGTCCTTTTTGCGGCTCACGACGTACGATCAGAGACGGAAAAACAGCGCAAAAGAAGAAAAGTGTCCCAAAACTGATGAAAACGTTCGATTTTAGGCTCTGAAAACAACCGTAACCAAGCAGGCTTGCTACCCCCATCGTAGAGCTCTTGGAGAGCTTTCCAAAGGTATGCCGTGCAACGCGTAATTCCCTACGGATCAAAAGTTATGGGCACCGGAACGACGGAGACTTGGTCCCAAGCCCCACGCCCTCGGTTTACGGGCCTAGCCTCTACTTGAGGCGAAATTGTCTTGCCCATGGTACCATTGGATTCGGTAATAGAAATGTGATGGATTAGGTTGTCGTCCTTTTTAAGGATCACGATGTACGATCTGGGATGGAAAAACAACGCAAAAGAAGAAAAGTTTTTCAAAACTGATGAAAACGTTCGATTTTGGTCTCCAAAAATAGGTGTAGCCGTGTAGGCATGCTGCCCCCATTATAGAGCTCTCGGAGAGCTTTCCAAGGGTATGCTGAGCACCGCGTAACTCCGTACGGATCAAAAGTTATGGATACCGAAACGACGGAGACCTGGTCCCATGCCCCAAGCCCTCGGTTTACGGGCCTAGCCTCTATGTGAAGCGAAGTTGTCTTACCCAAGGTGCAATTGGATTCGGTAATAGAAATGTGATGGATTAGGTTGTCGTCTTTTTCGCGGCTCACGACGTATGATCCGGGATGAAAAAATAGCGCAAAAGAAGAAAAGTGTCCCGAAACTAATGAAAACATTCCATTTTGGGCTCTGATAATAAGCGCAGCTAAGGAGGCTTGCTGTCCTTGTTGTAGAGCTCTCGGAGAGCTTTCCAACGGTATACTGTGCACCGCATAATTCCTTACGGATCAAAAGTTATGGGCACCGAAGCGACGGAGACCTGGTCCCAAGCCCCACGGCCTCAGTTTGCGGGCCCAGCCACTACGTGAAGCGAAGTTGTCGTGCCCAAGGTGCAGTGGGATTCGATAATAGAAATGGGATAGATTAGGTTGTCGTCCTTTTTGCGGCTCACGACGTACGATCCGGGACGGAATAATAGCGCAAAAGAAGAAAAGTGTCCCAAAACTGATGAAAATATTTGATTTTGGTCTCCGAAAATAGGCGCAACCGACCAGGCTTGCTGCCCCTGTCGTAGAGCTCTTAGAGAGCTTTCCAACAGTATGCTATGCGCCGCGTAACTCCTTACGGATAAAACGTTATGGGCGCTGAAGCGATGGAGACCTGGTCTCAAGCCCCATGTCCTTGGTTTGCGGGCCCAACCTCTACTTGAGGCAAAGTTGTCTTCCCCAAGGTGTCGTGGGATTCAGCAATAGAAATGTAATGGGTTAGGTTGTCATCATTTTTGCGGCTCACGACGTACGTTCCGGGACGAAAAAACTGTGCAAAAGAAGAAAAGTAACTCGAAACTGATGAAAATGTTCAGTTTTTGGTTCTGAAAACAGGCGCAACCGAGCAGGCTTACTATCCCCGACATAGCGCTATCGGAGAGCTTTCCAACAGTATGTTGTGCGCCGCTTAACTCCTTACGGATCAAAAGTTATGGGCACCTAAGCGACAGAGACCTGGTCCTAAGCCCTACGCCCTCAGTTTGCGGGCCCAGCTTATACTTGAGGCGAAGTTGTCTTGCCCAAGGTGCCGTGGGATTCAGTAATAGAAATGTGATAGATTAAGTTGTCGTCCTTTTCGTGACTCACGACGTACGATCCGGGACTGAAAAATAGCACAAAAGAAGAAAAGTATCCGAAAACTGATGAAAACATTCGATTTTGGTCTCCAAAAATATCGCAGACGTGTAGGCTTGCTACCCCCGTCGTAGAGCTCTCGGAGTGCTTTCGAACGGTATGTTGTGCGTCGCGTAACTCCTTACGAATCAAAAGTTATGGGCACCGAAGCGACGAAGACTTGGTCCCAAGCCCCACGCCCTCGGTTTGCGAGCCCAACCTCTACATGAAGTGAAGTTGTCTTGCCTAAGGTGCCGTAAGATTCGGTAATAGAAATGGGATGGATTAGGTTGTCGTCCTTTTCACGGCTAACGACGTACGATTCGGGACTAAAAAATAGTGCAAATGAAGAAAAGTGTCCTGAAACTGATGAAACCATTCAATTTTGGTCTCTGAAAGTCGGCGCAGCTCAGCAGGCTTGCTGCCCCGACTGTAGAGCTCTCGGAGAGCTTTCCAACGGTATGCTGTGCGCCACATAACTCCTTACGGATCAAAAGTTATGGGCACCAAAGCGATGAAGACCTGGTCCCAAGCTCCACACCTTCGATTTGCGGGCCCAGCCTCTACTTGAGGCGAAGTTGTCTTGACTAAGGTGTCATGGGATTCGCTAATAGAAATGTGTTGGATTAGGTTGTCATCCTTTTCACGGCTCACGACATACGATCCGGGACGGAAAAATAGTGTGAAAGAAGAAAAGAGTCCCAAAATTGATGAAAACGTTCAATTTTGGGCTCCGATATTAGGCGCAGCCAAGCAGGCTTGCTTCCCCCCTTCGTAGAGCTCTCAGAGAGCTTTCCAACGGTATGTTGTGCACCGTGTAACTCCTTATGGATAAAAAGTTATGGGCACCGAAGTGACGGAGACCTGGTCCCATGCCCCAAGCCCTCAGTTTGCGGGCCCAGCCTCTACGTGAAGCGAAGTTGTCTTGCCCAAGGTGCCATGGGATTTGGTAATAGAAATGTTATGGATTAGGTTGTCGTCCTTTTTGTGGCTCACGACGTACTATTAGAGATTAAAATATAGCGCAAAAGAAGTAAAGTGTCCTGAAACTGGTAAAAACGTTCGATTATGGGCTGCGAAAACAGTCACAGCCGAGCAGGCTTGCTGCCCCCATCGTAAAGCTCTCGGAGAGCTTTCCAACGGTATGTTGTGTGCCGCGAAACTTCTTATGAATCAAAAGTTATGGGCACCAGAGCGACGGAGACCTAGTCCCAAGCCCCACGCCCTCGATTTGCGGGCCCAGCCTCTACTTGAGGAGAAGTTGTCTTGCCCAAGGTGCCATGGGATTCGGTAATAGAAATGTGATGGATTAAGTTGTCGTCCTTTTCGCAGCTCACGACATACTATCCGGGATGAAAAAATAGCGCAAAAGTAGAAAGTGTCCCAAAACTAATAAAAATGTTCGATTGTGGTCTCCGAAAATAGGCGCATCCGTGCAGGCTTGTTGCCCCCATCATAGAGCTCTCGGAGAGTTTTTCAACGGTATGTTGTGCACCGTGTACCTCCTTACGGATCAAAAGTTATGGGCACCGAAGCGACGGAGACCTGGTCCCAAGCGCCAAGCCCCAAGCCCTCAATTTGTGGGCCCAACCTCTACATGAATCAAAGTTGTCTTACCCAAGGTGCCGTGGGATTCGGTAATAGAAATGTGATAGATTAGGTTGTCGTCATTTTCGCGGGTCACGACGTACGATCCAAGACAGAAAAACAACGTAAAAAAAGAAAAGTGTCCCAAAACTGATAAAAATGTTTGATTTTGGTCTCCGAAAATAGGCACAGCCAAGCACGTTTGCTACCCCCGTCGTAGAGCTCTCGGAGAGCTTTCCAACAGTATGTTGTGCATCGCGTAACTCCTTACAAATCAAAACTTATGGGCACCGAAGCAACGGAGACCAGGTCTCAAGCCCAACACCCTCGGTTTGCGGGCCCAACCTCTACATGAAGTGAAGTTGTCTTGCCCAAGGTGCCATGGATTAGGTAATAGAAATGTGATGGATTAGGTTGTCTTTCTTTTCACGGCTCACGACGTACGATGTGGGATAAAAAAACAGCGCAAAAGAAGAAAAGTGTCCCAAAACTGATGAAAATGATTGATTTTGGGCACCATTAATAGGCACAACTGAGTAGGCTTGCTGCCCCCGTCGTAGAGCTCTCAGAGAGATTTCTATTGATATGCTGTGTGCCGTGTAACTCCATCCGAATCAAAAGTTTTGGGCACCGAAACGACGGATACCTGGTCCCAAGCACCAAGCACTCGGTTTGCGGACCCAGCCTCCACGTGAAACGAACTTGTGTTGCCCAAGGTACAGTGGGATTCGGTAATAGAAATGTGATGGATTAGGTTGTCGTCCTTTTCGCGGCTCACAACGTACGATCCGGGAGGAAAAAATAGCCCAAAAGAAGAAAAGTGTCCCAAAATTAATGAAAATGTTCAATTTTGGGCTCCGATTATAGGCATAGCCGAGCAGGCTTGTTGTCCCCGTCGTAGAGCTCTTGGAAAGCTTTCCAACGGTATACTGTCCGCCGCGTAACTCCTTACGGATCAAAAGTTAAGGGCACCGAAGCGACATAGACCTGGTCCGAAGCCCCACGCCCTCGGTTTGCGGGCCCAGCCTCTACTTGAGGTGAAGTTGTCTTGCCCAAGGTGTCATGGGATTCGGTAATAGAAATGTGATGGATTAGATTGTCGTCCCTTTCGCGGCTCACGACATACAATCCGGGATAAAAAAATAGCACAAAAGAAGAAAAGTTTCCCAAAACTGATGAAAATGTTCGATTTTGGTCTTCGAAAATAGGCACAGCTATGCATGCTTGCTTCCACCATCGTAGAGCTCTCAGAGAGCTTTCCAACGGTATGCTGTACGCCACATAACTCCTTACGGATCAAAAGTTATGGGCACCAAATCGACGAAGACCTGGTCCTAAGCCCCACACCCTCGGTTTGCGGGCCCTGCCTCTACGTGAAGCGAAGTTGTCTTGCCCAAGGTGCCGTGGGATTCGGTAATAGAAATGTGATGGATTTGGTTGTCGTCCTTTTTGCGGCTGACGATGTATGATCCAAGACGGAAAAATAGCGCAAAAGTAGAAAAGTGTTCCAAAATTGATGAAAACGATTGATTTTGGGATCCGAAAATAGGCGTAGCTGAGAAGGCTCACTGCCCTCGTCATAGAGCTCTCGGAGAACTTTCCAACGGTATGCTGTGCACCGCGTAACTCCTTACGGATCAAAAGTTATGGGCACCGAAGAAACGGAGACCTAGTCCCAAGCCCCACACCCTCGATTTGCGAGCCCCACCTCTACGTGACGCGAAGTTGTCTTGCCCAATATGCCATGGGATTTGGTAATAGAAATTTGATGGATTAGGTTGTCGTCCTTTTCGCGGGTCACGACATACTATCTGAGATTAAAAAACTGCGCAAAAGAAGTAAAGTGTCCTGAAACTGGTGAAAATGTTTGAATATGGGCTGCAAAAATAGGCGCAGCCGAGCAGGCTTGCTGCCCCTGTCGTAGAGCACTCGGAGAGCTTTCGAACGGTATGTTGTGCGTCGCGAAACTTCTTACGGATCAAAAGTTATAGGCACCAGAGCGACGGAGACCTGGTCCCAAGCCCTCCTCCCTCGATTTGCGGGCCTAGCCTCTACTTGAGGCGAAGTTGTCTTGCCCAAGGTGCCATGAGATTCGGTAATAAAAATGTGATGGATTAGGTTGTCGTCCTTTTCGCAGCTCACGACGTACGATCCAAGACGAAAAAACAACGCAAAAGTAGAAAGTGTCCCGAAACTAATGAAAAGGTTTGATTTTGGTCTTCGAAAATAAGCGCAGCCATTCAGGCTTGTTGCCCCCATCGTAGAGCTCTTGGAGAGTTTTTCAACGGTATGTTGTGCACCGCGTAACTACTTACGGATCAAAAGTTATGGGCACCGAAGCGACGGAGACCTGGTTCCAAGCCCCAATCCCCAAGCCCTCAGTTTGCGGGCCTAGCCTCTATGTGAATCGAAGTTGTCTTACCCAAGGTACCGTGGGATTCGGTAATAGAAATGTGATGGATTAGCTTGTCGTCCTTTTCGCAGCTCACGACGTGCAATCCGGGATTGAAAAATAGCGCAAAAGAAGAAAAACGTTCAATTTTGTGCACATAAAATAGGCACAACCAAGGAGGCTAGCAGCCGCCATCGTAGAGCTCTCGGAAAGCTTTCCAACGGTATGTTGTGTGTCGTGTAACTCCTTACAAATCAATAGCTATGGGCACCGTAGCGACGGAGACCTGGTCCCAAGCCCTACGCCCTCGGTTTGTGGGCCCAGCCTCTACTTGAGGAGAAGTTGTCTTGCCTAAGGTGCCATTGGATTCTGTAATAGAAATGTGATGGATTAGGTTGTCGTCATTTTCGTGGGTCACGACGTACGATCCGGGACGGAAAAACAGCGCAAAAGAAGAAAAGTGTCCCAAAACTGATGAAAACGTTTGATTTTGTTCTCCAAAAATAGGCGCAGATAAGCATGCTTGCTACCCTCGTCGTAGAGCTCTCGGAGAGCTTTCCAATGGTATGTTGTGCGCCACGTAACTCCTTACAGATCAAAAGTTATGGGCATAGAAGCGACGGAGACTAGGTCCTAAGCCCTACACCCTCGGTTTGTGGGCCCAGCCTCAATGTGAAGAGAAGTTGTCTTGCCCAAGGTGTCATGGGATTAGGTAATAGAAATGTGATGGATTAGCTTGTCTTCCTTTTCACGGCTCACGATGTACGATCCGAGACAAAAAAATAGCGCAAAAGAAGAAAAATATCCCAAAACTGATGAAAACAATTGATTTTGGGCACCATTAATAGGCGCAGCCGAGCAGGTTTGCTGCCTTCATCGTAGAGCTCTCAGAGAGCTTTCCAACGATATGCTGTGTGCCATGTAACTCCTTACGGATCAAAAGTCATGGGTACCGAAGCGACGGAGACCTGGTCCTAAGCCCCAAGCACTCGGTTTGCGCACCCAGCCTCGACGTGAAACGAACTAGTCTTGCCTAAGGTGCAGTGGGATTCGGTAATAGAAATGTGATGGATTAGGTTGTCGTTCTTTTCGCGGCTCACGACATACTATCCGAGAGGAAAAATAGCGCAATAGAAGAAAAGTGTCTCGAAACTGATGAAAACATTCAATTTTGGACTTCGATAATAGGCGCAGCCGAGCAGGCTTGTTGCCCCTATTGTATAGCTCTTGGATAGCTTTCCAACGGTATGATGTTCGCCGCGTAACTCCTTACGGATCAAAAGTTAAGGGCACCGAAGCGACATAGACTTGGTCCGAAGCCCCACGCCTTCGGTTTGCGGGCCCAGCCTCTACTTGAGGTGAAGTTTTCTTGCCCAAGGTTTCATGGGATTTGGTAATAGAATTGTGATGGATTAGGTTGTCGTCCCTTTCGCAGCTTATGACGTACGATCCGGGATGGAAAAACAGCACAAAAGGAGAAAAGTATCCCGAAACTAATGAAAACGTTCGATTTTGGTGTCCAAAAATAAGTGCAGCTGTGCATGCTTGCTTCTACCATCGTACAGCTCTCAGAGAGGTTTCCAACGGTATGCTATACGCCACATAATTCCTTACGGATCAAAAGTTATGGGCACCAAAGCGACGGAGACCTGGTCCCAAGCCCCACACCCTCGGTTTGCGGGCCTTGCCTCTACGTGAAGCGAAGTTGTCTTGCCCAAGGAGCCATGGGATTCGGTAATAAAAATGTGATGGATTAGGTTGTCGTCCATTTTGCGGCTCACAATGTACGATCCAGGAAAGAAAAACATCACAAAAATAGAAAAGTATACCGAAACTGATGAAAACGATCGATTTGGGATCTAAAAAAATGCGCAGCTGAGCAGGTTTGCTACCCCCATCGTAGAGCTCTCAGAGAGCTTTCCAACGGTACGCTATATACCGCGTAACTCCTTAGAGATCAAACGCTATGGGTATCGAAGCGACGGAGACCTGGTCCTAAGCCCCACGCCCTCAGTTTGCGAGCCCAGCCTCCATGTGAGGCGAAGTTGTCTTGCCCAAGGTACCGTGGGATTCGGTAATAGAAATGAGATAGATTAGGTTGTCGTCCTTTTTGCGGCTCACGACGTACTATCCAAGATTAAAAAATAGCGCAAAAGAAGTAAAAGGTCCCGAAATTGATAAAAATGTTCGATTATAGGCTCCGAAAATAGTCGCAGTCGAGCAGGCTTGCTACCCTCGTCGTAGAGCTCTCGGAGAGCTTTCCAACTATGTACTATACGCCGCGAAACTTCTTACGGATCAAAAGTTATGGGCACCGGAGCGACGGAGACCTTGTCCCAAGCCCCACGCCCTCAGTTTGCGGGCCCCCGCACCAGCCTCTACTTGAGTCGAAGTTGTCTTGCCCAAGGTACCGTGGGATTCGGTAATAGAAATGTGATAGATTAGGTTGTCGCCCTTTTTGCGGCTCACGACGTACGATCCGGGACGAAAAAACAGCACAAAAGTAGAAAAGTATCCCAAAATTGATGAAAATGTTCTATTTTGGTCAATGAAAATTGGCGTAGCCATGCAGGCTTGTTACCCCCTTCGTAGAGCTCTCGGAGAGCTTTCCAATGGTATACTGTAAGCCGCATAACTCATTGCGGATCAAAAGTTATGGGTACCGAAGTGACAGAGACCTGGTCCCAAGCCCTACGCCCTCAGTTTGCGGGCCCAGCCTCTACGTCAAGTGTAGTTGTCTTGCCCAAGGTGTCGTGGGATTCGGTAATAGAAATGTGATGGATTAGGTTGTCGTCCTTTTCGCGGTTCATGACGTACGATCCGGGACAGAAAAATAGCGTAAAAGAGGAAAAGTGTCCCAAAACTGATGAAAATGTTCAATTTTGGGCTCCAAACATAGGCGCAGTCGAGCATGCCTACTACCCCTATCGTAGAGCTCTCGGAGTACTTTCCAACGGTATGCTGTGCTCCTCGTAACTCCTTACGAATCAAAAGTTATGGGCACCGAAGCGACGGAGACCTAGTCCCAAGCCCCACGCCCTCGGTTTGCTGGCCCAGACTCTACTTGAGGCGAAGTTGTCTTGCCTAAGGTGCCTTGTGATTCGGTAATAGAAATGTGATGGATTAGGTTGTCGTACTTTTCGCTGATCATAACGTATGATACGGGACGAAAAAATAGCACAAAAGAAGAAAAGTGTCCCCAAACTTATGAAAACATTAAATTTTGGTCTCCGAAAATAGGCGGAGCCAAGCATGCTTGCTGTCCGCGTCATAAAGCTCTCGGAGAGCTTTCCAACGGTATACTGTGTGCCACGTAACTCCTTATGGATCAAAAGTTATGGGCACCGAAGCGACGGAGAGCAAGTCCTAAGCCCCACACCATCGATTTGGGGGCCCAGCCTCTACGTGAAGCGAAGTTGTTTTGCCTAAGGTGCAGTGGGATTCGATAATAGAAATATGATGGATTAGGCTTTCGTCCTTTTCGTGGCTCATGACGTACGATCCCAGATGAAAAAATAGAGCAAAAGAAAAAAAGTGTCCTGAAACTGATGAAAACGTTCAATTTTGGGCTCCGATAATAGGCGCAGCCGAGTAGGCTTGCTGTCCCATCATAGAGCTCTCGGAGAGCTTTCCAATGGTATGCTGTCCGCCGCATAATTCCTTACGGATCAAAAGTTATAGGCACCAAAGTGACGTAGACCTAGTCCCAAGCCCCACGCTCTCGGTTTACGGGCCCAGCCTTTACTTGAGGCCAAGTTGTCTTGCTTAAGGTGCCATGGGATTCGGTAATAGAATTGTGATGGATTAGATTATCGTCCTTTTCGCGGCTCACGACGTACGATTCGGGACGGAAAAACAGTACAAAATAAGAAAATTGTCCCGAAACAGATGAAAATGTTCAATTTTGGTCTCCAAAAATAGGCGCAGTCGTGCATGCTTGCTTCCCCCATTGTAGAGCTCCTAGAGAGCTTTCTAACGTTATGTTGTACGCCGCGTAACTCCTTATAGATCAAAAGTTATGGGCACCGAAGCGACGGAGACTTAATCCTAAGCCCTGCACCCTCGGTTTGCGGGCCCTACCTCTACGTGAAGTGAAGTTGTCTTGCCCAAGGTGCCATGGGATTCGGTAATAGAAATGTGATGGTTTTGGTTGTCGTCCTTTTTGCGACTCACGATGTATGATCCAGGACTGAAAAACAGTGCAAAAGTAGAAAAGTGTTCCGAAACTGATGAAAATAATCAATTTTCGAATCTGAAAATAGGCGTAGTTGAGTAGGCTTGCTGCCCACGTCGTAGAGCTCTCAGAGAGCTTTACAACGGTACGCTGTGCACCGCGTAACTCCTTACGGATCAAAAGTTATGGGCACCGAAGAGACGAAGACCTGGCCCCAAGCCCCATGCCCTCGGTTTGCGAGCCCAGCCTCTTTGTGACGCGAAGTTGTCTTGCCCAATGTTCCATGGGATTCGGTAATAGAAATGTGATGGATTAGGTTGTCGTCCTTTTCTCGGCTCACGACATACTATCTGAGATTAAAAAACAGCGCAAAAGAAGTGAAGTGTTCTGAAACTGGTGAAAATGTTCGATTATGGGCTCTGAAAACAGGCGCAGCCGAGCAGGCTTGCTGCCCCCATTGTAGAGCTCTCGGAGGGCTTTCCAACGGTATGTTGTGCGCCGCAAAACTCCTTACGGATCAAAAGTTATGGGCACCAGAGCGACGGAGACCTGGTCCCAAACCCCACATCCTCGGTTTGCGGGCCCAGCCTCTACTTGAGGCGAAGTTGTCTTGCCCAAGGTGCCATGGGATTCTGTAATAGAAATGTGATGGATTAGGTTGTCGTCCTTTTCGGAGATCACGACGTACGATCTAGGATGAAAAAACAGCGAAAAGATAGAAAGTCTCCCAAAACTAATGAAAAGGTTCGATTTTGGTCTCCGAAAATAGGTGCAATCATGCAGGCTTGCTACCCCTGTCGTAGAGCTCTCAGAGAGTTTTCCAACGGTATGCTGTGCACCGCTTAACTCCCTACGGATCAAAAGTTATGGGCACTGAAGTGACAGAGACCTGGTCTCAAGCCCCAAGCCCCAAGCCCTCAGTTTGCTGGCCCAGCCTCTACGTGAATCGAAGTTTTCTTACCCAAGGTGTTGTGGGATTCGGTAATAGAAATGTGATGGATTAGGTTATCGTCCTCTTTGCGGCTCACGACGTACGATCCGAGATGGAAAAATAGCACAAAAGAAGAAAAGCGTCTCGAAACTGATGAAAACGTTCAATTTTGGGCTCCGATAATAGGTGCAGCCGAGCAGGCTTGTTGCCCCTGTCGTAGAGCTCTCGGAGAACTTTCCAACGGTATGCTGTGTGCCGCGTAACTCCTTACGGATCAAAAGTTATGGGCACCGGAGCGACGGAGACCTAGTTTCAAGCCCCACGCCCTCAGTTTGCGGGCCCAGCCTGTACTTGAAGCAAAGTTGTCTTGCCCAAGGTGCCGTGGGATTCGGTAATAGAAATGTGATAGATTAGGTTGTTGTCATTTTCGCGGGTCACGACGTATAATCCGAGACGGAAAAATAGCGCAAAATAAGAAAAGTGTCCCAAAAATGATGAAAACGTTTGATTTTGGTCTCCGAAAATAGGCATAGCCAAGCAGGCTTGCTGCCCCCGTCATAGAGCTTTCGGAGAGTTTTCCAACGGTATGCTGTGCGTCGCGTAACTCCTTACGGATCAAAAGTTATGGGCACCGAAGCGATGGAGACCATGTCCCAAGCCCCACACCCTCGGTTTGCGGGCCCAGCCTCTACGTGAAGCGAAGTTGTCTTGCCTAAGGTGCCGTGGGATTAGGTAATAGAAATGTAATGGATTAGGTTGTCTTCCTTTTCACGGCTCACGACGTACGATCCGAGATAAAAAAAACAGCACAAAAGAAGAAAAGTGTCCCAAAACTGATGAAAATGATTGATTTTGGGCACCATTAATAAGCACAGCCGAGTAGGCTTGCTGCCCCCGTCGTAGAGCTCTCGGAGAGCTTTCCAACGATATATTGTGTGCCGTGTAACTCCTTACGGATCAAAAGTTTTGGGCATTGAAGCGACGGAGACCTAGTCCCAAGCCCCAAGCACTCGGTTTGCGGACCCAACCTCCACGTGAAACGAACTTGTCTTGCCCAAGGTACAGTGGGATTCGGTAATAGAAATGTGATGGATTAGGTTGTCGTTCTTTTCGTGGCTCACGACGTACGATACGGGAGGAAAAAATAGCGCAAAAGAAGAAAAGTGTCCCAAAACTGATGAAAACGTTCAATTTTGGGCTCCGATAATAGGCGCAGCAGACCAGGCTTGTTGCCCCCGTCGTAGAGCTCTCGGATAGCTATCCAATGGTATGTTGTCCGCCGCGTAACTCCTTACGGATCAAAAGTTAAGGGCACCGAAGCGACATAGACCTGGTCCGAAGCCCCACGCCCTCAGTTTGCGGGCCTAGCCTCTACTTGAGGCGAAGTTTTCTTGCCCAAGGTGTCATGGGATTCGGTAATAGAAATGTGATGGATTAGGTTGTCGTCCCTTTCGCGGCTCACGACGTACAATCCGGGACGGAAAAACAGCACAAAAGAAGAAAAGTTTCCCGAAACTGATGAAAACGTTCGATTTTGGTCTCCGAAAATAGGCGCAGCTATCACGCCCCAACCGGACCTATAAAGGTTAGACTAGGGTGTGATCTAAACATTCAAGTCCTATCACGTAATTAATCGTTCATGAAAGTTTAACACTTAACATTTTAGCCTAAACTCCACAAATTCTCCGGAAATTCGGCAGCATAACGGCTGTAATTGGGCTCTTTAGTTTGACCTAATTCTCTAAACGCCTCAAAATTTCCAATCTCAATTTCATTTCTAACTAAGATTACTATTCATCACCAATCGAAATGCCTACTAGTTATCTCGAAGTCTCGTTTGATTTTTAACCTAGCATGATACTATGTCTCGTTTGTTTGTTAATCCTTATTACAAAAGTACTTGTTAATCTTAGTTTAATAATGAGTACCTGCTTAAGATTGGATAGATTCATTTTTCTTAATCCTTACCTGATACTTCATAATCCTATGATAGATACTAGCCAATAACGATAGCAAAAGCGACCATAGTAGTGTCTATCTAGTTAGGATCAGTACAAGCCAAAATCAGACCCCAAATTACAACATGGGTCATTTACAATACAATAACAAGCATCATAAGAAATAAAATAGTCTTCAAGCAACATATTGTTCACAAAATGGCCATAGTCAAGCAAGGCACGTAGGGCCAGCAATCATTCCAAGGAATCATCGTTAGGCACGTTGTCCTCGGGTACCTGTTCCTAGTCTTCTTCACTTGAGATGATAAAAGAGGGTGAGTCCTTATGAACTCAGCGAGGGGGAACGAGAAATAAGTTTTGAAACTTATTTTCCGGTTCAACTTATGAAAACCCTTTGCAAGCATGACATATATCACATGTAAGTACATAATGTAATGTAAAAGTAAAAGAACATAATTACCCGTCTTTCCTCCCCGAGGTCCTCTAGGAACCAAGCGAGAGTACTTATAAACATAGTAAAAAGGATACGGTGAGCTTTTGCTCTCAGTTCATTTCCAGTATCAGTTGTTGCGGCTGACTTCAAATCATCCCCTTATCACGCCAAATGGGTGTACTCCGGATGTACCCCGAAATCCTACGACCAAACTCTCCAAGGAAGTCTAGACCCCAAGCGAGAGAGGGAATTGGACAATGGTAGTCATGGTTGCACTAGCAAGCCCGATGCCGCCCGGTGTACGTGAATGCTACCACGCCAGAATGAAAGGTTGCAACCTTGTATGCAATGCACATTTATGACATTTAATAAATCACATTAGGAGGACAACAAAGTAGGTTGCCTCCGAGCAGTCATAAGATTGCACATTGACAAGTAAACACACGAGGCACGATATGACAAGTAATTTCACTTGTAAAGTACATGGAGTTATATGAATATTAAATGGGCAGCCATGTAACGCATGTAAATCAAGTCATATAACTTATTTCGAAGTTCACGTAATCAAATAATAAGATTATTCAACAAGCAACGATATCTATGTGGGACCGGGTGCAAGAAAGGCCTACTTGTCAACATGTAATCATCGAAATCATGTTTAGGGCTATGAGGGCAACTACAGGCAGCCTACTAATTACATAATTAAACACGATATCCATAGGATCAACACTTAGCGAGTTTTTCCTAGTCATTAGGGTTTCATTTTATGCTCACCCGTGCGATTAAGCCCTAAATTGTCACGTGATTAAACTCAAGCCATGCATTGATTAATACAAACACCCTCAAGCATTCAAAATAGTCTACACAACATCCCAATGCCACAATCCCAAGCATTTAACACAACAAGAGAAGTTACAATAATTTTCAAGGCAAATCACTAGATGAAAACCTCACTGCAATGGTCTGTTTTCTCACAATCTTTGAGACAAGCAAACAAACTCCAATTCCAGTGAACCAAATGTCAAATTAAATCTTAAGGAGTGAACTAAATCCAAAAATAAACCTCGCATCATTTGGAGTTTGGGTTCAAGAGTTATAGCCAAAACCGTGAGACTATGCAAGAGTTAAATCTTAAGGAGTGAACTAAATCCAGATTTGCACACATTTCAATACTTGTCATTTTTGAGGACCTTAGGGTCCGATTTCGCCTTAGTATATTTCTGACAAAAATGTCCAGAACTGAAAAATATATCAGCATACCAAAGTTCATTCATTTTGGATATCATTTACTAAGTCAAAACTGGTTCGTTCTACAAGAACAGTGAATCTGCCAAAACCTGCTTCATTTTCCCAGATTTTCCAGATTTGGACACATTTTATTATTTTGCCATTTTTAGGACCTTAGAGTCAAAATTAGCTTTGTCCTATTTCTTCAAACAATGCTTAGAACCGGAAAAACTAGTCACCTACCAATTTTCACTCATTTTCAACCTCATTTACCTGGTCAAAATCATCCCACACCAACAAGACAGAAGACTGTCCCATACGCGATTTCATCTATCATCACATTCTAGCCAAATATCTTGCCATGCATGTTTACAAAATCTCATGAACACACATATATCACAAGTACAGAGGTATAAATAGACATTCAAAGGCATGCATGTGGTTTTTAAAAGCTTTTCAAGAAGTTTTAGCCCTCACCTTAGCAAGACAACAAAGAAGATGCACAAACTCTTGATGAAGCACAATGTTGTCCCTTTTCCCTTGCTTAGCCAAGAGACCATTTGATTTTCTCTAATTTCCTAGCTTACTAACCATGTTCTTAGTATGTGCAAGTGGCTAGAACAAAAGAAAATGAAATGGAAGCTAACAAACTCACCTAAGCCGAAATGAAGGTTCAATGAGCTTGCATGTATGTCTTTTGCATTCTAGCTTTGCTTGGTCGAGTTCCTAGTAGCTTGCATGCCTTGAAGAACCTTTGGATGGTGAACTTAAGCTATGGAGAGTAGAACTTCAGCTAGGGCCGAGAGATAGAGAAGAATTGAGAGAAAGAGAGAAAATGAAAGAAAGAATGAAAGCCTTGATGTGTTGATGCTTGTGTCGGCCTAGGGCCTTGAAAAATCAGAATTTTGTGTCTTCAAGAAGCATGTTTGAATCATCCTAGCATGGGCATGGAGTGTGTCAAGAATGGTAGAGCCTTGGGTAGAGTTTTGAGCCAATTTTTTTTATGCTTTGTGTCATTAGTTGTCATAGAATGTCTAGGTTTAGATTTTGAAATTAAAATGCATGCACAAAGGCTCCATGTGGTCGGCCAAGCATATGTTCAAATCTGAAATTTTGTGTTGGTTGAGCAATATTTAATTGTGTGTTTGGGATATGCAAAAGAATAAAGAATAAAGAATAAGAATGTCTAGCTTTTGGTGCAATTTCGTCTTCTAGTGCATTGACTTAGCATTTTAATATTAGTTAGTGGAGTTTGTAGGATTAATTAATGATCTAGTCCTTCGTGTAGGATGCTTTCTTGATTAACGTGTGGGCACATTTTCTTAGGTCTAGGGCACGCACTACGAGGTAAGGCATGAACTACGAGACGAATGCACGTTTCCTAAGTAAATGCATGCAACCCTAAATGAATACACGTAATTCAATGCAAGGCACACAAAACGAAGCAAAATTCTTAAACCTAGGTTAAGGCACGCAAATCTAGGTTAGGGCACACGAAATGAGGTATCGCATGCAAATCGAGGTCGGGCCTCATAGTAGCTATGCATGCTTGCTTCCACTATCGTAGAGCTCTTAGAGAGCTTTCCAACGGTATGCTGTACGCAGCATATCTCCTTACAGATCAAAAGTTATGGGCACCGAAGCGATGGAGACCTGGTCCCAAGCCCCACACCCTCGGTTTGCAGGCCCAGCCTCTACTTGAAGTGAAGTTGTCTTGCCTAAGGTGCCATGGGATTTGATAATAGAAATGTGATGGATTAGGTTGTCGTCCTTTTTGCGGCTCACGATGTACGATCCAGGAAGGAAAAACAGCGCAAAAGTAGAAAAGTATACCGAAATAGATAAAAACGATCGATTTGGGCTCCAAAAAAAGGCACAGCTAAGCAGGCTTGCAGCCCTCGTCGTAGAGCTCTCGGAGAGCTTTCCAACGGTAAGTTGTGCACTGCGTAACTCCTTTGGGATCAAAAGTTATGGGCACCGAAGCGACAGAGACCTGATCCAAAGCCCTACACCCTCGGTTTGCGAGCCCAGCCTCTACGTGAGGCGAAGTTGTCTTGCCCAAGGTACCATGGGATTCGGTAATAGAAATGAGATGGATTAGGTTGTTGTCCTTTTCACGGCTCACGACATACTATCCGGGATTACAAAATAGTGCAAAAGAAGTAAAGGGTCCTGAAACTGATGAAAATGTTCGATTATGGGCTTCGAAAAAAATCGTAGCCGAGCAGGCTTGCTGTCCCCATCGTAGAGCTCTCGAAGAGCTTTCCAACGGTGTACTGTGCGCCGTGAAACTTCTTACGGATCAAAAGTTATGGGCACCGGAGCCACGGAGACCTTGTCCCAAGCCCTACGCCCTCGATTTGCAGGCCCAGCCTCTACTTGAGTCGAAGTTGTCTTGCCCAAGGTGCTGTGGGATTCGGTAACAGAAATGTGATGGATTAGTCATCCTTTTCGCGGCTCACGAAGTATGATCAGGGACGAAAAAATAGCGCAAAAGTAGAAGAGTGTCCCGAAATTGATGAAAACATTCGATTTTGGTCAATGAAAATAGGCACAGCCGTGCAGACTTGTTGCCCCCTTCGTAGAGCTCACGGAGAGCTTTCCAATGGTATGCTGTGCACCGCGTAACTCCTTATGGATCAAAAGTTATGGGCACCGGAGTGACGGAGACCTGGTCCCAAGCCCCACGCCCTCGATTTGCAGGCCCAGCCTCTACGCGAAGCGCAGTTGTCTTGCCCAAGATGCAGTGGGACTCTATAATAAGAATATGACGGATAAAGAATCTTGGCAAGCCTAAACGGGGCAAAAAAACAAAACGAAACAGGGGGGTGCAACACGAGGACTTCCCAGGGGGTTACCCATCCTAGTACTACTCTTGCCCAAGCACGCTTAACTTCGGAGTCCTGATGGGATCCGGTGCATTAGTGGTGGTATGATCACAGCCATCATGTTGAGGTCGCAATGCCCTTATGTGTCGTCCTTTTTGCCAGTGACGACGAACGATTCGGGACGAAGAAACAGCACAAAGAGAAGAAAAGTGGCCCGAAACTGATGAAAATGTTCGATTTTGGGCTCCGATAACAGGCGTATTCGAGCAGGCTTGCATCCCTCGTCGTAGAGCTCTCATAGATCTTTTCAACGGTATGCTGTGCACCGTATAACTCCTTACGGATCAATAGTTTTGGGCACAGGAGCGATGGAGACCTGGTCACAGGGCCCGCGCCCTCAGTTTGTGGGCCTAGCCTCTACGCGAAGCTCAGTTTTCTTGCCCAATATGCCGTGGGCTCCAAAAGAGAAATGTGACGGATAAAGAATCTTGGCAAGCCTGAACGGGGCAAAAGAACAAAATGATAAAGGGTGGTGCAACACGAGGACTTCCCAAGGGGTCACCCGTCCTAGTACTACTCTCGCCCAAGCACGCTTAACTTTAGAGTTCTGATTGGATATGGTGTATTAGTGCAGGTACAATCACACCCGTCATGTTGAGGTCGCAAAGCCCTTATGTGTCATCCTTTTCGCCAGTCACCACGAACGATCCGGGACGAAGAAACAGCACAAAAAGAAGAAAAGTGGCCCGAAATTGATGAAAATGTTCAATTTTGTGCTCCGATGAAAGGCGCATCTGATCAGGCTTGCATCCCCCGTCGTAGAGCTCTCAAAGCTCTTTCC
This sequence comes from Ehretia macrophylla, assembly GCA_037974665.1. Taxonomy (NCBI): domain Eukaryota; kingdom Viridiplantae; phylum Streptophyta; class Magnoliopsida; order Boraginales; family Ehretiaceae; genus Ehretia; species Ehretia macrophylla. Next base: position 26,099,111 of record CM075780.1, read on the forward strand.
AACGGTATGCTGTGTGCCGCATAACTCCTTAAGGATCAATAGTTTTGGGCACCAAATCGATAGAGACCTGGTCACTGGCCCCGCACCCTGAATTTGCGGGCCCAGCCTCTACGCGAAGCACATTTGTCTTACCCAAGATGCCGTCGGACTCGATAATAGAAATGTGACGGATAAAGAATCTTGACAAGCCTGAACGGGGCAAAAAAACAAAATGAAAAATGGGGGTGCAACCTGAGGACTTCCCCGGGAGTCAACCATCCTAGTACTACTCTCGCCCAAGCATGCATAACTTTGGAGTTCTAATAGGATCCGGTGCATTAGTGCTGGTATGATCGCACCCGTCATGTTGAGGTCGCAATGCCCTTATGTGTCGTCCTTTTCGCCGGTCACATCGAACGATCCGGGACGAAGAAACAGCACAAAAAGAAGAAAAGTGGCCCAAAACTGATGAAAACGTTCGATTTTGGGCTCCGATAACAAGCGCATCAAAGTAGGCTTGCATCCCCCAACGTAGAGCTCTTAGAGAGTTTTCAACTGTATGCTGTGTGCCGCATATCTCCTTATGGATCAAAAGTTATGGGCACCGAAGCGAAGGAGACCGGGTCACAAACCCCGCGCCCTCGATTTACGAGCCCAATCTCTACCTGAAGTGCAATTGTCTGGCCGAAGATGCAGTGGGACTCCATAATAGAAATGTGACGGATAAAGAATTTTGGCAAGCCTGAACGGGGTAAAAAAACATAATGAAAAAGGGGGTGCAACACGAGGACTTCCTAGGGGCTTACCCATCCTAGTACTACTCTCGCCCAAGCACGCTTAACTTCGGAGTTCTGATCGGATCCAGTGAAATAGTGCTGGTATGATCACACCCATCATGTTGAGTTCACAAAGCCCTTATGTGTCGTCCTTTTCGCCGGTCACGACGAACGATCCGAGGCAAAGAAAAAGCGCAGAAAAAAGAAAAATTTCCCAAAATTGTTGAAAAATGTTCGATTTTGGGGTCCAAAAATAGGGGCAGCCGAGCAGGTTTGCTGCCCCCATCGTAGAGCTCTCTGAGAGCTTTACAACGGTATGCTTTGTGCCACATAACTCCTTACGGATCAAAAGTTATGGGCACCGGAGTGATGGAGACCTGGTCACAGGCCCCGCGCCCTCAGTTTGCAGGCCCAGCCTCTACGCGAAGCGCAGTTGTCTTGCCCAAGATACTGTGGGACTCCATAATAGAAATATGACGGATAAAGAATATTGGCAAGCCTGAACAGGGCAAAAAAACAAAACGAAAAAGGGTGGTGCAACACGAGGACTTCCCAAGGGGTCACCTGTCCTAGTACTACTCTCGCCCAAGCACGCTTAACTTCAGAGTTCTGATTGGATATGGTGTATTAGTGCAAGTACGATTGTACCCGTCATGTTGAGGTTGCAAAGCCCTTATGTGTCATTTTTTTTGCCTGTCACGACGAACGATCCAGGACGAAGAAACAGCACAAAAAGAAGAAAAGTGGCCCAAAACTGATGAAAACGTTCAATTTTGGGCTCCGATGAAAGGCGCATCCGAGCAGGCTTGTATCCCCCGTCGTAGAGCTCTCAGAACTCTTTCCAACGGTATGCTGGGCGCTACATAACTCCTTACGGATCAATAATTTTGGGCACCGGAGCGGTAGAGACCTGGTCATTGGCCCCACGCCCTAAATTTGCTGGCCCAGCCTCTACGCGAAGCACAGTTGTCCTACCCAAGATGCCGTCGGACTCGATAATAGAAATGTGACGGATAAAGAATCTTGGCAAGCCTGAACAGGGCAAAAAAATAAAACAAAAAATGGGGGTGCAACCTGAGGACTTCCCCGGGGGTCAACCATCCTAGTACTACTCTCGCCCAAGCATGCTTAACTTCGGAGTTCTGATGGGATCCGGTGCATTATTACTGGTATGATCGCACCCGTCATGTTGAGGTCGCAATGCCCTTATGTGTCGTCCTTCCACCGGTCACAAAGAACAATCCGGGATGAAGAAACAGCGCAATGATAAGAGAAGTCGCCCGAAACTGATGAAAACGTTCGATTTTGGGATCCAAAAACTGGTGCAGCTGAGCAGGCTTACATCCCCCAACGTAGAGCTCTCAGAGACTTTTCAACTGTATGCTTTGTGCCGTATATCTCCTTATGGATCAAAAGTTATGGGCACCGGAGCGAAGGAGACCGGGTCACAGACCCCGCGCCCTCGATTTGCGGGCCTAGTCTCTACCCGAAGCGCAGTTGTCTGGCCGCAGATGCAGTGGGACTCCATAATAGAAATGTGATGGATAAAGAATCTTGGCAAGCCTGAACGGGGCAAAAAAACATAACGAAAAAGGGGGTGCAACACGAGGACTTCCTAGGGGCTTACCCATCCTAGTACTACTCTCGCCCAAGCACGCTTAACTTCAGAGTTCTGATCAGATCTGGTGAAATAGTGCTGGTATGATCACACCCGTCATGTTGAGTTCGGAAAGCCCTAATGTGTCGTCCTTTTCGCAGGTCACGACGAACGATCCGAGACAAAGAAAAAGCGCAGAAAGAAGAAAAGTTTCCCAATATTGTTGAAAAATGTTCGATTTTGGGGTCTGAAAATAGGCGCAGCCGAGCAGCTTTGCGACCCCGGTCGTAGAGCTCTCTGAGAGCTTTACAATGGTATGCTGTGCGCCACATAACTCCTCACGGATCAAAAGTTATGGGCACCGGAGTGATGGAGACCTGGTCACAAGCCCCACGCCCTCAATTTGCGGGCCCAGCCTCTTCGCGAAGCGCAGTTGTCTTGCCCAAGATGCCGTGGGATTCCATAATAGAAATATGTCGGATAAAGAATATTGGCAAGCCTGAACAGGGCAAAAAAACAAAACGAAAAAGGGGGGTGCAACACGAGGATTTCCCAGGGGGTCACCTATCCAAGAATTACTCTCGCCCAAGTACGCTTAACTTCGGACTTCTGATGGGATCTGGTGTATTATTGCTGGTATGATCACACCTGTCATGCTGAGGTCACAAAGCCCTTATATGTCGTCCTTTTTGCCGATCATGACGAACGATCCGGGACGAAGAGAGAGAGCAAAAAGAAGAAAAGTGGCCCGAAACTAATGAAAACATTCAATTTTGGGCTTCGAAAATAGGTGCAGCCGAGTAGGCTTGCTGCCCCCAACGTAGAGCTCTCTGAGCTTTCCAACGGCATGATGTGCGTCGTATATCGCCTTACGGATCAAAAGTTATGGGCACCGGAGAGATGGAGACCTGGACATAAGCCCCACGCCTTCGGTCTGTAGGCCCAGCCTCTACACGAAGCGCAGTTGTCTTGCCCAAGATTCTATTGGACTCGATAATAGAAATGTGATGGATAAAGAATCTTGGCAAGCCTGAACGGCGGAAAAAAACAAATCGAAAAGGGGGGTGCAACATGAGGACTTCCCAGGAGGTCACCCTTCATAGTACTGCTCTCGCCCAAGCACGCTTAACTTCAGACTTCTGATGGGATCCGGTGCATTAGTGCTGGTATGATCGCACCTGTCATATTAAAGTCGGAATGCCCATATGTGTCGTCCTTTTCGCCGGTCACGACGAACGATCCGGGACGAATAAAGAGTGAAAAAGAACAAAATTGGCCCGAAACTGATGAAAGACGTTCGATTTTGGGCGACGAAAATAGGGGCAGCCCAGCAGGCCTGCTACCCCCGTCGTAGAGCTCTCAGAGAGCTTTCCAACGGTTTGCTGTGTGTCGCATATCGCCTTGCGAATCAAAAGTTATGGGTACCGGAGCGATGGATACCAGGTCACTGGCCTCGCGCCCTCGGTCTGCGGGCCCAGCCTCTACGTGAAGCGTAGTTGTCTTGCCCAAGATACAGTGGGACTCGATAATAGAAATGTGACAGATAAAAAATCTTGGCAAGCCAGAACGGCACAAAAAAAACAAAACGAAAAGGGCGGTGCAACATGAGGACTTACCAGGGGGTCACCCATCCTAGTACTACTCTCGCTGAAGCATGCTTAACTTCGGAGTTCTTATGGGATCTGCTGTATTAGTGCAGGTATGATCGCACCTATCATGTTGAGGTCGCAAAGCCCTTATGTGTCGTCCTTTTCGCCGGTCACGACGAACGATCCGGGACGAAGAAAGAGCCTATAAAGAAGCAAAATGGCACGAAAGTGATGAAAACGTTTGATTTAGGGCTCCGAAAACAAGTGCAGTCGAGCAAGCTTGCTGCCCCCAATGTGGAACTCTCAGAAAGCTTTCCAACGATATGCTGTGCGCCGCATAACACCTTACGGGTCAAAAGTTATGGGCACCGGAGCGATAGACACTTGGTAACAAGCCCCGCGCCCTCGGTCTGAGGGCCTAGCCTCTACGCGAAGCACAGTTGTCTTGCCCAAGATGTTGTGTGACTCTATAATAGAAATGTGACGGATAAAGAATCTTGGCAAGCCTGAACGGGGCAAAAAAACAATACAAAAAGGGGGGTACAACACGAGGATTTCCCAGGGGGTCACCTATCCAAGAACTACTCTCGCCCAAGCACGCTTAACTTCGGAGTTCTGATGGGATTTGGTGTATTATTGCTGGTATGATCGCACCCGTCATGCTGAGGTCACAAAGCCGTTATGTGTCGTCCTTTTTGTCGGTCACGACGAACGATCCGGGATGAAGAGGGAGAACAAAAAGAAGAAAAGTGGCCCAAAACTGATGAAAACATTCAATTTTGGGCTTTGAAAATAGGCGCAGCCGAGTAGGCTTACTGCCCCCAATGTAGAGCTCTCTGAGCTTTCAAACGGTATGATGTGCGTCGCATATCGCCTTACGGATCAAAAGTTATAGGCACCGGAGAGATAGAGACCTGGACACAAGCCCCACACCCTCGGTCTGCGGGCCCAGCCTCTACGCGAAGCGTAGTTGTCTTGCCCAAGATACTATTGGACTCGATAATAGAAATGTGACGGATAAAGAATCTTGGCAAGCCTGAACGGGGCAAAAAAAACAAAACAAGAAAGGGGGTGCAACACGAGGACTTCCCAGGGTGTCACCCATCCTAGTACTACACTCGCCCAAGCACACTTAACTTTGGAGTTCTGAAGGGATCCGGTGCATTAGTGCTGGTATGATCACACCCGTCATGTTGAGGTCGCAATGCCCTTATGTGTCGTCCTTTTCGCCAGTGTCGACAAATGATCCGGGAAGAAGAAACAGTGCAAATTGAAGAAAAGTCGCCCGAAACTGATGAAACAGTTAGATTTTGGGCTCCAAAAATTGGATCTGCCAAGCAGGCTTGCCGCACCTGTCGTTGAACTCTTAGAGAGCTTTTCAACGATATGTTGTGCGCCAGGTAACTGATTACGGATCAAAAGTTATGGGCACCAGAGCGATGGAGACTTGGTCATAGGCCCCGCGCCCTCGGTTTGCGGCCCCAACCTCTACGCAAAGCGCATTTGTCTTACCCAAGATGCCGTAGGACTCCATAATAGAAATATGACGGATAAAGAATCTTGGCAAGCCTGAATGGGGCAAAAAAACAAAATGAAAAAGGGGGGTGCAACTCGAGGACTTCTCAATGGGTCACCCATCCTAGTACTACTCTCGTCCAAGCACGCTTAACTTTGGTGTTCTGATAGGATATGGTGTATTAGTGCAGGTACGATCGCACCCGTCATGTTGAGGTCGCAAAGCCCTTATGTGTCGTCCTTTTCTCCGGTCACATCGAACGATCCGGGACGAAGAAACAACACAAAAAGAAGAAAAGTGGCCCAAAACTGATGAAAACGTTCGATTTTGGGCTCCGATAACAAGTGTATCAAAGCAGGCTTGCATCCCCCAACGTAGAGCTCTCAGAGACTTTTCAACTGTATGATGTGTGCCGCATATCTCCTTATGGATCAAAAGTTATGGGCACCGAAGCGAAGGAGACCGGGTCACAAACCCCGCGCCCTCGATTTACGAGCCCAGTCTCTACCTGAAGTGCAGTTGTCTGGCCGAAGATGCAGTGGGACTCCATAATAGAAATGTGACGTATAAAGAATCTGGGCAAACCTGAATGGGGCAAAAAAACATAACGAAAAAGGGGGTGCAACACGAGGACTTCCTAGGGGCTTACCCATCCTAGTACTACTCTCGCACAAGCACGCTTAACTTCGGAGTTCTGATCGGATCCAGTGAAATAGTGCTGGTATGATCACACCCATCATGTTGAGTTCGCAAAGCCCTTATGTGTCGTCCTTTTCGCTGGTCACGACAAACGATTCGAGACAAAGAAAAAGCACAGAAAGAAGAAAAGTTTCCCAAAACTGTTGAAAAATGTTCGATTTTGGGGTCCGAAAATAGGGGCAGCCGAGCAGGTTTGCTGCCCTTATCGTAGAGCTCTCTGAGAGCTTTACAACGGTATGCTTTGTGTCGTATAACTCCTTACGGATCAAAAGTTATGGGCACCGGAGTGATTGAGACCTGGTCACAGGCCCCGCGCCCTCAGTTTGCAGGCCCAGCCTCTACGCGAAGCGCAGTTGTCTTGCCCAAGATGCTGTGGGACTCCATAATAGAAATATGACGGATAAAGAATATTGGCAAGCCTGAACAGGGCAAAAAAACAAAACGAAAAAGGGTGGTGCAACACGAGGACTTCCCAAGGGGTCACCTGTCCTAGTACTACTCTCGCCCACGCACACTTAACTTCAGTGTTCTGATTGGATATGGTGTATTAGTGTAGGTACGATTGTACCCGATATGTTGAGGTCGCAAAGCCCTTTTGTGTCGTCCTTTTTGCCAGTCACGACGAACGATCCGGGACGAAGAAACAGCACAAAAAGATGAAAAGTGGCCCGAAACTGATGAAAACGTTCCATTTTGGGCTCCGATGAAAGGCGTATCCGAGAAGGCTTGTATCCCCCGTCGTAGAGCTCTCAGAACTCTTTCCAACGGTATGCTGGGCGCTACATAACTCCTTACGGATCAATAATTTTGGGCACCGGAGCGGTAGAGACCTGGTCACTGGCCCCGCGACCTAAATTTGCTGGCCCAGCCTCTACGCGAAGCACAGTTGTCTTACCCAAGATGCCGTCGGACTCGATAATAGAAATGTGACGGATAAAGAATCTTGGCATGCCTAAACAGGGCAAAAAAATAAAACGAAAAATGGGGGTGCAACCTGAGGACTTCCCCGGGGGTCAACCATCCTAGTACTACTCTCGCCCAAGCATGCTTAACTTCAGAGTTCTGATGGGATCCGGTGCATTATTACTGGTATGATCGCACCCGTCATGTTGAGGTCGCAATGCCCTTATGTGTCGTCCTTTTCGCTAGTGTCGACGAATGATCCGAGAAGAAGAAACAGTGCAAATAGAAGAAAAGTCACCCGAAACTGATGAAACAGTTAGATTTTGGGCTCCAAAAATTGGATCTGCCAAGCAAGCTTGCCGCCCCCGTCGTTGAACTCTTAGAGAGCTTTCCAACGATATGCTGTGCGCCAGGTAACTCATTACGGATCAAAAGTTATGGGCACCAGAGCGATGGAGACTTGGTCATAGGCCCCGCGCCCTCGGTTTGCGGCCCTAACCTCTACGCAAAGCGCATTTGTCTTACCCAAGATGCCGTAGGACTCCATAATAGAAATATGATGGATAAAGAATCTTGGCAAGCCTGAATGGGGCAAAAAAACAAAATGAAAAAGGGGGGTGCAACACGAGGACTTCCTAATGGGTCACCCATCCTAGTACTACTCTTGTCCAAGCACGCTTAACTTTGGTGTTCTGATAGGATATGGTGTATTAGTGCAGGTACGATCACACCCGTCATGTTGAGTTCGCAAAGCCCTTATGTGTCGTCCTTTTCGCCGGTCACATCGAACAATCCGGGACGAAGAAACAGCACAAAAAGAAGAAAAGTGGCCCAAAACTAATGAAAACGTTCGATTTTGGGCTCCGATAACAAGCGCATCAAAGCAGGCTTGCATCCCCCGTCGTAGAGCTCTCAAAGCTCTTTCCAACGGTATGCTGTGTGCCGCATAACTCCTTACGGATCAATAGTTTTTCGCACCGGAGCAAAGGAGACCTGGTCACAAGCCCCACGCCTTGAATCTGCGGGCCCAGCGTCTACACGAAGCGCAGTTGTCTTGCCCAAGTTGCAGTGGGACTCGATAATAGAAATGTGATTGATAAAGAATCTTGGCAAGACTGAATGGGGTAAAAAAACAAAACGAGAAAAAAGAGGTGCAACACGAAGACTTCCCAAGGGGTCACCCATCCTAGTACTACTCTCGCCCAAGCATGCTTAACTTCGGAGTTCTGATGGGATCCGATGCATTAGTACTGGTATGCTCACACCCGTCATGTGGAGGTTGGAATGCCCCTATGTGTCGTCCTTCCGCTGGTCACAACGAAAGATCCGGGTCGAAGAAACAGCACAAAGATAAGAAAAGTCGCACGAAAGTGATGAAAACATTCGATTTTGGGATCCGAAAACAGGCGCAGCCGAGCAGGTTTGCATCGCCCTTCGTAGAGCTCTCAGAGTGCTTTCCAAGTGTTTGCTGTGTGCCGTATAACTCCTTATGGATCAAAAGTTATGGGCACCGGAGCGAAGAAAACCGGGTCACAGACCCTGCGCCCTCGATTTGCGGGCCCAGCCTCTACGCGAAGGGCAGTTGTCTGGGCCAAGATGCCGTGGGACTCCATAATAGAAATGTGACGAATAAAGAATCTTGGCAAGCCTGAACGGGGCAAAAAAACAAAACGAAAAAGGGGGTGCAACACGAGGACTTCCCAGGGGGTCACCCATCCTATTAGTACTCTTGCCCATGCACGCTTAACTTCAAAGTTCTGAAGGGATCCAGTGCATTTCGCCTGTCATGTTGAGGTCGTAAAGCCCTTTGGTGTCGTGCTTTTCGCCGGTTACAACGAACGATCCGGGACAAAGAAACAACCAACAAAGAAGAAAATTGCCCCAAAACTGATGAATTTTTTTTAATTTTGGGCTTCGAAAATAGGCGCAGCCCTGCAGGCTTACTACCTTTGTCGTAGAGCTCTCAAAGAGCTTTCCAATGGTATGTTTTGCGCCACATAACACCTTACGGATCAAAAGTTATAGGCACCGGAGCGATGGAAACCAGGTCACTGACCCTACGCCCTCAGTTTGCGAGCCCAGCCTCTACTCGATGCGCAGTTGTCTTGCCCAAGATGTCGTGGGACTTCATAATAGAAATGTGACGGATAAAGAATCTTGGCAAGCCTGAAAGGGGCAAAAAAACAAAACGAAAAAGGGGGGTGCAACACGAGGACAACCAAGGGGCTCAGCTATCCTAGTACTACTCTCACCCAAGCACGCTCAACTTCGGAGTTCTGATGAGATCTAGTGTATTAGTACTGGTATGATCGCACCCGTCATGTTGAGTTCGCAAAGCCCTTATGTGTCGTCCTTTTTGCCGGTCACGATGAACGATCCAGGATGAAGAAACATCACAAAAAGAAGGAAAGTGGCCCAAAATTGATGAAATCATTCGATTTTTGGCTCATAAAACAGGCACAATAGAGCAGGCTTGTGGCCCCCGTCGTAGAGCTCTCAGAGAGCTTTTCAACGGTATGCTGTGCGCCGCATAACTCCTTACGGATCAAATGTTATTGGCACTGGAGCGATGGAGACCTAGTCACAGGCCCCGCGCCCTCGGTTTGCGGACCCAGCCTCTACGAGAATCGCAGTTGTCTTGCCCAAGATGCCATTGTAGTCCATAATAGAAATGTGACAGATAAAGAATTTTGGCAAGCTTGAACGAGGCAAAAAAAAAAAATGAAAAAGGGGGATGCAACACGAGGGCTTCCCAAAGGGTCACCCATCTTTGCACAACTACCGCCCAAGCACGCTTAACTTTGGAGTTCTAATGGGCTCCGGTGCATTAGTGCTGGAATTATCATACCCATCATGTTGAGGTCGTAAAGCCCTTAAGTGTTGTCCTTTTCGCCGGTCACGACGAACGATCTGTGATAAAGAAACAGCACAAAAAAAAGAAAAGTGGCCCGAAATTGATGAAAATAATTCGATTTTGGACTCCGAAAATAGGCACAGCTGTGCAGGCTTGCTGCCCCCGTCTTAGAGATCTTAAAGAGTTTTCCAACGATATGTTGTGCGCCGCATAACTTCTTATAGATCAAAATTTATGGGCACCAGAGCGATGGAGACTTGGTCACAGGCCCCGCGCTCTCAGTCTGCGGGCCCAATCTCTACGCAAAGCGCAGTTGTCTTGCCCAACATGCCGTGGGACTCGATAATAGAAATGTGACGGATAAAGAATCTTGGCAAGCCTGAACGGGGCAAAAAAGCAAAATGAGAAATGGGGGTGCAACACGAGGACTTCCCAAGGGCTTACCCATCCTAGTACTACTCTCGCCTAAGCACGCTTAACATTGGAGTTTTGATGGGATCCGATGCATTAGTGCTGGTATGATCGCACCCTTCAGGTTGAGGTCGCAATGCCATTATGTGTCGTCTTTTTCGCCAGTCACGACGAACGATCCAGGATGAAAAAACAGCGCAAAAAGAAGAAAAGTGGCCCGAAACTGATGAAAACGTTCGATTTTGGGCTCCGAAAATAGGCGCGACCTAGCAAGCTTACTGCCCCGATCGTAGAGCTCTTAGAGAGCTTTCCAACGGTTTGTTGTGCGCCGCATAATGCCTTGAAAATCAAAAGTTATGGGCACTGAAGCGCTGGAGACCTGATCACAAGCCCCGCGCCCTCGATTTACGGGCCCAACCTCTACACGATGCGCAGTTGTCTTGCCTAAGATGTAGTGGGACTCGATAATAGAAATGTGACGGATAAACAATCTTGGCAATCCCGAACAGGGAAAAAAAAAAGAAAAAGACTAGTGCAACACGAGAACTTCCCAGGGGGTCACACATCCTAGTACTACTCTCGCCCAAGCACGCTTAACTTTGGAGTTCTTATGGGACCCAGTGCATTAGTACTGGTATGATCGCACCTGTCATGTTTAGGTCGCATTGCCCTTATATGTCGTCCTTTTTGCATGTCACGACGAATGATCCGGGACGAAGAAAGAGAGCAAAAAGAAGAAAAGTGGCCCAAAACTGATGAAAACATTCAATTTTGTTCTCTAAAAACTGGCGCATCTGAGCATGCTTGCTACCCCCGTCGTAGAGCTCTCAGAGAGCTTTCCAATGGTATGCTGTTTGCCGCATAACTACTTATAGATCAAAAGTTATGGGCACCGGAGAGATGGAGACCTGGTCACAGGTACTGCGCCCTTGGTTTGCGAGCGCAGCCTCTACACGAAGCGCAGTTGTCTTTCCCAAGATGCAGTAGGACTCGATAATAGAAATGTGACGGATAAAGAATCTTGGCAAGCCTGAACGGTGTAAAAAAACAAAACAAAATATGGGGTGCAACATGAGGACTTCCTAGGGGGCTACCCATCCTAGTAATGCTCTCGCCCAAGTACGCTTAACTTCGGAGTTATGATGGGATCCTGTGCATTAGTGCTACTATGATCGCACCCGTCATGGTGAGGTCGCAAAGCCCTTATGTGTCGTCCTTTTCGCCGGTCACGACGAACGATTCGGGACGAAGAAAGAAAAAAAAAAGAAGAAAAGCGATCCGAAACTGATGAAAATGTTCAATGTTGGGCTCTGAAAACAGGTGCAACTGCTCAGGCTTGTTGCCCCCGTCGTAGAGCTCTTAGAGAGGTTTCCAACGGTAAGCTGTGCACCGCATAACACCTTACGCATCAAAAGTTATGGGCACCAGAGCGATGGAGACATGGTCACAGGCGCCGCGCCCTTAGTTTGCGGGCCTAGCCTCTACGTGAAGCGTAGTTGTCTATCCCAAGATGGTGTGGGGCTCCATAATAGAAATATGATGGATAAAGAATCTTGGCTAGCCTAAACGGGGCAAAAAAACAAAACGAAAAAGAGGGGTACAACACGAGGACCTCCTAGGGGGTCATCTATCCTAGTACTACTCTTGCCCAAGCACGCTTAACTTTGAAGTTCTGATGGGTTCTGGTGTATTAGTGCTGGTATGATCGCACCCGACATGTTGAGATCGCAAAGCCCTTATGTGTCTTCCTTTTCTCCGGTCACGACGAATGATCTGAGACGAATAAAGAGCGCAAAAAGAAGAAAGTTGACCTGAGACTGATGAAAATATTCAATTTTGGGCTTTGAAAACAGGCGAAACCGAGCATGTTTGCTACCCCCTTCGTAGAGCTCTCAGAGAGCTTTCCAACGGTATGTTGTGCGCCACATAACACCTTGCGGATCAAAAGTTATGGGCACCGGAGCGACGGAGACCTGGTAACAGGCCCCACGCCCTCCGTTTGCGAGCCAAGCCTCTATGCGAAGCGCAGTTGTCTTCGCCAAGATGCAGTGGGACTCAATAATAGAAATGTGTCGGATAAAGAATCTTGGAAAGCCTGAACGGGCAAAAAAACAAAACTGAAAACGGGGGCGCAGCACGAGGACTTCCCACGGGGTCACCTATCCTAGAACTACTCTCGTCCAAGCACACTTAACTTTAGAGTTCTGATGGGATATGGTGTATTAGTGCTTGTACGATCGCACCCGTCATGTTGTGGTCGCAAAGCCCTTATGTGTCGTCCCTTTTGCCGGTCACGATGAACAATCCGGGACGAAAATAGCGCAAAAAGAAGAAAAGTGGCCCAAAATTGATGAAAACGTTCGATTTTGTGCTCTGAAAACAGTCGTAGCCGAGAAAGCTTATTGCCCCCAACATAGAACTCTCAGAGAGTTTTCCAACGGTATGTTGTGCACCGCATAACGCCTTACGGATCAAAAGTTATGGGCACCAGAGCGATGGAGACCTGGTCACAGGCCCCACGCCCAAGATCTGTGGGCCCAGCCACTATGCGAAGCACAATTGTCTTGCCCAAAATGTAGTAGGACTCGATAATAGAAATGTGATGGATAAAAATCTTGCCAAGCCGGAATGGGGCAAAAAAACAAAACAAAAAAGGGGGGTACAACACGAGGACTTCCCATGGGGTCACCCATCCTAGTACTACTCTCGTCCAAGCATGCTTAACTTCGGAGTTCTATTGGGATCCGGTACAATAGTGTTGTTATGATCATACCCGTCATGTTGAGGTCGCAATGCCCTTATGTGTCGTCCTTTTTGCCTTTCACGACTAACGATCCGGGACGACGAAAGAGCACCAAAAGAAGAAAAGTGGCCCAAAATTGATGAAAATGTTCAATTTTGTTCTCCAAAAACAGATGCATCCGAGCAGCATTGCTGCCCCCGTCGTAGAGCTCTGAGAGAGCTTTTCAATGGTATGTTGTGCACCGCATAACTACTTACGAATCAAAAGTTATGGGCACCGGAGCGATGGAGACCTGGTCACAGGCCCCGCGCCCTCGGTTTTCAGGCCCAGCCTCTACTCGAACCGTAGTTTTCTTGCCCAAGATGCAATGGGACTCGATCATAGAAATGTGACGTATAAAGAATCTTGGCAAGCCTAAATGGGGTAAAAAAACAAAACAAAAAAGGGGGGGGGGGGGTGCAACACGAGGACTTCACAAGGGGTCATCAATCCTAGTACTAGTCTTGCCAAAGTACGCTTAACTCGGAGTTCTAATAGGATCCGATGCATTAGTGCTGATATAATCGCACTCGTCATGTTGAGGTCGCAAAGCCCTTATGTGTCATTCTTTTCGCTGGTCATGACGAACGATCCGCGATGAAGAAAGAGCACAACAAGAAGAAAAGTGGCCCAAAACTGTTGAAAAATGTTCAATTTTGTGCTCTGAAAATAGGTGCAGCCCAGCAGGCTTGCTGCCCCCATCGTAGAGCTCTCTGAGAGCTTTCCAACGGTATGCTGTGCGCAGTATAACACCTTACGGATCAAAGGTTATGAGCACCGGAGCTATGGAGACCTGGTCACAGGCGCCGCGCCCTTGCTTTGCGGGCCCAGCCTCAACGCGAAGCGTAGTTGCCTTACCCAAGATGCTGTGGGACTCCATAGTAGAAATGTGACGGATAAAGAATCTTGGCAAGCCTGAACGGGGAAAAAAAAATAAAAAAGAGGGGTACAACACGATGACCACCCAGGGGGTCACCCATCCTAGTACTAATCTCGCCCAAGCACGCTTAACTTCGGAGTTCGGATGGGTTCTGGTGTATTAGTGCTGGTATGATCGCACCCGTCGTGTTGAGGTCGCAAAGCCCTTTTGTGTCATCCTTTTCGCCGGTCACGACGAACGATCCGGGACGAAGAAAGAGCGCAAAAAGAAGAAAAGTGACCCAAAATTGATGAAAATGTTCAATTTTGGGCTCCGAAAACAGGCACAACCGAGCAGGCTTTCTGTCCCCATCGTAGAGCTCTTAGAGAGCTTTCAAACGGTAACCTGTGCACCGCATAACACCTTACGGATCAAAAGTGATGGGCACTGGACCGATGAAGACCTGGTTACAAGCCCCGCGCCCTCGGTTTGCGGGCCAAGCCTCTACGTGAAGCGCAGTTGTTTTCGCCAAGATGCAGTGGGACTCCATAATAGAAATGTGATGGATAAAGAATCTTGGAAAGTCTGAACGGGGCAAAAAACAAAATGAAAAACGGGGTGCAACACGAGGACTTCCCAGGGGGTCACCCATCCTAGTACTACTCTCGCCCAAGCATGCTTAACTTCGGAGTTCTGACGGGATATGGTGTATTAGTGCTGGTATGATCGCACCTGTCATGTTGAGGTCGAAAATCCTTTATGTGTCGTCCTTTTCGCTGGTCACGACAAAGGATCCGGGACGAAGAAGTAGCGCAAAAAGAAGAAAAATAGCACAAAATTGATGAAAACGTTTGATTTTCAGCTCCAAAAACATGCGCAGCTGAGAAAGCATACTACCTCCAACGTAGAACTCTGAGAGAGCTTTCCAACGGTATACTGTGCGCCACATAACGCCTTACGGATCAAAAGTTATGGGCACCGGAGCGATGGAGACCTAGTCACAGACCCCGCGCCCTTGGTCTGCACGCCCAGCCTCTACGCGAAGCACAATTGTCTTGCCCAAGAAGCAGTGGGACTTGATAATAGAAATGTGACGGATAAAGAATCTTGGCAGGCCTGAACGGGGCAAAAAAACAAAACGAAAAAGGGGGGTGCAACACGAGGACTTCCCAGGGGGTCACCCATCCTAGTACTACTCTCGTCCAAGCACGCTTAACTTCAGAGTTCTGATGGAATGTGGTGTATTAGTGCTGGTATGATCGCACTAGTCATGTTGAGGTCGCAAAGCCCTTATGTGTCGTCCTTTTTGCCGGTCACGACGAACGATCTGGCACAAAGAAATAACGCAAAAAGAAGACAAGTGGCCCGAAACTGATGAAAACATTCAATTTTGGGCTCTGAAAATAGGCGCAGCATAGAAAGCTTACTGCCTCCAACGTAGAACTCTCTGAGAGCTTTCCAACGGTATGCTGTGCACTGCATAACGCCTTACGAATCAAAAGTTATGGGCACCGGAGCGATGGAGACCTGGTTAGAGGCCCTGCACCCTCGGTCTGCGGGCCCAACCCCTACGCGAAGCACAATTGTCTTGTCCAAGATGCAGTAGGACTCGATAATAGAAATGTGACGGATAAAGAATCTTGGCAAGCCTGAACGGGGCAAAAAAACAAAACGAAAAAGAAGGGTGCAACACGAGGACGTCCAAGGGGGTCACCCATCCAAGTACTACTCTCGCCCAAGGACCCTTAACTTCGGAGTTCTGAGGGGATCCGGTGCAATAGTGTTGGTATGATCGCACTCGTCATGTTGAGGTCGCAATGCCCTTATGTATCGTCCTTTTCACCGTTCACGACAAACGATCCGGGACGAAGAAACATCACAAAAAGAAGACAAGTGGCACGAAACTGATGAAAACATTCAATTTTGGGCTCCGAAAAGGGGAGCTACCATGCAGCTTCGCTGCCTCCATCGTAGAGCTCTTAGAGCTTTCTAACGGTATGCTGTGCGCCGCATAACTCCTTAGGGATCGAAAGTTATTGGCACCGGAGCAATGGAGACCTGGTCACTGGCCCCGTGCCCTAGGTTTGTGGGCCTAGCCTTTACGCGAAGCACAATTGTCTAGCCCAAGATGCCGTAGGACTCCATAATAGAAATGTGAAAAATAATGAATCTTGGCAAGCCTGAACGGGGCGAAAAAACAAAACGAAAAAGGAGGGTGCAACATGGGGACTTCCCAGGGGCTCACCCTTCCTAGTACTACTCTCGCCCAAGCACGCTTAACTTAGGAGTTCTGATAGGATCTGGTGTATTAGTGCTGGTATGATCACAACCGACCTGTTGAAGTCGCAAAGCGCTTATGTGACGTTCTTTTCGTCGGTGACGACGTACGATCCGGGAAGAAGAAACAGCGCAAAAAGAAGAAAATTATCCTAAAACTAGTGAAAACGTTCGATTTTGGTCTCCAAAAATAGGCGTAGCCGAGCAGGCTTTCATACCCCATTGTAGAGCTCTCAAAGAGCTTTCCAACGGTATGCTGTGCGCAGCATAGCTCCTTACGGATCAAAAGTTATGGGCACCGGAGCGAAGGAGACCTGGTCACAGACCTCACGACCTCGATTTGTGAGCCCAGCCTCTACTCAATGCGCAGTTGTCTTGCCCAAGATGCTGTGGGACTCCATAATGGAAATGTGACGGATAAAGAATCTTGGCAAACCTAAATGGGGCAAAAAAACAAAACAAAAAAGGGGGTGCAACACGAGGACTTCCCAGGGGCTCACTCATCTTAGTACTACTCTCGCTCAAGCATGCTTAACATCAGAGTTCTGATAGGATCCGGTGCAATAGTGCTTGTATGATCGCACCTGTCATGTTGAGGTCGCAAAGCCCTTATGTGTCGTCCTTTTTGCCGGTTACGACAAACGATCCGGGACAAAGAAACAACCCACAAAGAAGAAAAGTGCCACAAAACTGATGAAAAACATTCGATTTTGGGCTTTGAAAATAGGCGCAGCCCTTCATGCTTGTCGCACTTGTTATAGAGCTCTTACACAGCTTTCCAACGGTGGGCTTTGCGCCGTATAACACCCTACGGATCAAAAGTTATGTGCACCAGAGCGATGGAGACCTGGTCACAGGCCCCGCACCCTCGGTTTGTGGGCCCAGCCTCTACTCGAAGCGCAGTTGTCTTGCCCAAGATGCCGTGGGACTCCATAATAGAAATGTGAAGGATAAAGAATCTTGAAAAGCCTGAATGGGGCAAAAAAACAAAACGAAAAAAGGGGGGTGCAACACGAGGAGTACCTAGGGGGTCAGTCATCCTAGTACTACTCTTGCCCAAGCATGCTTAACTTCGGAGTACTGAAGGGATCTGGTGTATTAGTATTAGTATGATCGCAAAGCCCTTATGTGTCGTCCTTTTTGCCTGTCACGACGAGCGATCCGGGATGAAAAAAGATTGCAAAAAGAAGAAAAGCGCCCGAAACTGATGAAAACGTAAGAATTTGGTCTCCAAAATTAGGCGCAGCCGAGAAGGCTTGCTGCTACCAACGTAGAGCTCTCAGAGAGCTTTCCAACGGTATGCTGTGCGCCGCTTAATGCCTTACGGATCAAAAGTTTTGGGCACCGGAGTGATGGAGACCTGGTCACAGGCCCCGCGCCCACGATCTATGGGCCCAGCCTCCAGGCGAAGTGCAGTTGTCTTGCCAAAGATGCAGTGGGACTCGATAATAGAAATGTGACGAATAAAGAATCTTGGCAAGCCTGAACGGGGCAAAAAAACAAATCGAAAAAGGGGGTGCAACACGAGGACTTCCCAAGGGGTCACCCATCCTAGTACTACTCTCACTCAAGCACGCTTAACTTCAGAGTTCTGATAGAATCTGGTCCATTAGTGCTGGTATGATCGCACCCGTCATGTTGAGGTCGTAAAGCCCTTATGTGTTGTCCTTTTCGCCGGTCACGACGAACGATCCAGGACGAAGAAACAGCGCACAAAGAAGAAAAGTGGCACGAAACTGATGAAAAAGTTTAATTTTGGGCTCCAAAAACAGGAGCAGCTATGCTGGCTTGCTGCCCCAGTCGTAGAGCTCTCAAAGAGCTTTCCAACGGTATGCTGTGCGCCACATAACTCCATACGGATCAAAAGTTATGGGCGCCGGAGCGATGGAGAACTAGTCACAGGCCCCTTGCCCTCGATTTGCGGGCCCAACCTCTACAAGAAGCACAGTTGTCTTCCCCAAGATGCTATGGGACTCCACAATAGAAATGTGACGGATAAAGAATCATGGCAAGCCTGATCGGCACGAAAAAACAAAACGAAAAAGGGGGGTACAACACGAGGACTTCCCAGGGGGTCACCCATCCTAGTACTACTCTCGCCCAAGCATGCTTAACATCGGCGTTCTGATGGGATATAGTGTATTAGTACAGGTATGATCGCACCCGTCATGTTGAGGTCACAAAGCCCTTATGTGTCATCCTTTTTGCCAATCACGACGAACGATTCGGGACGAAGAAAGAGCGCAAAAAGAAGAAAAGTGGCCTGAAACTGATGAAAACATTTGATTTTGCGCTCTAAAAATAGGCGCATCCGAGCAGGCTTGTTTCCCCCGTCGTAGAGCTATCAGAGAGCTTTCCAACGGGGTGTTGTGCGCCGCATAACTCCTTACGGATCAAAAGTTATGAGCACCGGAGCGATGGAGACCTAGTCATAGGCCCCGCGTCCTGGATCTGCGGGCCCAGCCTCTACGCGAAGTGCAGTTGTCTTACCCAAGATGCCATGGGACTCGATAATAGAAGTGTGAAGGATAAAGAATCTTGGCAAGCCTGAACGGGGCAAAAAAACAAAACGAAAACGGGGGGTACAACATGAGGACTTCCCAGGGGCTCACCCATCCTAGTACTACCCTAGCCCAAGCACGCTTAACTTCGTAGTTCTGATGGGATATGGTGTATTAGTGCAGGTATGATCGCATGCATCATGTTGAGGTCAGAATGCCCTTATGTGTCGTCCTTTTTGCCGATCACAAAGAATGATCCGGAAAGAAGAAATAGCACAATGAGAAGAAAGTCACCCGAAACTGATGAAAATGTTCCATGTTGGGCTCTAGAAACAGGCGCAACTAAGCATGCTTAAATCCCCCGTCTTAGTGCTCTCAGAGAGCTTTCCAAGGATATGTTGTGCACCGCATAACTCCTTACAGATCGAAAGTAATGGTCACCGGAGCGATGGAGACCTTGTCACAGACCCCGCGCCCTCGATTTACGGACCCAGCCTATACGCGAAGCGCAGTTGTCTTGCCCAAGATGCCGTGGGACTCCATAATAGAAATGTGATGGATAAAGAATCTTGACAAGCCTGAACGGGGTAAAAAAACAAAACGAAAAAGGGGGTGCAACACGAGGACTTCTTAGGAGGTCACCCAGCCTAGTACTACTTTCGCCCAAGCACGCTTAACTTCGGTGTTCTGATGGGATATGGGGTATTAGTGCTGGTATGATCGCACCCGTCGTGTTGAGGTCACAAAGCCTTTATGTGTCGTCCTTTCGCCGGTCACGACGAACGATCCCGGACGAAGAAACAACGCAGAAAGAAGAAAAGTTTCTGAAAACTATTGAAAAATGTTCAATTTTGGGCTTCGAAAATAGGCACAGTTTAGCAATCTTGCTGCCCATGTCGTAGAGCTCCTAGAGAGCTTTCAAGGGTATGCTGTGCGCCACATAACTCCTTACGGATCAAAAGTTATGGGCACCGGAGCGATGGAGACTTGGTCACTGGCCCCGCTCCCTCGGTTTACGGGCCCAGCCTCTACGCGAAGAGCAGTTGTCTTGCCCAAGATGCAGAGGGACTCCATAATAGAAATGTGATGGACAAAGAATCTTGGCTAGCTAGAACGGGGCAAAAAAAACAAAATGAAAAAGGGGGTGCAACACGAGGACTTCCTAGGAGGTCACCTATCCTAGTACTACTCTCGCCCAAGCACACTCAACTTCAGAGTTCTGATGGGATATGGTGTATTAGTGCTGGTATGATCGTACCCGTCATGTTGAGGTCATAATGCCCTTATGTGTCGTCCTTTTCGCCGGTCTCGACGAACGATCCAGGACGAAGAAACAACCCAGAAAGAAGAAAAGTGCCCCAACATTGATGAAAAACATTCAATTTTGTGCTCCGAGAATAGGTGCAATCGGGAAGCTTACTGGCCCCGTCGTAGAGCTCTCAGAGAGCTTTCCAACGGTATGCTGTGCACCGCATAACTCCTTAAGGATCAAAAGTTATGGGCACCAGAGCGATGGAGACCTGGTCACAGGCCCCGCGCCCTCAGTTTGCGGGCCCAGCCTCTACGCGAAGCGTAGTTGTCTTGCCCAAGATGCCGTGGGACTCCATAATAGAAATGTGACAGAGAAAGATTCTTCGCAAGCCGGTACGGGGCAAAAAAACAAAATGAAAAAGGGGGTGTAACACGAGGACTTCTCAGGGGGTCACCCATCCTAGTACTACTCTCGTTCAAGCACGCTTAACTTCGTAGTTCTATTGGGATCTGGTGTATTAGTGCTAGTATGATCGCATCTGACATTTTGAGGTAGCAAAGCCATTATGTGTCGTCTTTTTCGCCGGTGACGACGAACAATCCGGGATGAAGAAAGAGCGAAAAAAGTAGAAAAGTGGAACGAAACAGATGAAAATGTTCGATTTTGGGTCCCGAAAATAGGCACATCCGAGCAGGCTTACTGCCCCCGTCGTAGAGCTCTCAGAGAGCTTTCCAACGGTTTGTTGTGTGCCACATAACATATTACGGATCAAAAGTTATGGGCACCGGAGCAATGGAGACCTGGTCACAGGCCCCGCGCCCTCGATCTGCGAGCCCAGCCTCTACGCGAAGCGCAGTTGTCTTGCCCAAGATGCAGTGGGACTCTATAATAGAAATGTGATGGATAAAGAATCTTGGCAAGCCTGAACGGGGCAAAAAAACAAAACTAAAAAGAGGGGTGCAACACGAGGACTTCCCATGGGGTCACCCATCCTAGTACTACTCTCGCCCAAGCACGCTTAACTTCGGAGTTCTTATGGGATCCGATGTATTAGTACGGGTATGATCGTACCCGTCATGTTGAGTTCGCAATGCCCTTATGTGTCGTCCTTTTTGCCGGTCACGATTAACGATTCGGGAAGAAGAAACAGCACAAAAAGAAGAAAAGTAGAATGAAACAGAAGAAAACTTTCGATTTTGGGCTCCGAAAACAAGCACAGCCAAGAAGGCTTGCTGCCCCCGTCGTAGAGCTCTCAGAGAGATATCCAGCGGTATATTATGCATCGCATAACTCCTTGCGGGTCAAAAGTTATGGGCACCGGAGCGATGGAGACCTGGACACAAGCCCTACGCCCACTGTTTTGTGGGCTCGACCTCTACGCGAAGCACAGTTGTCTTGCCCAAGATGCCGTGGACTCTATAATAGAATTGTGACGGATAAAGAATCTTGCCAAGCCTGAACGGGGCGAAAAAACAAAACGAAAAAGGGGGGTGCAACACGAGGACTTCCCAGGGGGTCACCCATCCTCGTACTACTGTTGCCCAAGCACGCTTAACTTTGGAGTTCTGATGGGATATTGTGTATTAGTGCAGGTATGATCGCACCTGTCATGTTGAGGTCGCAAAGCCCACATGTGTCATCCTTTTCACCTGTCACGACGAACGATCCGGGATGAAGAAACAACACAAAAAGAAGAAAAATAGCCCAAAACTAATGAAAACATTTGATTTTGGGCTCCGATAATAGGCGCATCTGGGCAGGCTTGTTGCCCTCGTCGTAGAGCTCTCAGAGAGCTTTTTAACGGTATGTTGTGCGCCGCATAACTCCTTACGAATCAAAAGTTATGGGCAGCGGAGCGATGGAGACCTATTCACAGGCCCCGCGCCCTGGATCTATGGGCCAAGCCTCAACACGAAGCCTAGTTCTCTTACCAAAGATGCCGTGGGACTCGATAATAGAAATGTGTCGGATAAAGAATCTTGGCAAGCCTGAACGGGGCAAAAAATAAAACAAAAAAGGGAGGTCCAACACAAGGACTTCCCAAGGGGTCACCCATCCTAATACTACTCTCGCCTAAGCACGCTTAACTTCGGAGTTCTGATGGGATATGGTATATTAGTGTAGGTATGATCGCACCCGTCATGTTAAGGTCGGAATGCCCTTATGTGTCGTCCTTTTGCCGATCACAACAAACGATCCGAGACAAAGAAACAGCGCAAAGAGAAGAATAGTCGCCCGAAACTGATGAAAATGTTAAATCTTGGGCTCCAAAAATAGGTGCAACCGAGCAGGCTTGCATCCCCTGTTGTAGAGCTCTCAGAGAGCTTCCCAACGGTATGCTGTGCGCCGCATAACTCCTTACGGATCAAAAATTATGGGCGCTGGAACGATGAAGACCAGGTCACAGGCCCCGTGCCCTCGATTTTCAGGCCCAGCCTCTAAATGAAGTGCAGTTGTCTTACCCAAGATGCCGTGGGACTCCATAATAGAAATGTGACGGATAAAGAATCTTGGCAAGGCTGAACCGGGCAAAAAAAGAAAACAAAAAAGGGGGTGCAACACAAGGACTTCTCACGGGGTCACTCATCCAAGTACTACACTCGCCCAAGCATGCTTAACTTCGGAGTTCTGATAGGATCCGGTGCAATAGTGCTAGTATGATCGCACCCTTCATGTTGAGGTCACAAAGCCCTTATGTGTCGTCCTTTTCGCCAGTCACGACGAACGATTCAGGACGAAAAAAGAGCACAAAAAGAAGAAAAGTAGCCCAAAACTGATGAAAATGTTTGATTTTGTGCTATGAAAATAGGCA
The DNA here is from genome assembly GCA_037974665.1 of Ehretia macrophylla. Taxonomy (NCBI): domain Eukaryota; kingdom Viridiplantae; phylum Streptophyta; class Magnoliopsida; order Boraginales; family Ehretiaceae; genus Ehretia; species Ehretia macrophylla. The sequence goes on from CM075780.1 coordinate 26,121,918, forward strand.
CATCCGAGCAGGCTTGCTACCCCCGTCGTAGAGCTCTCAGAGAGCTTTTCAACGATGTGCTGTGCGCCGCATAACTCTTTACAGATCAAAAGTTATGAGCACCGGAGCAATGGAGACCTGGTCATAGGCCCCACGTCTTGGATCTGCGGGCCCAGCCTCTACGCGAAGCGCAGTTTTCTCACCCAAGATGCCATTGGACACGATAATAGAACTGTGAAAGATAAAGAATCTTGGCAAGCCTGAACGGGGTAAAAAAACAAAATGAAAATGGGGGGTGCAACACGAGGACTTCCTAGGGGTCACCCATCCTAGTACTACCCTCGCCCAATTACGCTTAACTTCGTAGTTCTGATGGGATATGGAGTATTAGTGCAGGTATGATCGCACACATCATGTTGAGGTTGGAATGCCCTTATGTGTCGTCCTTTTCGCCGATCACAACGAATGATCCGGGAAGAAGAAACAGTGTAATGAGAAGAAAAGTCACCCGAAACTGATGAAAATGTTCCATCTTGGGCTCCAGAAACTCGCGCAACCAAGAAGGCTTAAATCCCCGGCCTTAGAGCTCTCAAAGAGCTTTCCAAGGGTATGTTGTGCGCCGCATAACTCCTTACAGATCGCAAGTAATGGGCACCGGAGCGATGTAGACCTTGTCACAGACCCCGCACCCTCGATTTACGGACCCAACCTCTACGCGAAGTGCAGTTGTCTTGCCCAAGATGCCGTGGGACTCCATAAAAGAAATGTGACAGATAAAGAATCTTGATATACCCGAACGGGGTAAAAAACAAAACGAAAAAGGGGGTACAACACGAGGACTTCTTAGAAGGTTACCCAGCCTAGTACTACTCTCACCCAAGCACGCTTAACTTTGGTGTTCTGATGGGATATGGTGTATTAGTGCTTGTATGATCGCACCCGTCATGTTGAGGTCACAAAGCCCTTATGTGTCGTCTTTTCGTCGGTCACGACGAACGATCCCGGACGAAGAAACAGCGCAGAAAGAAGAAAAGTTTGCCAAAACTGTTGAAAAACGTTCGATTTTGGGCTCCAAAAATAGGTGCGGCTGAGCAAGTTTGCTGCCCACGTCGTTGAGCTCCTAGAGAGCTTTCTAACGGTATGTTGTGCGTCGCATAAGTCCTTATGGATCAAAAGTTATGGGCACTGGCGCGATGGAGACCTAGTCACTGGCCCCGCGCCCTCGGTTTGCGGGCCCAACCTCTACACGAAGCGCAGTTGTCTTGCCCAAGATGCAGAGGGACTCCATAATAGAAATGTGATGGACAAAGAATCTTGGTAAGCTAGAACGGGGCAAAAAAACAAAACGAAAAAGGGGGTGCAATACTAGGACTTCGTAGGAGGTAACCCATCCAAGTACTACTCTCGCCCAAGCACGCTTAACTTCGGAGTTCTGATGGGATATGGTGTATTAGTACTGGTATGATCGCACCCGTCATGTTGAGGTCGTAATGCCCTTATCTTTCGTCCTTTTTGCCGGTCAAGACGAACGATCCAGGACTAAGAAACAACCCAGAAAGAAGAAAAGTACCCCGAAACTGATGAAAAATATTCGATTTTGGGCTCCGAGAACAGGAGCAACTGGGCAGGCTTGCTGCCCACGTCGTAGAGCTCTCAGAGAGCTTCCCAACGGTATGCTGTGCGCCTCATAACTCCTTACGGATCAAAAGTTATGGGCACTAGAGCGATGGAGACCTGGTCACAAGCCCCGCGCCCTCGGTTTGTGGGCCCAGCCTCTATGCGAAGCGCAGTTGTTTTGCCCAAGATACCGTGGGACTCTATAATAGAAATGTGACAGAGAAAGATTCTTGGCAAGCCTGTACGGGGCAAAAAAACAAAACAACAAAGGGGGGTGTAACACGAGGACCTCCCAAGGGGTCACCCATCCTAGTACTATCCCGCCCCAGCACACTTAACTTCGGAGTTCTGTTGGAATCTGGTGTATTAGTGCTGGTATGATCGCACCCATCATTTTGAGGTCGTAAAGCCATTATGTGTCGTCCTTTTTGCCGGTCACGATGAACGATCCTGGATGAAGAAAGAGCGCTAAAGGCAGAAAAATAGAATGAAACAGATGAAATGTTCGATTTTGGGCTCCAAAAATAGCCACAGCGGAGCAGGCTTGCTGCCCCCATCGTAGAGCTCTCAGAGAGCTTTCAATCGATATGATGTGCGCCACATAACACATTACAGATCAAAATTTATAGGCACCGGAATAATGAAGACCTGGTCACAGGCCCCGCGCCCTCGGTCTACGTGCCCAGCCTCTACGCGAAGCGCAGTTGTCTTGTCCAAGATGCAGTGGGACTCTATAATAGAAATGTGATGGATAAAGAATCTTGGCAAGCTTGAACGGGGCAAAAAAACAAAACGAAAAAGAGGGGTGCAACACGAGAACTTCCCAGGGGGTCACCCATCCTAGTACTACTCTCGTCCAAGCACGGTTAACTTCGAAGTTCTTATGGGATCCGATGCATTAGTGCTGGTATAATCGCACCTATCATGTTGAGGTCGCAATGCCCTTATGTGTCGTCCTGTTCGCCGGTCACGATGAACGATCCGGGAAGAAGAAACTACCCAAAAAGAAGAAAAGTGGAACGAAACAAATGAAAATGTTTGATTTTGGGCTGCGAAAATAGGCACAGCCGAGCAGGCTCGTTGCTCCCGTCGTAGAGCTCTCAGAGAGCTTTCCAATGGTATGATATGCACCGCATAACTCCTTACGGGTCAAAAGTTATGGCCACCGGAGCGATGGAGACCTGGACACAGGCCCCGCGCCCACGGTTTTGCAGGCCCGACCTCTACGCGAAGCACTGTTGTCTTGCCCAAGATGCCGTGGGACTCCATAATAGAAATGTGACGGATAAAGAATCTTGGCAAGCCTGAACATGGTGAAAAAACAAAACGAAAAAGAGGGGTGCAACATGAGGACTTCCCAAGGGGTCACCCATCCTCGTACTACTCTTGCTCAAGCACGCTTAACTTTGGAGTTCTTATGGGATATGGCGTATTAGTGCAGGTATGATCACACCTGTCATGTTGAGGTCGCAAAGCCCTTCTGTGTTGTCCTTTTCACCTGTCACGACGAATGATCCGGGATGAAGAAACAACACAAAAAGAAGAAAAATGGCCCAAAACTGATGAAAACATTTGATTTTGGGCTCCGAAAATAGGTGCAACCGAGCAGGCTTGTTGCCCTCATTGTAGAGCTCTCAGAAAGCTTTCCAACGGTATGTTGTGCGCTGCATAACTCCTTACGGATCAAAAGTTATGGGCATCGGAGCGATGGAGACCTGTTCACAGGCCCCACGCCCTGGATCTGCAGGCCCAGCCTCTACGCGAAGCCTAGTTCTCTTACCAAAGATGCCGCAGGACTCGATAATAGAAATGTGTCGGATAAAGAAACTTGGCATGCCTAAACGGGGCAAAAAAATAAAACGAAAAAGGGAGGTCTAACACGAGGACTTCCTAGGGGGTCACCCATCCTAGTACTACTCTCGCCCAAGCACGCTTAACTTCGGAGTTCTGATTGGATATGGTGTATTAGCACAGGTATGATCGCACCCGTCATGTTAAGATCGGAATGCTCTTATGTGTCATCCTTTTTGCCGATCACAACGAACGATTCGAGACGAAGAAACAGTGCAAAGAGAAGAAAAGTTGCCTAAAACTGATGAAAATGTTCAATCTTGTGCTCCGAAAACAGGTCTAGCCGAGCAGGCTTGCATCCCCCGTCGTAGGGCTCTCGAGAGCTTCCCAACAGTATGCTGTGCGCCGCATAACTCCTTACGGATCAAACGTTATGGGCACCGGAGCAATAAAGACCAGGTCACAGGCCCTGCGCCCTCGATTTTCAGGCCCAGCCTCTACATGAAGCGCAGTTGTCTCACCCAAGATGCAGTGGGACTCCATAATAGAAATGTGACGGATAAAGAATCTTGGCAAGGCTGAACGGGGCAAAAAAATAAAACCAAAAAGGGGGTGCAACACAAGGACTACTCAGGGGGTCACCCATCCAAGTACTACACTCGTCCAAGCATGCTTAACTTCGGAGTTCTGATGGGATCCGGTTCAATAGTGCTAGTATGATCGCACTCGTCATGTTGAGGTCACAAAGCCCTTATGTGTCGTCCTTTTCGCCGGTCACAACGAACGATCCGGGATTAAGAAACAACGCAAAAAGAAGAAATATTTCCCGAAACTATTGAAAAACATTGAATTTTGGGCTCTGAAAATAGACGCAGCCGAGCAGACTTGCTGCCCACGTCGTAGAGCTCCTAGAGAGCTTTCCAATGGTATGTTGTGCTCTGCATAACGTTTTACAGATCAAAAGTTATGGGCATCGGAGCGATGGAGACTTGGTCACTAGCCCCGCGGCCTCAGTTTGAGGGTCGAGCCTCTACTCGAAACTCAGTTGTCTTCCCCAAGATGCAGTGGGACTCTATAATAGAAATGTGACGGATAAAGAATCTTGGCAAGCCTGAACAGGGCAAAAAAACATAACGAAAAAGGGGGTGCAACACTAGGACTTCGCAGGGGTTCACCCATCCTAGTACTACTCTCGCCCAAGCACGCTAAACTTCGGAGTTCTGATGGGACATTGTGTATTAGTGTAGGTATGATCACACCCGTCATGTTGAGGTCAGAATGCCCTTATGTGTCGTCCTTTTCGCTGATCACAACGAATGATCCGAGACAAAGAAAACAGCGGAAAGAGAAGAAAAGTCGCTCGAAACTGATGAAAATCTTCCATCTTGGGCTACGAAAACAGGCGCAAGAGAGCAGGCTTGCATCCCCCGTCGGAGAGCTGTTAGAGAGCTTTCCAAGGGTTTGTTGTGCGCCGCATAATTCCTTACAAATCAAAAGTAATGGGCACCAGAGCGATGGAGACCTTGTCACAGACCCCGCGCCCTCAATTTTCGTGCCCAGCCTCTACACGAAGTGCAGTTGTCTTGCCCAAGATGCCATGGGACTTCATAATAGAAATGTGACGGATAAAGAATCTTGGCAAGCCTAAACGGGGTGAAAAAACAAAACGAAAAAGGGGGGTGCAACACGAGGACTTCCCAGGGGGTCACCCATCCTAGTACTACTCTCGCCCAATCACGCTTAACTTTGACGTTCTGATGGGATCCGGTGCATTAGTGCTGGTATGATCGCACCCGTCATGTTGAGGTCGCAATGTCCTTATGTTTCGTCCTTTTCGCCAGTCACGACGAACGATTCGGGATGAAAAACAGAGCAAAAAAAAAAAACTTAACCCAAAATTGATGAAAATGTTCGATTGTGGCCTATGAAAATAGGAGCGACTGAGCAGGCATGCTGCCCCAATCGTAGAGCTCTAAGAGAGCTTTCCAACGGTATGCTGTGCGCCACATAACGCCTTACGAATCAAAAGTTATGGGCACCAGAGCGATGGAGACCTGGTCACAGGCCCTGCGCCCTTGGTTTGCGGGCCCAGCCTCTTCGCGAAGTGTAGTTCTCTTGCCCAAGATGCTGTGGGACTTCATAAAAGAAATGTGACAGATAAAGAATCTTGACAAGCCTGAACGGGGTAAAAAAACAAAACAAAAAAGGGGGTGCAACATGAGGACTTCCTAGGGGGTCACCCATCCTAGTACTACTCTCGTCCAAGCACGCTTAACTTAAGAGTTCTGATGGGATTTGGTGTATTAGTGCTGTTATGATCGTACCTGTCATGTTCAAGTCACAAAGCCCTTATTTATCATCTTTTTCGCCGGTCACGACAAATGATCCGTGACGAGGAAAGAGCGCAAAAAGAAGAAAAGTGGCTCAAAACTGATGAAAACGTTCGATTTTGAGCTCTGAAAACAAGCGCAGCCGAGCAAACTTGCTACCCCCAATGTAGAACTCTTAGAGAGCTTTCCAACGGTATATTGTGGGCCGCATAACGCCTAACGGATCAAAAGTTATAGGCACCGGAGCGAGGGAGACTTGGTCACAGGCCCCGTGCCCAACCTCAACGCGAAGCGTAGTTGTCTTGCCCAAGATGCAGTGGGACTCAATAATAGAAATATGACGAATAAAGAATTTTGGCGAGCCTGAACGGGGCAAAAAAACAAAATGAAAAAGGGGGGTGCTACGCGATCACTTCCCAAGGGTTCACCCATCCTAGTACTACCCTCGCCCAAGCACGCATAACTTCCGAGTTCTGATGGGATCAGGTGCATTAATGCTGGTATGATCGCACCCGCCATGTTGATGTCGCAATGCCCTTATGTGTCACCCTTTTCGCCGGTGACGACGAACGATCCGTGATGAAGAAACAGCGTAAAAAGAAGAAAAGTGGCACGAAACTGATGAAAACGTTCAATTTTGGGATCCGAAAACAGGAGCTGCCAAACATGTTGCTGCCTCCGTCGTAGAGCTCTTAGAGAGCTTTCCAAAGGTATGTTGTGAACCGCTTAACTCCTTACGGATCAAAAGTTATGGCCACCGGAGTTATAGAGACCTGGTCATAGGCCCCGTGCCCTCGGTTTGTGGGCCCAGCCTTTATGCGAAGCGCAGTTGTTTTGCCCAAGATGCCGTGGGACTCCATAATAGAAATACGATGGATAAAGAATCTTGGCAGGCCTGAACGGGGCAAAAAAACAAAACTAAAATAGGGGGTACAACACGAGGACTTCCCAAGGGGTCACCCGTCCTAGTACCACTCTCGCCCAAGCACGCTTAACTTTGGAGTTCTGATGGGATATAGTGTATTAGTGCAGGTACAATCGCACCCATCATGTTGAGGTCGCAAAGCCCTTATGTGTCATCCTTTTCGCCGGTCACGACGAATGATCCTGGACGAAGAAACAGCGCGAAAAGAAGAAAAGTAGCCTGTAACTTATGAAAACGTTCAATTTTGGCCTTCGAAAATAGGAGCATCCGAGCAGGCTTGCATCCCCCGTCGTAGAGCTCTCAGAGAGTTTTCCAACGGTATGCTGTGCGTCGCATAACTCCTTACAGATCAAACGTTTTGGGCACCGAAGTGATGGAGACCTGGTCACAGGCCCCGCGCCCTGAATCTGCGGGCCCAACCTCTACGCGAAGCGCAGTTGTCTTACCTAAGATGCCGTGGGACTCGATAATAGAAATGTGACGGATAAAGAATCTTGGCAAGCCTGAATGCGGCAACAAAACAAAATGAAAAAGGGAAGTGCAACACGAGGACTTCCCAGGGGGTCAACCATCCTGGCACCACTCTTGCCCAAGCATGCTTAACTTTAGAGTTCTGATGGGATCCAGTGCATTAGTGCTGGTATAATTGTACCCGTCATGTTGAGGTCGAAATGCCCTTATGTGTCGTCCTTTTCGCCGGTCACAACGAACGATCTGGGAAAAAGAAACAGCAGAAATAGAAGAAATGTCGCACGAAACTGATGAAAATGTTTAATTTCGGGCTCCCAAAATAGGCATAGTCGAGAAGGCTTGCATCCCCCGTTGTAGAGCTCTCAGAGAGCTTTCCAACGGTATGTTGTGTGCTGCATAACTCTTTACGGATCAAAAGTTATGGGCACCGGTGCGATGGAGACCTGGTCACAGGCCCCGCGCCCTCGGTTTGAGGGCCCTGCCTCTACGCGAAGTGCAGTTGTCTAGCGCAAGATGTCGTGGGACTCCAAAAGAGAAATGTGACTAATAAAGAATCTTGGCAAGCTTGAACGGTGCAAAAAAACAAAACGAAAAAGGGGGTGCAACACGAGGACTTCCCAGGGGCTCACCTATCCTAGTACTACTCTCACCAACGCACACTTAACTTTGGAGTTCTGATAGGAACCGGTGCAATAGTGCTGGTATGATCGTACCCTTTATGTTGAGATCACAAAGCCCTTATGTGTCGTCCTTTTCGCCGGTCATGACGAATGATCCGGGACGAAGAAAGAGCTCAAAAAGATGAAAAGTGGCCCAAAACTAATGGAAAACGTTCGATTTTGGGCTCTGAAAATAGGCGCAGCCCAGCAGTCTTTCTATCCCCATCCTAGAGCTCTCAGAGAGCTTTCTAACAGTATGTTGTGCGCCGCATAACACCTTACGGATCAAAAGTTATGGGCACCGAAGCAATGGAAACCTAGTCACAAGCCCCGCGCCCTCGGTTTGCGGTCCCAACCTCTATGCGAAGTGCAGTTGTCTTGCCCAAGATGCTGTGGGATACCATAATAGAAATATGATGGACAAAGATTCTTGGCAAGCCTGAACGGGGCAAAAAAAACAAAAATGAAAAAAGGGGTGCAACACGAGGGCTTCCTAGGGGGTCACCCACCGTAGTACTACTTTCGTCCAAGCACGCTTAACTTCGGGGCCCTTATGTGTCATCTTTCTTGCCGGTCACAACGAACGATCCGAAACGAAGAAAAAGCACAGAAAGAAGAAAAGTTTAGGAAACTGTTTAAAAATGTTCAATTTTGGGGTCCGAAAAAAGGCGTAGCTGAGCAGGTTTGCTGCCCCCGTCGTAGAACTCTCTGAGAGCTTTCCAACGGTATGCTGTGCGCCGCATAACTCCTTACGGATAAAAATTTATGGGCACCAGAGTGATGGAGACCTGGGCATAGGCCCCGCGCCCTCGGTTTGTGGGCCCAGCCTCTACGCAAAGCACAGTTGTCTTGCCCAAGATACCGTAGGACTCCATAATAGAAATGTGACGGATAGAGAATCTTGGCAAGTCTGAACGGGGCAAAAAACAAAACGAAAAAGGGGGTGCAACACGAGGACTTCCCAGGGGGTTACCCATCCTAGTACTACTCTTGTCCAAGCACGCTTAACTTTGGAGTTCTGATGGGATCCGGTGCATTAATGGTCGTATGATCGCTCCCATCATGTTGATGAAGAAAAGCCCTTCTGTGTCGTCCTTTTCGCCGGTCACGACGAACGATCCGGGATGAAGAAATAACCAACAAAGAAGAAAAGTGCCCCAAAACTGATGAAAAATGTTCGATTTTGGGCTTCCAAAATAGGCGCAGCCCTGCAAGCTTGCTGCCCTCGGCGTAAAGCTCTTAGAGAGCTTTTCAATGGTATGTTGTGCACCGCATAACACCTTACGGATCGAAAGTTATGGGCACCGGAACGATGAAAATGTGGTCACAGGCCCTGCGCCCTCGGTTTGCGGGCCCAGCCTCTACGCAATGCGCAACTGTCTTGCCCAAGATGCCGTGGGACTCCTTAATAGAAATGTGACGGATAAAGAATCTTGGCAATCCTGAACGGGGTAAAAAAACAAAACGAAAAAGGGGGGGTGCAACCCGAGGACTACCCAAGGGGTCACCCGTCGTAGTACTACTCTTGCCCAAGCAGGCTTAACTTCGGAGTTCTGATGGGATCTGGTATATTAGTGCTGGTATGATCGCACTCGCCATGTTGAGTTCGCAAAGCCCTTATGTGTCGTCCTTTTCGCCGGTCACGACGAACGGTCTAGGACGAAGAAAGAGCGCAAAAAGAAGAAATGTGACCCGAAACTGATGAAAATGTTCAATTTTGGTCTCCGAAAGTAGGCGTAGCCGAGCAGGCTTGCTGCCTCCATCGTGGAGCTCTCAGAGACCTTTCCAACGGTATGCTGTGCGTCATATAACACATTACGGATCAAAAGTTATGGGCACCAGAGCGATGAAGACCTGGTCACAGGCCCCGCGCCCTCGGATTGCGGGACTAGCCTCTACGCGAAGCGCAGTTGTCTTGCCCAAGTTACCGTGGGACTCCATAATAGAAATATGACGGATAAAGAATCTTGGCAAGCCTGAACAGAGCAAAAAACAAAACGAAAAAGGGGGGTGCAACACTAGGACTTCCCAATGGGTCACCCATCCTAGTTCTACTCTCGCCCAAGCACTGTTAACTTTGAAGTTCTGATAGGGTCTTGTGTATTAGTGCTGGTATGATCGCACCCATCATGTTGAGGTGTCAATGCCCAGATGTGTCATCCTTTTTGCCGGTCACGATGAACGATCCGGGACGAAGAAAGAGAGCAAAAAGAAGAAAGTGGCCTGAAACAGATGAAAACGTTCGATTTTAGGCACCGAAAACAGGAGCAGCTGAGCAAGCTTGTAGCCCTCAACGTAGAACTCTCAAAGAGTTTTCCAACGGTATGCTGTGCACTGCATAACGCCTTACGGATCAAAAGTAAAGGGCACCGGAGCAAGGGAGACTTGGTCACAAGCCCCGCGCCATCAGTTTGCGGGCCCAGCCTTTATGCGTAGCGCAACTGTCTTGCCCAAGATGCAATGGGACTTAATAATAGAAATGTGACGGATAAAGAATCTTTGCAATCCTGAACGAGGCAAAAAAAAATGAAAAATGGGGTGCAACATGAGGACTTCCTAGGGCCTCACTCATCTTAGTACTACTCTCGCCCAAGCACGCTTAACTTCGGATTTTGGATAGGATCCGGTGCAATAGTACGGCTATGATCGCACCTGTCCTGTTGAGGTCGCAAAGCACTTATGTTTCGTTCTTTTCGCTGGTCACGGCGAACGATTCTAGACGAAGAAACAAACTACAAAGAAGAAAAGTTCCCCAAAACTGATAAAAAATGTTCAATTTTGGGCTTCGAAAATAGGCTCTGCCCAGTAGGCTTGCAGCTCCCATCGTAGAGCTCTTAGAGAGCTTTCCAACGGTATGCTGTGCGCCGCATAACTCCTGACGGATCAAAAGTTATAGACACCGGAGTGAAGAAGACCTGGTCACAAACCCTGCGCCCTCGATTTGCAGGCCCATCCTCTACGTGAAGCGCAATTGTCTTGCCCAAAATGCTGTGGGACTCCATATTCGAAATGTGACGGATAAAGAATCTTGGCAAACCCGAACGAGGAAAAAAAACAAAACGAAAAAGGGGATGCAACACGAGGACTTCCCAGGGGCTCACCCATCTTAGTACTACTCTCGCCCAAGCACGCTTAACTTCGGATTTCTAAAAGGATTCGGTGCAATAGTGCTGGTATGATTGCACCCGTCATGTTGAGGTCGCAAACCCCTTATGTGTCGTCATTTTCGCCGGTCTCGACAAATGATCCGGGACGAAGAAACAACCCACAAAAAAGAAAAGTGCCCCAAAAATGATGAAAAATATTCAATTTTGGGCTTCGAAAATAGGCGCAGCCCTGCAGGCTTGCGGCCCTCATCATAGAGCTCTCAGAGAGCTTTCCAACGGTATGTTGTGCACTGCATAACACTTTACGGATCAAAAGTTATGGGCACCGAAGCGATAGAGACCTGGTCACTGGCCTCGCGCCCTCAGTTTGCAGGCCCAAACTCTACGTTAAGTGTAGTTGTCTTGCCCAAGATGGCGTGGGACTCCATAATAGAAATGTGACAGATAAAGAATCTTGACAAGCCTAAACGAGGAAAAAAAACAAAATGAAAAAGGGGGGTTACAACACGAGGACTACCCAAGGGGTCAGCCATCCTAGTACTAGTCTCGCCTAAGCACGCTTAACTTCGGAGTTCTGATGGGATCTGGTGTATTACTACTAGTATGATCGCACCCGTAATGTTGAGGTCGCAAAGCCCTTATGTGTCATCCTTTTTGCCTGTCACGACGAGTGATCCGGAACGAAGAAAGAGCGCAAAAGGAACAAAAACTCCCAAAATTGATTAAAACGTTTGATTTTGGTCTCCAAAATCAGGCGCAACCATGCAGGCTTGCTGCTCCCAACGTAGAGCTCTCAAAGAGCTTTCCAACGGTATGCTGTGCGCCGCATAACTCCTTACGGATCAAAAGTTATAGGCACTGGAGCGATAGAGACCTGGTCATAGGCACTACGCCCTCGGTCTATGGGCCCAGCCTCTACGCGAAGCGCAGTTGTCTTGCCCGAGATGCAGTGGGACTCGATAATAAAAATGTGACGGATAAAGAATCTTGGAAAGCCTGAACGGGGCAAAAATGGAAAACGAAAAGGGGGGTGTAACACGAGGACTTCCTAGGGGGGTCACCAATCCAAGTACTACTCTTGCCCAAGCATGCTTAACTTCGGAGTTCTGATGGGATCCGGTGCATTAGTGCTGGTATGATCGCACCTATCATGTTGAGGTTGTAAAGCCCATATGTGTCATCCTTTTCACCGATCGCGACGAACGATCTGGGATGAAGAAAGAGCACGAAAAGATGAAAAGTGGCCCAAAACGGATGCAAAACGTTCGATTTTGGGCTCTGAAAATTAGCGCTGCCTAGCAGGCTTAGTGTCCCCGTCGTAGAGCTCTCAGAGAGCTTTCAAACGGTATGTTGTGCTCTGCATAAAACCTTAGGGATCAAAAGTTATGGGCACCGGAGCGATGGAGACCTGGTCACAAGCCCCGCGCCCTCGGTTTGCTGGCCCAACTTCTATGTGTAGCGCAGTTGTCTTGCCCAAGATGCCGTGGGATACCATAATAGAAATTTGAAAAATAAAGATTCTTTGCAAGCTTGAACGGGGCAAAAAAACAAAATGAAAAAAAGAGGTGCAACACAAGGGCTTCCTAGGGGGTCACCCATCGTAGTACTACTTTTGCCCAAGCATGCTTAACTTCAGAGTTCTCATAGGATCTGGTGTATTAGTGCTGGTATGATCGCACCCGTCATGTTGAGGTCGCAAAGCGCTTATGTGTCGTCCTTTTCGCCGGTCACGACGATTGATCCGGGATGAAGAAAGAGCGCAAAAAGAAGAAAAGTGGCCCAAAACTGATGAAAACATTCAACTTTGGGCTCCGAAAATAGGTACAGCCAAGTAGGCTTGCTACTCCCCAACGTAGAGCTCTTAGAGAGCTTTCGAACAATATGTTGTGGGCCGCATAACGCTTTACGGATCAAAAGTTATGGGCACCAGAGCGATGGTGACCTGGTCACAAGCCCTACGCCCTCGTCTGCGGACCCAGCCTCTACGCAAAGCACGGTTGTCTTGCCCAAGATGCAGTAGGAGTCGATAATAGAAATGTGACGGATAAAGAATCTTGGCAAGCCTGAACGGGCTAAAAAATCTAAACGAAATAGGGGGGTGCAACACGAGGACTACCTAGAGGGTCAGCCATCCTAGTACTACTCTCGTCTAAGCACGCTTAACTTCAGAGTTCTGATGGGATACGGTGCATTAGTGCTGGGATGATCGCACCCATCATGTTGAGGTCGCAATGCCCTCATGTGTCGTACTTTTCGCCGGTCACGACAAACGATTAGGGACGAAGAAACAGCGTAAAAAGAAGAAAAGTCAAACGAAACAGATGAAAACATTCGATTTTGGGTTCCAAAAATAGGAGCAGCTGGGCAGGCTTGCTGCCCCCGTCGTAGAGCTCTCAGAGAGCTTTCCAACGGTATGATGTGTACTGCTTAACTCCTTACGTATCAAAAAGTTATGGGCACCGGAGTGATGGAGACTTGGTCACAGGCCCCTCGCTCTCGGTTTGCGAGACCGGCCTCTACGCGAAGCACAGTTGTCTTCCCCAAGATGCCGTGGAACTTAATAATAGAAATGTGACGGATAAAGAATCTTGGCAAGCCTGAACGGGGCGAAAAAACAAAACGAAACAGGGGGGTGCAACACGAGGACTTCCCAGGGGGTCACTTAACCTAGTACTACTCTCGCCCAAACACGCTAAACTTCAGAATTCTGATGGGATATGGTGTATTAGTGCAGGTATGATCGCGCCCGTCATGTTGAGGTCACTAAGCCCTTATGTGTCATCCTTTTCGTCGGTCACGATGAATGATTTGGGACGAAGAAAGAGCTCAAAAAGAAGAAAAGTGGCCCAAAAGTGATGAAAATGTTATATTTTGAGCTCTGAAAATAGGCGCATCTGAGCAGGAATGCTGCCTCCGTCGTAGAGCTCTCAAAGAGCTTTCTAACTGTATGTTGTTCTCCGCATAACTCCTTACGGATCAAAAGTTATGGGCACCAGAGAGATGGAGACCTAGTCACGGGCCCCGCGCCTAGGATCAGCGAGCCCAGCCTCTACGCGAATTGCAGTTGTCTAACCCAAGATGCCGTGGGACTCTATAATAGAAATGTGACGGATAAACAATCTTGGCAAGCCTGAATGAAGCAAAAAAACAAAATGAAAAAGGGGGTACAACACAAGGACTTCTCAGGGGGTTACCCATCCTAGTACTACTCTCGCCCAAGCACGCTTAACTACGGAGTTCTGATGGGATATGGTGTATTAGTGCTGGTATGATCGCACCCGCATGTTGAGGTCACAAAGCCCTTATGTGTCGTCCTTTTCGCCGGTCACGACGAATGATCCCGGACGAAGAAACAGCGCAGAAAGAAGAAAAGTTTCCAAAAATTGTAGAAAAACGTTTGATTTTGGGCTCCAAAAATAGGCTCAGCCAAGCAGGCTTCCTGCCCACGTCGTAGAGCTCCCAAAGAGCTTTCCAACGGTATGCTGTGCGCCGCATAACTCCTTACGGATCAAAAGTTATGGGTACCAGAGCGATGGAGACCTGGTCACATGCCCCGCTCCCTCGATCTGCTGGCCGAGCCTCTACGAGAAGCGTAGTTGTCTTGCCCAAGATGCCGTGGGACTCCTTAATAGAAATATGATGGATAAAGAATCTTGGCAAGCCTGAACGGGGCAAATAAACAAAACGAAAAAGGGGGTACAACACGAGGACTTCTTAGGGGGTCACCCATCCTACTATTACTCTCACCCAAGCACACTTAACTTCGGAGTTCTGATGGGATATGGTGTATTAGTGCTGGTATGATCGCAGCCGTCATGTTGAGGTCAGAAAGCCCTTATGTGTCGCCCTTTTTGCCTGTCGCGGCAAACGATCTGGGACAGAGAAAGAGCGCAAAAAGAAGAAAAGTAGCTCAAAACTGATGAAAACATTAGATTTTCACCTCCAAAAATAGGTGCATCCGAGTAGGCTTGCTGCCCCCGTTGTAGAGCTCTCAAAGAGCTTTCCAACGGTATGTTATGCGCCGTATAACTCTTTACGGATAAAAAGTTATGGGCACCGGAGCGATGGAGACCTGGTCACAAGCCCCGCGCCCTCGATCTGCAGGCCCAGCCTCTACGAGAAGCGCAGTTGTCTTGCCCAAGATGCCGTGGGACTCAATAATAGAAATGCGACAGATAAAGAATCTTGGCAAGCCTGAAAGGGGCAAATAAACAAACCAAGAAAAAGATGTAACACGAGGACTTCCCAGGGGGTCACCCATCCTAGTTCTACTCTCGCCCAAGCACGCTTAACTTCGGAGTTCTGATGGGATCCAGTGCATTAGTGCTGGTATGATTGCACCCATCATGTTGAGGTCACAATGCCATTATGTGTCGTCCTTTTCACTAGTCACGATGAACGATCTGGGTCGAAGAAACAGCGCAGAAAGAAGAAAAGTTTCTCAAAACTGTTGAAAAATGTTCAATTTTGGGCTCCGAAAATAGGTGCAGCCAAGCAGGTTTGCTGCCCCCATCGTAGAGCTCTCTGAGAGCTTCCCAACGGTATGCTGTGTGCCGCATAACTCGTTACAGATCAAAATTTATGGGCACCGGAGCGATGGAGACCTGGTCATAGGCCCCGCACCCTCAGTGCTGGTATGATCGCACTAGTCATGTTGAGGTCGCAAAGCCCTTATGTGTCATCCTTTTCGCCGGTCACGACGAATGATCTCGGACGAAGAAACAAGGCAAAAAGAAGAAAAATATCCCGAAAATGATGAAGACATTCGATTTTGGGTTCTGAAAACAGGCGCACACGAGCAAGCTTGCTGCCTCCATCGTAGAGCTGCCGGAGAGATTTCCAACGGTATGTTGTGCGCCGCATAACGCCTTACAGATCAAAAGTTATGGGCACCAGAGCAATAGAGACCTGGTCACAGGCCCCGTGACCTCAGTCTGCGGGCCCAGCCTTAACGCGAAGCACAGTTGTCTTGCCCAAGATGCCGTGGGACTCCATAATAGAAATCTGATGGATAAAGAAGCTTGGCAAGCCTGAACGGGGCAAAAAAACAAAACGAAAAAGAAGGGTGTAACACGAGGACTTCCTAGGGGGTCACCCATCCTTGTACTACTCTCGCCCAAGCACACTTAACTTTGAGGTTCTGATAGGATCCGGTGTATTAGTACTGGTATGATCGCACCCATCATGTTGAGGACGCAAAGCCCTTATGTGTTGTCCTTTTCGCCGGTCACGATGAACGATCCAGGACGAAGAAACAGCGTAGAAAAAAGAAAAGTGGCCCAAAACTATTGAAAGATGTTCAATTTTGGGCTCCGAAATTAGGCGTAGCCTAGCAGGTTTGCTGCCCCCGTCATAGAGCTCTCTGAGAGCTTTCTAATAGTATGCTGTGCGCCGCATAACTCCTTACGGATCAAAATTTATGAACACCGGAGCGATGGAGACCTGGTCACAGGCCCCGCGCCCTCGGATTGCGTGCCCAGCCTCTACTCGAAGCACTTTTGTCTTGCCCAAGATGCCGTGGGACTCCGTAATAGAAATGTGATGGATAAATAATCTAGGCAAGTCCGAACGTGGCAAAACAACAAAACGAAAAAGGGGGGTACAACATGAGGACTTCCCAGGGGGTCACCCATCCTAGTACTACTCTCGCCCAAGCATGCTTAACTTCAGAGTTCTGATGGAATCCGGTATTTGGGCTGGTATCATCACACCAGTCATGTTGAGGTCGTAAAGCCCTTCTGTGTCATCCTTTTTGCTAGTCATGACGAACGATCTGGGACGAAGAAACAGCGCAGAATGAAGAAATGTGGCTCAAAATTGATAAAAACGTTTGATTTTGGGCTCCAAAAACAAGCGTAGCCAAGCAAGCTTGCTGCCCCCATCGTAGAGCTCTCAGAGAGCTTTCCAATGGTATGCTGTGCACCATATAACGCCCTACGGTTCTAAAGTTATGGGCACCGGAGTGATGGAGACCTGGTCATTGGCCCCGCGCCCTCGGTCTGCGGGCCCAGCCGCTTAGCGATGCGCAGTTGTCTTGCCCAACATGCAGTGGAACTCAATAATAGAAATGTGATGGATAACGAATCTTGGCAAGCCTGAACGAGGCAAAAAAATAAAACGAAAAAGGGGGTGCAGCACGACGACTTTCCAGGGGGTCACCCATCCTAGTACTACTCTCGCCCAAGCACGCTTAACTTCGGAGTTCGGATGGGATCCGGTGCATTAGTGCTGGTATGATCGCACCCGTCATGTTGAGATCGAAATGCCCTTATGTGTCGTCCTTTTCGTCAGTCACGACGAACAATCTATGACGAAGAAACAGTGCAAAAAGAAGAAAAATGGCACGAAACTAATGAAAATGTTCAATTTTGGGCTCCAAAAATAGGCGCATCCGAGCAGGCTTCCTGCGCCCGACGTAGAGCTCTCAGTAAGCTTTCCAACGGTATGCTGTGCGCCATATAACTCCTTACAGATCAAAAGTTATGGGCACCAAAGTGATGGAGACATGGTCCGATGCCCCGCGCCCTCGGTATGCAGGCCAAACCTCTACGCGAAGCGCAGTTGTCTTGCCCAAGATGTTGTGGGATTCCATAATAGAAATGTGACGGATAAAGAATCTTGTCAAGCCTGAACGGGGCAAAAAAAAAAAACAAAAAAGGGGTGTGCAACACGACGACTTCCCAAGGGGTCACCTATCCTAGTCCAACTCTCGCCAAGCACGCTTAACTTCGGAGTTCTGATAGGATCTGGTGTATTAGTTCTGGTATGATCGCACCCGTCATGTTGAGGTCGCAAAGCCCTTATGTGTCGTCCTTTTTGCAAGTCACGACGAACGATTCGAGACGAAGAAACTGTGCAGAAAAAAGAAAAGAGGCATGAAACTGTTGAAAAACATTCAAGTTTGGGCTCTGAAATTAGGCGCAGCCGAGCAGGTTTGCTGCCCCCGTCGTAGAGATCTCTGAGAGCTTTCCAATGGTATGCCGTGCGCTGTATAACTCCTTACGGATCAAAAGTTATGGGTACTGGAGCGATGGAGACCTGTTCATTAGCCGAGCGCCCTCGGTTTGCGAGCCCAACATCTATGCGAAGACCAGTTGTCTTGCCCAAGATGCCATGGCACTCGATAATAGAAATGTGACGGATAAAGAATCTTGGCAAGCCTAAACGGGCAAAAAAACAAAATGAAAAAGGGGGTGCAACACGAGGACTTCCCAAGGGGTCACCCATCCTAGTACTACTCTCGCCCAAGCACGCTTAACTTCAGAGTTCTGATGGGATCTGGTGTATTAGTGCTGGTATGATAGTACCCATCATGTTGAGGTCGCAAAACCCTTATGTGCCGTCCTTTTTGCCAGTCACGACGAACGATCCGGGACGAAGAAACAGTTCAAAACGAAGAAATGTGGCACGAAACTGATGAAAACGTTTGATTTTGGGCTTCAAAAATAGGCGCAACTGAGCAAGCTTGCTGCCCTCATCGTAGAGCTCTTAGAAAGCTTTCCAACTGTATGCTGTGCGTCGCATAACTCCTTACGGATCAAATGTTATGGGCGTCGGAACGATAGAGAGATGGTCACAGGCCCCGTGCCCTAGGTCTGCAGGCCCAGGCTCTACGAGAAGCGCAGTTGGCTTGCCCAAGATGCCGTGGGAGTCCATAATAGAAATGTGACTGATAAAGAATCTTGGCAAGCCTGAACGGGGCAAAAAAACAAAACGAAAAAGGGGGGTGTAACACGAGGACTTCCCAGGGGGTCACCCATCCTAGTACTACTCTCGCCCAAGCATGCTTAACTTCAGAGTTCTGATTGGATGTGGTGTATTAGTACTGGTATGATCGCACCCGTCATGTTGAGGTCGCAAAGCCCTTATGTGTCATCCTTTTCGCCGGTCACGTCGAACGATCCGGGACGAAGAAACAGCGCAAAAAGAAGAAAAATAGCCTAAAACTGATGAAAATGTTCAACTTTTTGCTCCAAAAACATGCACAGCCAAGTAGGCTCGCTGCCACCATCGTAGAGCTCTCGGGGAGCTTTCCAATAGTATGCTGTGCACTGCATAACTCCTTACGGATCAAACGTTATGGGCACCGGAGCGATATAGAGCAGGTCACAGGCCCCTTCGCCCTCGGTCTGTGGGCCCAGCCTCTACGTGAAGGGCAATTGTCTTGCCCAAGATGCCGTGGGACTCCATAATAGAAATATGACGGATAAAGAATCTTGGCAAGCCTGAACGGGGCAAAAAAACAAAACGAAAATGGGGTTTGCAACACGAGGACTTCCCAGGAGGTCACCCATCCTAGTACTACTCTCGCCCAAGCATGCTTAACTTCAGAGTTCTTGTGGGATCTAGTGTATTATTGCTGATATGATCGCAAAGCCCTTATGTGTCATCCTTTTTGCCGGTCACATCGAAAGATCCGGGATGAAGAAACAGCGCAGAAAGAATAAAAGTGGCCCAAAACTGATGAAAACGTTCGATTTTGGGCTCAAAAGTATAGGCGCATTGTGAGGCCTGACCACGATTTGCGTGCGATACCTCGTTCGTGAGCTCTAACCTTGAACTGCGTGCCTTAACCTATGTTTAAGAGTCATGTCTTGATTTACGTGCCTTGCATTGAATTAGGTGCATTCTTTAGAGTTGCGTGCATGTACTTGGAATACATGCATTTGTCTCGTAGTTCGTGCCTTACCTCGTAGTACGTGCCCTAGACCTAGGAGAGTGTGCCCACACGCTTATCAAGAAAGCATCCTACACGAAACACTAGACTATAGAATAATCCTACAAACTCCACTAACTAATATTCTAATCCTAAGTCAATGCACTAGAATACAAAATTTCACTAAGCACTAAACATTTTTCATTCTTTATTCCTTATTCTTTTGGAAATTCCAAGCACCTAAATTACCACATCAACCTACAATAAAAAAAAGGCTTAACATATGACAAAAATTCAGATTGTATAGCTCATTTGGCCGACCACATCTTGCAATTTGACAAACATTGCATAATTTCAAACTAAACCTAGACAAGCTATGACACCAACTCATAAAACAATGCACAAAAAAACTCCTAAAAACCCTACCCAAGCATGCCATTCTTGTCCTACACACCATGCCCATCCCTCACAATTCAAATTGCTCCAAAAGATGACACAATTTCAGATTTTTGCAAGCATAGGGCCGACCACATACACAAACATTTCATCTCTTTCTCTGAAGCTCTCATTCTCTCATTTTCTCTCTTTCTCTCGGCCAAGGCTGCATCCTTAAGCTCCATATCTCAAGCCCATCTTCTAAGGCTCTCCTAGGCCCTCAAGAACTCTAAGAAACTCGACCATAGCAGCCCAAGCAAGCAAGAAGCAAGAAAAACGTAAGCAAGCTCATAAAGCTCATCATTTTCAGCCTTAGGTATGTCTTGATAGTTTTTCTTTCATTTATTTTGGTTTCACCCACATGCACACATTCCTCACATGCTAACTCAGTTAGGTATTAAAGGAAAACAAGACATCTCTTGGCCAAAGCAAGGAAGAAGCTCCATTTGTGCATCTTCAAAAACATTTGTGCATCTTCATCTATTAACTTGCTAAGGTAAGGGTTAAACCCTTTTAAAAGCTTTCAAAAATCACATGCATGCCTTCATATGACTATATTTATCTCTGTAGTTGTTGTATATGTGTGTATATGAGCTTATATGACTATGCATGGCTAGATTTGTGGCTAGAACTTGAAGATATGTAATAATCGTGTAGCTGGCAGATTTCTGACTTGGTAGAGCGAAGTGCATTTGGCCTAGTAAATGATGTTGACAATGCGTAAAAATTCGTTGGTGACTAGTTTTGCCAGTTATGAGAATTTTTCATAGAAATAGGCCAAGGCCAATTTTGACTCTAAGGCCTCCAAAATGGAAAAACATCAAAAGGTATCTAAATCTGGAAAAATTGAAAATTCGAAGTAGAATCTGGCAGCCTTCTGACCTTGTGTAACGAAACTGTTTTAGCCTAGAAAATGATGTCACAAATACATGAAAATTGGTAGGTTGCTAGATTTTGCAGTTATGGACATTTTTGTCAGAAATATACCAAAGCCAATTATGAATCTAAGACCCTCCAAATTGGCAAAAATTGTAATGTTTCTAAAATTGGATAGTTTTGCGTAATCTCACAGTTTTTGGCCATAACTCCTAAGTCCGAACTCCAAATAATGTGACGTTTGTTCCTAGATTTAAATCACTCATTAAGATTTAATTTGACATTTTTTTCACTGAAATTGGAGAATTTTTGCTTTTCTAATCGAATGTGGAAAAACAGACCATTGCAGTGAGGTTTTTGTTTTGTGATATGCTTTGAAACATGTTGTAACTTCTATTGTGGCATTGAATGCTTGGAATTGTGGCACTTAGATGTTGTATGGACTGTTGTGGCTGGTTGAGGTTGCTAAATTTGATTGATGTATGACTTGGGATCATTAATTAATGAATGGTTTGCTTAACTGCATGTTAAGCACGGAATCGAGGCCCAATTGCTTATGACTATTTTCAAAGAGATGATCTTATGGTTAAACGTGTCAAATTGTGTGGTTAATAGGCTGCCCGTAGTTGTTTTTATAGCTCTAAATGTAATTCTCGATAATACATGTTGATAAGTAGACTTTTCTTGCACCCGGTCTCATGTAAATGTCGTTGCCTGCTTGTATGATATTATTACTTGATACGTGAACCCCGAAATGAGTTATATGACTTCATTTACATGTGTTACATGGCTGCCCATTTAATATTCATATAACTCTATGTGTTTTACAAGTGAAATTACATGTCAAAGCATGACTCGTGTGTTTACTTGTCAATGTGCGATCTTATAATTGCTCGGAGACAACCTACTTTGTTGTCCTCCTAATGTGATATGTTAAATGTTATAATTGTACATTACATACAAGATTGCAACATTTCATTGTGGCATGGTAGCGTTTCACGAACGCCGGGCGGCATAGGGCTTGCCGGTGCTCCCGTGACTACCATGGTCCAATTCCCTCTCTCGCTTGGCATTCCACCCTTGGAGAGTTGGGTCGTAGGATTTCGGGGTACATCTGGAGTACACCCAATTGGGAGCGATAAGTGGATAATTGAAGTCGACTGTAACAATTGCTATCGAAAACGAATTGAGAGCAAAAGCTAACCGTATCCTTTTCACTATGTGTTTAAGTACTCTCGCTTGGTTCCTAGAGGACCTCGGGGAGGAAAGACGGGTAAATGTGTTCTTTTACATTTATGTTATGTTATAAACTTACTTGTGTTATATGTCATGCTTTCAAAAAGGTTTTTTTTATAAGTTTAACTGGAAAAGAGTTTCAAAACGTATTTCTCGTTCCCCCTCACTGAGTTCATAAGGACTCACCCTCTTTTATCATCACAGGTAAAGAAGATCAGGAACAGGTCCCCGAGGAGAACGTGCATGTTGATGACTCTTTGGAGTGATTGATTGTCTTACGTGCCTTGCTTGACTATGGCTATTTTGTGAACGTTATGTTTATTTTGAATAATATTTCTTATGTTGCTTGTCGTCGATTGTAAATGACCCCCATTGTAATTTGGGGTCTAATTTTGGCTTGTACTGACTATGACTAGACGACACACTATCTTGTGGGATGCTATTATTGTTTTGATTTAGTAACTGCCATAGGTAACTCAATTACTAGGTAAAGAAATCAAATGTTGTAACTCTATCTAATTTCAGCTAGGTGCTTAATAGTATGCTAAAGATCAATAGGTACTTGTGTAACATGAATTAACAAATAAACGGGACATAGTTATCATGCTAGGCTCGTTAATCAAACGATACTTTCGAGATAACTAGTAGGCATATCGATTGGTGATAGATAGTAATCTTAGTTGGAATCGAATATGAGATTGAAAGCTTTGAGGCATTTAGAAAATGAGGTCAAACTAAAGAGCCTAATTTTAGTCATTATGCAATCGAATTTTTGGAAAATTTTTGGAGCTCTAGTTTAACGGATAAGCTTAACCTTCGTCAACCGGTTATAGTCATAAAAGAACGTGAATGACTAGATCATATCCTAGCTAACCTCTATAGGTCAGGTTGGGGCATGACATGCAGCCGAGCAGGCTTGCTGCCCCCAACGTAGAGCTCTCAGAGAGCTTTCCAACGGTATGCTGTGCGCCGCATAACTCCTTACGGATCAAAAGTTATGGGCACCGGAGCGATGGAGATCTGGTCAGAGGCCCCGAGCCCTCGGTTTACGGGCCTAGTCTCTACGTGAAGTGCAGTTCTCTTGCCCAAAATGCAGTGGAACTCCATAATAGAAATGTGATGGATAAATAATTTTGGCAAGCCTGAACGGGGCAAAAAAACAAAACGAAAAAGGGCGAGTGCAACACGAGGACTTCCCAGGGGGTCACCCATCCTAGTACTAATCTCTCCCAAGCACGCTTAACTTCGGAGTTCTTATGGGATCTGGTGTATTAGTGCTGGTATGATCGCACCCATCATGTTGAGGTCGTAAAGCCCTTATGTGTCGTACTTTTCGTCGCTCACGTCGAACGATCTGGGACGAAGAAACAACGCAGAAAAAAGACAAGTGGCCCGCAACTGATGAAAACCTTCGATTTTTGGCTCAAAAAAATGGTCGCAGCCGAGCAGGCTTGCTGCCCCCATCGTAGAGCTCTTATAGAGCTTTCCAACGGTATGCTGTGCACCGCATAACTCTTTATGGATCAAATGTTATAGGCACCAGAGCAATGGAGAGCTGGTCAGAAGCCCTGCGCCCTCAGTCTGCGGGCCCAGCCTCTACGCGGAGTGTAGTTGTCTTGCCCAAGATACCGTGGAACTCCATAACAGAAATGTGATGGACAAAAAATCTTGGTAAACTTGAATAGGGCTAAAAAACAGAACGAAAAAGGGGGGTCACCCATCATAGCACTACTTTTGCCCAAGCACGCTTAACTTCGGAGTTCTAATGGGATCTGGTATATTAGTACTGGTATGATCGCACACGTCAAGTTGAGGTGGCAAAGCCCTTATGTGTCGTCCTTTTCGCCGATCACTACGAACGATTCGGGAAGAAGAAACAGCGCAAAAAGCATAAAAGTAGCCCAAAACTAATGAAACCGTTTGATTTTGGGCTCCAAAAACAGGCGCAGCCTAGTAGGCTTGGTACCCCCATCGTAAAGCTCTCAGAGAACTTTCCAACGGTAGGCTGTGCACTGCCTAATTCCTTACGGACCAAATGTTATAGGCACTGGAGCGATGGAAAGCTGGTCACAAGCCCCGCTCCCTCGGTCTGCGGGCCCAGCCTCTACGCGAATTGCAGTTGTCTTGCCCAAGATGCCGTGGGACTCTATAATAGAAATGTGATGGATAAAGAATCTTGGCAAGCCTGAACGGGGCAAAAAAACAAAACGAAAAAGGGGGGTGCAACACGAGGACTTCCCAGGGGGTCACCCATCCTACTACTACTCTCGCCCAAGCACACTTAACTTCCGAGTTCTAATGGGATCTGGTGTATTAGTGCTGGTATTATTGCACTCGTCATGTTGAGGTTGCAAAGCCCTTATGTGTCATCCTTTTTGCCGGTCACGTCGAACAATCCGGGACAAAGAAACAGCGCAGAAAAAAGAAAGTGGCACGAAACTGATGAAAATATTCAATTTTGGGCTTGAAAAAATAGGCGCAGCTGAGCAGGCTAGCCGTCCCTATCATAGAGCTCTCTAAGAGCTTTACAACGGTATGCTGTGCGCCGCATAACTCCTTTCAAATCAAAAGTTAAGGGCACCGGAGGGATGGAGACCTGGTCATAGGCCTCGCGCCCTCGATTTGCGGGCCCAGTCGCTTCGCGAAGCGCAGTTCTCTAGCCCAAAATTCCGTGGGACTCTATAATATAAATGTGATGGATAAAGAATCTTGGCAAGCCTGAACGGGCAAAAAAACAAAACGAAAAATGGGGGTGCAACACGAAGACTTCCCAGGGGGTCACCCATCCTAGTACTACTCTCGCCCAAGCACGCTTAACTTCGGAGTACGCTTAACTTTGGAGTTCTTATGGGGTCTGCTGCACTAGTGCTGGTATGATCGCACCCGTCATGTTGAGGTCGCAAAGCCCTTATGTCTCCTACTTTTTGCCGGTCACGTCGAACGATTGGGGACGAAGAAACAGCGTAGAAAGAAGAAAAATGGACTGAAACTAATGAAAATGTTCGATGTTGGGACCGAAAAAGTAGGCGCAGCATAGCAAGCTTGCTGCCCCCATCGTAGAGCTCTCAAAGAGTTTTCCAATGGTATGCGGTGCACCGCTTAACTCCTTACGGATCAAAAGTAATGGGCACTAGAGCGAAGGAGACCTGGTCATAGGCCCCGCGCCCTCGGTTTGCAGGCCCAGTCTCTACGCGAAACGCAGTTGTCTTGCCAAAGATGCCATGGGACTCCTTAATAAAAATGTGATGGATAAAAAATCTCGGCAAGCCTAAACGGGGCAAAAAAACAAAACAAAAATGGGGGGTGCAACACGAGGACTTCCTAGGGGGTCACCCATCCTAGTACTACTCTCGCACAAGCATGCTTAACTTTGGAGTTCTGATGGGATATGGTGTATTAGTACTGGTATTATCGCACCCGTCACGTTGAGATCGTAAAACCCTTATGTGTCATCCTTTTCGCCGGTTATGACAAACGATCCGGGATGAAGAAACAGCGCAAAAAGAAGAAAAGTGGCCCAAAACTGATGAAAACGTTCTATTTTGGGCTCTGAAAATAGGCGCAGCCGAGGCGGCTTGCAGCCGTTGTCGTAGAGCACTCAGAGAGCTTTCCAATTTGATGTTGTATGCCGCATAACTCTTTACGGATCAAACATTATGGGCACCGGAGCGATGGAGACCTGGTCATAGGACCCGTGCTGTAGGTCTGCGGGCCCAACCTCTACGCGAAGCGCAGTTGCCTTGCCTAAGATGCCGTGGGACTTCATAATAGAAATGTAATGGATAAAGAATCTTGGCAAGTTTGAACCGAGCAAAAAAACAAAACGAAAAAGGGGGGTGCAACACGAGCACTTCCGAGGGGGTCACCCATCCCAGTACTACTCTAGCACAAGCACGCTTAACTTCAGAGTTCTGATGGGATCTGGGGTATTAGTGCTGGTATGATCGCACCCGTCATGTTGAGGTCACAAAGCCCTTATGTGTCATCCTTTTCGCCGGTCACTTTGAACGATCCGGGACGAAGAAACAGCGTAGAAAGAAGAAAAGTTGCTCGAAATTGATGAAAACGTTCAATATTGGGCTCCAAAAATAGGCGCAACCTAGCCGGATTACTGCCCTTGTCGTAGAGCTCTAAGATAGCTTTCCAACAGTATGTTGTGTGCCGCATAACTACTTACTGATCAAAAGTTATGGGCACCGTAGCGATGGAGACCTTGTCGCAGGCCCCGCACCCTCGGTTTGCTGGCCCAATCTCTACGCGAAGCGCAGTTGTCTTGCCCAAGATGCCGTGGGACTCCATAATAGAAATGTGATAGATAAAGAATTTTGGCAAGCCTGAACGGGGCAAAAAAACAAAACGAAAAAGGGGGGTGCAATACTAGGACTTCCCAGGGGGTCACCCATCCCAGTACTACTTTTGCCCAAGCACCCTTAACTTCGGAGTTCTAATGGGATCCGGTACATTAGTGCTAGTATGATCACACCCGTCATGTTGAGGTCGCAAATCCCTTATGTGTCGTCCTTTTCGCTGGTCACGACGAACGATCCGGGATGAAAAAACAAAGTAGAAAGAAGAAAAGTGGACCAAAACTGATGAAAAACGTTCGATTTTGGGCTCCAAAAATAGGCGCAGCTGAGCAGGCTTGCTTCCCCCGACGTAGTGCTCTTAAAGAGGTTTCCAACGGTATGCTGTGCACCGCATAACTCCTTACGGATGAAAAGTTATGGGCACCAGAGCGATGGAGACCTGGTCACAGGCCCCGTGCACTTGGTTTGCAGGCCCAGCCTCTATGCGAAGCGCAGTTGTCTTGCCCAAGATGCCGGGGGACTCCAAAATAGAAATGTGATGGATAAAGAATCTTGGCAACCCTAAATAGGGAAAAAAAACAAAACAAAAAAGAGGGGTGCAACACGAGGACCTCCCCGAGGATCACCTATCCTACTATTACTCTCGCCCAAGCACGCTTAACTTCGGAGTTCAGATGGGATCTGGTGTATTAGCACTGGTATTATTGCACGCATCATGTTGTGGTCGCAAAGCCCTTATGTTGTCATCCTTTTCGCCGGTCATTTCAAACGATCCAAGACAAAGAAACAGCGTAGGAAGAAGAAAAGTGGCCTGAAACTGATGAAAACGTTCAATTTTGGGCTCCGAAACTAGGCGCAACCTAGCTGAATTGCTACCCTTGTCATAGAGCTCTAAGATAGCTTTCTAACAGTATGTTGTGTGCCGCATAACTCCTTACGGATCAAAAGTTATGGGCACCGTAGCGATGGAGACCTAGTCACAGACCTCGCGCCCTCGGTTTGCTGGCCCAGTCTCTACTCGAAGTGCAGTTGTCTTGCCCAAGATGCCGTGGGACTCTATAATAGAAATGTGATGGATAAAGAATCTTGGCAAGCCTGAACGGGGCAAAAAAACAAAATGGAAAAGGGTGGTGCAACACTAGGACTTCCTAGGGGGTCACCCATCCCAGTAATACTCTCGCCCAAGTACCCTTAACTTCGGAGTTCTGATGGGATCTGGTGCATTAGTGCTGGTATGATCGCACCCGTCATGTTGAGGTCGCAAGTCCCTTATGTGTCGTCATTTTCACTGGTCACGGTGAATGATCCGGGATGAAGAAAAAGGGCAAAAAGAAAAAAAGTGGCCTAAAACTGAGGAAAAACGTTTGATTTTGGGCTCCAAAAATAGGCGCAGCCGAGCAGGCTTGCTGCCCCGTCGTAGTGCTCTTAAATTGCTTCCAACGGTATTCTGTGCACCGTATAACTCCTTACGGATAAAAAGTTATGGGCACCGGAGCGATGGAGACCTGGTCATAGGCCCCGTGCACTCAGGTTGCTGGGCCCAGCCACTACGCGAAGTGCAGTTGTCTTGCCCAAGATGCCGTGGGACTTTATAATAGAAATGTGATGGATAAAGAGTCTTGGCAAGCCTGAACGGGGAAAAAAAACAAAACAAAAATGGGGAGTGCATCACAAGGACTTCCCAGGGGGTCACCTATCCTTGGACTACTCTCGCCCAAGCATGCTTAACTTCATAGTTCTGATGGGATATGGTACAATAGTGCTGGTATGATCGCGCCTGTCATGTTGAGGTCGCAAAGCCCTTATGTGTTATCCTTTTAACCGGTCACGACAAACGATACTGGACGAAGAAACAACTCAAAAAGAAGAAAAGTGGACTGAAATTGATGAAAAATTTTGATTTTGGGCTCCGAAAGCAGGCGTAGCCTAGCAAGCTAGAAGCCCCCGTCGTAGAGCTCTCAGAGAGCTTTCCAACGGTATGTTGTGCGTCGCATAACTCCCTAAGGATCTAAAGTTATGGGCACCGGAGCGATGGAGACCTGGTCACAAGCCCCGAGCCCTCGGTTTATGGGCCCAACCTTTACGCGAAGCACAGTTGTCTTGCCCAAGATACCGTGGGACTCCATAATAGAAATGTGACAGATAAAGAATCTTGGCAAGCCTGAATGGGGCAAAAAAACAAAATGAAAAAGAGGGGTACAACACGAGGACTTCCTAGGGTGTCACCCATTCTTGTACTACTCTCGCCCAAGCACGCCTAACTTCGGAGTTCTAATGGGATATGGTATGATCACACCCGTCATGTTGTGGTCGCAAAGACCTTATGTGTCGTCCTTTTTGCAAGTCACGACGAACGATCCGGGATGAAGAAACAGTGCGAAAATACGAAAAGTGGACCAAAACTGATGAAAACATTCGATTTAGGGCTCCGAAAGCAGGCGTAGCCCAGCAAGCTATATGCCCCCGTCGTAGAGCTCTCAGAGAGCTTTCCAACGGTATGCTGTGCGCCGCATAACTCCTGACGGATCAAAAATTATAGGCACCGGAGCGATGGAGAATTGGTCACAGGCCCCCACGCCCTCGATTTGCGGGACCAGCCTCTACGTGAAGCACAATTGTCTTGGCCAAGATGTCGGGCGACTCCATAATTGAAATGTGAAGGATAAAGAATGTTGGGAAGCCTGAACGGAGCAAAAAAATAAAATGAAAAAGGGGGTGCAACACGAGGAATTCGCAGGGGGTCACCCACCCTTGTACTACTCTTGCCCAAGCACGCTTAACTTTGGTGTTCTGATAGGATTCGGTGCATTAGTATGGGTACGATCGCGCCCGTGATGTTGAGGTCGCAAAGCCCTTATGTGTCATCCTTTTCGCCGTCACGACGAAGGACCCGAGATGCAGAATTAGCGCAGAAAGAAGAAAAGTTTCCCGAAACTGTTGAAAAATGTTCAATTTTGGGCACTGAAAATAGACGCAGCCGGGCAGGTTTGCTACCCCCGTCGGAGAGCTATCTTAGAGCATTCCAACGGTATGCTGTGTACCGCATAACACCATAAGGATCAAAATTTATAGGCACCGGAGTGATGGCCCAGCGTTTACGCGAACCACAGTTGTCTTGCCCAAGATGCCGTGGGACTCCATAATAGAAATATGACGGATAAAGAATCTTGGCAAGTCTGAACGGGGCAAAAAAACAAAACGAAAAAGGGGGGGTGCAACACGAGAGCTTCCCAAGGGGTCACCCATCATAGTACTACTCTAGCCCAAGCACGCTTAACTTCGGAGTTTTGATGGGATCTGGTGCATTAGTGCTGGTATGATCGCACCCGTCATGTTGAGGTCGTAAAGCCCTTATGTCTCGTCCTTTTCGCTGGTCAGGACGAATGATACAGGATGAAAAAATAGCATAGAAGGAAGAAAAGTGGACAAAAACTGATGGAAAACGTTCGATTTCGGGCTCTGAAAACAGGTGCAGCTTAGCTGTCTAGCTACCCCTATCGTAGCGCTCTCAGAGAGCTTTCCAACGAGATGTTGTGCGTCGTATAACTCCTTACGGATGAAAATTTATGGGCACCGAAGTAATGGAGACATGGGGACAGGCCTCGCGCCCTCGGTTTACTAGCCCAGCGTTTACGGGAAGCGCAGTTGTCTTGCCCAAGATGCTGTGGGACTCCATAATAGAAATGTAATGGATAAAGAATCTTGGCAAGCCTGAACGGGGGAAGAAAACAAAACGAAAAAGGGGGGTGCAACACGAGGACTTCCAAGGGGGTCACCCAACCCAGTACCACTCTCGCCCATGCGCACTTAACTTCAGAGTTCTGATGGGATCTGAGGTATTAGTGCTGGTATAATCGCACCCGTCATGTTGAGATCACAAAGCTCTTATGTGTCGTCCCTTTCGCTGGTTACTTCGAACGATCCGGGACGAAGAAACAGCGAAGAAAGAAGAAAAGTGGCCCGAAACTGATAAAAATGTTCGATTTTGGGCTCCAAAAATAGACGAAGCCTTGCCGGATTGCTATCCTTGTCGTAGAGCTCTAAGATAGCTTTCCAACGGTATATTGTGCGCCGCATATCTCCTTACGGATCAAAAGTTATGGGCACCGTAGCGATAGAGACCTTGTCACTGGCCCCGTGCCCTCGGTTTGCTGGCCCAGTCTCTATGCGAAGCGCAGTTGTCTTGCCCAAGATGCCGTGGATTCCATAATAGAAATGTGATGGATAAAGAATTTTGGCAAGCCTGAACGGGGCAAAAAAACAAAACGAAAAAGGGGGGTGCAACACTAGGACTTCCCAGCGGGTCACCCATCCTTTACGTGTCATCCTTTTTGCTGGTCACGAAGAACGATCTGGGACGAAGAAATAGCGCAGAAAGAAAAAAATGGCCCAAAACGGATGAAAAATGTTCGATTTTGGGCTCTAAAAATAGCCGCAGCCGAGCAGGCTCGCTTCCCCCGTCGTAGTGCTCTAAAAGAGCTTTCCAACGGTATGCTGTGCATCGCATAACTCCTTACGGATCAAAAGTTATGGGCACCGGAGCGATGGACAACTGGTCACAGGCCCCGCGTACTCGGTTTGCAGGCCCAGCCTCTACGCGAACCGCAGTTGTCTTGCCCAAGATGCCGGGTGACTCCATAATAGAAATGTGATGGATAAAGAATCTTGGCAACCCTGAACGGGGCAAAAAAACAAAACGAAAAAGGGGGGTGCAACACAAGGACTTCCCAGGGGTTACCCATCCTACTACTACTCTCGCCCAAGCACGCCTAACTTCAGAGTTCTAATGGGATCTGGTGTATTAGTTTTGGTATTATCGTACGCGTCATGTTGAGGTCGCAAAGCTCTTTTGTGTCATCCTTTTCGCCTGTCACTTCGAACGATCCGGGACGAAGAAACAGCGCAGAAAGAAGAAAAGTGGCCTGAAACTGATGAAAACATTCGATTTTGGGCTCCGAAAATAGATGTAGCCTAGCCGGATTGCTGCCCTTGTCGTAGAGCTCTAGGATAGCTTTTCAACGGTATGATGTGCACCACATAACTCCATACGGATCAAAAGTTATGGGCACCGTAGCGATGGAGACCTAGTCAGAGGCCCCGCGCGCTCGGTTTGCAGGCCCAGTCTCTACGCAAAGCACAATGGTCTTGCCCAAGATGCCGTGGGACTCCATAATAGAGATGTGATGGATAAAGAATCTTGGCAAGCCTGAATGGGGCAAAAAAACAAAATGAAAAAGGGGGGTGCAACACTAGTACTTCCGAGGGGGTAACCCATCCTAGTACTACTCTCGCCCAAGCACGCTTAACTTCGGAATTCTGATAGGATTCGGTGTATTAGTGTGGTTATGATCGCGCCCGTGATGTTGAGGTCGCAAAGCCCTTATGTGTCATCCTTTTTGCCAGTCACGACAAAGGATCCGGGATGAAGAAACTGCACAAAAAGAAGAAAAGTTTCCCGAAATTGTTAAAAAATGTTCAATTTTGGGCACTGAAAATAGACGCAGCCAGGCAGGTTTGCTGCCCCCGTCATAGATCTCTCTTAGAGCTTTCCAACGGTATGATGTGCACCGCAAAACACCATACGGATCAAAATTTATGGGCACCGGAGCGATGGCCCAGCGTTTACGCGAAGTGCAGTTGTCTTGCCCAAGATGCCGTGGGACTCCATAATAGAAATGTGACGGATAAAGAATCTTGGCAAATCTGAACAGGGCAAAAAAACAAAACGAAAAAGGGGGGTGCAACACAAGGACTTCCTAGGGGGTCACCCGTTCTAGTACTACTCTCGCCCAAGCACGCTTAACTTCAGAGTTTTGATGGGATCTGGTGCATTAGTGCTGGTATGATCGCACCCGTCATGTTGAGGTCGCAAAGCCCTTATGTGTCGTCCTTTTCGCCTGTCACGACGAACGATACGGGATGAAAAAATACCGTAGAAGGAAGAAAAGTGGCCAAAAATTGATGGAAAATGTTCGATTTTGGGCTCTGAAAACAGGCACATTGTAGCTGGCTAACTACCCCTATCGTAGCGCTCTTAGAGATCTTTCCAACGGTATGTTGTGCGCCACATAACTCTTTACGAATCAAAATTTATGGGCATCGAAGCGATTGAGACCAGGTGATAGGCCTCGCGCCCTCGGTTTGCTTACCGAGCATATACGCGAAGCGCAGTTGTCTTGCCCAAGATGCAGTGGGACTCCATAATAGAAATGTAACGGATAAAGAATCTTGGCAAGCCTGAACGGGGCAAAAAAACAAAATGAAAAAGGGGGGGGTGCAACACGAGGACTTTACAGGGGGTCATCCATCCTACTACTACTCTCCCAAGCACACTTATCTTCAGAGTTCTAATGGGATCTGGTGTATTAGTGCTGGTATTATCGCACTCGTCATGTTGAGGTCACAAATCCCTTATGTGTAGTCCTTTTCGCCAGTCACGTCAAATGATCCGTTACGAAGAAACAGCGCAGAAAGAAGAAAAGTGGCACGAAACTGATGAAAATATTCAATTTTGGGCTTGAAAAAATAGGCACAGCTGAGCAGGCTTGCCGCCCCCATCGTAGAGCTCTCTGAGAGCTTTCCAATGGTATGCTGTACGTCGCATAACTCCTTATAGATCAAAAGTTAAGGGCACCAAAGGGATGGAAACCTGGTCACAAGCCTCTCGCCCTCGGTTTACGGGCCCAGTCACTACGCGAAACGCAGTTCTCTTGCCCATAATGCCGTGGGAATCTATAGTAGAAATGTGATGGATAAAGAATCTTGGCAAGCCTAAACGGAAAAAAAAACAAAACAAAAAAGGGGGGTGCAACACGAGGACTTCGCAAGAGGTCACCCATCCTAGTACTACTCTCGCCCAAGCACGCTTAACTTCGGAGTTCTTATGGGATCTAGTGTATTAGTACTGGTATGATCGCACTCGTCTTGCTGAGGTCGCAAAGCCCTTATGTCTCGTATTTTTTTCTGGTCACGTCGATCGATCGGGACGAAAAAATAGCTAATGAAAATGTTCGATTTTGGGTTCAAAATAATAGGCGCAACATAGCAAACTTGCTGCCCCCATTGTAGAGCTCTCAGAGAGCTTTCCAACGGTACGCTATGCGGCGCATAACTCCTTGCGAATCAAAAGTAATGGGCACCGGAGCGATGGAGGCCTGGTCACAGGCCCCGCGCCCTCGGTTTGCAGGCCCAGTCTCTACGCGAAGTGCAGTTGTCTTGCCAAAGATGCCATAGAACTCCTTAATAGAAATGTGATAGATAAAGAATCTTGGCAAGCAAAATGGGGCAAAAAAACAAAACGAAAAAGGGGGGTGCAGCACGAGGACTTCCTAGGGGGTTACCCATCCTAGTACTACTCTCGCCCAAGCACACTTAACTTTAGAGTTCTGATGGGATATGGTGCATTAGTGTTGGTATTATTGCACCCGTCACGTTGAAGTCGTAAAGCCCTTATGTATCATCATTTTCGCCGGTTACGACGAACGATCCAGGATGAAGAAAC
Organism: Ehretia macrophylla; assembly: GCA_037974665.1. NCBI lineage: Eukaryota > Viridiplantae > Streptophyta > Magnoliopsida > Boraginales > Ehretiaceae > Ehretia > Ehretia macrophylla. The sequence continues at coordinate 26,155,808 of CM075780.1, forward strand.
AGCGCAAAAAGAAAAAAAGTGGCCAGAAACTGATAAAAACGTTCGATTTTGGGCTCCAAAAATAGGCGCAACCGAGGCGGCTTGTAGCCCTCGTCGTATAGCTCTCAGAGAGCTTTCCAACGTTATGATGTGCGCCGCATAACTCTTTACAGATCAACCATTATGGGCACCGGAGCGATGGAGACCTGGTCATAGGTCTCGCCCCCTAGGTCTGCGGGCCCAGCCTCTACGCAAAGCGCATTTGCCTTGCCTAAGATGCCATGGGACTTCATAATACAAATGTGACGGATAAAGAATCTTGGCAAGCTTGAACCGAGCAAAAAAACTAAATGAAAAAGTGGGGTGCAACACGAGGACTTCCAAGGGGGTCACCCATCCAGTACTATTCTCGCCCATGAACAGCTTAACTTCAGAGTTCTGATGGGATCTGGGGTATTAGTGCTGGTATGATCGCACCCATCATGTTGAGGTCACAATGCCCTTATGTATCATCCTTTTCGCTGGTCACTCCGAACGATCCAGGACAAAGAGACAGCGCAGAAAGAAGAAAAATAGCCCAAAATTGATGAAAATGTTCGATTTTAGGCTCCGAAAATAGGCGCAGCCTAGCCGGATTGCTACCCTTGTCGTAGAGCTCTAAGATAGCTTTCCAACGGTATGTTGTGCGCCGCATAACTCCTTACAGATCAAAAGTTATGGGCACCGTAGTGATAGAGACCTAGTCACAGACCCCACGGCCTCGGTTTGCTGGCCTAGTCTTTACGCAAAGCGTAGTTGTCTTGCCCAAGATGCCGTGGGACTCCATAATAGAAATGTGATGGATAAAGAATTTTCGCAAGCCTAAATGGGGCAAAAAAACAAAATGAAAAAGGGGGGTGCAACACTAGGAATTCCTAGGGGGTCACCTATCCGAGTACTACTCTCGCCCAAGCACCCTTAACTTCGGAGTTCTATTGGGATCCGGTACATTAGTGCTGGTATGATCGCACCCGTCATGTTGAGGTCGCAAAGCCCTTATGTGACGTCCTTTTCGCTGGTCACGACGAACGATCTGGGATGAAGAAACAATACAGATAGAAGAAAAGTGGCCCAAAATTGATGAAAAATGTTCAAATTTGGGCTCCAAAAATAGGTACAGCTGAGCAGGCTTGCTACCCCCATCATAGTGCTCTCAAAGAGCTTTCCAACGGTATGTTGTGCACTGCATAACTCCATACGGATGAAAATTTATGGGCATCGGAGCGATGGAGACCTGGTCACAAGCCCCGTGCACTCGGTTTGCTGGCCCAGCCTCTACGCGAAGCGCAGTTGTCTTGCCCAAAATGCCGGGGGACTCCATAATAGAAATGTGATGGATAAAGAATCTTGGCAACCCTAAACGGGGAAAAAAAACAAAACGAAAAAGGGGGGGTGCAACACGAGGACTTCCTAGGGGGTCACCTATCCTACTACTACTCTCGCACAAGCACGCTTAACTTCGGAGTTCTAATGGGATCTGGTGTATTAGTGCTGGTATTATCGCACGCGTCATGTTGAGGTCGCAAAGCCCTTATGTGTCAATCGCCGGTCACTTCGAACGATCCGGGACAAAGAAACATCGTAGAAAGAAGAAAAGTGGCCTGAAAAAGATGAAAATGTATGATTTTGGGCTCCAAAATGAGGCGCAGCCTAGCCGGATTGCTGCCCTTGTCGTAGAGCTCTAAGATAGCTTTCCAACGGTATGCTGTGCGCCGCATAACTCCTTACGGATCAAAAGTTATGGGCATCGTAGCAATGGACACCTAGTCACAGGCCCCACGCCCCCGGTTTACTGGCCCAGTCTCTACGCGAAGCGCAGTTGTCTTGCCCAAGATGCTGTGGGACTCCATAATAGAAATGTGATGGATAAAGAATCTTGGCAAGCCTGAACGGGGCAAAAAAAGAAAATGAAAAAAGGAGGTACAACACTAGGACTTCCCAGGGGGTCACCTATCCCAGTACTACTATCGCCCAAGTACCCTTAACTTCAGAGTTCTGATTGGATCTGGTGCATTAGTGATGGTATGATCGCACCCGTCATGTTGAGGTTGCAAAACCCTTATGTGTCGTCCTTTTCCCTAGTCACGGTGAACGATCCGGGACAAAGAAAAGGTGTAGAAAAAAGAAAAGTGGCCCAAAACTGATGAAAAACGTTCGATTTTGGGCTCCAAAAATAGGCGCAGCTGAGCAGGCTTTCTGCCCCCGTCGTAGTGCTCTCAAAGAGCTTCCAACGGTATGTTGTGCACTGCATAACTTCTTACAAATAAAATGTTATGGGCACCGGAGTGATGGAGACCTGGTCACAGGCCCCGCGCACTCGGTTTGCGGGCCCAGCCACTACACGAAGTGCAGTTGTCTTGCCCAAGATGCCGTGGGACTCTATAATAGAAATGTGATGGATAAAGAGTCTTGGCAAGCCTGAACGGGGCAAAAAAACAAAACGAAAATGGGGGGTGCATCACAAGGACTTCCTAGGGGGTCACCCATCCTAGGACTACTCTTGCCCATGCATGCTTAACTTCGTAGTTCTGATGGGATATGGTGTATTAGTGCTGGTATGATCGCACCAGTCATGTTGAAGTCGCAAAGCCCTTATGTGTCGTCCTTTTAGCCGGTCACGACAAACGATACTGGACCAAGAAACAATTCAAAAAGAAGAAAAGTGGACCGAAATTGATGAAAAAGTTCGATTTTGGGCTACAAAAGCAGGCGTAGCCTAGCAGGCTACATACCCCTGCCATAGAGCTCTCAGAGAGCTTTCCAACGGTATGCTGTGCGTCGCATAACTCCATTTGAATCTAAAGTTATGGGCACCGGAGCGATGGAGACCTGGTCACAGGCACCACGCCCTTGGTTTATGGGCCCAACCTCTACGCGAAGCACAGTTATCTTGCCCATGATACCGTGGGATGCCATAATAGAAATGTGACGGATAAAGAATCTTGGCAAGCCTAAATAGGGCAAAAAAACAAAACGAAAAATGTGGGTGCAACACGTGGACTTCCTAGTGGGTAACCCATCCTAGTACTACTATCGCCTATGCACGGTTAACTTCAGAGTTCTAATGGGATATGGTATGATCACACCCATCATGTTATGGTCGCAAAGCCCTTATTTGTCGTCCTTTTCGCAAGTCACGACGAACGATCCAGGACGAAGAAAGAGCGCAAAAAGAAGAAATGTGACCCGAAACTGATGAAAATATTCAATTTTGGTCTCCGAATGTAGGCGTAGCCGAGCAGGCTTGCTGCCCCCATCGCTCTCAGAGACCTTTCCAACGGTATGCTGTGCGCCATATAACACATTACGGATCAAAAGTTATGGGCACCAGAGCGATGAAGACCTGGTCACAAGCCCCGCGCCCTCGGATTGCGGAACTAGCCTCTACACGAAGCGCAGTTGTCTTGCCCAAGTTACCGCGGGACTCCATAATAGAAATATGACGGATAAAGAATCTTGGCAAGCCGGAACAGAGCAAAAAACAAAACGAAAAAGGGGGGTGCAACACTAGGACTTCCCAAAGGGTTACCCATCCTAGTACTACTCTCGCCCAAGCACTGTTAACTTCGAAGTTCTGATAGGGTCTTGTGTATTAGTGCTGGTATGATCGCACCCATCATGTTGAGGTGTCAAAGCCCAGATGTGTCATCCTTTTCGCCGGTCACGATGAACGATCCGGGACGAAGAAAGAGAGCAAAAAGAAGAAAGTGGCCCGAAACAAATGAAAACGTTCGATTTTAGGCACCAAAAACAGGAGCAGCTGAGCAAGCTTGTAGCCCTCAACGTAGAACTCTCAAAGAGTTTTCCAATGGTATGCTGTGCACTGCATAACGCCTTACGGATCAAAAGTAAAGGGTACCGAGCAAGGGAGACCTGGTCACAAGCCCCGCGCCATCAGTTTGCGGGCCCAGCCTTTATGCGTATCGCAACTGTCTTGCCCAAGATGCAATGGGACTCAATAATAGAAATGTGACGGATAAAGAATCTTTGCAATCCTGAACGGGGCAAAAAAAAATGAAAAATGGGGTGCAACATGAGGACTTCCTAGGGCCTCACCCATCTTAGTACTACTCTCGTCCAAGCACGCTTAACTTCGGATTTTGGATAGGATCCGATGCAATAGTACGGGTATGATCGCACCTGTCCTGTTGAGGTCGCAAAGCACTTATGTTTCATTCTTTTCGCTGGTCACGGCGAACGATTCTAGACGAAGAAACAAACTACAAAGAAGAAAAGTTCCCCAAAACTGATAAAAAATGTTCAATTTTGGGCTTCAAAAATAGGCTCTGCCCAGTAGGCTTGCAGTTCCCATCGTAGAGCTCTTAGAGAGCTTTCCAACGGTATGCTGTACGCCGCATAACTCCTGACGGATCAAAAGTTATAGACACCGGAGCGAAGGAGACCTGGTCACAGACCCTGCGCCCTCGATTTGCAGGCCCATCCTCCACGTGAAGCGCAGTTGTCTTGCCCAAAATTCTGTGGGACTCCATATTAGAAATATGACGGATAAAGAATCTTGGCAAACCCGAACGAGGCAAAAAAAAAAAATGAAAAAGGGGGTGCAACACGAGGACTTCCCAGGGGCTCACCCATCTTAGTACTACTCTCGCCCAAGCACGCTTAACTTCGGATTTCTGAAAGGATCCGGTGCAATAGTGCTGGTATGATTGTACCCGTCATGTTGAGGTCGCAAACCCCTTATGTGTCGTCATTTTCGCCGGTCTCGACAAACGATCCGGGATGAAGAAACAACCCACAAAGAAGAAAAGTACCCCAAAAATGATGAAAAATATTCAATTTTGGGCTTCGAAAATAGGCGCAGCCCTGCAGGCTTGCGGCCCTCATCATAGAGCTCTCAGAGAGCTTTCCAACGGTATGTTGTGCGCTGCATAACACTTTACGGATCGAAAGTTATGGGCACCGAAGCGATAGAGACCTGGTCACTGGCCCCGCGCCCTCAGTTTGCAGGCCCAAACTCTACGTTAAGCATAGTTGTCTTGCCCAAGATGGCGTGGGACTCCATAATAGAAATGTGACAGATAAAGAATCTTGACAAGCCTGAACGAGGAAAAAAAACAAAATGAAAAAGGGGGGTTACAACACGAGGACTACCCAAGGGGTCAGCCATCCTAGTACTAGTCTCGCCCAAGCACGCTTAACTTCGGAGTTCTGATGGGATCTGGTGTATTACTGCTAGTATGATCGCACCCGTAATGTTGAGGTCGCAAAGCCCTTATGTGTCATCCTTTTTGCCGGTCACGACGAGTGATCCGGAACGAAGAAAGAGCGCAAAAGGAACAAAAACTCCCAAAATTGATTAAAACGTTTGATTTTGGTCTCCAAAATTAGGCGCAACCATGCAGGCTTGCTGCTCCCAACGTAGAGCTCTCAAAGAGCTTTCCAACGGTATGCTGTGCGCCGCATAACTCCTTACGGATCAAAAGTTATAGGCACTGGAGCGATAGAGACCTGGTCATAGGCACCACGCCCTCGGTCTATGGGCCCAGCCTCTACGCGAAGCGCAGTTGTCTTGCCCGAGATGTAGTGGGACTCGATAATAAAAATGTGACGGATAAAGAATCTTGGCAAGCCTGAACGGGGCAAAAACAGAAAACGAAAAGGGGGGTGCAACACGAGGACTTCCAAGGGGGGTCACCTATCCAAGTACTACTCTTGCCCAAGCACGCTTAACTTCGGAGTTCTGATGGGATCCGGTGCATTAGTGCTGGTATGATCGCACCTATCATGTTGAGGTTGTAAAGCCCATATGTCTCATCCTTTTCACCGGTCACGACGAACGATCTGGGATGAAGAAAGAGCACGAAAAGATGAAAAGTGGCCCAAAACTGATGCAAAACGTTCAATTTTGGTCTCTGAAAATTAGCGCTGCCTAGCAGGCTTGGTGTCCCTATCGTAGAGCTCTCAGAGAGCTTTCAAACGGTATGTTGTGCTCTGCATAACACCTTACGGATCAAAAGTTATGGGCACCGGAACGATAGAGACCTGGTCACAAGCCCCGCGCCCTCAGTTTGCTGGCCCAACCTCTATGTGTAGCGCAGTTGTCTTGCCCAAGATGCCGTGGGATACCATAATAGAAATTTGAAAAATAAAGATTCTTTGCAAGCCTGAACGGGGCAAAAATACAAAATGAAAAAAAAGGGGTGCAACACGAGGGCTTCCTAGGGGGTCACCCATCGTAGTACTACTTTTGCCCAAGCACGCTTAACTTTAGAGTTCTCATAGGATCTGGTGTATTAGTGCTGGTATGATCGCACCCGTCATGTTGAGGTCACAAAGCGCTTATGTGTCGTCCTTTTCGCCGGTCACGACGATTGATCCGGGATGAAGAAAGAGCGCAAAAAGAAGAAAAGTGGCCCGAAACTGATGAAAACATTCAACTTTGGGCTCCGAAAATAGGTACAGCCAAGTAGGCTTGCTACCCCCCAACGTAGAGCTCTTAGAGAGCTTTCGAACAATATGTTGTGGGCCGCATAACGCTTTACGGATCAAAAGTTATGGGCACCAGAGCGATGGTGACCTGGTCACAAGCCCCACGCCCTCGTCTGCGGGCCTAGCCTCTACGCAAAGCACGGTTGTCTTGCCCAAGATGCAGTAGGAGTCGATAATAGAAATGTGACGGATAAAGAATCTTGGCAAGCCTGAACGGGCTAAAAAATCTAAACGAAAAAGGGGGGGTGCAACACGAGGACTACCTAGAGGGTCAGCCATCCTAGTACTACTCTCGTCCAAGCATGCTTAACTTCAGAGTTCTGATGGGATACGGTGCATTAGTGCTGGTATGATCGCACCCATCATGTTGAGGTCGCAATGCCCTCATGTGTTGTACTTTTCGCCGGTCACGACAAACGATTAGGGACGAAGAAACAGCGTAAAAAGAAGAAAAGTTGAACGAAACAGATGAAAACATTCGATTTTGGGTTCCAAAAATAGGAGCAGCTGGGCAGGCTTGCTGCCCCCGTCGTAGAGCTCTCAGAGAGCTTTCCAACGGTATGCTGTGTACTGCTTAACTCCTTACGTATCAAAAAGTTATGGGCACCGGAGTGATGGAGACTTGGTCACAGGCCCCTCGCTCTCGGTTTGCGAGACCGGCCTCTACGCGAAGCACAATTGTCTTCCCCAAGATGCCGTGGAACTTAATAATAGAAATGTGACGGATAAAGAATCTTGGCAAGCCTGAACGGGGCGAAAAAACAAAACGAAACAGGGGGGTGCAACACGAGGACTTCCCAGGGGGTCACTTAACCTAGTACTACTCTCGCCCAAACACGCTAAACTTCAAAATTCTGATGGGATATGGTGTATTAGTGCAGGTATGATCGCGCCCGTCATGTTGAGGTCACTAAGCCCTTATGTGTCATCCTTTTCGTCGGTCACGATGAATGATTTGGGACGAAGAAAGAGCTCAAAAAGAAGAAAAGTGGACCAAAACTGATGAAAATGTTATATTTTGAGCTCTGAAAATAGGCGCATCTGAGTAGGAATGCTGCCCCCATCGTAGAGCTCTCAAAGAGCTTTCTAACTGTATGTTGTTCGCTGCATAACTTCTTACGGATCAAAAGTTATGGGCACCAGAGAGATGGAGACCTAGTCACGGGCCCCGCGCCTAGGATCAGCGGGCCCAACCTCTACGCGAATTGCAGTTGTCTAACCCAAGATGCCATGGGACTCTATAATAGAAATGTGACGGATAAACAATCTTGGCAAGCCTGAACGAAGCAAAAAAACAAAATGAAAAAGGGGGTACAACACAAGGACTTCTCAGGGGGTTACCCATCCTAGTACTACTCTCGCCCAAGCACGCTTAACTACGGAGTTCTGATGGGATATGGTGTATTAGTGCTGGTATGATCGCACCCGCATGTTGAGGTCACAAAGCCCTTATGTGTCGTCCTTTTCGCCGGTCACGACGAATGATCCCGGACGAAGAAACAGCGCAGAAAGAAGAAAAGTTTCCAAAAATTGTAGAAAAACGTTTGATTTTGGGCTCCAAAAATAGGCTCAGACAAGCAAGCTTCCCGCCCACGTCGTAGAGCTCCTAAAGAGCTTTCCAACGGTATGCTGTGCGCCGCATAACTCCTTACGGATCAAAAGTTATGGGCACCAGAGCGATGGAGACCTGGTCACATGCCCCGCGCCCTCGATCTGCTGGCCCAGCCTCTACGAGAAGCGTAGTTGTCTTGCCCAAGATGCCGTGGGACTCCTTAATAGAAATGTGATGGATAAAGAATCTTGGCAAGCCTGAACGGGGTAAATAAACAAAACGAAAAAGGGGGTACAACACGAGGACTTCTTAGGGGGTCACCCATCCTACTATTACTCTCACCCAAGCACACTTAACTTCGGAGTTCTGATGGGATATGGTGTATTAGTGCTGGTATGATCGCAGCCGTCATGTTGAGGTCAGAAAGCCCTTATGTGTCGCCCTTTTTGCCTGTCGCGGCAAACGATCTGGGACAGAGAAAGAGCGCAAAAAGAAGAAAAGTGGCTCAAAACTGATGAAAACATTCAATTTTCACCTCCAAAAATAGGTGCATCCGTGTAGGCTTGCTGCCCCTGTTGTAGAGCTCTCAAAGAGCTTTCCAACGGTATGTTGTGCGCCGTATAACTCTTTACGGATAAAAAGTTATGGGCACCGGAGCGATGGAGACCTGGTCACAAGCCCTGCGCCCTCGATCTGCTGGCCCAGCCTCTACGTGAAGCGCAGTTGTCTTGCCCAAGATGCCGTGGGACTCAATAATAGAAATGCGACAGATAAAGAATCTTGGCAAGTCTGAAAGGGGCAAATAAACAAAACAAGAAAAAGATGTAACACGAGGACTTCCCAGGGGGTCACCCATCCTAGTTCTACTCTCACCCAAGCACGCTTAACTTCGGAGTTCTGATGGGATCCAGTGCATTAGTGCTGGTATGATTGCACCCATCATGTTGAGGTCACAATGCCATTATGTGTCGTCCTTTTCACTAGTCACGATGAACGATCTGGGTCGAAGAAACAGCGCAGAAAGAAGAAAAGTTTCTCAAAACTGTTGAAAAATGTTCGATTTTGGGCTCCAAAAATAGGTGCAGCCAAGCAGGTTTGCTGCCCCCATCGTAGAGCTCTCTGAGAGCTTCCCAACGGTATGCTGTGCGTCGCATAACTCGTTACAGATCAAAATTTATGGGCACCGGAGCGATGGAGACGTGGTCATAGGCCCCGCACCCTCAGTGCTGGTATGATCGCACCAGTCATGTTGAGGTCGCAAAGCCCTTATGTGTCATCCTTTTCGCCGGTCACGACGAACGATCTCGGACGAAGAAACAAGGCAAAAAGAAGAAAAATATCCCAAAACTAATGAAGACATTCGATTTTGGGTTCTGAAAACAGGCGCACACGAGCAAGCTTGCTGCCTCCATCGTAGAGCTGCCGGAGAGATTTCCAACGGTATGGTGTGCGCCGCATAACGCCTTACAGATCAAAAGTTATGGGCACCAGAGCAATGGAGACCTGGTCACAGGCCCCGTGACCTCAGTCTGCGGGCCCAGCCTTAACGCGAAGCGCAGTTGTCTTGCCCAATATGCCGTGGGACTCCATAATAGAAATCTGATGGATAAAGAAGCTTGGCAAGCCTGAACGGGGCAAAAAAACAAAACGAAAAAGGAGGGTGCAACACGAGGACTTCCTAGGGGGTCACCCATCCTTGTACTACTCTCGCCCAAGCACGCTTAACTTTGAGGTTCTGATAGGATCCGGTGTATTAGTACTGGTATGATCGCACCCATCATGTTGAGGTCACAAAGCCCTTATGTGTTGTCCTTTTCGCCGGTCACGATGAACGATCCAGGACGAAGAAACAGCGTAGAAAAAAGAAAAGTGGCCCAAAACTGTTGAAAGATGTTCAATTTTGGGCTCCGAAATTAGGCGTAGCCTAGCAGGTTTGCTGCCCCCGTCGTAGAGCTCTCTGAGAGCTTTCTAATAGTATGTTGTGCGCCGTATAACTCCTTACGGATCAAAATTTATGAACACCGGAGCGATGGAGACCTGGTTACAGGCCCCGCGCCCTCGGATTGCGGGCCCAGCCTCTACTCGAAGCACTGTAGTCTTGCCCAAGATGCTGTGGGACTCCGTAATAGAAATGTGATGGATAAATAATCTAGGCAAGTCCGAACGTGGCAAAACAACAAAACGAAAAGGGGGGGTGCAACATGAGAACTTCCCAGGGGGTCACCCATCCTAGTACTACTCTCGCCCGAGCATGCTTAACTTCGGAGTTCTGATGGAATCCGGTATTAGGGTTGGTATCATCGCACCAGTCATGTTGAGGTCGTAAAGCCCTTCTGTGTCATCCTTTTTGCTAGTCACGACGAACGATCTGGGACGAAGAAACAGCGCAGAATGAAGAAATGTGGCTCAAAATTGATAAAAACGTTTGATTTTAGGCTCCAAAAACAAGCGCAGCCAAGCAAGCTTGCTGCCCCCATCGTAGAGCTCTCAGAGAGCTTTCCAATGGTATGCTGTGCACCATATAACGCCCTACGGTTCTAAAGTTATGGGCACCGGAGTGATGGAGACCTGGTCACTGGCCCCGCGCCCTCGGTCTGCGGGCCCGGCCTCTTAGCGATGCGCAGTTGTCTTGCCCAACATGCAGTGGAACTCAATAATAGAAATGTGATGGATAACGAATCTTGGCAAGCCTGAACGAGGCAAAAAAATAAAACGAAAAAGGGGGTGCAGCACAACGACTTTCCAGGGGGTCACCCATCCTAGTACTACTCTCGCCCAAGCACGCTTAACTTCGGAATTCGGATGGGATCCGGTGCATTAGTGCTGGTATGATCGCACCCGTCATGTTGAGGTCGAAATGCCCTTATGTGTCGTCCTTTTCGTCGGTCACGACGAACAATCTATGACGAAGAAACAGTGCAAAAAGAAGAAAAATGGCACGAAACTAATGAAAATGTTCAATTTTGGGCTCCAAAAATAGGCGCATCCGAGCAGGCTTCCTGCGCTCGACGTAGAGCTCTCAGTAAGCTTTCCAACGGTATGTTGTGCGCCACATAACTCCTTACGGATCAAAAGTTATGGGCACCAGAGTGATGGAGACATGGTCCGATGCCCCGCGCCCTCGGTATGCAGGCCAAGCCACTACGCGAAGCGCAGTTGTCTTGCCCAAGATGCTGTGGGATTCCATAATAGAAATGTGACGGATAAAGAATCTTGTCAAGCCTGAACGGGGCAAAAAAACAAAACGAAAAAGGGGTGTGCAACACGACGACTTCCCAAGGGGTCACCTATCCTAGTCCAACTCTCGCCAAGCACGCTTAACTTCGGAGTTCTGATAGGATCTGGTGTATTAGTTCTGGTATAATTGCACCCGTCATGTTGAGGTCGCAAAGCCCTTATGTGTCGTCCTTTTCGCAAGTCACGACGAACGATTCGAGACGAAGAAACTGTGCAGAAAAAAGAAAGAGGCATGAAACTGTTGAAAAACATTCAAGTTTGGGCTCTGAAATTAGGCGCAGCCGAGCAGGTTTGCTGCCCTCGTCGTAGAGCTCTCTGAGAGCTTTCCAATGGTATGCCGTGCGCTGTATAACTCCTTATGGATCAAAAGTTATGGGTACTGGAGTGATGGAGACCTGTTCATTAGCCGAGCGCCCTCGGTTTGCGGGCCCAACATCTATGCGAAGACCAGTTGTCTTGCCCAAGATGCCATGGCACTCGATAATAGAAATGTGACGGATAAATAATCTTGGCAAGCCTAAACGGGCAAAAAAACAAAATGAAGAAAGGGGTGCAACACGAGGACTTCCCAGGGGGTCACCCATCCTAGTACTACTCTCGCCCAAGCACGCTTAACTTCAGAGTTCTGATGGGATCTGGTGTATTAGTGCTGGTATGATAGTACCCATCATGTTGAGGTCGCAAAACCCTTATGTGTCGTCCTTTTTGCCAGTCACGACGAACGATCCGGGACGAAGAAACAGTGCAAAACGAAGAAATGTGGTACAAAACTGATGAAAACGTTTGATTTTGGGCTTCAAAAATAGGCGCAACTGAGCAGGCTTGCTGCCCTCGTCGTAGAGCTCTTAGAAAGCTTTCCAACTGTATGCTGTGCGTCGTATAACTCCTTATGGATCAAATGTTATGGGCGTCAGAACGATAGAGAGATGGTCACAGGCCCCGTGCCCTAGGTCTGCAGGCCCAGGCTCTACAAGAAGCGCAGTTGGCTTGCCCAAGATGCCGTGGGAGTCCATAATAGAAATGTGACTGATAAAGAATCTTGGCAAGCCTGAACGGGGCAAAAAAACAAAACGAAAAAGGGGGGTATAACACGAGGACTTCCCAGGGGGTCACCCATCCTAGTACTACTCTCGCCCAAGCATGCTTAACTTCAGAGTTCTGATTGGATGTGGTGTATTAGTGCTGGTATGATCGCACCCGTCATGTTGAGGTTGCAAAGACCTTATGTGTCATCCTTTTCGCCGGTCACGTCGAACGATTCGGGACGAAGAAACAGCGCAAAAAGAAGAAAAATAGCCCACAACTGATGAAAATGTTCAATTTTTTGCTCCAAAAACATGCACAGCCAAGTAGGCTTACTGCCACCATCGTAGAGCTCTCGGGGAGCTTTCCAATAGTATGCTGTGCACCGCATAACTCCTTACGGATCAAACGTTATGGGCAATGGAGCGATAGAGAGCAGGTCACAGGCCCCTTCGCCCTCGGTCTGTGGGCCCAGCCTCTACGTGAAGGGCAATTGTCTTGCCCAAGATGTCGTGGGACTCCATAATAGAAATATGACGGATAAAGAATCTTGGCAAGCCTGAACGGGGCAAAAAAACAAAACGAAAATGGGGTTTGCAACACGAGGACTTCCCAGGAGGTCACCCATCCTAGTACTACTCTCGCCCAAGCATGCTTAACTTCAGAGTTCTGGTGGGATCTAGTGTATTAGTGCTGATATGATCGCAAAGCCCTTATGTGTCATCCTTTTCGCCGGTCACATCGAAAGATCCGGGATGAAGAAACAGCGCAGAAAGAATAAAAGTGGCCCAAAACTGATGAAAACGTTCGATTTTGGGCTCAAAAGTATAGGCGCATTGTGAGGCCCGACCTCGATTTGTGTGCGATACCTCGTTCGTGAGCTCTAACCTTGAACTGCGTGCCTTAACCTAGGTTTAAGAGTCATGTCTTGATTTACGTGCCTTGCATTGAATTATGTGCATTCTTTAAAGTTGCGTGCATGTACTTGGAATACGTGCATTTGTCTCGTAGTTCGTGCCTTACCTCGTAGTACGTGCCCTAGACCTAGGAGAGTGTGCCCACACGCTTATCAAGAAAGCATCCTACACGAAACACTAGACTATAGAATAATCCTACAAACTCTACTAACTAATATTCTTATCCTAAGTCAATGCACTAGAATACAAAATTTCACTAAGCACTAAACATTTTTCATTCTTTATTCCTTATTCTTTTGGAAATTCCAAGCACCTAAATTACCACATCAACCTACAATAAAAAAAGGCTTAACATATGACAAAAATTCAGATTGTATAGCTCATTTGGCCGACCACATCTTGCAATTTGACAAACATTGCATAATTTCAAACTAAACCTAGACAAGCTATGACACCAACTCATAAAACAATGCACAAAAAACTCCTAAAAACCCGACCCAAGCATGCCATTTTTGGCCTACACACCATGCCCATCCCTCACAATTCAAATTGCTCAAAAAGATGACACAATTTCAGATTTTTGCAAGCATAGGGCCGACCACATACACAAACATTTCATCTCTTTCTCTGAAGCTCTCATTCTCTCATTTTCTCTCTTTCTCTCGGCCAAGGCTGCATCCTTAAGCTCCATAGCTCAAGCCCATCTTCTAAGGCTCTCCTAGGCCTCAAGAACTCTAAGAAACTCGACCATAGCAGCCCAAGCAAGCAAGAAGCAAGAAAAACGTAAGCAAGCTCATAAAGCTCATCATTTTCAGCCTTAGGTATGTCTTGATAGTTTTTCTTTCATTTCTTTTGGTTTCACCCACATGCACACATTCCTCACATGCTAACTCAGTTAGGAATTAAAGGAAAACAAGACATCTCTTGGCCAAAGCAAGAAAGAAGCTCCATTTGTGCATCTTCAAAAACATTTGTGCATCTTCATCTATTAACTTGCTAAGGTGAGGGTTAAACCCTTTTAAAAGCTTTCAAAAATCACATGCATGCCTTCATATGACTATATTTATCTCTGTAGTTGTTGTATATGTGTGTATATGAGCTTATATGACTATGCATGGCTAGATTTTTGGCTAGAACTTGAAGATATGTAATAATCATGTAGCTGGCAGATTTCTGACTTGGTAGAGCGAAGTGCATTTGGCCTAGTAAATGATGTTGACAATGCGTAAAAATTGGTTGGTGACTAGTTTTGCCAGTTATGAGAATTTTTCATAGAAATAGGCCAAGGCCAATTTTGACTCTAAGGCCTCCAAAATGGAAAAACATCAAAAGGTATCTAAATCTGGAAAAATTGAAAATTCGAAGTAGAATCTGGCAGCCTTCTGACCTTGTGTAACGAAACTGTTTTAGCCTAGAAAATGATGTCACAAATACATGAAAATTGGTAGGTTGCTAGATTTTGCAGTTATGGACATTTTTGTCAGAAATATACCAAAGCCAATTATGAATCTAAGACCCTCCAAATTGGCAAAAATTGTAATGTTTCTAAAACTAGATAGTTTTGCGTAATCTCACAGTTTTTGGCCATAACTCCTAAGTCCGAACTCCAAATAATGCGACGTTTGTTCCTAGATTTAAATCACTCATTAAGATTTAATTTGGCATTTTTTTCACTGAAATTGGAAAATTTTTGCTTATCTAATCGAATGTGGAAAAACAGACCATTGCAGTGAGGTTTTTGTTTAGTGATATGCTTTGAAACATGTTGTAACTTCTCTTGTGGTATTGAATGCTTGGAATTGTGGCACTTAGATGTTGTATGGACTGTTGTGGCTGGTTGAGGTTGCTAAATTTGATTGATGTATGACTTGGGATCATTAATTAATGAATGGTTTGCTTAACCGCATGTTAAGCACGGAATCGAGGCCCAATTGCTTATGACTATTTTCAAAGAGATGATCTTATGGTTAAACGTGTCAAATTGTGTGGTTAATAGGCTGCCCGTAGTTGTTTTTATAGCCCTAAATGTAATTCTCGATAATACATGTTGATAAGTAGACTTTTCTTGCACCCGGTCTCATGTAAATGTCGTTGCCTGCTTGTATAATATTATTACTTGATATGTGAACCCCGAAATGAGTTATATGACTTCATTTACATGTGTTACATGGCTTCCCATTTAATATTCATATAACTCTATGTGTTTTACAAGTGAAATTACATGTCAAAGCATGACTCGTGTGTTTACTTGTCAATGTGCGATCTTATAATTGCTCGGAGGCAACCTACTTTGTTGTCCTCCTAATGTGATATGTTAAATGTTATAATTGTACATTACATACAAGATTGCAATAGTTCATTGTGGCATGGTAGCGTTTCACGAACGCCGGGCGGCATAGGGCTTGCCGGTGCTCCCGTGACTACCATGGTCCAATTCCCTCTCTCGCTTGGCATTCCACCCTCAGAGAGTTGGGTCGTAGGATTTCGGGGTACATCTGGAGTACACCCAATTGGGAGCGATAAGTGGATAATTGAAGTCAACCGTAACAATTGCTATCAAAAACGAATTGAGAGCAAAAGCTCACCGTATCCTTTTCACTATGTGTTTAAGTACTCTTGCTTGGTTCCTAGAGGACCTCGGGGAGGAAAGACGGGTAAATGTGTTCTTTTACATTTATGTTATGTTATAAACTTACTTGTGTTATATGTCATGCTTTCAAAAAGGTTTTTTTTTATAAGTTTAACTGGAAAAGAGTTTCAAAACGTATTTCTCGTTCCCCCTCACTGAGTTCATAAGGACTCACCCTCTTTTATTATCACAGGTAAAGAAGATCAGGAACAGGTCCCCGAGGAGAACGTGCATGTTGATGACTCTTTGGAGTGATTGCTTGTCTTACGTGCCTTGCTTGACTATGGCTATTTTGTGAACGTTATGTTTATTTTGAATAATATTTCTTATGTTGCTTGTCGTCGATTGTAAATGACCCCCGTTGTAATTTGGGGTCTAATTTTGGCTTGTACTGACTATGACTAGACGACACACTATCTTGTGGGATGCTATTATTGTTTTGATTTAGTGACTGCCATAGGTAACTCAATTACTAGGTAAAGAAATCAAATGTTGTAACTCTATCTAATTTCACCTAGGTGCTTAATAGTATGCTAAAGATCAATAGGTACTTGTGTAATAGGAATTAACAAATAAACGGGACATAGTTATCATGCTAGGCTCGTTAATCAAACGATACTTTCGAGATAACTAGTAGGCATATCGATTGGTGATAGATAGTAATCTTAGTTGGAATCGAATATGAGATTGAAAGCTTTGAGGCGTTTAGAAAATGAGGTCAAACTAAAGAGCCTAATTTTAGTCATTATGCAATCGATTTTTTGGAAAATTTTTGGAGCTCTAGTTTAATGGATAAGCTTAACCTTCGTCAACCGGTTATAGTCATAAAAGAACGTGAATGACTAGATCATATCCTAGCTAACCTCTATAGGTCAGGTTGAGGCATGACATGCAGCCGAGCAGGCTTGCTGCCCCCAACGTAGAGCTCTCAGAGAGCTTTCCAACGGTATGCTGTGCGCCACATAACTCCTTACGGATCAAAAGTTATGGGCATCGAAACGATGGAGATCTGGTCAGAGGCCCCGAGCCCTCGGTTTACGGGCCCAGTGTCTACGTGAAGTGCAGTTCTCTTGCCCAAAATGCAGTGGAACTCCATAATAGAAATGTGATGGATAAATAATTTTGGCAAGCCTGAACGGGGCAAAAAAACAAAACGAAAAAGGGCGAGTGCAACACGAGGACTTCCCAGGAGGTCACCCATCCTAGTACTAATCTCTCCCAAGCACGCTTAACTTCGGAGTTCTTATGGGATCTGGTGTATTAGTGCTGGTATGATCGCACCCATCATGTTGAGGTCGTAAAGCCCTTATGTGTCGTACTTTTCGTCGCTCACGTCGAACGATCCGGGACGAAGAAACAACGCAGAAAGAAGAAAAGTGGCCCGCAACTGATGAAAACCTTCGATTTTGGGCTCAAAAAAATAGTCACAGCCGAGCAGGCTTGCTGCCCCCATCGTAGAGCTCTTATAGAGCTTTCCAACGGTATGATGTGCTCCGCATAACTCTTTATCGATCAAATGTTATGGGCACCAAAGCAATGGAGAGCTGGTTAGAAGCCCTGCGCCCTCAGTCTGCGGGCCCAGCCTCTACGCGGAGTGTAGTTGTCTTGCCCAAGATACCGTGGAACTCCATAATAGAAATGTGATGGACAAAAAATCTTGGTAAACTTGAATAGGGCTAAAAAATAGAACGAAAAAGGGGGGTCACCCATCCTAGTACTACTCTTGCCCAAGCACGCTTAACTTCGGAGTTCTAATGGGATATGGTATATTAGTACTGGTATGATCGCACACGTCAAGTTGAGGTGGCAAAGCCCTTATGTGTCGTCCTTTTCGCCGATCACTACGAACGATTCGGGAAGAAGAAACAGCGCAAAAAGCATAAAAGTAGCCCAAAACTAATGAAACCGTTTGATTTTGGGCTCCGAAAATAGGCGCAGCCTAGTAGGCTTGGTACCCCCGTCGTAAAGCTCTCAGAGAACTTTCCAACGGTAGGCTGTGCACTGCATAATTCCTTACGGACCAAACGTTATAGGTACTGGAGCGATGGAAAGCTGGTCACAAGCCCCGCTCCCTCGGTCTGCGGGCCCAGCCTCTACGCGAAGTGCAGTTGTCTTGCCCAAGATGCCGTGGGACTCTATAATAGAAATGTGACGGATAAAGAATCTTGGCAAGCCTGAACGGGGCAAAAAAACAAAATGAAAAAGGGTGGTGCAACACGAGGACTTCCCAGGGGGTCACCCATTCTACTACTACTCTCGCCCAAGCACACTTAACTTCAGAGTTCTAATGGGATCTAGTGTATTAGTGCTGGTATTATCGCACTCGTCATGTTGATGTCGCAAAGCCCTTATGTGTCGTCCTTTTTTCCGGTCACGTCGAACAATCCGGGACAAAGAAACAGCGCAGAAAAAAGAAAAGTGGCACAAAATTGATGAAAATATTCAATTTTGGGCTTGAAAAAATAGGCGCAGCTGAGCAGGCTAGCCGTCCCTATCGTAGAGCTCTCTAAGAGCTTTCCAACGGTATGCTGTGCGCCGCATAACTCATTTCAGATCAAAAGTTAAGGGCACTGGAGGGATGGAGACCTGGTCATAGGCCTCACGCCCTCGATTTGCGGGCCCAGTCTCTTCGCGAAGCGCAGTTCTCTAGCCCAAAATTCTGTGGGACTCTATAATATAAATGTGATGGATAAAGAATCTTGGCAAGCCTGAACGGGAAAAAAAAATAAAACGAAAAAGGGGGGTGCAACACGAAGACTTCCCAGGGGGTCACCCATCCTAGTACTACTCTCGCCAAAGCACGCTTAACTTCGGAGTACTCTTAACTTCTGAGTTCTTATGGGGTCTGCTGCACTAGTGCTGGTATGATCGCACCCGTCATGTTGAGGTCGCAAAGCCCTTATGTCTCCTACTTTTTGCCGGTCACGTCGAACGATTGGGGACGAAGAAACAGCGTAGAAAGAAGAAAAATGGACCGAAACTAATGAAAATGTTCGATGTTGGGACCGAAAAAGTAGGCGCAGCATAGCAAGCTTGCTGCCCCCATCGTAGAGCTCTCAGAGAATTTTCCAACGGTATGCGGTGCACCGCTTGACTCCTTACGGATCAAAAGTAATGGGCACTGGAGCGAAGGAGACCTGGTCATAGGCCCCGCGCCCTCGGTTTGCAGGCCCAGTCTTTACGCGAAACGCAGTTGTCTTGCCAAAGATGCCGTGGGACTCCTTAATAAAAATGTGATGGATAAAAAATCTTGACAAGCCTAAACGGGGCGAAAAAACAAAACGAAAATGGGGGGTGCAACACGAGGACTTCCTAGGGGGTCACCCATCCTAGTACTACTCTCGCACAAGCATGCTTTACTTTGGAGTTCTGATGGGATATGGTGTATTAGTACTGGTATTATCGCACCCGTCACGTTGAGATCGTAAAACCCTTATGTGTCATCCTTTTCGCCGGTTATGACAAACGATCCGGGATGAAGAAACAGCGCAAAAAGAAGAAAAGTGGCCCAAAATTGATGAAAACGTTCTATTTTGGGCTCTGAAAATAGGCGCAGCCGAGGCGGCTTACAGCCGTTGTCGTAGAGCACTCAGAGAGCTTTCCAATTTGATGCTGTATGCCGCATAACTCTTTACGGATCAAACATTATGGGCACCGGAGCGATGGAGACCTGGTCATAGGACCCGTGCTGTAGGTCTGCGGGCCCAACCTCTACGCGAAGCGCAGTTGCCTTGCCTAAGATGCTGTAGGACTTCATAATAGAAATGTAATGGATAAAGAATCTTGGCAAGTCTGAACCGAGCAAAAAAACAAAACGAAAAAGGGGGGTGCAACACGAGCACTTCCGAGGGGGTCACCCATCCCAGTACTACTCTAGCACAAGGACGCTTAACTTCAGAGTTCTGATGGGATCTGGGGTATTAGTGCTGGTATGATCGCACCCGTCATGTTGAGGTCACAAAGCCCTTATGTGTCATCCTTTTCGCTGGTCACTTCGAACGATCCGGGACGGAGAAACAGCGTAGAAAGAAGAAAAGTTGCTCGAAATTGATGAAAACGTTCGATTTTGGGCTCCAAAAATAGGCGCAACCTAGCCGGATTACTGCCCTTGTCGTAGAGCTCTAAGATAGCTTTCCAACAGTATGTTGTGTGCCGCATAACTACTTACTGATCAAAAGTTATGGGTACCGTAGCGATGGAGACCTTGTCACAGGCCCCGCACCCTCGGTTTGCTAGCCCAATCTCTACGCGAAGCGCAGTTGTCTTGCCCAAGATGTCGTGGGACTCCATAATAGAAATGTGATAGATAAAGAATTTTGGCAAGCCTGAACGGGGCAAAAAAACAAAACGAAAAAGCGGGGTGCAATACTAAGACTTCCCAGGGGGTCACCCATCCCAGTACTACTCTTGCCCAAGCACCCTTAACTTCGGAGTTCTAATGGGATCCGGTACATTAGTGCTGGTATGATCATACCCGTCATGTTGAGGTCGCAAATCCCTTATGTGTCGTCCTTTTCGCTGGTCACGACAAACGATCCGGGATGAAAAAACAAAGTAGAAAGAAGAAAAGTGGACCAAAACTAATGAAAAACATTTTATTTTGGGCTCCAAAAATAGGCGCAACTGAGCAGGCTTGCTTCTCCCGTCGTAGTGCTCTCAAAGAGCTTTCCAACGGTATGCTGTGCACCGCATAACTCCTTACGGATGAAAAGTTATGGGCACCAGAGCGATGGAGACCTGGTCACAGGCCCCGTGCACTCGGTTTGTAGGCCCAGCCTCTACGCGAAGCGCAGTTGTCTTGCCCAAGATGCCGGGGGACTCCAAAATAGAAATGTGATGGATAAAGAATCTTGGCAACCCTAAATAGGGCAAAAAAACAAAACAAAAAAGAGGGGTGCAACACGAGGACCTCCCCGAGGATCACCTATCCTACTATTACTCTCGCCCAAGCATGCTTAACTTTGGAGTTCAGATGGGATCTGGTGTATTAGTACTGGTATTATTGCACGCGTCATGTTGTGGTCGCAAAGCCCTTATGTTGTCATCCTTTTCGCCGGTCATTTCAAACGATCCAAGACAAAGAAACAGCGCAGGAAGAAGAAAAGTGGCCTGAAACTGATGAAAACGTTCAATTTTGGGCTCCGAAACTAGGCGCAACCTAGCCGAATTGCTACCCTTGTCATAGAGCTCTAAGATAGCTTTCTAACAGTATGTTGTGTGCCGTATAACTCTTTACGGATCAAAAGTTATGGGCACCGTAGCGATGGAGACCTAGTCACAGACCTCGCGCCCTCGGTTTGCTGGCCCAGTCTCTACTCGAAGTGCAGTTGTCTTGCCCAAGATGCCGTGGGACTCTATAATAGAAATGTGATGGATAAAGAATCTTGGCAAGCCTGAATGGGGCACAAAAACAAAATGGAAAAGGGTGGTGCAACACTAGGACTTCCTAGGGGGTCACCCATCCCAGTAATACTCTCGCCCAAGTACCCTTAACTTCGGAGTTCTGATGGGATCTGGTGCATTAGTGCTGGTATGATCGCACCCGTCATGTTGAGGTCGCAAAGCCCTTATGTGTCGTCATTTTCACTGGTCACGGTGAACGATCCGGGACGAAGAAAAAGGGCAAAAAGAAAAAAAGTGGCCTAAAACTGAGGAAAAACGTTCGATTTTGGGCTCCAAAAATAGGCGCAGCCAAGCAGGCTTGCTGCCCCGTCGTAGTGCTCTTAAATTGCTTCCAACGGTATTCTGTGCACCGTATAACTAATTACGGATAAAAAGTTATGGGCACCGGAGCGATGGAGACCTGGTCACAGGCCCCGTGCACTCAGGTTGCGGGCCCAGCCACTACGCGAAGTGCAGTTGTCTTGCCCAAGATGCCGTGGGACTTTATAATAGAAATGTGATGGATAAAGAGTCTTGGCAAGCCTGAACAGGGCAAAAAAACAAAATAAAAAGGGGGGGAGGGGTGCAACACGAGGACTTTCCAAGGGGTCATCCATCCTACTACTACTCTCCCAAGCACACTTATCTTCAGAGTTCTAATGGGATCTAGTGTATTAGTGCTGGTATTATCGCACTCGTCATGTTGAAGTCACAAATCCCTTATGTGTAGTCCTTTTCGCCGGTCACGTCGAATGATCCGATACGAAGAAACAGCGCAAAAAGAAGAAAAGTGGCACGAAACTGATGAAAATATTCAATTTTGGGCTTGAAAAAATAGGCGCAGCTGAGCAGGCTTGCCGCCCCCATCGTAGAGCTCTCTGAGAGCTTTCCAATGGTATGCTGTGCACCGCATAACTCCTTATAGATCAAAAGTTAAGGGCACCAAAGGGATGGAAACCTGGTCACAAGCCTCTCGCCCTCGGTTTACGGGCCCAGTCTCTACGCGAAGCGCAGTTGTCTTGCCCATAATGCCGTGGGACTCTATAGTAGAAATGTGATGGATAAAGAATCTTGGCAAGCCTAAACGGAAAAAAAAACAAAACAAAAAAGGGGGGTGCAACACGAGGACTTCCCAAGAGGTCACCCATCCTAGTACTACTCTCGCCCAAGCACGCTTAACTTCGGAGTTCTTATGGGATCTAGTGTATTAGTACTGGTATGATCGCACCCGTCTTGCCGAGGTCGCAAAGCCCTTATGTCTCGTACTTTTTGCTGGTCACGTCGATCGATCGGAACGAAAAAATAGCGTAGAAAGAAGAAAAGTGGCCCGAAACTAATGAAAATGTTCGATTTTGGGTTCAAAAAAATAGGCGTAACATAGCAAGCTTGCTGCCCCCATCGTAGAGCTCTCAGAGAGCTTTCCAACGGTACGCTATGCGGCGCATAACTCCTTGCGGATCAAAAGTAATGGGCACTGGAGCGATGGAGGCCTGGTCACAGGCCCCGCGCCCTCGGTTTGCAGGCCCAGTCTCTAAGTGAAGTGCAGTTGTCTTGCCAAAGATGCCATGGGACTCCTTAATAGAAATGTGATAGATAAAGAATCTTGGCAAGCAAAATGGGGCAAAAAAACAAAACGAAAAAGGAGGGTGCAGCACGAGGACTTCCTAGGGGGTCACCCATCCTAGTACTACTCTCGCCCAAGCACACTTAACTTCAGAGTTCTGATGGGATATGGTGCATTAGTGCTGGTATTATTGCACCCGTCACGTTGAGGTCGTAAAGCCCTTATGTATCATCATTTTCGCCGGTTACGACGAACGATCCAGGATGAAGAAACAACGCAAAAAGAAAAAAAGTGGCCAGAAATTGATAAAAACGTTCGATTTTGGGCTCCGAAAATAGGCGCAGCCGAGGCGGCTTGTAGCCCTCATCGTAGAGCTCTCAGAGAGCTTTCCAACGTTATGATATGCGCCGCAAAACTCTTTACAGATCAACCATTATGGGCACCGGAGCGATGGAGACCTGGTCATAGGTCTTGCCCCCTAGGTCTGCGGGCCCAGCCTCTACGCGAAGCGCAGTTGCCATGCCTAAGATGCCATGGGACTTCATAATACAAATGTGACGGATAAATAATCTTGGCAAGCTTGAACCGAGCAAAAAAACTAAATGAAAAAGGGGGGTGCAACACGAGGACTTCCAAGGGGGTCACCCATCCAGTACTATTCTCGCCCATGAACGCTTTACTTTAGAGTTCTGATGGGATCTGGGGTATTAGTGCTGGTATGATCGCACCCGTCATGTTGAGGTCACAATGCCCTTATGTATCATCCTTTTCGCCGGTCACTCCGAACGATCCAGGACAAAGAAACAGCGCAGAAAGAAGAAAAATGGCCCAAAATTGATGAAAACGTTCGATTTTGGGCTCCAAAAATAGGCACAACCTAGCCGGATTGCTACCCTTGTCGTAGAGCTCTAAGATAGCTTTCCAACGGTATGTTGTGCGCCGCATAACTCCTTACAGATCAAAAGTTATGGGCACCGTAGTGATAGAGACCTAGTCACAGACCCCATGGCCTCGGTTTGCTGGCCTAGTCTCTACGCGAAGCGTAGTTTTCTTGCCCAAGATGCCGTGGGACTCCATAATAGAAATGTGATGGATAAAGAATTTTCGCAAGCCTAAATGGGGCAAAAAAACAAAATGAAAAAGGGGGGTGCAACACTAGGAATTCCTAGGGGGTCACCTATCCGAGTACTACTCTCGCCCAAGCACCCTTAACTTCGGAGTTCTATTGGGATCTGATACATTAGTGCTGGTATGATCACACCCGTCATGTTGAGGTCGCAAAGCCCTTATGTGCCGTCCTTTTCGCTGGTCACGACGAACGATCTGCGATGAAGAAACAATGCAGATAGAAGAAAAGTGGCCCAAAATTGATGAAAAACGTTCAAATTTGGGCTCCAAAAATAGGTGCAACTGAGCAGGCTTGCTACCCCCATCATAGTGCTCTCAAAGAGCTTTCAAACGGTATGTTGTGCACTGCATAACTCCATACGGATCAAAATTTATGGGCATCGGAGCGATGGAAACCTGTTCATAGGCCCCGTGCACTCGGTTTGCTGGCCCAGCCTCTACGCGAAGCGCAGTTGTCATGCCCAAAATGCCGGGGGACTCCATAATAGAAATGTGATGGATAAAGAATCTTGGCAACCCTAAACGGGGCAAAAAAAAAAAACGAAAAATGGGGGTGCAACACGAGGACTTCCTAGGGGGTCACCTATCCTACTGCTACTCTCGGCCAAGCACGCTTAACTTCGGAGTTCTAATGGGATCTGGTGTATTAGTGCTGGTATTATCGCACGCGTCATGTTGAGGTCGCAAAGCCCATATGTGTCAATCGCCGGTCACTTCGAACGATCCGGGACAAAGAAACATCGTAGAAAGAAGAAAAGTGGCCTGAAAAAGATGAAAATGTATGATTTTGGGCTCCAAAATCAGGCGCAGCCTAGCCGGATTGCTGCCCTTGTCGTAGAGCTCTAAGATAGCTTTCCAACTGTTTGCTGTGCGCCGTATAACTCCTTACGGATCAAAAGTTATGGGCATCGTAGCGATGGAGACCTAGTCACAGGCCCCACGCCCCCGGTTTACTGGCCCAGTCTCTACGCGAAGCGCAGTTGTCTTGCCCAAGATGCTGTGGGAATCCATAATAGAAATGTGATGGATAAAGAATCTTGGCAAGCCTGAACGGGGCAAAAAAAGAAAATGAAAAAAGGAGGTACAACACTAGGACTTCCCAGGGGGTCACCTATCCCAGTACTACTATCGCCCAAGTACCCTTAACTTCGGAGTTCTGATTGGATCTGGTGCATTAGTGCTGGTATGATCGCACCCGTCATGTTGAGGTTGCAAAACCCTTATGTGTCGTCCTTTTCCCTGGTCACGGTGAACGATCCGGGACAAAGAAAAGGTGTAGAAAAAAGAAAAGTGGCCCAAAACTGATGAAAAACGTTCGATTTTGGGCTCCAAAAATAGGCGCAGCTGAGCAGGCTTTCTGCCCCCGTCGTAGTGCTCTCAAAGAGCTTCCAACGGTATGTTGTGCACTGCATAACTTCTTACAAATAAAATGTTATGGGCACCGGAATGATGGAGACCTGGTCACAGGCCCCGCGCACTCGGTTTGCGGGCCCAGCCACTACACGAAGTGCAATTGTCTTGCCCAAGATGCCGTGGGACTCTATAATAGAAATGTGATGGATAAAGAGTCTTGGCAAGCCTGAACGGGGCAAAAAAACAAAACGAAAATGGGGGGTGCATCACAAGGACTTCCCAGGGGGTCACGCATCCTAGGACTACTCTTGCCCATGCACGCTTAACTTCATAGTTCTGATGGGATATGGTGTATTAGTACTGGTATGATCGCACCAGTCATGTTGAAGTCGCAAAGCCCTTATGTGTCATCCTTTTAGCCGGTCACGACAAACGATACTGGACCAAGAAACAATTCAAAAAGAAGAAAAGTGGACCGAAATTGATGAAAAAGTTCGATTTTGGGCTACAAAAGCAGGCGTAGCCTAGCATGCTAGATGCCCCGGTCATAGAGCTCTCAGAGAGCTTTCCAACGGTATGCTGTGCGTCGCATAACTCCATTTGAATCTAAAGTTATGGGCACCGGAGCGATGGAGACCAGGTCACAGGCACCACGCCCTTGGTTTATGGGCCCAACCTCTACGCGAAGTACAGTTATCTTGCCCATGATACTGTGGGATGCCATAATAGAAATGTGACGGATAATGTGGGTGCAACACGTGGACTTCCTAGTGGGTAACCCATCCTAGTACTACTCTCGCCTATGCACGGTTAACTTCGGAGTTCTAATGGGATATGGTATGATCACACCCATCATGTTGTGGTCGCAAAGCCCTTATTTGTCGTCCATTTCGTAAGTCACGACGAACGATTCGGGACGAAGAAACAGTGCAAAAATAAGAAAAGTAGACCAAAACTGATGAAATCATTTGATTTTGGACTCCAAAAGTAGGCGTTGCCCAGCAGGCTAGATGCCCTCGTCGTAGAGCTCTCAGAGAGCTTTCCAACGGTATGCTGTGCGCCGCATAACTCCTTACGGATCAAAACTTATGGGCACCGGAGCAATGGAGAATTGGTCACAGGCCCCACGCCCTCGATTTGCGAGCCCAGCCTCTACACGAAGCGCAATTGTCTTGCCTAAGATGCCGTGGGACTCCATAATAGAAATGTGAAGGATAAAGAATGTTGCCAAGCCTGAACGGAGCAAAAAAACAAAACGAAAAAGGGGGTGCAACACGAGGAATTCCCAAGGGGTCACCCATCCTATTACTACTCTCGTCCAAGCATGCTTAACTTCGAAGTTCTGATAGGATTCGGTGTATTTGTACGGGTATGATCGCGCCCGTGATGTTGAGGTCGCAAAGCCCTTATGTGTCGTCCTTTTCAAAGGTAATGATGAAGGATCCGAGACGAAGAAACAGCGCAGAAAGAAGAAAAGTTTCCCAAAACTGTTAAAAACATTCAATTTTGGGCACTGAAAATAGACGCAGCCTGGTAGGTTTGCTACCCCCGTCGTAGAGCTCTCTTAGAGCTTTCCAATGGTATGTTGTGCACCGCATAACACTATACGGATCAAAATTTATGGACACCGGAGCGATGGCCCAGCGTTTACGCGAAGCGCAGTTGTCTTGCCCAAGATGCCGTGGGACTCCATAATAGAAATGTGACAAATAAAGAATCTTGGCAAGTCTGAACGGGGCAAAAAAACAAAACGAAAAAGGGGGGTGCAACACGAGGACTTCCCAAGGGGTTACCTATCCTAGTACTACTCTCGCCCAAGCACACTCAACTTCGGAGTTTTGATGGGATCTAGTGCATTAGTATTGGTATGATCGTACCCGTCTTGTTGAGGTCGCAAAGCCCTTATGTGTCGTCCTTTTTGCTGGTCACAACGAACGATACAGGATGAAAAAATAGCGTAGAAGGAAGAAAAGTGGCCAAAAACTGATGCAAAATGTTCGATTTCGGGCTCTGAAAACAGGCGCAGTTTAGCTGGCTAGCTACCCGAATCGTAGCGCTCTCAAAGAGCTTTCCAACGGTATGTTGTGCACCGCATAACTCCTTACGGATCAAAATTTATGGGCACCGAAGCGATGGAGACTTGGTGACAGGCCTCGCGCCCTCGGTTTGCTGGCCCAGCATTTACGCGAAGTGCAGTTGTCTTGCCCAAGATGCCATGGGACTCCATAATAGAAATGTAACGGATAAAGAATCTTGGCAAGCCTGAACGGGGCAAAAAAAAAAAACGAAAAAGAGGGTGCAACACGAGGACTTCCCAGGCGGTCACCCATCCTACTACTACTCTCGCCCAAGCACGCTTAACTTCGGTGTTCTGATGGGATCTGGTGCATTAGTGCTGGTATAATCGCACCCGTCATGTTGAGGTCGCAAAGCCCTTATGTGTCGTCCTTTTTTACGGTCAAGACGAACGATCTGGGGCGAATAAACAGTGCAGAAAGAAGAAAAGTGGCACAAAATAGATGAAACATGTTCGATTTTGGGCTCCAAAACTAGGCGCAGCCGAGCATCCTTGCTATCCCCATTGTAGAGCTCTCAGAGAACTTTCTAACGGTATGTTGTGCGCCACATAACTCCTTACGGATCAAAAGTTATGGGCACGGGCGATGGAGACCTGGTCACAGGCCCCGCGCCCTTGGTTTGCGGGCACAGCCTCTACGCAAAGCGCAGTTGTCTTGCGCAAGATGCTGTGGGACTCCATAATAGAAATGTGACGGATAAAGAATCTTGGCAAGCCTGAATAGGGCAAAAAAACAAAATGAAAAAGGGGGTGCAACACAAGGACTTCCTAGATGGTAACCCATCCTAGTACTACTCTCGCCCAAGCACGCATAACATCGGAGTTCTGATGGGATCCGGTGCATTAGTGCTGGTATGATCGCACCTGTCATGTTGAGGTCGCAAAGCCCTTATGTGTCGTCCTTTTCGCCGGTCACGACGAATGATTCGGGATGAAGAAACAGCGCAGAAAGAAGAAAAGTGGCCCAAAAC
Organism: Ehretia macrophylla; assembly: GCA_037974665.1. Taxonomy (NCBI): domain Eukaryota; kingdom Viridiplantae; phylum Streptophyta; class Magnoliopsida; order Boraginales; family Ehretiaceae; genus Ehretia; species Ehretia macrophylla. Next base: position 26,184,109 of record CM075780.1, read on the forward strand.
TGATGAAAAATGTTCAATTTTGGGCTCCAAAAATAGCTACAGCTGAGCAGACTTGCTGCCCCCATCGTAGAGCTCTCAGAGAGCTTTGCAACTGTACACTGTGCACCACATAACTCCTTACGGATCAAAAGTTATTGGCACTGGAGCAATGGAGACCTAGTCACCGGCCCCGCGCCCTCGGTTTGCGGGCACAGCCTCTACGCAAAGCGCAGTTGTCTTGCGTAAGATGCCGGGGGACTCCAAAATAGAAATGTGACGGATAAAGAATCTTGGCAAGTCTGAACGGGGCAAAAAAACAAAATGAAAAAAGGGGTGCAACACGAGGACTTCCTAGGGGGTAACCCATCCTAGTACTACTCTCGCCCAAGCACACTTAACTTCGGAGTTCTGATGGGATATGGTGTATTAGTACTTGTATGATCACACCCGTCATGTTGAGGTCGCAAAGCCCTTATGTGTCGTCCTTTTCGCCCGTCACGACAAACGATCCGGGATGAAGAAACAGCTTTGAAAGAAGAAAATTGGCCCAAAAATGATGAAAAACGTTCGATTTTGGGCTCCGAAAGTAGCTGAAGGTGTGAGGCCCGACCTCGATTTGTGTGCGATACCTCATTTTGTGTGCCCTAACCTAGATTTGCGTGCCTTGACCTAGGTTTAAGAATTGTGTTTCGTTTTGTGTGCCTTGCATTGAATTACGTGCATTCATTTAGGGTTGCGTGCATTTACTTGGGAAACGTGCATTCGTCTCTTAGTTCGTGCCCTACCTCGTAGTGCGTGCCCTAAACCTAGGAAAGCGTACGCGCACGCTAATCAAGAAAGCATCTTACACGAAGCACTAGATCATTAATTAATCCTACAAACTCCACTAACTAATATTAAAATGCTAAGTCAATGCACTAGAAGACGAAATTGCAACAAAAGCTAGACATTCTTATTCTTTATTCTTTATTCTTTTGCTTATTCCAAGCACTCAATTAAATAATGCTCAAACAAGACAAAAAATTCAGATTTGAACACAAGCTTGGCTGACCACATGGAGCCTTTGTGCATGCATTTCAATTTCAAAATCTATACCTAGACATTCTATGACATGTTATGACACAAAAAAAAAGGCTCAAAAACCCTACCCAATACACCCATTCTTGACATATGCAAGTGCCCATGCTAGGTGATTCAAAATTATGCTCCTTGAAGACACAAATTCTGAAATTCCAAAGCCCATAGCCGACACATGCATCAAAGTCCCTCAAAGCTTTCATTTTTCTCTCATTTTCTCTCACTCTCTCATTTCTTCTCTCTCTCTCTCTCGGCTTTAGCTGAAATTCTACTCTCCATAGCTTGAGTTCATCATCCTAAGGTTCATCAAGTCATGCAAGCTACTAGGAAGCTCGACCAAGCAAGCTAGAATGCAAAAGTCGCACATGCAAGCTCATAGCACATTCATTTCGGCTTAGGTAAGTTTGTTAGCTTCCATTTCATTTTCTTTTTGTTCTAGCCACTTAGACATACTAAGAACATGGTTACTAAGTTAGGAATTAGAGAAATCTCAAGTTGTCTCTCGGCTAAGCAAGGAAAAAGGTCGACATTGTGCTTCATCAAGAGTTTATGCATCTTCTTTGTTGTCTTGCTAAGGTGAGGGCTAAAACTCCTTGAGAAGCTTTCAAAAACTACATGCATGCCTTTAAATGTCTATTTCTACCTCTGTACTTGTGATATATGTGTGTACATGAGCTTTGGTAAACATGCATGGCAAGATATTTGGCTAAAATGTGAAGATAGGTGAAATCGCGTATTTGGCAGCTTTCTGTTCTGTTGGAACGAAGTGATTTTGACCAGGTAAATGATGTTGAAAATGCGTGAAAATTGGTAGGTGACTATTTTTGCCAGTTCTGTACATTTTTTGCAGAACTAGGCCAAAGCTAATTTTGACTCTAAGGTCCCCAAAATGGAAAAATATTGAAAGGTGTCCAAATCTGGAAAATCTGGGAAAATAAAGCAAGTTTTGGCAGATTCACTGCCCTTGTAGAATGAACCGGTTTTTACTTAGTAAATGATATCCAAAATGCATGAAATTTGGTATTCGGCTATATTTTTTAGTTCTGGACATTTTTGTCAGAAATAGACTAAGGCTAAATTTGACCCTAAGGTCCTCAAAAACGACAATTATTGAAATGTGTGCAAATCTGGACAGTTTTGTGTAGTCTCACGGTTTTGGCTATAACTCTTGAACCCGAACTCCAAATGATGCGAGGTTTGTTTCTGAATTTAGTTCACTCCTTGAGATTTAATTCGAAATTTTGTTCACTGTAATTGGAGATTGTTTTCTTGTCTCAATGATTGTGAGAAAGCAGACCAATGCAGTGAGGTTTTCATCTAGTGATATGCTTTGAAAATTATTGTAACTTCTCTTATTGTATCAAATGCTTGGGATTGTGGCACTTGGATGTTATGTGGACTGTTTTGAATGCTTGAGGGTGTTTTAATTAATCGATGTATGGCTTGAGTTTAATTACGGGACAACTTGGGGCTTAATCGCACGGGTGAGCATGAATTGAAACCCTAATGACTAGGTAAACTCGCTAAGTGTTGATCCTATGGATATCGTGTCTAACTATGTGATTAGTAGGCTGCCCGTAGTTGTCCTTGTATCCCTAAATGTGATTCCGATGATTACATGTTGACAAGTAGGCCTTTCTTGCACACGGTCCCACGTAGACATCGTTGCATGTTGTACAATTTTATTATTTGATTACGTGAACTTCGAAATAAGTTATATGACTTGATTTACATGCGTTACATGGCTGCCCGTTTGATATTCATATAACTCCATGTGCTTTACAAGTAAAATTAACTGTCATATCATGCCTCGCGTGTTTACTTGTCAATGTGCAATCTTATGACTGCTCAGAGGCAACCTACTTTGTTGTCCTCCAAATGTGATACATTAAATGTCATAAATGTGCATTGTATACAAGGTTGCAACCTTTCATTATGGCGTGGTAGCGTTCACACACACTGGGCGGCATCGGGCTTGCCGATGTAACCGTGACTACCATTGTCCAATTTCCTCTCTTGCTTGGGGGCTAGACTTCCTCGGAGAGTTGGGTTGTAGGATTTCGGGGTACATCCAGAGTACACCCATTTGGCGTGATAAGGGGATGATTTGAAGTCGGCCGCAACAACCGATACTGAAAATGAATTGAGAGTAAAAGCTCACCGTATCCTTTTCACTATGTGTATAAGTACTCTCGCTTGGTTCCTAGAGGACCTCGGGGAGGAAAGATGGGTAATTGTGTTCTTTTACTTTTACATTACATTATGCACTTACTTGTGATATATGTCATGCTTGCAAAAGGGTTTTCATAATTGAACCGGAAAAAGAGTTTCAAAACTTATTTCTCGCTCCCCCTCGCTGAGTTCATAAGGACTCACCATCTTTTATCATCTCAGGTGAAGAAGACCAGGAACAGGTACCTGAGGACAACGTGCCTATTGATGATTCCTTGGAATGATTACCTGCCTTACGTGCCTTACTTGACTATGGTCATTTTGTGAACGATACGTTGCTTGAAGACTATTTCTTATGTTACTTGTTGTTGTATTGTAAATGACCCCCGTTGTAATTTGGGGTCTAATTTTGGCTTGTACTGATCATAACTAGATAGACACTACTATGGTCGTTTTTGCTATCGCTACTGGTTAGTATCTATTGCAGGCTTAAGAAGTATCAGGTAAAGGATTAAGTAAAATGAATCTATCCAATCTTAAGTAGGTACTCATTGTTAAGCTAAGATCAACAAGTACTTTTGTAACAAGGATTAACAAACAAACGAGACATAGTTATCATGCTAGGCTGTTAATCAAACGAGACTTCAAGACAACTAGTAGGCGTTTCAATTGATGATAATTAGTAATCTTAGTTGGAAATGAATTTGAGATTGAAAGTTTTGAGGCCTTTAAAAAATTAGGTCAAACTAAGGAGCCCAATTACAGCCGTTATGCTGCCGATTTTCAGGAGAATTTGTGGAGTTTAGGCTAAAACATTAAGTGTTAAACTTTCATGAACGATTAAGTACGTGATATGACTTGAATGTTTAGATCACACCCTAGTCTAACCTTTATAGGTCGGGTTGGGGCGTGACACTTTATATTTAATGGTATCAGAGCTTAGATTGCTTAAGTCGGGTTTAACTCTTGGACCATGGGTAGAAGCCCTAAGGTTATTAGGATGGCTTGTTCATGTGTGATAATGTTAATTGTGCCTTCTATGTTCTATGTGCTTATGTGATTAACATGTCTTAACTGTTTCGAAAGTTGTGTGTTTATGTGAAATTATATGTTGCACATCTTATGCGTTAAATTCTTGTTTGTCGTATTTCAATAAATTGTGCATCGTAATCTGTGCCTATAGATGGTTGGCCCTAGTACCCGCATTACTAATAGGAGCGGTGAGCCCCAAGAGACCGAAGATGCTCATCAAACTAATCCCGGCATGGCTATGTTTAATATGATGGCGAATGCCATGGATTGCGTGTCACGAGTGATAGAATGTCAAGAGGCACGTGAAGCAAACAACAACAACAGGAATGATGGTAACCATGGGAGACATAGCAGAATGCGGGAGTTCCTTGACTTTCGCCTGTCTAAATTCCACGAGAAAGCTGATGATGAAAAGGCAGAGGCTTGGCTGTCTGAGATCGAGAGGATTTTCAGACCACTGGACTATACTAATGAAGAAAAGGGGGAGTTCGCTATGTTTCTGTTGCACGGGGATGCTGAGCATTGGTGGCACACTGTGGAGGCACTTTGGGAAACTGATCATACACCTCTCTTATGGGGTAATTTCGTTAAGGCTTTCATGGAAAAATACGTACCTGCAGTTTCTAGGCAGAGGCGGATTGAGGAATTCATGCACTTGAACCAGGGTAGCATGACGGTGGCCCATTACGAGGCTCGTTTTGATCGACTGTCCCGCTATGCTCAATATATGGTCAGTACCCTTGAGGCGAAGATGTGGAAATTTACGAATGGGTTGAGGCCAGAAATTCAGGACCAGTTGGCTTCGCATGACTTCAATACCTATTCTGCTCTCCTTGCTGCTGCTTCCTGAGTTGAGAAGAGGAAACTTGATAGAGCTAGTTCAAGCCAGCCGAACAAGAAACCATATCAGCCTCTAGGTCAACAGAGGAAATTCCAGAGTCAGAGTCGTAGTCAGGGCCAAAGCCAGAACAGACCAGTTAATAACTGTGGCCCGACTAAAGCACCATCAGCCTCTTCCACTCGCGGATCCACAGGTAGTTCACCTGCTACTCAGTCTATCAACTGTTCTTACTGTGACAGAAATGGGCATACCGAAGCCCAGTGCTGGAAGAAGTCAGGACGACGTGTGCGGTGTGGCAGTGATCAGCATCAGATCAAGGATTGCTCTAAATGGCAAGGAGGACAAAATCAGGTTAAACCAGCTAGTAGAGGCAAGACTCCAGTTCCTAGAGTTCAGGCTCGAGCTTATGCTATTGAGTGCGAGGAGCTTCCAGAGGAGACCGCTGTTGTTGAAGGTACATTCTTGATACTGAATCAACCTGTTAGGGTGTTAATTGATCCAAGTACTACTCAGTCATTTATTACTCCCTTATGTGTGCAACGTGTGAAGCTACGAGTTGTATGTTTGCCTTATGAAGTAGAAGTTGGTACTCTGATGGGTTCTAAACTTGTTACTAGCTCAGCTTATAAAGCATGTAAAATCCAAATTAAAGATAGGGAATTCTCAGCCAATCATATTGTATTACCTTTTCGAGACTATGAAGTCATTTTAGGTATGGACTAGTTGGCAAAGCATCATGCCCAACTAGATTGCCGGACGAAGATTGTAACGTTCCAAATACCTGGTCAACCAATATTGGAGGTCATGGGTCGAAGAGACTTCACCGGGAGTTCCATCATTTCATCTACGAAAGCAGTGAAGTCCTTGAGAAAATGATGTAGTGGATACTTAGCTTACCTCATCAACAAGTCATCGGAAAAAGCTAAGTTGGAGGAGATGCCAGTGATTAAAGATTATGCAGATGTGTTTCCAGAAGAATTGCCCGGTTTACCCCCAAATCGGGAGATCGAGTTCATTATAGAATTACTACCTGGCACCTAGCCGATATCTAAAGCTCACTATCGTATGGCACCATCCAAGCTACAAGAACTGAAGGACCAATTGCAAGGATTGTTGAAGAAGGGATTCGTTCAACCAAGTTCTTCACCGTGGGGTGCACCAGTCCTATTTGTAAAGAAGAAAGACGGAACGTTGAGGCTATGCATCGATTACTGAGGTTTGAACCAAGTGACCGTCAAGAATAAATACCCACTTCCACTGATCGACGAGTTGTTTGATCAACTTCAAGGGGCTAAAGTGTATTCGAAGCTCGACTTGAGGCAAGGGTACTATCAGTTGCGGATCAAAAAGGAGGATGTGCCTAAAACGACTTTCAAGATGAGATATGGGCATTATGAATATGTGGTGATGCCATTTGGACTAACTAATGCCCCTGCAGCTTTTATGGATTTGATGCACAGGGTGTTTCAGCCCTACTTGGACCAATTTGTGGTGATCTTCATTGATGATATTTTGGTATACTCGAAATCTGAGGCTGAGCATGAACAACATCTGCGATTGGTACTGCAGAAACTTCGAGAGAATCAATTGTATGCAAAGTTTAGCTAATACTAATTTTGGTTGCAGTAAATTGCATTTCTGGGGCACATCATATCCCAAGAGGGAATAGCAGTGGATCCAGCAAAGATAGAAGCGGTGATGTCTTGGAAGAAGCCGGAAAATGTTACGGAGGTTCGGAGTTTTCTTGGTCTAGCCTGCTATTATCGGAGGTTCGTGAATGATTTCTCAAAGATTACAAGACTGCTTACAAAGCTCACTCAGAAGAAAACAAAGTTCATGTGGGATGACAAGTATGAGAACAGTTTCCAAGAATTGAAGAGAAGATTAACTACCGCACCCGTTCTTGCATTGCTTGAAGGGAGTCAAGGTTTTGTAATCTATAGCGATGCTTCGAAGGAAGGACTGGGTTGTGTGTTGATGCAAAATGGTAGAGTGATTGCGTATGCTTCTAGGAAACCGAAGCCGTATGAATTGAATTACCCGACGCATGATTTGGAGTTAGCAGCTATTGTGTTTGCACGCAAGAAATGGAGGCACTATCTGTGGGGTAACAAGTTCGAGGTGTTTACTGATCACAAGAGCTTGAAATACTTGTTCTCACAAAAAGAGTTGAACATGAGGCAAAGGCAGTGGATGAAGCTTTTGGATGACTATAACTGCACGATCAATTATGTGCTTGGTAAAGCAAATGTAGTTGTAGATGCCTTAAGTCGGAAAGCCCTTATGTGTCGTCCTTTTCACCAGTCACGACGAATGATCCGAGATTAAGAAAGAGCGCACAAAGAAGAAAAATGGCCCAAAACTAATGAAAACGTTCAATTTTGGGCTCCAAAAACTAGCACTGCTGAGCAAGCTTGCTGCCCCCATCGTAGAACTCTCAGAAAGCTTTCCAACGGTATGTTGTGCGCCGCATAACGCCTTACGGATCAAAAGTTATGGGCACCGGAGCGATAGAGACCTGATCACAGGCCCAATGCCCTCGATCTACGGGCCCAGCCTCTATGCGAATCGCAGTTGTCTTGCCCAAGATGCATTGGGACTCGATAATAGAAATGTAACGGATAAAGAATCTTGGCAAGCCTGAACGGGGCAAAAAAACAATACTAAAAAGGGGGGGTACAATACGAGGACTTCCCAGGGGGTAACCCATCTTAGTACTACTCTCGCCCAAGCACGCTTAACTTCAGAGTACTGATGGGATCTAGTGCCTTAGCACTGGTATGATCGTACCCATCATGTTGAGATCGCAATGCCCTTATGTGTCGTCATTTTCGCCTGTCACGACGAACGATCCGGGAAGAATAAACAGCACAAAAAGAAGAAAGGTGGCACAAAACTGATGAAAACGTTCAATTTTGGGCAAGAAAATCGGTGCAGTAGAGCAGGCTTGCAGCCCCCATCGTAGAGCTCTCTGAGAGCATTCTAACGGTATGCTGTACGCCGCAAAACTCTTTACAAATCAAAAGTTATGGCACCGGAAAGATGGAGACCTGGTCATAGGCCCCGCGCCCTCGGTTTGCGGGCCCAGCATCTACGCGAAGCGCAGTTGTCTTGCCTAAGATGCCGTGAGACTCCATAATAGAAATGTGGTGGATAAAGAATCTTGGCAAGCCTGAACGGGGCGAAAAAACAAAACGAAAAAGGGGGGTGCAACACAAGGACTTCCCAGGGGGTCACCCGTCCTATGCTACTCTCGCCCAAGCACGCTTAACTTCGGAGTTCTGATGGGATGAGGTGTATTAGTGTAGGTAGATCACAATAGTCATGTTGAGGTCGCAAAGCCCTTATGTGTCGTCCTTTTCGCCAGTCACGACGAACGATTTGGGATATGAAGAAACAACACAAAAAGAAGAAAAGTGGCCCAAAATTGATGAAAACGTTCAATTTTGGGCTCCAAAAATAGGTGCATCCGAGCAGGCTTGTACCCCCCATCGTAGAGCTCTCAAAGAGCTTTCAAACGGTATGTTGTGCGCTGCATAACTCCTTACGGATCAAAAGTTACGGGTACCGGAGCGAGGGAGACCTGGTCACAGGCCCCGCGCCCTGGATCTGCGGGCCCAGCCTCTACGCGAAGCGCAGTTGTCTTACCCAAGATGTCATGGACTCGATAATAGAAATGTGACGGATAAAGAATCTTGGCAAACCTGAACGGGGCAAAAAAACAAAACGAAAAAGGGGGGTGCAACACGAGGACTTCTCACGGGGTTACCCATCCTAGTAATACTCTCACCCAAGCATGCTTGACTTCGGAGTTCTGATGGGATCCGGTGCATTAGTGTTGGTATGATCGTACCCGTCATGTTGAGGTTGCAATGCCCTTATGTGTCGTCCTTTTCGCCGGTCACAACGAACGATCTGGGATGAAGAAACATCGCAAAGGGAAGAAAAGTCACCCGAAACTTATGACAACGTTCGATTTTGGGTTCCGAAAGCAGGGGTAGCAGAGCAGGCTTGCATCCCCCGTCGTAGAGATCTTAGAGAGCTTTACAATGGTATGCTGTGCGCCGTATAACTCCTTACGGATCAAAAGTTATGGGCACCAGAGTGAAGGAGACCTGGTCACAAACCCCACGCCCTCGATTTGTTGGCCCAGCCTCTACGCGAAGTGCAATTGTCTTGCCCAAGATGCCGTGGGACTCCATAATGGAAATGTGACGGATAAAGAATCTTGTCAAGCCTGAACGGGGCAAAAAAACAAAATGAAAAAGGGGGTGCAACACGAAGACTTCCCAAGGGCTCACCCATCCTAGTACTACTCTCGCCCAAGCACGCTTAACTTCGGAGCTCTGATAGGATCCGGTGCAATAGCGCTGGTATGATCGCACCCGTCATGTTAAGGTCGTAAATCCCTTACGTGTCATCCTTTTCGCCGGTCACGACGAACGATTCGGGATGAAGAAACAGCGCAGAAAGAAGAAACGTTTCCCAAAACTATTGAAAAACGTTTGGCTTTGGGCTTCGAAAATAGGCGTAGCTGAGTAGGTTTGTTACTCCCATCGTAGAGCTCTCTGAGAGCTTTCCAACGGTATGCTGTGCGCCGCATAACTCCTTACGAATCAAAATTTATAGGCACTGATGCGACGCAGACCTGGTCATAGGCCCCGCGCCCTTGGTTTGCGGGCCCAACCTCTACGCAAAATGCAGTTGTCTTGCCCAAGATGCTATGGGACTCCATAATAGAAATGTGATAGATAAAGAATCTTTGCAATCCTGAACGGGGCAAAAAAAAATTGAAAAAGGGGGTGCAACTCGAGGGCTTCCTAGGGGGTCACCCATCCAAGTACTACTTTCTCCCAAGCACGCTTAACATCGGAGTTCTGATGGGATCCAGTGCATTAGTGATGGTATGATCACACCCGTCACGTTAGGGTCGCAAAGCCCATATGTGTCGTCCTTTTCGCCAGTCACGACGAACGATACGGGACAAAGAAACAACCCACAAAGAAGAAAAGTGTTTCGAAACTGATGAAAAATGTTTGATTTTGGGCTCCAATAATAGGAACAGCCCTGCAGGCTTGCTGCCCCAATCGTAGAGCTCTTAGAGAACTTTCCAACGGTATGTTATGTTCTGCATAACACCTTATGAATCAAAAGTTATGTGCACCGGAGCGATGGAGACCTAGTCACAGGCCCCGCATCCTCGGTTTACGGGCCCAGCCTCTACACGAAGTACAGTTGTCTTGCCCAAGATGCCATGGGACTCCATAATAGAAATGTGACAGATAAAGAATCTTGGCAAGCTTGAACGGGGCGAAAAAACAAAGCGAAAAAGGGGCGTGCAACACGAGGACTTCCTAGGGTGTCACCTGTTCTAGTACTACTCTCGCCCAAGTACGCTTAACTTCAGAGTTCTGATGGGATCTGGTACATTAGTGCTGGTATGATCACACCCGTCATGTTGAGGTTGCAGAGCCCTTATGTGTCGTCCTTTTCGCCGGTCACAATGAATGATCCGGGACAAAGGAACAGCACAAAGAGAAGAAAAGTCGCCCGAAACTGATAAAAATGTTCAATTTTGGGAACCGAAAACAGGCGAGCCAAGCAGGCTTACATCCCCCATCGTAGAGCTCTCAAAGAGCTTTCCAACGGTATGTTGTGCACCGCATAACTTCTTACGGATCAAAAATTATGGGCACCAGAGCGAAGGTGACCTGGTCACAAACCCCGCGCCCTCGATTTGTAGGCCCAGCCTCTACGTAAAGCGTAGTTGTCTTGCCCAAGAGGCTGTGGGACACCATAATAGAAATGTGACGGATAAAGAATCTTGGCAAGCCTGAACGGGGCAAAAAAACAAAACAAAAAAGGGGTTGCAACACGAGGACTTCCCAAGGGGTCACCCATCCTAGTATTACTCTCGCCCAAGCACGCTTAACTTCGGAGTTCAAATGTGATTCGGTGCATTAGTGCGGGTATGATCACACCCGTCATGTTGAGGTCACAAAGCCCTTATGTGTCGTCCTTTTCACCTGTCACGACGAACGATCCGAGACAAAGAAACAACCCACAAAGAAGAAAAGTACCCTGAAACTGATGAAAAACGTTCGATTTTGGGCTTCGAAAATAGGAATAGCCCTGCAGGCTTGCTGCCCTCGTCGTAGAGCTCTCAGAAAGCTTTCCAACAGTATGGGCACCGGAGCGATAGAGACCTGGTTACAGGCCCCGCGCCCTGGATCCGATGCAATAGTGCCTGTATGATTGTACTTATCAAGTTGAGATCGCAAAGCCCTTTTGTGTCGTCCTTTTCGCCGGTCACGACGAACGATCGGGACGACGAAACAGCGCAGAAAGAAGAAAAGTTTATCGAAAATGTTGAAAAACGTTCGACTTTGGGCTGTAAAAATAGTCCAGGCCGAGTAGGTTTGCTACCCCCGTCGTAGAGCTCTTTGAGAGCTTTCCAGCGGTATGCTGTGCGCAGCATAACTCCTTACGGATCAAAAGTTATGGGCACCAGAGCGATGGAAACTAGGTCACAGGCCCCGCGCCCTGGATCTGCGGTCCCAGCCTCTACGCGAAGCGTAGTTGTCTTACCCAAGATAGCATGGGACTCGATAATAGAAATGTGACTTAAAAAGGGGGGCGCAACAAGAAGACTTCTCAGGGGCTCACCTATCCTAGTACTACTCTCGCCTAAGCACGCTTAACTTCGGAGTTCCCATAGGATCCGGTGCAATAGCGCTGGTATGATCGTACCTGTCATGTTGAGGTCGCAAAGCCCTTATGTGTCATCCTTTTCGCCGGTCACGATGAACGATCCAGTGCAAAGAAACAGTGTAGAAAGAAGAATAGTTTCCCAAAATTGTTGAAAAATGTCTGACTCTGGGCTCCAAAAATAGGCGCAGCTGTGTAGGTTTGCTACTCCTGTAGTAGTGCTCTCTGACAGCTTTTCAACGGAATGTTGTGCACCGCATAACTCCTTAAGGATCAAAGTTTATGGGTACCGGAGCGATGGAGACGTGGTCACAGGCCCCGTGCCCTCGGTTAGTGGGCCCGGCCTCTATGCGATGCATAATAGTCTTGCCCAAGATGCCGTGGGACTCCATAATAGAAATGTGACCGATAAAGAATCTTGGAAAGCTTGAACGGGGCAAAAAAACAAAACAAAAAAGGGGGTGCAACACGAGGGCTTCCTAGGGGGTCACCTATCCTAGTACTACTCTAGCCCAACCATGCTTAATTTCGGAGTTCTGATGCGATCTGATGCTTTAGTGGTGGTATGATCGCACCCGTCATGTTGAGGTCGCAAAGCCCATATGTGTCGCCCTTTTTGCTAGTCACGACAAACGATCCGGGACGAAGAAACAACCCATAAAGAAGAAAAGTATCCCAAAACTGATGAAAAATGTTCAATTTTGGGCTCTGAAAATAGGAGCAGCCCTGTAGACTTGCCACCCCCGTCGTAGAACTCACAGAGAGCTTTCCAACGGTATGCTGTGCACCGCATAACACCTTAAGGATCAAAAGTTATGGGCACCGTAGCGATTGAGACCTGGTCACAAGCCCCGCACCCTCGGTTTGCGGGCCTAGCCTCTACGCGAAGAGCAGTCGTTTTGCCCTAGATGCCGTGGGACTCCATAATAGAAATGTGACGGATAAAGAATCTTGGGAAGCCTGAACGGGGCAAAAAAACAAAACAAAGAAGGGGGGGGGGTGCAACACGAGGACATCCAAGGGGGTCACCCATCCTAGTACTACTCTAGCCCAAGCACGCTTAACTTCGGAGTTCTGATGGGATATGGTGTATTAGTGCAGGTACAATTGCACCCGTCATGTTGAGGTCACAAAGCCCTTATGTGTCGTCCTTTTCGCCGGTCACAACGAACGATTCGGGTCGAACAAACAGTGCAAAAAGAAGAAAAGCGGGCCGAAACTGATTAAAATGTTCAATTTTAGGCTCCAAAAATAGGTGCATCCAAGTAGGCTTATATCCCCCATCGTAGAGCTCTCAGAGAGCTTTCCAACGGCATGCTGTTCGTCGCATAACTCCTTGCGGAACAAAAGTTATGGGCACCGGAGCGATGGATACCTGGTCACAGGCCCCGCGCCCAGGATTTGCGGGCCCAGCCTTTTCGTGAAGGGCAATTGTCTTACCCAAGATGCCGTGGGACTCGATAATAGAAATGTGACGGATAAAGAATCTTGGCAAGCCTGAAAGGGGCAAAAAAACAAAACGAAAAAGGGGGGTGCAACACGAGGACTCTCGCCCAAGCACGCTTAACTTCGGAGTTCTGATGGGATCCGGTGCATTAGTGCTAGTATGATCTCACTGGTCATGTTGAGGTCGCAATGCCCTTTTGTGTTGTCCTTTTCGCTGGTCACAACGAACGATCTGGGACGAAGAAACAACGCAAACATAAGAAAAGTCACCTGAAACTGATAAAAAGTTCAATATTGGGAACCAAAAACAGGCGCAACCGAGCAGACTTCTATCCCCCATCATAGAGCTCTCAGAAAGCTTTTCAATGGTATGATGTGCGCCGCATAACTCCATACGGATCAAAAGTTATGGGCATCGAAGCAAAAGGGACCTGGTCACAGACCCCGCGGCCTCGATTTGCTGACCCACCCTCTACTTAAAGCGTAGTTGTCTTGCCAAAGATGCCGTGTGACTCCATAATAGAATTGTGAAGGATAAAGAATCTTGGCAAGCCTGAACGGGGCAAAAAAAAATGAAAAAGGCGAGGACTTCCTAGGGGCTCTCCCATCCTTGTACTACCCTCACCCAAGCACGCTTAACTTTGTAGTTCTGATAGGATCTGGTACAATAGTGTTGGCATGATCGCACCCATCATGTTGAGGTAGGAAAGCCCTTATGTGTCGTCCTTTTCACCAGTCATGACGAACGATCCAGGATGAAGAACAGCGTAGAAAGAAGAAAAGTTTCCCAAAAATGTTGAAAAATATTCGACTTTGGGCTCCGAAAATAGTCGCAGCCAAGTAGGTTTGCTACCCCCGTCGTAGAGCTCTCTAAGAGCTTTCTAACGGTATGATGTACGCCGCATAACTCCTTACGGATCAAAAGTTATGGGCACCGGAGGCATGAAGACTGGTCATAGGTCCCGCGCCCTTGATTTGCGGGCCCAGCCTCTTCACGAAGCGCAATTGTCTTGCCCAAGATACCGTGGGACTCCATAATAGAACTGTGATAGATAAATAATCTTGGCAAGCCTGAACGGGGCAAAAAAAAAATGAAAAAGGGGGGTACAACACGAGGACTTCCCAAAGGGTCACCCATCCTAGTACTACCCTCGCCCAAGCACGCTTCACTTCAGAGTTCTGATTTTGATTTGGTGTATTAGTGCTGGTATGATCGCACCCGTCATGTTGACGTCGCAATGCCCTTATGTGTCTTCCTTTCACCGGTCACAACGAACGATTCGGGACGAAGAAACAGCACAAAGAGAAGAAAAGTTGCCCAAAACTAATGAAAACGTTCGATTTTGGGCTCCAAAAGCAAGCGCAGCCAAGCAGGCTTGCATCCCCCATTGTGGAGCTCTCGGAGAGTTTTCCAACAGTTTGTGGTGCACGGCATAACTCCTTATGGATCAAACGTTATGGGCCTCGGAGCGATGATAACCTGGTCACAGGCCCCGCGCCCTCGTTTTGTGAGGCCAGCCTCTACTTGAAGCACAGTTGTCTTGCCAAGATGCTGTGGGACTCCATAATAGAAATGTGTCATTTTTTTTGCTAGTCACGACGAACGATCCGGGATGAAGAAACAACCCACAAAGAAGAAAAGTGCCCCAAAACTGATGAAAATCATTCGATTTTGAGCTCCGAAAATAGGCACAGCCCTTCAGGCTTGCTGCCCCTGTTGTAGAGCTCTCAGAGCGCTTTCCAACGGTATGTTGTGCGCCTCATAACACCTTACGGATCAAGAGTTAAGGGCACCAGAGCAATAGAGACCTGGTCAAAGGCCCCGTGCCCTCGGTTGTTGGGCCCAGCCTCTAAGCGAAGCGCTGTTGTCTTGCCCAAGATGCCGTGGGACTCCATAATAGAAATGTGATGGATAAAGAATCTTGCCAAGCCTGAACGGGGCAAAAAAACTAAATGAAAAAGAAGGGTGCAACACGAGGACTTCCTAGGGGGTCACCCATCTTAGTACTACTCTGGCCCAAGCACGCCTAACTTCGAAGTTCTAATGGGATCCGGTGCATTAGTGCTGGTATGATCGCACCCGTCATGTTGAAGTCGCAAAGCCCTTATGTTTCATCCTTTTCGCCGGTCACGACGAACGATTCGGGATGAAGAAACAACCCACAAAGAAGAAAAGTGCCCCAAAATAGATTAAAAACATTCGATTTTAGGCTCCGAAAATAGGCGCAGCCCTGCAGGCTTGCAACCCACATCGTAGAGCTCTCAGAGTTGCTGTGCGCTGCATAACATCCTACGAATCAAAAGTTATGGGCACCGGAGGGATGGAGACCTGGTCACAAGCCCCGCTCTCTCGGTTGGCGGGCCCAGCCTCTACGCGAAGTACAGTTGTCTTGCCCAAGATGCCGTGCGACTCCATAATTGAAATGTGACGGATAAAGAATCTTGGCAAGCCTGAACGGGGCAAAAAAACATAACGAAAAAGGGGGCTGCAAAATGAGGACTTCCCAAGGGGTCACCTATCCTAGTACTACTCTCGGCCAACCTCTATACGAAGTGCAGTTGTCTTACCCAAGATGCCGTGGGACTCGATAATAGAAATATGACGGATAAATATTCTTGGCAAACTAGAACGGAGCAGAAAAACAAAACAAAAAAGGGAGGCGGAATACGAGGATTTCGAAGGGGGTCACCCATCCTAGTACTACTCTCGCCCAAGCACGCTTAACTTCAGAGTTCTGATGGGATATGGTGTATTAGTGCAGGTTTGATCACACCTGTCATGTTGAGGTCAGAATGCCCTTATGTGTCATCCTTTTTGCCGGTCACAACGAACGATCCGGGGCGAAAAAACAGTGCAAAGAGAAGAAAAATTGCCCGAAATCGATGAAAACATTCAATTTTGGGCTCCGAAAATAGGAGCAGCTGGGCAGGCTTTCTTTTCCCATCATGGAGCTCTCAGAGAGCTTTCTAACGGAATGTTGTGCGCCACATAACTCCTTAAGGATCAAAAGTTATGGGCACCGGAGCGATGGAGACCTGGTCACAGGCCCCGCACCCTCGATTTGCAGGCCTAGCCTCTACACGAAGCACAATTGTATTGCCCAAGATGCCATGGGACTCCATAATAGAAATATGACGGATAAAGAATCTTGGCAAGCCTGAACGGGACAAAAAAATAAAATGAAAAAGGGGGGTGCAACACAAGGATTTCTCAGGGGGTCACCCATCCTAGTACTACTCTCGCCCAACCACGCTTAACTTTGGAGTTCTTATGGGATATGGTGTATTAGTGCAGGTATGATCGCACCCGTCATGTTGAGGTCGCAATGCCCTTATGTGTCGTCTTTTTGGCCAGTCACGACGAACGATCCGGTACGAAAAAACAGCGCAAAAAGAAGAAAAGTGGCCTGAAACTGATAAAAACTATTGATTTTGGTCTCCAAAAATAGGTGCATCCGAGCAGGCTTGCTGCCCCGTCGAAGAACTCTAATTGAGCTTTCCAACGGTATGCTGTGCGCCGCATAACTCCTTACGTATCAAAAGTTATGGGCACCGGTGCGATGGTGACCTAGTCACAGTCCCCGCGCCTTCGATTTGTGGGCCCAGCCTCTACGTGAAGTACAATTGCCTTGCCCAAGATGCCGTGGGACTCTATAATAGAAATGTGATAGATAAAGAATCATGGCAAGCCTGAACAAGGCAAAAAAACAAAACAAAAAAGGGGGTGCAACACGAGGACTTCACAGGGGGTCACCCATCCTTGTACTACTCTCGGCCAAACACGTTTAACTTTGGAGTTCTGATAGGATCGTGTGCAATAGTTTTGGTATGATCGCACCCATCATGATGAGGTCACAATGCCGTTATGTGTCATCCTTTTCGTCGGTCACGACGAATGATCCGGGGCGAAGAAACAATGAACAAATAAGAAAAGTGCCCTAAAATTGTTGAAAAATGTTCAATTTTGGGCTCCAAAAATTGGCACAACCTTGCAAGCTTGCTGCCCCCATTGGAGAGCTCTCAAAGAACTTTCCAATGGTATGTTGTGCACGGCATAACACCTTATGGATCAAAAGTTATGGGAACCGGAGTGATGGAGACATAGTCATAGGCCCTGCACCCTCGGTTTGCGAGCCCAAGCTCTACGCGAAGCGCAGTTGTCTTGCCCAAGATGCTGTGGGACACCGTGATAGAAATGTGGCGAATAAAGAATCTTGTCAAGCCTGAACGGGGCGAAAAAACAAAACAAAAAGGGGGGTGCAACACGAGGACTTCCTAGGGGGTCACTCATCCTAGTACTACTTTCACCCAAGCACGCTTAACTTCGGAGTTCTGATGGGATCTGGTGTATTAGTGCTGGTATAAACGCACCCGTCATGTTGAGGCCGCAACGCCTTTATGTGTCGTCCTTTTCGCCGATCATGACGAATGATCTGGGACAAAGAAATAGCGTATAAAGAAGAAAAGTGGCCCAAAACAGATGAAAATGTTCGATTTTGGACTCCAAAAACAAGTGCAGCCGAGCAGGCTTGCTGCCCTTATCGTAGAACTCTTAGAGAGCTTTCCAACGATATGCTGTGCGTCGCATAACGCCTTACGGATCAAAAGTTATGGGCACCGGAGCGATGGAGACCTGGCCACAAGCCCCGCGCCCTCGGTTTGTCGGCCCAGCCTCTACTCGATGCATAGATGTCTTGCCCAAGATACAGTGGCACTCGTTAATAGAAATGTGACGAATAAAGAATCTTGGCATGCCTGAACGGGGCAAAGAAACTAAACGAAAAATAGGGGTGCAACACGAGGACTTCCCAAGGGGTCACCCATCCTAGTACTACTCTTGCCCAGGCACGCTTAACTTCGGAGTTCTGATGGGATCCGATGAATTAGTGCTAGTATGATCGCACCTGTCATGTTGAGGTCCAAATGCTCTTTTGTGTCGTCCTTTTCGTCGGTCACGATGAACGATCTGGGACAAAGAAACAGCGTAAAAAGAAGAAAAGAGGCCCAAAACTGATGAAAACGTTTGATTTTCGGCTCCTAAAACTGGCGCGGCTGTGCAGGCTTGCTGCCCTTATCGTAGAGCTCTCAAAGAACTTTCCAATGGTATGTTGTGCATGGCATAACACCTTATGGATTAAAAGTTATGGGCACCGGAGCGATGGAGACATGGTCATAGGCCCTACGCCCTCGGTTTGCGGTCCTAGGCTCTACGCGAAGCACGATTGTCTTGCCCATGATGCCGTGGGACTCCATGATAGAAATGTGGCGGACAAAGAATCTTGGCAACCCTGAACGGGGCGAAAAAACAAAACAAAAAAGGTGGGTACAACACGAGGACTTCCCAGGGGATCACCCATCCTAGTACTACTCTCGCCCAAGCACGCTTAACTTCGGAGTTCTGATGGGATCTGGTGTACTAGTGTTGGTATGATCGCACCCGTGATGTTGAGGTCGCAAAGCCTTTATGTGTCATCCATTTCGCCGTTCATGACGAATGATCTGGGACAAAGAAACAGCGTAAAAAAAAAGAAAAGTGGCCCAAAACATATGAAAATGTTCGATTTTGGGCTTCAAAAACAAGCGCAATCAAGTAGACTTGTTGCCCCCATTGTAGAGCTCTTAAAGAGCTTTCCAACGATATGCTGTGCGCCGCATAACGCCTTACAGATCAAAAGTTATGGGCACCGGAGCAATGGAGACCTGGTCACAAGCCCCGCGCCCTCGGTCTGCGGGCCCAGCCTCTACTCATTGAACAGATGTCTTGCCCAAGATGCAGTGGGACTCGTTAATAGAAATGTGACGGATAATGAATCCTGTCATGCCTGAACGGGGCAAAAAAAACTAAATGAAAAAGAGGGGTGCAACACGAGGACTTCCCAATGGGTCGCCCATCCTAGTACTACTCTCGCCCAGGCACGCTTAGCTTCGGAATTCTGATGGGATCCGATGCATTAGTATAAGTATGATCGCACCTGTCATGTTGAGGTCGCAATACCCTTATGTGTCGTCCTTTTCGCCTGTCACGACGAACGATCTGGGACAAAGAAACAGCGTAAAAAGAAGAAAAGGGGCACGAAACTGATGAAAATGTTCAATTTTGGAATCCAAAAACTGGCGTAGTTGAGCAGGCTTGCTGCCCCCGTCGTAGAGCTCTCAAAGAACTTTCCAATGGTATGTTGTGCGCGGCATAACACCTTATGGATCAAAAGTTATGGGCACCGGAGCGATGGAGACATGGTCATAGGCCCAACGCCCTCGGTTTGCGGGCCCAGGCTCTACGCGAAGCGCAGTTGTCTTGCCCAAGATGCCGTGGGACTCCATTATAGAAATGTGGCAGATAAAGAGTCTTGGCAAACCTGAACGGGGCGAAAAAACAAAACGAAAAAGGGGGTGCAACACGAGGACTTCCGAGGGGGTCACCCATCCTAGTACTACTCTCGCCCAAGCACGCTTAACTTCGAAGTTCGTATAGGATCTGGTGTATTAATGCTGGTATGATTGCACCCGTTATGTTGAGGTCGCAAAGCCATTATGTGTCGTCCTTTTCGCCTATCATGATGAACGATTTGGGAAAAGAAACATCGTTAAAAGAAGAAAAGTGGCCCAAAATAGATGAAAATGCTCGATTTTGGGCTCCGAAAACAAGCGCAGCCGAGCAGGCTTGTGGCCCCATCGTAGAGCTCTTAGAGAGCTTTCCAACGATATGTTGTGCGCCACATAACGCCTTACAGATCAAAAGTTATGGGCACCGGAGCGATGGAGACCTGGTCACAAGCCACGCGCCCTCGATCTGCGGGCCCAGCCTTTACTCAATGAACAGATGTCTTGCCCAAGATGCAGTGGGACTCGTTAATAGAAATGTGACGGATAAAGAATCCTGTCATGCCTGAACGGGGCAAAAAAAACTAAACGAAAAAGAGGGGTGCAACAAGAGGACCTCCCAAGGGGTCACCCATCCTAGTACTACTCTCGCCCAGGCACACTTAGCTGCGGAGTTCTGATGGGATCCGATGCATTAGTGCTAGTATGATCGCACTTGTCATGTTGAGGTCGCAATGCCCTTATGTGTCGTCCTTTTCACCTGTCACGACGAACGATCTGGGACAAAGAAACAGCGTAAAAAGAAGAAAAGGGGCACGAAACTGATGAAAACGTTCGATTTTATAATCCAAAAACTGGCGCAGCTGAGCAGGCTTGCTGCCCCCGTCGTAGAGCTCTCAAAGAACTTTCCAATGGTATGTTGTGCGCGGCATAACACCTTATGGATCAAAAGTTATGGGCACCGGAGTGATAGAGACATGGTCATAGGCCCAGCGCCCTCGGTTTGTGGGCCCAGGCTCTGCGCGAAGCGCAGTTATCTTGCCCAAGATGCCGTGGGACTCCATTATAGAAATGTGGCGGATAAAGAGTCTTGGCACGCTTGAACGGGGCGAAAAAACAAAACGAAAAAGGGGGGTTCAACACGAGGACTTCCCAGGGGGTCATCCATCCTAGTACTACTCTCGCCCAAGCACACTTAACTTCGGAGTTCGGATGGGATCTGGTGTATTAGTGCTGGTATGATCGCACCCATCATGTTGAGGTCGCAAAGCCATTATGTGTCATCCTTTTCGCCTGTCATGATGAATGATTTGGGACAAAGAAACATCGTTAAAAGAAGAAAAGTGGCCCAAAATAGATGAAAATGTTCGATTTTGGGCTCCGAAAACAAGCGCAGCCGAGCAGGCTTACGGCCCCATCGTAGAGCTCTTAGAGAGCTTTCCAACGATATGTTGTGCGTCGTATAACGCCTTACAGATCAAAAGTTATGGGCATCGGAGGGATGGAGACCTGGTCACAAGCCCCGCGCCCTCGGTCTGCGGATCCAGCCTCTACTCGATGCACAGATGTCTTGTCCAAGATGCAGTGGGACTCGTTAATAGAAATGTGACAGATAAAGAATCCTGGCCTGCCTGGACGGGGTAAAAAAAACTAAACGAAAAATAGGGGTGCAACACGAGAACTTCCCAAGGGGTCACCCATCCTAGTACTTCTCTCGCCCAGGCATGCTTAACTTCAGAGTTCTGATGGGATCCGATGCATTAGTGCTAGTATGATCGCACCTGTCATGTTGAGGTTGCAATGCCCTTATGTGTCGTCCTTTTTGCTGGTCACAACGAACGATCTAGGACAAAGAAACAGCGTAAAAGGAAGAAAAGGGGCCCGAAACTGATGAACACGTTTAATTTTGAGCTCCGAAAACTGGCGTAGCTGAGCAGGCTTGCTGCCCCCATCGTAGAGCTCTCAAAGAACTTTCCAATAGTATGTTGTGCGCGGCATAACACCTTATGGATCAAAAGTTATGGGCACCAGAGAGATAGAGACGTGGTCTTAGGCCCTGCGCCCTCGGTTTGCGGACCCAGGCTCTACGCGTAGCGCAGTTGTCTTGGCCATGATGCCGTAGGACTCTATGATAGAAATGTGGCGGATAAAGAATCTTGGCAAACCTGAACGGGGCGAAAAAACAAAACAAAAAAGGGGGTGCAACACGAGGACTTCCCACGGGGTCACCCATCCTAGTACTACTCTCGCCCAAGCACGCTTAACTTCGGAGTTCTGATGGGATCTGGTGTATTAGTGTTGGTATGATCGCACTCGTCATGTTGATGTCCCAAATCCTTTATGTGCCATCCTTTTCGCCGGTCATGATGAATGATTTGGGACAAAGAGACAACGTTAAAAAAAGAAAAGTGGCCCAAAAAAGATGAAAATATTCAATTTTGGGCTCCGAAAACAAGCGCAACTGAGCAGGCTTGCTGCCCCCATCGTAGAGCTCTTAGGGAGCTTTCCAACGATATGTTGTGCGCCGCATAACGCCTTACGGATCAAAAGTTATGGGCACCAAAGAGATGGAGACGTGGTCTTAGGCCCTACGCCCTCGGTTTGCGGGCCCAGGCTCTACGCGTAGCGCAGTTGTCTTGGCCAAGATGCCGTGGGACTCTATGATAGAAATGTGGCGGATAAAGAATCTTGGCAAGCCTGAACGGGGTGAAAAAACAAAACAAAAAAGGGGGCTGCAACACGAGGACTTCCCACGGGGTCACCCATCCTAGTACTACTCTCGCCCAAGCACGCTTAACTTCGGAGTTCTGATGGGATCTGGTGTATTAGTGCTGGTATGATCGCACTCGTCATGTTGAGGTCACAAAGCCTTTATGTGTCGTCCTTTTCGCCGGTCATGATGAATGATTTGGGTCAAAGAGACAACGTTAAAAAAAGAAAAGTGGCCCAAAAATGATGAAAATATTCAATTTTGTGCTCCAAAAACAAGCACAACTGAGCAGGCTTGCTTCCCCCATCGTAGAGCTCTTAGGGAGCTTTTCAACGATTTGATGTGCGCCACATAACACCTTACGGATCAAAAGTTATGGGTACCGGAGCGATGGAGACCTGGTCACAAGCCCTGCGCCCTTGGTCTGCCGGCCCAGCCTCTACTCGATGCATAGATGTATTGCCCAAGATGCAGTGGGACTCGTTAATAGAAATGTGATGGATAAAGAATCCTGGCATGCCTGCACGGGGCAAAAAAAACTAAATGAAAAAGAGGGGTGCAACACGAGGACTTCCAAAGGGGCCACCCATTCTAGTACTACTCTCGCCCAGGCATGGTTAACTTCGGAGTTCCGATGGGATCCGATGCATTAGTGCTAGTATGATCGCACCTGTCATGTTGAGGTCCCAATGCCCTTATGTGTCGTCCTTTTCGCCTGTCACGACGAACGATCTGGGACAAGGAAACAGCGTAAAAAGAAGAAAAGGGGCCCAAAATAGATGAAAACATTCGATTTGGGGCTCTGAAAATTGGCGCAGCCATGCAGGCTTGGTGCCCCCATCGTAGAGCTCTGAGAGAGCTTTCCAACGGTATGCTGTGCGTCGTATAACGACTTACGGAACAAAGGTTATGGGCACCAGAGCGATGGAGACCTAGTCATAGGCCCCGCGCACTCGGTTTGCGGGCCCAGCCTTTACGCGATGTGCAGTTGTCTTGCCCAAGATGCCGTGGGACTCCATAATAGAAATGTAACAGATAAAGAATCTTGGCAAGCCTGAACGGGGCAAAAAAACAAAACGAAAAAGGGGGTGCAACACGCGGACTTCCCAAGGGGTCACCCATCTAGTACTACTCCCGTCCAAGCACGCTTAACTTCGGTGTTCTGATGGGAGCTAGTGCATTAGTGCAGGTATGATCGCACCTGTCATGTTAAGGTCGCAATGCCTTTATGTGTCGTCCTTTTTGACGGTCACGATGAATGATCCGGGACGAAGAAACTGTGTAGAAAGAACAAAAATGGCACAAAACATATGAAATTTTTTCAATTTTGGGCTCCAAAAATAGGCGCAGCCTAGTTGTCCCCGTCGTAGAGCTCTCAGAGAGCTTTCTAATGGTATGTTGTGCGCCGCATAACTCCTTACGGATCTAAAGTTATAGGCACCGGCGATGGAGACCTGGTCACAGGCCCTGCCCCCTCGTTTTGCGGGCACCACCTCTACGCGAAGTGCAGTTGTCTTGCACAAGATGCTGTGAGACTCCATATAAGAAATGTGATGGATAAAGAATCTTGGCAAGCCTGAACGGGGTAAAAAAACAAAACGAAAAAGGGAGTGCAACACGAGGACTTCCCATGGGGTAACCCATCCTAGTACTACTCTCGCCCAAGCACGCTTAACTTCGGAGTTCTTATGGGATCCGGTGCATTAGTGCTGGTTTGATCGCACTCGTCATGTTGAGATCGCAAAGCCCTTATGTGTCGTCTTTTTCACCTGTCACGACGAACCATCCGGGCTGAAGAAACAGCGTAAAAAGAAGAAAAGTGGCCCAAAATTGATGAAAAATATTCGATTTTGGGCTCCAAAAATAGCTGCAGCTGAGTAGGCTTGTTGCCCCCGTCGTAGAGCTCTCAGAGAGCTTTCCAACGGTATGCTGTGCGCCGCATAACTCCTTACGGTTCAAAAGTTATTGGCACTGGACCGATAGAGAGCTGGTCACAGGCCCCGGGCACTCGGGTTGTTTGTCCAGCCTCTACGCGAAGCGCAGTTGTCTTGCCCAAGATTCCGTGGGGCTCCATAATAAAAATGTGACGGATAAAGAATCTTGGCAACTTTGAACGGGGCAAAAAAACAAAACGAAAAAAGGGGGGGTACAACACGGGGACTTTCCAAGGGGTCACACGTCCTAGTACTACTATCGCCAAGCACGCTTAACTTCAGAGTTCTGATGGGATCTGGTGTATTAGTGTTGGGATGATAGCACCCGTCATGTTGAGGTCGCAAAGCCCATATGTGTCGTCCTTTTTGCCGGTCATGACGAACGATCCGGGATTAAGAAAATGCGCAAAAAGAAGAAAAGTGGCCAAAACTAATGAAAATGTTCGATTTTGGGCTCCGAAAACAGGCGCCGCCGAGCAAGATTATTACCCCTAACGTAGAACTCTCAGAAAGCTTTCCAACGGTATGTTGTGTGCCGCATAACGCCTTACGAAACAAAAGTTATGGGCACTGGAGCAATGGAGACCTGATCACAGGCCCTGTACCCTCGATCTGCAGGCCCAGCCTCTACGCGAATCGCAGTTTTCTTGCCCAAGATGCAGTGGGACTCGATAATAGAAATGTAACAGATAAATAATCTTGGCAAGCCTGAACGGGGCAAAAAAACAAAACGAAAAAAGGGGGTGCCACACGAGGACTTCCCAGGGGGTCACCCATCCTAGTACTAGTTTTGCCCAAGCACGCTTAACTTTGGAGTTCTGATGGGATCCAGTGCCTTAATGCTGGTATGATCTTACGCGTCATGTTGATGTTGCAATGCCCTTATGTGTCATCCTTTTCGCTTGTCACGACGAACGATCCGTGAAGAAGAAACAGCACAAAAAGAAGAAAAATGGCACAAAACTGATGAAAACGTTCGATTTTGGACTCCAAAAATAGGAGCAGCTGAGCAGGGATGTTATCCCCATCATAGAGCTCTCTAATAGCTTTCCAACGGTATGTTGTGCGCAGCATAACTCCTTACGGATCAAAAGTTATAGGCACCGGAAAGATAGAGACTTGGTCACAAGCCCCGCGCCCTTGGTTTACCGGCCCAGCCTCTACGCGAAGCGCAGTTGTCTTGCCCAAGATGTCGTGGGGCTCCATAATAGAAATGTGGCGGATAAAGAATCTTGGCAAGCCTGAACGGAGCGAAAAAACAAAACGAAAAAGGGGGGTGCAACACGAGGACTTCCCTAGGGGTCACCCGTCCTAGTACAACTCTCACCCAAGCACGCATAACTTCGGAGTTCTGATGGGATATGGTGTATTAGTGCAAGTACGATCGCATCCATCATGTTGAGGTCACAAAGCCCTTATGTGTTGTCCTTTTCGCCGGTCACGACGAACGATCCGGGACAAAGAAACAACACAAAAAGAAGAAAAGAGGCCCGAAATTGATGAAAACATTCGATTTTGGGCTCTGAAAATAGGCGCATCTAAGCAGGCCTATATCCCTCGTCGTAGAGCTCTCAAAGAGCTTTCCAAGGGTATGCTGTGCGCCGCACAGCTCCTTGCGGATCAAAAGTTATGGGCACCGGAGCGATTGAGACCTGGTCACAGGCCCCGCGCCCTGGATCTGCGGGCCTAGCCTCTGTGCAAAGCGCAGTTGTCTTACCCAAGATGTCGTGTGACTCGAAAATAGAAATGTGATGGATAAAGAATCTTGGCAAGCCTGAACGGGGAAAAAAAACAAAACGAAAAAGGGGGGTACAACACGAGGACTTCCCAAGGGGTCACCCATCCGAGTACAACTCTCGCCCAAGCACGCTTAACTTCGGAGTGCTGATGGGATCCGGTGCATTAGTACTGGTATGATCGCACCCATCATGTTGAAGTCGCAATGCCCTTATGTGTCGTCCTTTTCGCCGGTCACAACGAACGATCCGGGATGAAAAAATAGCGCAAAGGGAAGAAAAGTCACCCGAAACTGATGAAAACAATCAATTTTGGGTTCTGTAGCAGGTGCAGCTGAGCAGGCATGCATCCCCCGTCGTAGAGATCTCAGAGAGCTTTACAACGGTATGCTGTTCCCCGTATAACTCCTTACGGATCAAAAGTTATGGGCACCGGAGTGAACGAGACCTGGTCAGAAAGCCCACGCCCTCGATTTATAGGCCCAGCCTCTGCGCAAAGCGCAGTTGTCTTGCCCAAGATGCCGTAGGAATCCATAATAGAAATGTGACAGATAAAGAATCTTGTCAAGCCTGAACGGGGCAAAAAAACAAAACGAAAAAGGGGGTGCAACACGAAGACTTCCCAAAGGCTTACCCATCCTAGTACTACTCTCGCCCAAGCACGCTTAACTTCGGAGTTCTGATAGGATTTAGTGCAATAGTGTAGGTATGATCGCACCCGTCATGTTGAGGTCACAAAGCCCTTATGTGTCGTCCTTTTCGCCGGTCATGATGAATGATACGGGACGAAGAAACAGCACAGAAAAAAGAAAAGTTTCCCAAAACTGTTTAAAAACGTTTGACTTTGGGCTCCGAAAATAGGTGCAGTTGAGTAGGTTTATTGCTACCGTCGTAGAGCTCTCTGAGAGCTTTCCAACAGTATGCTGTGTGCCGCATAACTCCTTACGGATCAAAATTTATGGGCACCGGAGCGATGGATGACTGGTCACAGGCCCCGCGCCCATGATTTCTGGGCCAAGCCTCTCCGCGAAGCGCAGTTGTCTTGCCCAAGATGCCGTGGGACTCCATAATAGAAATGTGACGGATAAAGAATCTTGGCAAGCTTGAACGGGGCAAAAAACCAAAATGAAAAAGGGGGTGCAACACGAGGGCTTCCTAGGGGTTCACCCATCTTAGTACTACTCTCGCCCAAGCACGCTTAACTTCGGAGTTCTGATGGGATCCAGTGCATTAGTGCTAGTATGATCGCGCCCGTCATGTTGAGGTCACAAAGCCCTTATGTGTCGTCCTTTTCGCCGGGCACGACGAACGATCCAAGATGAAGAAACAGCGCAAAAAGAAAAAGTGGCACGAAACTTATTAAAAATGATCTATTTGGGGCTCTGAAAATAGGCGTAGCCGAGCAGGCTTGCTGCCCCTGTTGTAGAGCTCCTATAGAGCTTTCCAACGGTATGTCTTGTGCCGCATAACTCTTTACGGATCAACAGTTGTGGGCACCGGAGCGATGGAGACCTGGTCACAGGTCCCGCATCCTCGATTTGCGATTCCAGCCTCTACGCGAAGCGCAGTTGTCTTGCCCAAGATGCCGTGGGACTCGATAATAGAAATGTGACAGATAAAGAATCTTGGAAAGCCTAAACGGGGAAAAAAACAAAACGAAAAAAGGGGTACAACACGAGGACTTCCCAGTGGGTCACCCATCCTAGTACTACTCTCGCTTATGCACGCATAACTTCGGTGTTCTGATAGCATCCAGTGCATTAGTGCTGGAATGATCGCACCTGTCATGTTGAGGTCGCAAAGCCCTTATGTGTTGTCTTTTTTGCTGGTCACGATGAACGATTCGGGATGAAGAAACAACGCACAAAGAAGAAAAATACCCCAAAACTGATGAAAACCTTTCGATTTTGGGCTCCGAAAATAGGCACAGCCCTTTAGGCTTGCTGCCCCCATCATAGAGCTCTCAGTGAGCTTTCTAACGGTATGCTGTGCGCGGCATAACACCTTACTGATCAAAAGTTATGGGCACCAGAGCGATGGAGACATGGTCATAGGCCTTGCACCCTCGATTTGCCGACCCAGCCTCTACGCGAAGCGCAGTTGTCTTGCCCAAGATGCTGTAGGACTCCATGATAGAAATGTGGCGGATAAAGAATCTTGGCAAGCCTGAACGGGGAAAAAAAACAAAACAAAAAAGGGGGGTGTAACACGAGGACTTCCTAGGGGGTCACCCATCCTAGTACTACTCTCACCCAAGCACGCTTAACTTCGGAGTTCTGATGTGATCTGGTATATTAGTGCTGGTATGATCGCACCCATCATGTTACGGTCGCAAAGCCCTTATGTGTCGTCCTTTTTGTAGGTCTGGACAAACGATCTGGGACATAAAAACAGCGTAAAAAGAAGAAAAGTGGCCCAAAACTGATGAAAACGTTTAATTTTGGGCTCCAAAAATAGGCGCCGTCGAGCAGGCTTGCTGCCCCCATCGTAGAGCTCTCAGTGAGCTTTCCAACGGTATGTTGTGCGCCGCATAATGCCTTACGGATCAAAAGTTATGGGTACCGGAGCAATGGAGACCTGGTCATAGGCCCCATGCCCTCGGTCTGCGAGCTCAGCCTCTACGCGATGCGCAGATGTCTTTTCCAAGATGCAGTGGGACTCGTTAATAGAAATGTGAATGATAAAGAATATTGGCAAGCCTGAACGGGGCAAAAAAAACAAAACGAAAAAGGGGGGTGCAACACGATGACTTCCCAGAGGGTCACCCATCCTAGTACTACTCTCGCCGAAGCACACTTAACTTCGAAGCTCTAATGGGATCCTGTGCATTAGTGCTAGTATGATCGCACCTGTCACGTTTAGGTCGCATTGCCCTTATGTGTAGTCATTTTCGCCGGTCACGACAAACGATCCGGGACGAAGAAACAATGCAAAAAGAAGAAAAGTGGCCCGAAACTAATGAAAATGTTCAATTTTGGGCTCCAAAAACAGGAGCATCGGAGGAGGCTTGCTGCCCCTATCGTAGAACACTTAGAGAGCTTTCCAACGGTATGTTGTGCGCCGCATAACTTTTTACGAATCAAAAGTTATGGGCACCGGAGCGATGGAGACCTGGTCACTAGCCCCGCGCCCTCGGTTTGCAGGCCCAGCCTCTACGCGAAGCGAAATTGTTTTGCCCAAGATGCCGTGGCACACGATAATGGAAATTTGGTGGATAAAAAATCTTGGCAAGCCTGAACGGGGCAAAAAAACAAAACGAAAAAGGGGGGTTCAACACGAGGACTTCCCATAGGGTCACCCATCTTAGTACTACTCTCGCCGTAGCACGCTTAACTTCGGAGTTCTGATGGGATCTGGTGTATTAGTGTTGGTATGATCGCACCCATCATTTTGAGGTCGCAAAGCCCTTATGTTTTGTCCTTTTCACCTGTCACAACGAACGATCCAAGACTAAGAAACAGCGCAAAAAGAAGAAAAGTGGCCTGAAACTTGTTAAAACGTTCAATTTTGGTCTCCGAAAAGAGGCGCAGCCTTATAGGCTAGTTTCCACCATCGTAGAGCTCTCAAAGAGCTTTCCAACGGTATGCTGTGCGCCACATAACGCCTTACGGATCAAAAGATATGGGCGCCGGAGCGATGGAGACCTGATCACAAGCCCCGCGCCCTCGGTCTGCAGGCCCAGCCGCTACGCGAAGCACAGTTGTCTTGCCCAAGATGCTGTGGGACTCCATAATAGAAATGTGATGGATAAAGAATCTTGACAAGCATGAACGGGGCAAAAAAACAAAACAAAATAGGGGGGTGCAACTCGAGGACTTCCCAAGGGGTCCATCCTAGTACTACTCTCGCCCAAGCACGCTTAACTTTGGAGTTCTGATAGGATCTAGTGTATTAGTTCTGGTATGATCACAGCCGTCATGTTGAGGTCGCCATGCCCTTATCTGTTGTCCTTCTCACCAGTCATGACGAACGATCCGGGACGAAGAAACAATGCAAAAAAAAGGAAAGTGGCCCGAAATTGTTGAAAAACGTTCGATTTTGGGCTCCGAAATTAGGCGCAGCCAAGCAGCTTTGCTGCCCCCATCGTAGAGTTGTCTAAGAGCTTTTCAACAGTATGTTGTGCACCGCATAACTCCTTACAAATCAAAATTTATAGACAATGTAACGATGGAGACCTGGTCACTGGCCCAACCCCCTCGGTTTGCGAGCCCAGCCTCTACGCGTAGTGAAGTTGTCTTGCCCAAGATGCCGTAGGACTCGATAATAGAAATGTGATGGATAAAGCATATTGGCAAGTTCGAACGGGGCAAAAAAACAAAACGAAAAAGCGGGGTACAATACGAGGATTTTCCAGGGGGTCACCCATCCTAGTACAACTCTCACCCATGCACGTTTAACTTCAGAGTTCTAATGGGATCCAGTGCATTAGTGTTGGTATTATTTCACCTCTCATATTGAGGTCAAAAAGCCCATATGTGTCGTCCTTTTCGCCGGTCACGACTAACGATCCGAGATGAAGAAACAGCGTAGAAAGAAGAAAAGTGGCCCAAAACCGATGAAAAGTGTTCAATTTTTGGCTACGAAAACAAGCGCAACCGAGCCGGCTTGCTGCCCCGTCATACAACTATGAGAGAGCTTTGTAACAGTATGTTGTGAGCTGCATAACTCCTTATGTATCATAAGTTATGGGCACTGGAGCGATGGAGACATGGTTATAGGCCCCGCGCCCTCGGTTTGCGGGCCCAACCTCTACGCGAAGCGCAGTTGTCTTGCCCAAGATGTCGTGGCACTCGATAATAGAAATGTGATGGATAAAGAATCTTGGCAAGCCTAAATGGGGCAAAAAAACAAAACAAAAAAAAGGGGTGCAACACGAGGACTTCCTAGGGGGTCACCCATCCTAGTACTACTCTCTCCCAAGCACACTTAACTTCGGAGTTCTGATGGGATCTGGTGTATTAGTGCTGGTATGATCGCACCCATCATGTTGAGGTCGCAAAGCCCTTATGTGTCATTCTTTTCGCTGGTCACGATGAACGATCCGGGACGAAGAAACAGCGTAAAAAGAAGAAAAGTGGCCCAAAACTGATGAAAATGTTCGATTTTAGGTTTCAAAAACAGGCGCAGCCGAGAAGGCTTGCTGCCCCCGTCATAGAGCTATCAGAGAGCTTTCCAACGGTATGATGTGCATCGCATAACTCCTTACGGATCAAACGTTATAGGCACCGGAGCGATAGGGAGTTGGTCACAAGCCCCCCGCCCTCGGTCTTTGGGCTCATCCTCTTCGCGAAGCACGGTTGTCCTGCCCAAGATGCTGTGGGAGTCCATAATAGAAATGTGACTGATAAAGAATCTTGACAAGCCTGAACGGGGAAAAAAAAACAAAACAAAAAAGGGGGGTGCAACACGAGGACTTCCCAAGGGGGTCACCCATCCTAGTACTACTCTCGCCAAAGCATGTTTAACTTCGGAGTTCTGATTGAATCTGGTGTATTAGTGCTGGTGTCATTGCACCTGACATTTTGAGGTCGCAAAGCCCTTATGTATCATCCTTTTCGCCGGTCACGTCGAACGATCCGGGATAAAAAAACAACGCATAAAGAAAAAAAAGTGCCACAAAATTGATGAAAACGTTCGATTTTGGGCTTGAAAAAATAGGCACAGCTGAGCAGGATTACTGTCCCCATCGTAGAGCTCTCAAAGGGCTTTCCAATGGTATGATGTGCGCAACATAACTCCCTACGGATCAAACGTTATGGGCACCGGAGCGATGGAGAGCAAGTCACAGGCCCCGCGCCCTAGATCAGCGGGTCCAGCTTCTACGTGAAGTGCAGTGGTCTTGTCCAAGATGCCGTGGGACTCCATAATAGAAATGTGATGCATAAAGAATCTTGGCAAACCTGAACGGGGCAAAAAAACAAAACGAAAAAGGGGGATGCAACACGAGGACTTCCCGAGGGGTTACCCAAACTAGTACTACTCTCGCCCAAGCACGCTTAACTTTGGAGTTCTGATTGGATCCGGTGCATTAGTGTTGGTATGATCGCACCCGTCATGTTGAGGTCGCAAAGGCCCTATGTGTTGTCCTTTTCACGAGTCACGATGAACGATCCGGGATGAAGAAACAACGCAGAAAGAAGAAAAGTGGCCCAAAATTGATGAAAACGCTTGCTTTTGGTCTCAAAAAAATAGGCACAGTCGAGCAAGCTTGCGGCCCCCATCGTAGAGCTCTCAGAGACCTTTCCAACGGTATGCTGTGTGTCGCATAACTCTTTACGGATCAAATGTTATGGGCACCAGAGCAATGGAGAGCTTGTCACAAGCCCTGCGCCCTCGGTCTGCGGGCCCATCCTCTACGCGAAGTGTAGTTGTCTTTTACAAGATGTCGTGGGACTCTAGAATAGAAATGTGATGGATCAAAAATCTTGGCAAGCCTGAACGGGGCAAAAAAAACAAAATGAAAAAGGGGGGTGTAGCACGAGGACTTCCCAAGGGGTCACCCATCCTAGTGCTACTCTCGCCCAAGCACGGTTAACTTCGGAGTTCTGAAGGGATCTGGTGTATTAGTGCTGGTATGATTACACCCATCATGTTGATGTCGCAAAGCCTTTATGTGTAGTCCTTTTCGTCGGTCACAACAAACGATCCGGGATGAAGAAACAGCGCAAAAAGAAGAAAAGCGGCCCGAAACTGATGAAAACATTCGATTTTGGGCCCTGAAAATAGGCACCGCCTAGTAGGTTTGTTGCCCTCGTCGTAGAGCTCTAAGAGAGCTTTCCAACGGTATGTTGTGCATCACATAACTCTTTACAAATCAAACGTTATGGGCACCGGAGTGATGGAGACCTGGTCATAGGCCCCGCGCCCTCGGTCTGCGGGCCCAGCCTCTACGCAAAGTGCAGTTGTCTTGCCCAAGATGCCATGAGACTCCATAATAGAAATGTGACGGATAAAGAATCTTGGCAAGCTTGAACGGGAAAAAAAACAAAACGAAAAAGGGAGGTGCAACACGAGGACTTCCGAGGGGGTCACCCATCCTAGTACTAATCTCACCCAAGCACGCATAACTTCAGAGTTCTGATGGGATCTGATGTATTAGTGTAGGTATGATCCCATCCGTCATGTTGAGGTTGCAAAGCCCTTATGTGTCATCCTTTTCGCCGGTCATGACAAACTATGCGAGACGAAGAAACAGCGCAAAAAGAAGAAAAGTGGCCCGAAACTGATGAAAACATTCGATTTTGGGCTCCGAAAATAGGCACCGCCTAGTAGGTTTGCTGCCCCTGTCCTAGAAATCTAAGAGAGCATTCCAACGGTATGTTGTGCACCTCATAACTCTTTATGGATCAATCGATATGGGTACAGGAGTGATGGAGGCCTGGTCATAAGCCCCGCGCCCTCGGTCTGCGGGCCCAGCCTCTACACAAAGTGCAGTTGTCTTGCCCAAGATGCCGTGGGACTCTATAATAGAAATGTGACGGATAAAGAATCTTGGCAAGCCTGAACGGGCAAAAAAACAAAATAAAAAAGAAGGGGTGCAACACGAGGACTTCCCAGGGGGTCACCCATCCTAGTACTACTCTCGCCCAAGCACGCATAACTTCGGAGTTCTTATGGGATCTGGTGTATTAGTGCTGGTATGATCGCACCCGTCATGTTGAGATCACAAAGCCCTTATGTGTCGTCCTTTTCGCCTTTCACATCGAACGATCCGGGAAAAAGAAAAAGAGCAGAAAGAAAAAAAGTGGCCCAAAAATGATGAAAATGTTCGATTTTGGGCTTCAAAAATTAGGTACAGCTGAGCAGGCTTGCTGCCACATCGTAGACCTCTCAGAAAGCTTTCTAACGGTATGTTGTGCGCCGCATAACTCCTTACGGATCAAAAGTTATGGGTGCCGGAGCGATGGAGACCTAGTCACAGGCTCTGCACCCTCGGTTTGCGGGCCTAGTCACTACGCGAAGCGCATTTCTCTTTACCAAAATGCCGTGGGACTCCATAATAGAAATGTGATAGATAAAGAATCTTGGCAAGCTTGAACGGGGCAGAAAAACAAAACGAAAAAAGGGGGGTGGAACACGAGGACTTCCCAGAGGGTCTCCCATCCTAGTACTACTCTCGCCCAAGCACGCTTAACTTCAGAGTTCTTATAGGATCTAGTGTATTAGTGCTGGTATGATCGCACCTGTCATGTTGAGGTCGCAAAGCCCTTATGTGTTGTACTTTTCGCCGGTCATGTCAAACGATCGCGGACGAAGAAATAGCGCAGAAAGAAGAAAGGTGGACCAAAACAGATGGAAATGTTCGATTTTAGGCTCGAAAAAATAGGCGTAGCATTGTAGGCTTGCTACCCCCATCGTAGAGCTCCTAAAAAGCTCTGCAACGGTATGTTGTGCACCGCATAACTCCTTACGGATCAAATGTTATAGCCACCAAAGCGATGGAGACCTAGTCACAAGCCCCGCGCAGTCCCAGTCTCTACACGAAGCGCAGTTGTCTTGCCCAAGATGCCGTGGGACTCCATAATAGAAATGTGATGGATAAAGAATCTTGGCAAGCCTGAACGGGGCAAAAAAACAAAACGAAAAAGGGTGGTGCAACACAAGGAATTCCTAGGGGGTCAGCCATCCTAGTACTACTCTCGCCCAAACACACTTAACTTTGGAGTTCCGATAGGATATGGGGTATTAGTACTAGTATGATTGTACCCGTCATGTTGAGGTCACAAAGCCTTATGTGTCGTCCTTTTCGCCAGTCACGATGAACGATCTGGGATGAAGAAAAAGAGCAAAAAGAAGAAATGTAGCCTGAAACTGATGAAAACATTTTATTTTTGGCTCTAAAAATAAGTGCATCTGAGCAGGCTTGCTACGCCCGTCGTAGGGCTCTTAGAGAGCTTTCCAACGGTATGCTGTGTGCCTCATAACTCCATACTGATCAAAAGTTATAGGCACCGAAGCGAAGGAGACCTGGTCACAGGCCCCGCGTCCTCGGTTTTCAGGCTCAACCTCTACGTGAAGCGTAGTTCTCTTGCCCAAGATGTCGTGGTACTCGATAATAGAAATGTAACGGATAAAGAATCTTGGCAATCCGGAACGGGGCAAAAAAACAAAACAAAAAAGGGGGGGTGCAAGATGAGGACTTCCCAGGGGGTCACCCATCCAAGTACTACTCTCGCCGAAGCACGCTTAACTTTGGAGTTCTGATGGGATCTGGTATTTTAGGGCTGGTATGATAGCACCCGTCAAGTTGAGGTCGCAAAGCCCTTATGTGTCGTCCTTTTCGCAGGTTACGACGAACGATTCGGGATTAAGAAACAACGCAAAAAGAAGAACAGTGGCCCAAAAATGATGAAAACGTTCGATTTTGGTCTCCAAAAACAAGCGCAGCTGGGCAGGCTTGCTGCCCTCGTCGTAGGGCTCTTAGAGAGCTATCCAATGTTATGTTGTGTGCTGCATAACTCCTTACAAATCAAACGTTATGGGTCCAGAGCGATAGAGACTTGGTCACATGCCCAGCGCCATCAATCTGCAGGCCCAGCCTCTACGCGAAGCACAGAAGATGCCGTGGGACTCCATAATAGAAATGTTACGAATAAAGAATCTTGGCAAGCCTGAACCGAGCAAAAAAACAAAGCGATAAAAAAGGGTGCAACACGAGGACTTTTCAGGGGTTCACCCATCCTAATACTACTCTGGCCCAAGCACGCTTAATTTCGGAGTTCTAATGGGATCTGGTGTATTAGTGCTGGTATGATCGCACCCGTCATGTTGAGGTCACAAAGCCTTTATATATCGTCCTTTTCGCTGGTCACGTCGAACGATCTTGCCCGAAATTGATGAAAAT
This sequence comes from Ehretia macrophylla, assembly GCA_037974665.1. Classification (NCBI taxonomy): domain Eukaryota; kingdom Viridiplantae; phylum Streptophyta; class Magnoliopsida; order Boraginales; family Ehretiaceae; genus Ehretia; species Ehretia macrophylla. Next base: position 26,219,909 of record CM075780.1, read on the forward strand.
GTTCAATTTTGGGCTCGAAAAAATAGGCATAGCCAAGTAGGCTTGGCGTCCTTGTTGTAGAGCTCTCAGATAGCTTTCCAACGATATGTTGTGCATCTCATAACTCCTTACGGATCAAAAGTTATGGGCACCGGAGCGATGGAGACCTGGTCACAAACCCCGCGCCCTCAGTTTGCGGGCCCAGTCTCTACGCGAAGTGTAGTTGTCTTGCCCAAGAAGCAGTAGGACTCCATAATAGAAAGGTGATGGATACAGAATCTTGGCAAGCCAGAATAGGGCAAAAAAACAAAACGAAAAAGGGGGGTGCAACACTAGGACTTCCCAGGGGGTCACTCATCCTAGTATTACTCTCGCCTAAACGGCCTTAACTTCGGAGTTCTGATGAGATTTGGTGCGTTAGTGCTGGTAAGATCACACCCGTCATGTTGAGGCCGCAAATCCCTTATGTGTCGTCCTTTTCGCTGGTCACGACGAATGATCCGGGATGAAGAAACAGCGCAGAAAGAAGAAAAGTACCCCAAAACTGATGAAAAATGCTCGATTTCGGACTCCGAAAATAGGCGTAACTGAGCAAGCTTGCTGCCCTTGTCGTAGTGCTTTGAAAGAGCTTTCCAACGGTATGTTGTGCACCGCATAACTCCTTACGGATCAAAAGTTATGGGCACCGGAGCGATAGAGACCTGGTCACAGGCCCCGCACCCTCGGTTTGCGAGCCCAGCCTCTACGCGAAGCTTAGTTTTCTTGCCCAAGATACCATGGGACTCCATAATAGAAATGTGACGGATAAAGAATCTTGGCAAGCCCGAACGGGGCAAAAAAGCAAAACGAAAAAGGGGGGTGCAACACGAGGACTTCCCAAGGGGTCTTCCATTCTAGTACTACTCTCGCCAAAGCATGCTTAACTTCGTAGTTCTGATGGGATATGGTGTATTAGCGCTGGTATGATCGGACCCATCATGTTGAGGTCGCAAAGCCCTTATGTGTCATCCTTTAGCTAGTCACGATGAATGATCCGGGACGAAGAAACAGCTCAAAAAGAAGAAAAGTAGCCCGAAATTGATGAAAAGGTTCGACTTTGGGCTCCGAACGTAGGCGTAGCCGAGCAGGCTAGCTTCCCCAATCGTAGAGATCTTAAAGAGCTTTCCAATGGTATGATGTGCGCCGCATAACCCCTTACAGATAAAAAGTTATAGGCACCGGAGCGATGGAGACCTGGTCACAAGCCCCGAGCCCTCGGTTTCCGAGCCCAGCCTCTACGCAAAGCACAGTTGTCTTGCCCAAGATGCTGTGGGACTCCATAATAGAAATGTGACGGATAAAAAATCTTGGCAAGCCTGAATGAGGCAAAAAAACAAAACGAAAAAGGGGGGTGCAACACAATGACTTCCCAAGGGGTCACGCATTCTAGTACTCCTCTCGCCCATGCACGCTTAACCTTGGAGTTCTGATAGGATATGTTGTATTAGTCCTGGTATGATCGGACCCATCATGTTAAGGTCACAAAGCCCTTATGTGTCGTCCCCTTCGCTGGTTACGACGAACGATCCGGGACGAAGAAATAGTGCAAAAAGAAGAAAAGTGGCCCAAAACTAATGAAAACATTCGATTTTGGGCTCCGAAATCTGGCGCAATCGAGCCGGTTAGCTGCCCCCGTCGTAGAGCTCTCAGAGAGCTTTCCAACGGTATGTTGTGCGTCACATACCTCTTTACGGATCAAAAGTTATGGGCACCGGAGCGATGGAGACCTGGTCACAAGCCCCGTGCCCTCGGTTTGCAGCCCCATCCTCTACGCGAAGCGCAGTTGTCTTGCCCAAGATGCCATGGGACTCCATAATAGAAATATGACAGATAAAGAATCTTGGCAAGCCTGAACGGGGCAAAAAAACAAAACAAAAAAGGGGGGTGCAACACGAGGACGTCCCAGGGGTCACTCATCCTAGTACTACTCTCGCCCAAGCACTCGTAACTTCGGAGCTCTGATGGGATCTGGTGCATTAGTGCTGGTAAGATCACACAGTCAAGTTGAGGTCGCAATGCCCTTATGTGTCGTCCGTTTCGTTGGTCACGACGAACGATCCAGGATGAAGAAACAGCGCAAAGAGAAGAAAAGTGGCCCGAAACTGATGAAAACATTCAATTTTGGGCTCCAAAAATTGGCACTGCCAAGCAAGCTTGCATCCCTCGTCTTAGAGCTCTCAGAGAGCTTTCCAACGGTATGTTGTACGCAGCATAACTCCTTACGGATCAAAATTTATGGGCACCAGAGTGATGGAGACCTGGACACAGGCCCCGTGCCCTCGGATTGCAGGCCCAGCCTTTACGCGAAGCGCAGTTGTCTTGCCCAAGATGCCGTGGTACTCCATAATAGAAATGTACGGATAAAGAATCTTGGAAAATCTGAACGGGGCAAAAAAATAAAACAAAAAGAGGAGCGCAACACGGGGACTTCCCAGGGGTCACCCATCCTAGTACTACTCTCGCCCAACCATGCTTAACTTCGGAGTTCTAATGGGATCCGGTGCATTAGTGCTGGTATGATCGTACCCGTCATGTTGAGAGTAGAAAAGCCCTTACATGTCGTCCTTTTCACCGTTCACGACGATCGATCTGTGACGAAGATATAGCGTAGAAAGAAGAAAAGTGGCCCAAAACAGATGAAAAATGATCCACTTTGGGCTTCGAAAAAAGGCGGAACCTAGCTGACTTGCTGCCCCCGTCGTAGCGCTCTCAGAGAGCTTTCCAATGGTATGTTATGCACCGCATAATTCCTTACGAATCCAAAGTTATGGGCCCCGGAGCGATGGAGACCTGGTCACAGGCCCAGCGCCCTTGGTTTGTGGGCCGAGCCTCTATGCGAAGCGCAGTTGTCTTGCCCAAGATGTCGTGGGACTCTATAATAGAAATGTGATGGATAAAGAATCCTGGCAAGCCTGAACGGAGCAAAAAAACAAAACGAAAAAGGGGGTGCAACACGAGGACTTCTCAGGGGGTCATCCATCCTAGTACTACTCTCGTCCAAGCACGCTTAACTTCGGAGTTCTGATAGGATCCGGTGCATTAGTGCTGATATGATCGCACCCGTCATGTTGGGGTCGCAAAGCCCTTATGCGTCATCCTTTTTGCTGCTCACGATGAACGTCCGGGACGAAGAAACAGCACAAAAAAAGTGCCCCGAAACTGATGTAAAATGTTCAAATTTGGGCTCCGAAAACAAGCGCAGCCGAGCAAGCTTACTGGACCCGTCGTAGCGCTCTCAAAGAGCTTTCCAACAGTATGATGTGCTCTGCATAACTCCTTACGGATCAAAAGTTATGGGCACCAGAGCGATGGAGACCTGGTTACAGGCCCCGTGCCTTTGGTTTGCGGGCCCAGCCTCTACGCGAAGCGCAGTTGTATTGCCCAAGATACCGTGGCAATCTATAATAGAAATATGACAAATAAAGAATCTTGGCAAGCCTGAACGGGGCAAAAAAACAAAACAAAAAAGGGGATGCAACACGAGGACCTCCTAGGGGGTTACTTATCCTAGTACTACTCTCGCCCAAGCACGCTTAACTTCGGAGTTCTGATGGGATCTGATGTATTGGTGCTGGTATGATTGCACCCGTCATGTTGAAGTCGCAAAGCCCTTATGTGTCGTCCTTTTGGCTGATCACGACGAACGATCTGGGACAAAGAAATAACGAAAAAAGAAGAAAATTGGCCCAAAACTGGTGAAAAATGTTCGATTTTGGCCTTTGAAAATCGGCGCAGCCGAGCAGGCTTGCTGCCCCCGTCGTAGAGCTCTCAGAGAACTTTCCAACGGTATGTTGTGTGTCGCATAACTCTTTGCGAATTAAAAGTTATGGGCACCAGAGAGATGGAGACCTGGTCACTGGCCCCCGCGCCCTCAATTTGCTGGCCCAGCCTCTACGCAAAACACAGTTGTGTTGCCCAAGATGCCGTGGGACTCCATAATAAAAATGTGACAGATAAAGAATCTTGGTAAGCCTGAACGGGGCAAAAAAACAAAACGAAAAAGGGGGTGCATCACGAGGTCTTCCAAGGGGGTCATCCATACTAGTACTATGCTCGCCCAAGCACGCTTAACTTTAGAGTTATGATAGGATCTAGTGTATTAGTGCTGGTATGATCACACCCGTCATCTTGGGGTCGCAAAGCCCTTATGTGTCATCCTTTTTGCCGGTCATGACGAACGATCCGGGATGAAGAAATAGTGCAAAAAGACGAAACGTTTCTCAAAATTGTTGAAAACTTCCAATTTTGGGCTCCAAAAATAGGCGTAGCCGAGCAGGTTTGTTGACCTTGTCGTAGAGCTCTCTGAGAGCTTTCCAACGGTATGCCGTGCCCCGCATAACTCCTTACGGATCAAATGTTATGGGCACCGTAGCGATGTAGACCTGGTCACAGGCCCCGCGCCCTCTGTTTGCGAGCCCAGCCTCTACGCGAATCGCAGTTGTCTTGCCCAAGATGCCGTGGGACTACATAATAGAAATGTGATGGATAAAGAATCTTGGCAAGCCTGAAGGGGAAAAAAAACAAAACGAAAAACGGGGTGCAACACGAGGACTTCCTAGGGGGTCACCCATCCTAGTACTTTTCTCGCCCAAGCATGATTAACTTCAGAGTTCTGATGGGATCTGGTGCATTAATGCCGGTATGATCGTACCTGTCTTGTTGAGGTCGCAAAGCCCTTATGTGTCGTCCTTTTCGCCGGTCACGACGGAAGATTCGGGACGAAGAAACAGCGCAAAAAGAAGAAATATGGCCCAAAACTGATGAAAAACGTTCGATTTTGGGCTCCAAAAATAGGCGCAGCCGAGCAAGCTTGCTTCCCCAATCGTAGAGCTCTTAGAGAGCTTTCCAACGGTATATTGTGCACCGTATAACTCCTTATGGATAAAAAGTTAAGGGCACATGAGCGATGGAGACCTGGTCACAGGCCCAGCGTCCTCGGTTTGTGGGCCCAACCTCTACGCGAATCGAAGTTGTCTTGCCCAAGATGCCATGGGACTCTATAATAGAAATGTGATGGATAAAGAATCTTGGCAAGCCTAAATGGGGTAAAAAAACATAACAAAAAAGGGGGGTGCTACACGAGGACTTCCCAGGGGGTCACCCATCCTAGTACAACTCTTGCCCAAGCACACTTAACTTTAGAGTTCTATTGGAATCCGGTGCATTATTGCTGGTATGATCGCACACATCATATTGAGGTGCAAAGCCCTTATGTGTCGTCCTTTTCGCCAATCACAACGATCGATCCGGGACGAAGAAACAGCGCAGAAAGAAGAAAAGTAGCCCAAAACTGATAAAAATGTTTGATTTTTGGCTCCGAAAATAGGCGCAGCCGAGCAAGTTTGTTGCCCTCGTCGTAAATCTATCAGAGAGCTTTCCAATGATATGTTGTGCGCCGCATAACTCCTTACGAATCAAAAGTTATGGGCACCAGAGCGATAGAGACCTGGTCACAGGCCCCGCGCCCTCGGTTTGCGGGCCCAGCCTCTACGCGAAGTACAGTTGTCTTGCCCAAGATACTGTGGGAATCCATAATAGAAATGTGATGGATAAAGAATCTTGGCAAGCCTGAACGGGGCAAAAAAAGAAAACAAAAAAGGGGGGTGCAACACGGGGACTTCCTAGGGGGTCACCCATCCTAGTACTACTCTCGCCCAAACACGCTTAACTTCGAAGTTCTGATGGGATCTGGTGTATTAGTACTGGTATGATCGCACCCGTCTTGTTGAGGTTGCAAAGCCCTTTTGTGTCGTCCTTTTCGCCTGTCATGACGAATGATCCGGGACGAAGAAACAGCGCAGAAAGAAGAAAACTGGCCCAAAACTGATGAAAAACATTCGATTTTGGGCTCCAAAAATAGGCGCATCCGAGCAGGTTTGCTACCCCTGTCGTAGAGCTCTGAGAGAGCTTTCCAACGGTATATTGTGCACCTTATAACTCCTTACGGATCAAAAGTTAAGGGCACATGAGCGATGGAGACCTGGTCACAAGCCCCGCGTCCTCGGTATGTGGGCCCAGCCTCTACGCGAATCGCAGTTGTCTTGCCCATAATGCCATGTGACTCTATAATAGAAATGTGCTGGATAAAGAATCTTGGCAAGCCTGAACGGGGCAAAAAAACAAAACGAAAAAAGGGGGTACAACACGAGAACTTCCCAGGGGGTCACCCATCCTAGTACTACTCTCGCCCAAGCACGCTTAACTACGGAGTTCTGATGGGATCCGGTGCATTAGTGCTAGTATGATCGCACCCATCATGTTGAGGTCGCAAAGCCCTTTTGTGTCATCATTTTCGCCGGTCACGACGATCAATCCGGGACAAAGAAATAGCGTAGAAAGAAGAAAAGTGGCCCGAAATTCATGAAAAACGTTCGATTTTGGGCTCCAAAAATAGGGGCAGTCGAATAGGTTTGCTGCCCCCGTCGTAGAGCTATTAGAGAGCTTTCCAACGGTATGCTATGCGCCGCATAACTCCTTACGGATCAAACGTTATGGGCACCGGAATGATGGAGACCTAGTCATAGGCCCCGCGCCTTCGGTTTGCTGGCCAAGCCTCTACGCGAAGTGCAGTTTTCTTGCCCGAGATGCCATGGGACTCCATAATAGAAATGTGACAGATAAAGAATCTTGGCAAGCCTGAACGGGGCAAAAAAACAAAACGAAAAAGGGGGGTGCAACACGGGGACTTCCTAGGAGGTCACCCATCCTAGTACTACTCTCGCCCAAGCACGCTTAACTTCGGAGTTCTGATGGGATCTGGTGTATTAGTGTTGGTATGATCGCAGCCGTCATGTTGATGTCACAAAGCCCTTATGTGTCGTCCTTTTCACCGATCACGACGAACGATCCGGGATAAAGAAACCACGCAGAAAGAAGAAAAGTAGCCCTAAACTAATGAAAATGTTCATTTTTGGTCTCCAAAAATAGGCGCAACTGAGCAGGCTTGCTGTCCCCATCGTAGAGCTCTCAGAGAGCTTTCCAACGATATGTTGTGCGTCGCATAACGCCTTATGGACCAAAAGTTATGGGCACCGGAGGGATGAAGACCTGGTCACAGGCCCCGCGCCCTCGGTCTGCGGGCCCAGCCTCTACGCGAAGCGCAGTTGTCATGCTCAAAATGCAGTGGGACTCAATAATAGAAATGTGACAGATAAAGAATCTTGGCAAGCCTGAACGGGGCAAAAAAATAAAACAAAAAAGGGTGTTGCAACACGAGGACTTCCCAAGGGGTCACCCATCCTAGTACTACTCTGGCCCAAGCACTCTTAACTTCGGAGTTCTGATAGGATCTGGTGCATTAGTGCTGGTATGATCACAACCGTCATATTGAGGTCGCAAAGCCCTTATGTGTCGTCCTTTTCGCCGATCACGACGAATGACCCGGGACGAAGAAACAGCGCAGAAAGAAAAAAAGTGGCCTGAAACTCATGAAAAATGTTCGATTTTGGGCTCCGAAAATAGGCGCAGCTGAGCAAGCTTGCTGCCCCCGTCGTAGAGCTCTCAAAGAGCTTTCAAACGTTATGTTGTGCGCTGTATAACTTCTTATCGATCAAAAGTTATGGGCACTGGAGCGATGGAGACCTGGACACAGGCCCCGCACCCTCGGTTTGCGGGCCCAGCCTCTACGTGAATCGTAGTTGTCTTGCCCAAGATGTCGTGGGACTCTGTGAGGCCCGACCCTAAATAACGTGTCTTATCTCGATTTGCGTGCCGTAGACCCAGAATTATATGACCGACCTTGGATTACGTGCCATATCTTGTTTTCGTGTTTGCCTTGTCATTTGTACCTTGACCTAGAATTGTGTGCCCTAATCCTCGACTTACATGCGATACCTCAATTTGTGTGCACTGACCTTGAATTGCGTGCCTTAACCTAGGTTTAAGAGTCGTACCTCGATTTATGTGCATTCCATTGAATTACGTACCTTTTAATTGGCTTACGTGCATTCACCTAGGGTTGCATGCATTAGCATTGGAATCCGTGCATTTATCTTGAAGTACGTGCCTTATCTTGTAGTTCGTGTCTACCTCATGATTCGTGCCCCGTATTGATTTTTACCCATGTCTCGTAGTGCGTGCCCTAGACCTAAGAAACCGTGCTCGCACGCTAATCAACAAAGAATCCTACACAAAGCACCAGACTATTAAACAATCCTACACAATCCACTAACCAATATTATATTCCTAATTCAAATTCTCTACAAACTCCACTAACAATAAAATAACACTAAACTATTCCTACATTTTCCACTATCTATAATTCTATTCATAATTCAAACCCATCAACAAACATTCCTATATTTTATTCTACCTAGATTCCCTAATTTCCCAACATTCCTGTGACAACACAAGACACCATGCTACCTAGGATAGAGAAAACAAAAACAATCTAGACAAACTGTGACACAACACAAGACATAAAGCTTTAAAAAATACACCTACACATTGCCCAAGCCCTTCCCTTTTTCGTGCAACACACCCCACACACTATTAAAATTCAAATAACACTCAAACAACAAAAAAATTCAGACTCCAGGCACCAAAACTGACATACACACATGCAAACATTCAAACAACTCTTCAAACTCTCATTTTGCCTCTCAACTCTCCCATTCTCTCTCCATTTCGGTTCTAGCTGCTCTTGAGCATTCAAGACTCCTAACAACTCTCTAAGAATCTCCCAAGCTCGGCCATAGAAAGCACAAGCAAGCAACATAGCAAGAAAACTCACACAAGCTCTCAAACCTCTCATTTTCGGCCTAGGTAAAGTTTTGATAGTTTTCTTCCATTTCTTTTTGTTCTAATCACATGCACACACTAAACATAAGCTAAATAAGCTGGGATTTAAAGGAAATCAAGATACCACTTGGCCAAAGCAAGGAAATAAGACATTTTGTGCGATTTCAAGAGCATTTGTGCATTTTCATCCATCAATAGGCTAAGGTGAGGGTTAAACTCTTTTAAAAGCTTTCAAAACTCACATGCATGCTCTCATGTTGCTATATTTACCTCTGTAGTTGTTGTATATGTGTGTATATGAGCTTATCTACTCATGCATGACATGATAATGGCTAGAACTTGAAGATAGGTAAAAAACATTTTTGCTGGCAGTTTTCTGACCTTGTAGAACGAAATGCATTGGGCTTAGTAAAACTTGATAAAAATGCGTGAAAATTGGTAGGTCACTAGTTTTGTCAGTTATGAACAGTTTTTGTAGAAATATGCCAAGGCCAATTTTGAATCTAAGACCCCCAAAATGGCAAAATATCGAAAGGTGTCTAAATCTGGAAAAATTGGAAAAATGAAACAGGTTTCTGGCAGATTACTGACTTTGTAGAACGAAGTATTTTTGACCTAGTAAATGTTGATTAAAATGAACTGAAATTGGTAGGTTGCTATAATTTGCAGTTCTGGACATTTTTGTCAGAAATAGGCCAAAGCTAAATCGACTCTAAGACCCTAAAAAATGGCAAACATCATAATGTGTCTAAAATTGGACAATTTTGCGTAGTCCCACGGTTTTGGCCATAACTCTTAAGTCCGAACTCCAAATGATGCGAGGTTTGTTCCTAGATTTAAATAATTCATTAAGATTTAATTTGACATTCTGTTCACAGAATTTGGAGATTATTTTCTTGGCTAATTGAATGTGGGGAAACAGACCCTTGCAGTAGGGTTTTGCTTAGTAAAATGCTTTGAAACATGTTATAACTTCACTTGTGGTATTGAATGCTTGGAATTGTGGCACATAGATGTTTTTTGGACTGTTGTGGTTGGTTGAGGTTGTTTAATTTGGTTGATGCATGGCTTGGGTTTAATTACGTGACAAATTGTGGCTTAATCGCATGTGTAAGCACGAATTTAGGCCCTATTGCTTATGAAAACTTGCTAAGTGATGATCCTATGGTTTAATGTGTTCAATTGAATGATTAGTAGGCTGCCTAATAAATGTTATATATTCTTGAAATGATTTTAGTGTTACTTGTGGTGCTTAGCAAACGAAACCAACCCCGAGCACGGCCTAGTAAACTCTAATCGCCCCGTAGGTTCCCGAGTCATAAACCACTCTTGTGTGTATTATAATTGATGTTGAGGAAGGTTAATAGGCTGCCCGGAATTGTCCTTATAGCTCTAGAAATGATTCCCGATGATTGCATGTTGATAAATGAACTATTCTTGCACCCGGTTTTGTGTAAGTGTCGTTGCATGCTTGTATGATCTCAACACTTGATATGTTAACTAAAATGAGCTATATGACTTGTTATCTGGTGATTACTTGGCTGTCCATTAAATGTTCACATGCTTCTAAGTGTTTTACAAAGTGAATTTACATGTCAAAGCATGCCTCGTATGTTTACTTGTCGATATGTGATCTTGTAATTGCTTGGAGGCAACATACTTTGTTGACCTCCTAATGTGAATTGTTAAAAGATATTCAATGGCTTATTTGAACATGATTACTTGGCTGCCCGTGAAAGTTTAATTGCTTCCAAATTGATATATGAAATGATTATATGTTCTTACAATGCCTTATGTGCCAATATATCAAAATGTGATCATATATTTGCTTGGAGGCAACCTACTTTGTTGACCTCCCAATGTGAAATGTTAAATGGCATACATGTGCATTGCATACAAGGTTGCAACCTTTCATTTTGGCATGGTAGCGTTTCACGCACGCCGGGCGGCATTGGGCTGGCCGGTGCTACAGTGACTACCATGGTCCAATTTTCTCTCTCACTTGGGGGCTAGACTTCCTCGGAGAGTTAGGTCGTAGGATTTCGGGGTACATCCGGAGTACACCCATTTGGAGTGATAAGTGGATGATTGAAGCCGGCCACAACGACTGTTATCGAAAATGATCTTGAGAGCAAATGCTCACTGATTGATCTTGAGAGCGAAAGCTCACCATATCCTTTTCACTATGTGTTTAAGTACTCTCGCTTGGTTCCTAGACGACCTCGGAGAGGAAAGACAGGTAAATGTGTTCATTTATATTTATGTTATGTTATGAACTTGCTTATTTCATATGACATGTTTTCAAAAGGTTTTTTTTCATAAGATTAATCGAAAAAGAGTTTTTAAAAACGTTATCTCTCGTCCCCCTTCGTTGAGTTCATAAGGGCTCACCCTCTTTTTGTCATAGGTGAAGCAGATTTGAAATAGGTACCCGAGGAGAATGTGTTTGTTGGTGATTCCTTGCAGTGACTATGTGCTTTTGTGCTTTGCCTGAAAGTGGTTGCTATATGGATGTTGTGTTTGATTGCAAACTGTTCATTTTGTTGATGTAAATGACCCCTTTGTAATTTGGGTCTAATTTTGGCTTGTACTGATTAAAAATCGGACGAACTCTTATTGGTTGTTTGCTTTCATTATCTTGATTAGTAGTTATCATAGGTGTTTAAACCACTAGATGAAGAAGCATATAATGAAACTCTATCTAACCTTACTTAGGTGCTTATGCGTAAGCTAAGGGATAATAAGTACTTGCAAGACAGGAACTGGCAAATAAACGGGACATAGTTATCATGCTAGGCTTGTCAATCAAACGAGACTATCGAGATAAATTAGTAGGCATATCTATTGATAACAAAATAGGAAATTTTAGTTGGAATTGAATCAATGATTAAAGGTTTTGAGGCGTTTTAGAAAATAGGTCAAACCAAAGGTCTTAAATACAGCCATTATGCTGTCGGTTTTTCAAAAAACTTTTGGAGTTCTAGGCCAACGTTAAGCATTAAATCATAACAAAAAGGCTAAGAAAGTGAAAAAGTATAAATGAATTAGGTCATACCCTAGTCTAGCCTCCTTAGGTCGGGTTAGGCCGTCACACCTATATTAGAATGGTATCAGAGCTTAGTTTGCTAACTAGGCATTAGTCGGGTTCAACTCTCGGACCGTAGGTAGAAGCCTAAGGTAATTTTGATGTCTTATTTATATGTGTTAATGTGTGTTAATGTGCTTTAATTGCTTTGTGCATTGAATATCATGTGCCTTTGTGGACCATATGTACTATGTGTCATGCACACCGACACGTTGATGCCCTCAATAATGCATACATGCTTTTATACTCCTTCTTTGATGCATGTACATGTTACATAACCATGACTGACTGTTTATACACATAGATAGTTGGGATTAGGACTTTCAGGGAATTGAATTTATGCAGGAAGAACAAAAAGGCTCGGTTAAAGATTTCTCGCATCTTCACAGGTACTCGATGTATCGTATGTATTATTGGATATGTATATATAAAATGCGTAGCACATGTATAATTGTTGAGGTAAAGTTATCTCCTTATCTTGGAATACCCATACCTGTGATTAAGTTGTCAATTTTATAGCTATGAAGTTCTTGATTCCGTTAAACCATTCTTCTAATTGTGGTTCAAGTATAAAGGTTAATGACATACAACTTCCCTTAGGATATAAGAGTATACTATTAGATATGTAGAGTAGTATATATTCTCATGTGCTTATAGTGGAAGTTGACTTAAAGGTTGCTTTGAATTCATTTCTCACATCTTAAAATTGGCTTGATAGACTATCTAAGAAGTTAGCAATATACTCGTACGATTGAATCTTTACTTGATTGGAATGAAGCATTGATGAATCCGATATGGTGTATACTAGCGAGTTTCATGTTCACTAAATGGTAAGACCGCGACCTAGAAATTAAGAGATGAATTCGTGGAAGTTGACAATAGTTTACTTTTAGGGGTTAGATTATTAAGACATGGATAGTGTATTTGAGTGACTTAACAATGGATAACCTCAAGACATGTAGGCAACTCTGGAGACCGAATTTAACAAGGTTGATGATTTTTTAGTATAACAAGATATAGGGATGCTGGAATCGAGGAATTCACGTAGCTAGAACTCGTGTTCGGAAGACTACACCTAAAATGTTAGGTCGAATAGAAGTGTAATGTATTGAATTATGCATTAGATGACTAACGTTGCTGAAGGTCCTAAGTTGGATATTGGTGATATTAAGAATCATAGTATTAGTTTGGTGCCCTCGGATTTAGTTGTGATTATGCAAAGTAAATGATTCTATACACTCGTTATTTGGATACCGTAGAGCATGTTAAGAAGCATATATCCCTAAGTAATACCAATGGACCTAGTATATAAACCATGAAAGTGAGATTAAGCATCCGGCTGCAAGTGGAGTCGTTAGGGTACGATTAGTAATCCTAAATAGCTAATAGTGAGTATGCATGATGATTCATGGTAAACCCTAGGACCTAAGGTCGATGAGTCTTGATGTTCTTAGCTAGTTGAACATGTGAATGAGGAGAGTAAGATTTCATTTAGTTAAGATAGAGATGAATTAGAGTCATGATGACCCAAGAGATTGCTGTTAGACAATTGTATTTATGTGCACCTTTCACGTCTAGAAACTAACGGTTGGTAGGCTTTGAATCGTGGTCGTTGAATAGAGGGTAGATTTTGTAGTAATAGTTAAATGAGTGGTTGATTACTTTTGAAGTTCTATTAGATTATATTGTAGGATGACTTGTAATTATAATTCTTATGATGACATAGCCTTGAAGTTATTTCATGTAATAAGCTACTTAGATTAGTATGGTAAGTATCTTATGAGCTAGATCATTTCGGTATCCATTTATAGTCCTAAGACTGTAGTTGTACGGTCAGTAACCTAGTGGAGCATTGATATCACTTACATGGCTATGAACCTAGCTTAGTAACACTAATGTTGAAGATATATTGGCGGGCATTGAGTGTTCAAACGAATGACTAGGTCGCCAAGTCTGTAGCACCATTGTCTTCCTAATATGACGTTACCTTGGTTTGAGGTGAGTGGAATTTATTTGAGGTTGAAACTATTCACCTTAGGAGTCTTGGTTAAGATTAAAAGAAATTCCGAAGCCTCGTGACTTAAAGATAGAGATTTGAATAAGGAAATAAATTGTGGATCACAAGCTGATGAAACTTACTTGAAGAGTTGAACTAGTGGCACATGATTAGTTTACCCATGCAATTTTGATGGCAATTTGTTGGTGGTACTTAATAAACCTTAGAATTCGAGTTTAATGAATCTCAACGGTCTTCGTCCTTGATTACGAACGTGAAGGTCAACGAAGCTGGGAAAGAATGTTAGCGAATAGGAGCGTGTAACCGGGAGACTAGTCATTAGAAGATTTGCTAACCTAAGGTAGGTACGAGATAAGAACTATGATACTATCGATAGACGACGACTTGAGATGGATTAGTTTGTTTGGTGAGTTCTTCTTGAAGATAAGGTCGTATTGTGGAAATGATCCATAACTTGTGTATGTCCTGCGTGTTAACAATTTTGAAGCTAGTTGATAGGATATGTAAATCGGATACAGACCTATCATCTTGAAATTAGTGTATGTCACCATAAGATTGCAGTATTATTGTGATATTCCTTTTGAGGTATGAATGCGAGATTGATACAATATGAGTCATGATTTTGGAGTTATAGTTATATTGTTAGAATACCGATGCAGCTTTGATTACCATGTTTGGAGATTCTAACCTTAATTAATGAACTTGACCTTAAGATCAAATGGAGACAATAGAGTCGTTCAAAGGAACGAACTGTAAATGTAGGGGTCACACCGAATTAAATGATTGGAGAAAGCTAGGAAGTGAATTCGTTGTGGTAAGAGAGATCACAGAGCAAAGGACGACCTGGAGTTGGAAAATAACAATGGTCGGAATCTGTCTAAATGACCTCAACAAGTAAGAATGAATTTCGGGACGAAATTATTTCAAGGAGGGGAGTATGTGAGGCCCGACCCCGAATAACGTGTCTTATCTCGATTTGCGTGCCACAAACCCAGAATTATATGACAGACCTTGGATTACGTGCCTTGTCTTGGTTTTCGTGCATGCCTAGTCATTTGTGCCTTGACCTAGAATTGTGTGCCCTAATCCTCAACTTACGTGCCCTGACTTCGATTTACGTGCGATACCTCAATTTGTGTGCACTAACCTTGAATTGCATGCCCTAACCTAGGTTTAAGAGTCGTACCTCGATTTACGTGCATTGTATTGAATTACATGCCTTGCATTGGTTTACGTGCATTCACCTAGGGTTGCATGCATTTGCACTGGAATCCATGCATTTATCTTGAAGTACGTGCTTTACCTCGTAGTTCGTGTCTACCTCGTGATTCGTGCCCTGTATTGATTTCTATGTGTGTCTCGTAGTGCGTGCCCTAGACCTAAGAAAGCGTGCCTGCACGCTAATCAACAAAGAATCCTACACAAAGCACTAGACTATTAAACAATCGAACACAATCCACTAACCAATATTATATTCCTAATTCAAATTCTCTACAAACTTCACTAACAATAAAATAACACCAAACTATTCCTACATTTTCCACTATCTATTATTCTATTCATAATTCAAACTCATCAACAAACATTCCTATATTTTAGTCTACCTAGATTCCCTAATTTCCCAACATTCCTATGACAACACAAGACACCATGCTACCTAGGATAGACAAAACAAAAACAATCTAGACAAACTATGACACAACACAAGACACAAAGCTTTAAAAAATACACCTACACACTACTCAAGCCCCTCCCTTTTTCGTGCAACATACCCCACACACAACTAAAATTCAAATAACACTCAAAACAACAAAAAAATTCAGACTCTAGGAACCAAAACCGACATACACACATGCAAACACTCAAACAACTCTTCAAACTCTCATTTTGCCTCTCAACTCTCCTATTCTCTCTCCATTTCGGTTATAGCTGCCTCTTGAGCATTCGAGACTCCTAACAACTCTCTAAGAGTCTCCCAAGCTCGGCCATAGCAAGCACAAGCAAGCAACATAGCAAGAAAACTCACACAAGCTCTCAAACCTCTCATTTTTGGCCTAGGTAAAGTTTTGATAGTTTTCTTCCATTTCTTTTTGTTGTAATCACATGCACACACTAAAAATAAGCTAACTAATCTGGGATTTAAAGGAAATCAAGATACCACTGAGCCAAAGCAAGGAAAGAAGACCTTTTGTGCGATTTCAAGAGCATTTGTGCATTTTCATCCATCAATAGGCTAAGGTGAGGGTTAAACTCTTTTAAAAGCTTTCAAAACTCACATGCATGCTCTCATGTGGCTATATTTACATATGTAGTTGTTCTATATGTGTGTATATGAGCTTATCTACTCATGCATGGCATGATAATGGCTAGAACTTGAAGATAGGTAAAAAACGTTGATGCTGGCAGTTTTCTGACCATGTAGAACGAAGTGCATTTGACTTAGTAAACCTTGATAAAAATCCATGAAAATTTGTAGATCACTATTTTTGTCAGTTGTGAACAATTTTTGTAGAAATAAGCCAAGGCCAATTTTGAATCTAAGACCCCCAAAATGGCAAAATATCGAAAGGTGTCAAACTCTGGAAAAATTGGAAAAATGAAATAGGTTTCTGGCAGATTACTGACTTTGTAGAATGAAGTATTTTTGACCTAGTAAATGTTCATTAAAATGTATTAAAATTTATTTGTTGCTGTATTTTGCAGTTCTGGACATTTTTGTCAGAAATAGGCCAAAGCTAAATCGGACTCTAAGATCCTCAAAAATGGCAAAACTCGTAATGTGTCTAAAACTGGACAGTTTTGCGTAGTCCCACGGTCTTGGCAATAACTCCTAAGTCCGAACTCCAAATGATGCGAGGTTTGTTCCTACATTTAAATCACTCATAAAGATTTAATTTGAAATTTTGGTCACTGAATTTGGAGATTATTTTTTTGGCTATTTGAATGTGAGAAAACCGACCATTGCAGTAGGGTTTTGCTTAGTAAAATGCTTTGAAACATGTTGTAACTTCACTTGTGGTATTGAATGCTTGGAATTATGGCACATAGATGTTGTGTGGACTGTTGTGCTTGGTTGAGGTTGTTTAATTTGGTTGATGCATGGCTTGGGTTTAATTACGTGACAAATTGTGGCTTAATCGCATGTGTAAGCACGAATTTAGGCCCTATTGCTTATGAAAACTTGCTAAGTGATGATCCTATGGTTTAATGTGTTCAATTGCATGATTAGTAGGCTGCCTAATAAATTTTAAGTATGCTTGAAATGGTTTTAGTGTTACTTGTAGTGCTTAGCAAACGAAACCAACCCCGAGCACGGCCTAGTAAACCCTAATGGCCCCATAGGCTCCCGAGTCATAAACCACTCTTGTGTGTATTATAATTGATGCTGAGGAAAGTTAATAGGCTGCCCGGAAATGTCCTTATAGCTCTAGAAATGATTCCCAATGATTGCATATTGATAAGTGAACTATTCTTGCACCCAGTTTTGTGTAAGTGTCGTTGCATGCTTGTATGATCTCAACACTTGATATGTGAACTAAAATAAGCTATATGACTTGTTATATGGTGATTACTTGGCTGTCCGTTAAATGTTCACATGCTTCTAAGTGTTTTGCAAAGTGAATTTACATGTAAAAGCATGCCTTGAATGCTTACTTGTCGATATGTGATCTTGTAATTGCTCAGAGGCAACCTACTTTGTTGACCTCCTAATGTGAATTGTTAAAAGATATTCAATGGCTTATTTGAACATGATTACTTGGCTACCCGTGAAAGTTTAATTGCTTCCAAATTGATATATGAAATGATTATATGTTCTTACAATGCCTTATGTGCCAATATATCAAAATGTGATAATATATTTGCTCGGAGGCAACCTACTTTGTTGACCTCCCAATGTGAAATGTTAAATGGCATACATGTGCATTGCATACAAGGTTGCAACCTTTCATTTTGGCATGGTAGCGTTTCACGCATGCCGTGTGGCATCGGGCTTGCCGGTGCTACCGTGACTACCATGGTCCAATTCCCTCTCTCGCTTGGGGGCTAGACTTCCTCGGAGAGTTGGGTCGTAGGATTTCGGGTTACATCCGAAGTACACCCATTTGGAGTGATAAGTAGATGATTGAAGCCAGCCGCAATAACTGTTATCGAAAATGATCTTGAGAGCAAATGCTCACCAATTGATCTTGAGAGCGAAAGCTCACCGTATCCTTTTCACTATGTGTTTAAGTACTCTCGCTTGGTTCCTAGAGGACCTCGGGGAGGAAAGACGGGTAAATGTATTCATTTACATTTATGTTATGTTATGAACTTGCTTATTTCATTTGACATGTTTTCAAAAGGTTTTTTTCATAAGATTAATCGGAAAAGAATTTTTAAAAGCGTTATCTCTCGTCCCCCCTCATTGAGTTCATAAGGGCTTACCTTCTTTTTGTAACAGGTGAAGCAGATTTAGAATAGGTACCCGAGGAGAATGTGTTTGTTGATGATTCCTTGGAGTGACTACGTGCTTTTGTGCTTTGCCTGAAAGTGGTTACTATATGGATGTAAATGACCCCATTATAATTTGGGTCTAATTTTGGCTTGTACTAATTGAAACTCGGACGAACTCTTATTGGTTGTTTGCTTTCATTATCTTGATTAGTAGTTATCATAGGTGTTTAAACCACTAGATGAAGAAGCATATAATGAAACTCTATCTAACCTTACTTAGGTGCTTATGCGTAAGCTAAGGGATAATAAGTACTTGCAAGACAGGAACTGGCAAATAAACGGGACATAGTTATCATGCTAGGCTTGTCAATCAAACGAGACTACTGAGATAAATTAGTAGGCATATCTATTGATAACAAAATAGAAAATTTTAGTTGGAATTGAATCAATGATTAAAGGTTTTGAGGTGTTTTAGAAAATAGGTCAAACCAAAGGTCTTAAATACAGCCGTTATGCTGTCGATTTTTTAGAAAAACTTTTGGAGTTCTAGGCCAACGTTAAGCATTAAATTATAACAAAAAGGCTAAGAAAGTGAAAAAGTATAAATGAATTAGGTCATACTCTAGTCTAGCCTCTTTAGGTCGGGTTGGGGAGTGATAGACTCCATAATAGAAATGTGACAGATAAAGAATTTTGGCAAGCCTGAACAGGGAAAAAAACAAAACAAAAAAGTTAGGTGCAACACGAGGACTTCCCAGGGGGTCACCCATCCAAGTACTACTCTCGTCCAAGCACACTTAAATTCGGAGTTCTAATGGGATCCGGTGCATTAGTGCTAGTATGATCGCACCCATCATGTTGAGGTCGCAATGCCCTTATGTGTCGTCCTTTTCGCCGATCACGACGAACCATCCGGGATGAAGAAATAGCGCAAAAAGAAGAAAAGTGGCATGAAACTGATTAAAATGTTCAATTTTGAGCTCCGAAAATAGGTGCGGCCAAGCAAGCTTGCTGCCCCGTTGTAGAGCTCTCAGAGAGCTTTCCAACGGTATGCTATGCGCCACATAACTCTATGCGGATCAAACGTTATAGGCACCAGAGTAATGGAGACTTGGTCACAAGCCCCGCGCCCTCGGTTTGCGGGCCCAGCCTCTATGCGAAGCGTAATTGTCTTACCCAAGATGCCGTGGGACTCTATAATAGAAATGTTATGGATAAAGAATCTTGACAAGCCTGAACTGGGCAAAATAACAAAACGAAAAAGGGGGGGTGCAACACGAGGACTTCCTAAGGGGTCACCCGTCCTAGTACTACTCTCGCCCAAGCACGCTCAATTTCAAAGTTCTGATGGGATCCGGTGCATTATTGCTGGATTGATCTTACCCATCATGTTGAGGTCGTAATTCCCTTATGTGTCATCCTCTTCGCCGGTCATGACGAACCATCCGGGACGAATAAACAGAGCAAAAAGAAAAAAAAGTGGGCCAAAACTAATGAAAACATTCGATTTTGGGCTCCGAAAATAGGTTCAGCCGAGCAAGCTTGCTACCCCCATCGTAGAGCTCTCAGAGAGCTTTCCAACGGTATGTTGTGCGTCGCATAACTCCTTACGGATCAAACATTCTGGGCACCGGAGTGATAGAGACCTGGTCACAGGCCCCGGGCCCTCGGTCTGCGGGCCCAACCTCTTCGCAAAGAACAGTTGTCTTGCCCATGATGCTGTGGGACTCAATAATAGAAATGTGACTGATAAAGAATCTTCGCAAGCCTGAACGGGGCAAAAAAACAAAACGAAAAAGGGTTGCAACACGAGGACTTCCTAGGGAGTCACCCATCCTAGTATAACTCTAGCCCAAGCACGCTTAACTTAGGAGTTCTGATGGGATCTGGGGCATTAGTGCTGGTATGATCGCACCCGTCATGTTGACGGCACAATGCCCATATGTGTCGTCTTTTTCGTCGGTCACGACAAACGATCCGGGATGAAGAAACAGCGCAAAAAGAAGAAAAGTGGACCGAAACTAATGAAAACGTTCGATTTTGGGCTCCGAAAACAGGCGCAGCAAAGCAGGCTTACTGCCCCTGTCGTAGAGCTCTTACAGAGGTTTCCGACGGTATGTTGTGCTCCGCATAACTCCTTACGGATCAAAAGTTATGGGCATCGGAGTGATGGAGACCTGGTCACCGGCCCCGCACACTAGGTCTGCGGGCCCCGCCCCTACAGGAAGCGCAGTTGTTTTGCCCAAGATGCCGTGGGACTCCATAATAGAAATGTGACGGATAAAGAATCTTGGCAAGCCTTAACGGGGGAAAAAAACAAAATGAAAAAGTGGGGTGCAACATGAGGACTTCTCGGGGGGTCACCCATCCTAGTACTACTCTCGCCCAGGCATGCTTAACTTCGGAGTTCTGATGTGATCCGGTGTATTAGTGCTGGTATGTTCGCACCTGTCATGTTGAGGTTGAAATGCCCTTATGTGTGGTCGTTTTTAGTGGTCACGAGGAACGATCCGGGATGAAGAAACAGTGCAAAAAGAAGAAAAGTGGCCCGAAACTGATGAAAACGTTAGAGTTTTGGGCTCCGAAAATAGGCGCAGCCATGCGGGCTCGCTGCCCCCGTCTTAGAGCTCTCAAAGACCTTTTCAATGGTATATTGTGCGTAGCATAACTCCTTATAAATCAAACCTTATGGGCACCGGAGCGATGGAGACCTGGTCACAGGCCCCACGCCCTCGGTCTACGGGTCCAGCCTCTACGCGAAGTGCAGTTGTCTTGCCCAAGATGCCGTGGGACTCCATAATAGAAATGTGACGGATAAAGAATCTTGGCAAGCCTGAACGGGGCAAAAAAACCAAACGAAAAAGGGGGTGCAACACGAGGACTTCCTAGGGGGTCACCCATCCTAGTACTACTCTCGCCCAAGCACGCTTAACTTCGGAGTTCTTATGGGATATGGTGCATTAGGGCTGGTATGATCGCACCCATCATGTTGAGGTCGCAATGCCCTTATGTGTCGTCCTTTACGCCGGTCACAACGAACGATACGGGACGAAAAAATAGCACAAAAAGATGAAAAGTGGCCCGAAACTAATGAAAAAGTTCAATTTTGGGCTCCGAAAATAGGCGCGGCCGAGCAGGCTTATTGCCCCTGTTGTAGAGTTCTCAGAGAGCTTTCCAACTGTGAGGCCCAACCCCGAATAACGTGTGTTATCTAGATTTACGTGCCTTAGACCCAAAATTATATGACCGACCTTAGACTACGTGCCCTATCTTGGTTTTCGTGCACGCTTCGTCATTCATGCCTTGACCTAGAATGATGTGCCCTAATCCCTTACTGACGTGCGATACCTAGATATACATACCCTGACCTCGATGTAAGTGCGTTATCTCGTTTTGTGTGCCTTAACCTTGAACTGCGTACCTTAACCTAGATATAGAGTTGTGCCTTGATTTGCATGCCTTGCATTGGTTTACGTGCATTCATTTAGGGTTGTGTGCATTTACTTGGAAAACGTGCATTCGTCTCGTAGTTCGTGCTGTGATAACCCAAAATCGGCATGCATTTAATGGCATTTGATTGCGTTTAATTAAATGTTTAATTAGTTAAATCAACCAATTTGCACTATTTTAATATTTCTCTTGGAAGCATTTAGTAATTGTATATTGAATAATTAAAAGATTACTATCTATTTCTATTAATTATAGTAATTGAATTTATTCTCTTGTATTTAATTAAGTGCCATCTTAAATGTTAGTATTTAATTGCACTTGATTACATGTTTATATTTACTTGTTCATTCGTATTGTGGCATTAACTTCATAATTCTTTAAAATATTCTAGGAATAGTTAAATTAATTATTTTTAAATGAATATTGATTATTTTGATTGTTTTGATTATTTTAATAATCGGTTTTAATTGTTTGCATTAAAATCACTCAGTTTTCAAATAAATGGGAAAAGTAACTCCGAGCCGGAGTGAATTTTAAACTATTCTACTACTTTACTTTTCAAAAAAATTAAAGTTTTATATTATTTCTTATCACTTTATTAGCGATCGTTTATTGACCGTTCGATCGTAGCATTTCGAAAATGAAAGTTAGAAGAATATTTCTCGAATTTCGTAAATAATGTTTCTAGTTTAAATTAGCTAGTTTTAGTCGGTTTTCATTAAAATTGCATTGTTTTAACTTGAATTAGATTTAATGGCATCAAAATAAGCTTATTTGATCATTTTTAACTAAAGATTGATTTTGCAAATGACCAAAATGCTATTGTCACCCTTTTAAATAATAAAACAAGGCAAAAATCCAAAAAACAAAACCATAAATGCCATCCATGTCCCCTCCCATGGCCGAAAGCTTGAAGGAAAAGAAAAAAAAATTGTTTTGTATTTTTCTCCTACAATCGTGCGTGGAATTGCTCGGGGGTCGTGGCTCGGGTCCTTGCGGGTCTTGGTCTTCAATCTCTGTAAGGGTTTTCACTCTTTTGTGCATTTAAATTCGAATTTGAATTTTGTGTCAAATTTTTAGATTTGATATATAATGTGTTATAATGCCTGTAAATGCTTGATATAGCTTCCTTTGAGTTCGTAGAGCATTGTTTGATAGTTATTTAGTAATTTTTACGGTTGAAACTGCGTATTTGAAATTGGGGAAGAATAATAAATAGTGAATTATGAATAGTAAACCCTAGAATTTTGGATTTCGATCTGAATTGCGATTGCTTGATTTAGATAGGTGCCATTAGTGATAGAAAGATAAAATGTGCGATAAAAATAGACTGGCCTTTGATAAAATTGGAAATTAGACAAAGAAACGTAAAGGGGCCGTTTGACCAAAAGTTGACCGTGCTCGAATTGAGTTGGGGGTTTTGCAATTAAGGGTATGGAAGCACTTTTGGCGCTGTTGTGGCGTTGATTGAGTGACCGGTTAGCATAACTGTAGTTCAAACGCAGTAGGTGGACTTTCGGGCTTCGGTTGGGAAAGTGAGGTTTAGTGACATAGAAATGTGCCTTGTAGTGCCTAAGTGAATGTAGTGAAATCGGTTTCCTAATCCTGTAGCTCGTTTGCTCGTAATTGCCTTTGGAAGTTAGAGATTGAATAGTGATATTTGTCGTTTTCGTGTTTGAACTGCTGTTACTTGTTTAATTGGTGTTATTGTGGCTATTAATGATAGTTATGCTTGAAAAGTTAATTGAATGCTAGTATTGATTGTAAATGCTTGATATCTCGTTTATCGTCTCTAATATGTATTGTTGTGCTATAGCTCGTTTATCACCTTGTATCGTGTCTTGCATTGCATAGTGTCAGGCGCGTGAGTGATGGGCCTCTCTGGGTAGTCTCGGGCTGCCAGTGTTGGTTGCTCTAGCTCCGTGTCCTATTCCCATTCTCGCTTGGGTTGCCTCCCAGGGAGATTTAGGTCGTAGAATTGATGGATACTTCCGGGGTATTCCAAACTGAAGTTATAAGGTGGTTGCGCGCTTATTGTCATCGTTGTCAACATCAAGCTCGAGATTGATGTATCGCTCGTGAAATGGTACATTGCTCGTATGAGTGAACCATAGCCTTCAGAGTGTGGTATAGCTTTGAATGGTTGTGTTAATGCTTTCTTTAATTGTTTATTGTATTGTCTTGTATATTGAATGCTTTTTTATTGATTATATTGCTTAACTGTACCTATTTACATTGCACGACGTTCTTTCTCTCCACCTCGATATCTGTCTCGCCCTCACTGAGTATACGTGTTGTGTATACTCACTCCTCACCACCACATTTCATAAAATGTCATGTTAGCTGGAAAGTTCGTGATTTCGTGAAAGTTCGTGCTTGAAGAGTTGTCTTGCGTGCCTATGTGGCTTGAGTTGTCGAAGTTGTAAAGATGTATGCTTTTATGTATTGTATGTATTTAATGTTAAAAGGGATGTAATTTAAGTTTCATTAGATTATTGAAGTGGTTTGATACGTTAGATTATGTATCTAGTTAATGTAGCTTAACTTCAATGCATGTTTGTATTGTCTAAAAGAAAGAGTTAGAAAGGTATGATAGTCTAACTTATGCAATAGGTTGGTATAGTTTAATTGCTAAGCATGAATGTATATTTGCTTGTGATTGCTTATTGAGAACAAGGCTCGGATGGTCTTGAGGTGGTTGAATGTTTAGACATGGTATTGGTCCACTTATATGCTGTGGCAGGTTTGTTTTTTTTTTTTGCCTAGAAACAGGGGAGACTCCGTCCGTTTTTCCTAAAATTTTATGCCCGGGTTTGGAATTGGGTTGTGATTAGATTGATTGATAGAACTCCTGGTCTCGAGAGGGATCGGGGTGTTACACGTGCCCTACCTCGTAGTGCGTGCTCTAGACCTAGGAAAGCGTTCACTCACGCTAATCAAGAAAGCATCTTACACGAAGTACTAGGTCATTAATTAATCCTACAAATTCTACTAACTAATATTAAATTACTAATTCAATCCACTAAAAGACAAAATCTCACAAAAAGCTAGACATTCCTTATTTTTTATTCCTTATTCTTTTGCACTTTCAAACATACAATTAATTAATGCTCAAAAGATGACAAAGATTCAGCATTTTCATGCCTTGGCCGACTACCTTGTGGCATTTATGCTAGCTTGCTCAATTCAAAATTTATTCTAGACAATTCTATGACAAGTTATGATACAAATGCAAAAAAAAAACTAGCTCAAAACTCTACCAAACTCCACCAATCTCGACATAAGCTCCTTGCCATGCTAGGTAATTCAAAAACCATGCTTCTTGAAGACACAAATCTGATTTTTACATGCCCAAGGCCGACACAAGCCTCAACAATTGCACAAGTTTCTATTTTTCTTTCATTTCTCTCATTTCCTCACATTTCTCTCTCTCCCTCTCATTCTTCTATCTCTCTCTCGGCTTTGGCTGAGTTTCTACACTCCATAGCTCATCTTCATCACTCCATAGTTCATCAAGGCAAGCAAGAAGTTAGGGAGCTTGACTAAGCAAGCTAGGTTGCAAGAAAACACACATGCAAGCTCTTTGAGTCTCCATTTCGGCTTTGGTGTGTTTGCTAGCTTCCATTTCTTTTCTTCTTGTTCTAACCACATGCATCTACTAAGAACTTGGTCACTAAGCTAGGAAAAATAGAGAAAATCGAGTGGTGTCTCGGCTAAGCAAGGAAGAAGATCAACTTTGTGCTTCACCAAGAGTCTTGTGCATCTTCTTGTTGTTTTGCTAAGGTGAGGGCTAAAACTTTTTGAAAATCTTTCAAAAAACCACATGCATGCTCTTAAATGTCTATCTTTACTTTTGTACTTGAGATATATGTGTGTTCATAAGCTTTTATATCCATGCATGGCAAGATTTTGGCTAGAAGGTGATGATAGATGAAATCGGGTTTGTAACAGCTTTCTGTCTTGTTGGTGTGAGGTGATTTTGGCTAGGTAAATGATGTTGAAAATGTGTGAAAATTGGTAGGTAACTAGTTTTGCCAGTTCTAAACATTTTTCACAGAAATTGGCCAAAGCTAATTTTGACTCTAAGGCCCTCAAAATGGAAAATCATTAAAATGTGTCCAAATCTGGAAAGTCTGGAAAAATGAAGCAGGTTTTGGAAGATTCACTGATCTTGTGGAACGAACCGGTTTTGGCTTAGTAAATGACATCCAAAATGTATGAAATTTTGTGTACTGCTATATTTTTCAGCTATGGACATTTTTGTCAGAAATGGACTAAGGCTAAATCTGACCCTAAAGACCTCAAAAACGACAAGTATTGAAATGTGTGCAAATCTGGACAGTTTTGTGCAGTTTCACTGTTTTGGCTATAACTATTGAACCCGAACTACAAATGAGGCGAGGTTTGTTTCTGAATTTAGTTCACTTATTAAGATTTAATTTGACATCTTATTCACTAGAATTGGAGATTTTTTGCTTGTCGTAATGATTGTGAGAAAACAGCCCATTGCAGTGAGGGTTTCACTTAGTGATATGCTTAGAAAAATTATTGTAGATTCTCTTGTTGTATTAAATGCTTGGTATTGTGGCATTGGGATGTTGTGTGGACTGTTTTGAATACTTGAGGGTGTTTGAATTAATCGATGCATGGCTTGAGTTTGATTACAAGATGACTTGGGGCTTAATTGCACGGGTAAGCGCAAATTGAAACCCTAGTGACTAGGTAAATTCACTAAGTTGTTGATCATATGGATATCGTATTTAATTGTGTGATTAGTAGGCTGCCCGTAGTTTCCCTCATAGCCCTAAACATGATTTCAATGATTACATGTTGACAAGTAGGCCT
This sequence comes from Ehretia macrophylla, assembly GCA_037974665.1. NCBI lineage: Eukaryota > Viridiplantae > Streptophyta > Magnoliopsida > Boraginales > Ehretiaceae > Ehretia > Ehretia macrophylla. The sequence goes on from CM075780.1 coordinate 26,246,497, forward strand.
TTCTTGCACCCGGTTCCACGTAGATGTCGTTGCATGTTGAATAATCCTATTATTTGATTACATCAACTTCGAAATGAGTTATATGACTTGATTTACATGCGTTACATGGCTGCCCATTTAATGTTCATATAACTCCATGTGCTTTTCAAGTGAAATTACTTATCATATCGTGTCTCGCTTGTTTACTTGTCAATGTGCAATCTTATGACTGCTCGGAGGCAACCTACTTTGTTGTCCTCCTAATGTGATATATTAAATTTCATAAATGTGCATTGCATACACGGTTATAACATTTCATTCTGGCGTGGTAGCGTTCACGCACACCGGGTGGCATCAGGCTTGCCGGTGCAACCGTGACTACTATTGTCCAATTCCCTCTCTCGCTTGGGAGCTAGACTTCCTCAGAGAGTTGGGTCGTAGGATTTCGGGGTACATCCAGAGTACACCCATTTGGCGTGATAAGGGGATGATTTGAAGTCAGCCGCAACAACTGATACTGGAAATGAACTGAGAGCAAAAGCTCACATTATCCTTTTCACTATGTGTATAAGTACTCTCGCTTGGTTCCTAGAGGACCTCGGGAAGGAAAGACGGGTAATTGTGTTCCTTTACTTTTATATTATTGTTATGTACTTATTTGTGATATATTCATGCTTGCAAAAAGGGTTTTCATAAGTTGAACTGAAAAATGCATTTCAAAACTTATTTCTCGTTCCCCCTTGCTGAGTTCATAAGGACTCACCATCTTTTATCATCTCAGGTGAAGAAGATCAAGAACAGGTACCCGAGGATGACGTGACTAATGATGATTCCTTGGAATGATTGCCTGTCCTATGTGCTTTGCTTGATTATGGCCATTATGAACACTATGCTGCTTGAAGACTATTTCTTTTCATGTTGCTTGATGTTTGTAATGTAAAAGACCCCCGTTGTAATTTGGGGTCTAATTTTGGTTTGTACTGATATTAACTAGACAGACACTACTATGGTCGTTTTGCTATTGTCATTGGCTAGTACCTATCATAGGATTATGAAGTATCAGGTAAGGACTAAGTAAAATGAACCTATCCAATCTTAAGCAGGTACTCATTATTAAGCTAAGATCAATAGGTACTTTTGTAACGAGGATTAACAAACAGACGAGACATAGTATCATACTAGGTTATTAATCAAACGAGACTTCGGGATAACCAGTAGGCATTTCCATTGATGGTAAATAGTAATCTTAGTTGGAAATGAAATTGAGATTAGAAAATTTGAGGCGTTTAGAGAATTAGGTCAAACCAAAGAGCCCAATTACAGCCGTTACGCTGCCGATTTTCTGGAAACTTTTGGAGTTCTAGGCTAACGTAAGCATTAATCATAGTGAAATAGTTAAGGACGTAAAATAACGATAATGATTAGCTCACACCCTAGTCTAGCCTCTATAGGTCGGGTTGGGGCATGACACCCTTAGAAGAATGATATCAGAGCTTAGTTTACTAACTAGGCGTTAGTCGGGTTCAACTCTCGGACCATGGGTAGAAGTCCTAAGGTAATTTTTATATCTTGTTATATGTGTTAATGTGTGTTAATGTGCTTTAATTGATTTGTGCATTGAATATCATGTGCCTTTGTGGACCATATGTACTTTGTGTCATGCACACCGACACGTTAGTGCCCTCAATAATGCATGCATGCTTTTATACTCCTTGATACATGTGCATGTTATATAACCATGATTGACTATTTATAAACATAGATAGTTGGGATTAGGACTTTCAGGGAAGTGAAATTATGCAAGAAGAACGAAAAGTCTCAGTTAGAGATTTCTGGCATCTTCATAGGTACTCGATGGATCGTATGTATTATCAGATATGCATATATAAAATGTGTAGCACATGTATAATTGTTGAGGTAAGTTATCTCCTTATCTTTGGAATACCTATACCTGTGATTGAGTTATCAATCTTATAGTTATGAAGTTCTTGATTCCGTTAAATCGTTCTTCTAATTGTGGTTCAAGCATAAAGGTTAATGACATACAACTTTCCTTAAGATATAAGAGTATACTATTAGACAAGTGGAGTAGAATATGTGTATTCATATGCTTATAATGGAAGTTTGACTTAGGGGTTGCTCTTGAATCAAATTCTTATATCTTAAATTGGTGTAATGACTATTTATACGATTAAATCTTTACTTGATTGGAATGAAGCATTGGAGAATCCGATATGGTGTATACTAGCGAGTTTTAAGTTCACTAAATGGTAAGACCGCGATCTAGAAATTAAGGGGTGAATTCGTGGAAGTTGACAATAGTTTATTTTTTGGGGTTAGATTATTAAGACATGGATAGTGTATTTGAGTGACTTAACAATGGATAACCTCAAGACATGTAGACAACTCTGGAGGCCGAATTTAACAAGGTTGATGATTCCTTAGTATAACAAGATACATAGATATTGGAATCGAGGAATTCACGTAGCTAGAACTTGTGTTCGGAAGACTATACCTAAAATGTTAGGTCAAATAGAAGTGTAAGGTGTTGAATTTTGCATTAGATGACTAACGTTGCTGAAGGCCCTAAGTTGGATATTGGTGATATTAAGAATCATGGTGTCAGTTTAGTGCCCTCAGATTTAGTTGTGATTATGCAAAGTAAATCATTCTATACACTCGTTATTTGGATACCGTAGAGGATGTTAAGAAGCATATATCCCTAAGTAATACCAATGGACCTAGTATATAAACCATGGAAGTGAGATTAAAGCATCCGTCTGCAAATGGAGTCGTTAGGGTATGATTAGTAATCCTAAATAGCTAATAGTGAGTATGCATGACGATTCATGGTGAACCCTAGGACCTAAGGTCAATGAGACTTGACGCTCTTAGCTAGTTGAACATGTAAATGAAGAAAGTAAGATTCCATATAGTTAAGATAGAGATGAATTAGAGTCATGATGACCCAAGAGACTGTTGTTAGACAATTGTATTATGTGCATCGTTTCACGTCTAAAAACTAGCCGTTGGTAGACTTTGAATCGTGGTCGTTAAATGGAGGGCGAATCTTGTAGTGATAGTTAAATAAGTGGTTGATTACTTTTGAAGTGCTATTAGGTTATGTTGAAGGATGCCTCGTCGTCATAATTCTTATGTTGATACAACCTTGAAGTTATCTCGTGTAAGTATCTTATAAGCTCGATCATTTCGGTACGCATTTATAGTCCTAAGACTATTGTTGAACGGTTGGTAACCTAGTGAAGCATTGATATCACTTACATGGCGATGAACCCAGCTTAGTAACATTAATGTTGAAGATATATTGGCGGGCATTAAGTGTTCGAAGGAATGACTAGGTCGCTAAGTGAGTAGGACCATTGTCTTCTTAAGTATGACGTAACCTTGGATTGAGGTGAGTGGAATTTATTTGATGTTGAAACTCTTCACCTTAGGAGTCTTGGTTAAGATTGAAAGAAATTCTGAAGCCTCGAGACGTGAAAATAGAGATTTGAATAAGGAAATAGATTGTGGATCATAAGCTGATGAAATTTACTTGTAAGAGTTGAACTAGTGCAACATGATTAGTTTACCCATGCAATTTCAATGGCAATTTGTTGGTAGTACCTAATAAACCTTAGAGTTTGAGTTTAACGAATCTCAACGGTCTTTCTTCTTGATTGTGAGCTTGAAGGTTAACGAAGCTGGGAAAGAATGTTCATGAATAGGAGCCTGTAACCGAGAGACTAGTCATTAGAAGACTTGCTAATCTAACGTACCTACGAGATAAGGACTATGATATTATCGATAGATGACGATTTGAGATGGATTAGTTGTTTGGTGAGTTCTGCTTGAAGATAGGGTCATATTGTGGAAATGATCCATGACTTGTTTATGTCCTACATGTTAACAATTTTAAAACTAGTTGATAGGATATGTAAATCGGATATCGGCTTGTCGTGAAATTAGAGTATGTCACCATAGGATCATGGCATTATTGTGATATTCCTTTTGAGGTATGAAAAAAAAAAAGAGATTGACACAACATAAGTCATGATTTTGGAGTCATAGTTATATTGTTAGAATACCGATGCAGCTTTGATTACTATGTTTGGAGATTATAACCTTAGCTAATGAACTTGACCTTAAGATCAAATGGAGAATAGAGTCTGTTACGCCCCGATCCCCCACGGGACCGGAGGCTCTAATAATCATGCTATTCTCAACCCAATACCAAACCCGGTCACAAAATTTTAGGAAAAAACGGACAGAGTTTCCTCTGTACCGCGGACATTTTTTAAACCTGTAAATGCTTAAAATAGCCACAATATACTAAAACAAGCTTTTATAATTAAAATTCAAAGGTTCTAGGCCATCCAAGCCAGGAGACAAACAACAGCTCCAAATCACACATGCATGCACCCAACTTAACTTTTCATTAAACCTTTTTAACATGCCATTCTATGATAACATTAGAGCAATTTTAGAAGTTGAAATCAACACCTCTAAACATACACACCCAAGCATGCAAGAACTAAAAGGAGAATTAAAAGTTATTACAAGCCATAATATCTCAAAGCTAACATTACAACTAACAACTTTCAACTTGCAACTACAAGAATATACATAGCCTTAAGGCCACAAAATAGATCATGCTATAGCAATACAAGTACACCATGTAACAACAAGAAGACAAATCCACCTTAGACAACAAACACATAACAACTAGGGCAAAGGCTCAGCCTGAACTTCTTCCTCTTCCACTAGCACCTCAATTAGCTGGGGATCACCCTCAGCACTTCCTGAAACATATATCGAGGTATGAGCAACCACTGTTGCCCAGTGAGGGATATAGTCTCCCGGGGCGTGCAATGCAACAGGTAATACAGTTAAACAACAATAACAATTAGGCAATTAAAGAAACAATGATAGCTTAAATAACCACACATTTAAAAGGATACATTTCACATAACCCCTATACACCAATCTTCGCTGGTCTTCATTCACGATCCACGAACCACGATCACGATCACGATAAGCCGGCATCCCAAACACCAAAGGGTATTCCGGATGTACCCAATCCTACGACCCAACACCCCCTGGCAATCTCCGGACCAGGCGAGTGAGGGAATAGGGTACGAAGCTAGAGCAACCAACCTTGGCAAGCCCGCTGCCGCCCAGAGAGGCCCATCGCATCCGCCCCGACGATAAGGTTGCGCAACCCTTGACTCGATAGCACAGGAAGCAATAATAATAACAATATAACAAAATAAGCCGATATGCAAACAAGGAGGACAACAAAAGAGGTTGTCCTCGAGCACACACATCAATCACGCCATACGATGAAATATGATACATTCATTAGTCTATAATTGTTAAACTAATCCAACTAAAACACTTAAATCACTTAGTATCGAATATTTAGCATATAACAAGATGAGACACATAGAATGCACATAGAAATGATCCCTCACCTTTTAGGAAGCCAAACCTGCGCGAATTAAGCCAAGATTCCCTCAATATTCTCCGAAAGCATCAATTCCCTTCAATTATCACTACTTAATACAATCAACTATATGCATAAGAAGTGATTTCTTATTCTCAACTAAAGCTAGTTCATAAAGCCATTAATTTATCCAACTCTATTTGATTCCCTTTAATTCACATAACTAACAATATATTTCATGGTTTAACAATCATTCTAATCAATATTTGAACAATACATAAACTCAAGTGATCACATATGCAACATTCTTTAATTTTCAAGTATTAGACAAAGACAATAGCATAATAAATAACATATACATAGCCATTCATATAAGTAGAAACACTATATAACATCTAACCAATAAGTTATATAAGCGTATCTTTACACATATAATGCAATTAATAAGCAATATAAACATGTTTACTCAATCTTTAACTAGTATCGATATAACTTAACTCACAACTTCTCCGAATAGATGAACTTGTTACATAAGTACATTTAAACATTTATCCAATCAATCAAGAATCAACTAATAACAATTATTACCATGGTTCATTACTAGTTCCTTTAGTCCATTCTAAATTCATACTCAACCAAATCCATGTAAACCAAGCAACTTAATTCACGAGACTTCACTACTATAATACGTACACTACACAAATGCATATAAACATTTAATTACTCAATTATAAATCAATTATCATGAGATTAACTATACGAACACAAAGGGGTCAATATTATACTTTTCACAAAACTTAACCGAAAGCTCACACATACCTTAGAATAGTATTTAGACTCGCTAGGAGCAACTACAAAGCAATACAAGTACTAAAGCAATTAATTCATTCATTTCCCCTTTGTTCAACTAGGCTATTTAGCTTCCTATCGGAATTCAATGATCAAGTTAAGCTAGCTAACCATCCTACCAATCTAAGGATACCTAAATACCTCATTTAAAACCTCCAAATCATAACCTAGAGCACAAGTACACAAAAACACCAAAAATGCCTCTTTTTGGGTTTACACTACAAGTACCAATTTCGGAACCCAAACAAGCGAAACGAAAGCACTTCTAAGGTTTCAATACTTAATAAAGACTAGCCATAACCTCGAAACATGCCCGGATTCAAGATAAACCCTTAAACCCCTTATTAAAGTAGCCTATTTTGATCAAATTTCTCAAATTTTGAACATAGCAAGTGCAATTAACATTTTTCCCACGCTTATGGACCTAATTAGCAACTACTAGAAGCCTCGAATCGAATGAAATTGTAACTTTTTTTGGAAACCCTAGTTTAGCACTATTCATCATCTTTCCCAAGTGCCATTTTCATTTTCAAGCATTCAACAAGCATTTTAAACCATCAAACATATTCTATGAAGTCATTAGAGCATATAAGAATCAACGGAACAAGAATTAAACCACTACAATATTAGATCACAAAAATAATAATACAAACTTTAATTGAATTTAATACAAAAATAGAATGCACCCTCACCTCTTTTGAAGATCAAAGAATGGTCTTAAGGTCCTAAGGATGAAGCACAACCAATTTGGGAAGCAATGGAAGCAAGAATGAAGCAAAGAGTAATTTTTTTTTTGAGAAGTTACTATTCCCGTAACTCTTTTTTGGCCATTTTTTTGACCCCTTTTTTTTGTTTCTTGGCTTTTAATATTCTCATAAGATGGTCAAAGGGTAGGTCAAGCAAATAAGGTATTTTAGTAAGGGTAAATGGGTCATTTGGGTGATTAAATTTCAGCAAAATAAAATGCCAAAAATCTGAAAAATCTGAAAAATCTCGCTGGTACTATTCATCAGACATTTCGCGAATTTTTTCCCGTTGATCCCGATATGCAATGCACGCACAGTCAGGGGCTATAGTCCCCTAAAAATATGTAGTATTTTATAAAAATATAAAATGCATGAAAAGAAATATTTGAATTTATGGAAATATAAAAAAAATAAAGTAATTAGCTAAATTACATCTAAGTTAACAATTTAATGAATGCAATTAGTGAAGTGCTGGGTTCGGGGTGTCACAGAGTCATTCAAAGGAACGAACTATGAATGTAGGGTTCACACCAAATTAAATGATTGGAGAAAGGTAGGAAGTGAATTGGTTGTGGTAAGAGAGATCACTGAAAACGGGACGACCTAGAGTGGGAAATAACAAAGGTTAGAATCCATTTAAATGACCTCAATAGGTGAGAATGAATTTCGGGACGAAATTCTTTTAAGGAGGGGAGGATGTGAGGCCTGACCCCGAATAACGTGTGTTACCTAGATTTGTGTGCCTTAGACCCAAAATTGTATGACCGACCTTAGACTACGTGCCCTGTCTTGGTTTTCGTGCATGCTTCGTCATTCGTGCCTTGACCTAGAATGGTGTGCCCTAATCCCCTACTGACGTGCGATACCTAGATATACGTACCCTGACCTCGATATAAGTGCGTTACCTCATTTTGTGTGCCCTAACCTTGAACTGCGTACCTTAACCTAGATATAGAGTCGTGCCTTGATTTGCATGCCTTGCATTGGTTTACGTGCATTCATTTAGGGTTGCGTGCATTTACTTGAGAAACGTGCATTCGTCACGTAGTTTGTGCCCTACCTCGTAGTGCGTGCCCTAGACCTAGGAAAGCGTGCCCTCACGCTAATCAAGAAAGCATCTTACACGAAGCACTAGGTCATTAATTAATCCTACAAATTCTACTAACTAATATTAAATTACTAATTCAACCCACTAGAAGACAAAATCTCACAAAAAGCTAGACATTCCTTATTCTTTATACCTTATTCTTTTGCACTTTCAAACATACAATTAATTAATGCTCAAAAGATGACAAAGATTCAGCATTTTCATGCCTTGGCTGACCACCTTGTGGCATTTATGCTAGCTTGCTCAATTCAAAATTTATTCTAGACAATTTTATGACAAGTTATGACACAAATGCAAAAAAAGAAAAACTAGCTCAAAACTCTACCAAACTCCACCAATCTCGACATAAGCTCATTTCCATGCTAGGTAATTCAAAAACCATGCTTCTTGAAGACACAAATCTGATTTTTACATGCCCAAGGCCGACACAAGCCTCAACAATTGCACAAGTTTCTATTTTTCTTTCATTTCTCTCATTTCCTCACATTTCTCTCTCTCCCTCTCATTCTTCTCTCTCTCTCTCTCGGCTTTGGCTGAGTTTCTATACTCCATAGCTCATCTTCATCACTCCATAGTTCATCAAGGCAAGCAAGAAGTTAGGGAGCTCAACTAAGCAAGCTAGGTTGCAAGAAAACACACATGCAAGCTCTTTGAGTCTCCATTTCGGCTTAGGTGAGTTTGCTAGCTTCCATTTCTTTTCTTCTTGTTCTAACCAGATGCATTTACTAAGAACTTGGTCACTAAGCTAGGAAAAATAGAGAAAATCGAGTGGTGTCTCGGCTAAGCAAGGAAGAAGATCAACTTTGTGCTTCACCAAGAGTCTTGTGCATCTTCTTGTTGTTTTGCTAAGGCGAGGGCTAAAACTTCTTGAAAATCTTTCAAAAAACTACATGCATGCTCTTAAATGTCTATCTTTACTTCTGTACTTGAGATATATGTGTGTTCATAAGCTTTTATATCCATACATGGCAAGATTTTGGCTAGAAGGTGATGATAGATGAAATCGGATTTGTGACAGCTTTCTATCTTGTTGGTGCGAAGTGATTTTTGGATAGGTAAATGATGTTGAAAATGCGTGAAAATTGGTAGCTAACTAGTTTTGCTAGTTCTGAAAATTTTTCCCAGAAATAGGCCAAAGCTAATTTTGAATCTAAAGTCCTCAAAATGGAAAATCATTAAAATGTGTCCAAATCTAGAAAGTCTGGAAAAATGAAGTAGGTTTTGGTAGATTCACTGACCTTGCGGAACGAACCAGTTTTGGCTTAGTAAATGACATCCAAAATGCATGAAATTTGGTTTGCTTCTATATTGTTCAGTTCTGGACATTTTTATCAGAAATGGACTAAGGCTAAATCTGACATTAAGGACCTCAAAAACGACAAGTATTGAAATGTGTGCAAATCTAGATAGTTTTGTGCAGTTTCACTGTTTTGGCTATACCTATTGAACCCGAACTCCAAATGAGGCAAGGTTTGTTTCTGAATTTAGTTCACTTATTAAGCTTTAATTGGACATCTTATTCACTGGAATTGGAGATTTTTTGCTTGTCTTAATGATTGTGAGAAAACAGCCCATTGCAGTGAGAGTTTCACTTAGTGATATGCTTAGAAAAATTATTGTAGCTTCTCTTGTTGTATTAAATGCTTGGGATTGTGGCATTGGGATGTTGTGTGGACTGTTTTGAATACTTGAGGGTGTTTGAATTAATCGATGCATGGCTTGAGTTTGATTACAAGATGACTTGGGGCTTAATTGCACGGGTAAGCGCGAATTGAAACCCTAGTGATTAGGTAAATTCACTAAGTTGTTGATCATATGGATATCATATTTAATTGTGTGATTAGTAGGCTGCCCGTAGTTTCCCTCATAGCCCTAAACATGATTTCAATTATTACATGTTGACAAGTAGGCCTTTCTTGCACCCGGTTCCACGTAGATGTCGTTGCATGTTGAATAATCCTATTATTTGATTACGTCAACTTCGAAATGAGTTATATGACTTGATTTACATGCGTTACATGGCTGCCCATTTAATGTTCATATAACTCCATGTGCTTTTCAAGTGAAATGACTTGTCATATCATGTCTCTTGTTTATTTGTCAATGTGCAATCTTATGACTGCTCGGAGGCAACCTACTTTGTTGTCCTCCTAATGTGATATATTAAATGTCATAAAAGTGCATTGTATACAAGGTTGCAACCTTTTATTCTGGCGTGGTAGCGTTCATGCACACCGGGCGGCATCGGGCTTACCGGTGCAACTGTGACTACCATTGTCTAATTCCCTCTCTCGCTTGGGGGCTAGACTTCCTCGGAGAGTTGGGTCGTAGGATTTCGGGGTACATCCGGAGTACACTCATTTGGCGTGATAAGGGGATGAATTGAAGTTGACCGCAACAACTGATACTGGAAATGAATTGAGAGCAAAAGCTCACCTTATCATTTTCACTATGTGTATAAGTACTCTCACTTGGTTCCTAGAGGACCTCGGGGAGAAAAGACGGGTAATTATGTTCCTTTACTTTTATATTATTGTTATGTACTTATTTGTGATATATTCATGCTTGCTAAAAGGGTTATCATAAGTTGAACCGAAAAATGCGTTTCAAAACTTATTTCTCGTTCCCTCTCGCTGAGTTCATAAGGACTCACCCTCTTTTATCATCTCAGGTGAAGAAGATCAAGAACAGGTACCCGAGGACGACGTGCCTAATGATGATTCCTTGGAATGATTGCCTGTCCTATGTGCTTTGCTTGATTATGGCCATTGTGAACACTATGCTGCTTGAAGACTATTTCCTTTCATGTTACTTGATGTTTGTAATGTAAAAGACCCCCGTTGTAATTTGGGGTCTAATTTTGGTTTGTACTGATATTAACTAGACAGACACTACTATGGTCATTTTGCTATTGTCATTGGCTAGTACTTATCATAGGATTATGAAGTATCAGGTAACGACTAAGTAAAATGAACCTATCCAATCTTAAGCAGGTACTCACTATTAAGCTAAGATCAACAAGTACTTTTGTAACGAGGATTAACAAACAGACAAGACATAGTATCATACTAGGTTATTAATCAAACGAGACTTCGGGATAACCATTAGGCATTTCAATTGATGGTAAATAGTAATCTTAGTTGGAAATGAAATTGAGATTGAAAAATTTGAGGCGTTTAGAGAATTAGGTCAAACCAAAGAGCCCAATTATAGCTGTTATGCTGCCGGTTTTTTGAAAACTTTTGGAGTTCTAGGCTAACGTAAGCATTAATCATAGTGAAATAGTTAAGGACGTAAAATAACGATAATGATTAGGTCACACCCTAGTCTAGCCTCTATAGGTCGGGTTGGGGTGTGACACCAACTGTATGATGTACACCACATAACTCTTTATGGATCAAACGTACTAGGCACCGGAGCGATAAAGACCTGGTCACAGGCCCCGCGCCCTCGGTCTGCGAGCCCAGCCTCTACACGAAGCGCAGTTGTCTTGCCCAAGATGCCGTGGGACTCGATAATAGAAATGTGACGGATAAAGAATCTTGGCAATCCTGAACGGGGCAAAAAAATGAAACAAAAAAGGGGGTGCAAAACGAGGATTTCCTAGGGGGTCACCCATCCTAGTACTACTCTCGCCAAAGCACGCTTAACTTCCGAGTTCTGATGGGATCTGGTGCATTAGTTCTGGTATGATCGCACCCGTCATGTTGACGTCGCAATGCCCGGATGTGTCGTCTTTTTTGCCGGTCACGACGAACGATCCAAGACAAGAAATATCACAAAAAGAAGAAAAGTGGCCCGAAACTAATGAAAACGTTCAATTTTGGTCTCCGAAAACAGGCGCAATCGAGTAGGCTTGCTGCCCCCGTCGTAGAGCTCTCAAAGAGCTTTCCAACGTATGTTGTGCACATCATAACTTCTTGCGGACCAAAAGTTATGGGCACCGGAGCGATGGAGACCAGGCCACAGGCCCCGCACCCTCGGTTTGCGGGGCCAGCCTCTACTCTAATCGTAGTTGTCTTGCAAAGATGCTGCGGGACTCTATAATAGAAATGTGACTGATAAAGAATCTTGACAAGCTTGAACGGGGCAAAAAAAACAAAACAAAAAAAGGGGTGCAATAGGAGGACTTCCTAAGGGGTCACCCATCCTAGTACTACTCTCGCCCAAGCACGCTTAACTTTGGAGTTATGAAGGGATCCGGTGCATTAGTGCTGGTATGATCGCACCCGTCTTGTTGAGGTCACAATGCCCTTATGTGTAGTCCTTTTTGCTGGTCACGACGAGCGATCCGGGATGAAGAAATAGTGCAAAAAGAAGAAAAGTGGCCCGAAACTAATGAAATTGTTCGATTTTGGTCTCCGAAAATAGGCGCAGCCGAGCAAGCTTGCTGCCCCATCGTAGAGCACTCAAAGATCTTTCTACAGGTATGTTGTGCGCCGTATAACTCCTTACGGATCAAAAGTAATGGGCACTGGAGCGATGGAGACATGGTCACAGGCCCCGCGCCCTCAGTTTGCGGGCCTAGCCTCTCTGCAAAGCGTAGTTGTCTTGCCCAAGACGCCATAGGACTCTATAATAGAAAGGTGATGGATAAAGTATCTTGGAAAGCCTGAACCTTACAAAAAAACAAAATGAAAAAGGTGGGTGCAACACGTGGACTTCTTAAGGGATCACCCATCCTAGTACTACTCTTGCCCAAGCATGCATAACTTCGGAGTTCTGATGGGATCCGATGCATTAGTGCTGGTATGATCGCACCTGTCATGTTGAGGTCGTAATTACCTTATGTGTCGTACTTTTCGCCAGTCACGACAAACCATCTGGTACGAAGAAACAGTGCAAAAAGAAGAAAATTGGCCAGAAACTAATGAAAACGTTCGATTTTGGGCTCCAAAAATAGGCGCAGCCGAGCAGGCTTGCTGCCCCTGTCGTAGAACTCTCAGAGAACTTTTCAACGGTATGCTGTGCGCCGTATAACTCTTTACGAATAAAACATTAAGTGCACCGAAGCGATGGTGACATGGTCATTGGCCCCGCGCCCTCGGTCTGCGGGCTCAGCCTCTGTGCCAACCGCAGTTGTCTTGCCCAAGATGCCGTGGGACTCCATAATAGAAATGTGACGGACAAAGAATCATGGAAAGCCTGAACAGGGTAAAAAAACAAAACAAAAAAGGGGGAGCAACACGAGGACTTCCCAGGGGGTCACCCAACCTAGTATTACTCTCGCCCAAACACGCTTAACTTCAGAGTTCTAATGGGATCCGGTGCATTAGTGCTGGTATGATCGCACCCGTCATGTTGAGGTCGTAATTCCTTTATGTGTGGTCCTTTTCGCTAGTCATAACGAACCATCCGGGATGAAAAAACAGGACAAAGAAAAAGAAAAGTGGCCTGAAACTCATGAAAACGTTCGATTTTGGGCTCCGAAAATAGGTGCAGCCGACCAGGCTTGTTGCCCAAGTCGTAGAGCTCTTAGAGAGCTTTCCAACGGTATGCTGTGCGTTGCATAACTACTTACGGATCAATAGTTCTGGGCACCGGAGCGATGGAGAACTGGTCACAAGCCCCGCACCTTCGATCTGCGGGCCCAACCTCTACGCGAAGCGCAGTTGTCTTGCCCAACATGCCGTGAGACTTGATAATAGAAATGTGACGGAAAAAGAATATTGGCAAGCATGAAAGGGGCAAAAAAATAAAACGAAAAAGGGTGTGCAACATGAGGACTTCCTATATTGCCCTAATGTGTCATCCTTTTCGTCGGTCACGACAAACGATCCGGGACGAAGAAACAGCGCAAAGAGAAAAAAAATGGCCCGAAACTAATTAAAACGTTCGATTTTGGACTCTGAAAACAGGCGCAGCTGAGTAGGCTTGCTGCCCCTGTCGTAGAGCTCTTTCCAACGGTATGTAGTGCGCCACACAACTCCTTACAGATTAAAAGTTATGGGCACCGGAGCGATGGAGACCTGGTCACTGGCCCAGCGCCCTTGGTCTGCGGGTCCAGCCTCTACGCGAAGCGCAGTTGTCTTGCCCAAGATGTCGTGGGACTCCATAATAGAAATGTGATGGATAAAGAATCTTGGCAAGCCTGAACAGGGCAAAAAAACAAAGCGGAAAAGTGGGGTGCAACACGAGGACTTCCTAGGACGTCACCCATCCTAGTACTACTCTCGCCCAGGCACGCTTAACTTTGGAGTTCTGATGGGATCCTATGCATTAGTGCTGGTATGATCATACTTGTCATGTTGATGTCGCAATGCCCTTATGGGTCGTCCTTTTTGCGGGTCACGACGAACGATTCGAGACAAAGAAACACAGCAAAAAGAAGAAAAGTGGCCCAAAACTGATGAAGACGTTCGAGTTTGGGACCAGAAAATAGGCACAGTTGAGCAGGTTTGTTGCACCCATCGTAGAGCTCTCAGAGAGCTTTCCAACGGTATGTAGTGCGCTGCACAACTCCTTACGGATCAAAAGTTATGGGCACCGGAGCGATGGATACCTGGTCATAGGCCCCGCGCCCTCGGTCAGCGGGCCTACCCTCTACGCGAAGCGCAGTTGTCTTACACTAGATGCCATGGAACTCCATAATAGAAATGTGATGGATAAAGAATTTAGGCAAGCTTGAACGGGGCAAAAAACAAAACGAAAAAGGGGGTACAACACGAGGACTTCCTAGGGGCTCACCCATCCTAGTACTACTTTTACTCAAGTACACTTAACTTCGGAGTTAAGATGGGATCCGGTGCATTAGTGCTGGTATGATCGTACCCGTCATGTTGAGGTCGCAATGCCCTTATATGTCGTCCTTTTCACCTGTCACGACGAACGATCCGGGATGAAGAAACAATGCAAAAAGAAGAAAAGTGGCCCAAAACTGATGAAGACGTTCTATTTTGGGCTCCAAAAATAGGCGCAGCCTAGCAGGCTTGCTGCCCTTGTCGTACAGCTCTCAGAGATATTTCCAACGGTATGGTGTGCGCCGCATAACTCCTTACAGATCAAAAGTTATGGGCACCGGAGCGATGGATACCTGGTCACAGGCCCCGCGCCCTCGGTCTGTGGGCCCAGCCTCTACGTGAAGCATAGTTGTCTTGCCCAAGATGTCGTGGGACTCCATAATAGAAATTTGACGGATAAACAATCTTGGCAAGCCTGAACGGGGCAAAAAAAACAAAACGGAAAGGTGGGTGTAACACGAGGACTTCCTAGGGGGTCACCCATCCTAGTACTACTCTCGCCCAAGTATGCTTAACTTCGGAGTTCTGATGGAATCCGGTGCATTAGTACTGGTATGTTCGCACCCGTCATGTTGTGGTCGCAATGCCCTTATGTGTCGTCCTTTTCACCGGTCACAACAAACGACCTGAGACGAAGAAACAGTGTAAAAAAAAGAAAAGTAGCCCGAAACTAATGAAAACGTTCGATTTTGGGCTCTGAAAATAGGCGCTACGGTGCAGGCTGGCAGCCCCCGTCGTAGAGCTTTCAAAGAGCTTTTCAACGGTATGTTGTGCATCGCATAACTCTTTACAGATCAAATGTTATGGGCATCGGAGCGATGGAGACCTGGTCACAGGCCCCGCGCTCTCGGTTTGCGGGCCCAGCCTCTACGCGAAGCGCAGTTGTCTTGCCCAAGATGTCGAGGGACTCCATAATAGAAATGTGACAGATAAAGAATCTTGGCAAGCCTGAACGGAGCAAAAAAACAAAACAAAAAAGGGGGGTACAACACGAGGACTTCCTAGGGGGTCACCTATCCTAATACTACTCTCGCCCATGCACGCTTAACTTCGGAGTTCTGATAGGATTCGGTGCATTAATGCTAGTATGATCGCACCCGTCATGTTGAGGTCATAAAGCCCTTATGTGTCATCCTTTTCGCCGGTCACGACGAACGATCCGGGAAGAAGAAATAGGGTAGAAGGAAGAAAAGTGAGCCAAAACTGATGAAAAATGTTCTATTTTTCGCTCAAAAAATTGGCGTAGCAAAGCAGGCCTGCTACCACTATCCTAGAGCTCTCCGAGAGCTTTCCAATGGAATGCTATGCGATGCATAACTCCTTACGGATCAAAAGTTATGGGCACTCGAGCGATGGAGAACTCGTCACAGGCCCCGCGCCCATGGTTTGCGGGCCCAGCCTCTACGCGAAGCGTAGTTGTTTTGCCCTGATGCCGTGGGACTCGATAATAGAAATATGACAGATAAAGAATCTTGACAAGCCTGAACGGGGCAAAAAAACAAAACGAAAAAGAGGGGTGCATACACGAGAACTTCCCAAGGGGTCACCCATCCTAGTACTACTCTCGCCCAAGCACGCTTAACTTCGGAGTTTTGATAGGATCCAATGTATTAGTGCTGGTATGATCGCACCCATCATGTTGAGGTCGCAAAGCCTTTATGTATTATCCTTTTCGCCGGTCACGACGAACGATTCGGGAAGAAGAAACAGTGCAGAAAGAAGAAAAGTAAGCCAAAACTAATGAAAAATGTTCTATTTTTGGCTGCGAAAATAGGCGCAACAAAGCAGGCTTGCTACCACCGTAGTAGAACTCTCTAAGAGCTTTCCAACGGAATGCTGTGTGACGCATAACTCTGTACGGATCAAAAGTTATTGGCACCAGAGCGATGGAGACCTCGTCACAGGCCCTGCGCCCATGGTTTGTGGGCCCAGCCTCTACGCGAATCGCAGTTGTCTTGCCCTGATACCGTGGGACTCGATAATAGAAATGTGATGGAAAAAGAATCTTGGCAAGCCTGAACGGGGCAAAAAAACAAAACGAAAAAACGGGGTACAACACGAGAACTTCCCAGGGGATCACCCATCCTAGTACTACTCTCGCCCAAGCACGCTTAACTTCGGAGTTTTGATAGGATCCAATGTATTAGTGCTGGTATGATCGCACCCATCATGTTGAGGTCGCAAAGCCTTTATGTATCATCCTTTTCGCCGGTCACGACGAACGATTCGGGAAGAAGAAACAGTGCAGAAAGAAGAAAAGTAAGCCAAAACTAATGAAAAATGATCTATTTCTGGCTGCGAAAATAGGCGCAACAAAGCAGGCTTGCTACCACCGTAGTAGAACTCTCTAAGAGCTTTCCAACGGAATGCTGTGTGACGCATAACTCTGTACGGATCAAAAGTTATTGGCACCGGAGCGATGGAGACCTCGTCACAGGCCCCGCGCCCATGGTTTGTGGGCCCAGCCTCTACGCGAAGCTCAGTTGTCTTGCCCTGATACCGTGGGACTCGATAATAGAAATGTGATGGAAAAAGAATCTTGGCAAGCCTGAACGGGGCAAAAAAACAAAACAAAAAAACGGGGTACAACACGAGAACTTCCCAGGGGGTCACCCATCCTAGTACTAATCTCGCCCAAGCACGCTTAACTTCTGAGTTTTGATAGGATCCGGTGCATTAGTGCTGGTATGATCACACCCGTCATGTTGAGGTAGCAATGCCCTTATGTGTCGTCCTTTTCGCCGGTCACGACGAACGATCCGGGAAGAAGAAACAGTGCAGAAAGAAGAAAAATGAGCCAAAACTGATGAAATATGTTCTATTTTTGGCTGCGAAATTAGGTGCAGCAAAGCAGGCTTGCTACCACCATCGTAGAGCTCTCCGAGAGCTTTTCAACAGAATGTTGTGTGACGCATAACTCTGTACGGATCAAAAGTTATTGGCACCGGAGCGATAGAGACCTCGTCACAGGCCCCGCGCCCATGGTTTGCGGGCCCAGCCTCTACGCGAAGCGTAGTTGTCTTGCCCTGATGCCATGGGACTCGATAATAGAAATGTGATGGAAAAAGAATCTTGGCAAGCCTGAACGGGGGAAAAAAACAAAACGAAAAAGGGGGGTGCAACACGAGAACTTCCTAGGGTGTCACCCATCCTAGTACTACTCTCGCCCAAGCCCGCTTAACTTCAGAGTTTTGATAGGATCCGGTGCATTAGTGCTGGTATGATCGCACCCATCATGTTGAGGTAGCAATGCCCTTATGTGTCGTCTTTTTCACCGGTTACGACGAATGATCTGGGATGAAGAAACAGCGCAAAAAGCAGAAAAGTGGCCCAAAATTGATGAAAATGTTCAATTTTTGGCTCTAAAAACAGGCACAACGGAGAAGACTTGCCGCCCCCGTCGTAGAGCTCTCGGAGAGCTTTCCAACGGTATGCTGTGCACAGCATAACTCCTTACGGATCAAAAGTTATGGGCACCGGAGCGATGGAGACCTGGTCACAGGCCCCGCGCCCTCAGTTTGCAGGCCCAGCCTCAACGCGAAGCGCAGTTGTGTTGCACAAGGTGCCGTGGGACTCAATAATAGAAATGTGACGGATAAAGAATCTTGGCAAGTCTGAACGGGGCAAAAAAACAAAACGAAAAATGGGGGTGTAACACGAGGACTTTCTAGGGGGTCACCCATCCTAGTACTACTCTTGCCTAAGCACGCTCAACTTCAGAGTTCTAATGGGATCTGGTGCATTAGTGCTGGTATGATCGCACCCGTCATGTTGAGGTCGCAATGCCCTTATGTGTCGTCCTTTTTACAGGTCACGACGAACAATCCGGGACGAAGAAACAGCACAAAAAGAAGAAAAATGGCCTGAGATTGATGAAAACGTTCGATTTTGATCTCCGAAAATAGGCGTAACCGAGCGGGCCTACTGCCCCCGAAGTAGAGCTCTCAGAGAGCTTTCTAACGGTTTGCCGTGCGCCGTATAACACCTTACGGATCAAATGTTATGTGCACCGGAGCGATGATGAACTGGTCCTAGGCCCCGCGCGCTCGGTCTGCTGGCCTAGCCTCTATGCGAAGCGCAATGGTCTTGCCCAAGATGCCGTGGGACTCCATAATAGAAATGTGATGGATAAAGAATCTTGGCAACCTGAACGGGGCAAAAAAACAAAACGAAAAAGGGGGTGCAACACGAGGACTTCCCAGGGGGTAACCCATCCTAATACTACTCTCGCCCAAGAACGCTTAACTTCGGAGTTCTGATGGGATCCAGTGCATTAGTGCTGGTATGATCGCACCTACCATGTTGAGGTCGTAATTCCCAGATGTGTCGTCCTTTTCGCCGGTCATGACAAACCACCCGGAACGAAGAAACAGCGCAAAAAGAAGAAAAGTGGCCAGAAACTGATGAAAACATTCAATTTTGTGCTCCGAAAATAGGGGCAGCCGAGCAGGCTTGCTGCCCCCATAGTAGAGCTCTTTGAGCGCTTTCCAACGGTATGTTGTGCGCCGCATAACTCCTTACGGATCAAATGTTCTGGGCACCGGAGCGATGGAGACCTGGTCACAGGCCCCGCGCCCTCGGTCTGCAGGCCCAACCTCTACGCGAAGCGCAGTTGTCTTGCCCAAGATGTCATGGGACTCTACAATAGAAATGTGGCGGATGAAGAATCTTGGCAAGCCTGAACGGGGCAAAAAAACAAACCGAAAAAGGGGGGTGCAGCACGAGAACTTCCCAGGGGGTCACCCATCCTAGTACTACTCTTGCCCAAGCACGCTTAACTTCGGAGTTCTTATGGGATCCGGAGCATTAGTGCTAGTATGATCGCAACTTTCTTGTTGAGGTCATAATTCTCTTATGTGTGGTCCTTTTCGCCGGTCACGACGAACCATCCGGAACGAAGAAACAGCGCAAAGAAGAAGAAAAGTGGCCCGAAACTGATGAAAACATTCGATTTTGGGCTCCGAATGCAGGTACAGCCAAGCAGGCTTGCTGCCCACGTCGTAGAGCTCTCAGAGGGCTTTCCAACGGTATGTTGTGCGCCACATAACTCTTTACAGATCAAACGTTCTGGGCACCGAAGTGATGGAGACCTGGTCATAGGCCTCGTGCCCTCGGTCTGCGGGCCCAGCCTCTACGCGAAGAGCAGTTGTCTTTCTTAAGATGCCATGAGACTCCATAATAGAAATGTGCTGGATAAAGAATCTTGGCTAGCCAGAACAGGGCAAAAAAACAAAACAAAAAAGGGGTGCAACACGAGGACTTCCTAGGGGGTCACCCATCCTAGTACTACTTTTGCCCAAGCACGCTTAACTTTAGAGTTTTGATTGGATCCGGTGCATTAGTGCTGGTATGATCACACTCATCATGATGAGGTCATAAAGCCCTTATGTGTCGTCCTTTTCGCCGGTCACGACGAACGAACCGAGACGAAGAAAAAACGTAGAAACAAGAAAAATGGCCCGAAATTGATGAAAACCGTTCGATTTTGGCACCAAAAATAGGTGCAGCCGAGCAAGCTTGCTGCCCCCGTCATAGGGGTCTAAGAGAGCTTTGCAACTATATGTTGTGAGTCGCATAACTCCTTACGGATCAAAAGTTATGGGCACCGGAGCGATGGAGACCTGGTCACAGGCCCCGCGCCCTCGATTTGCGGGCCTAGCCTCTAAGCGAATCACAGTGGTCTTGCCCAAGATGCCATGGGACTCAATAATAGAAATGCGACGGATAAAGAATCTTGGCAAGCATGAACGGGGTAAAAAAAATGAAAAATGGGGGTGCGACACGAGAACTTCCCAAGATGTCACCCATCCTAGTACTACTCCTGCCCAAGCACGGTTAACTTCGGAGTTCTGATTGGATCCGGTGCATTAGTGCTGGTATAATTGCACCCGTCAGGTTGAGGTCACAATGCCCTTATGTGTCGTCCTTTTCAACGGTCACAATGAACGATCCGGTACGAAGAAAAAGCACAAAAAGAAGAAAAGTGGCCCGAAACTAATTAAAACGTTCGATATTGGGCTCTGAAAATAGGTACAGCTGAGCAAACTTGCTGCCCCTGTCGTAGAGCTCTCAAAGAGCTTTCCAACGGTATGTAGTGCACCGCATAACTCCTTATGGATCAAAAGTTATGGGCACCGAAGCGATGGAGACCTGGTCACAGGCCCCGCGCCCTCAGTCTGTGGGCCCAGCCTCTACGAGAAGTGCAGTTGTCTTGCCAAAGATGCCGTGGGACTCCATAATAGAATTGTGACAAATAAAGAATCTTGGCAAGCCAGAACGGGGCAAAAAAACAAAATGAAAAAGGGAGTGCAACACGAGGACTCCGTAGGGGGTCACCCATCCTAGTACTACTCTCGCCCAAGCATGCTTAACTTCGGAGTTCTGATGGGATCCGGTGCATTAGTACTGGTATGATCGCACTTGTCATGTTGAGGTCGCAATGCCCTTATGTGTCGTCCTTTTCGCCGGTCACGACGAACGATTCGGGACGAAGAAACAGCATAGAAAGAAAAAAAGTAGCCCGAAACTGATTAAAAAAGTTCAATTTTGGGCTCCGAAAATAGACGCAGCTGAGCAGGCTTGCTTCTCCCATCTAGAGCACTCAGACAACTTTTTAACGGTATGTTGTGCACTGCATAACTCCTTACATATCAAAAGTTATTGGCACCTTAGCGATGGAGACCTAGTCACAAGACCCACGCCCTCGGTCTGCGGGCCCAGCCTCGACGCGAAGCGCAATTGTCTTACCCAAGATGCCATAGGACTCCATAATAGAAATGTGGCGAATAAACAATCTTGGCAAGCCTGAACGCGGCACAAAAACAAAACAAAAAAGTGGGGTGCAACACGAGGACTTCCTAGGGGTCACCCATCCTAGTACTACTCTCGCCCAGGCACGCTTAACTTCGGAGTTCTGATGGGATCCGGTGCATTAGTGCTGGTATGATCGCACCCGTCATGTTGAGGTCGCAATGCCCTTATGTGTCCTACTTTTCGCCGGTCACGACGAACGATCCAGGACAAAGAAACAGCGCGAAAAGAAGAAAAGTGGCCCAAAATTGATGAAAATGTTCGATTTTGGGCTCTGAAAATAGGCGCAGCCGCGCAGGCTTGCAGCCCCCTTCGTAGAGCTCTCAAAGATATTTTCAACGGTATGTTGTGCGCAGCATAACTCCTTACGAATCAAACGTTATGGGCTTCGGAACGTTGGAGACCTGGTCACAGGCCCCACACCATCGGTCTGCGGGCTCAGCCTCTACGCGAAGTGCAGTTGTCTTGCCCAAGATACCGTAGGACTCCATAATAAAATGTGACAGATAAAGAATCTTGGCAACCTGAACAGGGAAAAAAAACAAAACCAAAAAGGGGGTGCAACACGAGGACTTCCCAGGGGGTCACCCATCCTAGTACTACTCTCACCCAAGCATGCTAAACTTATGAGTTCTGATGGGATCTGGTGCATTAGTGATGGTATGATCACACCCGTCATGTTGAGGTCGCAATGCCCTTATGTGTCCTCTTTTTTGCTGGTCACGACAAACGATCCAGGACAAAGAAACAGTGCAAAAAGAAGAAAAGTGGCCCAAAATTGATGAAAACATTCGATTTTGGGCACCGAAAACAGGCGCAGCCGGGCAAGCTCACTGCCCCCATCGTAGAGCACTCAAAGAGCTTTTCAACGGTATGTTGTGTAGAGCAAAACACCTTACGGATCAAACGTTATGGGCTCCGAAGCGATGGAGACCTGGTCACGAGCCCCGTGCCATCGGTCTGAGGGCCTAGCCTCTATGCGAAGCCCAATTGTCTCGCCCAAGATGCCGTGGGTCTCGATAATAGAAATGTGATGGATAAACAATCTTGGCAAGCCTGAACGGGGCAAAAAAACCAAACGAAAAAGGGAGTGCAACATGAGGACTACCTAGGGGGTCACCCATCCTAGTACTACTCTCGCCCAAGCACGCTTAATTTCGGAGTTCTGATGGGATACGGTGCAGTAGTGATGGTATGATCGCACCCGTCATGTTGAGGTCGTAATGCCCTTATGTGTCGTCCTTTTCGCCGGTCACGACGAACTATCCAGGACGAAGAAACGACACAAAAAGAAGAAAAGTTGCCCAAAACTTATGAAAACGTTCGATTTTGGGCTCCGAAAACAGGTGCAACCAAGCAGGCTTGCTGCCCCCGTCATAGAGCTCTCAAAGAGCTTTCCAACGGTATGTTGTACTCCGCATAACTCCTTACGGATCAAAAGTTATGGGCACTGGAGCGATGGAGGCCTGGTCACAAGCCCCGCACCTTCAGTTTGCGGGACCAGCCTCTACGCAAAGCGCAGTTGTCTTGCCTGTGAGGCTCGACCTCGATTTACGTGCGATACCTCGTTTCGTGTGACCTAATCCAGATTTGCGTGACTCGACCTAGGTTTAAGAATTGTGTTTCGTTTTGTGTGCCTTGCATTGAATAATGTGCATACATTTAGGGTTGTGTGCATTTACTTGGGAAACGTGCTTTCGTCTCGTAGTACGTGCCTGATCTCGTAGTGCGTGCCCTAGACCTCGAAAAGCGTGCCCGCACGCTAATCAAGAAAGAATCTTACATGAAGCACTAGATCATTAATTAATCCTACAAACTCCACTAACTAATATTTAAATGCTAAGTCAATGCACTAGAAAACGAAATTTCACCAAAAGCTAGACATTCTTATTCTTTATTCTTTATTCTTTTGCATATTCCAAGCACTCAATTAAATAATGCTCAAACAAGACAAAAATTCAGATTTGAACACATGCTTGGCCGACCACATGGAGCCTTTGTGCATCCATTTCAATTTCAAAATCTATACCTAGACATTCTATGACATATTATGACACAAAGCAATAAAAAATGGCTTAAAAACCCTCCCCAATGCACCAAATCTCGACCCATTCCCTTGCCCATGCTAGGATGATTCAAATTATGCTCCTTGAAGACACAAAAATCTGAAATATCAAGGCCCTAAGCCGACACAAGCATCAACCTATCAAGCTTTTCATTTTTCTTCATTCTTTCCTTCTTTCTCTCTCATTTCTTCTCTCTCTCTCTGTCTCTCGGCCCTAGCTGAAATTATAGAGTCCATAGCTAAGTTCTTCATCCTAAGGCTCTTCAAGACCTCCAAGCTACTAGGAACTCAACCAAGCAAAGCTAGAATGCAAAAGACACACATGCAAGCTCATTGAACCTTCATATCGGCTTAGGTGAGTTTGTTAGCTTCCATTTCATTTTCTTCTTGTTCTAACCACATGCACCTACTAAGAACATGGTAACTTAGCTAGGAAATTAGAGAAATCTCAAGTTGTCTCTCGGCTAAGCAAGGAGAAGGGTCGACACTTTGTTGACTTGCTAAGGTGAGGGCTAAAACTTCTTGAAAAGCTTTCAAAAGCCACATGCATGCCTTTAAATATCTATTTTTAGCTATGTACTTGTGATATATGTGTGTACATGAACTTTTGTATGGATGCATGGCAAGATATTTGGCTAGAATGTGAAGATAGGTGAAATCGCGTATTTGGCAGCTTTCTGTTCTGTTGGAACGAAGTGATTATGACCAGGTAAATGATGTTGAAAATACATGAAAATTGGTAGGTGACTAGTTTTACCAGTTCTGAGAATGTTTTGCAGAAATAGTCCAAAGCTAATTTTGACTCTAAGGTCCTCAAAATGGCAAAATATCAAAATGTGTCCAAATCTGGAAAATCTGGGAAAATGAAGCAGGTTTTGGCAGATTCACTGTCCTTGTAAAACAAACCAGTTTTGACTTAGTAAATGATATCCAAAATGCATGAAATTTGGTGTGCTGCTAGATTTATCAGTTCTGGACATTTTTGTCAGAAATAGACTAAGGTTAAATCTGACCCTAAAGTCCTCAAAAACGACAAGTATTGAAATGTGTGCAAATCTGGACAGTTTTGCGTAGTCTCACGGTTTTGGTTATAACTCTTGAACCCGAACTCCAAATGGTGCGAGGTTTGTTTCTGGATTTAGTTCACTCCGTAAGCTTTAATTTGAATTTTTGACCACTGGAATTGGAGGTTGTTTGCTTGTCTCAATGATTGTGAGAAAACAGGCCATTGCAGTGAGGTTTTCATCTAGTGACTTGCTTTGAAAATTATTGTAACTTATCTTGTTGTATTAAATGCTTGGGATTGTGACACTTGGATGTTGAGTGGACTATTTTGAATGCCTGAGGGTGTTTTAATTAATCAATGCATGGCTTGAGTTTAATTACGTGACAACTTAGGGCTTAATTGCACGGGTGAGCATGAATTGAAACCCTAATGGCTAGGAACTCGCTAAGTGTTGATCCTATGGATATCGTGTTTAATTATGTGATTAGTAGGCTGCCCGTAGTTTTCCTTATAGCCCTAAATGTGATTTCAATGATTACATATTGACAAGTAGATCTTTCTTGCACCCGGTCCCACGTAAACGTTGTTGCATGTTGTATGACCTTATTATTTGATTACGTGAACTTCGCAATGAGTTATATGACTTGATTTACATGCGTTACATGGCTGCCCGTTTAATATTCATATTACTCCATGTGTTTTACAAGTAAAATTACCTGTTATATCATGGCTTGCATGTTTACTTGTCAATGTGCAATCTTATGACTGCTCGGAGGCAACCTACTTTGTTGTCCTCCTAATGTGATATGTTAAATGTAATAAATGTGCATTGCATACAAGGTTGCAACATTTCATTCTGGCGTGGTAGCATTTCACGCACACCAGGCAGCATCGGGCTTGCCGGTGCAACCGTGACTACCATTGTCCAATTCCCTCTCTCGCTTGGGGCTAGACTTCCTCGAAGAGTTGGGTCATAGGATTTCGGGATACATCCGGAGTACACCCATTTGGCGTGATAAGGGGATGAATTGAAGTCGGCCGCAACAACTGATACTGGAAATGAACTAAGAACAAAAGCTCACCGTATCCTTTTCACTATGTGTATAAGTACTCTCGCTTGGTTCCTAGAGGACCTCGGGGAGGAAAGACGGGTAATTGAGTTCTTTTACTGTTATATTACATTATGTACTTACTTGTGACACATGTCATGCTTGCAAAGGGTTTTCATAAGTTGAACCGAAAAATGAGTTTCAAAACTTATTTCTCGTTCCCCCTCGCTGAGTTCATAAGGACTCACCCTCTTTTATCATCTCAGGTGAAGAAGACCAGGAACAAGTACCCGAGGACAACGTGCCTAATGATGATTCCTTGGAATGATTGCATGCTTGCTCTACGTGCCTTATTTGACTATGGCCATTTTGTGAACGATATGTTGCTTGAAGACTATTTCTTATTTTGCTTGTTATTGTATTGTAAATGACTCCCGTTGTAATTTGGGGTCAAATTTTGGCTTGTACTGATCATAACTAGATAGACACTACTATGGTCGTTTTTACTATCGCTACTGGTTAGTATTTATCGCAGGTTTATGAAGTATCATGTAAGGATTAAGTAAAATGAATCTATCCAACCTTAAGCAGGTACTCATTGTTAAGCTAAGATCAACAGGTACTTTTGTAATGAGGATTAACAAACAAATGAGACTTCGAGATAACTAGTAGGCGTTTCAATTGATGACAAATAGTAATCTTAGTTGGAAATGAATTTGAGATTGAAAGTTTTGAGGCCTTTAGAAAATTAGGTCAAACTAAAGAGCCTAATTACAGCCGTTATGTTGCCGATTTTCCAAAAAATTTGTGGAGTTTAGGCTAAAATGTTAAGTGTTAAACTTTCATGAACGATTAAGTACGTGATATGACTTGAATGTTAAGATCACATCCTAGTCTAACCTTTGTAGGTCGGGTTGGGGCATGACACCTTAGAGAAATGGTATCAGAGCTTAGATTGCTTAAGCCGGGTTTACTCTCGGACCATGGGTAGAAGCCCTAAGGTAATTGAGATGACTTGTTTATGTGTGATATTGTGTGATAATGTTAATTATGCCTTCTATGTTCTATGTGCTTATGTGATTAACATGTCCTAATGGTTTCTAGAATTGTGTATCTATATAAAATTATATTTTGCATATCTTATGCATTAAATTCTTGTTTGTCGTATTCCAATAAATTGTGCATCGTAATTTGTGCCTATAGTTGGCTGGCCCTAGTACCCGCACTACTAATAGGAGCGGTAAGCCCCAAGAGACTGGAGATGCTTATCAAACTAATCCCGGCATGGCTATGTTTAACATGATGGCGAATGCCATGGATCGTGTGTCGCGAGTGATGGATCGTCAAGATGCACGTGAAGCAAACAACAACAACAACAGGAATGATGGTAACCATGGGAGACATAGCAGAATGCGGTAGTTCTTTGACTTTCGCCCGCCCAAATTCTACGGGGAAGCTGATGATGAAAAGGCAGAGGCTTGGCCGTTTGAGATCGAGAGGATTTTCAGGCCACTTGACTATACTGATGAAGAAAAGGTGGAGTTTGCTATGTTTCTGTTGCACGGGGATGCTGAGCATTGGTGGCACACTGCGGAGGCACTGTGGGAAATTGATCATACACCTCGCTTGTAGGATAATTTCGTTAAGGTATTCAAGGAGAAATACGTACCTGCAGTTTCCAGGCAGAGGCGGATTAAGGAATTCATGCACTTGAACCAGGGTAACATGACGGTGGCCCAGTACGAGGCTCGTTTTGACCGACTGTCCCGCTATGCTCAATACATGGTCAGTACCCTTGAGGCGAAGATGTGGAAATTTACGAATGGGTTGAGGCCAAGATGCCGTGGGACTCCATAATAGAATTGTGACGGATAAAGAATCTTGGCAAGCCTGAACGGGGCAAAAAAACAAAAGAAAAAAGGGGGTGCAACACCAGGACTTCCTAGGGGGTCATCCATCCTAGTACTACTCTCGCCCAAGCATGCTTAACTTCGGAGTTCCGATGGGATCCGGTGCATTAGTGCTGGTATGATCGCACCCGTTATGTTGAGGTCGTAATTCCCTTATGTTTGGTCCTTTTTGCCGGTCACTACTAACCATCTAGGATGAAGAAACAACACAAAGAAGAAGAAAAGTGGCCTGAAACTGATGAAAACGTTCAATTTCGGGCTCTGAAAATAGGTGCAGCCAAGCAGGCTTATTGCCCACGTCGTAGAGCTCTTAGAGAGCTTTCCAAAGGTATGTTGTGCGCCGCATAACTACTTACAGATCAAACGTTCTGGGCACCGGAGCGATGGAGAAATGGTCACAGGCCCCGTGCCCTCGGTTTGCGGGCCCAGCCTCTACGCGAAGTGCAGTTGTCTTGCCCAAGATACCGTGGGACTTGATAATAGAAATGTGACGGATAAAGAATATTGGCAAGCCCAAACGGGGCAAAAAAACAAAACAAAAAAGGGGGTGCAACACGAGGACTTCCCAAGGGCCACCCATCCTAGTACTACTCTCGCCCAAGCACGCTTAACTTTGAAGTTTTGATGGGATCTAGTGCATTAGTGCTGCTATGTTTGCACCTGTCATGTTGAGGTCACAATGGCCTAATGTGTCGTCCTTTTTATCGGTCACGACGAACGATCCGGGATGAAGAAATAATGTAAAAAGAATAAAAGTGGCCCGAAACTAATTAAAACGTTCGATTTTGGGCTCTGAAAATAGGCGCAGTTGAGTAGGCTTGTTGCCCCCGTCTTAGAGCTCTTAGAGAGCTTTCCAACGGTATGTAGTGCGCCGCACTACTCCTTACGGTTCAAAAGTTATGGGCACCGGAGCAGTGGAGACTTGGTCACAGGCCTCGCACCCTCGGTATGCGGGCCCATCCTCTACGTGAAGTGCAGTTGACTTGCCCAAGATGCCGTGGGACTCTATAATAGAAATGTGACGGATAAAGAATCTTGGCAAGCCTAAACGAGGCAAAAAAACCAAATGAAAAACGAGGTGCAACACGAGGACTTCTTAGTGGGTCACCCATACTACTCTCGCCCAAGCACGCTTAACTACGGAGTTCTTATGGGATCCGATCCATTAGTGTTGGAATGTTCACACCTGTCATGTTGAGGTCGCAATGCCCTAATGTGTTGTCCTTTTCGTCGGTCACAACGAACGATCCGCGACGAAGAAACAGCGCAAAAAGAAGAAAAGTGGCCCGAAACTAATTAAAACGTTCAATTTTGGGCTCTGAAAATAGGTGCAGCTGAGCAGGAATACTGCCCCCGTCGTAGAGCTCTTAGAGAGCTTTCCAACAGTATGTAGTGCGTCGTATAACTCCTTACGGATCAAAAGTTTGGGGCACCGGAGCAATGGAGACCTGGTCACAAGCCCCGCGCCCTTGGTCTGCAGGCCCAGCCTTTACGCGAAGTGCAGTTGTCTTGCCCAAGATGCCGTAGGACTCTGTAATAGAAATGTGACGGATAAAGAATCTTGGCAAGCCTGAACGGGGCAAAAAAACAAAACGAAAAGGGGGTGCAACATGAGGACTTCCCAGGGGGTCACCCATCCTAGTACTACTCTCGCCCAAACACGCTTAACTTCGGAGTTCTGATGGGATCCGATGCATTAGTGCTGGTATGATTGCACCCGTCATGTTGAGGTTGTAATGCCCTTATCTGTCATCCTTTTCGCTGGTCACGACGAACGATTCGGGAAGAAAAAACAGTGCAAGAAGAAGAAAAGTGGCCTAAAACTGATGAAAAATGTTCTATTTTTGGCTTCGAAAACAGACGCAACCGAGCAAGCTCACTGCCCCCGTCGTAGAGCTCTCAAAGAGATTTTCAACAATAAGTTGTGCACAGCATAACTCCTTACGGATCAAACGTTATGGGCTCTGGAGCAATAGAGACCTGGTCACAGGCCCCGCACCATTGGTCTGTGGGCCCAGCCTCTACGCGAAGCTCAGTTGTCTGGCCCAAGATGCCGTGGGACTCCATAATTGAAATATGATGGATAAAGAATTTTGGCAAGTCTGAACGGGGCAAAAAAACCAAATATAAGATGGGGTGCAACATAAGGACTTCTTTGTGGGTCACCCATCCTAGTACTACTCTTACCCAAGCACGCTTAACTACGGAGTTCTGATAGGATCCGGTCTATTAGTGTTGGAATGTTCACACCTGTCACGTTGAGGTCGCAATGCCCTAATGTGTCGTCCTTTTCGTCGGTCACGACGAATAATCCGCGACGAAGAAACAGCGCAAACAGAAAAAAAGTGGCCCAAAACTAATTAAAAGGTTCGATTTTGGGCTCTGAAAATAGGTGCAGATGAGCAGGCATACTGCCCCCATCGTAGAGCTCTTAGAGAGCTTTCCAACGGTATGTAGTGCGCCGCATAACTCCTTACGGATCAAAAGTTATGGGCACCGGAGCGATGGAGACCTGGTCATAAGCCCTGCGCCCTCGGTCTGCGGGCCTAGCCTTTACGCGAAGTGCAGTTGTCTTGCCCAAGATGCCATGGGACTCCATAATCGAATTGTGACAGATAAAGAATCTTGGCAAGCCTGAACGGGGCAAAAAAAACAAAACGAAAAATAGGGTACAACACGAGGACTTCCCAGGGGGTCACCCATCCTAGTACTACTCTCGCCCAAGCACGCTTAACTTCGGAGTTCGAATGGGATCCGATGTATTAGTGCTGGTATGATCGCACCCGTCATGTTGAGGTCACAATGCCCTTATGTGTCATCCTTTTCGCCGGTCACGACGAACGATCCGGGATGAAGAAACAGCGCAGAAAGAAGAAAAGTAACCCAAAACTGATGAAAAATGTTCGATTTTGGGATCCGAAAATAGGCACAGCCGAGCAGACTCGCTACCCCCGTCGTAGAGCTCTCAAAGTACTTTTCAACGGTATGTTGTGCGCAGCATAACTCCTTACGGATCAACTGTTATGGGCTGCGGAGCGATGGAGACCTGGTCACAGGCCCCGCGCCATCGGTTTGCAGGCCCAGCCTCTATGCGAAGCGCAGTTGTCTGGCCCAAGATGCCGTGGGACTCCATACTTGAAATGTGACGGATAAAGAATCTTGGCAGGCCTGAACGGGGCAAAAAAACCAAACCAAAAAGAGGGTGCAACTCGAGGACTTCCTAGGGGGTCACTCATCCTAGTACTACTCTCGCCCAAGCACGCTTAACTTCAAAGTTTTGATGGGATCCAGTGCCTTAGTGATGGTATGATCACACCCGTCGTGTTGAGGTCGTAATGCCCTTATGTGTCGTCATTTTCGCCGGTCACTAAGAATGATCCGGGACGAAGAAACATCACAAAAAGGAGAAAAGTGGCACGAAACTAATGGAAACGTTTGATTTTGGGAATCGAAAATACGCGCAGCCGAGCAGGCTTGCTGCCCCTATCGTAGAGCTCTCAGAGAGCTTTCCAACGGTATGTTGTGCGCAGCATAACTCCTTACGGACCAAAAGTTGTGGGCACCGGAGCGATAGAGACTTTGTCACAGGCCCCGCGCCCTCGGTTTGCGAGACCAGCCTCTATGAGAAGCGCAGTTGTCTTGCCCAAGATGTCGTGGGACTCCATAATAGAAATGTGATGGATAAAGAATCTTGGTAAGTCTGAACGGGGCAAAAAAACAAAACGAAAAAGGGTGGTGCAACACGAGGACTTCCCAGGGGGTCACCCATCGTAGTACTACTCTCGCCCAAACACGCTGAACTTCGAAGTTCTGATGGGATCTGGTGTATTAGTGCTAGTATGATTGGCCCCGTCATGTTGAGGTCACAAATCCCTTATGTGTCGTCCTTTTCGCCGGTCACGACGAGCGATCCGGGATGAAGAAACAGCGTAAAAAAAAGAAAAGTAGGCCAAAACTGATGAAAATGTTCAATTTTAGGCTCCAAAAACAGGCGCAGCCGATTAGGCTTGCTAAAAGAATACTATTTCTATGAAAAATACCATTTGTGCTCCTGGCAGTATCCGTATAAAACTACGTCGGATCAATGAAGTTTCGTCAGAATGTTTATTCGGGTCTTGGACGAAATGATCAAGGAATACTCAAAGACACATCTCCAAAAACTTCGTATAAGAATCCACAAAGAAACGATCCAATTAATCAAGATACACAATGAGGATCATATCCATACAATTTTGCACTTCTCGACAAATCTAATCTGTTTTGTTATTCTAAGCGGTTATTCTATTTTGGGTAATGAAGAACTTGTTATTCTTAACTCTTGGAGATATCTCACACCGGGTAAATCCTTAACCCTTCCCCCTCTTACTAAGACTACAACCTACAATGGAAGTAAACATGTTAGTAACAGAACCTTCTTCAAAAAGCCACATCGTAGAGCTCTCAGAGAGCTTTCCAACGGTATGATGTGTGCCGCATAACTCCTTACGGATCAAAAGTTATGGGCACCGGCGCAATGGAGACCTGGTCACAAGCCCCGCGCCCTAGGTCTGCGGGCCCAACCTCTACGCGAAGCGTAGTTGTATTGCCCAAGATACCGTGGGACACTATAATAGAAATGTGATGGATAAAGAATCTTTGCAAGCCTGTACGGGGCAAAAAAACAAAACGAAAAAGGGGGGTGCAACATGAGGACTTCCCAAGGGGTCACCCATCCGAGTACTACTCTCGCCCAAGCACGTGTAACTTTGGAATTCTGATAGGATCTGGTGTATTAGTGCTAGTATGATCGTACCCGTCATGTTGAGGTCACAAATATCTTTATGTGTCCTCTTTTTCGTCGGTCACGACGAACGATCCGGGATGAAAAAATAGCATAAAAAGAAGAAAATTGGGCCGAAACTAATGAAAACATTCGATTTTGGGCTCCGAAATCAGGCGCAGTCGATCAGCCTTGTAGCCCCCATCGTAGAGCTCTTAGAGTGCTTTCCAACGGTATGTTATGCGCCGCATAACTCCTTACGGATCAAAAGTTATGGGCATCGGAGCGTTGGAGACCTGGTCATAAGCCCCGCTCCCTTAGTCTGCGGGCCTAGCCTCTACGCGAAGCACAGTTGTCTTGCCCAAGATGCCGTGGGACTTTATAATGGAAATGTGATGGATAAAGAATCTTGGCAAGCCTGAACGGGGCAAAAAAACCAAACCAAAAGGGGGGTGGAACACGAGGACATCCTAGGGGATCACCTATCCTAGTACTACTCTCGCCCAAGCACGCTTAACTTCGAAGTTCTGATGGGATCCGGTGCATTAGTGATTGTATGATCACACCCGTCATGTTGAGGTCATAATGCCCTTATGTGTCATCCTTTTCGCCGGTCACGATGAATGATCCGGGACGAAGAAACGGCACAAAAAGAAGAAAAGTGGCCCGAAACTAATTAAAACATTCGATATTGGGCACCGAAAATAGGCTTGCTGCCCCCGTCGTAGAGCTCTCAGAGAGCTTTCCAACAGTTTGTTGTGCGCTGCATAACTCCTTACAGATCAAAAGTTATGGGCACTGGAGCGATAAAGACCTGGTCACAGGCCTCGCACCCTCAGTTTCAGGGACCAGCCTCTACGCGAAGCGCAGTTTTCTTTCCCCAGATGCCGTGGGACTCCATAATAGAAATGTGACAGATAAAGAATCTTGATAAGTCTGAACGGGGCAAAAAAACAAAACGAAAAAGGGGGGGTACAATACGAGGACTTCCCAGAGGGTCACCCATCCTAGTACTACTCTCGCCCAAGCACGCTGAACTTCAGAGTTCTGATGGGATCTGGTGTATTAGTGCTGGTATTATCGCACCTGTCATGTTGAGGTCGCAAAGCCCTTATGTGTCGTCCTTTTCGTCGGTCACGACGAGCGATCCGGGATGAAGAAACATGGCAAAAAGAAGAAAAATCGGCCGAAATTGATGAAAAGCTTCGATTTTGGGCTCTGAAAATAGGCGCATCCAGTTAGGCTTGTTGCCCACATCGTAGAACTCTTTGAGAGCTTTCCAACGGTATGATGTGTGCCGCATAACTACTTACAAATCAAAAGTTATGGGCACCGGAGTAATGGAGACCTGGTCACAAGCCCCGCCCCCTCGGTCTGCGGGCCCAGCCTCTACGCGAACCACAGTTGTCTTGCCCAAGATACCGTGGGACTCTATAATAGAAATGTGATGGATAAAGAATCTTGGCAAGCCTGAATAGGGCAAAAAAAACAAAACGAAAAAGGGGGGTGCAACATAAGGACTTCCCAAGGGGTTACCCATCCTAGTACTACTCTCGCCCAAGCACGCGTAACTTCAGAGTTCTGATGGGATCTGGTAAATTAGTGCTGGTATGATCGCATCCATCATGTTGAGATCGCAAAGCCCTTATGTGTCGTCCTTTTCGCCGGTCACGACGAACGATCCGGGATAAAGAAACAGTGCAAAAATAAGAAAATTAGGCCAAACTGATGAAAACGTTCGATTTTGGTATCCGAAAATAGGAGCAACCAATCAGGCTTGCTGCCCCCGTCGTAGAGCTCTCAGAGAGTTTTCCAACGGTATGTTGTGCATTGCATAACTCCTTACGGATCAAAAGTTAAGGGCACCGAAGTGTTGGAGACCTGGTCACAGGCCCCGCGCCCTCGGTTTGCTGGCCCAGCCTCTACGCGAAGTACAGTTGTCTTGTCCAAGATGTCGTGGGACTCCATAATTTAAATTGACGGATAAAGAATCTTGACAAGCCTGAATGGGCAAAAAAACAAAACAAAAAAGGGGGGTGCAACACGAGGACTTCCCATGGGGTCACCCATCCTAGTACTACTCTCGTCCAAGCACGCTTAACTTCGGAGTTCTGATTGGATCCGGTGCATTAGTGCTGGTATGATTGCACCCGTCATGTTGAGGTCGCAGTGCCCTTATGTGTCGTCCATTTTGCCAGTCAGGACGAACCATCCGGGATAAAGAAACAGCGAAAAAAAAAGTGGCCCAAAACTGATGAAAATGATCAATTTTTGGTCATTGAAAATAGCCACTGCCCAGCTGGATTGCTTTCTCCGTCGTAGAGCTCTCAGAGAGCTTTCCAAAGGTATATTATGCACCGCATAACTCGTTACTGATCAAATGTTATGGGCACCAAAGCGATAGAGACCAGGTCACAGGCCCCGCACCCTGGGTCTGCGGGCCAAGCCTCTACGCGAAGTGCAGTTGTATTGCCCAAGATGCCGTGGGACTCTATAATAGAAATGTGATGGATAAAGAATCTTGGCATGCCTGAACGGGGCAAAAAAATAAAACGAAAAAGGGGGGTGCAATATGAGGACTTCCTAGGGGGTCACTCATCCTAGTACAACTCTCGCCTAAGCATGCTTAACTTCGAAGTTTCTGATGAGATCCGGTGCATTAGTGCTGGTATGATCGCACCCTTCATGTTGAGGTTGCAGTGCCTTGATGTGTCGTCCTTTTTGCTGGTCACAACGAACGATCCAAGACAAAGAAACAACGCAAAAAGAAGAAAAGTGGATCGAAACTAATGAAAACGTTCGACTTTGGGCACCACAACCGAGTAGACTTGCTGCCCCGGTCGTAGAAATCTCAGAGAGCTTTCCAACGGTATGTTGTGCGCCACATAACTCCTTACGGATCAAAAGTTATGGGCACCAGAGCGATAGAGACCTTGTCACAGGCCCCGCGCCCTCGGTTTGTGGGCCTAGCCTCTACGCGAAGCACAGTTGTCTTGCCCAAGATGCCGTGGGACTCCATAATTAAAATTGACGGATACAGAATCTTGGCAAGCCTGAACAGGGCAAAAAAACAAAACAAAAAAAGGGGGTGCAACACGAGAACTTCCCAAGGGGTTTCCCATCCAAGTACTACTCTCATCCAAGCACGCTTAACTTCAGAAATCTGATAGGATCCGGTGCACTACAATAGGTATGATCGCACCCGTCATGTTGGGGTCGTAATTCCCTTATGTGTCATCCCTTTTTCCAGTTACGACGAACCATCCGG
Organism: Ehretia macrophylla; assembly: GCA_037974665.1. NCBI lineage: Eukaryota > Viridiplantae > Streptophyta > Magnoliopsida > Boraginales > Ehretiaceae > Ehretia > Ehretia macrophylla. The sequence continues at coordinate 26,282,232 of CM075780.1, forward strand.
TACGAAGAAACAGCGCAAAAAGAAGAAAAGTGGCCCAAAACTGATGAAAACATTTGATTTTGCGCTATGAAAATAGGCGCAACCGAACAGGCTTGTTACCCCCGTCGTATAGCTCTCTGAGAGTTTTCCAATGGTATAATGTGCGCCGTATAACTCCTTACGGATCAAACGTTGTGGGCAACGGAGCGATGGAGACCTAGTCACAGGCCCGACGCCATCGGTCTGTGGGCCCAGCCTCTACGCGAAGCGCAGTTGTCTTGCCGAAGATGTCGTGGGACTCTTTAATAGAATGTGATGGATAAAGAATCTTCGCAAGCCTGAATAGGGTAAAAAAACAAAACGAAAAAGGGGGGTACAACACGAGAACTTCCTAGGGGGTCATCCATCCTAGTACTGCTCTCGCCCAATCACGCTTAACTTCGGAGTTCTGATGGGATCCGGTGTATTAGTGTAGGTATGATCGTACCCGTCATGTTGAGGTCGTAGTTCCCTTATGTGTGGTCCTTTTTGTCGGTCACGACGAACCATCCGGGATGAAGAAACTGCGCAAAGAAGAAAAGTGGCCCGCAACTGATGAAAACGTTCGATTTTGGGCTTCGAAAATAGGTGCAGCCGAGCAGGTTTGTTGCCCACGTCGTAGAGTTCTTAGAGAGCTTTCCAACGGTATGCTGTGGACAGCATAACTACTTGCGGATCAAACGATCTGGGCACCGGAGTTATGGAGACATGGTCACAAGCCCCGCGCCCTCGGTCTGCTGGCCTAGCCTCTACGCGAAGCGCAGTTGTTTTGACCAAGATGTTGTGGGACTTGATAATATAAATGTGACGGATAAAGAATATTGACAAGCCTAAACAGGGCAAAAAACAAAACGAAAAAGTGGGTGCAACACGAGGACTTCCCAGGGGCCACCCATCCTAGTACAACTCTAGCCCAAGCACGCTTAACTTCGGAGTTCTAATGGGATCCGATGCATTAGTACTGGTATGTTCGCACTTGTCATGTTGAGGTCGCAATGCCCTAATGTGTCGACCTTTTCATCGGTCACGACGAACGAACCGGGACGAAGAAACAGCGCAAAAAGGGGAAAAATAGACCGAAACTAATTAAAACGTTCGATTTTGGGCCCTAAAAACATGCGCAGCCGAGCAGGCTTGTTACCCCCGTCGTAGAACTCTTAGAGAGCTTACCAACGGTATGTAGTGCGTCGCATAACTCTTTACGGATCAAAAGTTATGGCACCAGAGCGACGGAGACATGCTCACAGGTACCGCGCCCTCAGTCTGCGGGCCCATCCTCTACGCGAAGTGCAGTTGTCTTGCCCAAGATGCCATGGGACTCTATTATAGAAATGTGACGGATAAAGAATCTTGGCAAGCCTGAACGGGGTAAAAATACCAAACGAAAAAGGGGTGCAACACGAGGACCTCCTAGGGGGTCACCTATCCTAGCATTACTCTCGCCCAAGCACGCTAAACTTCAGAGTTCTCATAGGCTCTGGTGAATTAATGCTGGTATGATCGCACCAGTCATGTTGAGGTCGCAATGTCCTTTTGTGTCGTCCTTTTCGTCGGTCACGACGAACGATCTGAGACGAAGAAACGGCACAAAAAGAAGAAAAGTGGCCCGAAACTAATGAAAACGTTCGATTTTGTTCTCCGAAAACTGGCGCAGCCGAGCAGGCTTACTGACCCCGTCGTAGAGCTCTCAGAGAGCTTTCCAATGTTATGTTGTGCGCCGCATAAATCCTTACGGATCAAAAGTTATGGGCAACGGAGCTATGGAGACCTGGTCACAAGCCCCGCGCCCTCGGTATACGGGCCCAACCTCTATGCTAAGCGTAGTTGTCTTGCCCAAGTTGCCGTGGGACTCTATAATAGAAATGTGATGGATGAAGAATCTTGGCAAGCCTGAACGGGACAAAAAAACAAAACGAAAAAGGGGGGTGCAACACGAGGACTTCCCAATGGGTCACCCATCCTAGTACTACTCTCGCCCAAGCACGCGTAACTTCGGTGTTCTGATGGGATCTGGTGTATTAGTGCTGGTATGATCGTACCCGTCATGTCGAGGTCGTAAAGCCTTTATTTGTTTTCCTTCTCGCAGGTCACGACGAATGATCCGGGATGAAAGAACAACGCAAAAAGAAGAAAAGTAGGCTAAAACTGATGAAAATGTTCAATTTTGGGCTCCAAAATCAATCGCAGCCGATTAGGATTGCTGCCCCGATCGTAGAGCTCTAAGAGAGCTTTTCAGCGGTATGTTGTTCGCCGCATAACTCCTTACGGATCAAAAGTTATGGGCACCGAAGCGATGGAGACCTGGTCACAAGCCCCTCGCCCTCGGTCTGCAGGCCCAGCCTCTATGCAAAGCGCAGTTGTCTTGCCCAAGATGCTGTGGGACTCTATAATAGAAATGTGAAGGATAAAGAATCTTAACAAGCCTGAACGGGGCAAAAAAACAAAACGAAAAAGGGGGATGCAACACGAGGACTTCCCAGGGGGTCACCCATCCAAGTACTATTCTCACCAAAGCACACTTAACTTTGGAGTTCTGTCGGGATCTGGTGCATTAGTGCTGGTATGATTGCATCCATCATGTTGAGGTCGCAATGGCCTGATGTGTCATCCTTTTCGCCGGTCACGACGAACGATCCAAGACGAAGAAACAACTCAAAAAGAAGAAAAGTGGCTCGAAACTAATGAAAACGTTCAATTTTGGGCTCCACAGCCGAGTAAACTTGCTGCCCCCATCGTAGATCTCTCAAAGAGGTTTCCAACGGTATGTTGTGCGCCTCATAACTCCTTACGAATCAAACGTTATCGGCACCGGAGCGATGGAGACCTGCTCACAGGCCCCGCGCCCTCGGTCTGTAGGTCTAGCCTCTACGCGAAGCGCAGTTGTCTTGCCCAAGATGCCGTGGGACACCATAATAGAAATGTGACGGATAAAGAATCTTGCCGACCCTGAACGAGGCAAAAAAACAAAACGAAAAGTGGGTGCCACACGAGGACTTCCCAGGGGTTTACCTATCATAGTACTACTCTTGCCCAAGCACACGTTACATCAGAGTTCTGATGGGTTCTGGTGTATTAGTACTGGTATGATCGCACCCATCATGTTTATGTCGCAATGCCCTTATGTGTCGTCCTTTTCGCCTGTCACGACGAACGATCCGGGATGAATAAACAACGCAAAAAGAAGAAAAGTGGCCCGAAGATAATCAAAATGTTCTATTTTGGGCTTCGAAAATAGGCGCAGCCGAGCAGGCTTGCTATCCCCGTCGTAGAGCTCTCAAAGAGCTTTCCAATGCTGTGTTGTGTGCCACATAACTCCTTACAGATCGAACGTTAAGGGCACCGGAGCGATGGAGTCCTGGTCACAGGCCCAACGCCCTTGGTTTACAGGCCCAGCCTTTGCGCGAAATGCAGTTGTCTTGCCCAAGATGCCGTAGGACTCCAAAATAGAAATGTGACGGATAAAGAATCTTGGCAAGCCTAAAGATGGCAAAAAAACAAAACAAAAAAAGGGGGTGCAACACGAGGACTTCCTAGGGGGTCACCCATCCTATTACTACTCTCACCCAAGCACGCTTAACTTCGGAGTTCTGAAGGGATCCGGTGCATTAGTACTGGTATGATCGCACCCGTCATGTTGAGGTCGCAAAGCCCTTATGTGTTGTCCTTTTTGCCGGTCACGACGAATGATCCGGGGTGAAGAAACAGCGCAGAAAGAAGAAAAGTGGACCGAAACTGATGAAAAACGTTCAATTTTAGGCTCCGAAAATTGGTAAGTCTGAACGGGGCAATAAAACAAAACGAAAAAGGGGGGGTGCAACACGAGGACTTCCCAAGGGGTGACCCATCCTAGTACTACTTTCGCCCAAGCACGCTGAACTTCGGAGTTATGATGGGATCTGGGGTATTAGTACGAGTACGATCGCATCCGTCATGCTGAGGTCGCAAAGCCGTTATGTGTCGTCCTTTTCACCGGTCACGACGAACGATCCGGGATGAAGAAACAACGCAAAAAGAAGAAAAGTGGAACGAAACTAATGAAAATGTTCGATTTTGGGCTCCGAAAACAAGCGCAGTCGATCAGGCTTGCTGCCCCCATTGTAGAGCTCTTAAAGAGCTTTCCAACAGTATGTTGTGCGCCGCATAACTCCTTACGAATCAAAAGTTATAGGCACTGGAGCGATGGAGACCTGGTCACAGGCCCCGCCCCCTCGGTCTGTGGGCCCAGCCTTTACGCGAAGCGCAGTTGTCTTGCCCAAGATGCCGAAGGACTCGATAATAGAAATGTCACGGATAAAGAATCTTGGCAAGCCTGAACGGGGCAAACAAACAAAACGAAAAAGTGGGGTACAACACAAGTACTTCCTAGGGGGTCACCAATCCTTGTACTACTCTCGCCGAAGCATGCTTAACTTCGGAGTTCAGATGGGATCCGGTGTATTAGTGCTGGTATGTTCGCACCTATCATGTTGATGTCGCAAAGCCCTTATGTGTCGTCCTTTTCGCCGGTGACGACGAACGATCCGGGATGAAGAAACAGCGCAAAAAAAAGAAAAGTGGGTCGAAACTAATGAAAACTTTTGATTTTGGGATCCAAAAATAGGCCCAACCGATCAGGCTTGCTGGCCCCGTCGTAGAGCTCTTAGAGAGCATTCCAACGGTAGGTTGTGCGCTGCATAACACCTTACGTATCAAAAGTTATGGGCACTGAAGCGATGGAGACTTGGTCACAGGCCCCGCACCCTCGATTTGCGGGCCCAGCCTCTACGCGAAGCACAGTTGTCTTGCCTAAGATGCCGTGGGACTCCATAATAGAAATTGACGGATAAAGAATCCTGGCAAGCTTGAACGGGGCAAAAAATAAAAACGAAAAAGGGGGGTGCAATACAAGGTCTTCCCAAAGGGTCACCCATCCTAGTACTACTCTAGCCCAAGCACTTGTAACTTCAGAGTTCGGATGGGATCTGGTGTATTAGTGCTGTTATGATCGCACCTGTCATGTTGAGGTCACAATACCGTTATGTGTCATCCTTTTCGCCGATCATGACGAACGATCCGGGGTGAAGAAACAGCGCAAAAAGAAGAAAAGTGGCCCAAAAATAATGAAAATGTTCGATTTTGGGCTTCGAAAATAGTCGCAGCCGTGCAGGTTTGCTGAACCCATCGTAGAGCTCTCAAAGTGCTTTCCAACGGTATGTTGTGCACCACATAACGCCTTACGGATCAAAAGTTATGGGTACCAGAGCGATAGAGACTTGGTCACAGGCCCCATGCCCTCGGTCTACAGGCCCAGCCTTTACGCAAAGCGCAGTTGTCTTGCCCAAGATACCGTGGGACTCAATAATAGAAATGTGACGGATAAAGAATCTTGCCAAGCCTGAACGGGGTAAAAAAAGAAAACGAAAAAGGGGGGTGCAACACGAGGACTTCCCAGGCGGTCACCCATCCTAATACTACTCTCACCAAAGCACGCTTAACTTCGGAGTTCTGATGGAATTCGGTGCATTAGTGCTGGTATGATCGCACCCTTCAAATTGAGGTCGTAATGCCTTGATGTGTCGTCCTTTTCGTCGGTCACGATGACCGATCCAAGACGAAGAAACAACGCAAAAAGAAGAAAAATGGCCCGAACCTAATGAAAACGTTCCATTTTATGCTCAAAAAAACAGGCGCAGCCAAGTAGACTTACTGCCCCCGTCGTAGAGCTCTCAGAGAGCTTCCCAACGGTATGTTGTGCGCCGCATAACTCCTTACTGATCTAACGTAATGGGCACCAGAGCGATGGAGACCTGGTCACAAGCCCCGTGCCCTCGGTCTGATAGCCCAGCCTCTACGCAAAGCGCAGTTGTTTTGCCCAAGATGTCGAACGACTCGATAATAGAAATGTCACGGATAAAGAATCTTGGCAAGGCTGAACGGGGCAAGAAAAGAAAACTAAAAATGGGGGTTCAACACGAGGACTTCCTAAGGGGTCACCTATCCTAGTACTACTCTCGCCGAAGCACGCGTTACTTCGGAGTTCTAATGGGATCTGGTTTATTAGTGCTGGTATGATCACACTCATCATGTTGATGTCGCAATTCCTTTGTGTATCGTCCTTTCCGCCGGTCACGATGAACGATCCGGGACGAATAAACAACACAAAAAGAAGAAAACTGGCCAGAAGCTAATAAAAACGTTCTATTTTAGGCTCAAAAAATAGGCGCAGCAAGCAGGTTTGCCACCCCCATCGTAGAGCTCTTAGAGAGCTTTCCAACGGTATGTTGTGCGCCGCATAACTCCTTACAGATCGAGCGTTATGGGCACCGGAGCGATAGAGTCCTAGTCACAGGCCCTACGCCCTCGGACTAAGGGCCCAGCCTCTACACGAAGCGGAGTTGCCTTGCCCAAGATGCCGTAGGACTCGATAATAGAAATGTGACAGATAAAGAATCTTGGCAAGCCTGGACGGGGAAAAAAAACAAAACGAAAAAGAGGTGTGCAACACGAGTACTTCCCAGGGGGTCACCCATCCTAGTACTACTCTCGCCCAAGCACGCTTAACTTCGGAGTTCAGATGGGATCCGGTGTCTTAGTGCTGGTATGATCACACCCGTCATGTTGAGGTCGCAAAGCCCTTATGTGTCGTCCTTTTCGCCAATCACGACGCACGATCCAGGATGAAGAAACAGTGCAAAAAGAAGGCAAGTAGGCCAAAACTGATGAAAACGTACAATTTTGGGCTCCGAAAATAGACGCAACCAATCAGGCTTGCTGGCCCCATCGTAGAGCTCTTAGAGAGCATTCCAACGGTATGTTGTGCACCGCATAACTCGTTACATATCAAAAGTTATGGACAACGGAGCGATGGAGACCTGGTCACAAGCCCCGCGCCCTCGGTTTGCGGGCCCATCCACTACGCGAAGTACAGTTGTCTTGCCTAAGATGCCGCATGACTCCATAATAGAAATTGACGGATAAAGAATATTGGCAATCCTGAACGGGGCAAAAAAAGAAAACAAAAAAGGGGGGTGCAACACGAGGACTTCTCAAGGGGTCACCCATCCAAGTATTACGCCCGCCTAAGCACACGTTACTTCGGAGTTCTGATGGGATCTGGTTGATTAGTGCTGGTATGATTGCACTCGTCATGTTGATGTCACAATTCCCTTATGTGTCATCCTTTTCGCCGGTCAGGACGAACAATCCGGGACAAATAAACAACGCAAAAAGAAGAAAAGTGGCCCGAAGTTAATAAAAACATTCTATTTTAGGCACCGAAAACAGGCACAGCCAAGCAGGTTTGCTACCCCCATCGTAGAACTCTCAAAGGGCTTTCCAATGGTAGTTGTGCGCTGCATAACTCCGTATGGATCGAAAGTTATGGGCACCGGAGCGATAGAGTCCTGGTCACAGCCCCCGCCCCCTCGGTCTGTGGGCCCAGCCTTTACGCGAAGCGCAGTTATCTTGCCCAAGATGCCGTAGCACCCGATAATAGAAATATGACGGATAAAGAATCTTGGCAAGCCTGGTTGGGGAAAACAAACAAAACAAAAAAGAGGGGTGCAACACGAGTATTTCCCAGGGGGTCACCCATCCTAGTACTACTCTCGCCCTAGCACGCTTAACTTCGGAGTTCAGATGGGATTCGGTGTCTTAGTGCTGGTATGATCAAACCCGTCATGTTGAGGTCGCAAAGCCCTTATGTGTCGTCCTTTTCGCCGGAAACGACGAACGATACGGGATGAAGAAACAGTGCAAAAAGAAGAAAAGTGGGCCGAAACTGATGAAAACAATCTATTTTGGGCTCCGAAAACCGGCGCAGCCAATCAGGCTTGTTGCCCCCATTGTAGAGCTCTCAGAAAGATTTCCAACGGTATGCTGTGTGCCGCATAACTCCTTACGGATCAAAAGTTATGGGCACCTAAGCGATGGAGACCTGGTCATAGGCCCTGCACCCTCGGTCTGCGGGCCCAGCCTCCATGAGAAGCGCTGTTGTCTTGCCCAAGATGTTGAAGGACTCAATAATAGAAATGTCACGGATAAAGATGTAGGATCTCATATATTTTAGAGCTATAAACATCATCTAGCTAAGAATCGAGCGGAAGCGAAACATGACATTCAAAAATTTCTGGAATTCAAAGCATGATGTTCATATGAAACTCTAATCTTGATATCATGTGATTAACATATGCAAAACATATATATAACAAATATATATATATTGACAAGAGATAGAAGAAGATGATACCTCTTGTAGACAACTTAAGAAAGCCACAAATCTGAAATTTTGCTCACTTGATTGAAAACACCACCCCTTGAAAGCACAAGGGCTCTAGTCCGTCCACACGAGCAAATAATGACTTCTCCATTTCCGTGGTTGTTTTGTGCTAGATAACCATGGAAGATTTATAAGCTTGTTTGTAAAGAAGGGAGCAAAACCATTTTCTTCTTCTCCCTTTCCTTGGCTGCGTTTTTATGAAGAAGAAGAGAAGACAAGTGCATCTAGTTCATCTTCATTTTTCAGCCATGGTTCTCTCAAGATGATAAAGAAGAAAATATTTTTTCTTCTCTTTCTTCTTGCTGCATTTTTCCTCTTAGTTTTTCAGCCATGGAGGCTTAGCAAAAAAGTGAAGAAGACAACTCTTCTTCTCTCTCTTGTGTAGTCTCCAACGTGTGGAGAGAAAAGAAAGATGACAAGCCCTTGTTATCTTTTTTCCTTCTTTTCTTATTCTTGTCTCCCTTTTGAAATAAAAGAGAAGACAACCTTCCTTGAATTAAGGTTGTGTTGTCTCTTTGTTAGAAAAGAAAAGATGACAAACCTTTGTCATCTTTTGTTTCTTTTATTGTAGTATTTTTCCACTAATGTATTTAAATATTCAACCTAATCACAATTAGTTGAAATTATGAAAATAACCTTTTCATATTTTCACATTAGCCCTAACACTTAATAATAGTTGCATATTGACCCCAATAACTTTTAACAGGTCAATTACACCATTGTTAACTCCTTAACAATTACACAATTATTAACTCCTTAACAATTACACAATTGTTAACTCCTTAACAATTACACAATTGTTAACTCCTTAACAATATAAGAGAAAGAAAATATAATTGTTAACACTTTAACAATTCAAGAGAAACAAAACACAATTATTAACACTTTAATAATTCAAGAGAAAATAAACGAATTATTAACACTTTAATAATTCAAGAGAAACTAAATGAATTATTAACACTTTAATAATTCAAGAGAAACTAAACGAATTGTTAACACTTTAACAATTCAAGAGAAAATAAACGCAATTGTTAACACTTTAACAATTTAAGAGAAACTAAATCAAGCTCAATAGAAAAACCATTCACCATGCTCTATTGTGTGTGACTTTCTAGATTCACTACTATATAGCACTGAAGAAACGTTGAACACTTTCAATGTTAATCGAGCTATTCGATTTGTTTAGAGAATGTCTCCCGTCATTCTCAAAACACCCTCAGAGTTCTTGAGTGACGTTCTAGCTACCAACGTATCAAGACAGTTTATAAAGTAATGAAATCTTATTCAAGTGAATCTATTTATGGTCGCCGATTATCGTACAATCCAATCCTTCCATTAATTGTCCCGTCGAGCAAGAACCATGATCTGATTAAGTTCATAGACTCGAAACGATGCATAGATCCAAATGGTGGAATGAGAGATGACACATGGAAAAACCCATTTCCATCATTCATGCCTTGGCCAAGGACTTCCTCATTGAACAACCAAACTTGGATCGCATAGGACATTGCCTCACGTCGGAGGTTAACGGATCCTCTTTTGACCACTACTTGTCAATCACTATACCAGACGAATGAAACTGCGAGAGGACGTATCTCATCTCGTTTGTCGAAACAATCATTGTCCAAACGCTAGAATCAAACCTCAATACATATGACAACCGTAATGTCTCAAGTCTAAGGATTACATGCACAATCGCAACGATTAACAAATTATTAATCCAAAGTCATGTAATTTGTTATTCACGTCACATTCAATGATCTATTCAACTAATAGTCATCCACATGTTTGTAAGTCGCATCGCTATGCTGTTATGGCACGTGGCTCACCATCCTTTATCATTAATATCTCTATATTAATCAAAGGTAACAACACATGTGATAGTCCGTAATTGATTATTAAAGTCCCGATCAAATAATCTAAGGACTATGAACACTTTAAGTATTTATCATATTAAAAAAATACGCCAACATATTCTAAACGCTTTTAGAATACATTTCTCTAATGAAAATACTAGGGACTCATTCATACACGTAAAGAAGGAGAATATGAATGTCCTAATTATGTCAATATGTAAACGAACATATAAACACTAATGCCATAAGTAAATGTCAAAATGGCCCAATATATGTCATCCAAATATGTATCATTATGGCATATCTCTAACAATCTCCCACTTGCACTAATGCTATGAAACATAGTATTAGTACAACAAACAATGATATCATATACTCATATTCTCAAAACGAGGACCTAGCTGTGACTGATTCATAGCTATGGTAAGTGGGTCAGCTACATCAAGAGATGTGGCTGTTTTCTGCAAAGACATATCTCAATATGATTATTGGCTACAGATACAACACATGAAGATGGAAACACTTTTCCAAATGTTTGGACATACAGTGAGACGTTGGTTCTACAAGCTTGTGTAGTAGCTCCGTATAGTCATAACAATAAAAGCATCACAACTTAACGATAGGAACCAAAACCAACTCGTATGATTTCCTCGATCCAAACAACTTCTTTCGTAATATTACATATCACAAAAGACATAAGTTATATAATGGAATCTACAATTTTCTCAGAACCTTTCTAACTTACTGAGCTCCCACTACAAATAAACGTGAACCCTAACATAGACATTCTATTATAAGATTCAGATTAAGAATCTGAACTAGTAAATCCATCACTACGGAATTTACATCCTCCATGAACTAAAATATATATCTTTAGTACTTCCCAAGTACTTAAGAATATACTTCAATTCTATCAACCATTCCAAACTTGGATTGGACTAATATTTACTCGTAACACTTTACAGTTTATGCAATATCAAGTCTTGTACATAATATAACAAATATGAAGTTACTATAACTTTGAATACAAATTTGTTATGCAACTAGAGTTTCTTGAACACTTTCAAAACCACTCTTATGTACAATCTAAGGAATATGTCGAGTAATCTATTTGTACTATCATTATAGCTACAAATTCACAAGATACGAACGACAAGTTCTAAATGGAGAACATTTAATATGACTAGACTATAATTAATATCACAACACATATATCATCAACTATGATATTGAAGTCATCATTATTGCAATCATAGAAAAGTGGATGCGCTCCCACTATTCTTTTGCAATCACAAGGTTCATCTACATTTTAAATGAAATCTAACTCTTTAATCTCATTTGAAATGGGCGAAACATTTCCAAGGAATTCACTTAAAAATCCATAAGTGGATTTATCAAGTATGCACATATTACTCATATCAATAGATCATAATTATCAATATAGTAATACAATGTGCTATAATGACTAGCATAATACAACGAGACTAAAGCATAATAATTGGTAAAAGGATTTCATCATAGCTAACACTTTGGCTTTGATAATATCTTTTAGAAACCAATATAGCTATAAAAGGTCATTACCCTTTTCTATTAACTTCAACCTTAATCTCGGAGATCAATATCCAGATTAAGCTAAAGTATATGAAGTCTCATTATTATGCTTTGCATTATATAGTTTCTTGGAATCGATATCAAATATATCGTTTCTTTGTAGATTGTAGGATCAACTAATTGATAATTATCTCAAATACACAAACAACGTTTGTGCTTCTAAAAGGATATCCCTATATTCTTTTAAAGAATGAGATACACTACTAGTTTTTCAAAGATCTTGTGTGATGACTCATCACGGACCTTATTGAATAGATTCATTACTTTGGTCTAGGTGATTTTATAGCTTTAGAGGATACATCCTCAATTTCTATTTTATTATAAAGTAACATCTTCTTGAACAAAACATTTTCTTCAAGAAAGATTACAATATAATAGATCAATAGACATTGATCACTAAATAGAAATTATATCCTACAAAACTAGGATATACTATAAAATTACCTTTAACCAAAACTCCCACTAGTCCTTTAAAAAACTTTTCAATAAAAGTAGGACAAACCAAAATTAACACATTTAATACTTGGTTGACATCCAACTTATATCAAATATAAAGTTCTAACAATAGCAGACAGTTACTATTCAATATAACATTAAATTAAGGAAAGCATGACCCACAAATAAATAGAATGATTAGTCAAACTAATCAATAACTTTACTACGTCCAACAAAGCACGGTTTCTTCACTAAGAAAACCCTATTTATTTATGGTACACCGGGCATTATTAATTTCGATACTATATCAAAATTTTAGGATACTCAAATAAAATAGTACTTAAGTATTTTGCCTTCATGATCTAATCATAAGGCACTAATACATTTTTCTATATGAGCCTATTCTCAAATAGCTCTAAATACATCAACATGTACTAATCCAAATAAGCTAGTAGTTTTAATCCTTTATCAAACAAAGGATGACTTGGTTACCTTTCCAACAAATCAGATGTATAAGTTGATCAAACCAACCTAATCATCATCTTATTATTAGAAAAACATAATCATGTAGAAACTACAATTAATTTGGATCATTTGAGTAATCTTAAAATTTGGTGGATGGTTATAACGGTTGTCAATATATTTGCAATACATTCTTTCGTCCATATTAAGACAATAAAGACTACACCATAATGCACTTATACAAGCTTTAGGAATATACATTTTATTCCTAATATCATTTAGGTATAATATTTAAAATGCAAAATATGTCCAGAAGGCATCCAAACAAATTGTCTTTAGCTAACGCAACAACCTTTGTTTCATTTGCTAACACTGAAAACATTCCACGCTTCCAAAAGCGCACTACTGAGATTAAGATTCTATCCTCGAACACATTCACTAATGTTTTACTAGAATCCATAAAGTAGTACCAATTACAATCAAAGAAGATTTATAATTCATAGTAGCTTTACAACCTTGACATTCAAGCTATAAAGATACTTTGGATTAAAACCTCTTTTAATGTCCGGTTTTAAGGCTATGAAAACATCATTTACACATGCCTATTCAATCCTTAATATTCTTCTTAGAATGCTCCCACTGGCTAATAGAAATCATCTCTATTTGTCTTTCTTCTTTGCATTACCACTAACCAAAGAGGAAATATGAATATGAGAATGAATTCTATTTATATCTAATATCATGCATTAAATATGCTTACCATAAAACCATTTGCTAGTTTAGAATTATATTATTTACATCTTGCATACCTTTATGCAAACTATGAAAGAATATAAATCTTTAGCATATTTAATTTGTTTTACTTATCAACCATAAGTACTACAACATTTTATTTTGATACTTTATCAAGATAAAAAATAACGGAGCATATAACTCTAAGACTTTATTAAGTTTCTAAGAACCATTCTTAGATAATAACATTAATAAAAAATTTTGGTCCAGTTGCGCGATATAAAGTCTAGTTAATTAAAAACGACGGGTTCATTGTTGTAGCCATAAACGTATGCAGAAAATAAGATCGCTAGTTGACATAAACTTGTTAAAACATTTAATTTGGCCTTTAATTAAATGATACATCCCACTAATTTTATCGAATCTCACACTTCCTAAATGAGATCGTGAATCTAATTAAAGACTCATTAGTAGGTGACCATGATTCTCTTTAATATGAATACCCCTCAGCTTTGGTGCATTATTGGAATATATATACAAAGAGTTAGCAACGATTACTATCTATATCACTATATAGGATATGGCCATTTTGCCCCTAAATCACCGTAACCTCAGCTTTGGTGCATTATTGGAAACATGATCTAGTTAGATTACACCCACCGTCACAGTGTTGCGACAATTTGAATCCCGGACCTCAGCTTTAGTGCGTTATTGGCCTCGTGATATTGGAACAACACAACATCACTATGCTTGCTAGGTAAACATAATACTTTCATGGAATATGTCTTCCTACCTTTGGGTTAGCCAAGACATACCCAATCGAGCAAATATAACCTAGGATAGTAGAGGGCAATGATAAACACTTTTGCCGCTTTACAATCCAATATGTTTGCACATAGGAAGATTTTGAATTTAATTAGGTCTCACTACGCACATTAGTTAATTTACAAGCATACATCACATATAAGCAAATAAATAAACATATATGCAAAATCATACATTATGGTGGATCATGGACTTGGACTATGAATTAAATCAAGACAAAAATAAAACTTAAATAAACACATCAACATGTCTTCTTTGGTCTTGTCTTCTTGAATTCTTCAAAGATCCAAAGCGCCTTAAACTCCTTGAAAGTCTCCAATGGTCTTCTTGCAAACTTCTTGTAGAAATTACGTACATTATGTCTCACTACAAATTTCTCTCAATTGCAAGAAAATAAAACGAGACTTATGTCTCAATTACATACTAATGAATGATATAATTAGTTACAATGCCATCTAATGAAATTACAACTAATTAACCATTCATTAACCAAGTCCATGATCAAATTCACCATTTATCATCCAACATCATTATATAAGATAAAACTCATAAAGCATAGGATATGCATCATATACATAAACAATAAAGCTAACACAAACTAATGTATCCAATACATTAAATAAATAAAAGGCATGTTTGCAATAAGTTTCATATCTTGAGATTTTAGCATCTCATGTTAAACAACACAAAAGAACTAGATAAAATCAATTTTAAGTCCATACTTGTTCAATAAGGCCCAATGCAAATCCTTTGTTAATTTTATGGCCCAATTTGAGTTACAAGACTCATATTAATCTTCACTAAGAAAAACAATCTCATCTAATCTTATTAGACTAAAGCCCACTGATTTTTAAGCCCATTGGACTTAACCAAAGTCATACCAATTAGTCATGGCTTTTAATTTATGACCCATCATAAATCTGCTGCACATATACCAACTGTTTTGACTCGTTTAGCCTACCTACAGTTCTCCAAAAATTCTGAAATTTTTAGAGACGTAGCTCTTCGAGTGTAGATGGTTTAAGAATCAAATGGAACTTAATTCGGAGTTAAATTGACTGAGTTATGCCCTTCGGAATACAACTGCACAAACTGTCCAGCTTTACGCGAGAATCAGTGAACTTACTGATTTTGATTTTTTTGAAACCCTTAGCCACGAAATTAGGAGATGCATATTGGAGGATGAAATGTTCTACTATCTCTATAGCATAACATATCCAAAAATCAGCCAAATCTAACAACATTTACTATGCCAAAACAGTCACGCAAAAAACAGTGGACAGAAACATTTTCAGAAATGTTGAAACTCTTTCCTTGTTCTTTTGTGCTCAAGACTTTAGAAACTTTAAGCAAACACATATGTAATCACATGAACATCAAGTCCTTGCTCTGATACCACTTGTAGGATCTCATATATTTTAGAGCTATAAACATCATCTAGCTAAGAATCGAGCGGAAGCGAAACATGACATTCAAAAATTTCTGGAATTCAAAGCATGATGTTCATATGAAACTCTAATCTTGATATAATGTGATTAACATATGCAAAACATATATATAGCAAATATATATATATTGACAAGAGATAGAAGAAGATGATTCCTCTTGTAGACAACTTAAGAAAGCCACAAATCTGAAATTTTGCTCACTTGATTGAAAACACCACCCCTTGAAAGCACA
Organism: Ehretia macrophylla; assembly: GCA_037974665.1. NCBI lineage: Eukaryota > Viridiplantae > Streptophyta > Magnoliopsida > Boraginales > Ehretiaceae > Ehretia > Ehretia macrophylla. The sequence continues at coordinate 26,298,108 of CM075780.1, forward strand.
AGGGCTCTAGTCCGTCCACACGAGCAAAGAATGACTTCTCCATTTCCGTGGTTGTTTTGTGCTAGATAACCATGGAAGATTTATAAGCTTGTTTGTAAAGAAGGGAGCAAAACCATTTTTTTCTTCTCCCTTTCCTTGGCTGCGTTTTTATGAAGAAGAAGAGAAGACAAGTGCATCTAGTTCATCTTCATTTTTCAGCCATGGTTCTCTCAAGATGATAAAGAAGAAAATACTTTTTCTTCTCTTTCTTCTTGCTGCGTTTTTCCTCTTAGTTTTTCAGCCATGGAGGCTTAGCAAAAAAGTGAAGAAGACAACTCTTCTTCTCTCTCTTGTGTAGTCTCCAACGTGTGGAGAGAAGAGAAAGATGACAAGCCCTTGTTATCTTTTTTCCTTCTTTTCTTATTCTTGTCTCCCTTTTGAAATAAAAGAGAAGACAACCTTCCTTGAATTAAGGTTGTGTTGTCTCTTTGTTAGAAAAGAAAAGATGACAAACCTTTGTCATCTTTTGTTTCTTTTATTGTAGTTTTTTTTCACTAATGTATTTAAATATTCAACATAATCACAATTAGTTGAAATTATGAAAATAACCTTTTCATATTTTCACATTAGCCCTAACGCTTAATAATAATTGCATATTGACCCCAATAACTTGAAACAGGTCAATTACACCATTGTTAACTCCTTAACAATTACACAATTATTAACTCCTCCTTAACAATTACACAATTGTTAACTCCTTAACAATATAAGAGAAAGAAAAAATAATTGTTAACACTTTAACAATTCAAGAGAAACTAAACACAATTATTAACACTTTAATAATTCAAGAGAAACTAAATGAATTATTAACACTTTAATAATTCAAGAGAAACTAAACGAATTGTTAACACTTTAACAATTCAAGAGAAAATAAACGCAATTGTTAACACTTTAACAATTTAAGAGAAACTAAATCAAGCTCAATAGAAAAACCATTCACCATGCTCTATTGTGTGTGACTTTATAGATTCACTACTATATAGCACTGAAGAAACGTTGAACACTTTCAATGTTAATCGAGCTATTCGATTTGTTTAGAGAATGTCTCCTGTCATTCTCAAAACACCCTCAGAGTTCTTGAGTGACGTTCTAGCTACCAACGTATCAAGACATTTTATAAAGTAATGAAATCTTATTCAAGTGAATCTATTTATGGTCGCCGATTATCGTACAATCCAATCCTTCCATTAATTGTCCCGTCGAGCAAGAACCATGATCCGATTAAGTTCATAGACTCGAAACGATGCATAGATCCAAATGGTGGAATGAGAGATGACACATGGAAAAACCCATTTCCATCATTCATGCCTTGGCCAAGGACTTCCTCATTCAACAACCAAACTTGGATCGCATAGGACATCGCCTCACATCGGAGGTTAACGGATCCTCTCTTGACCACTACTTGTCAATCACTATACCAGACGAATGAAACTGCGAGAGGACGTATCTCATCTCGTTTGTCGAAACAATCATTGTCCAAACGCTAGAATCAAACCCCAATACATATGACAACCGTAATGTCTCAAGTCTAATGATTACATGCACAATCTCAACGATTAACAAATTATTAATCCAAAGTCATGTAATTTGTTATTCACGTCACATTCAATGATCTCTTCAACTAATAGTCATCCACATGTTTGTAAGTTGCATTGCTATACTGTTATGGCACGTGGCTCACCATCCTTTATCATTAATATCTCTATATTAATCAAAGGTAACAATACATGTGATAGTCCGTAATTGATTATTAAAGTCCCGATCAAATAATCTAAGGACTATGAACACTTTAAGTATTTATCATATTAAAGAAATACGCCAACATATTCTAAACGCTTTTAGAATACATTTCTCTAATAAAAATACTAGGGACTCATTCATACACGTAAAGAAGGAAAATATGAACGTCCTAATTATGTCAATATGTAAACGAACATATAAACACTAATGCCATAAGTAAATGTCAAAATGCCCCAATATATGTCATCCAAATATGTAGCATTAGGGCATATCTCTAACAAAAGAATCTTGGCAAGCCTGAATGGGGCAAACAAACAAAATGAAATAGGGGGTGCAACACGAGTACTTCCTAGGGGGTCACCCATCCTAGTACTACTCTCGCCCAAGCACGCTTAACTTCAGAGTTCAGATGTGATCATGTGTATTAGTGATGTTATGATCGAACCCATCATGTTGAGGTCGCAATGCCCTTATGTGTCGTCCTTTTCTCGGATCACGACAAACGATCTGGGGTGAAGAAACAGCGCAAAAAGAAGAAAAGTGGCCTAAAACTAATGAAAATGTTCAATTTTGGGCTTCGAAAACAGTCGCAGATGTGCAGGTTTGCTGCCCCCATCGTACAGTTCTCAAAGAGCTTTCCAAAGGTATGTTGTACGCCGCATAACGCCTTACGGATCAAAAGTTATGGGCACCGGAGCGATGCAGACCTGGTCAAAGGCCCCGCGCCCTCGGTCTGCGGGCCCAGCCTCTAACCGAAGCGCAATTGTCTTGCCCAAGATGCCGTGGGACTCGATAATAGAAATGTGACGGATAAAGAATCTTGGCAAGCCTGAACGGGGTAAAAAAACAAAACAAAAAAGGGGGGTCCAACACGAGGACTTCCCCGGGGGTCACCCATCCTAGTACTACTCTCGACAAAGCACGCTTAACTTCAGAGTTCTGATGGGATCCAGTGCATTAGTGCTGGTATGATCGCACCCGTCATGTTGAGGTCGCAATGCCCTGATGTGTCATCCTTTTCGTCGGTCATGATGAACGATCCAAGATGAAGAAACAACTCAAAAAGAAGAAAAGTGGCCTGAAACTAATGAAAATGTTTGATTTTGGGCTCCAAACACAAGCGCAGCCAAGAAGACTTATTGCCCCCATCGTAGAGCTCTCAGAGAGCTTTCCAACGGTATATTGTGCACCGCATAACTCCTTACGGATGAAAAGTAATCGGCACCGGAGCGACAAAGACCTGGTCACAGGCCCCGCGCCCTCGGTCTGCGGGTCCAGCCTTAACGCGAAACGTAGTTTTCTTGCCCAAGATGCTGTCGGAATCCATAATAGAAATGTGACGGATAAAGAATCTTGGGAAGCCTGAACGGGGCAAAAAAAAAGAAAACAAAATAGGGGGGTGCAACAAGAAGATTTCCCAAGGGGTCACCCATCTTAGTACTACTCTCGCCCAAGCACGCGTTACTTCGGAGTTCTGATGGGATTTGGTGTATTAGTACTGGTATGATCGCACGCGTCATGTTGATGTCGCAATGCCCATATGTGTCGTCTTTTTCGCCAATCACGACGAACGATCCGGGATGAATAAACAACACAAAAAGAAGAAAAGTGGCCCGAAGTTAATAAAAACGTTCTATTTTGGGCTTTGAAACCAGGCAAAGCCGAGCAAGTATGTTGTGCATCGCATAACTCCTTACATCTCGAACGTTATGGGCACCGGAGCGATAGAGTCCTGGTCACAGGCCCGGCGCCCTCAGACTGCAGGCCCAGCCTCTACACGAAGCGCACTTGTCTTGCCTAAGATAACGTAGGACTCGATAATAGAAATATGATGGATAAAGAATCTTGGTAAGCCTGGACGGGAAAAAAAAACAAAATGAAAAAAAGGGGTGCAACACGAGTACTTCCCAAGGGGTCACCCACCCTAGTACTACTCTCGCCCTAGCATGCTTAACTTCGGAGTTCAGATGGGATCCGGTATCTTAATGCTGGTATGATCGCACCCGTCATGTTGAGGTCACAAAGCCCTTATGTGTCATCCTTTTCTCTGGTCACGACGAACGATCCGGGATGAAGAAACAACGCAAAAAGAAAAACAAGTGAGCCAAAACTGATGAAAACGTTCCATTTTGGGCTCTGAAAATAGGCGCAACTGATCAAGCTTGTTGCCCCTATCATAGAGCTCCCAGAGAGCTTTCCAACGGTATGGTGTGTGCCGTATAACTCCTTAAGGATCAAAAGTTATGAGCATCGGAGCGATGGAGACCTGGTCACAGGCCTCGCGCCCTCGGTCTGCGGGCCCAGCCTCTACGCGAAGCGCTGTTGTCTTGCCCAAGATGCCGAAGGACTCGATAATAGAAATGTGACGGATAAAGAATTTTGGCAAGCCTGAACAGGGCAAAAAAATAAAACATAAAAAGGGGGAGGGGTGCAACACGAGGACTTAACAAGTGGTCACCCATCCTAGTACAACTCTTGCCCAAGCACATTTAACTTCAGAGTTCTGATGGGATCAGGTGCATTAGTGCTGGTATGATTGCACCCGTCATGTTGAGGTCATAAAGCCCTTATGTGTCGTCCTTTTCGCCAGTCACAACGAATGATCCGAGATGAAGAAATAGAGCAAAAAGAAGTAAAATAGGCCAAAACTGATGAAAACGTTTGAATTTAGGCTCCGAAAACATACGCAGCCGATTAGGCTTGCTGCCCCTATCGTACAGCTCCCAAAGAGCTTTCCAACAGAATGTTGTACACCGCATAACTACTTACGAATCAAAAGTTATGAACACCGGAGCGATAGAGACCTGGTCACAGGCCCCGCGCCCCCGAACTGCGGGCCCAGCCTCTACGCGAAGCGCAGTTGCCTTGCCCAAGATGCCGAAGGACTCGATAATAGAAATGTGACGGATAAAGAATCTTGGCAAGCCTGAACGGGGAAAAAAAACAAAAGAAGAAAGAGGGGTGCAACACGAGTACTTCCTAGGGGGTCACCCATCCTAGTACTACTCTCGTCCAAGCACGCTTAACTTCGGAGTTTAGATGGGATCCGGTGTCTTAGTGTTGGTATGATCGCACCTGTCATGTTGAAGTCGCAAAGCCCTTATGTGTCGTCCTTTTCTCCGGTCAGGACGAACGATCCGAGATGAAGAAACAGCGCAAAGAGAAAAAAGGTGGGCCAAAACAGATGAAAACATTCGATTTTGGGCTCCGAAAATAGGTACAACTGATCAGGCTTGCTACCCCCATTGTAGAGCTCTCAGAGAGCATTCCAACAGTATGTTGTGCGCCGCATAACTCCTTACAGATCAAAAGTTATGGCCACCAGAGCGATGGAGACCTGGTCACAGGCCCCGCGCCCTCGGTTTGCGGGCCTAACCTCTACGCGAAGCACAGTTGTCTTGCCCAAGATGCCGTGGGACTCCATAATAGAAATTGATGGATAAAGAATCTTGGCAAGCCTGAACGGGGCAAAAAAACAAAATGAAAAAGGGCGATGCAACACGAGGACTTCCTAAGGGGTTACCTATCCTAGTAATGCTCTCACCCAAGCACTCGTAACTTCGGAGTTCTGATGGGATCTGGTGTGTATTAGTACTGGTATGATCGTACCCGTCATGTTGAGGTCGCAATGCCCTTATGTGTCATCCTTTTCGCCGATCACAACGAACGATCCGGGGCGAAGAAACAACGCTAAAAGAAGAAAAGTGGCCCGAAACTAATGAAAACATTCGATTTTGGGCTTCAAAAACAGTCGCAGCCATGCAGCTTTTCTACCCCCATCGTAGAGCTCTCAAAGAGCTTTCCAACGGTATGTTGTGCATCGCATAACGCCTTACGGATCAAAAGTTAATGGCACCGAAGCAATGGAGACCTGGTCACAAGCCCCGCGACATCGGTATGCAAGCCCAGCCTCTACGCGAACCGCAGTTGTCTTTCCCAAGATGCCGTGGGACTCGATAATAGAAATGTGACGGATAAAGAATCTAGGCAAACCTAAACCGGGCAAAAAAACTAAACGAAAAAGGGGGTGCAACACGTGGACTTCCCAAGGGGTCACCCATCCTAGTACTACTCTCGTCAATGCACGCTTAACTTTGGAGTTCTGATAGGATCCGGTGCATTAGTGCTGGTATGATCGCACCCGTCATGTTGAGGTCGCAATGCCGTTATGTGTCATCCTTTTCGCCGATCACGATGAACGATTTGGGGCGAAGAAACAGCACAAAAAGAAGAAAAGTATCCCAAAACTAATGAAAACATTCGATTTTGGTCTCCGAAAATAGGCACAGTCGAGTAGGCTTGCTGCCCCCGTCGTAGAGCTCTCAAAGAGACTTCTAACGGTATGTTGTGCGCTGCATAACTCCTTACGGATCAAACGTTATGGGCACCGGATCGATGGAGACCAAGTCATAGGCCCCGCGCCCTAGGTCTGCGGGTCCAACCTCTACGCGAAGCTCACTTGTCTTGCCCAAGATGCCATGGGACTCCATAATAGAAATGTGATGGATAAAGAATCTTGGCAAGCCTGAACAAGGCAGAAAAATAAAACAAAAAAGGGGGGTGCAACATGAGGACTTCCCAAGGGGTCACCCATCCTAGTACTATTCTCGCCCAAGCACGCATAACTTCGGAGTTCTGATCAGATCTGGTTTATTAGTGCTGGTATGATCGTACCCGTCATGTTGAGGTTGCAAAGCCCTTATGTGTCGTCCTTTTTGCCGGTCACGATGAACTATCCGGGACGAAGAAACAGCACAGAAAGAAGAAAAACAGACCAAAACTGATAGAAAAACGTTCAATTTTGGACTACGAAAATAGGCGCAGCCGAGTAGGCTTGCTGCCCCCATCGTACAGCTCTCAGAGAGCCTTCCAACGGTATGTTGTGCGCCGCATAACTCCTTACGGATCAAATGTTATGGGCTCTGCAACGATAGAGACCTAGTCATAGGCCCCGCGCCTTAGGTCTGCGGGTCCAGCCTCTACGCGAAGCGCACTTGTCTTGCCCAAGATGCCGTGGGACTCCATAATAGAAATGTGATAGATAAAGAATCTTGGCAAGCCTGAACAGGGCAAAAAAACAAATTGAAAAAGGTGGGTGCAATACGAGGACTTCCTAGGGGTTTACTAATCCTAGTACTACTTTCGCCCAAGTACTCGTAACTTAAGAGTTCTGATGGGATCTGGTTTATTAGTGCTGGTATGATCACACCCGTCATGTTGAGGTCGCAAAGCCCTTATGTGTCGTCTTTTTTGCCGGTCATGACGAACGATCAGGGATGAAGAAACAGAGCAGAAAGAAGAAAAGTAGATAGAAACTGATGAAAAATGTTCAATTTTGGGCTCTGAAAACAGGCGCAGCCGAGCAGGCTTGCTGCCCTCATCGTAGAGCTCTCAAAGAGCTTTCCAACGACATGATGTGGACCGCATAACTGCTGACGGATCAAAAGTTATGGGCACCGGAGCAATGGAGACCTGGTCACAGGCCCGGCGCCCTCGGTTTGCGGGTCCATCCTTTACGGGGCAAGATGCCGTGGGACTCCATAATAGAAATGTGACGGATAAAGAATCTTGGTAAGCCTAAACGGGGCAAAAAAACATAACAAAAAAGGGGGGTGCAACACGAGGACCTCCCAAGGGGTCACCCATCTTAGTACTACTCTCGCCCAAGCACACTGGACTTCAGAGTTCTGATGGGATCTAGTGTATTAGTGCTGGTATGATCGCACCCGTCAAGTTGAGGTCGCAAAGCCCTTATGTGTCGTCCTTTTCGCCGGCCACGACGAACGATCCGTGATGAAGAAACAATGCAAAAAGAAGAAAAGTGGGACGAAACTAATGAAAACGTTCTATTTTGGTCTGCGAAAATAGGAGCAGTCGAGGAGGCATGCTGCCCCCGTCGTAGAGCTCTCAGAGAGCTTTCCAACGGTATGTTGTGTGTTGTATAACTCCTTACGGATCAAACGTTATGGGCACCGGAGCGATGGAGACCTGGTCACAGGCCCCGCGCCCTCGGTCTGCGGGTCCAGCCTCTACGCGAAGCGCAGTTGTCTTGCCCAAGATGCTGTGGCACTCGATAAAAGAAATGTGATGTATAAAAAATTTTGGCAAGCATGAACGGTGCAAAAAAACAAAACGAAAGAGGGGGGTACAACATGAGGACTTCCCAGGGGGTCACCCATAGTACTACTCTCGCCCAAGCACGCTTAACTTCGGAGTTCTGATGGGATCTGATGCATTAGTTCTGGTATGATCGCACCCATCATGTTGAGGTCCCAATGCGCTTATGTGTTGTCCTTTTCGCCGGTCATGACGAATGATCCGGGACGAATACACAACGCAAAATGAAGAAAAGTGGCCCGAAGATAATCAAAACGTAACATGCCCAGCCGAGCAGGCTTGCTGCCCCAGTCGTAGTACTCTCAGAGAACTTTCCATCGGTATGTTGTGCGCCGCATAAGTCCTTGCAGATCGAACGTTATGGGCACCGGAGCGATGGAGTCCTGGTCACAGGCCCGCGCCCTGGGTCTGGAGGCCCAGCCACTATGCAAAGCACAGTTGTCTTGCCCAGGATGCCGTGGGACTCGATAAATGCAATGTGATGGATAAAGAATGTTGGCAAGTCTGAACAGGGCAAAAAAACAAAACAAAAAAAGGGGGGTGCGACACGAGGACTTCCGAGGGGGTCACCCATCCTAGTACTACTCTCGCCCAAGCACGCTTAACTTCGGAGTTCAGATGGGATACGGTGCATTAGTTTTGGTATGATCACACCCGTCATGTTGAGGTCCCAATGCCCTTATGTGTTGTCCTTTTCGCTAGTCACGATGAACGATCCGGGACGAATAAACAAGGCAAAATGAAAAAAAGTGGCCCGAAGCTAATCAAAACGTTCTATTTTGGGCAACAAAAATTGATGCAGCCAAGCAGGCTTGTTGCCCCCATCGTAAAGCTCTCAGAGAGCTTTCCAACGGTATGCTGTACGCCGCATAAGTCCTTACGGATCGACCGTTATGGGTACCAGAGTGATGGAGTCCTGGTCATAGGCCCCGCGCCCTCGTTCTGAAGGCCCAGCCTCTATGCGAAGTGTAGTTGTCTTGCCTAGGACGCCGTGAGACTCGATAATAGAAATATGATGGATAAATAATGTTGGCAACCCTGAACAGGGCAAAAAAACAAAACAAAAAAGGGGGGTGCGACACGAGGACTTCCTAGGGGGTCACCCATCCTAGTACTACTCTCGCCCAAGCACGCTTAACTTCGGAGTTCTAATAGGATTCGGTGCATTAGTGCTGGTATGATCGCACCCGTCATGTTGGGGTCGCAAAGCCCTTATGTGTTGCCCTCTTCGCCGGTCATGACGAACGATCAGGGACGAATAAATAGCATAGAAAGAAGAAAAGTGGACCAAAATTGATGAAAAACATTCAATTTTGTGCTCCGAAGATAGGCACAGCTGAGAGGGCTTGTTGCCCCAGTCGTAGAGCTCTCTGAGAGCTTTCTAACGGCATGTTGTGCGCCGCATAACTCCTGGCAGATCAAAAGTTATGGGTATCGAGGCGATGGAGACCTGGTCACAGGTCCCGCGCCCACAGTTTGCAGGACCAGCCTCTACGCGAAGCGCAGTTGACTTGCCCAAGATGCTGTGGGACTCCATAATAGAAATGTGACGAATAAAGAATCATGGCAAGCCCGAATCGGGCAAAAAAACAAAACAAAAAAGGGGGGTGCAACACGAGGACTTCACAAGGGGTCACCCATCCTAGTACTACTCTCACCCAAGCACTCTGAACTTCGGAGTTCTGATGGGATCTGGTGTATTAGTGCTGGTATGATCGCACCCGTCATGTTGAGGTCAGAATGCCCTTATGTGTCGTCCTTTTCGCTGGTCACGACGAACGATCTGGGACTAAGAAATAGCGCAAAAAGAAGAAATGTGGCCCAAAATTGTTAAAAAATGTTCAATTTTGGGCTCCAAAAATAGGCGCAGCCGAGCAGGCTTGCTGCCGCCGTTGTAGAGTTACCCAAGAGCTTTCCAACGGTATGTTGTGCACCGCATAACGCCTTACAGATCAAAAGTTATGGGCACCGGATCGATTGAGACCTGGTCACAAGCCTGGCACCCTCGGTCTACGGGCCCAGCCTCTACGCGAAGCGCAGTTGTCTTGCCCAAGATGCCATGGGACTAGATAATAGAAATGTGACGGATAAAGAATCTTGGCAAGCCTGAACGGGTAAAAAAAACAAAACGAAAAAGGGGGGTGCAACACTTGGACTTCCCAAAGGGTCACCCATCCTAGTACTACTCTCGCCCAAGCACACTTAACTTCAGAGTTCTGATGGGATCCGGTGCATTAGTGCTGGTATGATCGTACCAGTCATGGTGAGGTCGCAAAGCCCTTATGTGTTGTCCTTTTCGCAATCACGACGAACGATCCGGGACGAAGAAACCGGGCAGAAAGAAGAAAAGTGGCCCCAAATTGATGAAAATTGTTCAATTTTGGGCTCAAAAAATAGGCGCAGCCTAGCAGGCTTGCTGCCCCCATCGTAGAGCTCTCAAAGAGCTTTCCAACGGTATGCTCTACATCCCATAACGCCTTACAGATCAAAAGTTATGGACACCGGAGCGATGGAGACCTGGTCGCAAGCCGCGCGCCCTCAGTTTGCGAGCCCAGCCTCTCCGCGAAGCACATTTGTCTTGCCGAAGATGCCGTGGGACTCCATAATAGAAATGTGAGAGATAAAGAATCTTGGCAAGCCTGAACGGGGCAAAAACACAACAAAAAAGGGGGGTGCAACACGAGGACTTCCCAGGGGGTCACCTATCCTAGTACTACTCTCGCCCAAGCACGCGTAACTTCGGAGTTCTGATGAGATCCGATGTATTAGTGCTGGTATGATCGCACCCGTCATGTTGAGGTCGCAATGCCCTTATGTGTCGTCCTTTTCGACGGTCACGAGGAACGATCCAGGACGAAGACACAGCGCAAAAAGAAGAAAAATGGCCCAAAATAAATGAAAATGTTCAATTTTGGACTCCTAAAATAGGCGCAGCCGAGCAGGCTTGCTACCCCCGTCGTAGAGCTCTCAGAGAGCTTTCCAATGGTATGTTGTGCGCCGCATAACTCCTTATGGATCAAACGTTATGGGCACCGGAGCGATGGAGACATGGTCATAGGCCCCGCGCCCTTGGTCTGCGGGTCCAGCCTCTTCACGAAGCGCCGTTGTCTTGCCCAAGATGCTGTGGGACTCCATAATAGAAATGTGACGGATAAAGAATCTTGGCAAACCTGAACGGGGCAAAAACACAAAATGAAAAAGGCGGTGCAACACGAGGACTTCCCAGGGTGTCACCCATCCTAGTGCTACTTTTGCCCAAGCACGCGCACCTTCGGAGTTCTAATGGGATCCAGTGTATTAGTGGTGGTATGAGCGCACACGTCATGTTAAGGTCGTAATGCCCTTATGTGTCGTCCTTTTCGACGGTCACGACGAACGATCCGGGACAAACAGCGCAAAAAGAAGTAAAGTAGCCTAGTAATGAGGAAAATGTTTGATTTTGGGCTGCGAAAACAGGCGTAGCTGAAAAGGCTCACTAGCCTCGGTATAGAGCTCTTAGAGAGCTTTCCAACGGTTTGCTGTGCACCGCATAACTCCTTACGGATCAAAAGTTATGGACAACGGAGCGAAAGAGACCTGGTCACAGGCCCTGCACCCTCGGTTTACCGGCCCAGCTTCTACGCGAAGCACAATTGTCTTGCCCAAGATGCCGTGGGACTCGATAATAGAAATGTGATGGATAAAGAATCTTCGCAAGCCTGAACCAACCAAAAAAAGAAAACGAAAAAGAGGGGTGCAACACGAGGACTTCCCAAAGGGTTACCCATCCTAGTACTACTGTCGCCCAAGCACGCTTATCTTCAAAGTTCTAATGGGATCTGGTGCATTAGTACTTGTATGATTGCACCCGTAAGGTTGAGGTCGCATAGCCCTTATGTGTCGTCCTTTTCGCCAGTCACGACGAACGATTCGGGACGAAGAAACAGTGCAGAAAAAAGAAAAGTCTCCTGAAACTAATAAAAACGTTCAATTTTGGGCTCCAAAAATAGGCGCAGTCGAGCAGGCTCGCTAGCCCCATCGTAGAGCTCTTAGAGTGCTTTCCAACAGTATGTTGTGCACCGCATAACTCCTTACAGATCAAACGTTATGGACACCGGAGTGATGGAGACCTGGTGACAGGCCTCGCACCCTCGGTTTACGCGTCCAGCCTCTACGCGAAGCGCAGTTGTCTTGCCCAAGATGCCGTTGCACACGATAATAGAAATTTGATGGATAAAGATTCTTGGCAAGCCTGAACGGGGCAAAAAAACTAAAACAAAAAAGGGGGGTGCAACACGAGGACTTCCTAAGGGGTGACCCATCCTAGTACTATTCTCGCCCAAGCACGCTTATCTTTAGAGTTCTGATAGGATCTGGTGCGTTAGTACTGGTATGATTGCACCCATCATGTTGAGGTCGTACAGCCCTTATGTGTCGTCCTTTTCGCCAGTCACAACGCAACAATCCGAGATGAAGAAACAACGCAGAAAAAAGAAAAGTCACCCGAAACTAATGAAAACGTTCGATTTTGGACACCAAAAATAGGCACAGTCGAGCAGGCTCGCTGCTTCCGTCGTAGAGCTCTTAGAGAGCTTTCCAATGGTATACTATGCGCTGCATAATTCCTTACGGATCAAAAGTTATAGGTACCAGAGCGATAGAGACTTGGTCATAGGCCCCGTGCCCTAGGTTTGCGGGCCCAGCCTATACGTGAAGCGCAGTTGTCTTGGCCAAGATGCCGTGGGACTCCATAATCGAAATGTGATGGATAAAGAATATCGGCAAGCCTGAACGGGGCAAAAAAACAAAAAGAAAAAGTGGGGTGCAGCACGAGGACTTCCTAGAGGGTTACCTATCCTAGTACTACTCTCGCCCAATCACGCTTAACTTCAGAGTTCTGATGGAATCTGGTGTATTAGTTCTGGTATGATCGTACCCGTCATGTTGCGGTCACAAAGCCCTTATATGTTGTCCTTGTTGCCGGTCACGACGAACGATCCGGGACGAAGAAACTGAGCAGAAAGAAGAAAAGTGGTCTGAAACTGATGAAAAATGTTCAATTTTGGGCTCCAAGAATAGGCAGAGCCGAGCAGGCTTGCTGCCGTCATCCTAGAGCTCTCAGAGAGCTTTTCAACGGTATACTGTGCGCTGCATAACTCCTTACGGATAAAAAGTTATGGGCTCCGGAGCGATGGAGACCTGGTCACAGGCCCCACGCCCTTGGTCTGCGGGCCCAGCCTCTACGCGAGGCGCAGTTGTCTTTCCCAAGATGCCGTGGGTCTCTATAATAGAAATGTGACGGATAAAGAATCTTGGCTTGCCTGAACGGGGCAAAAAAACCAAAACGAAAAGGGGGGGTGCAACATGAGGCCTTGCTAGAGGGTCACTCATCCTAGTACTACTCTCGCCCAAGCACGTTTAACTTCGGAGTTTTGATGGGATCCGGTGCATTCGTGCTGGTATGATCGCACCCGTCATGTTGAGGTAGCAATGCCCTTATGTGTCGTCCTTTTTTCCGGTCACGATGAACTATTTGGGAAGAAGAAACAGCGCAAAAAGAAGAAAAGTTGCCCGAAACTGATGAAAACGTTAAATTTTGGGCTCTGAAAACAGCCGCAGCCTAAAAGCCTTGCTGCCCCCATCGTGAAGCTCTTAGAGTGCTTTCCAACGGTATGCTGTGAGCCACTTAACTCTTTATGAATTAAAAGTTATGGGCACCAGAGCGATGGAGACCCAGTCATAGGCCCTGTGCCCTCGGTTTGTGGGCCCAGCCTCTACGCGAAGCGCAGTTGTCTTGCCCAAGATGCCATGGCACTCGAAAATAGAAATGTGACGGATATAGAATCTTGGTAAGCCTGAATGGGGCAAAAAAACAAAATGAAAAAGGGGTGTACAACATGATGACTTCCTATGGGGTCACATAGCCTAGTACTACTCTCGCCCAATCACACTTAACTTCGGAGTTCTAATAGGATCTGGTGTATTAGTTCTGGTATGATCGTACCCATCATGTTGAGGTCGCGAAGCCCTTATGTGTCGTCTTTTTTGCCGGTCACGACAAACGATCCGGGACGAAGAAACAGAACAGAAAGAAGAAAAGTGGCCTGAAATTGATGAAAAATATTCGATTTTGGGCTTCAAAAATAGGTGCAACCGAGCAGGCTTGCTGCCCTTGTTGTAGAGCTCTCAGAGAGCTTTCCAACAGTATGCTGTGAGCCGCATAACTCCTTACAAATCAAAAGTTTTGGGCACCGAAGCGATAGAGAACTGGTCACAGGCCCCACGCCCTTGGTTTGCGGGCCCAGCCTTTACACGAAGCGCAGTTGTCTTGCCCAAGATGCCGTGGCACTCGAAACGAAAAAGGGGGTGCAACACGAGGACTTCCCATAGGGTGACTCATCCTACTACTACTCTCGCCCTAGCACGCTTAACTTTGGAGTTCTGATGGGATCCAGTGTATTAGCACTGGTATGTTCGCACCCGTCCTGTTGAGGTCGCAATGCCGTTATGTGTCATTCTTTTCGCAGGTCTCGACGAACGATCCGGGATGAAGAAATAGCGCAAAAAGAAGAAAAGTGGCCCGAAACTAATGAAAATGTTCAATTTTGGGTTCCGAAAATAGGCGTAGCCGACCAGGCTTGCTGCCCCTGTCGTAGAGCTGTTAGAGAGCTCTCCAACGGTATGTTGTGCGCCGTATATCTCCTTTCAGATCAAACGTTATGGAGAACGGAGCGATAGAGACCTAGTCACAGGCCCCGCGCCCTTGGTCTACGAGCCCAACTTCCACGCGAAACGCAGTTGTCTTGCCCAAGATGCCATGGGACTCCATAATAGAAATGTGACAGATAAAGAATCTTGGCAAGCCTGAACAGGGCAAAAAAACAAAACGAAAAAGGGGATGCAACACGAGGACTTCCCAGGGGGTCACCCATCCTAGTACTACTCTCGCCCAAGCACGCTTACCTACGGAGTTGTGATAGGATTAAGTACATTAGTGCTGGTATGATTGTACCCGTAATGTTGAGGTTGCAAAGCCATTATGTGTCGTCCTTTTCAATTTTGGGCTCTGAAAAGGACGATTCGGGATGAATAAACATCGCAAAAAGAAGAAAAGTGGCCCAAAACTGATGAAAAATGTTCAATTTTGGTCTCTAAAATTAGGTGCAGCCGAATAAGCATGCTGCCCCCGTCGTAGAGCTCTTAGAGAGCTTTCAAACGGTATGTTGTACACCGTATAACTCCTTACGAATCAAAAGTTATGGGCACCGTAGCAATAGATACCTAGTCACAGGCCGCGTGCCCTCGGTTTGTGGGCCCAGCCTCTACGCGGAGCGCAATTATCTTGCCCAAGATGCCGTGGGACTTCATAATAGAAATATGATAGATAAAGAATCTTGGCAAACCTGAACGGGCAAAAAAAATAAAACAAAAAACGGGGGTACAACACGAGGACTTCTCAGGGGGTCACCCATCCTAGTACTACTCTCGCCCAAGCATGCTTAACTTTGGAGTTCTGATGGGATCTGGTGTATTAGTTCTGGTATGATCGTACCAGTCATGTTGAGGTCGCAAAACCCTTATTTGTCGTCCTTTTCGCCGGTCTCAACGAACGATCCAGGAAGAAGAAACAGCGCAAAAAGAAGAAAAGTGACCCAAAACTGATGAAAATGTTCAATTTTGGGCTCTAAAAATTGGCGCAGCAAAGCAGGCTTTCTGCCCACGTTGTAGAGCTCTTAGAGAGCTTTCCAACGGTATATTGTGCACCACATAACTCCTTACGGATCAAAAGTTATGGGCACCGGAGCGATGGAGACCTTGTCACAGGCCTCGCGCCCTCGGTCTGCGGGCCTAGCCTCTACGCGAAGTGCAGTTATCTTGCCTAAGATGTCGTGGGATTCTATAATATAAATGTGATGGATAAAGAATCTTGCCAAGCCTGAACAGGGCAAAAAAACAAAACGAAAAAGAGGGGTGCAACTCGAGGACCTCCCAAGGGGTCACTCATCCTAGTACTACTCTCACCTAAGCACGCTTATCTTCAGAGTTCTGATGGGATCTGGTGCATTAGTGCTGTTATGATCACACCCGTCATGTTGAGGTCACAAAGCCCTTATTTGTCGTCCTTTTCGCCGATCACGACGAATGATCTGGGACGAAGATACAGCGCAGAAAGAAGAAAAGTGGCCCAAAACTGATGAAAAACAAACGATTTTGGGCTCTGAAAATTGGTGTAACCTAGCAGGCTTGTTGCCCTCTTTGTAGAGCTCTCAGAGAACTTTTCAACGGTATGCTGTGCGCTCCATAACTCCTTACGGATCAAAAGTTATGGGCACCGGAGCGATGGAGACTTGGTCACAAGCACCACGCCCTCGGTTTACGGGCCCAGCCTCTACGCGAAGCTCATTTGTCTTGCCCAAGATGCCGTGGGACTCCATAATAGAAATGTGACCGATAAAGAATCTTGGCAAGCCTGAACGGGGCAAAAAAAACAAAGCGAAAAAGGGGGGTGCAACACGAGGACTTCTCAGGGGGTCACCCATCCTAGTACTACTCCCGCCCAAGCACGCTTAACTTCGGAGTTCTGATGGGATCAGGTGCATTAGTGCTGGTATGATTGGACCCGTCATGTTCAGGTCGCAATGCCCTTATGTATCATCCTTTTCGCCCGTCACGACGAACGATACGGGACGAAGAAAAAGTGCAAAAAGAAGAAAAGTGGCCCAAAACTAATGAAAATTGGTGTAGCAGAGCAGGCTTGCTGCCCTCATCGTAGAGCTCTTAGAGAGTTTTCCAACGGTATGCTATGCGCCGCTTAGCTCCTTACGGATCAAAAGTTATTGGCACCGTAGCGATGCAGACATGGTCACAGGCCCGTCGCCCTCGGTTTGCGGGCCCAGCCTCTATGCGAAGCATAGATGTCTTGCCCAAGATGCCGTGGGACTCCATAATACAATTATGATGGATAAAGAATATTGGAAGCCTAAACGGGGCAAAAAAACCAATACGAAAAAGGGGGGTGCAACTCGAGGACTTCCTAGGGGGTTTCCCATCCTAGTACTACTCTCTCCCAAGCATGCGTAACTTTGGAGTTCTAATGGGATCTGGTGTATTAATGCTAGTATGATCACACCCATTATGTTGAGGTCGCAATGCCCTTATGTGTCGTCCTTTTCGCCGGTGACGACGAACGATCCGGGATGAAGAAACAACGTAAAAAGAAGAAAAGTTGCCCAAAACTAATGAAAACGTTCAATTTTGGGGCTTTGAAAATAGGCGTAGCCGACCAGACTTGGTGCCCCCGCCGTAGAGCTCTTAGAGCGCTTTCCAACGGTATGTTATGCGCTGCATAACTCCTTACGGATCAAATGTTATGGGCACCGGAGCGATAGAGACCTAGACACAAGCCCCGCGCCCTCGGTTTGCGGGCCCAGCCTCTACGCGAAGTGTAGTTGTCTTGCCCAAGATGCCGTGGCACTCGATAATAGAAATTTGAATGATAAAGAATCTTGCCAAGCCTGAACGGGGCAAAAAAACAAAACGAAAAAGGGGGGGTGCAACACGAGGACTTCCCAAGGGGTCACCAATCCTAGTACTACTCTCGCCCAAGCACGTTTACCTTCGACGTTCTGATGGGATCCGGCGTATTAGTGTTGGTATGATCACACACATCATGTTGAGGTCTCAATGCCCTTATGTGTCGTCCTTTTCGCCGGTCACGACGAACGATTCGGGGTGAAGAAACAACGCAAAAAGAAGAAAAGTGGCCCGAAACTAATGAAAACGTTCAATTTTGGTCTCCAAAAAACTAGCATAAGTGTGAGACCCGACCTCGATTTGCGTACGATACCTCGTTTTGTGTGCCTTAACCTAGATTTGTGTGCCTTGACCTAAGTTTAAGAATTGTGTTTCGTTTTTTGTACTTTGCATTGAGTTACGTGCATTCATTTAGGGTTGCGTGAAAAACGTGCATTCATCTCGTAGTTCGTGCCCTACCTCGTAGTGCTTGCCCTAGACCTAGGAAAGCGTGCCCTCACGCTAATCAAGAAATCATCTTACACGAAGCACTAGATCAATAATTAATCCTACAAATCCTACTAACTAATATTAAATTACTAATTCAACTCACTAGAAGACAAAATCTCACAAAAAGCTAGACATTCGTTATTCTTTATTCCTTATTCTTTTGCACTTTCAAACATGCAATTAAATAATGCTCAAAAGATGACAAAAAAATCAGATTTTACATGCCTTGGCCGACCACCATGTGGGCTTTTGTGCTTGCTTTCTTAATTCAATTATTCTCCAAACATTCTATGACAATTCTATGACACAAATGCCTAAAAAAATTAGCTCAAAGACCTTCCCAAAGCCACCAATCTCAACATAGGCTCCTTGCCCATGCAAGATAATTCAAAAACCATGCTTCTTGAAGACACAAATCTAATTTTTTGTATGCCCAAGGCCGACACATGCTTCATCTTTTGCAAAGCCTTCATTTTTCTTTTATTTCTCTCATCTCCTCACATTTCTCTCTCTCCCTCTCATTCTTCTCTCTTTCTCTCGGCTTTGGCTGAGTTCATTCACTCCATAGCTCATCTTCATCTTTCCATGGTTCATCAAGGCAAGCAAGTTGCTAAGAAGCTCGACTAAGCAAGCTAAGTTGCAAGAATCACACATGCAAGCTCTTTGAACAACCATTTCGGCCTAGGTGAGTTTGTTAGCTTCCATTCCTTTTCTTCTTGTTCTAACCAAATGCATCTACTAAGAACTTGGTCACTAAGCTAGGAAAAATAGAGAAAATTCGAGGGGTGTCTCGGCTAAGCAAGGAAAGGAGTCAACCTTGTGCTTCATCAAAGTTTTGTGCATCTTCTTGTTGTTTTGCTAAGGTGAGGGCTAAAACTTCTTGAAAATCTTTCAAAAACCCACATACATGCTCTTAAATGTTTATCTTTGCTTCTGTAATTGAGATATATGTGTGTTCATAAGCATTTATAACCATGCATGGCAAGATTTTGAGCTAGAAGGTGGTGATAGATGAATTCGGGTTTGTGACAGCTTTCTGTCTTGTTGGTGCGAGATAATTTTGGCTAGGAAAATGATGTTGAAAATGTGTAAAAATTGGTAGGTAACTATTTTTTCCAGTTCTGAACAGTTTTCCAAGAAATAGGCCAAAGCTAATTTTGAATCTAAGGTCCTCAAAATGGCAAGTTATTAAAATGTGTCCAAATCTGGAAAATCTGGAAAAATGACGCAGGTTTTGGCAGATTCACTGACTATGTGGAACGAACCAGTTTTGACTTAGTACATGATATCCAAAATGCAATAAATTTGGTGTGCTTCTAGAATTTTCAGTTCTGGACATTTTTGTCAGAAATGGACTAAGGCTAAATCTGACCCTAAGAACCTCAAAAACGACAAGTATTGAAATGAGTGCAAATCTGGACAGTTTTGTGCAATCTCACTGTTTTGGCTATAACTATTGAACCTGAACTCCAAATGATGCAAGGTTTGTTTCTGAATTTAGTTCACTTCTTAAGCTTTAATTTGACGTCTTATTCACTGGAATTGGAGATTGTTTTCTTGTCTTAATAATTGTGAGAAAACAACCCATTGCAGTGAGGGTTTCACTTAGTGATATGCTTAGAAACATTATTAGAAAAATTATTGTAGCTTATCTTGTTGTGTTAAATGCTTGGGATTGTGACATTGGGATGTTGTGTGGACTGTTTTGAATACTTGAGGGTGTTTGAATTAATCGATGCATGGCTTGAGATTGATTTTGAAGTTGACTTGGGGCTTAATCGCACGGGTAAGCACAAAATGGAAACCCTAGTGACTAGGTAAATTCACTAAGTGTTGATCCTATGAATATTTTGTTTAATTATATGTTTAGTAGGCTGCCCGTAGTTTCCATTGTAGCCCTAAATGCGATCTTGATGATTACATGTTGACAAGTAGGTTTTTCTTGCACCCAAATCCACGTAGATGTCGTTGCATGTTGAATAATCTTGTCATTTGATTACGTGAACTTCAAAGTGAGTTATATGGCTTGATTTACATGTGTTACATGGCTGCCCGTTTAATACTCATATGACTCCATGTGCTTTATAAGTGAAATTGCCTATCATATCGTACCTCGCTTGTTTACTTGTCATTGTGCAATCTTATGACTGTCCGGAGGCAACCTACTTTGTTGTCCTCCCAATGTGATATATTAAATGTCATAAATGTGCATTGCATATAAGGTTGCAACCTTTCATTCTGGTGTGGTAGCGTTCACGCACACCGGGCGGCATCAGGCTTGATGGTGCAACCGTGACTACCATTGTCCAATTCCCTCTCTCGCTTGGGGGCTAGACTTTCTCGGAGAGTTGGGTCGTAGGATTTTGGGGTACATCCGGAGTACACCTATTTGGCGTGATAAGGGGATGATTTGAAGTCGGCCGCAACAACTGATACTGGAAATGAACTGAGAACAAAAGCTCATCGTATCCTTTTCACTATGTGTATAAGTACTCTCGCTTGGTTCCTAGAGAACCTCGGGGAAGAAAGACGGGTAATTGTGTTTCTTTACTTTTATATTATTGTTATGAACTTATTTGTGATATATTCATGCTTGCAAAAAGGGTTTTCATAAATTGAACTGAAAAATGAGTTTCAAAACCTATTTCTCGTTCCCCCTCACTCAGTTCATAAGGACTCACCCTCTTTCATCATCTCAGGTGAAGAAGATCAAGAACAGGTACCGAGGACGACGTGCCTAACGATGATTCCTTGGAATGATTGTCTGTCCTTTGTGCTTTTCTTGATTATGGCCATTTGTGAACACTATGCTACTTGAAGACTATTTCTTTTCATGTTGCTTAATGTTTGTAATGTAAAAGACCCCTGTTGTAATTTGGGGTCCAATTTTGGTTTGTACCGATAATAACTAGACAGACACTACTATGATCGTTTTGCTATTGTCATTGGCTAGTATCTATCATAGGATTATGAAGTATTAGGTAAGGACTAAGTAAAATGAACCTATCCAATCTTAAGCAAGTACTCACTATTAAGCTAAGATCAACAGGTACTTTTCTAACGAGGATTATCTAACAGACGAGACATAGTATTATTACTAGGTTATTAATCCAAAGAGGCTTCGGAATAACTAGTAGGCATTTCAATTGAGGGTAATTAGTAATCTTAGTCGGAAATGAAATTGAGATTGGAAAATTTGAGGCGTTTGGAGAATTAGGTCAAACCAAAGAGTCCAATTACAGCCGTTATGCTGTTGGTTTTCCGGAAGATTTTGGAGTTTAGGCAAAAATGTTAAGCGTCAAACTTTCTTGAACGATTAAGTACGAGACATGACTTGAATGTTTAGATCACACCCTAGTCTAACCTTTATAGGCCAGGTTGGGGCGTGACACCTTATCGAAAGAATGGTATCAGAGCTTAGTTTGCTAACTAGGCATTAGCCGGGTTTAACTCTCGGACCATGGTTAGAGCCCTAAGATAACTAGAATGACTTGTCTATATGTTATTGTGTGATAATGTTAATTGTGTCTTCTATGTTCTATGTGCTTAAGTGATTAACGTGTCTTAATTATCTCTGGAATTATGTATCTATATTACATTGCATATCTTTTGCATTAAATTCCTGTTGGTCGTATTTCAATAAATTGTGCATCGTAATCTATGCCTATAGATGGCTGGTCCTAGTACCCGCACTACTAATAGGAGCGGTGAACCTCAAGAGACCGGTGATGCTTATCAAACTAATCCCGGCATAGCTATGTTTAACATGATGGCAAATGCCATGGATTACGTGTCACGAGTGATGGAACGTCAAGATGTTCGTGAAGCCAACAACAATAACAACAGGAATGATGGTAACCATGGGAGACATAGCAGAATGAGGGAGTTCCTTGGCTTTCACCCGTCCAAATTCCATGGGGAAGCTGATGATGAGAAAACGAAGGCTTGGCTATCCGAGATCGAGAGGATTTTCAGGCCACTTGATTATACTAATGAAGAAAAGGTGGAGTTTGCTGTGTTTTTGTTGCACGGGGATGCTGAACATTAGTGGCACACTGTGGAGGCACTGTGGGAAACTGATCAGACACCTCTCTTGTGGGGTAATTTCGTTAAGGCATTCAAGGAAAAATATGTACCTGCAGTTTCCAGGCAGAGGCGGATTAAGGAGTTCATGCACTTGACCCAGGGTAACATGATGGTGGCCCAGTACGAGGCTCGTTTTGACCGACTATCCCGCTATGCTCAATACATGGTTAGTACTCCGGAAGTGAAGATGTGGAAATTTACGACTGGATTGAGGCCAGAGATTTAGGACCAGTTGGCTTCTCATGACTTCAATACCTATTCTGCTCTCTTTGCCGCTGCTTCTCGAGTTGAGAAGAGGAAACTTGATAGAGCCGGTTCGAGTCAACCGAACAAGAAACCATACCAGCCTCCAGGTCAACAGAGGAAATTCTAGAGTCAGAGTCGTAATCAGGGTCAGAGCCAGAACATACCAGCGAATAACCGTGGCCCGACGAAAGCGCCATCAGCCACTTCCACTCGCGGATCCACAAGTAGTTCACCTGCTTCTCAGTCTGTCAACTGTTCTTACTGTGACAAGAAGGGGCATACCGAGGCCTAGTGCTGGAAGAAGTCAGGACGATGTGTGAGATGTGGCAGTGATCAGCATCAGATCAAGGATTGCCCTAAATGGCAAGCAGGACAGAATCAGGGTAAACCAGCTGGTAGAGGCAAGACTCCAGTTCCTAGAGTTCAGGCTTGAGCTTATGCTATTGAGTGCGAGGAGCTTCCAGATGAGACCGATGTTGTTGAAGGTACATTCTTCATACTGAATCAACCTGTTAGGGTGCTAATTGATCCAGGTTCTACTCATTCATTTATTACTCCCTTATGTGTGCAACGTGTGAAACTAAAAGTAGTATGTTTTCCTTACGAAGTAGAAGTTGGTACTCCGATGGGTTCTAAGCTAATTACTAGCTCAGCTTGTAAAGCATGTAAAATTCAAATTAAGGATAGGGAATTCTCAGCCAATCTTATTGTATTACCTTTTCGAGACTATGAGGTCATCTTAGGGATGGACTGGTTGGCAAAGCATCATGTCCAACTAGATTGCCGGACGAAGATTATAACGTTCCGGGTACCTGGTCAACCAATACTGGAGGTAATGGGTCGAAGAGATTTCACCGGGAGTTCCATCATTTCATCTACGAAAGCAGTGAAGTCCTTGAGAAAAGGGTGTAATGGATACTTAGCTTACCTCATCAACAAGCCGTCGGACAAAGCTAAGTTGGAGGAGATGCTTGTGATCAAAGATTATGCGAATGTGTTTCCAGAAGAATTGTCCGGTTTACCCCCAAATCGGGAGATCGAGTTCATTATAGAGTTACTGCCTGGCACCCAACCGATATCTAAAGCCCCCTATCGTATGTCACCAGCCGAGCTACAAGAATTGAAGGACCAATTGCAAGGATTGTTCAAGAAAGGGTTTGTTCAACCAAGTTCTTCTCCGTGGGGTGCACCAGTTCTATTTGTAAAGAAGAAAGATGGAACGTTGAGGCTATGCATCGATTACCGAGGATTGAACCAAGTATTTGTCAAGAATAAATACCCACTTCCACTGATCGACGAGTTGTTTGATCAACTTCAAGGAGCCAAAGTGTATTTGAAACTCGACTTGAGGCAAGGGTACTATTAGTTGTGGATCAAAAAGGAGGATGTGCCTAAAACGACTTTCAGGACAAGATATGGGCATTATGAATATGTGGTGATGCCATTTGGACTAACTAATGCCCCTGCAGCTTTTATGGACTTGATGCACAGGGTGTTTCAACCCTACTTGGACCAATTTGTGGTGATCTTCATTGACGATATTTTGGTATACTCGAAATCCGAGGCGGAGCACGAACAACATCTGTGGTTGGTACTGCAGAAACTTCGAGAGCATCAATTGTATGCAAAGTTTAGCAAGTGCGAATTTTGGTTGCAGCAGATTGCATTTTTAGGGCATATCATATCCCAAGAGGGAATAGCAGTGGATCCAGCAAAGATAGAAGCGGTGATGTCTTGGAAAAAGTCAGAAAATGTTTCGGAGGTTCGGAGTTTTCTGGGTCTAGCTGGCTATTATTGGAGATTCGTTAAGGATTTCTCTAAGATTGCAGGACCACTTACAAAGTTCACTCAAAAGAAAACAAAGTTCGTGTGGGATGATAAGTGTGAGAACAGCTTCCAAGAGTTGAAGAAAAGATTGACTACCGCACCTGTTCTTACATTGCCTGAAGGGAGTCAAGGTTTTGTAATCTATAGCGATGCTTCGAAGGAAGGATTGGGTTGTGTGTTGATGCAAAATGGTAGAGTGATTGCGTATGCCTCTAGGAAACTGAAGTCGTATGAATTGAACTACCCAACGCATGATTTGGAATTAGCAGCTATTGTGTTTGCACTCAAGAAATGGAGGCATTATCTGTGGGGTAACAAGTTTGAGGTGTTTACCGATCACAAGAGCTTGAAATACTTGTTCTCACCAAAGGAGTTGAATATGAGGCAAAGACGGTGGATGGAGCTTTTGGATGATTATAACTGCACAATCAATTATGTGCCCGGTAAAGCGAATGTAGTTGCTGATGCCTTAAGTAGGAAAGCGAGCATGGCAAAATTGGAAGTCAAGGTGCAGGAGTTATTGGAGGAAGCATTTTTGTGGAAACCACAATTGACCCGAAAAGGGTTACTTTTTGCCACTACGCAGGTTCAATCGACCTTGTTGTTTGAATTATGAGAGGCTCAACAGAAGGACCAATAGTTTTAGAAGATTAAAGAAAGCAACACAGATTTCAAGTTTCATGATGATGGTGTTTGGAGGTTTAGGAATCGGATTTGTGTTCCTAATGAACCAGAGCTGAAAAAGAAGATTCTTGAAGAAGCCCATAATTCAAGATACACTATCCACCCCGGCGGAACAAAGATGTACTGGGATTTGAAGCAACACTATTGGTGGAATAACATGAAGAGAGAAATTGCGGAGTTTGTGGCATGGTGTTTGACTTGCCAAAGAGTCAAAGCGAAACATCAATGACCCGTAGGTTTACTTCAGCCATTGGAGATTCCTCAATGGAAATGGGAACATATAACCATGGACTTTGTTATGGACCTGCCCAGGTCACAAAAGGGTCATGATGCCGTTTGGGTCATAGTGGATAGATTGACTAAGTCAGCGCATTTCTTACCGATGAACAAGGAGGATAATCCGGAGCAATTGGGAGATATGTATGTAGCGGAGATTGTAAGATTGCACGGGATGCCTGTGAGTATTGTATCAGATAGGGATCCTCATTTTACTTCCCTATTTTGGAAGAGATTGCAAGAAGCTTTGGGGACGAAGTTGAGTTTCAGCACGGCTTATCACCCTTAGACTGATGGACAATCTGAGAGAACTATTCAGATTCTGAAGGATATACTGAGGGCGTGTGTTTTAGACTTCGGGAAAGGTTGGGAGAAATATATGTCTCTAGCGGAGTTCGCTTATAATAATAGTTATCAGGCCATTATCGGGATGGCCCCATTTGAGGCATTGTATGGACGAAAGTGTCAATCCCCAATTTACTGGGATGAAGTAGGTGAGACGAAGACTTTTGACCCGACCCTTTTACCTGAACTTATGAAGACTGTTGATAATATCCACCTCATCCGGAAACGGATGCTACCGCCCAAAGCAGGCAGAAGAGTTATGCAGACCGATGGAGACGGAGCCTAGAGTTTGAGGTCGGCGACAAGGTGTTCTTGAAGATATCACCTTGGAGGGGACTGATTAAACACGGCAAGGGTGGAAAATTGAGCCCGAGGTTTGTAGGACCATTTGAGATAATTGAGAAGGTTGGCAAATTGGCTTATCGCCTGGCACTACCCCAAAACCTCTCCAATATTCACGACGTCTTTCATGTTTCTATGCTGCGGAAGTATCATCTTGATCCATCGCATATCTTGGAGCTAGAGCCGTTGCAGCTTCGGGAGAACTTATTTTATGAGGAAAAGCCCATTTGGATCCTAGACCAGCAAGATCGGGAGTTGCGCAGCAAAACTATACCGATGGTGAAAGTGTTGTGGGATCATCATGGAGTTGAAGAAGCAACGTGGAAAAGTCGAGACCAGATGGAGCAACAGTATCCAGCTTTATTTCAAAGGAAATATTGAATTTCGAGACGAAATTCTTTTAAGGAGGGGAGGATGTGAGACCCGACCTTGATTTGCGCGTGATACCTCATTTCGTGTGCCCTAACTTAGATTTGTGTGCCTTGACCTAAGTTTAAGAATTGCGTTTCGTTTTGTGTGCCTTGCATTGAGTTATGTGCATTCATTTAGGGTTGCGTGCATTTACTTGGAAAACATGCATTCATCTCGTAGTTTGTGCCCTATCTCATAGTGCGTGCCCTAGACCTAGGAAAGTGTGCCCTCACACTAATCAAGGAAGCATCTTACACGAAACACTAGATCAATAATTAATCCTACAAATCCCACTAACTAATAATAAATTACTAATTCAACTCACTAGAAGACAAAATCTCACAAAAAGCTAGACATTCCTTATTCTTTTGCACTTTCAAACATGCAATTAAATAATGCTCAAAAGATGACAAAAAAATAAAATTTTACATGCCTTGGCCTACCACCAAGTGGGCTTTTGTGCTTGCTTGCTTAATTCAATTATTCTCCAAACATTCTATGACAATTCTATGACACAAATGCATAAAAAATTAGCTCAAAGACCTCTCCAAAGCCACCAATCTCGACATAGGCTCCTTGCCCATGCTAGATAATTCAAAAACCATGCTTCTTGAAGACACAAATCTGATTTTTTGTATGCCCAAGGCCGACACATGCTTCATCTTTTGCAAAGCCTTCATTTTTCTTTCATTTCTCTCATCTCCTCACATTTCTCTCTCTCCTTCTCATTCTTCTCTCTCTCTCTTGGCTTTGGCTGAGTTCATTCACTCCATAGCTCATCTTCATCTTTCCATGGTTCATCAAGGCAAGCAAGTAGCTAAGAGGCTCGACTAAGCAAGCTAAGTTGCAAGAATCACACATGCAAGCTCTTTGAACAACCATTTCGGCCTAGGTGAGTTTGCTAGCTTCCATTTCTTTTCTTCTTGTTCTAACCACATGCACCTACTAAGAACTTGGTCACTAAGCTAGGAAAAATAGAGAAAATTCGAGTGGTGTCTCGCCTAAGCAAGGAAAGGAGTCAACCTTGTGCTTCATCAAAGGTTTGTGCATCTTCTTGTTGTTTTGCTAAGGTGAGGGCTAAAACTTCTTGAAAATCTTTCAAAAACCCACATGCATGCTCTTAAATGTTTATCTTTGCTTCTGTACTTGAGATATATGTGTGTTCATAAGCTTTTATAACCATGCATGGCAAGATTTTGAGCTAGAAGGTGGTGATAGATGAATTCGGGTTTGTGACAGCTTTCTATCTTATTGGTGCAAGATGATTTTGGCTAGGAAAATGATGTTAAAAATGCATGAAAATTGGTAGGTAACTATGTTTTCCAGTTATGAACAGTTTTACCAGAAATAGGCCAAAGCTAATTTTGACTCTAAAGTCCTCAAAATAGCAAGTTATTAAAATGTGTCCAAATTTGGAAAATCTGGAAAAATGAAGCAGGTTTTGGCAGATTCACTGACTTTGTGGAACGAACCAGTTTTGACTTAGTAAATGATATCAAAAATGCATTGAATTTAGTGTTCTGCTATATTTTTC
Organism: Ehretia macrophylla; assembly: GCA_037974665.1. Classification (NCBI taxonomy): domain Eukaryota; kingdom Viridiplantae; phylum Streptophyta; class Magnoliopsida; order Boraginales; family Ehretiaceae; genus Ehretia; species Ehretia macrophylla. The sequence goes on from CM075780.1 coordinate 26,325,757, forward strand.
TATTCTGGACATTTTTGTCAGAAATGGACTAAGGCTAAATCTGACCCTAAGAACCTCAAAAACGACAAGTATTGAAATGTGTGCAAATCTGGACAGTTTTGTGCAATCTCACTGTTTTGGCTATAACTATTGAACCCGAACTCCAAATGATGCGAGGTTTGTTTCTGAATTTAGTTCACTTCTTAAGATTTAATTTGACATCTTATTCACTAGAATTGGAGATTTTTTGCTTGTCTGAATGATTGTGAGAAAACAGCCCATTGCAGTGAGGGTTTCACTTAGTGATATGCTTAGAAAAATTATTAGAAAAATTATTGTAGCTTCTCTTGTTGTGTTAAATGCTTGAGATTGTGGCATTGGGATGTTGTGTGGACTGTTTTGAATACTTGAGGGTGTTTGAATTAATCGATGCATGGCTTGAGATTGATTTTGAAGTTGACTTGGGGCTTAATCGCACGGGTAAGCACAAAATGGAAACCCTAGTGACTAGGTAAATTCACTAAGTGTTGATCCTATGAATATCGTGTTTAATTATATGTTTAGTAGGCTGCCCGTAGGTTCCATTGTAGCCCTAAATGGGATCTTGATGATTACATGTTGACAAGTAGGTTTTTCTTGCACCCGAATCCACGTAGATGTCGTTGCATGTTGAATAATCTTGTCATTTGATTACGTGAACTTCGAAGTGAGTTATATGACTTGATTTACATGCGTTACATGGCTGCCCGTTTAATACTCATATGACTCCATATGCTTTATAAGTGAAATTGCCTGTCATATCGTACCTCGCTTGCTTACTTGTCAATGTGCAATTTTTTTACTGTCCGGAGGCAACCTACTTTGTTGTCCTCCCAATGTGATATATTAAATGTCATAAATGTGCATTGCATATAAGGTTGCAACCTTTCATTCTGGCATGGTAGCATTCACGGACACCGGGGCGGCATCAGGCTTGCCGGTGCAACCGTGACTACCATTGTCCAATTCCCTCTCTCGCTTGGGGGCTACACTTCCTCGGAGAGTTGGGTCATAGGATTTTGGGGTACATCCGAAGTACACCCATTTGGCGTGATAAGGGGATGATTTGAAGTCGGCCGCAACAACTGATACTGGAAATGAATTGAGAGCAAAAGCTCACCGTATTATTTTCACTATGTGTATAAGTATTCTCGCTTGGTTCCTAGAGGACCTCAGGGAGGAAAGACGGGTAATTGTGTTTCTTTACTTTTATATTATTGTTATGAACTTATTTGTGATATATTCATGTTTGCAAAAAGGGTTTTCATAAATTGAACCGGAAAATGAGTTTCAAAACCTATTTCTCGTTCTCCCTCGCTGAATTCATAAGGACTCACCCTCTTTCATCATCTCAAGTGAAGAAGATCAAGAACAGGTACCTGAGGACGACGTGCCTAACGATGATTCCTTGGAATGATTGCCTGTCCTTTGTTCTTTTCTTGATTATGGCCATTTGTGAACACTATGCTACTTGAAGACTATTTCCTTTCATGTTGTTTGATGTTTGTAATGTAAAAGACCCCCGCTGTAATTTGGGGTCCAATTTTGGTTTGTGCCGATAATAACTAGACAGACACTACTATGATCGTTTTGCTATTGTCATTGGCTAGTATCTATCATAGGATTATGAAGTATCAGGTAAAGACTAAGTAAAATGAACCTATCCAATCTTAAGTAGGTACTCACTATTAAGCTAAGATCAACATGTACTTTTCTAACGAGGATTAACTAACAGACGAGACATAGTATTATTACTAGGTTATTAATCCAACGAGGCTTCGGAATAACCAGTAGGCATTTCAATTGAGGGTAATTAGTAATCTTAGTCAGAAATGAAATTGAGATTGGAAAATTTGAGGCGTTTAGAGAATTAGGTCAAACCAAAGAGTCCAATTACAGCCGTTATGCAGCCGGTTTTTTTAAATTTTTGGAGTTTAGGCAAAAACGTTAAGCGTCAAACTTTCTTGAATGATTAAGTACAAGACATGACTTGAATGTTTAGATCACACCCTAGTCTAACCTTTATAGGCCAGGTTGGGGCGTGACAGTAACCGAGCAGACTTGCTGCACCCGTCGTAGAGCTCTCAGAGAGCTTTCCAACGGTGTGTTGTGCGCCGCATAATTCCTTACAGATCAAACGTTATAGACAACGGAGTGATAGAGACCTGGTCATAGGCCCCGCGCGCTCGGTCTGCGGGCCCAACCTCTACGCGAAGTGCAGTTGTCTTGCCCAAGATGCTGTGGGACTCCATTAAAGAAATCGGACGGATAACGAATCTTGGCAAGCCTAAACAGGGCAAAAAAACAAAACGAAAAAGGTGGGGGGGGGTGCAACACGAGGACTTCTCAGGGGTCACCCATCCTAGTACTACTTTCGCCCAAGCATGCTTAACTTCGAAGTTCTGTTGGGATCCAGTGCATTAGTGCTGGTATGATTGCACCGGTCATGTTGAGGTCGCAAAGACCTTATGTGTCTTTCTTTTCGACGTTCACGACGACCGATTCAGGACGAAGAAACAGTGTAAAAACAAGAAAAGTGGGCCGAAACTGATGAAAAATGTTCAATTTTGGGTTTTGAAAATAAGCGCAGCTTAGTAGGCTTGCTGCCCCATTCGTATAGCTCTTAGAGAGCTTTCCAACGGTATGTAGTGCGCCGTATAACTCCTTACGAATCAAAAGTTATGGGTACCGGAGCGATAGAGATCTGGTCAAAGGCCCCGCGCCCTCGGTTTGCGGTCCTGGCCTCTACGCGAAGCACAGTTGTCTTGCCCAAGATACCGAGGGACTCCATAATAGAAATGTGACGGATAAAGAATCTTGGCAAGCCTGAACGGGGCAAAAAAACAAAACGAAAAAGGGGAGTGCAACACGAGGACTTCTCAAGGGGTCACCCATCCTAGTATTACTATCGCGCAAGCACGCTTTACTTTGGAGTTCTGATGGGATCTGGTGTATTAGTTATGGTATGATCATACCCTTCATGTTGAGGTTGCAAAGCCCTTATGTGTCGTCCTTGTTGCCGATCACGATGAACGATCCAGGATGAAGAAACAGCGCAAAAAGAAGAAAAGCGACCTGAAACTGATCAAAATGTTCAATTTTTTACTCCAAAAACTAGCACAGCAGAGCAGGATTATTGCCATCGTCGTAGAGCTCCCAGAGAGCTTTCCAATGGTATGTTGTGCGCCACATAACTCCTTACGGATCAAAAGTTATGGGCACCAAAGTGATGGAGACCTGGTTACTGGCCTCGCGCCCTAGGTCTGCAGGCCCAGCCTCTACGCGAAGTGCAGTTGTCTTGCCCAAGATGCCGTGTGACTCGATAATAGAAATGTGATGGATAAAGAATCTTGGCAGGCCTAAACGGGGCAAAAAAACAAAACGAAAAAGGGGGGTCCAACACGAGGACTTCCCTGGGGGTCACTCATCCTAGTACTACTCTCGCCCAAGCATGCTTAACTTCAGAGTTCTGATGGGATCCATTGCATTAGTGTAGGTATGATCACACTCGTCATGTTGAGATTGTAATGCCCTTATGTGTCGTCCTTTTTGCCGGTCACGACGAACTATCCGGGATGAAGAAACAACACAAATAGACAAAAGATGGCCTGAAACTGATGAAAATGTTCAATTTAGGACTCCGAAAATAGGCGTAGCCAAGCAGGCTTGTTGCCCCCATCGTAGAGCTCTCAGAGAGCTTTCCAACGGTATGCTGTGAGCCGCATAACTCCTTACGAAACAAAAGTTATGGGCACCAGAGCGATAGAGACCTGGTCACAGGCCCTGCACACTCGATTTGCGGGCCCAGCCTTTATGCTAAGTGCAGTTGTCTTGCCCAAGATACCATGGCACTCGATAATAGAAATGTGAGGGTTAGAGAATCTTGGCAAGCCTCAACGGGGCAAAAAAACAAAACAAAAAAGGGGGGGTGCAACACGAGGGCTTCCCCGGGGGCCACCCATCCTAGTACTACTCTCGTCCAAGCACGCTTTATTTCAGAGTTCTGATGGGATCTAGTGTACTAGTGCTGGTATGATAGTACCAGTCATGTTGAGGTCACAATGCCCTTATTTGTCGTCCTTTTCGCCGGTCACGATGAACGATCTGGGATAAAGAAAGAATGTAAAAAGAAGAAAAGTGGCCCAAAACTAATGAAAACGTTCAATTTTGGGCTTCGAAAACAGGTGCAACCGAGCAAGCTTTCTGCTCCTGTCGTAGATCTCTCAGAGAGCTTTCCAACGGTATGTTGTACACCGCATAACTCCTTACGGATCAAACGTTATGGGCACAGGAGCAATGGAGACCTGGTCACAGGCACCGCTCCCGTGATTTGTGGTCCCGGCCTCTACACGAAGTGCAGTTGTCTTGCCCCAGATACCGTGGGACTCTATAATAGAAATGTGACGGATAAAGAATCTTGGCAAGCCTGAACGGGGCAAAAAAACAAAACGAAAAAGAGGGGTACAACAAGAGGACTTCTCAAGGGGTCGCCCATGCTAGTACTACTCTTGCCTAAACACACTAAACTTCAGAGTTCTAATGGGATCTGGTATATTAGTTTTGGTATGATCATACCCGTCATGTTGAGGTTGCAAAGCCCGTATGTGTCGTCCTTTTCGCCGGTCACGACGAACAATCCGAGATGAAAATACAGCGAAGAAAGAGAAAAAGTGGCACGAAACTGATGAAAAACTTTCAATTTTGGGCTTCAAAAATAGGCGTAGCAAGCAGGCTGGCTGCCTCGTCGTAGAGCTCTCAGAGAGCTTTCCAACGGTATGCTATGCGCTGCATAACTCCTTGCGGATCAAAAGTTATGGGCACCGGAGTGATGGAGACCTGGTCATAAGCCCGACGCCCTCGGCTTGCGGGCCCATCCTCTACGCGAAGCGCAGTTGTCTTGCCCAAGATGCCGTGGGACTCTATAATAGAAATATGATGGATAAATGGCAGGCCTGAACGGGGGAAAAAAACAAAACGAAAAAATGGTGTGCAACACAAGGACTTCCCAGGGGGTCACTCATCCTAGTACTATTCTTGCCCAAGCACGCTTAACTTCGGAGTTCTGATGAGATCTGGTGCATTAGTGCTAGTATGATCACACCCGTCATGTTGAGGTTGCAATGCCCTTATGTGTCGTTGTCTTCGCCGGGCACAACGAACTATCCTGGATGAGGAACCAGCTCAAAGAGAAGAAAAGTGACCTGAAACTGATAAAAATGCTCAATTTTGGACTCCAAAAATAGGCGCAGCCGAGCAGGCTTACTACCCCCGTTGTAGAGCTCTCAGAGAGCTTTCCAACGGTATGCTGTGAGCTATATAACTCCTTACGGATCAAAAGTTATGGGCACCGGAGTGATGGAGACCTAGTCAAAGGCCGCGCGCCCTCGGTTTGTGGGCCCAGCCTTTACGCGAAGCGCAGTTGTTTTGCCCAAGATGCTATGGCACTCGATAATAGAAATGTGATGGATAAAGAATCTTGGCAGTCCTGAACGGGGAAAAAAAAGAAAACAAAAAAGGGGGGTGCAACACGAGGACTTCCTAGGGGGTTACCTATCCTAGTACTACTCTCGCCAAGCACGCTTAACTTCAGAGTTCTGATGGGATCCGTAGCATTAGTGCTGGTATGATCGCACTCATCATGTTGAGGTCGCAATTCCCTTATGTGTCGTCCTTTTCGCCGGTCGCGACGAACTATACGGGATGAAGAAACAGCGCAAATAGAAGAAAAGTGGCCCAAAATTGATGAAAATGTTCAATTTTGGACTCCGAAAATAGGAGTAGCCGAGCAGGCTTGCTGCCCCCATCGTAGAACTCTCAGATAGCTTTCCAACAGTATGCTGTGAGCCGCATAATTGCTTACGGATCAAAAGTTATGGCCACCAGAGCGATAGAGACTTGGTCACAGGCCTCGCGCCCACGGTTTGCGGGCCCAGCCTTTACGCGAATCGCAGTTATCTTGCCCAAGATGCCGTGGCACACGATAATATAAATGTGACAGTTAAAGAATCTTGGCAAGCCTGAACGGGGCAAAAAAACAAAATGAAAAAGAGGGGTGCAACACGATGGCTTCCTAGGGGGTCACTCATCCTAGTACTACTCTCGCCTAAGCACGCTTAACTTCAAAGTTCTTATGGGATCCGGTGTATTAGTGCTGGTATGATCGCACCAGTCATGTTGAGATCGCAATGCCCTTATGCGTCGTCCTTTTTGCCGGTCACGACGAACGATCCGGGACGAAAAAACAATGCAAAAGGAAGAAAAGTGGCCCGAAACTAATGAAAACATTCAATTTTGGGCTCCGAAATCAGATGCTGCCGAGCAGGCTTGCTATTTCCGTCATAGATCTCTCTAAGAGCTTTCCAACAGTATGTTGTACACCATATAACTCCTTATAGATCTAACGTTATGGGCACAGGAGCGATGGAGTCCTGGTCACAGGCACTGCGCCCGCAGTTTGCGGTCCCAGCCTCTACGCGAGGTGCAGCTTTCTTGCCCAAGATGCCGTGGGACTCCATAATAGAAATGTGATGGATAAAGAATCTTGGCAAGCCTGAACGGGGCAAAAAAACTAAGCGAAAAAGGGGGGTACAACACGAGGACTTCCCAGGGGATCACCCATCCGAGTACTACTCTTGCCCAAGCATGCTTAACTTCGGAGTTCTGATGGGATCCGGTGCATTAGTGCTGGTATGATCGCACCCATCAAGTTGAGGTTGCAATGCCCTTATGTGTCATCCTTTTCGCCGGTCACGACGAACGATCCAGGATGAAGAAATAGCGCAAAAAGAAGAAAAGTTTCCCAAAACAAATGAAAACGTTTGATTTTGGGCTCTAAAAACAGGCGCACCGAGCAGGCTTACTGCTCCCGTCGTAGAGCTCTCATAGAGCTTTCCAACGATATGCTATGAACCTCATAACTTCTTACGGATCAAAAGTTATGGGCATCGGAGCGATGGAGACCTGGCCACAAGCCCTGCACCCTCGGTTTACGGGCCCAGCCTTTACACGAAACGTAGTTGTCTTGCCCAAGATGCCGTGGCACTCGATAATAGAAATGTGATGGATAAAGAATCTTGGTAGTCTTGAACGGGGCAAAAAAACAAAATGAAAAAGGGGGTACAACACGAGGACTTCACAGGGGGTCACCCATCCTAGTACTACTCTCGCCAAGCACGCTTAACTTCGGAGTTCTGATGGGATCCATCATGTTGAGGTCGCAATGCCCTTATGTGTCATCCTTTTCGCCGGTCATGACGAACGATTCGGGATGAAGAAACAGCACAAATAGAAGAAAAGTGGCCCGAAACTGATGAAAAGTTTGATTTTGGACTCAGAAAACAGGCGTAGTCGAGCAGGCTTGCTGCCCCCGTCGTAGAGCTCTCAAAGAGCTTTCCAACAGTATGCTGTGAGCTGTATAACTACCTACAAATCAAAAGTTATGGGCACCAGAGCGATAGAGACCTGGTAACAGGCCCTGCACCCACGGTTTGCCGTCCCAACCTTTACGCGAAGCGCAGTTGTCTTGCCCAAGATTCTGTGGTACTCGATAATAGAAATGTGACGGTTAAAGAATCTTGGCAAGCCTGAACGGGCAAAAAAACAAAATGAAAAAGGGGGTGCAACACGAGGGCTTCCCAATGGGTCACCCATCCTAGTACTACTCTCACCTAAGCACGCTTAACTTCAGAGTTCTGATGGGATCTGGTGTATTAGAGTTGGCATGATCGCACCAGTCATGTTGAGGTCACAATGCCCTTATGTGTCGTCTTTTTCGCCGGTCACGACGAACGATTCGGGACGAAAAAATAACTCAAAAGAAAGAAAAGTGGCCCGAAACTAATGAAAACATTCGATTTTGGGATCTGAAAACAGGTGCAGCTGAGCAGGCTTGCTTCTCCCATCGTAAATCTCTCAAAGAGGTTTCCAACGGTATGTTGTACACCGCATAACTCCTTACGGATCAAACGTTATGGGCACTGAAGCGATAAAGACCTGGTCACAGGCACCGCGCCCACGGTTTGCGGTCCCAGCTTCTACGGAAAATGCAGTTGTCTTGCCCAAGATACTGTGGAACTCCATAATAGAAATTTGATTGATAAAGAATCTTGGCAAGCCTGAACGGGGCAAAAAAACAAAACAAAAAAGAGGGTGCAACATGAAGACTTCTCAAGGGGTCGCCCATCCTAGTACTACTCATGCCCAAGCACGCTACACTTCAAGTTCTGATGGGATCTGGTGTATTAGTTTTGGTTTGATCGTACCCGTCATGTTGAGGTCGCAAAGCCCTTATGTGTCGTCATTTTTGTCGGTCACGACGAATGATTTGGGATGAAAATACAGCGTAGAAAGAAGAAAAGTGGCACGAAACTGATGAAAAACGTTCAATTTTGCCCTTCGAAAATAGGCGCAGCTAGCATAACTCCTTACGGATCAAAAGTTATGGGCACGGGAGCGATGGAGACCTGGTCACAAGCCCCGCGCCCTCGGTCTGCGGGCCCATCTTCTACACGAAGTGCAGTTGTCTTGCCAAAGATGTCGTGGGACTCTATAATAGAAATATGATGGATTTATTGTAGGCTTGAACGGGGCAAAAAAACAAAACGAAGGGGTGCAACACGAGGACTTCCTAGGGGGTCACTCATCCTAGTACTACTCTCGCCCAAGCACGCTTAACTTCGGAGTTCTGATGGGACCCGATGCATTAATGCTGGTACGATCGCACCCGTCATGTTGAGGTCATAATGCCCTTATGTGTCGTCCTTTTCATCGGGCACGACGAGCTATCCTGGATGAGGAAACAACACAAAAAGAAGAAAAGTGGCCCAAAACTGATGAAAACACTCGATTTTGGACTCTGAAAACATGCACAACTGAGCAGGCTTGATGCCTCCGTCGTAGAGCTCTCGGAGAGCTTTTCAACGGTATGTTGTGAGCCGCATAAATCCTTACGGATCAAAAGTTATGGGCACCGAAGCGATGGAGACTTGGTCAAAGGCCGCGCGCCCTCGGTTTGCGTGCCCAGCTTTTACGCGAAGCGCAGTTGTCTTGCCCAAGATGCCGTGGCACTCGATAATAGAAATGTGATGGATAAAGAATCTTGGTAAGCCTGAATGGCGCAAAAAAACTAAACAAAAAACGGTTGTGCAACACTAGGACTTCCCAGGGGGTCACCTATTCTAGTACTACTCTCGCCCAAGCACGGTTAACTTCTTAGTTCTGATGGGATCTGGTGTATTAGTGCTGGTATGATCGCACCCATAAAGTTGAGGTCGCAATGCCCTTATGTGTCGTCCTTTTCGCCTGTCACGACGAACGATCCGGGATGAAGAAATAGCACAAAAAGAAGAAAAGTGGCCTGAAACAAATAAAAACGTTTGATTTTGGGCTTCAAAAACAGGCGCAGCAGAGCATGCTTACTGCTCCCGTCGTAGAGCTCTCATAGAGCTTTCCAACGGTATGTGTTAGCCACATAACTCCTTACGGATCAAACGTTATGGGCACCGGAGCGATGGAGACTTGGCCACAAGCCTCGGGCCATCAGTTTGCGGGCCCAGCCTTTACGCGAAGTGCAGTTGTCTTGCCCAAGATGCCGTGGCACTCGATAATAGAAATGTGATGCATAAAGAATCTTGGCAAGCCTGGACAGGGCAAAAAAACAAAACGAAAAAGGGGGGTGCAACACGAGGACTTCCTAAGGGGTCACCCATCCTAGTACTACTCTCGCCAAGCACGCTTAACTGTGGAGTTCTGATGGGATCCGGTGTATTAGTGCTGGTATGATCGCACCCTTCATGTTGAGGTCACAATGCCTTATGTGTCATCCTTTTCGCCGGTCACGACGAACGATCCGGGATGAAGAAACAGCGCAAACAGAAGAAAAATGGCCCGAAACTAATGAAAACGTTCAATTTTAGGCTCCAAAAATAGGCACAGCCGAGCAAACTTCATGCTCTCGTCGTAAAGCTCTTAAAGAGCTTTCCAACGGTATGTTGTGTGCCGCATAACGCCTTATGGATCAAAAGTTATAGGCACCGGTGCGATGGAGACCTGGTCACAGGCCCCGCGCCCTTGGTTTGCGGGCCCAGTCTTTACGCAAAGCGCAGTTGTCTTGCCCAAAATGCCATGGCACTCGATAATAGAAATGTGACGGTTAAAGAATCTTGGCGAACCTGAATGAGGCAAAAAAACAAAACGAAAAAGTGGGGTCCAACACGAGGACTTCCTAGGGGGTCTCTCATCCTAGTACTATTCTCGCCCAAGCACGCTTAACTTCGGAGTTCTGGTGGGATCCGATGTATTAGTGCTGGTATGATCGCGCCCGTCATGTTGAGGTCGCAATGCCCTTATGTGTCGTCTTTTTCGCCGGTCACGACGAACTATCCGGGACGAAGAAACAGTGCAAAGAGAAGAAAAATGGCATGAAATTGATAAAAATGTTCGATGTTGGGGTCTAAAAATAGGCGCAGCCGAGCAAGCTCGTTGCCCCCGTCGTAGAGCTCTCAGAGAGCTTTTTAACAGTATACTGTGAGCCGTATAACTCCTTATGGATCAAAAGTTATGGTCACCGGAGTGATAGAGACCTAGTCACAGGCCCCGCACCCTCGGTTTTGCAGGCCCAGCCTTTACGCGAAGCGCAGTTGTCTTGCCTAAGATGCCGTGGCACTTGATAATAGAAATGTGATGGATAAAGAATTTTGGCAAGCCTGAACGAGGCAAAAAAACAAAACAAAAAAGGGAGGTGCAACACGAGGACTTCCCAAGGGGTCACCTATCCTAGTACTACTCTCGCCCAAGCACGCTTAACTTCTGAGTTCTGATGGGATCCAGTGTATTAGTGCTAGTATGATCGCACCCGTCATGTTAAGGTCGCAATGCCCTTATGTGTCTTCCTTTTCGCCAGTCACGATGAACGATCCGGGATGAAGAAACAGTGCAAAAAGCAGAAAAGTGGCCTGAAACTAATGAAAACATTTGATTTTGGGTTCCGAAAATTGGCACAGCTGAGCAGGCTTACTGCTCCCGTCGTAGAACTCTTAGAAAGCTTTCCAATGGTATGTTGTGCGCCGCATAACTCCTTACGGATCAAAAGTTATAGGCACCGGAGCGATGGAGACCTGGTCATAAGCCCCGCGCCCTCGGTCTGCAGGCCTAGCCTCTACGCGAAGCACAACTGTCTTGCCCAAGATGCCGTGGGACTCCATAATAGAAATGTGACGGATAAATAATCTTGGCAGGCCTGAACAGGGCAAAAAAACAAAACGAAAAAGGGGGGTGCAACACGAGGACTTCCTAGGGGGTCACCCATCCTAGTTCAACTCTCGCCCATGTATGCTTTACTTTGGAGTTCTGATGGGATCCGGTGCATTAGTGCTGGTACGATCGCACCCGTCATGTTGAGGTCGCAAAGCCCTTATGTGTCGTCCTTTTCGCCGGTCACGACGAACGATCCTGGACGAAGAAACAGCATAGCAAGAAGAAAAGTGGCCTAAAATTGATGAAAAACGTTCGATTTTAGGATCCAAAAAATAGGTGCATTCGAGCAGGCTTGCTGCCCCCATCGTAGAGCTCTCAACGAGCTTTCCAACGGTATGTTGTGCATCGCATAACTCCATACGGATCAAAAGTTATGGGCACCGGAGCGATAGAGACCAGGTCATAGGCCCCGCGCCCTTGGTTTGCAGGCCTAGCCTCTACGCGAAGCGCAGTTGTCTTGCCCAAGATGCCGTGGGACTCCATAATAGAAACGTGACGTATAAAGAATCTTGGCAAGCCTAAACGGGGCAAAAAAACACAATGAAAAAGGAGGGTGCAACACGAGGACTTCTCAGGGGGTCACCCATCCTAGTACTACTCTCGCCAAGCACGCTTAACTTTGGAGTTCTGAGGGATCCAGTGCATTAGTGCTGGTATGATCGTACCCGTCACGTTGTGGTCGTAATGCCCTTATGTGTCGTCCTTCTCGCCGGTCATGACGAACGATCTGAGACCAAGAAACAGAGCAAAGAGAAGAAAAGTGGCCCAAAATTGATAAAAACATTCGATTTTGGGGTCCAAAAATAGGCGAAGTCGAGCAAGCTCGTCACCCCCATCGTAGAGCTCTCAGAGAGCTTTCTAACGATACGCTGTGAGCCACATAACTCCTTACGGATCAAAAGTTATGGGCACCAGAGCGATGGAGACCTGGTCACAGGCCCCACACCCTCGGTTTGTAGGCCCAGCCTTTACGCGAAGCGCAGTTGTCTTGCCTAAGATGCCATGGCGCTCGATAATAGAAATCTGACGGATAAATAATCTTGGCAAGCCTGAACAGGCCAAAAAAAGAAAATGAAAAAGGGGGGTGCAACCCGAGGACTTCCTTGGGGGTCACCCATCCTTGTACTACTCACGTCCAAGCATGCTAAACTTCGGAGTTCTGATGGGATCCGATGCATTAGTGCTGGTATAATTGCGCCCATCATGTGGAGGTCGCAAAGCCCTTATGTGTCGTCCTTTTTGCCGGTCACGACGAATAATCCTGGACGAAGAAACATCGTAGAAAGAAGAAAAGTGGCCCAAAATTGATGAAAAACATTCGATTTTGGGCTCTGAAAATAGGCGCAGCTGAGCAGGCTTGCTCCTCCCGTTGTAGAGCCCTTAGAGATCTTTCCAACGGTATGCTGTGCGCCGCATAACTCCTTACGGACCAAAAATATGGGCACCGGAGCGATAGAGACCTGGTCACAGGCCCCGCGCCCTCAGTTTTCAGGCCCAGCCTCTACGCGAAGCGCAGTTGTCTTGCCCAAGATGCCGTGGGACTCCATAATAGAAATGTGACGTATAAAGAATCTTACCGAGCCTGAACGAGGCAAAAAAACAAAACAAAAAAGGGGGGTAAAACACGAGGACTTCTTAGGGGGTTACCCATCCTAGTACTACTCTCGTCCAAGCACGCTTAACTTCGGAGTTTTGATGGGATCTGCTATATTAGTTCTGGAATGATCGCACCCGTCATATTGAGGTCGCAATGCCCTTATGTGTCGTCCTTTTCGCCGGTCACGATGAACTATCTGGGATGAAGAAACAGCACAAAGAGAAGAAAAGTGGCCCAAAACTGATAAAATGTTCAATTTTGGACTCCGAAAATAGGCATAGCCAAGCAGGCTTGCTGCCTTCGTTGTAGAGCTCTCAGAGAGCTTTCCAACGGTATACTGTGTGACGCATAACTCCTTACGGATCAAAAGTTATGGGCACCGGAGCGATGGAGACTTGGCCACAGGCCCCACTCCCTCGGTTTGCCAGCCCATCCTTTACGCGAAGCGCAGTTGTCTTGCCCAAGATGCCGTGGCACTCGATAATAGAAATGTGACGGTTAAAGAATCTTGGCAAGCCTGAACGGGGCAAAAAAACAAAACGAAAAAGGGGGGAGCAACACGAGGACTTCCCAGGAGGTCACCTATCCTAGTACTACTCTCGCCCAACCACGCTTAACTTCGGAGTTCTGATGGGATCCGGTGTATTAGTTCTGGTATGATCGCACCCGTCATGTTGAGGTCGCAATGCCCTTATATGTTGTCGTTTTTGCATGTCACAACAAATGTTACAGGACGAAGGAACAACACAAAAAGAAGAAAAGTGGCACAAAACTGATGAAAACGTTCGATTTTCTTGCAGCTCCCGTTGTAGATCTCTCAGAGTGCTTTGCAACGGTATGTTGTTCGCCGCATAACTCCTTACGGATCAAACATTATGGGCACCAGAGCGATGGGGACCTGGTCACAGGCCCTGCACCCTCGGTTTACTGGCCCAGCCTCTACGCGAAGTGCAGTTGTCTTGCCCAAGATGCCGTGGGACTCCATAATAGAAATGTGACGGATAAAGAATCTTGGCAAGCCTGAACAGGGCAAAATAACAAAACGAAAAAAAGGGGTGCAGCACGAGGACTTCCCAGGGTCACCTATCCTGTTGCCCAAGCATGCTTAACTTCAGAGTTCTTATGGGATCCGGTGCATTAGTGTTGGTATGATCGCAGCCGTCATGTTGAGGTCGCAAATCCTTTATGTGTCGTCCTTTTCGCCGGTCACGACAAACGATCCGAGACGAAGAAATAGCACAGAAAGAAGAAAAGTGGCCCAAAACTGATGAAAAAGTTCAATTTTGGGCTCTGAATGTGAGGCCCAACCCTGAATAATGTGTCTTAACTCAATTTGCGTGCCATAGATCCAGAATTATATGACCGACCTTGGATTATGTGCCATGTCTTGGTTTTCGTGCATGCCTCGTCATACATGCCTTGACCTAGAATTGTGTGCCCTAATCCTCGACTTACGTGCCTTGACTTTTATTTATGAGCGATACCTCAATTTGTGTGTACTGACCTTAAATTACGTGCCCTAACCTAGGTTTAAGAGTGGTACCTCGATTTACGTGCCTTGCATTGGTTTACGTGCATTCACCTAGGGTTGCGTGCATTTGCATTGGAATCTATGTATTTATCTTGAAGTATGTGCCTTACCTCGTAGTTCGTGTCGACATTGTGATTCGTGCCCCGTATTGATTTTTGTGCGTGTCTCGTAGTGTGTGTCTTATCTCGTAGTGCGTGCCTTAGACTTAGAAAAATGTGCCCGCACGCTAATCAATAAAGAATCCTACACGAAACACTAGACTATAGAATAATCTTACAAATTTCACTAACTACTATTTTAATCCTAAATCAACTCACTAGAAGACAAAATTTCATTAAACACTAAACATTCTTTATTCTTTAACTCCTTATTCTATTTGCAAATTCAATGCACCTCAAATCCTACACTTATTGTAATCTATAATAAGCTAACCTAACTCTGAAATTTAAGATTCTCCATGCTAATACTCGGCCATGCCTATGCCATTTGAACAAAATTTGAACAAGACATTTAATTGATGCATTCTTACACAAAAACTTCACCTTGTCATACCTTTTCCATACACCAAAGCATTATTTTACTAACCACCAAGCTACCATTCTCAGCCATTGCAAAATACATGCTAAAGACAATTCAAAATGTTCAAAAGATGACACAAAATTAGATTTTTGCAAGCACGAGGCCGACACTTACACACAACATCTTATTCCTTTCTCACATTCTCTCATTCTCTCCCATTCTCTTACATCTCTAGGCCATGGCTGCTTCGTGAACCATCATAGCTCAAGCTCATCTTCTTCGGTTCACCTAGGCTCTCAAGGACTCTAAGAAACTCGACCATAGCAAGCAAAGCAAGAAAAACGCATGCAAGCTCACAAAGTTCGTCATTCTCGGCCTTAGGTATGTTTTGATAAGTTTTGTTTCATTTATTTTGTTCTAATCACATGCACACACTAAGAATATGATAACTAAGCTAGGAATTGAGGGTTAAACTCTTTTAAAAGCTTTCAAAACTCACATGCATGCTTTCATATGGCTAGATTTACCTCTGTAATTATTGTATATGTGTGTATATGAGCTTATCTTCTCATGCATGGCATGATAATGGCTAGAACTTGAAGATAGGTAAAAATGTTTTGCTGGCAGTTTTCTAATCTTTTAGTATGAAGAGCCTTTGGCTTAGTAAACCTTGATAAAAATGCGTGAAAGTTGGTAGGCCACTAGTTTTGTCAGTTCTGAACATGTTTTGTAGAAATAGGCCAAGGATAATTTTGACTCTAAGGCCTCCAAAATGGAAAAACTCGTAATGTGTCTAAAACTGGACAGTTTTGCGTAGGCCCACGGTTTTGGCCATAACTCTTAAGTCCGAACTCCAAATGAAGCGAGGTTTGTTCCTAGATTTAAATAACTCATTAAGATTTGATTTGAAATTTTTTTCACTGAATTTGGAGATTATTTGTTTGGCTAATTGAATGTGGGAAAAAAGACCATTGCAGTAGGGTTTTGCTTAGTAAAATGCTTTGAAGCATGTTGTAACTTCACTTGTGGTATTGAATGCTTGGAATTGTGGCATGTAGATGTTGTGTGGAATGTTATGGTTGGTTGAGGTTGTTTAATTTGGTTGATGCATGACTTGGGATCATTAATTGATGAATGGTTTGCTTAATCGCATGCGTAAGCACGGAATTAAGGCCGTATTGCAGAGGAAAACTTGTTAAGTGATGATCCTATGGCTAAATGCGTTCAATTGTGTGGTTAGTAGGCTGCCTAATAAATGTTAAGTATGCTTGAAATGGTTTAAGTGTTACTTGTGGTGCTTAGCAAACAAAACCAACCCCGAGCATGGCCTTGTAAACCCTAATGGCCCCGTAGACTCCCAAGTCATAGACCACTCTTGTGTGAATTATAAATCGATGTTGAGGATTGTTAATGGGCTGCCTGGAATTGTTTTTATAACTCTACATATGATTCTCGATGATTACATGTTGATAAGTAAACTTTTCTTGCACTCGGTCTCATGTAAACGTCGTTGCATGCTTGTATAATCTTAATACTTGATACGTGAACCCCGAAATGAGTTATATGACTTGATTTACATGTGTTACATGACTGCCCGTTTAATGTTCATATAACTCTATGTGTTTTACAAAGTAAAAATTCGCGTTAAGCATGCCTGGTTCGTTTACTTGGCAATATATGATCTTGAAATTGCTCGGAGGCAACCTACTTTGTTGTCCTCCTAATGTGAATTGTTAAACGACATTATATGGCTTATTTGAACATGATTACTTGGCTGCCTATGGAAGTTTAATTGCTTTCAAATTGATATATGAAATGATTACATGTTCTTACAATGCCTTATATGCCAATATGTCAAAATGTGATCATATATTTGCTCGGAGGCAACCTACTTTGTTGACCTCCCAATGTGAAATGTTAAATGGCATACATGTGCATTGCCTACAAGGTTGCAATCGTTCATTTTGGTATGGTAGCATTTCACACACGCCGGGCGGCATCGGGCTTGCCGCTGCTACCGTGACTACCATGGTCCAATTCCCTCTCTCGCTTGGGGGCTAGACTTCCTCGCAGAGTTGGGTCGTAGGATTTTGGGGTACATCCAAAGTACTCCCATTTGGAGTGATAAGTGGATGATTGAAGCCGGCCGTAACAATTGTTATAAAAAATGATCTTGAGAGCAAATGCTCACCGATTGATCTTGAGAGTGAAAGCTCACCGTATTATTTTCACTATGTGTTTAAGTACTCTCGCTTGGTTCCTAGAGGACCTCGGGGAGGAAAGATAGGTAAATATGTTCATTTATATTTATGTTATGTTATGAACTTGATTATTTCATATGACATGTTTTCAAAAGGGTTTTTCATAAGAGTAATCGAAAAAGAGTTTTTAAAACGTTATCTCTCGTTCCCCCTCGCTGAGTTCATAAGGAATCACCCTCTTTTATCATCACTGGTGAAGAAGATTAGGAACAGGTACCCGAAGGAAATGTGCCTGTCGACGATTCTTTGGAGTGATTACATGTTTTATGTGCCTTGCTTGACAGTGGTTGTTTTGTGAACGTTGTGTTTGTTTTGAAGAATATTTATTTTGTTGATGTAAATGACCCCGTTGTAAGTTAGGTATAATATTGGGATTGTACTATCTATAACCGGACGAACTCTTTATTTGGTTATTCGCTTTCATTATCTCGTATAGTAGTTATCGTAGGCGTTTAAACCACTAGATGATTAATCCACTAAGTTAACTCTATCTAATTTCACTTAGGTACTCACCCGTACCCTAAATTATAATAGGTACTTGCATAATAGTAAATTGACAAATAAATGGAACATAGTTATCAAGCTAGGCTTATTAACCAAATGAGTCTTTCAAGATAAATTAGTAGGCATATCTGTTGATGATAAAATAGAAATCTTAGTGGGAATCGAATCAAGGATTGAAAGTTTTGAGGCGTTTTAGAAAATAGGTCAAACCAAAGGTCTTAAATATAGCCGTCATGCTTCCGGATTTCTGAAACATCTTTTGGAGTTCTAAATCAACATTAAGTATTAATGGTAAGAAATGACCAAGTCGTACAAATAGCGTAAAAGAATTAGGTCATACCCTAGTCTAGCCTCCTTAGGTCGGGTTGGGGCGTGACACCGAAAATAGGCGCAGCCGAGCAGGCTTGCTACCCCCGTCAAAGAGCTCTCAGAGAGCTTTCCAACAGTATGTTGTACGCCGCATAACTCCTTACGGATCAAAAGTTATGGGCATCGGAGCAATGGAAACCTGGTCACAGGCCCCGCGCCCTCGGTTTGTAGGCCCAGCCTCTACGCGTAGCGTAGTTGTCTTGCCCAAGATGGAGTGGGACTCCATAATAGAAATGTGACAGATAAAGAATCTTGGCAAGCCTGAACGGGGCATAAAAACAAAACGAAAAAGGGGGGTGCAACACGAGGACTTCTCAAGGGGTCACCCATGCTAGTACTACTCTCACCCAAGCACGCTTAACTTCAGAGTTCTGATGGGATCTGGTGTATTAGCTCTGGTATGATCGTACCTGTCATGTTGAGGTAGCAAAGCCCTTAGTGTCGTCCTTTTCACCAGTCACGATGAACGATCCGGGATGAAGAAACAGTGCAAAAAGAAGAAAAGTGGCACGAAACTGATGAAAACGTTAGATTTTGGGCTCCAAAAACAGGCGCATCCAAAGCAAGCTTGTTGCCCTCGTCATAGAACTCTCAGAGAGCTTTGCAACGGTATGTTGTGCGCCGCATAACTCCTTACGGATCAAAATTTATAGGCACCGGAGCGATGGAGACCTAGTCACAAGCCCCGCGCCATTGGTCTGCGGGCCGAGCCTCTACGCGAAGTGCAGTTGTCTTGCCCAAGATGCCATGGGACTCGATAATAGAAATGTGATGGATAAAGAATCTTGGCAGGCCTGAATGGGGCAAAAAAACAAAGCGAAAAAGGGGGGTACAACACGAGAACTTCCCAGGGGGTCACTCATCCTAGTACTACTCTCGCCCAACCACGCTTAACTTCAGAGTTCTGATGGGATCCAGTGCATTAGTGCAGGTATGATCGTACCCGTCATGTTGAGGGCGCAATGCCTTTATGTGTCGTCCTTTTCGCCGATCACGACGAATGATCCGAGACAAAGTAATAGCGCAGAAAGAAGAAAATTGGCCCGAAACTGATGAAAAACATTCGATTTTTGGCTCCGAATGTGAGGCCCGACCCCGATTTGTCTTACCTCGATTTGCATGCCATAGACCCAAAATTATATGACCGACCTTGGATTACGTGCCATGTCTTGGTTTTCGTGCATGCCTCGTCATACATGCCTTGACCTAGAATTATGTGCCTTAATCCTCGACTTACGTGCCCTGACTTCGATTTACGTGCGATACCTCAATTTTTGTGCACTGACCTTGAATTGAATGCCCTAACTTAGGTTTAAGAGGTGTACCTCGATTTATGTGCCTTACATTAGTTTACGTGCATTCACCTAGGGTTGCGTGCATTTGTATTGGAATCCGTGTATTTATCTTGAAGTATGTGCCTTACCTCGTAGTTTGTGTCTACCTCATGATTCGTGCCCCGTATTGATTTTTGTGCATGTCTCGTAGTATGTGTTTTATCTCGTAGTGCGTGCCCTAGATCTAAAAAAATGTGCCCGCACGCTAATCAATAAAGAATCCTACACGAAACACTAGACTATAGAATAATCCTACAAATTCCACTAACTACTATTTTAATCCTAAATCAACTCACTAAAAGATAAAATTTCACTAAACACTAAACATTTTTTATTCTTTAATTCCTTATTCTATTTGCAAATTCAATGAACCTCAAATCCTACACTTATTATAATCTATAATAAGCTAACCTAAATCTGAAAATTCAGATTCTCCATGCTAATACTCGGCCATGCCTATGCCATTTGAACAAAATTTGAACAAGATATTTAATTGATGCATTCTTAGACAAAAACTTCACCTTGTCATACATTTTCCATACACCAAAGAATTATTTTACTAACCACCAAGCTACCATTCTCAGCCATTGCAAAATACATGCTAAAGACAATTCAAAATGTTCAAAAGATGACACAAAATCAGATTTTTGCAAGCACAAGGCCGACACTCACACACAACATCTTATTCCTTTCTCACATTCTCGCATTCTCTCCCATTCTCTCATCTCTCGGCCATGGCTGCTTCATGAACCATCATAGCTCAAGCTCATCTTCTAAGGCTCACCTAGGCTCTCAAGGACTCTAAGAAACTCAACCATAGCAAGCAAAGCAAGAAAAACGCATACAAGCTCACAAAGTTCATCATTCTCGGCCTTAGGTATGTTTTGATAAGTTTTGTTTCATTTCTTTTGTTCTAATCACATGAACACACTAAGAATATGATAACTAAGCTAGGAATTAAAGAACCACAAGCTATCTCTCGGCCAAGCAAGGAAAGAAGACCCATTTGTGCATCTTCAAGAACATTTGTGCATCTCTATCTATTAACTTGCTGAGGGTTAAACTCTTTTAAAAGCTTTCAAAACTCACATGCATGCTTTCATATGGCTAGATTTACCTCTGTAATTATTGTATATGTGTGTATATGAGCTTATCTTCTCATGCATGGCATGATAATGGCTAGAACTTGAAGATAGGTAAAAATGTTTTGCTGGCAGTTTTCTGATCTTGTAGTATGAAGAGCCTTTGGATTAGTAAACCTTGATAAAAATGTGTGCAAATTGGTGAGCCACTAGTTTTGTCAGTTCTGAACATGTTTTGTAGAAATAGGCCAAGGCTAAATTTGACTCTAACGCCTCCAAAATGGAAAAACTTGTAATGTGTCTAAACCTGGACAGTTTTGCGTAGTCCCACGGTTTTGGCCATAACTCCTAAGTCCGAACTCCAAATGATGCGAGGTTTGTTCCTAGATTTAAATCAATAATTAAGCTTTGATTTGAAATTTTTTTCACTGAATTTGGAGAATATTTGTTTGGCTAATTGAATGTGGGAAAAAAGACCATTGCAGTAGGGTTTTGCTTAGTAAAATGCTTTGAAGCATGTTGTAACTTCACTTGTGGTATTGAATGCTTGGAATTGTGGCATGTAGATGTTGTGTGGAATGTTATGGTTGGTTGAGGTTGTTTAATTTGGTTGATGCATGACTTGGGATCATTAATTGATGAATGGTTTTCTTAATCGCATGGGTAAGCACGGAATTAGGGCCCTATTGCTGAGGAAAACTTGTTAAGTGATGATCCTATGGCTAAATGCGTTCAATTGTGTGGTTAGTAGGCTGCCTAATAAATGTTAAGTATGCTTGAAATGGTTTAAGTGTTACTTGTGGTGCTTAGCAAACAAAACCAACCCCGAGCACGGCCTTGTAAACCCTAATGGCCCCGTAGACTCCCAAGTCATAGACCACTCTTGTGTGAATTATAAATTGATGTTGAGGAATGTTAATGGGCTGCCCGGAATTGTTTTTATAACTCTACATATGATTCCCGATGATTACATGTTGATAAGTAAACTTTTCTTGCACCCGGTCTCATGTAAACGTCGTTGCATTCTTGTATAATCTTAATACTTGATACGTGAACCCCGAAATGAGTTATATGACTTGATTTACATGTGTTACATGGCTGCCCGTTTAATGTTCATATAACTCTATGTATTTTACAAAGTGAAAATTCGCGTTAAGCATTCCTGGTTCGTTTACTTGGCAATATATGATCTTGAAATTGCTTGGAGGCAACCTACTTTGTTGTCCTCCTAATGTGAATTATTAAAAGACATTCTATGGCTTATTTGAACATGATTACTTGGCTGCCCGTGGAAGTTTAATTGTTTTCAAATTAATATATGAAATGATTACATGTTCTTACAATGCCTTATATGCCTATATGTCAAAATGTGATCATATACTTGCTCGGACGCAACCTACTTTGTTGACCTCCCAATGTCAAATGTTAAATGGCATACATGTGCATTGCAAACAAGGTTGCAACCTTTCATTTTTGTATGGTAGCGTTTCACGCACGCCGGGCGGCATTGGGCTTGCCGGTGCTACCGTGACTACCATGGTCCAATTCCCTCTCTCGCTTGGGGGCTAGACTTTCTCGGAGAGTTGGGTCGTAGGATTTTGGGGTACATCCAGAGTACACCCATTTGGAGTGATAAATGGATGATTGAAGCCGGCAGTAACAATTGTTATAAAAAATGATCTTGAAAGCAAATGATCACCGATTGATCTTGAGAGCGAAAGCTCACCATATCATTTTCACTATGTGTTTAAGTACTCTCGCTCGGTTCCTAGAGGACCTCGGGGAGGAAAGACGGGTAAATTTGTTCATTTATATTTATGTTATGTTATGAACTTGCTTATTTCATATGACATGTTTTCAAAAGGGTTTTTCATAAGAGTAATCGAAAAAGAGTTTTTAAAACGTTATCTCTCGTTCCCTCTCGCTGAGTTCATAAGGAATCACCCTCTTTTATCATCACATGTGATGAAGATTAGGAACAGGTACCCGAAGGGAATGTAACTATCGATGATTCCTTGGAGTGATTACGTGCTTTATGTGCCTTGCTTGACAGTGATTGTTTTGTGAACGTTGTGTCTGCTTTGAAGAATATTTATTTTCTTGATGTAAATGACCCCGTTGTAAGTTATGTCTAATTTTGGGATTGTACTATCTATAACTGGACGAATTCTTTATTTGGTTATTTGCTTTCATTATCTCGTAGAGTAATTATCGTAGGCGTTTAAACCACTAGATTATTAATCTACTAAGTTAACTCTATCTAATTTCACTTAGGTACTCACCCGTACCCTAAAGGATAATAGGTACTTGCATAATAGTAAATTGACAAATAAATGGAACATAGTTATCAAGCTAGGCTTATTAACCAAATGAGTCTCTCAAGAAAAATTAGTAGGCATATCGGTTGATGACAAAATAGGAATCTTAGTGGGAATCGAATCAAGGATTGGAAGTTTTGAGGCGTTTTAGAAAATAGGTCAAACCAAAGGTCTTAAATATAGCCGTCATGCTACCAGATTTTCGGAAAATCTTTTGGAGTTCTAAATCAACATTAAGTATTAATTGTAAGAAATGACCATGTCGTACAAATAGCGCAAAAGAATTAGGTCATAACCTAGTCTAGCCTCCTTAGGTCGGGTTGGGGCGTGACACCGAAAATAGGCATAACCGAGCAGGCTTGCTACCCCCGTCGTAGAGCTCTCCGAGAGCTTTCCAACGGTATATTGTATGCTGCATCGTAGTACTATTCTCGCCTAACGTGAAGTGCAGTTGTCTTGCCCAAGATGCCATGGGACTCCATAATAGAAATGTGACGGATAAAGAATATTGGCAAACCTAAAAGGGGCAAAAAACCAAAATGAAAAGGGGGGTGCAACACGAGGACTTCTCAAGGGGTCACCCATCCTAGTACTACTCTCGCCCAAGCACGCTTAACTTCGGAGTTCTGATGGGATCTGGTGTATTAGTTCTGGTATGATCGTACCCGTCATGTTGAGGTCGCAAAGCCCTTATGTGTCGTCCTTTTCACCGGTCATGACAAACGATCCAGGACGAAGAAACAGTGTAAAAAGAAGAAAAGTGGCCCAAAACTAATGAAAATGTTCGATTTTGGGCTCCAAAAATAGGCGCATCTGAGCAGGTTTGCTGCTCCCGTCGTAGATCTCTCAGAGACCTTTGCAACGGTATGTTGTGCGCCACATAACTCCTTACAGATCAAACGTTATGGGCACCGAAGCGATGGAGACCTGGTCACAGTCCCCGCGCCCTCGGTTTGCAGGCCTAGCCTCTACGTGAAGTGTAGTTGTCTTGCCCAAGATGCTGTGGGACTCCATAATAGAAATGTGACGGATAAAGAATCTTGGCAAGCCTGAACAGGGCAAAAAAACAAAACAAAAAAGGGGGGTACAACACGAGGACTTCCCAAGGGGTCACCCATCTTAGTTCTACTCTCTCCCAAGCACGCTTAACTTCAGAGTTTTGATGGGATTTGGTGCATTAGTACAGGTATGATCACACCTGTCATGTTGAGGTGTGTCATCCTTTTCGCTGGTCATGACGAACTATCCGGGATGAAGAAACAGCGCAAAGAGAAGAAAAGTGGCCCAAAATGGATGAAAATGTTCAATTTTCAACTCTGAAAACAAGCATAGCCGAGCAGGCTTACTGCTTTCATCGTAGAGCTCTCAGAGAGCTTTCCAACGGTATGCTGTGAGCTGCATAACTCCTTACGGATCAAAAGTTATGGGCACCAAACCGATGGAGACCTGGTCACAGGCCCCGCGCTCGTAGTTTGCGGGCCCAGCCTTTACGCGAAGCGCAGTTGTCATTCCCAAGATGCCGTGGCACTCGATAATAGAAATGTGAGGGATAAAGAATCTTGGCAAGCCTAAATAGGGCAAAAAAACAAAACGAAAAAGGGGGGTACGACACGAGGACTTTCTAGGGGGTCGCCCATCCTAGTACTACTCTCGCCCAAGCACACTTAACTTCGGAGTTCTGATGGGATCCAGTGTATTAGTCCTGGAATGATTGTACCCGTTATGTTGAGGTTGCAATGTCCTTATGTGTCGTCCTTTTCGCCGGTCACGACGAACGATCCAAGGCGAAGAAGCAACGAAAAAAGAAAAAAATTGGCCCGAAACTAATGAAAACGTTCGATTTGGGGCTCTGAAAACAAGCACAGCCGATCAAGATCGCTTCTTCCGTCATAGATCTCTCAAAGAGCTTTCCAACGGTATGTTGTGCGCTGCATAACTCCTTACGAATCAAACGTTATGGGTACCGGAGCGATGTAGACTTGGTCACCGGCCCCGTGCCCTCGGTTTGCTCGCCCAGCCTCTACGTGAAACGCAGTTGTCTTGCCTAAGATGCCGTGGGACTCCATAATAGAAATGTGACGGATAAAGAATCTTGGCAAGCATGAACAGGGCAAAAAAACAACACGAAAAAGGGGGGTAAAACACGAGGACTTCCTAGGGGGTCATCCATGCTAGTACTACTGTCGCCCAAGCACGCTTAACTTCGAAGTTCTGATGGGATCTGGTGTATTGGTACTGGTATGATCACATCCGTCATGTTGAGGTCGCAATGCCCTTATGTGTCGTCCCTTTCGTCGGTCACGACGAACGATCTGGGACAAAGAAACAGCGCAAAAAGAAGAAACTTGGCTCAAAACTTATGAAAACATTCAATTTTGGGCTCCGAAAACTGGCGCAGCATAGCAAGCTTGCTTTCCTCGTAGTAGAACTCTCAGATAGCTTTCCAATGGTATGTTGTACGCTACATAACTCCTTACGGATAAAAAGTTATGGGCACCGGAGCGATGGATACCTTGTCACAGGCCCCGCGCCCTCGGTCTGCGAGCCCAGCCTCTACACAAAGCACAGTTGTCTTGCAAAGGATGCCGTGGGACTCGATAATAGAAATATGACAGATAACGAATCTTGGCAGGTCTGAACGGGGCAAAAAAACAAAATGAAAAAGGGGGGTGCAACACGAGGACTTCCCAGGGGGTCACTCATCCTAGTACTAGTCTTGCCCAAGCACGCTTAACTTCGGAGTTCTGATGGGATCTGGTGCATTAGTGCTTGTATGGTCGTACCCGTCATGTTGAGGTCGCAAAGCCCTTATGTGTTGTCCTTTTTGCCAGTCACGACGAACGATCCGAGATGAAGAAACAGCGTAAAAAAAAAAGGCCCGAAACTGATGAAAACATTCGATTTTTGGCTCCGAAAACTGGCGCAGCATAGCAGGCTTACTGCCTTCATCATAGAACTCTCAAAGAGCTTTCTAATGGTATGCTATGCGCCGCATAACTCCTTACGGATCAAAAGTTATGGGCACCGGAGCGATGGATACCTTGTCATAAGCCCCGCGCCCTCGGTCTATGGGCCCAGCCTCTACGCGAAGCACAGTTGTCTTGCAAAGGATGTCGTGGGACTCGATAATAGAAATATGACGGATAAAGAATCTTGGCAGGTCTGAACGGGGCAAAAAAATAAAACGAAAAAGGGGGGTGCAACACAAGGACTTCCCAGGGGGGTCACTCATCCTATTACTACTCTCGCCCAAGCACAGTTAACTTCGGATTTTTGATGGGATCCGGTGCATTAGTGCTTGTATGATCGTACCCGTCATGTTGAGGTTGCAATGCCCTTATGTGTCGTCCTTTTCGCCGGTCACGACTAACTATTCGGGACGAAGAAACACCGTAAAGCGAAGAAAAGTGGCCCAAAAATGATGAAAACGTTTGATTTTAGACTCCAAAAAAGGCGCAGCTAAGCGAGCTTGCTGCCCCCGTCGTAGAGCTCTTAGAGAGCTTTTCAACGGTATGCTGTGAGTCGCATAACTCCTTACGGATCAAAAGTTATGGGCACCGGAGTGATGGAGACCTTGTCACAGGCCCCGCGTCCTCGGTTTGCGGGCCCAGCCTTTACGCGAAGCGCAGTTGTCTTGCCCATGATGCCATGGTACTCGATAATAGAAATGTGACGAATAAAGAATCTTTGCAAGCCTGAACCGGGCAAAAAAACAAAACGAAAAAGGGGGGTGCAACACGAGGACTTCCTAGGGGGTCACCCATCCTAGTACTACTCTCACCCAAACACGCTTAACTTCAGAGTTCTGATGGGATCCGGTGTATTAGTGCTGGTATGATCACACCCGTCATGTTGAGGTCGCAATGCCTTTATATCTCATCCTTTTCGCCAGTCACGACGAACGATCTGGGACGAAGAAACATCGCAAAAAGAAGAAAAGTGGCCCGAAACTAATGAAAACGTTCAATTTTGGGCTCCGAAAATAGGCGCAGATTTGAAGGCTTGCTGCTCCCGTCATGAAGCTCTTATAGAGCTTTCCAACAGTATGTTGTGCACCGCTAATTTCTTACGGATCAAACGTTATGGGCACTAGAGCGATGGAGACCTGGTCACAGGCCCCGCACCCTCGGTCTGCGGGCCCAGCCTCTACGTGAAGGGCAATTGTCTCGCCCAAGACATCGTGGGACTCTATAATAGAAATTTCATGGATAAAGAATCTTGGAAAGCATGAATAGGGCAAAAAAACAAAACGAAAAAGGGGGGTGCAATACGAGGACTTCCCAAGGGGTCACCAATCCTAGTACTACTCTCGCCCAAGCACGCTTAACTTCAAAGTTCTGATGGGATCTGGTGCATTAGTGCTGGCATGATTTCACCCGTCATGTTGGGGTCACAATGCCCTTATGTGTCGTCCTATTCGCCAGTCACGACGAACTATCTGGGAAGAAGAAATAGCACAAAGAGAAGAAAAGTTGCCCAAAACTGATGAAAATGTTCGATTTTAATCTCTGAAAAAAGGCACAGCCGAGCAGGCTTGCTGCCCCTGTCGTAGAGCTCTCAGAGAACTTTTTAACGGTATGTTGTACACCGCATAACTCCTTGCGGATCAAATGTTACGGGCACTGGAGCGATGGAGACCTGGTCACAGGCCCCGTGCCCTCGGTTTGCGAGCCCATCCTCTATGCGAAGTGCAGTTGTCTTGCTCGAGATGCCGTGGGACTCCATAATAGAAATGTGACGGATAAAGAATCTCGACAAGCCTGAACAGGGCAAAAAAACAAAACGAAAAAAAGGGGTACAACACGAGGACTTCCCAAGCGGTCACCCATCCTAGTACTACTATCGCCCAAGCATGCTTAACTTCGGAGTTCTGATGGGATCCAGTGTATTAGTGCTGGTATGAAAGCACTCGTCAAGTTGAGGTCGCAAAGCCCAAATGTGTTGTCCTTTTTGCCGGTCACGACGAACGATTCGGGATGAAGAAACAACGCAAAAAGAAGTAAAGTGGCCCAAAACTCAAGAAAATGTTTGATTTTCGGCTCCGAAAGAAGGCGCAGCCAAGCAGGCTTGCTGCCCCCGTCGTAGAGCTCTCAGAGAGCTTTCCAACAGTATGCTTTGCGCAGCATAGCTCCTTACGGATCATAAGTTATAGCATTAGAGCGATGGAGACCTGGTCACAAGCCCTGCTCCCTCGGTTTGCGGGCCCAGCCTCGACGCGAAGCGCAATTGTCTTGCCCAAGATGCGGTAGGACTCCATAATAGAAATTTGATGGATAAAGAATCTTGGCAAGATAGAATAGGGCAAAAAAACAAAACTAAAAAGAGGGGTGCAACACGAGGATTTCTCATGGTGTCACCCATCCTAGTACTACTCTCGCCCAAGCACGCTTAACTTCGGAGTTCTGATGGGATCTGGTTTATTAGATCTGGTATAATCGTACCTGTCATGTTGAGGTCGCAAAGCCCTTATGTGCCGTCCTTTTTTACGGTCACGATGAACGATTCGGGACGAAGAAACAGCGTAAAAAGAAGAAAAGTGGCCCGAAACTTATGAAAGCGTTTGATTTTGGGCTCCGAAAACTGGCGCAGAAGAGTAGACATGTTGCCCTCGTCATAGAGCTCTCAAAGAGCTTTCCAAAGGTATGCTGTGCACAGCAAAACTCCTTACAGATCAAAAGTTATGGGCACCGAAGTGATGGAGACCTTGTCACAGTCCCCGCGCCATTGGTTTGCGAGCCCAGCCTCTACGCGAAGCGCAGTTATCTTGCCCTAGATGTTGTGGGACTCGATAATAGAAATGTGACGGATAAAGAATCTTGGCAATCCTGAACGGGGCAAAAAAACAAAACGAAAGAGAGGGGTGCAACACGAGGACTTCCCAGGGGGTCAACCATCCTTGTACTACTCTCGCCCAAGCACGCTTAACTTCGGAGTTCTGATAGGATCCGGTGTATTAGTGCTGGTATGATCGCACCAGCCATGTTGAGGTCGCGAAGCCCATATGTGTCATCCTTTTTGCTGGTCACAACGAACGATCCGAGATGAAGAAACAATGCAAAAAAAAGAAAAGTGGCCCAAAACTAATAAAAACATACCATTTTAATCTTCGAAAACAGGTGCAACTGAGCATGCTTTCAGCCACCGTCGCAGAGCTCTCAGACAGCTTTCCAACCAATATGTTGTGCGCCGCATAACTCCTTACGAATCAAAAGTTATGGGCACCGGAGCAATAAAGACCTGGCCACAGGCCCTTCGCTCTCGGTCTGCGGGCCCAGCCTTTACGCGAAGCGCAGTTGTCTTGCTGAAGATGTCGTGGGACTCCATAATAGAAATGTGACGGATAAAGAATCTCGACAAGCCTGAACAGGGCAAAAAAACAAAACGAAAAAAAGGGGTACAACACGAGGACTTCCCAAGCGGTCACCCATCCTAGTACTACTCTCGCCCAAGCATGCTTAACTTCGGAGTTCTGATGGGATCCAGTGTATTAGTGCTGGTATGAAAGCACTCGTCAAGTTGAGGTCGCAAAGCCCAAATGTGTTGTCCTTTTTGCCGGTCACGACGAACGATTCGGGATGAAGAAACAACGCAAAAAGAAGTAAAGTGGCCCAAAACTCAAGAAAATGTTTGATTTTCGGCTCCGAAAGAAGGCGCAGCCAAGCAGGCTTGCTGCCTCCGTCGTAGAGCTCTCAGAGAGCTTTCCAACAGTATGCTTTGCGCAGCATAGCTCCTTACGGATCATAAGTTATAGCATTAGAGCGATGGAGACCTGGTCACAGGCCCTGCTCCCTCGGTTTGCGGGCCCAGCCTCGACGCGAAGCGCAATTGTCTTGCCCAAGATGCGGTAGGACTCCATAATAGAAATTTGATGGATAAAGAATCTTGGCAAGATAGAATAGGGCAAAAAAACAAAACTAAAAAGAGGGGTGCAACACGAGGATTTCTCATGGTGTCACCCATCCTAGTACTACTCTCGCCCAAGCACGCTTAACTTCGGAGTTCTGATGGGATCTGGTTTATTAGATCTGGTATAATCGTACCTGTCATGTTGAGGTCGCAAAGCCCTTATGTGCCGTCCTTTTTTACGGTCACGATGAACGATTCGGGACGAAGAAACAGCGTAAAAAGAAGAAAAGTGGCCCGAAACTTATGAAAGCGTTTGATTTTGGGCTCCGAAAACTGGCGCAGAAGAGTAGACATGTTGCCCTCGTCATAGAGCTCTCAAAGAGCTTTCCAAAGGTATGCTGTGCACAGCAAAACTCCTTACAGATCAAAAGTTATGGGCACCGAAGTGATGGAGACCTTGTCACAGTCCCCGCGCCATTGGTTTGCGAGCCCAGCCTCTACGCGAAGCGCAGTTATCTTGCCCTAGATGTTGTGGGACTCGATAATAGAAATGTGACGGATAAAGAATCTTGGCAATCCTGAACGGGGCCAAAAAACAAAACGAAAGAGAGGGGTGCAACACGAGGACTTCCCAGGGGGTCAACCATCCTTGTACTACTCTCGCCCAAGCACGCTTAACTTCGGAGTTCTGATAGGATCCGGTGTATTAGTGCTGGTATGATCGCACCAGCCATGTTGAGGTCGCGAAGCCCATATGTGTCATCCTTTTTGCTGGTCACAACGAACGATCCGAGATGAAGAAACAATGCAAAAAAAAGAAAAGTGGCCCAAAACTAATAAAAACATACCATTTTAATCTTCGAAAACAGGTGCAACTGAGCATGCTTTCAGCCACCGTCGCAGAGCTCTCAGATAGCTTTCCAACCAATATGTTGTGCGCCGCATAACTCCTTACGAATCAAAAGTTATGGGCACCGGAGCAATAAAGACCTGGCCACAGGCCCTTCGCTCTCGGTCTGCAGGCCCAGCCTTTACGCGAAGCGCAGTTGTCTTGCTGAAGATGTCGTGGGACTCCATAATAGAAATGTGACGGATAAAGAATCTCGACAAGCCTGAACAGGGCAAAAAAACAAAACGAAAAAAAGGGGTACAACACGAGGACTTCCCAAGCGGTCACCCATCCTAGTACTACTCTCGCCCAAGCATGCTTAACTTCGGAGTTCTGATGGGATCCAGTGTATTAGTGCTGGTATGAAAGCACTCGTCAAGTTGAGGTCGCAAAGCCCAAATGTGTTGTCCTTTTTGCCGGTCACGACGAACGATTCGGGATGAAGAAACAACGCAAAAAGAAGTAAAGTGGCCCAAAACTCAAGAAAATGTTTGATTTTCGGCTCCGAAAGAAGGCGCAGCCAAGCAGGCTTGCTGCCCCCGTCGTAGAGCTCTCAGAGAGCTTTCCAACAGTATGCTTTGCGCAGCATAGCTCCTTACGGATCATAAGTTATAGCATTAGAGCGATGGAGACCTGGTCACAGGCCCCGCTCCCTCGGTTTGCGGGCCCAGCCTCGACGCGAAGCGCAATTGTCTTGCCCAAGATGCGGTAGGACTCCATAATAGAAATTTGATGGATAAAGAATCTTGGCAAGATAGAATAGGGCAAAAAAACAAAACTAAAAAGAGGGGTGCAACACGAGGATTTCTCATGGTGTCACCCATCCTAGTACTACTCTCGCCCAAGCACGCTTAACTTCGGAGTTCTGATGGGATCTGGTTTATTAGATCTGGTATAATCGTACCTGTCATGTTGAGGTCGCAAAGCCCTTATGTGCCGTCCTTTTTTACGGTCACGACGAACGATTCGGGACGAAGAAACAGCGTAAAAAGAAGAAAAGTGGCCCAAAACTTATGAAAGCGTTTGATTTTGGGCTCCGAAAACTAGCGCAGAAGAGTAGACATGTAGCCCTCGTCATAGAGCTCTCAAAGAGCTTTCCAAAGGTATGCTGTGCACAGCAAAACTCCTTACAGATCAAAAGTTATGGGCACCGAAGTGATGGAGACCTTGTCACAGTCCCCGCGCCGTCGATCTGCGGGCCGAACCTCTACTCGAAGTGCAGTTGTCTTGCCCAAGATGTCGTAGGACTCGATAATAGAAATGTGATGGATAAAGAATCTTGGCAGGCCTGAATGAGGCAAAAAAACAAAACAAAAAAGTGGGTGCAACACGAGGACTTCCTAGGGGGTCACTCATCCTAGTACTACTCTCGTCCAAACACGCTTAACTTCGGAGTTCTGATGGGATCCGGTGCATTAGTGTTGGTATAATAGCACCCGTCATGTTGAGGTCGCATTGCCCTTATGTGCCGTCATTTTCGCCGGTCACGACGAACTATCCGGGATGAGGAAACAGCGCAAAGAGAAGAATAGTTGCCCAAAACTAATGAAAACGTTCAATTTTGAGGTACTAAAATAGGTGCAGCCGAGCAAGCTTGCTTCCCCTGCTGTAAAGCTCTCAGAGAACTTTCCAACGGTATGCTGTAAGCCACATAACTCCTTACGGATCAAAAGTTATGGGCACCGGAGCAATGGAGACCTGGTCACAGGCCCCACGCCATTGGTTTGCGAGCCCAGCCTCTACGCGAAGCGCAGTTATCTTGCCCTAGATGTTGTGGGACTCGATAATAGAAATGTGACGGATAAAGAATCTTGGCAATCCTGAACGGGGCAAAAAAACAAAACGAAAGAGAGGGGTGCAACACGAGGACTTCCCAGGGGGTCAACCATCCTTGTACTACTCTCGCCCAAGCACGCTTAACTTCGGAGTTCTGATAGGATCCGGTGTATTAGTGCTGGTATGATCGCACCAGCCATGTTGAGGTCGCGAAGCCCATATGTGTCATCCTTTTTGCTGGTCACAACGAACGATCCGAGATGAAGAAACAATGCAAAAAAAAGAAAAGTGGCCCAAAACTAATAAAAACATACCATTTTAATCTTCGAAAACAGGTGCAACTGAGCATGCTTTCAGCCACCGTCGCAGAGCTCTCAGACAGCTTTCCAACCAATATGTTGTGCGCCGCATAACTCCTTACGAATCAAAAGTTATGGGCACCGGAGCAATAAAGACCTGGCCACAGGCCCTTCGCTCTCGGTCTGCGGGCCCAGCCTTTACGCGAAGCGCAGTTGTCTTGCTGAAGATGTCGTGGGACTCCATAATAGAAATGTGACGGATAAAGAATTTTGGCAAGCCTGAACGGGGCAAAAAGACAAAACGAAAAAGGGGGATGCAACACGAGGACTTCCTAGGGGATCACCCATCCTAGTACTACTCTCGCCCAAGCACACTTAACTTCAGAGTTCTAATGGGATTCGGTGCAAAAGTGTCGGTCACGACGAACGATCCGGGATGAAAAAATAGTATAAAAAGAAAAAAAGTGGCCCAAAACTAATGAAAAACGTTCAATTTTAGGCTTTGAAAATAGGCACAGCCGAGCAGCCTTGCTGCCCCCGTCGTAGAGCTCTCATAGAGCTTTCCAACAGTATGCAGTGCGCCGAATAACGCCTTACAGATAAAAAATTATGGGCACCCGTGCGATGGAGACCTGGTCAAAGGCCCCGCGCCCTCAGTTTGCGGGCCCAGCCTCAACGTGAAGCGCAGTTGTCTTGCCCAAGATGCCATGAGACTCCATAATAGAAATGTGACGGATAAAGAATCTTGCCAAGCCTGAACGGGGCGAAAGAAAAAAATGAAAAAGGGGGGTGCAACACGAAGACTTCCTAGGGGGTCACCCATCCTAGTGCTACTCTCGCCCAAGCACGTTTAACTTCGGAGTTCTGATGGGATCCGGTGCATTAGTGCTGGTATGATAGCACCCGTCATGTTGAGTTAGCAATGCCCTTATGTGTCGTCCTTTTCACCGGTCACGACGAACTATCCGAGACGAAGAAATAGCGTAGAAAGAAGAAAAATATCCCAAAATTGATGAAAAATGTTCAATGTTGCACTCCGTAAATAGGCGCAACCGAGCAGGCTTGCTGCCCCCGTCGTAGAGCTCTCTGGGAGCTTCCCAACAGTATGCTATGCGCCGCATAAATCCTCACGGAACAAAAGTTTTGGGCACCGGAGCGATGGAGACCTGGTCACAGGCCCCGCGCCCTCAGTTTACGGGTCCAGCCTCTACGCGATGCGCAGTTGTCTTGCCCAAGATGCCGTGGGACTCGATAATAGAAATGTGACGGGTAAAGAATCTTGGCAAGCCTGAATAGGACAAAAAAACAAAACAAAAAAGGGAGGTGCAGTACGAGGACTTCCCAGGGGGTCACCCATTCTAGTACGACTCTCGCCCAAGCACGCTTAACTTCGGAGTTCTGATGGGATTAGGTGCATTAGTACTGGTATGATCGCACCCGTCATGTTGAGGTCATAATGCCCTTATGTGTCATCCTTTTCGCTGGTCACGACGAACGATCCGGGATGAAGAAACAACGCAGAAAAAAGAATAGTGGCCCAAAACTGATGAAAATGTTCAATTTTGGGTTTCGAAATAGGCGTAGCTAAGCAGGCTTGCTATCCCAGTCGTAGAGCTCTCAGAGGGCTTTCCAACGGTATGCTGTGCGTCGTATAACTCCTTACGGATCAAAAGTTATGGGCACCGGAGTGATGGAGACCTGGTCACAGGCCCCGCGCCCTCCGTTTGCGAGCCCAAACTCTACGCGAAACGCAATTGTCTTGTAAGATGCCGTGGGACTCCATAATAAAAATGTGATGGATATAGAATCTTGGCAACCCTGAACGGGGCAAAAAAACAAAATGAAAAAGGGGGGTGCAACACGAGGACTTCCCAGAGGGTCACCTATCCATGTACTACTCTCGCCCAAGCACGCTTAACTTCGGAGTTCTGATGGGATCTGGTGCATTAGTGCTAGTATGACCACACCCGTCATGTTGAGGTTGCAAAGCCCTTATGTGTCGTCCTTTTTGCCCGTCACGACGAACGATCCGGGGTGAAAAAACAGCGCAGAAAGAATAAATGTATCCCAAAACTGATGAAAAACATTCGATTTTGATCTACAAAAATAGGCACAGCCGAGCAGGATTGCTACCTCCGTCGTAGAGCTCTTAGAGTACTTTTCAACAGTATGCTGTGTGACGCATAACTCCTTACGGATCAAAAGTTATGGGTATCGGAGTGATGGAGACCTGGTCACAAGCCCTGCACCCTCGTTTTGTGGGCCCAGCCACTACGCGAAGCATAGTTGTCTTGCCTAAGATGCCGGGGCACTCGATAATAGAAATATGACAAATAAAGAATCTTGGCAAGCCGGAATGGGGTAAAAAAGAAAAACGAAAACGGGGGGTGCAACACGAGGACTTCCCACGGGGTCACCCTTCCTAGTACTACTCTCTCCCAAGCTTGCTTAACTTCAGAGTTCTGATGGGATCTGGAGTATTAGTACTGGTATGATTGCACCCGTCATGTTGAGGTCGCAAAGCCCTTATGTGCTGTCCTTTTCGTCTGTCACGACGAACGATCCGGGACGAAGAAACAGCGCAGAAAGAAAAAAAGTGGCCTGAAACTGATGAAAACGTTTGATTTTGGGCTCTGAAAATAGGCAAAGCTGAGCAAGC
Organism: Ehretia macrophylla; assembly: GCA_037974665.1. Taxonomy (NCBI): domain Eukaryota; kingdom Viridiplantae; phylum Streptophyta; class Magnoliopsida; order Boraginales; family Ehretiaceae; genus Ehretia; species Ehretia macrophylla. The sequence goes on from CM075780.1 coordinate 26,361,012, forward strand.
TTGCTTCGCCCGTCGTAGAGCTCTCAGAGTGCTTTCCAATTGTATGTTGTGTGCCGCATAACTCCTTACGGATCAAACGTTATGGCCACCGGAGCGATGGAGACCTGGTCATAGGCCCCTTGCCCTCGGTTAGCGGGCCTAGTCTCTACGCGAAGCGCAGTTGTCTTGCCCAAGAAGCTATAGGACTCCACAATAGAAATATGACGGATAAAGAATCTTAGCAAGCCTGAACGGGGCAAATAAACAAAACGAAAAAGGGGGGTGCAACATGAGGACTTCCCAGGGCGTCACCCATCCTAGTACTACTCTCGCCCAAGCACGCTTAACTTCAGAGTTCTGATGGGATCCGGTGCATTAGTGTTATTATGATCACACTCATCATGTTGAAGTCTCAAAGCTCTTATGTGTCGTCCTTTTTGCTGGTCACGACGAACGATTCGAGATGAAGAAGCAGCGCAGAAAGAAGAAAAGTGGCTCGAAACTAATGAAAAATGTTTGATTTTGGGCTCCGAAAACAATAGCAACAGAGCAGGCTTGCTGCCCCCGTCGTAGAGCTCTCAGAGAGCTTTCCAACGGTATGCTTTGCATCGCTTGACTCCTTACAGATCAAAAGTTATGGCCACTAGAGCGATGGAGACCTGGTCATAGGCCCCGCGCCCTCGGTTAGCGGGCCCAGTCTCTACGCGAAGCACAGTTATCTTGCCCAAGATGCCGTGGGACTCCATAATAGAAATGTGACGGATAAAGAATCTTGGCAAGCCTGAACGGGGCAAAAAAACAAAACAAAAAAAGGAGGTGCAACACGAGGACTTTTCAAGGGGTTATCCATCCTAGTACTACTCTTGCCCAAGCACGATTAACTTAGGAGTTTTGATGGGATCCGGTGCATTGGTACTGATATGATCGCACCCGTCATGTTGAGGTCGCAAAGCCCTTATGTATCGTCCTTTTCGCTAGTCACGACGAACGATCCGGGACGAAGAAACATCGCAAAAAGAAGAAAAGTGGCCCAAAACTAATGAAAAACGTTCGATTATGGGCTCCGAAAACAGGCGCAGCTATGAGGCCCGACCTCGATTTGCATGCGATACCTCATTTCGTGTGCCCTAACCTTGAACTGCGTGCCTTAACTTTGGTTTAAGAGTCGTGTCTTGATTTACGTGGCTTGTATTGATTTACGTGCATTCATTTAGGGTTGCGTGCATTTACTTGGAATACGTGCATTTGTCTCGTAGTTCGTGCCTTATCTCATAGTACGTGCCCTAAACCTAGGAAGGCGTGCCTGCACGTTACTCGAGAAAACATCCTACACAAAGCACTAGACTATTAAATAAGGGAAACTATTAAAAACGTCTGGACTAACCAAAACGTCTGGACAGCTGTGCCTTTTTTTTTAATATAATATATATTGTATAATGACTAAACTAACCCCACAATTGAAAGATGATGAGCACGGATAATAGTCTACTTTACCCTCAAAGTAAAATTACATTGTTGACCTTTTCATGTTTTACGAGAACAATACCAAAGGCTCAAGCAACAATCAAATCAACGTCTTTCACACCTGCAAAAAAACTGTTCATCTTCTCCGCAACAACTATCACAAACGATTTAGAAAAAAAAAACTATCACAAAGGCCTCTCATCTCTCTAATCTTCTAGGGTTTTTTCAACTGTTCATCTTTGCCATTAACGATCAGAAACATCTATAATCTTCTTTTGTCTTCCAGGTTGGTCGCTGATCTTCGTCTTTGATTTGATCTCTGTCATCGCCGCCACCATCTCCATCACTTGTAAGTTTTTTATTTTCATCTTCATCTTTGTTGTTTATTGCTTGCTTTGGTTTGCTATAAACATCAGCATTATCGATGATGAGATGACTAATTCCTATTCCCTTTTGGAATAGGAACAACCTTTTTATTGATTAAATTAATTATTTTCTATCAAAAGTTATCACCAATTTTCATTCAATGTTTTGTGCTTGAAATACATTCTGGATGCAAAAAGAGTTATCTGTTGGTCGCTGTCTCTTGCTATTATAGGGTTAAATAAATATGATCTAATATTTATGTATATGATTTTTTTTATGGGGTTAAATTAATTTTTTTGCATAAAAATACTTTTAAAATACACATTTTTAACAAAAGTTTAGATTAAGTAAAAGTTATAACCCTTCTCGTTGTAAAGTAGCTATGTCTTTATCTTTCTTTGGTTAAACGTGCTTCATCCCCGCCAAAAAAAGAAGAAGATTACATGTATGGTAAAAGCTAGGCGATAAAGCAGCAATTTTATCTTCTAACACAGTACCATGGAACTACAATTTTTGATGTGATTATTTACTTGATTTGCATTTTTGTCTTATATGCAGTTCTGCCAAGACAGAAGCAATGCAATGCAATGCTTTTGATAGAATTGGCATTAATTTAGTATATCTGAATGAAAAAACATGAGTGGATCTTTCTGCACAGAGTCGGCATTAATTTGTGGGATAGCTGAATGAAGAAGCTTGCCTTATTGTTAAAGTAGACTCTTGTTATGATACGAGTTGATTTAAAAGTAGCAAGCGTTATTTATGTAATAATAGGAAGTATTTGTGGCTTCTCACAATAAGCCAGATGCTGAACACAAAGAATTCGTTTTACTTAAACAAGTTATTTTGCTTCTTCCACTTATGGTACTACCTTTTCTGATCTTGTCTTGAAGATCTTCTTTTAACATAGGGCAATTTTGATTATTAGGCCATAGGAATGTAACTAACCTCTGTGATAAAAGATCACTTTTCTTTAGTTGATTCTTGAATAGGTTGTGACTAGTGGATCGTATTCAATTTGTATGATTTATCCCTTATTTAACTGCGTACTTCATCATGCTCCATCGTGCAATTTTAAGAATAGATTTAGAATGACTGGAAGAGATTATATGTATGCTTAAAGCTAGGCGATAGAGCAGCAAACATAATTATGGCCTCCATGGCTCCTAAGCATCACTCATAGTTTGCAATCACTGAGCTTGGATACTCTTGTTGAAGTTTGATGACGATAGATTTTAGGATTAGTTCCAAAATTTTTGTTCAATGTGATTGGAAAACAATTGAGAGATAGAACCGATTCACATAATGGCAAGAGTAGAATGGAAAAGAAAGCTTATTTATCTTGATTATTTGAAAGCTTGCATCTCTCAGTATATATCTTTGTGTTTGGGAGATATGTGTATCTTTTATTTTTGATTTGTAGCTCATCATTTACACCATTTATGTGTCTTGAAATTATTTAGTTCTAGAAAGAATGGCACTAAGAAAAATATTTAAAACTCTTTGAAGACAATATTTGTGACACCCCGAACCCAGCACTTCACTAATTGCATTCATTAAATTGTTAACTTAGATGTAATTTAGCTAATTACTTTATTTTTTTTTATATTTCCATAAATTCAAATATTTCTTTTCATGCATTTTATATTTTTATAAAATACTACATATTTTTAGGGGACTATAGCCCCTGACTGTGCGTGCATTGCATATCGGGATCAACGGAAAAAAATTCGCGAAATGTCTGATGAATAGTATCAGCGAGTTTTTTTCAGATTTTTCAGATTTTTGGCATTTTATTTTGCTGAAATTTAATCACCCAAATGACCCATTTACCCTTACTAAAATACCCTATTTGCTTGACCTACCCTTTGACCATCTTATGAGAATATTAAAAGCCAAGAAACAAAAAAAAATGGGTCAAAAAAATGGCCAAAAAAGAGTTACGGGAATAGTAACTTCTCAAAAAAAAATTACTCTTTGCTTCATTCTTGCTTCCATTGCTTCCCAAATTGGTTGTGCTTCATCCTTAGGACCTTAAGACCATTCTTTGATCTTCAAAAGAGGTGATGGTGCATTCTATTTTTGTATTAAATTCAATTAAAGTTTGTATTATTATTTTTGTGATCTAATATTGTAGTGGTTTAATTCTTGTTCCGTTGATTCTTATATGCTCTAATGACTTCATAGAATATGTTTGATGGTTTAAAATGCTTGTTGAATGCTTGAAAATGAAAATGGCACTTGGGGAAGATGATGAATAGTGCTAAACTAGGGTTTCCAAAAAAAGTTACAATTTAATTCGATTCGAGGCTTCTAGTAGTTGCTAATTAGGTCCATAAGCGTGGGAAAAATGTTAATTGCACTTGCTATGTTCAAAATTTGAGAAATTTGATCAAAATAGGCTACTTTAATAAGGGGTTTCGGGTTTATCTTGAATCCGGGCACGTTTCGAGGTTATGGCTAGACTTTATTAAGTATTGAAACCTTAGAAGTGCTTTCGTTTCGCTTGTTTGGGTTCCGAAATTGGTACTTGTAGTGTAAACCCAAAAAGAGGCATTTTTGGTGTTTTCGTGTACTTGTGCTCTAGGTTATGATTTGGAGGTTTTAAATGAGGTATTTAGGTATCCTTAGATTGGTAGGATGGTTAGCTAGCTTAACTTGATCATTGAATTCCGATAGGAAGCTAAATAGCCTAGTTGAACAAAGGGGAAATGAATGAATTAATTGCTTTAGTACTTGTATTGCTTTGTAGTTGCTCCTAGCGAGTCTAAATGCTATTCTAAGGTATGTGTGAGCTTTCGGTTAAGTTTTGTGAAAAGTATAATATTGACCCCTTTGTGTTCGCATAGTTAATCTCATGATAATTGATTTATAATTGAGTAATTAAATGTTTATATGCATTTGTGTAGTGTACGTATTATAGTAGTGAAGTCTCGTGAATTAAGTTGCTTGGTTTACATGGATTTGGTTGAGTATGAATTTAGAATGGACTAAAGGAACTAGTAATGAATCATGGTAATAATTGTTGTTAGTTGATTCTTGATTGATTGGATAAATGTTTAAATGTACTTATGTAACAAGTTCATCTATTCGGAGAAGTTGTGAGTTACGTTATATCGATACTAATTAAAGATTGAGTAAACATGTTTATATTGCTTATTAATTGCATTATATGTGTAAAGATACGCTTATATAACTTATTGGTTAGATGTTATATAGTGTTTCTACTTATATGAATGGCTATGTATATGTTATTTATTATGCTATTGTCTTTGTCTAATACTTGAAAATTAAAGAATGTTGCATATGTGATCACTTGAGTTTATGTATTGTTCAAATATTGATTAGAATGATTGTTAAACCATGAAATATATTGTTAGTTATGTGAATTAAAGGGAATCAAATAGAGTTGGATAAATTAATGGCTTTATGAACTAGCTTTAGTTGAGAATAAGAAATCATTTCGTACGCATATAGTTGATTGTATTAGGTAGTGATAATTGAAGGGAATTGATGCTTTCGGAGAATATTGAGGGAATCTTGGCTTAATTCGCGCAGGTTTGGCTTCCTAAAAGGTGAGGGATCATTTCTATGTGCATTCTATGTGTCTCATCTTGTTATATGCTAAATATTCGATACTAAGTGATTTAAGTGTTTTAGTTGGATTAGTTTAACAATTATAGACTAATGAATGTATCATATTTCATCGTATGGCGTGATTGATGTGTGTGCTCGAGGACAACCTCTTTTGTTGTCCTCCTTGTTTGCATATCGGCTTATTTTGTTATATTGTTATTATTATTGCTTCCTGTGCTATCGAGTCAAGGGTTGCGCAACCTTATCGTCGGGGCGGATGCGATGGGCCTCTCTGGGCGGCAGCGGGCTTGCCAGGGTTGGTTGCTCTAGCTCCGTACCCTATTCCCTCACTCGCCTGGTCCGGAGATTGCCAGGGGGTGTTGGGTCATAGGATTGGGTACATCCGGAGTACCCTTTGGTGTTTGGGATGCCGGCTTATCGTGATCGTGATCGTGGTTCGTGGATCGTGAATGAAGACCAGCAAAGATTGGTGTATAGGGGTTATGTGAAATGTATCCTTTTAAATGTGTGGTTATTTAAGCTATCATTGTTTCTTTAATTGCCTATTTGTTATTGTTGTTTAACTGTATTACCTGTTGCATTGCACACCCCGGGAGACTATATCCCTCACTGGGCAACAGTGGTTGCTCATACCTCGATATATGTTTCAGGAAGTGCTGAGGGTGATCCCCAGCTAATTGAGGTGCTAGTGGAAGAGGAAGAAGTTCAGGCTGAGCCTTTGCCCTAATTGTTATGTGTTTGTTGTCTAAGGTGGATTTGTCTTCTTGTTGTTACATGGTGTACTTGTATTGCTATAGCATGATCTATTTTGTGGCCTTAAGGCTATGTATATTCTTGTAGTTGCAAGTTGAAAGTTGTTAGTTGTAATGTTAGCTTTGAGATATTATGGCTTGTAATAACTTTTAATTCTCCTTTTAGTTCTTGCATGCTTGGGTGTGTATGTTTAGAGGTGTTGATTTCAACTTCTAAAATTGCTCTAATGTTATCATAGAATGGCATGTTAAAAAGGTTTAATGAAAAGTTAAGTTGGGTGCATGCATGTGTGATTTGGAGCTGTTGTTTGTCTCCTGGCTTGGATGGCCTAGAACCTTTGAATTTTAATTATAAAAGCTTGTTTTAGTATATTGCGGCTATTTTAAGCATTTACAGGTTTGAAAAATGTCCGCGGTACAGAGGAAACTCTGTCCGTTTTTTTTCTTAAAATTTTGTGACCGGGTTTGGTATTGGGTTGAGAATAGCATGGTTATTAGAGCCTTCGGTCCCGTGAGGGATCGAGGCGTTACAATATTTGTAGTTGACATATGAAAATTGGTACATGTGCATCCTATATTTGTTGTTTAGAACTTGATATATGTAATCTGAAAAAAAAAATATTATGATTTCAGCAACAATGGTGATAACAAGAATAAGTGCATCTTTAGGAGAGACAGGTCATAGTTCATCTTCATCCAAGAAGAAGAGAAAGATAGTAGCTGAGCCTAGTTTGAAGATAGTAAAGAGGCCAACAAATGCTTTCGGATTCTATATGTAAGTGTTACATTACTCATGAACTATGTTAGCAAATATTAATTGAGATTTGTCATTATTTTGTAGGAAAGAGCGATACAAGGAACTGAAAGAAGAAGTACCAACATTGGAGATAGATGACAAAGTAAGGAGAATAATTGGTCAGGAATGGCGTGAGCTTAAGCCGAACCAGAAAGTTCAATATGAAAACATGGGTAAGAAAAGTTCTGATGAATATCGAAAAAAAAGGAAGTGACTCATGGACAATAGCAAAAAGGTAATCCGAAATTAATCACAACGTAGTTTTTTTCCTATTAAAAATGATCTGAAATTTATATCGTTCCTTATAATCTGGTGTTGTAGGATAATTTACAAACCCGATTATCCTTGCTAAAGATTGTTGAATTAAACAATAGTCTTTCTGAGGAACAAAAAATTGATGTTGAAAGTATTGGGTTTGGGGGCTTGTTGCAATTGAAATGCACCGTTTTGAAGCATCCCTTATGTAGGTGGCTAGTGGATAATTTTAATCCTGGTTCAAGTACATTGGAGATCCATGGGCATGAAGTAAAGTTAACTAGCGCCGATGTAGGGAGAATATTTGGTTTGCCCAATGGAGGACAACCTGTAGTTTGCACGGGCCCGGACAATGAAATTGATGAATTATGTAAAATGTTTGAGGTTTTTAAATCACTTATATCATTGGGCAAGTTGAGTAATAAGATTACGGAATGCAAGAGCACTGGGCTAGAATTTAAAGCAATGTACTGTATATTTGCTTTAGGATATTTGTTATGCCCGATAACTGATTTCGCAGTGAAAAAAGAAATGTTGCACGCGGTGAAAAATGTTGATGCAATTTCACAGTTCAATTGGTCAAAATTTGTGTTGGATTCATTAGCAGATGAAATACAGCGTTCAAGACATTTGGAACAAAATTACATTGGTGGTTGTCTATTTCTTTTGGTGGTAAGAGAATTATACTATCTCGTGAGTTTGATTTGTATTTAAGTAATTACTAATATGATAGTAGTTACTTGTATTAACTTGTTGAATTTTGTCATGCAGATTTTCTTCTTTGAAAAATTCAATCCCGCTCATGAGAGACACTCTCCCCATAATCTTCACCCTTGTATTGCTTTTTGGACCAACAAAAATGTAAATAGAAGGTTAAAGCAATATGAAAGGTATGGAGGCTATGAGTACGAGCGATCTATTTCTCTAGTTTCTGAAACGGGTGAAAGTGGTGATACAGAAGTTGGAATAAAAGATAGGTTGTTATTGGTTGAGAACAAAGTTGATGGGTTGACAAAAGAGGTGAAAGAAATGAAAAATATGTTTAAAGCTTTGTTGAACAAGGTTGAAAACATTGAGCGTATTTTGTTAAGAGCAGTTGTTGTAGAGAATGATGGTAATGATGGTGACGATGGGGGTCACAGTGATGAGTTGGATGATGAGGATGATACGCATGATGAGATTGGCGAGGGTGATGGTGATTATGGTAATGACGATGTTGATGGTGATGATGATGATGATGATGATAATGATGATGATGATGATGATGATGGTAATAATGCTGATGATGGATATGATTGTGATCAAGGTAATGATTCTAATGATGGTAATGATGATGGAGTTGACAAGGATGGTGATTTAGGGGGTGATTTGGTGTTTAAAGGTGACAAAGATAATATTGAAAAAGCCTATGAAGCTGTTAAAGATGGAGAAGTTCATGTAACAACTAATGGCGATGAAAAGCAACCTGTTCAATGTGAGGAATCTGCCTCGTACAATTCTCCTTGTAACATGGGTAATGCGGCAAGTCAATCCAATCCGAATCTTCGTAGGTGTTTGTTTCGAATCAACAATGATGCCAAGTTAAAAGATGCTGAGAATGTTAATATTACTTTAATTGAGGTGGGAAGTAAGACAGAAGGAAGTACTGAAGCACCAGAACATATGAAGTTGGAATTGGATTATAGGGAGGATGATAAAAAGTTGTTGTCATTTTTATTTTCATCCAATCTGCCTCCTGAGTAAGTTCTATACACTACAACATTTTTTTATACTACTGGGTGATTTGTACATTTCACCCAATGCAATGATATGGTTTTTTACTTTAATGTCATAGGGAAGTTGTTGTAAGCGACAAAATGGGGCACCTTACAAGGAAGCAAATCCGTGGCCTTGAACCCATGAAGTTTTTAACTGGAAGTGTGGGTATTTTATGAGACCTTTTATATACTTTTCATTAATCTCTTCACATTTACGAGACATATTTATTGATATTTTATCCATATTTAATCATTTTATTTCAGATTATAGATACGGTGGCATGGTATTTGACATACAATGCGCGTTTGAAGGATTTTAAACTACCAAAGTGGTATTTGCCTACACTCGTCTCGGTATGTGAGCTTTATTTGAAGGTTGTACTAAATTAACTTATAATACTATAAACTAATTTAATTACTGGTGAGATGTTATTGGTTGTAGCAACATATCTTGTCTAAAAATCAGCCCACTTGCGAAAATATGAAAAGTAATTTTTTTGACAACAAATTCGCAGGATCATTATGTGATTGCCAGGAGGTAATTCTTGTTTTTATTTTTATTTCATCTTTTGATTTTAATGATGTCTTTAACAAGTAGTTACATACTTATTATGTTACTGTGATTTGTATATATTTTTGTAGATTTACATACCAATTAATCATGGGCAAAGTCATTGGTATTTGTGTGTCATTGACTTTCTCAATCAATCCATCAAGACATGTGATACATTTACGAAACCTAGCACTGAAAGATCGATTGATTATGATGTTGGACGTGTGGTAAATTTTATTGGATTAAGTTAATTTCTATTGTACTATTTACTGTACATTGTGGTGTTAATTTTATTGGGATTCATTACTTTCAAATTTCAGATTACATATATGGACAACATGTTCAAAGAGTTGTACGGGCTTACATATAATAGGATGTCAAGTATAACCACATTCCGACATGAACGGCCTGCATGGATCCCACGACAGGACAATGGTTGGGATTGCGGATTGTATGCTTGCTTGTTTATGGAGTCGTACGAGAGTGTATGTTTATTGACGACACATGAAGGAGAAAAAGAACGAGAACGATTGGCTATAATGCTTTGGTGACATCCTTGCAACTATGAAAATCCAAAAAATAAGTTGAAGTAGGAGATTAACTGACAATTGACCAGATTTTTGGCAAAATCTTTGGATATATAGCGATCAGTTCTTGGTATTGTAAGCAAATAGGTCAAGTGGGCACAACTCTATTGTAAATGTTTTTCATGACTAATATATGTTTGCAGGATAACTTTTTTGCTTGTTTCTTTTTGGGTTGGAGTGTCACAACTGTTTCTGGAGTCTGTGCATACCCTTTTGACACACTACGACGGAGAATGATGCTGACTTTCTGTTTCATCTTGTATATGGCTTAAACTTCATGCTCTAAAAAGGTTTCTCTTTACTTTCTTAGCTCTCAGATAGTTTTGAAGGAGTCAATCTCCTTGTCTAGATTTATTTTTTTGACTAGGGGAATAAGAAAATGGAGGGATTATTAGAGCTAGTTTTGTGTTTTCTTCTTTCACTATGAAAATGAGAAAAATTTCCTTGTAACGTTTCTTTCTTTTATGGTTCTTTTCTTTTCATTTCTTTCCTTTCCTTTCCTTTCCCTCGTGAATCCTAACTTAACAAAATGGAAATTAGATTTTTTCCGTTCTATTAGGGTTGTTGGTAGAAATAAGTGATATTTTGAAATTCATATAGTCGATCCGATTTAGTGAAGTAGAACATGGTTTTGCTTGCTTTCGTTTATGAACGATGTAGTTTTTGATTTTCGTGTATTTTTCATTTGTGGCACCATACAATTTTCTTCTCATCAAATTGCCACATTCTAACATGAATTTAGACAGATGATTATCCAATTACTCAAATCAATCGATCTTTTAGCGTATGGTACACTTTCTGAAGTACCATCCGGGTGAAGTTAGATTTGATTTCCTTCTGTGCTAAAACAAATCTCTCTTAAGCCAAAAGCCAAAAATTCTTGTGATGTTTGGTGGTGATCAAATATCCTCCATACTTTTTGTTTTTCCTCCTCGCTGCAACAGTCATGCAATTGGAGTTCTGAATGCAGTAATCCACAACTCTACTTCTTGATCTATTCCCATACCATATCATCCTTAAACGCCACATTATTGATCGTTTTCTTTGTCCTAACACCAGTAGCGAGACCTTTAGTTGTTTAGCTGCTTCAACAATTACTGGTCCCTTTTCCTTTCCTTCTTGCAATGTGATCTCCACATTTACCTGATTCAGGAATACATAGAATATTATCCTTTTTTATTCGGGCGTTGAGAGAGCAAAACTTTTAGTAAGGCTGATACCTTTCCGACCTTGTAACTTGTTTGACTAGAGCATCATCCACGCACAAAATTACATAATTTTAATTCCAGGTCAAAATGTGTTTGCATTAAGCAACGTTTTGGTTACATCATTCAAAGCAAAATATTAACAACCAATATTACAACCTACTATACTATCATTTCAAGTTCAACACAATAAGTAGTATCAACATAAATATATTACCAAAACAACAAAATCTAAGCAACCTAAGCATGTTTTTCATAGAATCAACATCTTGGCTATTAAGTTGAGTGGGGTATGTGACCTCATCACTATCACATTCATCTAACTCCATTGTACTACTATCACCAGTCAAAGGAACAACAAGCTCTCCAGTTCTGCCCCAAGATATACATTTTGGGTCGCACCAACGGAAAAAGTCGCATGGATGGCATTTATAGTATAACCACCCAATCGACTCCTTCTTCTCATCCTACACAACAAGGATATCCATTGTCCTCTTGCAAAAACGACATCTTTTGGTTGTGTATCGCAAATCAATCAACATGCCCCTTGAATTCCTATATCCACCCCTTGAATTCCTATGTCCGCTTATTGTTGACATGATTCCTGTTACAAGCCAAAAGACACGTGTAACTACAAAGTCAACCAAAAAATTTTGCATATTAGACATTTTTACAGTCGGAATTTCTAGCGTATAAATAAGTTTTACCAAAGAAATAAAAATTACATACCTTTGAATGACTTGTAACATGTGATTAGTAGAAAATTATAACGTTGCAATAGATCTAATGTGATTATATTTATCATTAATTTCTTATTATACAAAAATACATAAAATAAATACAAGAACTGAACCCCAATCTTGATTAAAAAGAACACTAAAAATGCATGAAAATACTGATAACAACGCAAGTGCAAGAAGAACACTAGAAATGCAATGTCAGCCATATTTTTTTTTATTTAGTATGATCAAATCTCCTTAGCAATATTTTGGCTACAAAAATTGGTATTGATGATTTTTTTGAGGTCAAGAAATCAACAAACAAGAATATCAGTTTTAGGGTCAAGATCAGTGGGGTATATTCTAGGCAAAAAAAAAAACACATGCTCAACCAACACTAAAAAATCATGAAAAAGACATACTAAAAAAGAGGACATGATCCGGCTATAGAGCTACACATTTGAGCACTTAGACCAAAAGGGGTAAACAAAAAACATAAAAGGAAATGGAACTACAACAACTGGATCTATACGATATATGAGATAAATGAGCTGAAAAAAAAAAACAAACCCAACACTTATTAAGTTAACCTTTGTAGAGTATATTCATAAATAAGCAAAAGAAAATCCATAAGGTCAACCAAGAAATTGATAGTCTGAACAAAAATGTAAAAAAAAGTAAAAAAAAAAAAAAAAAGATATACACTCACCGAGACGAGAAAACCACAACCACTTTACTAGCAAGCTTTTCACGGAGGATGAATCAAACTCTAAATCAGGACCACAATGATAGCACAAAGAAGAAAAACTTTTTTTAAGAGAGAGAGGGAAAGAAGAAAAAAAAAGGATGAAGAAGGAGAGAGAAATTAGATGTAACTTTCCAAGAAGAAAAGATTGCTACTGCTACTGGTACGTTGGGATTGGAGAGAGAAGATAATAAAATGTCTAAATAGACTAAAATAGCCTTTACTTTTCAATTTCAACACGTTAATGAAAGGGTTATATTGTAATTGTGTGAAAGAAGCATTAATGTACTGAGTATGTCCTGTCATTTCATCAATGCAGCAAATCACAAAATATCTGGCCATATCGTGCGCACCAAAAATTCAAAAATAAAAAACCAAAATCGTTAACAAAATAATTATGAATAAATTTCTATAAATCACCTGATTATTGATCAATTGGGTTGGAAAATTGGCATATGAAATGACGAACTAGATGAAGCATTATCACCGTGCGCGGTAAAAAATTGGCTCATAATGAAATTACCGGTATCTCCATATCGTAGTGATATATTATCGTAACCATACCCGAACAAGTTAATACTGCTATTCTCATGCCTCAAATTTGGCGTTATGGATTGAGTAGGATTATCGTTCAAGCCGTAGTATGTTGAATTAGTATCCTCTGGTGCATGATTGCGTTCTTTACGATACGTATTTGCTTGATGTCCTATATTCTTACAAAAACACGTCACGTTTTTCATTATAATAAAATTGAATATATTTTATTAATTCAATAAATAATATCACCAACCCGCATTTCCTACAACGTTTCGGTGCATGTTGTTTTTGACTATTTTTATCCCTTGTCCCTTTCGGTTTGGCAATTTTGGGATCTAAAACTTCAAATTCCACAGGTTGGGACGATTCCGCCTTATTTCCATCAGTATTATCCTTCAACAGCCATAAATCCTTTGCACGAGTAGTTAGTTTTGTGATGCCGTCAACGACTTCTGTATATCCTTGCAGTGTCATCTTCGTGTAGTATCCCATTTCATTACACCTCGAGATTATGTAACCGTGTCGGGCCATCTCAATTTCGGTAGTCGTGCCGGATGACAAATTCTTATCACGGAAGTCCTGACTAATAACAGCTGTCCAACGTGGGTTGATACAAGATGGTGGGATATGCGTCAGTCCTTCATACTTGACCACGTATACAATGTGCTTACATACCATTCCGGATGATTCAAATCTTAAACAATCGCAACTAATGAGTAGGCCATCCCGATTAAATAACACTTTACGAAACAACCCTTTGTTATTATAATCGGCTACCACATATGTGCGATCACTACCATTGACGTGGGAGATAACATGCTCGTGCCAAAGAATAGATTGCAACTGAATTTGTTTTTGGATCTTCTTGAAAATTGCTCGCGTAAACACACTGCCAGCATGATACTCAAGTTCTACCAACGAGGTTCTCAACACCGGCTTCGTATAGTTTGTCAACACTTCTTGCCTAACATTGTTAATTCGGAGGCGTTCCAATCCTCTGTGGTAATCCCTAACGAAGTCTATCAGCTTCCTATTGCTCACAAGAAACTTATTCAAGAATGCATTCATACCCTCGCAACGTTGAGTACTCTTGACTAGTGCGAAAAATTGACCTTGAAGGTATGCTTCAGACCACATGTGTCTCCTTTCGTACACATCCACAATCCACTTGTGATTCTCAATGCCGTGATTAACTACCATTTTCCTCCACTCAAATTCAAATTCCTCAATAGAACACTTGAGAGACATCAATTTATTAAAAGTTTCCCCGAAATTATCAATATGCACATTTGAGGTTGCATTACGTCCAAGATGCCAACGACAAAGCCTGTGTTTCGCATTTGGAAAGACAATGGCGATAGCTGCTTGCATTGACTTGTCTCCGTCGGTAACCACCGACAATGGTATCTTGTTGTTCATCGCAGACATAAAAGTATTGAGCACCCATACATAGGACTCTATGCTCTCATTTTTAATCAATGCAGCACCAAAAATGCATGTGTTGCGATGATTGTTTGCCCCAGCTAAGATGACTAAAGGAAACTTGTATGAATTGGTCTTATAGGTTGCATCAAATATCAATACATCCCTGAATACTGCGTACTCCTCCATAGACCTTCCATCAGTCCAAAACAATTTATCAAGACGGTTATCGTCATCAACTGTGTACTCAAAAAAGAACATTGGATCTCCTTCGGACTTCCCGTATAGGTACGCAAGCGCAATGTTAGTATCCCCATCGATGATTTCTTTTTGGCGATCCCGATACATTTTGTTGTACAAGTCTGGCCTAGTGAAACCCACGTTCTCGTATCCTGCGGAACTGTAGTTAAAGAAATCCATTACTTTACTAGGATTTATACCGGCATGATGCATAGAATGTGCTGCATTTATATGCCTATCATCAACGTGTCTGTGCGAATGTAACTCTGGAACACCATATTTGGGTACAAGTTCATGATTGTGCTCGTCAACAAAAGTAGTTACTATGTAACGCATGGTTGCTCTATCAAGCTTTATACGAAGTTTTGCACTACATTTACATCTGGTAAATGCACGGTGTTCCCGTTGTCTATCAGGCATTTCCAAGAATTCTTTCCTTCGCAACCCTTGACAAGAACAAACAAACTTACGATTCGTTACTACTTTTGTAACTGGATGTTTTTGTACAGTGTCTTTCCTAATACTGAATCCTTTCACACGTGCATAGCTATTGTAGAAATCATATGCCTCTTCTACAGACCCAAATGTCATCTTACCAAAATCTATATTGCTAAAATCGCCATCCATCTAGTATATCTACAATAATTAGCATTCATTTTAGTAATGTCTTCTTTATAAACAAAAAAATCTAGACTATAAATTATGGTGAAATTCTAAATATATTCTAAAGATTAGTTTACATAATATATATTATACAAATTTATAATATTACTGCAAAAAAAAAAATCAAATAGACTATATCTTACACAAATAAGTAAATGCATGGACATAATAATTTTTCTAATGCAAGTACATAAATGCATACAATTGCAACTACACATTAGTAAGAACCAACAATAGATCCAGATAGAAAACTTATACATATTACGAAATAAAAAATAAAAAAAAAAACTCTATACTTACATGATATATTAAATAAGATTTTTTTTTTATCTTTCAACTAATTTTCCAAATAAAATAGAATAGGATACTATAAAATAAATATTACGAAAGAAGTAAACGAACTATCAACATATACGTACAAAATAAATTAAATACTAACAAATAGTAAGTAAGAAACAAATAAACAAACTCCTAATATTTACAAAAAAAATTAAATACAACTTTTTTCTATCTAAAAACTAACCTGATATTCTTTCCTTCTTCTTCCTTTCTCTTTGACTAAACTGGCTATTACAATTCGTGAATTTTAAAGTATTGAATGGTTAGATGTATTAACATTCCGATGCATTAATTTTTTTATTGCATTTAACGCAATTTAATTTGACTTGATGTTTATCTAATGGAGGTAGTTACGTTGACATTTAATTTAATTGGATAATTACGTATTGTAATATTTGTCTCCGGATATTGAAACTGAAACAACAAATAAACATACCACATGTATTATTCTTTACAAACCATTTCATATTTCAGACGCATAAAAAATTCATTTGCATTTAACACAATTTAATTTGATGTGATGCTTATCTAGTGGTGGTAGTTATATTTGAAATTTAATTTGATTGGACATTACGCATTGTAATGCTTGTCTACGGATATTGAAATTTAAACAACATATAAACATGCTCCATATACTATTCATTACAAACCATTTCATATTTATAATGCATTAAAATTTCTTTTTGCATTTAACACAATTTAATTTGATTTGATGTTTGTATAATGGTAGTAGTTACGTTAAAATTTTATTGGACTAGACAATTACGCATTATAATAATTTTTTACGGATATTGAAACTTAAGCAACAGATAAACATAACACATATACAAAAAATTACTAACCATTTCAGACTTAAACTTTGGGCGGGATTATTTTATGTTGGAGGGAAATTGACTTTGGTTGCATTTAATGTTGCAGAGGACTACTTTAGTCTTTTGACACTTATTTTGTCTTTATGCACATTAGTATTCAGTCCATTTTAGTAATTATGCATAGTTAGTTGGGGGTAGAATGGTAAAAACGTCCAATTCTAATAATGACACCAAGTCAATTCAATGGGTCCCACCGCAATTCCATAAATTCTGCATTTATATCACAAAGGGTAATTCGGTAAAGTCACATTTAATGAGAGCTTTCCAATGTCAACCACTACATCCACGTGGCACGCATTTATTGGATCATTGCATGACTAACCTACACTTTAGCGTTTTTCATAGTTTCCCATTAAATAATCCTATAACTCCACTAACTATTATTTTAATCCTAAGTGAATGCACTAAAAGACAAAACACTAAACACTAAACATTCTTTATTCTTATTCTTTATTCCTTATTCTTTTTGCAAAACCTATGCACCTAAAATACCACAATCTAACCTACAATAAAATAAGCTTTGAATAAACAAAAAAAATTCAGAATCTTAGCATGCTTTGGCCGACCATATGTAGACAATTTAACAAGCTTTACATAATTTTAAATTAAACCTAGACAAGTTATGACACAATACATGACACAAGGCATTAAAAAAAAAACTCCAAAGCACCCTATCCTAAGCTACCTTTCTCGTCCTACACACCATGCCCATCCCTCACAATTCAAAATGCTCAAAAGATGATATAATTTCAGATTTTGAAGAGCATAGGGCCGACACATACACACCAACATTTCATTTCTTACTCAAAATTTCTCTCAAGCTCTCTTTCTCTCTCATTTTCGGACATGGCTGCTTCATGAACCATCATAGCTCAAGCTCATCTTCTAAGGCTCACCTAAGCTCTCAAAGACTCTAAGGAACTCGACCATAGCAAGCAAAGCAAGAAAAACGCATGCAAGCTCACAAAAACTCTTCATTCTCGGCTATAGATATGTTTTGATAGCTTTCTTTCATTTCTTTTTGTTCTAATCACATGCACATACAAAGAGTATGATATCTAAGCTAGGAATTAAAGAACAACAAGCTATCTCTCGGCCAAGCAAGGAAAGAAGACCCATTTGTGCATTTTGACGAACATTTGTGCATCTCCATCTATTAACTTGCTAAGGTGAGGGTTAAACTCTTTTAAAAGCTTTCAAAACTCACATGCATGCTTTCATATGGCTAGCTTTACCTTTGTAATTATGGTATATGTGTGTTTATGAGCTTATCTTCTCATGCATGGCATGATAATGGCTAGAACTTGAAGATAGGTAAAAATGTTTTGCTGGCAGTTTTCTGATCTTGTCGTACGATGAGCATTTGGCTTAGTAAACCTTGATAAAAATGCGTGAAAATTGGTAGGCCACTAGTTTTGTTAGTTTTGAACATATTTTGTAGAAATAAGCCAAGGCCAATGTTGACTCTATGGCCTCCAAAATGGTCAAACCTTGTGAGGTGTCTAAATCTGGAAAATTGAAAAAATGAAATAGGTTTCTGGTATATTACTGACTCTGTAGAACGAAGCATTTTTTACCTAGTACATGTTGATAGAAATGCATGAAAATTGGTAGGTTGCTATATTTACAGTTCTGGACATTTTTTGTCAGAAATAGACCAAAGCCAATTCTGACTTTAAGACCCTCAAAATTGGCAAAAATCGTAATGTGTCTAAAACTGGACAGTTTTGCGTAGTCTCACGGTTTTGGCCATAACTCCTATGTCCGAACTCTAAATGATGCGAGGTTTGTTCCTAGATTTAAATAACTCATTAAGCTTTAATTTGACATTTTGTTCACTGAAATTGGATATTTTTTGCTTGTCTAATCGAATGTGGGAAAATAGACCATTGCAATGAGGTTTTTGTTTAGTGATATGCTTAGAATCATGTTGAGATCTTAATTGAGGCATTGAATGCTTGGAATTGTGGCACGTAGATGTTGTATGGATTGTTGTGGTTGGTTGAGGTTGTTTAATTTGATTGATGTATGGCTTGGGATCATTAATTGATGAATGGTTTGCTTAATCGCATGTTTAAGCATGGAATTGAGGTCCTAACGCTTATGACTATTTGCTAAGAAATGAACTTATGGTTAAATGTGTTAAATTATGTGATTAATAGGCTGCCCGTATTTGTCCTTATAGCTCTAAATGTGATTTCCGATGATTGCATGTTGCTAAGTGAGCTATTCTTGCATCCGGTCTCGTATAAATGTCGTTGAATGCTTGTATAATGTTAATACTTGATACGTGAACCCCGAAATGAGTTATATGACTTGATTTATATGTGTTACTTGGCTTCCCGTTTAATGTTCATATGACTCTACATGTTCTACAAAGTGAAACATCATGTCAAGCATGCCTCGTTCGTTTAGTTGGCAGTATGTGATCTTGAAATTGCTCGGAAGCAACCTACTTTGTTGTCCTCCTAATGTGAATCGTTAAATGGTTTAAATGTGCATTGTATACAAGGTTGCAACCTTTCATTGTGGCATGGTAGCGTTTCACGAATGCCGGGTGGCATAGGGCTTGCCGGTGCTCCCATGACTACCATGGTCCAATTCCCTCTCTCGCTTGGCATTCTACCATCGGAGAGTTGGGTCATAGGATTTTGGGGTACATTCAGAGTACACCCAATTGGGAGCGATAAGTGGATGATTGAAGCCGGCCGCAACAATTGTTATCGAAAATGAACTTGAGAGCAAATGCTCACCAATTGAACTTGAGAGCAAAAGCTCACCGTATCCTTGAAATGATTAATAATTGTATCTATTTTTCAATTTGATTTTTATGTCTTGCGTACCTTATTATTCGTAATACGTGACATGTTTTCAAAAAGAGATTCTATGAGATTAACCGGAAAAGAGTTTCAAAACATTATCTCTCATTCCTCCTCGCTGAGTTCATAAGGACTCACCCTCTTTTATCATCACAGGTGAAGAAGATCAGGAACAAGTACCCGAGGAGAACGTGCTTGTTGATGACTCTTTGGAGTGATTGCTTGTCTTACGTGTCTTGCGTGACTGTGGCTATTTTGTAACGTTATGTTTATTTTGAAGACTATTTCTTCCGTTGTTTGTTGTTGATTGTAAATGACCACCGTTGTAATATGGGGTCTAATTTTGGCTTGTACTGACTATGACTAGATGACACGCTATCTTGTGGGTTGCTATTATTGTTTTGATTTAGTGACTGCCATAGGCAACTCAATCACTAGGTGAGGAAATCAAATGTTGTAATTCTATATAATTTCACCTAGGTGCTTAATAGTATGCTAAAGATCAATAGGTACTTGTGTAATAGGAATTAACAAATAAACGGGACATCGTTATCATTCTAGGTTTGTTAATCAAACGAGACTTTCGAGATAACTAGTAGGCATATCGATTGATGATAGATAGTAATCTTAGTTGGAATCGAATCTGAGATTGAAAGTTTTGAGGCGTTTAGAAAACTAGGTCAAACTAAAGAACCCAATTACAACCGTTATGCTACCGGTATTTCGGAAAATTTTTGGAGTTCTAGTCTAACGGATAAGCTTAACCTTCGTCAACTAGTTATAGTCGTAAAAGAACGTGAATGATTAGATCACACCTTAGTCTAACCTCCATAGGTTGGGTTGGGGCGTGATACCTTATATTAATAGTATCAGAGCTTAGATTGCTTAAGCCGGGTTTAACTCTCGGACCATGGATAGAAGGCCTAAGATAGTTATGATGACTTGTTTATGTGTGTTAATATGTGCCAATGTTAAATATGCCTTCATTGTTTCTACGTGCTTATGTGATTAACGTGTCTTAACTGTTTTGAAAATTATATGTCTATGTGAAACTGTACGTTGCATACACTATACATTGAATTCTTGTCTTGTCATATCCCAATAAATTGTGCATAATAATTTGTGCTTATAGATGGCTGGCCCTAGTACCCGCAATACCAATAGGGGCGATGAGCCTCAAGAAGCCGGAGATGCTCACCAAACTAATCCCGGCATGGCTATGTTTAACATGATGGCGAGTGCTATGGATCACGTGTCGCGAGTAATGGAACGCCAAGATGCACGTGAAGCAGCCCATAACAGCAACAACTACAGAGCTGGTGGTAACAATGGGGGAAACAACCGGATGCGAGAGTTCCTTGATTTTCACCCGTCCAAGTTCTTCAGGATAGCTAATGATGATAAGGCAGAGGCTTGGCTATCTGAGATTGAAAGGATTTTCAGGCCACTTGACTATACTGATGAAGAGAAGATTGAGTTTGTTGAGTTTGTTGTGTTCTTGTTGCACAGGGATGCTGAGCATTGGTGGTACACTGTGGAGGCACTTTGGGAAACTGATCATACACCTCGCTTGTGCAGTAACTTCGTCAAGGCCTTCAAGGAGAAATACATACCTGCCGTTTCGAGGCAGTGGCAGATTGAAGATTTTATGACCTTGACTCAGGGCAACATGACAGTGGCTCAATATGAAGCCCGCTTCGATAGACTGTCCCGCTATGCAAAATACATGGTTAGTACCCCTGAGGCGAAGATGTGGAAGTTTATGAATGGGTTGAGGCCAGAAAATCAGGATCACTTGGCTTCACATGACTTTACTACATATTCTGCTCTCTTTGCTACTGCTTCCAGAGTTGAGAAGAGGAAACTTGATAGAGCCGGTTCGAGTCAGCCGAATAAGAAACCTTACTAGCCTTAAGGACAACAGAGGAAATTTCAGACTCAGAGTCGCAGTCAGGGCCAGAGCCAGAACAGACTAGTCAACAACCGTGGCCCGTCTAAAGCACCATCAGCCTCTTCCACTCATGGATCCACAGGTAGATCACCCGCTACTCAGGCTGTCACCTGTTCTTACTCTGACAAGAAGGGTTACACCGAGACCCAGTGTTGTAGGAAATCAGGACGATGCATGGGGTGTGGCAGCGATCAACACCAGGTTAAAGACTACCCTAAATGGCAAGGAAGACAAAATTAGAATAAACCAGCTGATAGAGGCAAGACTCCAATTCCTAAAGTTCTGGCCCGAGCTTATGCTATTGAATGCGAGGAGATTCCTGAGGAGACTGCTGTTGTTGAAGGTACATTCTTGATACTGAATCAACCTGTTAGGGTGCTAATTGATCCAAGTGCTACTCATTCATTTATTACTCCCTTATGTGTGCAACATGTAAAATTACGAGTTGAATGTTTGCCTTACGAAGTAGAAGTCAGTACTCCGATGGGTTCTAAACTTGTTACTAGCTCAGCTTGTAAAACATGTAAAATCCAAATTAAGGATAGGGAATTCTCGGCCAATCTTATAGTGTTACCCTTTCGAGATTACGAAGTCATCGTAGGGATGGACTGGTGGGCAAAGCATCATGCCCAACTAGATTGCCGGACGAAGACTAACATTCTAGATACCTGGTCAACCAACATTGGAGGTAATGGGTCGAAGAGACTTAACTGGGAGTTCCATTATTTCATCCATAAAAGCAGTGAAGTTCCTGAGAAAGGATTGTAGCGGATACTTATCTTACCTCATCAATAAGCCATCAGACAAAGCTACGTTGGAAGAAATGTCAGTGATCAAAGAATATGCTGATGTGTTTTCAGAAGAATTTCCAGGTTTGCCTCCGGATCGGGAGATTGAGTTTGTAATAGAAGTACTGCCTGGCACCCAGCCGATATCTAAAGCTCCCTATCGTATGGCACCAGCTGAGCTACAAGAATTGAAGGACCAATTGCAAGGATTATTGAAGAAGGGGTTTGTTCAACCGAGTTCTTCTTCGTGGGGTGCACCAGTTCTATTTGTAAAGAAGAAAGACGGAACGTTGAGGCTATGCATCGATTACCGATGATTGAACCAAGTGACCGTCAAGAATAAATACCCAATTCCACTGATCGATGAGTTGTTTGACCAACTTCAAGGAGCTAAAGTGTATTCGAAACTCGACTTGAGACAAGGGTATTATCAGCTGCGAATCAAAAAGGAGGATGTTCCTAAATCGGCTTTCAGGACGAGATATGGGCACTATGAGTTCGTGGTAATGCCATTTGGGCTAACTAATGCCCCTGCAGCTTTTATGGACTTAATGCACAGGGTGTTTCAACCCTACTTGGACTAGTTTGTGGTGATCTTTATTGATGATATTTTGGTATACTCAAAATCCGAGATTGAGCATGAACAACATGTACGATTGGTATTGCAGAAACTTCGGGAGCATCAATTGTATGCAAAGTTTAGCAAATGTGAATTTTGGTTGCAACATATTGCATTCTTGGGACACATCATATCCCAGGAAGGAATAGCGGTGCACCCAGCAAAGATAGAAGCAGTGATGTCTTGGAGGAAGCAGGAAAATGTCACAGAGGTTCGAAGTTTTCTTGGTTTAGCCGGCTATTATCGGAAGTTCGTGAAGGATTTCTCAAAGATTGCAGGACCACTTATAAAGCTCACTCAGAAGAAAACAAAGTTTGTGTGGGATGACAAGTGTAAGAATAGCTTTCGGGAGTTGAAGACAAGATTGACGACCACACCTGTTCTTGCATTACCTGAAGGAAGTCAAGGCTTTGTAATTTATAGCGATGCTTCGAAGGAATGACTAGGTTGTGTTTTAATGCAGAATGGTAGAGTGATTGTATATGCCTCTAGGAAGGCAAAGCCGTATGAATTGAATTACCTGACGCATGATTTGGAGTTAGCGACTATTGTGTTTGCACTGAAGAAATGGAGGCATTATTTGTGGGGTAACAAGTTTTAGGTGTTTACTGATCACAAGAGCTTGAAGTACTTGTTCTCACAAAAGGAGTTGAACATGAGGCAAAGACGGTGGATGGAACTTTTGGATGATTATAACTGCACAATCAATTATGTGCCCGGTAAAGCGAACGTAGTAGCAGATGCCTTAAGTTAGAAGGCGAGCATGGCAAAATTGGAAGTTAAGGTGAGGGAGTTGTTAGAAGAAGCATTTATGTGGAAACCACAATTGACTCAAAAAGGATTATTATTTGCCACTACACAAGTTCAATCGACCTTGTTGTCTAAGATTCGAGAGGCCCAACAAAAGGACCAGCAGTTTCAGAAGATTAAGGAAAGCAATACAAATTTCAATTTTCATAATGATGGTATTTGGAGGTTCAGGAGTCGAATTTGTGTTCCTAATGACCCAGAGTTGAAAAAGAAGATTCTTGAAGAAGCCCATAACTCAAGATACACCATTTACCCCGGTGGAACAAAGATGTACCAGGACTTGAAGCAACACTATTGGTGGAATAACATGAAGAGAGAGATTGCAGAGTTTGTGGCATGGTGTTTAACTTGTCAAAGGGTCAAAGTAGAACATCAATGACCAGCAGGTTTACTTCAGCCGTTGCAAATTCCCCGATGGAAATGGGAACATATAACTATGGACTTTGTCATGGACCTGCCTAGGTCACAAAAGGGTCATGACGTCGTTTGGGTCTTTGTGGATAGATTGACTAAATCAGCACACTTCCTACTGATGAACAAGGAAGATAGTCCGGAGAAACTAGAAGATATGTATGTGGCAGATATTGTAAGGTTACATGGGATGCCTGTAAGTATTGTATCGGATAGGGATCCTCATTTTACTTCCTGATTTTGGAAGAGATTACAAGAAGCTTTGGGGATGAAGTTGAGTTTCAGTACAGCTTATCACCCTTAGACTGATGGACAATCTGAGAGAACTATTCAAATTTTGGAGGATATGCTGAGGGCGTGTATTCTAGACTTCGGAAAAGGTTGGGAGAATTATCTGCCTCTAGCGGAGTTCGCTTATAATAACAGCTATCAGGCCACTATCGGGATGGCCCCATTTGAGGCATTGTATGGACGCGAGTGTTGATCCCCAATATACTGGGATGAAGTAGGTGAGACGAAGACTTTTGACCCGACCCTTCTACCAGAACTTATGAAGACAATTGAAAATGTAACACCCCGATCCCTCTCGAGACCTGGAGTTCTATCAATCAATCTATTCACAACCCAAATCCAAACCCGGGCAAAATTTTTAGGGAAAGACGGACAAAGTCTCCCCTGTTTCTAGGCAAATTGCAAAACCTGTAATAGCATATAAATGGACCAACACCGTGTCCAACCATACAAAACTTCTTCAAGGCCATCCGAGCCTCGGTTCTCAACAATTTAAACTCAGCAGGTATACATACATTTGCAATTTAAAAGCTAACCTATCTTTTTTCCATTTTTGACAAGTACATTCGAACTTGACAATTAAACCATACTAGGCTACTACATAAAATAAACTATCATGCCATTCTAACCCTATTCCTTTGGACATTACAAACATGCATTGAAGTTAAACTATAATAACTAGTTACATAATCTAACTTATCAAACTACTTCAACAATCTAATGAAACTTAAATTACATTCCTTTTGACATTAAATACATACAATACATGAAAGCATACATCTTTGCATCTTTGACAACTCAAGCCACATAGGCATGCAAAACAACTCTTCAGGCACGAACTGTCACATAATCACGAACTTTTCAGCTAACAAGGCATATCTTGAAATGTGGTGGTGAGGAGTGAGTATACACAACACGTATACTCAATGAGGGCGAGACAGATATCGAATTGGAGAGAAAGAAATTCGTGCAATGCAAATAAGACAGTTAAGCAATATAACTGATAAGTAAGCAATCGAGACAAACAATCAATACAATAAGCAATTACTGAAAGCATTAACACAACCATTCAAAGCTATACCACACTCTGAAGGCTATGGTTCACTCATACGAGCAATATACCATTTCACGAGCGATACATCAATCTCAAGCTTGATGTTGACAACGATGACAATAAGCGCGCAACCACCTTATAACTTCAGTTTGGAATACCCCGAAATTATCCATCAATTCTACGACCCAAATCTCCCTGGGAGGCAACCCAAGCGAGAAGAGGGAATAGCCATGGAGCTAGAGCAACCAACACTGGCAACCCGAGGCTACCCAGAGAGGCCCATCACTCACGCGCTGGACACTATGCAATGCAAGACTCAATACAAGGCAATAAACGAGCGATAGAACAACAATACAAACTAGTGACAACAAACGAGATAACAAGCAATCACAATCAATACTAGCATTCAACTAACTTTCAAGCATAACAAGCAATAATAAACAACAATAACACCAATTAAACAAGTAACATCAGTTCAAACACGAAAACAACAAATATCACTATTCAATCCCCAACTTCCAAAGACAATTATGAGCAAACGAGCTACGGAATTAGGAAACTGATTTCACTACATTCACTCAGGCACTACAAGGCACGTTTCTATGTCACTAAACTTCACTTTCTCACCCGAGGCCTAAAAGTCCATCTACTTCGTTTGAACTACAACTATGCTAACCGGCCATTCAATCAACGCCACAACAGCGCCAAAAGTGCTTCCATACCCTTAATTACAAAACCCCTAACTCAATTCGAGCACGGTCAACTTTTGGTCAAACGGCCCCTTTACACTTCTTTGTCTAATTTCCAATTTTAACAAAGGCCAGTCCATTTTTATTTCACATTTTAGCTTTCTATCATTAATGACACCTATCCAAATCAAGCAATTGCAATTCGGATCGAAATCTGAAATTCTAGGGTTTACTATTCATAATTCACTATTCATGTTCTTCCCCAATTTTAAATATGCAGTTTCAACTATAAAAATTGTTAAATAACTAACAAGCAATGCTCTACGAACCCTAAGCAAGCTATTTCAAGCAATAACAGGCATTATAACGCGATAAATATCAAATCTGAAAAATTGACTCAAAATTCAAATTCATATTAAAATGCACAAAAGCGTGAAAACCCTCACAGAGATTGAAGACCAAGACCCGCAAGGACCCGAGCCACGATCCCCGAGCAATTCCACGCGCAATTGTAGAAGAAAAATGCAAGAAAATCTTTTCTTTTCTCCTCCTTGAAGCTTCGGCCATGGCAAGGGATACAAGGGTCATTTTTTGTTTTGTTTTGAGTCATTTTTGCCTTGTTTTTAATTTAAATGGTGACAAGGGCATTTTGGTCATTTACAAAATCAAACTTTAATTAAAAATAGTCAAATAAGCTTATTTTGATGCCATTAAATCTAATTCAAGTTAAAACAATGCAATTAAATGATAAAAACTAAAACTAGTTAAATTAAGCTAAAAACATTTTCCACTAAATCTGAAGAATATTTCTCTAACTCTTATTTTCGAAATTCTACGATCGAATGGTCAATAATCGATCGCTAATAAAGTGATGAGCAATAATATAAAACTTTAATTCTTTGAAAAGTAGAATAGTAGAATAGTTTAAAATTCACTCCGGCCCGAAGTTACTTTTCTCATTTATTTGAAAAACGAGTGATTTTAATGCAAAACAACCAAAACTGATTATTAAAAATAATCAAAACAATCAAGGTAATCAATATTCATTTAAAATAATTAATTTAACTATTTCTAGAACATTTTAAAGAATTATGAAGTTAATGCCAAAATACAAATGAACAAGTAAATAAAAACATGTAATCAAGTGCAATTAAATTTTAACATTTAAGATGGCACTTAATTAAATACAAGAGATTAAATTCAATTACTATAATGAATAGAAATAGATAATAGTCTTTTAATTATTCAATATACAATTACTAAATGCTTCCAAGAGAAATATGAAAATAGTGCAAATTGGTTGATTTAACTAATTAAACATTTAATCAAATGCAGTCAAGTGCTATTAAATGCATGCCAGGTTCGGGTTATCACAGAAAATGTCCACCTCATCCGGAAATGGATGCTTACCGCCCAAAGCAGGCAAAAAAGTTATACAGACCGACGAAGACAGAATTTGGAATTTGAGGTCGGTGACAAGGTGCTCTTGAAGTTATCACCTCGGAAGGGATTGATTAAACATGGTAAAGGTGGGAAATTGAGCCCGAGGTTTGTAGGACCATTTGAGATAGTTGAGAAGGTTGGAAAATTGGCGTATCACCTGGAACTACCCCAAAACCTCTCCAATATTCATGATGTCTTCCATGTTTCAATGCTACAAAAGTATCACCCTAACACATCACACGTCTTGGAGCCAGAGCCGTTGCAGCTTTGGGAGAACTTGTCTTATGAAGAAAAGCCTATTTGGATCCTAGACGAACAAGATCGAGAGTTGCGCAACAAGTCGATACTAATGGTGAAAGTGTTGTGGGATCATTATGGAGTCGAAGAAGCAACGTGGGAAAGGCGAGACCAGATGGAGCAACAGTATCCGACATTATTCCAAAGGTAATATTGAATTTCGGGATGAAATTCCTTTAAGGAGATAAGTATGTGAGGCCCGACCTTGATTTGCGTGTGATACCTCGTTTTGTGTGCCCTAATCTTGAATAGTGTGCCTTAACTAAGGTTTAAGAGTCGTGTCTTGATTTACGTGCTTTGCATTGATTTACATGCATTCATTTAGGGTTGCGTGCATTTACTTGGAATATGTGCATTTATCTCGTAGTTCGTGCCCTATCTTGTAGTGCTTGCCCTAGACCTAGGAAGACGTGCCTGCACGCTAATCAAGAAAGCATCCTACACAAAGAACTAGACTATTAAATAATCCTATAACTCCACTAACTATTATTTTAATCCTAAGTCGATGCACTAAAAGACAAAACACTAAACACTAAACATTCTTTATTCTTATTCTTTATTCCTTATTCTTTTTGCAAAACCTATGCACCTAAAATACCACAATCTAACCTACAATAAAATAAGCTTTGAACAAACAAAAAAAATTCAGAATCATAGCATGCTTTGGCCGACCATATGTAGACAATTTAACAAGCTTTGCATAATTTTAAATTAAACCTAGACAAGCTATGACACAACACATGACACAAGGCATTAAAAAAAACTCCAAAGCACCCTATCCTAAGCTACCTTTCTCGGCCTACACACCATGCCCATCCCTCACAATTCAAAATGCTCAAAAGATGATATAATTTCAGATTTGAAGAGCATAGGGCCGACACACACACACAAACATTTCATTTCTTACTCAAAATTTCTCTCAAGCTCTCTTTCTCTCTCATTTTTGGCCATGGCTGCTTCATGAACCATCGTAGCTCAAGCTCATCTTATAAGGCTCACCTAAGCTCTCAAAGACTCTAAGGAACTCGACCAGAGCAAGCAAAGCAAGAAAAATGCATTCAAGCTCACAAAAACTCTTCATTCTCGGCAATAGGTATGTTTTGATAGCTTTCTTTCATTTCTTTTTGTTCTAATCACATGCACACACTAGGAGTATGATAACTAAGCTAGGAATTAAAGAACAACAAGCTATATCCCGGCCAAGCAAGGAAAGAAGACCCATTTGTGCATTTTGAAGAACATTTGTGCATCTCCGTCTATTAACTTGCTAAGGTGAGGGTTAAACTCTTTTAAAAGCTTTCAAAACTCACATGCATGCTTTCATATGGCTATCTTTACCTCTGTAATTATGGTTTATGTGTGTTTATGAGCTTATCTTCTCATGCATGGCATGATAATGGCTAGAACTTGAAGATAGGTAAAAACGTTTTGCTGGCAGTTTTCTGATCTTGTAGTACAAAGAGCATTTGGATTAGTAAAACTTGATAACAATGTGTAAAAATTGGTAGGCCACTAGTTTTGTCAGTTTTGAACATTTTTTGTAGAAATAAACCAAGGCCAATTTGGACTCTAAAGCCTCCAAAATGGTCAAACATCGTGACGTGTCTAAATCTGGAAGAATTGAAAAAATGAAATAGGTTTCTGGCAGATTACGGACTTTGTAGAATGAAGCGTTTTTTAATAGAAATGGATAAAAATTGGTAGGTTGCTATATTTTACAGTTCTAGACATTTTTGTTAGAAATAGACCAAAGCCAATTCTGACTTTAAGACCCTCAAAATCGGCAAAAATCGTAATGTGTCTAAAACTGGACAGTTTTACGTAGTCTCACGGTTTTGGCCATAACACCTAAGTCCGAACTCCAAATAATGCGAGATTTGTTCCTTGATTTAAATAACTCATTAAGATTTAATTTGACATTTTGTTCATTGAAATGGGAGATTGTTTGCTTGTCTAATCGAAAGTGGGAAAACAGACCATTGCAGTGAGGTTTTTGTTTAATGATATGCTTAGAATTATGTTGAGATCTTACTTGAGGCATTGAATGCTTGGAATTGTGGCACATAGATATTGTATGGACTGTTGTGGCTGGTTGAGGTTGTTTAATTTGATTGATGTATGGCTTGGGATCATTAATTGATGAATGGTTTGCTTAATCGCATGTTTAAGCACGGAATTGAGGTCCTAACGCTTATGACTATTTGTTAAGAAATGAACTTATGGTTAAATGTGTTAAATTATGTGATTAATAGGCTGCCCGTATTTGTCCTTATAGCTCTAAATGTGATTTCCGATGATTGCATGTTGCTAAGTGAGCTATTCTTGCATCCGGTCTCGTATAAATGTCGTTGCATGCTTGTATAATGTTAATACTTGATACGTGAACTGAGAAATGAGTTATATGACTTGATTTATATGTGTTACTTGGCTGCCCGTTTAATGTTCATATGACTCTACGTGTTCTACAAATGAAACTTCATGTCAAGCATGCCTCGTTCATTTACTTGCCAATATGTGATCTTGAAATTGCTCGGAGGAAACCTACTTTGTTATCCTCCTAATGTGAATCGTTAAATGGTTTAAAGGTACATTGTATACAAGGTTGCAACCTTTCATTGTGGCATGGTAGCGTTTCACGAACGTCGGGCGGTATAGGGCTTACCAATGCTCCTGTGACTACCATGGTCCAATTCCCTCTCTTGCTTGGCATTCCACCCTCGGAGAGTTGGGACGTAGGATTTTGGGGTACATCCAGAGTACACCCAATTTGGAACAATAAGTGGATGATTGAAGCCAGCCGCAACAATTGTTACCAGAAATGAACTTGAGAGCAAATGCTCACCGATTGAACTTGAGAGCAAAAGGTCACCGTATCCTTGAAATGATTGGTAATTGTATCTGTTATTCAATTTGATTCTTATACCTTGCGTACCTTATTATTCGTAATACGTGACATGTTTTCAAAAAGAGATTCTATGATATTAACTGGAAAAGAGTTTCAAAACATTATCTCTCGTTCCACCTGGCTGAGTTCATAAGGACTCACCCTCTTTTATCATCACATGTGAAGAAGATCAGGAACAGGTAACCGAGGAGAACGTGCTTGTTGATGACTCTTTAGAGTGATTGCTTGTCTTACATGCCTTGCTTGATTGTGGCTATTTTGCGAACGTTATGTTTATTTTGAAGACTATTTCTTACGTTGTTGTTGTTGATTGTAAATGACCCCCGTTGTAATTTGGGGTCTAATTTTGGCTTGTACTGACTATGACTAGACGACACGCTATCTTGTGGGTTGCTATTACTGTTTTGATTTAGTGACTGCCATAGGCAACTCAATCACTAGGTAAAGAAATCAAATGTTGTAATTCTATATAATTTCACCTAGGTGCTTAATAGTATGCTAAAGATCAATAGGTACTTGTGTAACAGGAATTAACAAATAAACGGGACATAGTTATCATGCTAGATTAGTTAATCAAATGAGACTTTCGAGATAACTAGTAGGCATATCGATTGGCGATAGATAGTAATTTTAGATAGAATCGAATCTGAGATTGAAAGTTTTGAGGAGTTTAGAAAACTAGGTCAAACTAAAGAGCCCAATTACAGCCGTTATGTTGTCAATTTTCAAAATTTTTTTTGGAGTTCTAGTCTAATGGATAAGCTTAACCTTCGTCAACCGGCTATAGTCGTAAAAGAACGTGAATGATTAGATCACACCCTAGTCTGACCTCCATAGGTCGGGTTGGGGCGTGACACCTTATATTAATAGTATTAGAGCTTAGATTGCTTAAGCTGGGTTTAACTCTCGGACCATGGGTAGAAGCCCTAAGATAGTATGATGACTTGTTTATGTGTGTTAATATGTGCCTATGTTAAATATGTCTTCATTGTTTCTACGTGCTTATGTGATTAACGTGCCTTAACTGTTTTGAAAATTATATGTCTATGTGAAACTGTACGTTGCATACACTATACATTAAATTCTTGTCTTGTCATATCCCAATAAATTGTGCATAATAATTTGTGCCTATAGATAGCTGGCCCTAGTACCCGCATTACCAATAGGGCGATGAGCCTCAAGAAGCCGGAGATGCTCACCAAACTAATCCTGGCATGGCTATGTTTAACATGATGGCGAGTGCTATGGATCGCGTGTCTTAAGTAATGGAACGTCACGATGCATGTGAAACAGCCCATAACAGCAACAACTACATAGTTGGTGGAAACAATGGGAGAAATAGCAGGATGTGAGAAATCCTTGATTTTCACCCGTCCAAGTTCTTCGGGGAAGCTAAAGAAGATAAGGCAGATGCTTAACTTCGGAGTTCTGATGGGATGCGGTGCATTAGTGCTGATATGATTGCACCCATCATGTTGAGGTCGCACAGCCCATATGTGTCGTCCTTTTCGCCGGTCACAACGAACGATCTGGGATAAAGAAACAGCGCAAAAAGAAGAAAAGTGGCCTGAAACTGATGAAAATGTTCAATTTTGGGCTCTGAAAATAGGCGCAGCCGAGCAGGCTAGTTGCCCCCGTAGTAGAGCTAACAGAGAGCTTTCCAACGGTATGTTGTGCGCCGCATAACTCCAGTCAAAGGCCCCGCGCCCTCAGATTGCGGGCCCAGCCTCTACGCAAAGCAAAGTTGTCTTGCCCAAGATGCCGGGGCACTCGATAATAGAAATGTGATGGATAAAGAATCTTGGGAAGCCTGAACGGGGCAAAAAAACAAAACAAAAAATGGGGGTGCAACACGAGGACTTCCTAAGAGGTCACCCATCCTAGTACTACTCTCGCCCAAGAACGCTTAACTTCGGAGTTCTGATGGGATCTGGTGTATTAGAGTTGGTATGATCGCACTTGTCATATTGTGGTCGCAAAGCCCTTATGTGTCATCCTTTTCGCCGATCACGACGAACGATCTGGAATGAAAAAATAACACAGAAAGAAGAAAAGTGGCCCGAAGTTGATGAAAACATTCAATTTTGGGCTCCGAAAATAGGCGCAGCCGAGCAGGCTTGCTACCCTCGTCGTAGAGCTCTCAAAAAGCTTTCCAACGGTATGCTGTGCGCCGCATAACTACTTACGGATCAAAAGTTATGGCTACCAGAGCGATGGAAACCTGGTCACAGGCCCCGCGCCCTCGGTTTGCGGGCCCAATCTCTACGCGAAGCGCAGTTGTCTTGCCCAAGAAGCCGTAGGAATCCATAATAGTAATGTGACAGATAAAGAATCTTGGCAAGCCTGACCGTGACAAAAAAACAAAAAGAAAAAGGGGGTGCAACATGAGGACTTCCTAAGGGGTCACCCATCCTTGTACTACTCTCGCCCAAGCACACTTAACATCAGAGTTCTGATGGGATTTGGTGCATTAGTGCTGGTATGATGCACGCGTCATGTTAAGGTCGCAAAGTCCTTATGTGTCGTCCTTTTAGCCGATCACGACGAACGATCCGGGATGAAGAAATATCACATAAAGAAGAAAAGTGACCTAAAACTGATAAAATACATTCAATTTTAGGCTCCGAAATCAAGCGCAGCCGAGCAGGCTTGCTACCCCCGTCGAAGAGCTATTAGAGAGCTTTCCAACGGTATATTGTGCACCGCGTAACTCCTTACGAATAAAAAGTTATGGCCACCGGAGTGATGGAGACCTAGTCACAGGCCCCGCGCCCTCGGTTTGTGGGCCCAATCTCTACGCGAAGCGCAGTTGTCTTGCCCAAGATGCCGTGGGACACCATAATAGAAATGTGATGGATAAAGAATCTTGGCAAGCCTGAACGGGGCAAAAAAACAAACTAAAAAGGGGGGGTGCAACATGGGGACTTCCTAGGGGGTCACCCATCCTAGTACTACTCTCGCCCAGGCACGCTTAACTTCGGAGTTATGATGGGATCCAGTGCATTAGGGCTGGTATGCTCGTACCCGTCATGTTGAGGTCACAAAGCCCTTATGTGTCATCCTTTTCGCCGGTCACGACGAACGATCCGTGATGAAAAAACAGCGCAGAAAGAAGAAAAGTGGCCCAAAACTGTTGAAAAATGTTAGATTTTGGGGTCCGAAAACAGGAGAAGCCGAGCAGGCTTGCTGCCCCCACTGTAGATCTCTTAGAGAGCTTTCCAATGGTATGCTGTGTGCCGCATAACTCCTTATGGATCAAAAGTTTTGGGCACCGGATCGATAGAGACCTGGTCACAGGCCCCGCGCCCTCGGTTTGCGGGCCCAGCCTCTACGCGAAGCGCAATTGTCTTGCCCAAGATGCCGTGGGACTCCATAATAGAAATGAGACGGATAAAGAATCTTGGCAAGCCTGAACGAGGCAAAAAAACAAAACTAAAAAGGGGGGTGCAACACGAGGACTTCCCAAGGGGTCATCCATCCTAGTACTACTATCGCCCAAGCATGCTTAACTTCAAAGTTTTGATGCGATCTAGTATATTAGTGATAGTATGATCGCACCCGTCATGTTGAGGTCGCTAAGCCCTTATGTGTCGTCCGTTTCGCTTGTCACGACGAAATATCCGGGACGAAGAAATATCGTAGAAAGAAGAAAAGTGGCCTGAAATTGATGAAAACATTCGATTTTGGGTTCCGAAAATAGGCGCAGCCGAGCAAACTTGTTGCCCCCGTCGTAGAGCTCTTAGAGAGCTTTCCAACGGTATGATCTGTGCCATATAAATTTTTACGGATCAAAAGTTATGGCCACCGGAGCGATGGAGACCTGGTCACAGGCCCCGCGCCGTCAGTTTGCGGGCCCAGTCTCTACGCGAAGCGCAGTTGTCTTGCCCAAGATGCCATGGGACTCCAAAATAGAAATGTGACTGATAAAGAATTTTGGCAAGCCGGAACAGGGCAAAAAAACAAAACTAAAAAGGGGGGTGCAACACGAGGACTTCCCAGGGGGTCACCCATCCTAATACTACTCTCGCCCAAGCACGCTTAACTTCGGAGTTCTGATGGGATTTGGTGCATTTGTGCTGGTATGATGCACCCGTCATGTTGAGGTCGCAAATCCCTTATGTGTCGTCCTTTTCGCCGGTCACGACGAATGATTCGGGACGAATAAACAGCGCAGAAAGAAGAAAAGTGGCCCAAAACTGATGAAAAAGGTTCAATTTTGGGCTTGGAAAACAAGCACAGCCGAGAAAGTTTGCAGCCCCCATCGTAGAGCTCTCAGAGAGCTTTCCAACAGTATGATGTGCGCCACATAACGCCTTACAGATCAAAAGTTATGGCCACCGGAGCGATGGAGACGTGGTCACAAGTCCCCCGTCCTCGGTTTGAGGGCCTAGTCTCTACGCAAAGCGCAGTTGTCTTGCCTAAGATGCCGTGGGACTCCATAATAGAAATGTGATGGATAAAGAATCTTAGCAAGCATGATCGGGGCAAAAAAACAAAACGAAAAAGGGGGGTGCAACAGGAGGACTTCCCAGGGGGTCACCCATCCTCTCGCCCAAGCACGCTTAACTTCGGACTTCTGATAGGATACGATGCATTAGTACTGGTATGATCGCACCCGTCATGTTGAGGTCGCAAAGCCTTATGTGTCGACCTTTTTGCCGATCACGACGAACGATCCGGGATGAAGAAACTGCGCAGAAAGAAGAAAAGTGGCCTAAAACTGATGAAAAATGTTCGATTTTGGGCTCCAAAAATAGTCGCAGCCGAGCAAGCTTGTTGACCTCGTCGTAGAGCTCTCAAATAGCTTTCCAACGGTATATTGTGCGCCGCATAACTCCTTACGGATCAACAGTTATGGGCACCGGAGCGATGGAGACTTAGTCAAAGGCCTCGAGCCCTCGGTTTGCAGGCCCAGCCTCTACGTGAAGAGCAGTTGTCTTGCCCAAGATGCTGTGGGACTCCATAATAGAAATGTGACTGATAAAGAATCTTGGCAAGCCGGAATGGGGCAAAAAAACAAAACGAAAAAGGGGGGTACAACATGAGGACTTCCATGGGGGTCACCCATCTTAGTACTACACTCGCCTAAGCACACTTAACTTCAAAGTTCTAATTGGATCTGGTGTATTACTGCTGGTATGATCATACCCGTCATGTTGAGGTCGCAAAACCCTTATGTGTCGTCCTTTTTGTCGGACACGACGAACGATCTGGGACAAAGAAACAGAGCATAAATAAGAAAAGTGGCCCGAAATTGATGATGACGTTCAATTTTGGGGTTCAAAAATAGGCGCAGCCGAGCAAGCTAGCTGACCCCGTCGTAGATCTCTCAGAGAACTTTCCACCGGTATGATGTGCACCGCATAACTCCTTACGGATCAAAAGTTATGGCCACCGGAGCGATGGAGACGTGGTCACAAGTCCCGCTTCCTCGGTTTGAGGGCCTAGTCTCTACACGAAGCGCAGTTGTCTTGCCCAAGATGCCGTGGGACTCCATAATAGAAATGTGACAGATAAAGAATCTAGGCAAGCATGAACGGGGCAAAAAAAACAAAATGAAAAAAGGGGGTGCAACACGAGGACTTCCCAAGGGGTCACCCATCCTCTCGCCCAAGCACGCTTAACTTCGGAGTTCTGATGGGATTCGGTGCATTAATGCTAGTATGATCACACACGTCATGTTGAGGTCGCAAAGCCTTATGTGTCATCCTTTTCGCCGGTCACGACGAACGATCCGGGATGAAGAAACCACGTAAAAAGAAGAAAAGTGCCCTAAAACTGATGAAAAACGTTTGATTTTAGGCTCTGAAAACAAGTACAACTGAGCAGGCTTGGTTCCCTTGTCGTAGAGCTCTCAAAGAGCTTTCTAACGGTATGCTGTGCGTCGCATTACTCCTTACGGATCAAAAGTTATGGGCACCGGAGTGATGGAGACTTGGTCAAAGGCCCCGCGCCCTCGGTTTGCGGGCCCAGCCTCTACGCGAAGCATAGTTGTCTTGCCCAAGAATTCGTGGGACTCCATGATAGAAATATGACGGATAAAGAATCTTGGCAAGCCTGAACGGGGCAAAAAAACAAAATAAGAAAAGGGGGTTCAACACGAGGACTTCCTAGGGGGTCACCCATCCTAGTACTACTCTTGCCCAAGGACGCTTAACTTCGGAGTTCTAATGGGATGCGGTGCATTAGTGCTGATATGATCACACCCGTGATGTTGAGGTCGTAAAGCCCTTATGTTTCGTCCTTTTCACAGGTCACGACGAACGATCCTAGACAAAAAAAATAGCGCAGAAAGAAGAAAAATAGCCTAAAACTGATGAAAAATGTTCTATTTTTTGCTCCGAAAATAGGTGCAACAAAGCAGGCTTGTTGCCCCCATCGTGGAGCTCTCAGAGAGCTTTCCAACGGTATACTGTGCGCCGTATAAGTCCTTACGGATCAAATGTTATGGGCACCGAAGTGATGGAGACCTGGTCAAAGGCCCCGCGCCCTTGGTTTGCGGGCCCAACCTTTACGCGAAGAGCAATTGTCTTGCGCAAGATGCCGTGGGACTCCATAATAGAAATATGATGGATAAAGAATCTTGGCAAGCCTGAACGGGGCAAAAAAACAAAACGAAAAAGGGGGGTTCAACACGAGGACTTCCCTAGGGGTCACCCATCCTAGTGCTACTCTCGCCCAAGGTACTTAACTTTGGAGTTCTAATGGGATACGGTGTATTAGTGCTGATATGATCGCACACGTGATGTTGAGGTCACAAAGCCCTTATGTTTCGTACTTTTCGTCGGTCACGACAAACGATCCGGGACGAAGAAATAGCACAGAAAGAAGAAAAGTGGTCCGAAACTGATGAAAAATGTTCTATTATAGGCTTCAAAAAAGGAACAGCGATGCAGGCTTGCTGCCCCGTCGTAGAGCTCTCAGAGAGCTTTCTAACGGTATGTTGTGCGCCGTATAACTCCTTACGAATCAAAAGTTATGGGCATTGGAGCGATAGAGACCTGGTCAAAAGCCCCGCGCCCGCGGTTTATGGACCCAGCCTCTACGCGATGCGCAGTTGTCTTGCCCCAGTTGCCGAGGCACTCGATAATAGAAATGTGACAAATAAAGATTCTTGGTAAGACGGAACAGGCCAAAATAACAAAACGAAAAAGGGGGGTACAACACGAGGACTTCCCAAGGGGTCACCCATCCTAGTACTACTCTCGCCCAAGCACGCTTAACTTTAGAGTTCTGATGGGATCTGGTGTATTAGTACTGGTATGATCGCACCCATCATGTTGAGGTCGCAAAGCCCTTATTTGTCGTCTTTTTCGCCTGTCACGACGAACGATCCGGGACGAAGAAACAGCGCAGAAAGAAGAAAAGTGGCCCGAAACTAATGAAAAATATTCGATTTTGGGCTTCAAAAACAGGCGCAACTGAGCAGGCTTGCTGCCCCCAACGTAGAGCTCTGAGAGAGCTTTTCAATGGTATGCTATGCGCCGTATAACTCCTTATGGATCAAAAGTTATGGCTACCGGAGCGATGGAGACCTGGTCAAAGGCCTCGTGCCCTCGGTTTATGGGCCCAGTCTCTACGCGAAGCGCAGTTGTCCTGCCCAAGATGCTCTGGGACTCCATAATAGAAATGTGACGGATAAAGAATCTTGGCAAGCCTGAATGGGGCAAAAAAACAAAATAAAAAAGGGGGGTTCAACACGAAGACTTCCCAGGGGGTCACCCATCCTAGTACTTCTCTCGGCCAAGGACGCTTAACTTTACAGTTAAGATGGGATGCGGGGCATTAGTGCTGATATGATCGCACCCATCATGTTGAGGTCGCAAAGCCCTTATGTGTCGTCCTTTTCGCCGATCACGATGAACGATCCGGGATGAAGAAATAGCGCAGAAAGAAGAAAAGTGGCCCGAAACTGATGAAAAACATTCTATTTTGTGCTCCAAAAATAGGCGCAACAAAGCAGGCTTGCTGCCTCCGTCGTAGAGCTCTCAGAGTGCTTTCCAACGGTATACTGTGCACCGCATAACGCCTTACGGATCAAAAGTTATGGGCACCAGAGCGATAGAGACCTTGTCAAAGGCCCCGTGCCCTCGGTTTACGAGCCCAGCCTCTTCGCGAAGCGCAGTTGTATTACCCAAGATGCCGGGGCACTCGATAATAGAAATGTGATGGATAAAGAATCTTGGCAAGCCAGAATGGGGGAGAAAAACAAAATGATAAAGGGGGGTGCAACACGAGGACTTCCATAGGGGTCACCCATCGTAGTAGTACGTTCGTCCAAGCACGCTTAACTTCGGAGTTCTGAATGGATCTGGTATATTAGTGCTGGTATGATCACACCTGTCATGTTGAGGTCGCAAAGCCCTTATGTGTCATCCTTTTCGCCGGTCACGACGAATGATCCGAGGCGAAGAAACAGCTCAAAAAGAAGAAAAATGGCTTGAAATTGATGAAACGTTCGATTTTGGGCTCCGAAAATAGGCGCAACTGAGCAAGCTTGCTGCCCCCGTCGTTGAGCTCTCAGAGAGCTTTCCAACGGTAAGCTGTACGCCGTATGACTACTTACGGATCAAAAGTTATAGCCACTAGAGCGATGGAGACATGGTCACAAGCCCCGCGCCCTCAGTTTGCGGGCCCAGTCTTTACGCAAAGCGCAGTTGTCTTGCCTAAGATGTCGTGGGACTCCATAATAGAAATGTGACGGATAAAGAATTTTGGAAAGCCTGAACGGGGCAAAAAAAACAAAACGAAAAAAAGGGAGGGAGGGCAACCCGAGGACTTCCGAAGGGGTCACCCATCCTAGTACTACTCTCGCCCAAGCACGCTTATCTTCGGAGTTCGGATGGGATACGGTGCATTAGTGTTGGTATGATCGTACCCATCATGTTGAGGTCGAAAAGCCCTTATGTGTCGTCTTTTTCGCTGGTCACGACGAACGATCTGGGACGAAGAAACAGCGTAGAAAGAAGAAAAGTGGCCCAAAACTGATGAAAAACGTTCGAATTAGGACTCTGAAAATAGGCGTAGCCGAGCAGGCTTACTAGCCTTGTCGTAGAGCTTTCAAAGAGCTTTCCAACAGTATGTTGTGCGTTGCATAACCCCTTACGGATCAAAAGTTATGGACACCGGAGCGATAGAGACTTGGTCAAAGGCCCTGTGCTCTCGGTTTGCGGGCCCATCCTCTACGCGAAGCGTAGTTGTCTTGCCCAAGATGTCGTGGGATTCCATAATAGAAATGTGACGGATAAAGAATCTTGGAAAGCCTGAACGGGGAAAAGAAACAAAATGAAAAAGGGGGGTGCAACATGAGGACTTCCTAGGGGGTCACCCATCCTAGTACTACTCTCGCCCAAGGACGCTTAACTTCGGAGTTCTGATGGGATGCGGTGCATTAGTGCTGATATGATCACACCTGTGATGTTGAGGTCGCAAAGCCCTTATGTGTCGTA
This sequence comes from Ehretia macrophylla, assembly GCA_037974665.1. NCBI lineage: Eukaryota > Viridiplantae > Streptophyta > Magnoliopsida > Boraginales > Ehretiaceae > Ehretia > Ehretia macrophylla. The sequence goes on from CM075780.1 coordinate 26,401,386, forward strand.
CTTTTTGCCGGTCACTACGAACGATACGGGACGAAGAAATAGCGCAGAAAGAAGAAAAGTGTATCGAAATAGATGAAAAATGTTCAATTTTGGGCTCCGAAAACAGGCGCAGCTGAGCAGGCTTGCTGCCCCCATCATAGACCTCTTAGAGAGCTTTCCAACGGTATGCTGTGCACCGCATAACTCCTTAGGGATCAAAAGTTATGGCCACCGGAGCGATGGAGACCTTGTCACAGGCCCCGCGCCCTCAGTTTGCGGGCCCAGTCTCTACGCGAAACGCAGTTGTCTTGCCCAAGATGCCGTGGGACTCCATAATAGAAATGTGACGGATAAAGAATATTGGCAAGCCTGAACAGGGCAAAAAAACAAAATGAAAAAGGGGGGTGCAACACGAGGACTTCCCAAGGGGTCACCCTTTCTAGTACTACTCTCGCCCAAACACGCATAACTTCGGAGTTCTGAAGGGATCCAGTGCATTAGTGCTGGTATGATCGCACCTGTCATGTTGAAGTCGCAATGCCCTTATGTGTCGTCTTTATCGCTGTTCACGACGAATGATCTGGGACGAAGAAATAGTACAGAAAGAAGAAAAATGGCTTGAAACTGATGAAAAATGTTTGATTTTGGGCTCTGAAAACAAGTGCAGCTGAGCAGGCTTGCCACCCCCATCGTAAAGCTCTCGAAGAGCTTTTCAACGGTATGTTGTACGTCGCATAACTCCATACAGATCAAAAGTTATTGGTACCGGAACGATGGAGACCTGGTCAAAGGCCCCGCGCCCTCGGTTTGCTGGCCCAGCCTCTATGCGAACCGCAATTTTCTTGCCCAAGATGTCATGGGAATCCATTATAGAAATGTGACGGATAAATAATCTTGGCAAGGCTGAACAGGGCAAAAAAACAAAATGAAAAAGGGGGGTGCAACATGAGGACTTCCCAGGGGGTCACCCATCCTAGTACTACTCTCGCCCAAGGACGCTTAACTTCGGAGTTTTGATGGGATGTGGTGCTTTAGTGCTGATATGATTACACCTGTCTTGTTGAGGGTGCAAAGCCCTTATGTGTCGTCCTTTTCGCCGGTCACGACGAACGATCCGGGACGAAGAAAGAGCGTAGAAAGAAGAAAAGTGGCCCGAAACTGAAGAAAAATGTTCAATTTTGGGCTCCGAAAACAGGCGCAGTGGAGTAGGCTTGCTGCCCCCATCGTAGAGCTCTCAGAGAGCTTTCTAAAGGTATGATGTGCGCCGCATAACTCCTCACGGATCAAATGTTATGGCCACCGGACAGATGGAGACCTGGTCACAGGCCCTGCGTACTCGGTTTGTTGGCCCAGTCTCTGCGCGAAGTGCAATTGTCTTGCCCAAGATGCCGTGGGACTCTATAATAGAAATACGACGGATAAAGAATCTTGGCAAGCCTGAACGCGGCAAGAAAACAAAACGAAAAATGGGGGTACAACACGATGACTTCCCAAGGGGTCACCCATCCTAGTACTACTATTGTCCAAGCACGCTTAACTTTGGAGTTCTGATAAGATCTAGTGCATTAGTGCTGGTATGATCGCACCCGTGATGTTGAGGTCGCAAAGCCCTTATGTGTCTTCCTTTTCACCGGTCACGACTAACGATCCGGGATGCAGAAATAGCGTAGAAAGAAGAAAGTGGCCCAAAATTGATGAAAAAGTTCGATTTTAGGCTCCGAAAAGAGGCATAGCCGTGTAGGCTTGCTGCCATCGTCGTAGAGCTCTCAAAGAGCTTTCCAACGGTATGCTGTGCGCTGCATAAATCTTTACGGATCAAAAGTTATGGGCACCTGAGCGATGGAGACCAGGTCAAAGGCCCCGTGCCCTCGGTTTGCGGGCCCAGCATCTACGCGAAGCACAATTGTCTTGCCCAAGAAGCCGTGGGACTCCATAATAAAAATGTGACGGATAAAGAATCTTGGCAAGCCTGAACGGGGCAAAAAAACAAAACGAAAAAGGGTGGTGCAACACAAGGAATTCCCAGGGGGTTACCCATCCTAGAACTACTCTCGCCCAAGCACGCTTAACTTCAAAGTTCTGATGGGATCTGGTGTATTAGTGCTGGTATGATCGCACCCATCATATTGAGGTCATAAAGCCCTTGTGTGTCGTCCTTTTGGCTAGTCACGACGAACGATCCAGGACGAAGAAACAGCGAAGAAAGAAGAAAAGTGATCCGAAACTGATGAAAAATGTTCGATTTTGGGCTCTAAAAATAGGCACAGCGGAGCAGGCTTGCTGCCCCCATCGTAGAGCTCTCAGAGAGCTTTCTAAAGTTATGATGTGCGCCGCATAACTCCATACGGATCAAAAGTTATGGCCACCGGACCGATGGAGACCTGGTCACAAGCCCTGCACACTCGGTTTGTGGGCCCAGTCTCTACGCGAAGCGCAGTTGTCTTGCCCAAAATGCCGTGGGACTCCATAATAGAAATGCGATGGATAAAGAATCTTGGCAAGCCTGAACGGGGCAAGAAAACGAAACAAAAAAGGGGGGTGCAACACGAGGACTTCCCAAGTGGTCACCCATTCTTATACTGCTCTTGCCCAAGCACGCTTAACTTTGATGTTCTGATGGGATCCAGTACATTAGTGCTGGTATGATCGCACCCGTCATGTTGAGGTTGCAAAGCCCTTATGTGTCGTCCTTTACGCCGATCATGACGAACGATCCAGAACGAAGAAAGAGCGTAGAAAGAAGAAAAGTGGACCAAAAATGATGAAAAATGTTCGATTTTGGGCTCCAAAAATAGGCGCAGCGGAGCAGGCTTGTTGTCCCCATCGTAGAGCTCTGAGAGAGCTTTCTAAATGTATGATGTGCGCCGCATAACTCCTTACGGATCAAAAGTTATGGCCACCGGACTGAAGTAGACTTAGTCACAGGCCCTGCGCACTAGGTTTGTGGGCCCAGTCTCTACGTGATGCGTAGTTGTTTTGCCCAAGATGCCGTGGGACTCCATAATAGAAATGCGACGGATAAAGAATCTTGGCAAGCCTGAACGGGGCAAGAAAACAAAACGAAAAAGGGGGGGTGCAACACGAGGACTTCCCAAGGGGTCACCCATCTTAGTACTACTCTTGCCCAAGGACGCTTAACTTTGGAGTTCTGATGGGATCTGGTACATTAGTGCTGGTATGATCGCACCTGTCATGTCGAGGTCGGAAAACCCTTATGTTTCGTCTTTTTCACCGGTCACGACGAACGATCCGTGATGAAGAAACAGCGTAGAAAGAAGAAAAGTGGCCTGAAACTGATGAAAAACGTTCGATTTTGAGCGCCGAAAAAAGGCACAGCCGAGCAGGCTTGCTACCCTCGTCGTGGAGCTCTCAAAGAGCTTTCCAACGGTATGCTGTACGTGCATAACTCCTCACGGATGAAAAGTTATGGGCACCGGAGCGATGGAGACTTGGTCAAAGGCCCCGCGCCCTTAGTTTACGGGCCCAGCCTCTACGCGAAGCGCAGTTGTCTTGCCCAAGATACCGTGGGACTCCATAATGGAAATGTGATGAATAAAGAATCTTGGCAGGCCTGAACGGGGAAAAAAAATGAAAAAAGGGGGCGCAACACGAGGACTTGCCAAGAGGTCACCCATCCTAGTACTACTCTAGCCCAAGGACGTTTAACTTCAGAGTTCTGATGGGATGCGGTGCATTAATGCTGATACGATCGTACTCGTCTTGTTGAGGTCGCAAAGCCCTTATGTGTCGTCCCTTTTACCGGTCACGACGAACGATCTAGGACGAAGAAATAGCGCAGAAAGTAGAAAAGTGGCCTGAAATCGATGAAAAACGTTCGATTTTGGGCTCTGAGAACAGGCGCTGCTAAGCAGGCTTGCTGCCCCCGTCGTAGATCTCTCAAAAAGCTTTCCAACGGTATGTTGTGCGCTGCATAACTCCTTAGGGATCAAAAGTTATGGCCACCAGAGCGATAGAGACCTTGTCACAGGCCTCGCGCCCTCATTTTGCGGGCCTAGTCTCTACGCGAAATGCAGTTGTCTTGCCCAAGATGCCGTGGGACTCCATAACAGAAATGTGACGGATAAAGAATATTGGCAAGCCTGAATGGGGCAAAAAAACAAAACGAAAAAGTGGGTTGCAACACGAGGACTTCCCAAGGGGTCACCCATCCAAGTACTACTCTCGCCCAAGCACGTTTAACTTTGGAGTTCTGATGGGATCCGTTGCATTAGTGTTGGTATGATCGTAACCGACATGTTGAAGTCACAAAGCCCTTATGTGTCGTCTATTTCGCCCGTCACGACGAACGATCTGGGATGAAGAAATAACACCGAAATAAGAAAAGTGACACGAAATGGATAAAAAATGTTCGATTTTGGGTTCCAAAAATAGGGGCAGCCTAGCAGGCTTGCTGTCCCCGTCGTAGAGCTCTTAGAGAGCTTTCTAACAGTATGTTGTGCGCCGCATAACTTCTTACGGATCAAAAGTTATGGGCACCGAAGCGGTAGAGACCTAGTCACAGGCCCCGCGCCCTCGGTTTGTGGGCCCAGCCTCTACGCGAAGCGCTGTTGTCTTACCCAAGATGCCGTGGGACTCTATAATAGAAATGTGACGGATAAAGAATCTTGGCAAGCCTGAACGGAGCAAAAAAAGAAAACGGAAAAGGGGTGTGCAACACGAGGACTTCTCAAGGGGCAACCCATCCTAGTACTAGTCTCGCCCAGGCACGCTTAACTTTAGAGTTCTGATGGGATTCGGTTCATTAGTGCTGGTATGATCGCACTAGCCATGTTGTGGTCGCAAAGCCCTTATGTGTCATCCTTTTCGCCAGCCACGACGAATGATCCGAGACAAAGAAACAGCGCAGAAAAAAGAAAAGTGGGCCGAAACTGATAAAAAATCTTTCTATTTTGGGCTTCGAAAACAAGCGCAGCCGAGCAGACTTGGTGCCCTCGTCGTAAAGCTCTCAAAGAGCTTTCCAACGGTATGTTGTGCGCCACATAACTCCTTACGGATCAACAGTTATGGGCACCGGAGCGATGGAGACTTGGTCAAAGGCCCCACGCCCTCGGTTTGTAAGCCCAGCCTCTACGTGAAGCGTAGTTGTCTTGCCCAAGATGCCGTGCGACTCCATAATAGAAATGTGACAGATAAAGAATCTTGGCAAGCCTGAATGGGGCAAAAAAACAAAACGAAAAATTGGGGTGCAACACGAGGACTTCCTAAGGGGTCACCCATCCTAGTACTACTCTCGCCCAAGCACGCATGACTTCGGAGTTCTGATGGGATCCGGTGCATTAGTGCTGGTATGATCGCACCCGTCATGTTGAAGTCGCAAAGCCCTTATGTGTCGTTCTTTTTTGCCGATCACGATGAACAATCCGGGATGAAGAAACAACGCAGAAAGAATAAAAGTGGCCTGAAACTGATGAAAAACATTTGATTTTGGGCTCTGAAAACAAGTGTAGCCAAGCAGGCTTGCTGACCTTGTCGTAGAGCTCTCAAAGAGCTTTCCAACAGTATGTTGTGCTTCACATAACTCCTTACGGATCAAAAGTTATAGGCACCAGAGCGATGTAGACCTTGATAAAGGCCCCACACCCTCAGTTTGCCGGCCCAACCTCTACGCGAAGCGTAATTGTCTTTCCCAATAGGTCGTGGGACTCCATAATAGAAATGTGACGGATAAAGAATCTTGCCAAGCCTGAACGGGGCAAAAAAACAAAATGAAAAAGGGGGGTTCAATACGAGGACTTCCCAGGGGGTCACCTGTCACGCCCCAACCCGGCCTATAAAGGTTAGACACGGGTGTGATCTAAACATTCAAGTCATGTCTAGTACTTAATCGTTCAAGAATGTTTGACGCTTAATGTTTATGCCTAAACTCCAAAATTTTCTAAAAAACAGACAGCATAACGGCTGTAATTGGACTCTTTGGTTTGACCTAATTCTCCAAACGCCTCAAATTTTCCAATCTCAATTTCATTTCCGACTAAGATTACTAAATACCCTCAATTGAAATGCCTACTGGTTATTCCGAAGCCTCGTTTGATTAATAACCTAGTAATAATGCTATGTCTCGTCTATTTGTTAATCCTCGTTACAAAAGTACCTGTTGATCTTAGCTTAATAGTGAGTACCTACTTAAGATTGGATAGGTTCATTTTACTTAGTCTTTACCTGATACTTCATAATCCTATGATAGATACTAGCCAATGACAATAGCAAAATGATCATAGTAGTGTCTGTCTAGTTATTATCGGTACAAACTAAAATTAGACCCCAAATTACAACGGGGGTCTTTTACATTACAAACATCAAGCAACATGAAAAGAAATAGTCTTCAAGTAGCATAGTGTTCACAAATGGCCATAATCAAGCAAAGCACAAAGGACAAGCAATCATTCCAAGGAATCATTGTTAGGCACGTCGTCCTCGGGTACCTGTTCTTGATCTTCTTCACCTGAGATGACGAAAGAGGGTGAGTCCTTATGAACTCAGCGAGGGGGAACGAGAAATAGGTTTTGAAACTCATTTTCCGGTTCAATTTATGAAAACCCTTTTTGCAAGCATAAATATATCACAAATAAGTTCATAACAATAATATAAAAGTAAAGGAACACAATTACCCGTCTTTCCTCCCCGAGGTCCTCTAGGAACCAAGCGAGAGTACTTATACATATAGTGAAAAGGATACGGTGAGCTTTTGCTCTCAGTTCATTTCCAGTATCAGTTGTTGCGGCCGACTTCAAATCATCCCTTTATCACGCCAAATGGGTGTACTCCGGATGTACCCCGAAATCCTACGACCCAACTCTCTGAAGAAGTCTAGCCCCCAAGCGAGAGAGGGAATTGGACAATGGCATCACAGTTGCACCGGCAGGCCCGATGCCGCCCGGTGTGCGTGAACGCTACCACGCCAGAATGAAAGGTTGCAGCCTTATATGCAATGCACATTTATGACATTTAATATATCACATTAGGAGGACAACAAAGTAGGTTGCCTCCGGACAGTCATAAGATTGTACATTGACAAGTAAACAAGCGAGGCACGATAAGACAAGTAATTTCACTTGAAAGGCATATAGAGTTATATGAACATTAAACGGGCAGCCATGTAACGCACGTAAATCAAGTCATATAACTCATTTCAACATTCACGTAATCAAATAATAAGATTATTCAACATACAACGACAATCCACGTGGGTTCGGGTGCAAGAAAGGCCTATTGTCAACATGCAATGATCAAAATCACATTTAGGGCTACAAGGGCAACTACGGGAAGCCTACTAAACATATAATTACGCACAATATTCAAAGGATCGACACTTAGCAAGTTTACCTAGTCACTAGGGTTTCCATTTCGTGCTTACCCGTGCGATTAAGCCCCAAGTCAACTCAAAATCAATCTCAAGCCATGCATTAGTTAATTCAAACTTCCCCAAGTATTCAAAACAGTCCACACAACATCCCAATGCCACAATCCCAAGCATTTAATACCACAAGAGAAGTTACAACAAATTTTCAAAGCATATAACTAAGTGAAACCCTCACTGCAATAGGCTGTTTTCTCACAATCATTAAGACAAGCATACAATCTCCAATTCTAGTGAATAAGATGTCAAATTAAATCTTAAGAAGTGAACTAAATTCAGAAACAAACCTCATATCATTTGGAGTTTGGGTCCACTAGTGATAGCCAAAATAGTGGGATTGCGCAAAACTGTCCAGATTTGCACACATTTCAATACTTGTCTTTTTTGAGGTCCTTAGGGTCAGATTTAGCCTTAGTCCATTTCTGACAAAAATGTCCAGAACTGAAAAACCTAGAATCACACCAAATTTCATGCATTGTCGACATCATTTACTAAGTGAAAACTGGTTCGTTCTACATGGTCAGTACATCTGCCAAAACCTGCTTCATTTTTCCAGACTTCCAGATTTGGACACATAACGATTTTCCATTTTGAGGACCTTAGAGTCTAAATTAGCTTTGGCCTATTTCTTCGAAAAATGTTCAAAACTGGAAAAAATAGTTACCTACCAATTTTCATTAATTTTCAACTTCATTTGCCTAGCCAAACTCACCTCGCAACAACAAGACAGAGAGCTGTCACAAAACCCAATTTCATCTATCATCACCTTCAAGCCAAAATCTTGCCATGCATGGTTGTAAAAGCTTATAAACACACATATATCTCAAGTACAGAAGCAAAGGCTAACATTTAAGAGAATGCATATGGATTTTTGAAGGATTTTCATGAGGTTTTAGCCCTCACCTTAGCAAAACAACAAGAAGATGCACAAAACTTTGATGAAGCACAAATTTGGTCTTCTTCCTTGCTTAGCCGAGACACCACCCGATTTCTCTCTATTTTTCCTAGCTTAGTGACCAAGTTCTTAGTAGGTGCCATGTGGTTAGAACAAGAAGAAATGAAATGGAAGCTAGCAAAATCACCTAGGCCAAAATGGAGACTCAAAGAGCTTGCATGTGTGATTCTTGTAACTTAGCTAGCTTGGTCGAGCTTCTTAGCTTGTTGCTTGTCTTGATGCACCATAGAATGATGAAGATGAGCTATGGAATGATAAAACTCAGCCAAGGCCGAGAGGGAGAGAGAATAATGAGAGGGAGAGAGAGAAATGTGAGGAGAATGAGAGAAATGAAAGAAAATGATAGCTTTTTCAAATATTGATGCATATGTTCGGCCTTGGGCATTGAAATTCAGGTTTTTATGCCTTCAAGAAGCATTTTGAAATTCCTAGCATGGGCAAGGAGCATTTGGTCGAGATTTGAAGGCTTTGGGTGGAGTTTTTGAGCTAAATTTTTTATGCAATGTGTCATAGAATTGTCATAGATTGTCTAGGATTTAAATTGAATCAAGCAAGCAAGCACAAAAGCCCATATGGTGGTCGGCCAAGGCATATAAAATCTGATTTTTTGTCATCTATTGGAGTATTATTTAATTGTGTGTTGAAAGTGCAAAAGAATAAGGAATAAAGAATAAGGAATGTCTAGCTTTTTGTGAGATTTTGTCTTCTAGTGGGTTGAATTAGTAATTTAATATTAGTTAGTGGGATTTGTAGGATTAATTATTGATCTAGTGCTTCGTGTAAGATGCTTTCTTGATTAGCGTGAGGGCACACTTTCCTAGGTTTTGGGCACGCACTACGAGGTAGGGCACGAACTACGAGACGAATGCACGTTTTCCAAGTAAATGCATGCAACCCTAAATGAATGCATGTAATTCAATGCAAGGCACTAAAAATGAAACACGATTCTTCAACTTAAGTCAAGGCACACAAATTTAGGTTAGGGCACACGAAACGAGGTATCGCACGCAAATCGAGGTCGGGCCTCACATCCTCCCCTCCTTAAAAGAATTTCGTCCCGAAATTCATTCTTACCTATTGAGGTCAGTTAGATGGGTTCTGGCCATTGATATTCTACTCCGGGCCGATGCTCGTTCCATGATCCCCTTTTCCAAAACTAATTCAATTCCAAACTTTCTCCAATTGTTAATTCAGTATGACCCCTACTTTTGTAGTTCGTTCCTTTGAATGACTCTATTCTCCATTTGATCTTAAGGTAAAGTTCATTAACTAAGGTTAGAATCTTTATATATAGTCATCAAAGCTGCATCGGTATTCTAACTATATAACTATAACTCCAAAATCATGACTTATGTCGTGTCGATTTTGTACTCATATCTCAAAAGGAATATCCCAATAATACCACGATCCTAGGGTGACATACACTAATTTCAATATGATAAATCTATATCCGATTTACATACCATGTCAACTACTTCAAACTATTATCACATAGGCCATACACAGGTTATGGATCATTTCACAATACGACCCTATTTTCAGGAAGAACTCTTCCAAACTAACTAATCCATTTCAAGTCATCATCTATCGATAGTATCATAGTCCTTTTTATCTCATAAGTACATTAGATTAGCAAGTCTTCTAGTGACTAGTCTCCAAGTTACAGGCTCCTATTCACTAACCTCCTTTCCCGGCTTTGTTAACCTTTACGCTCGTAATCAACGAGAAAAACCGTTGAGATTCGTTAAACTCAACTCTAAGGCTTATTAAGTACTACCAACAAACTGCCGTCAAAATTGCATAGGTAAACTAATCATGTGGCACTCATTCAACTCTTCAAGTAAGTTTCATCAGCTTGTGACCCACAATTTATTTCTTTATTCAAATCTCTGTCTTCAAGTTATGAAGCTCTAGAATTTCTTTTAATCTTAATCAAGACTCCTAAAGCGAATGGTTTTAACCTCAAATAAATTTCACTCACCTCAATCCAAGGTTATGTCATACTTAAGAAGATAATGGTCCCACTTACTTAGCGACCTAGTCATTCTTTCGAACACTTAATACCCGCCAATATATCTTCAACAGTAATGCTACTAAGCAAGGGTTATAGCCACGTAAGCGATATCAATGTTCCACTAGGTTACCGGTTGTACAACAATAATCCTAGGACTATAAATGGGTACCGGAATGATCTAGCTCATAGGATACTTACTATACTAACCCAAGTAGCTTGTTACACGAAATAACTTCAAGGCTATATCAACATAAGAATTATGACCACGAGGCATCCTTCAATATAACCTAATAGAACTTCAAAAGTAATCAACCACTCATCTAACTATCACTACGAGATTCGTCCTCTATTCAACAACCACAACTCGAAGTCTGCCAACCGCTAGTTCCTAGATGTGAAACGGTGTACTTAAATACGGTTGTCTAACAACAGTCTCTTGGGTCATCATGACTCTGATTCATATTTATTTTAACTATGTGGAATCTTACTCTCCCCATTCACATGTTCAATTAGCTACGAGCATCAAGACTCGTTGACCTTATGTCCTAGGGTTTACTATCATCATGCTCGCGTTTTACTTACGTTATATAAAGCAACCTCTTTACTTGCATGACAATACGTTGTTTCTAAGGAAATGCACATAAAGGATGGATGATACTGAGGTCAAGTAATATTTTCTTAATATGTAAATTTACCTTCAACCGTGGTTACTGCTAGCAATCTGGGCATGTTTCTTTTGCCACCTTGGACATTCCTTGACGAGATGTTGATCACTCCCACATCCTTTGCATTTACCAGACCTCTTCCAACATTGGGCTTCCGTGTGCCCCTTCTTGTTGCAATAGTTACATGTATCAGGATGGGATTTAACTGTGCCTCTCAATGTGACATGACTAAATTGGTTGACTATGGTACCCGACCGTAATCTGTTAGTAGCTGCCTTCCCCGAATTCTGGCCTTGACCTTGGGTACTCCCTCTCGTAGCCTGTCCTTGCACCCTCTGTCGTTTTGGGCATTCCTTGACCTTATGTTGATTGCTACCGCAACCGTTACACCTTCCTGTTTTCCTCCAACAATTAATCTCCAGATGACCTCTACGTGCACAGTGAGTACAACATCGGATTAGAGTAGTAGTAACACCTCCATAAGGGCCTCGAGCTATAGGAATATCTAAACCACCCTGGCAGACTTTCTCAACAGGTAGCTGCTCCAGGCTCTGTACTTGACTCGATTGACTCAACCCTGCCACTTCTTGACTCTTTCTTCTCTCAGCTTTTATTGCCTCGAAAAGAACTTCACCATAGGTGAGAAACTGAAAAGGAGCCAAGCTATTTTGAATCTCGGATCTCAGCCCTTGAATAAATCTCTAGATCTTTTTCTCAGTAGTCTGTACCATTTCAGGAGCATACTGGGACAGTTGATTCAATCGGGTTTCGTACTGTACAACCGTCAAATCCCCTTGTTTGAAGGTCACAAACTCATTCCTTCGAAGTCTCCCTCTACTTCCAAGAACTCTTCCAACCATTCTAAAAGAGGTAGCCCAACGATATGACATGTATTTATATATATACGATTATGTTACACGAGAAGCAAATGTGTACTTATATAATCATACCACATAAGAACAACTATATCTTAATGCATAGGGTTGTATAATAAAACATTAACAGCTAGTGTTCAGCCTAGCATACAAGAAACCATTGTAACATAATAAACACTTAAAGCATACGGTGTACTTGAATCACATAGGCATGTTGAGCAAATAAAACATATTGTTCACATTGGTTCATAAAAGCGCATAATATTTAATGCTCAAGCAATTAAAGCACATTAGAACACATTAACACATATAAACAAGACATCAAAATTACTTTAGGGCTTCTACCTACGATCTGAGAGTTGAACCCGACTAATGCTTAGTTAGCAAACTAAGCTATGATACCATTTCTCTAAGGTGTCACACCCCAACCCAGCCTATAAAGGTTAGACTAGGGTGTGATCTAAACATTCAAGTCATGTCTCGTACTTAATCGTTCAAAAAGTTTGACGCTTAACGTTTTTGCCTAAACTCCAAATTTTTTCGGAAAACCGGCAGCATAACGGCTGTAATTGGACTATTTGGTTTGACCTAATTCTCCAAACGCCTCAAATTTTCCAATCTCAATTTCATTTCCGACTAAGATTACTAAATACACTCAATTGAAATGCCTACTAGTTATTCTGAAGCCTCGTTTGATTAATAACCTAGTAATAATGCTATGTCTCGTCTATTTGTTAATCCTCGTTACAAAAGTACCTGTTGATCTTAGCTTAATAGTGAGTACCTACTTAAGATTGGATAGGTTCATTTTACTTAGTCCTTACCTGATACTTCATAATCTTATGATAGATACTAGCCAATGACAATAGCAAAACGATCATAGTAGTGTTTGTCTAGTTATTATCGGTACAAACCAAAATTAGACCCCAAATTACAACGGGGGTCTTTTACATTACAAACATCAAGCAACATGAAAAGAAATAGTCTTCAAGTAGCATAGTGTTCACAAATGGCCACAATCAAGCAAAGCACAAAGGACAGGCAATCATTCCAAGGAATCATCATTAGGCACGTCGTCCTCGGGTACCTGTTCTTGATCTTCTTTACCTGAGATGACGAAAGAGGGTGAGTCCTTATGAACTCAGCGAGGGGGAACGAGAAATAGGTTTTGAAACTCATTTTCCGATTCAATTTATGAAAACCCTTTTTGCAAGCATGAATATATCACAAATAAGTTCATAACAATAATATAAAAGTAAAGGAACACAATTAACCGTCTTTCCTCCCCGAGGTCCTCTAGGAACCAAGCGAGAGTACTTATACACATAGTGAAAAGGATACGGTGAGCTTTTGCTCTCAGTTCATTTCCAGTATCAGTTGCTGCGGCCGACTTCAAATCATCCCTTTATCATGCCAAATGGGTGTACTCCGGATGTACCCCGAAATCCTACGACCCAACTCTCTGAGGAAGTCTAGCCCCCAAGCGAGAGAGGGAATTGGAAAATGGTAGTCACGGTTGCACCGGCAAGCCCGATGCCGCCCGGTGTGCGTGAACGCTACCATGCCAGAATGAAAGGTTGCAACCTTATATGCAATGCACATTTATGACATTTAATATATCACATTAGGAGGACAACAAAGTAGGTTGCCTCTGGACAGTCATAAGATTGCACATTGACAAGTAAACAAGCGAGGCACGATAAGACAAGTAATTTCACTTGAAAGGCATATAGAGTTATATGAACATTAAACGGGCAGCCATGTAACGCACGTAAATCAAGTCATATAACTCATTTCAACGTTCACGTAATCAAATAATAAGATTATTCAACATGCAACGACAATCCACGTGGGTTCGGGTGCAAGAAAGGCCTATTTGTCAACATGCAATGATCAAAATCACATTTAGGGCTTCAAGGGAAACTACGGGCAGCCTACTAAACATATAATTACGTACAATATTCAAAGGATCAACACTTAGCAAGTTTACCTAGTCACTAGGGTTTCCATTTCGTGCTTACCCGTGAGATTAAGTCCCAAGTCAACTCAAAATCAATCTCAAGCCATGCATTAGTTAATTCAAACATCCCCAAGTATTCAAAACAGTCCACACAACATCCCAATGCCACAATCCCAAGCATTTAATACCACAAGAGAAGTTACAACAAATTTTCTAAGCATATAACTAAGTGAAACCCTCACTGCAATAGGCTGTTTTCTCACAATCATTAAGACAAGAATACAATCTCCAATTCCAGTGAATAAGATGTCAAATTAAATCTTAAGAAGTGAAATAAAATCAGAAAAAAACCTCATATCATTTGGAGTTCGGGTCCACTAGTTATAGCCAAAACAGTGGGATTGCACAAAACTGTCCAGATTTGCACACATTTCTATACTTGTCATTTTTGAGGTCCTTAGGGTCAGATTTAGCCTTAGTCCATTTCTGACAAAAATGTCCATAACTGAAAAACCTAGCAGTATGCCAAATTTTATGCATATTGGACATCATTTACTAGGTCAAAACTGGTTCGTTCTACAAAGTCAGTGTATCTGCCAAAACCTGCTTCATTTTTCCAGACTTCCAGATTTGGACACATTTTAATGATTTGCCATTTTGAGGACCTTAGAATCAAAATTAGCTTTGGCTTATTTCTTCGAAAAATTTTCAAAACTGGAAAAACTAGTGGTGGTATTATCGCACCCGTCATGTTGATGTCGCAAAGCCCTTATGTGTCGTTCTTTTCACCGGTCACGACGAATGATCCGGGATGAAAAAATAGCGTAGAAAGAAGGAAAGTGGCCCGAAACTGATGAAAAATGTTCAATTTTGGGCTCCTAAAATAGGCGCAGCCGAGTAGGCTTGTAGCCCCCGTCGTAGAGCTCTTAGAGTGCTTTCCAACAGTATGCTGTGTAACGCATAACTCCTTACGGATCAAAAGTTATGGGCACTGGAGCAATGGAGACCTAGTCACAGGCCCCCTGGCCGTGGTCTGCAGTCCCAACATCTAAGCGAGGAGCAGTTGTCTTGCCCAAGATGCCGTGGGACTCCATAATAGAAATGTGATGGATAAAGAAACTTGGCAATCCTAATTGGGGAAAAAAAACAAAACAAAAAAAGGGTGGTGCAACACGAGGACTTCCTAGGGGCTCAGCCATCCTAGTACTACTCTCGCCCAAGCATGCTTAACTTCAGAGTTCTGATGGGATCCGGTGTATTAGTGCTGGTATGATCGCACCCGTCATGTTGAGGTCGTAAATCCCATATGTGTTGTCCTTTTCGCAGGTCACAACGAACGATCCGAGATGAATAAACAGCACAAAAACAAGAAAAGGGGCATGAAACTGAAGAAAATATTCGATTTTGGGCTCCGAAAATAGGTACAGCTGAGAAGGCTTGTTGCTCCCTTCGTAGAGCTCTTAGAGAGCTTTCCAACGGTATGCTGTGCGCCACATAACTCCTTACGGATCAAAAGTTATGGCCAACGGACTGATGGAGACCTGGTCACTGGCCCCACGCCCTCAGTTTATGGGCCCAGTCTCCAGGCAAAGTGCAGTGTCTTGCCCAAGATGCCGTGGCACTCCATTATAGAAATGTGACGGATAAAGAATCTTGGCAATCCTGAACGGGGCAAAAAAACAAAACGTAAAATGGGGGTGCAACACGAGGACTTCCCTGGGGGTCACCCATCCTAGTACTGCTTTCGTCCAAGCACGCTAAACTTCGGAGTTCTGATGGTATCCGGTGCTGGTATAATTGTACTCGTCATGTTGATGTTGCAAAGCCTTTATGTGTCGCCCTTTTCGCCGGTCACGACGAATGATCCGGGACGAAGAAACAGCGTAAAAAGAAGAAAAGTGGCCCGAAACTGATTAAAACGTTCTATTTTGGGCTCCGAAATCTGGCACAGACTAGTAAGCTGGATGTCCCCTTTGTAGAGCTCTCAGAGAGCTTTCAACGACATGTTGTGCACCGCATAACTCATTACGGATCAAAAGTTATGGGCACCGGAGTGATGGAGACCTGGTCAAAGGCCCCGCACCCTCGGTTTGCAGTCCCAGCCTTTACGCGAAGCGCAGTTGTCTTGCCCAGGATGCCGGGGCACTCGATAATAGAAATGTGATGGATAAAGAATATTGGCAAGCCGGAACGGGGCAAAAAAAACAAAACGCAAAAGGGGGGTGCAACACGACGTCTTCCCCGGGGGTCACCCATCCTAGTATTACTCTCGCCCAATCACGCTTAACTTCGGAGTTCTGATGGGATCTGGTGTATTAGTCATGGTATGATCGCACCCGTCATGTTGTGGTCGCAAAGCATTTATGTGTAGTCCATTTCGCCGGTCACGACGAACGATCTGGGACGAAGAACAAGCGCAGACAAAAGAAAAGTGGACCAAAACTGATGCAAACGTTTGATTTTGGACTCCAGAAATAGACGCAGCCAAGCAGGCTTGTTGCCCCCCTCGTAGATCTCTCAAAGAGCTTTTTAACGGTATACTGTGCGCCGCATAACTCCTTACGGTTCAAAAATTATGGCCACCAGATAGATGGAGACCTGGTTGCAGGCCCCGTCCTCTCAGTTTGCGGGCCCAGTCTCTACGCAAAGCGTAGTTATCTTGCCCAAGATGCCATGGTACTCGATAATAAAAATGTGACGGATAAAGAATCTTGGCAACCTTGAACGGGGCAAAAAAACAAAATGAAAAAGGGGGGGTGCAACACGAGGACTTCCCAGGGGGTCACCTATCTTAGTACTACTCTTGTCCAAGCACGCTTAACTTCGGAGTTCTGATGGGATCCGGTGTATTAGTGCTGCTATGATCGCACCTGTCATGTTGAAGTCACCAATCCCTAATGTGTCGTCCTTTTCGTCGGTCACAACGAACGATCTGGGATGAAGAAACAGCGCAGGAAGAAGAAAAGCAGCCCGAAACTGATGAAAACGTTTGATTTTGTACTCTGAAAATAGGCGCAACCGAGCTAGCTTACTTCCCCCGTCGTAGAGCTCTCAGAGTGCTTTCCAACGGTATACTGTGTGCAGCATAACTCCTTACGGATCAAAAGTTATGGACACTAGAGCGATAGAGACCTGGTCAAAGGCCCCGTGCCCTCGGTTTGCGGGCCCATCCTCTACGCGAAGCGCAGTTGTCTTGCCCAAGATGCTTTGGGACTCCATAATAGAAATGTGACAGATTAATAATCTTGGCAAGCCTGAACGGGGCAAAAAATTAAAATGAAAAAGGGGGGTGCAACACGAGGACTTCCTAGGGGTTCACCTATCCTAGTACTACTCTCACCCAAGGACACTTAACTTCGGAGTTCTAATGGGATGCGGTGCAATACTGCTGATATGATCGCACCCGTCATGTTGAGGTCGGAAAGCCCTTATGTGTCGTCTATTTCGCCGGTCACAACGAACGATCCGGGATGAAAAAATAGTGTAGTAAGAGAAAAAGTGGCCAAAAATGGATGAAAAATGTTCGATTTTGAGCTCCGAAAATAGGCGCAGCCGACCAGAGTTGCAGCCCCCATCGTAGAGTTGTTAGATAGCTTTCCAACGGTATGCTGTGTGCCGCATAACTCCTTACGGATCCAAAGTTATAGCCACCGGAGCGATGGAGACCTGGTCACAGGCCCCGCGCCCTCGGTTTGCGGGCCCAGTCTCTACGCAAACCGCAGTTGTCTTGCCCAAGATGCCGTGCGACTCCATAATAGAAATGTGACGGATAAAGAATCTTGGCAAGCCTGAACGGGGCAAAAAAACAAAACGAAAAAGGGGGGTGCAACACGAGGTCTTCCTAAGGGGTCACCCATCCTAGTACCACTCTCGCCCAAGCACGTTTAACTTCGGAGTTCTGATGGGATCCGATGTATTAGTGCTTGTATGATTGCGCCCGTCATGTTGAACTCGCAAAGCCTATACGTGTCACCCTTTTTGCCGGTCATGACGAACGATCCGGGATGAAGAAATATTCCAAAAAAAAGAAAAGTGGCCTGAAACTGATGAAAACGTTTGATTTTGGGCTCCGAAAGTAGGCGCAGCAGAGCAGGCTTGCTGCCCCCGTCGTAGAGCTCTCAGAGAGCTTTCGAAATGTACGTTGTGCACCGCATAACTCCTTACAGATCAAAAGTTATGGGCACCGAAGCAATGAAGACCTAGTCACAAGCCCCACGCCCTCGGTCTGCTTGCCCAGCCTCTACGCGAAGCGCATTTGTCTTGCCCAAGATGCCGTGGGACTCTATAATAGAAATGTGATGGATAAAGAATCTTGGCAATCCTAAACAAGGCAAAAAAACAAAACAAAAAATGGGGGTGCAACACAAGGACTTATCATGGGGTCACCTATCCTAGTACTACTCTCGTCCAAGCACGCTTAACTTCGAAGTTCTGAGGGGATCCTGTGTATTAGTGCTGTTATGATCGCACCCGTCATGTTGAGATCGCAAAGCCCATATGTGTCGTCCTTTTCGCCGGTCACAACGAACGATCCGAGATGAAGAAACTACGCAAAACGAAGAAAAGTATCTCAAAACTGATGAAAACGTTCGATTTTGGTCTCCAAAAATAGGCGCAACCCAGTAGGCTGGTTGTCCCCTTTATAGAGCTCTCAGAGAGTTTTCCAACGGTATGTTGTGCGCCGCATAACTCCTTATGGATCATAAGTTATGGGCACCGGAGCGATGGAGACTTGGTCAATGGCCCTGCGCCCTCGGTTTGCTGGTCCACCCTTTACACGAAGCGCAGTTGTCTTGCCCAAGATGCCGGGGCACTTGATAATACAAATGTGACGTACAAAGAATGTTGGCAAGCCGGAATGGGGCAAAAAACAAAAAACAAAAAAGTGGGGCGCAACACGAGGACTTCGCTGGGGGTCACTCATCCTAGTACTACTCTCTCCCAAACACGCTTAACTTTAAAGTTCTGATGGGATCTAGTTTATTAGTCCTGGTATGATCGCACCTGTCAAGTTGAGGTCGCAAAGCCCTTATGTGTCATCCTTTTAGCCGGTCACGACGAACGATCTGGGACGAAGAAATAGCGTAGAAAGAAGAAAAGTTGCTCAAAACTGATGGAAACGTTCGAGTTAGGACTCCAAAAATAGGTTCAGCCGTGGAGGCTTGCTGCCCACGTCGTAAAGCTCTCAGAGAGCATTCCAACGGTATGTTGTGCACCGCATAACTCCTTACAGATCAAAAGTTATGGGCATCGGAGCGATGGTGACTTGGTCAATGGCCCCGCGCCCTCGGTTTGCTGGTCCACCCTCTACGCGAAGCGCAGTTGTCTTGCCCAAGATGCCGGGGTACTCGATAATAGAAACGTGACGTATAAAGAATCTTGGTAAGCTTGAACGGGGCAAAAAAAACAAAACAAAAAAGGGGGGTACAATACGAGAACTTCCCATGGGGTCACCCATCCTATTACTACTCTCGTCAAAGGACGCTTAACTTCGTAGTTCTGATGGGATCCGGTGTATTAGTGCTGGTATGATCGCACCCGTTTTGTTGAGGTCGCAAAGCCCGTATGTGTCGTCCTTTTCGCCAGTCACGACGAACTATCTGGGACGAAGAAAAAGCAAAAAAAAAAGAAAAGAGGCCCAAAACTGATGAAACCGTTCGATTTTGGGCTTCGAAAACAGGCACAACCCAACAAGCTGGCTGCCCCTTTTGTAGAGCTCTGAGAGAGCTTTCAAACGGTATGTTGTGCACCGCATAACTCCTTACGGATCGAAAGTTATGGCCACTAGAGCGATGGAGACCTGGTCAAAGGCCCCATGCCCTCAGTTTGCGGGCCCATCCTCTACGCGAAGCACAATTGTCTTGCCCAAGATGCCGGGGCACTCGATAATAAAAATTTGACAGATAAAGAATTTTGCCAAGCCTGCACGGGGCAAAAAAATAAAATGAAAAAGAGGGGTGCAACACGAGGACTTCCCAGGGGGTCACCCATCCTAGTGCTACTCTTGCCCAAGCACACTTAACTTCGGAGTTATGATGGGATCCGGTGTATTAGTGCTGGTACGATCGCACCCGTCATGTTGAGGTTGCAAAACCCATATGTGTCATCCTTTTCGCCGGTCACGACTAACGATCCGGGATGAAGAAACAGCGCAAAAAGAAGAAAAGTGGCCCGAAATTGATGAAAATGTATGATTTTGGGCTCAGAAAATAGGCACAGCTGAGCAGGCTTGTGGCCCCTGTCGTAGAGCTCTCAAAGGGCTTTCCAATGGTATGCTGTGCACCGCATAACTCCTTACGGATCAAAAGTTATTAGCACCGGAGCAATGGAGACCTAGTCACAGGCCCCACGCCCTCGGTCTGCGGGCCCAGCCTCTACCCAAAGCGCAGTTGTCTTGCCAGAGATACCATGGACTCCATAATAGAAATGTGACGGATAAAAAATCTTGGGAATCCTGAATGGGGCAAAAAAACAAAACGAAAAAGGGGGTGCAACACGAGGACTTCCCAAGGGTCACCCATCCTAGTACTACTCTAGCCCAAGCACACTTAACTTCGGAGTTCTGATGGGATCTGGTGTATTAGTCCTGGTATGATCATACCCATCATGTTGAGGTCATAAAGCCCTTATGTGTCGTCCTTTTCGCCGGTTACGACGAATGATCTGGGATAAAGAAATAGCGTAGAAGGAGGAAAAGTGGCCCAAAACTGATGAAAAATGTTCAATTTTGGGTTTCAAAAATAGGCGTAGAAGAGTAGACTTGCGGCCCCCGTTGTAGTGCTCTCAAAGAGCTTTCCAACGGTATGCTGTGCACCGCATAACTCCTTACGGATCCAAAGTTATGGCCACCGGAGCGATAGAGACCTGGTCACAGGCCCTGCACCCTCGGTTTGCCGCCCAGCCTCTACGCGGAGCGTAGTTGTCTTGCCCAAGATGCCGTGGGACCCTATAATTGAAACGTGACGGATAAAGAATCTTGGCAAGCCTGAACGGGGCATAAAAACAAAATGAAAAAGGGGGGTGCAACACTAGGACTTCCCAAGGGGTCACCCATCCTAGTACTACTCTCACCCAAGCACGCTTAAGTTTGGAGTTCTAATAGGATCTGGTGAATTAGTGCTGGTATGATCATAGCCGTCATGTTTAGGTCGAAAAGCCCTTATGTGTCGTCCTTTTCGTCGGCCACGATGAACGATCCGGGACGAAGAAATAGTTCAGAAAGAAGAAAAATGGCCCGAAACTAATAAAAATGTTCGATTTTGGGCACCGAAATTAGTTACAGCCGAGCAGGCTTGTAACCTTCGTCGTAGAGCTCTTAGAGAGTTTTCCAACGGTATGCTTTGCGTCGCAAAACTCTTTACAGATCAAAAGTTATAGGCAACGGGGTGATGGAGACCTGGTCAAAGGCCCCACGCCTTCGGTTTGTTGGCCCAGCCTCTACGCGAAGCGCAGTTGTCTAGTTCAAGATGCAGTGGGACTCCATAATAGAAATGTGACGGATAAAGAATCTTGGCATGCCTGAACGGGGCAAAAAAACCAAATGAAAAAGGGGGGTGCAACACGAGGACTTCCCAGGGGGTCACCCTTCCTAGTACTACACTCTCGCCAAAGGACGTTTAACTTTGGAGTTCTGATGGGATGCGGTGCATTAGTGCTGATGTGATCGCACCAGTCATGTTGAGGTCACAAAGCCCTTATGTGTAGTCCTATTCACCGGTCACGACGAACGATCCGGGATGAAGAAATAGTGCAAAAAAAAGAAAAGTGGCCTGAAATTGATGAAAAACGTTCGATTTTGGGCTCTGCAAATAGGCGCAGCTGAGCAGGATTATTGGCCCGTCGTAGAGCTCTTTGAGAGCTTTCCAACGGTATGCTGTGTGCCGCATAACTCATTACGGATCAAAAGTTATGGCCACCGGAGCGATGGAGACCTGGTCACAGGTCCCGCGCTCTAGGTTTGCCGGCCAAGTCTCTACGGGAAGTGCAGTTGTCTTGCCAAGATACTGTGGGACTCCATAATAGAAATCTGACGGATAAAGAATCTTGGCAAGCCTGAACGGGGCAAAAAAACAAAATGGAAAAGCGGGGTTCAACACGAGGACTTCATAGGGGGTGACCATCCTAGTACAACTCTCACCCAAGCACGCTTAACTTCGGAGTTCTGATGGGATCCGGTGAATTAGTGCTGGTATGATCGCAACGGTCATGTTGAGGTCGAAAAGCCCTTGTGTGTCGTCCTTTTCGTCGGCCACGATGAACGATCCTGGACGAAAAAACAATTCAGAAAGAAGAAAAGTGGCCTGAAACTGATAAAAATGTTCGATCTTGGGCACCAAAAATAGTTGCAGCCGAGCAGGCTTTCAACCTTCGTCGTAGAGCTCTTAGAGAGCTTTTCAATGTTATGTTGTGCGTCGCATAACTCCTTACGGATCAAAAGTTATAGGCAATGGGGCAATGGAGACCTGGTGAAAGGCCCCATGCCTTCGGTTTGTGGGCCCAGCCTCTATGCGAAGCGCAGTTGTCTAGTTCAAGATGCCGTGGGACTCCATAATAGAAATGTGACGGATAAAGAATCTTGGCAAGCCTGAACGGGGCAAAAAAACCAAATGAAAAAGGGGGGTGCAACACGAGGACTTCCCAGGGGGTCACCCTTCCTAGTACTACTCTCGCCCAAGGACGTTTAACTTCGGAGTTCTGATGGGATGTGTGCATTAGTACTGATATGATTGCACCCGTCATGTTGAGGTCGCAAAGCCCTTATGTGTCGTCTTATTCGCCGGTCACGACGAACGATCCGGGACGAAGAAATAGCACAGAAAGAAGAAAAGTGGCTCGAAGCTAATGAAAAATGTTTGATTTTGGGCTTTGCAAATGGGCGCAGCCGAGCAGGCTGCTGCCCCGTCGTAGAGGTCTCTGAGAGCTTTCCAACGGTATGCTGTGCACCGCATAACTCCTTACGGATCAAAAGTTAGGACCACCGGAGCGATGGGGACCTGGTCACAGGCCCCGTGCTCTAGGTTTGCCGGCCAAGTCGCTACGCGAAGTGCAGTTGTCTTGCCCAAGATGCTGTGGCACTCCATAATGGAAATATGATGGATAAAGATTCTTGGCAAGCCTGAACGGGGCAAAAAAACAAAACGAAAAAGTGGGGTGCAACACGTGGACTTACTAGGGGGTGACCTATCTTAGTACAACTCTTGCCCATGCACGCTTAACTTTGGAGTTCTGATGGGATCCAGTGCATTAGTGTTGGTATGATCACACACGTCATGTTGAGGTCGCAAAGCCCTTTTGTTTCGTCCTTTTCGCTAGTCACGACGAACAATCCAGGACAAAGAAACAACGCAGAAAGAAGAAAAGTGGCCCAAAAGTGATGAAAAATGTTCAATTTTGGTCTCCGAAAATAGGCGCAGCCATGCAAGACTACTGCCCCCGTCATAGAGCTCTTTGAGAGCGTTCCAACGGTATGCTGTGCGCCGCATATCTCCTTACGGATCAAAAGTTATGGCCACCGGAGCGATGGAGACCTGGTCAAAGGCCTCGCGCTCTAGGTTTACCGGCCAAGTCTCTACGCGAAGTGCAGTTGTCTTGCCCAAGATGCTGTGGGACTCCATAATAGAAATATGATGGATAAAGAATCTTGAAAGCCTGAACGGGGCAAAAAAACAAAACGAAAAAGTGGGGTGCAACATGTGGACTTCCTAGGGGGTGACCCATCCTAGTACAACTCTCGCCCAAGCACGCTTAACTTCGGAGTTCTGATGGGATCCGGTGAATTAGTGCTGGTATGATAGCAGCCGTCATGTTGAAGTCGAAAAGCCCTTGTGTGTCGTCCTTTTCGTCAACCACGATGAACGACCCGGGACGAAGAAACAGTTCAGAAAGAAGAAAAGTGGACCTATATTGGTAAAAATGTTCGATCTTGGGCACCGAAAACAGTTGCAACCGAGCAGGCATTGAACCTTCATCATAGAACTCTTAGAGAGCTTTCCAACGGTATGTTGTGGATCGCATAACTTCTTACGGATCAAAAGTTATGGGCAACGGGGCGATGGAGATCTAGTCAAAGGCCCCATGCCTTCGGTTTGTGGGCCCAGCCTCTATGTGAAGCGCTGTTGTCTAGTTCAAGATGCCGTGTGACTCCATAATAGAAATGTGACGGATAAAGAATCTTGGCAAGCCTGAACGGGGCAAAAAAACCAAATAAAAAAGGGGGGTGCAACACGAGGACTTCCCAGGGGGTCACCTTTACTAGTACTACTCTCGCCCAAGGACGTTTAACTTTGGAGTTCTGATGGGATACGGTGCATTAGTGCTGATATGATCGCACCTGTCATGTTGAGGTCACAAAGCCCTTATGTGTCATCCTATTCGCCGGTCACGACGAACGATCCGGGATGAAGAAATAGCACAGAAAGAAGAAAAGTGTTCGGAACTGATGAAAAATGTTTGATTTTGGGATCTGCAAATAGGCGCAGCTAACCAGGCTTGCTGCCCCATCGTAGAGCTCTTTGAGAACTTTCCAACGGTATACTGTGCGCCGCATAACTCCTTACGGATCAAAAGTTATGGCCACTTGAGCGATGGAGACCTTGTCACAGGCCCTGCGCTCTAGGTTTGCCGGCCAAGTCTCTACGCGAAGTGCAGTTGTCTTGCCCAAGATGCTGTGGGACTCCATAATAGAAATATGACAGATAACGAATCTTGGCAAGCCTTAACGGGGCAAAAAAACAAAATGAAAAAGCGGGGTGTAACACAAGGACTTCCTAGGGGGTGACCCATCCTATTACAACTCTCGCTCAAGCACGCTTAACCTCGAAGTTCTGATGGGATCCGGTGCATTAGTGCTGGTATGATCGCACCTGTCATGTTGAGGTCGCAAAGCCCTTTTGTTTCGTCCTTTTCGCCAGTCACGATGAACGATCCGGGATGAAGAAACATCACAGAAAGAAGAAAAGTAGCCCAAAAGTGATGAAAACGTTCAATTTTGGGCTTCAAAAACAGGAGCAGCTGAGCAGGCTTGTTGCCCCAATCATAGAGCTCTCTGAGAGCTTTCCAACGGTATGCTGTACGCCGCATAACTCCTTACGGATCAAAAGTTATGGCCACCGTAGCGATGGAGACCTTGTCACAGGCCCTGCGCCCTAGGTTTGCGGGCCAAGTCTCTATGCGAAGTGCAATTGTCTTGCCCAAGATGCCGTGGGACTCCATAATAGAAATGTGATGGATAAAGAATCTTGGCAAGCCTGAACGGGGCAAAAAAACCAAAGAAAAAGGAGGATGCAACACGAGGACTTCCTAGAGCGTCACCCTTCCTAGTACTATTCTCTCCCAAGGACATTTAAGTTTGGAGTTTTGATGGGATGCGGTGCATTAGTGCTGATATGATCGCATCCATCATGTTGAGGTCGAAAAGCCCTTATGTGTCGTCCTTTTCATCGGTCACGATGAACGATCTGGGACGAAGAAACGTCTCAGAAAGAAGAAAAGTGGCCCGAAACAGATGAAAAATGTTAGATTTTGGGCCTCGTAAACAGGTGCAGACTAGCAGGCATGTTGCCCCCGTCGTAGAGCTCTCAGAGAGCTTTCCAACGGTATGCTGTGTGCCGCATAACGCCTTATGGATCAAACGTTATGGCCACTGGATCGAAGGAGACCAGGTCACCGACCCCGCGCCCTCTGTTTGCTAGCCCAGTCTCTATGCAAAGCGCAGTTGTCTTCCCAAGATGTTGTGGGACTCCATAATAGAAATGTGACGGATAAAGAATCTTGGCAAGTCTGAACGGCGCAAAAAACAAACCGAAAAAGGGGGGTGTAACACGAAGACTTCCCACGGGGTCACCCATCCTTGTACTACTCTCAACCAAGCACGCTTAACTTCAGAGTTTTGATGGGATCCAGTGCATTAGTGCTAGTATGATCGCACTCGTCATGTTGATGTCGCAAATCCCTTTTGTACCGTCCTTTTTGCAGGTCACGACGAATGATTCGGGACGAAAAGACAGCACAGAAAGAAGAAATGTGGCCCAAAATTGATGAAAAACGTTCAATTTTGGGCTCCGAAAATAGGTACGCCCGAGCAGGCTTGTTGCCTCCGTCATAGAGCTCTTAGAGAGCTTTCCAACGGTATGTTGTGCGTCGCATAACTCCTTACGGATCAAAAGTTATAGGTAACGGGGCGATGGAGACCTGGTCAAAGGCCCCATGCCTTCGGTTTGTGGGCCCAGCCTCTACACAAAGTGCAGTTGTCTAGTTCAAGATGCCGTGGGACTCCATAATAGAAATGTGACGGATAAAGATTCTTGGCAAGCCTGAACAGGGCAAAAAAACCAAATGAAAAAGGGGGGTGCAACACGAGGACTTCCTAGGGGGTCACCTTTCCTAGTACTACTCTTGCCCAAGGATGTTTAACTTCAAAGTTCTAATGGGATGCAGGGCATTAGTGCTGACATGATCGCACCCGTGATGTTGAGGTCGCAAAGCCTTTATGTGTCGTCCTATTCGCCAGTCACGACGAACGATCCGGGACGAAGAAATAGTGCAAAAAGAAGAAAAGTGGCCCAAAAGTAATGAAAAACATTCGATTTTGGGCTCCGAAAACAGGCACAGCTGAGCCGGCTTGCAGCCCCCGACATAGAGCTCTCTGAGAGCTTTCCAATGGTATGTTGTGCGCCGCATAACTCCTTACGAATCAAAAGTTTTGGCCACCGTAGCGATGGAGACCTGGTCACAAGCCCCGCGCCCTAGGTTTGCTGGCCAAGTCTTTACGCGAAGTGCAGTTGTCTTGCCCAAGATGCTGTGGGACTCCATAATAGAAATGTGACGGATAAAGAATCTTGACAAGCCTAAACAGGGCAAAAAAACCAAATGAAAAAGGGGGGTGCAACACGAGGACTTCCATGGGGTCACCCTTCCTAGTACTATTCTCGCCCAAGGACGTTTAACTTCGGAGTTCTGATGGGATGAGGTGCATTAGTGCTGATATGATCGCAGCCGTCATGTTGAGGTCGAAAAGCCCTTATGTTCTGTCCTTTTCGTCGGTCACGATGAACGATTCGGGATAAAGAAACAGCTCAGAAAGAAGAAAAGTGGCCCGAAACTGATGAAAAATGTTCAATTTTGGGCTTTGAAAATAGGCGCAGACGAGCAGGCATGTTGCCACCATCGTAGAGCTCTCAGAGAGCTTTCCAACGGTATGTTGTGCGCCACATAACGCCTTACGGATCAAAAGTTATGGCCACTGGATTGAAGGAGACCTGGTCACAGACCCCGCATCGTCGGTTTGCGGGCCCAGTCTCTCTGCGAAGTACAGTTGTCTTGCCCAAGATGCCGTGGGACTCCATAATAGAAATGTGACGAACAAAGAATCTTGGCAAGCCTGAACGGTGCAAAAAAACAAAACGAGAAAGGGGGGGTATAACACGAAGACTTCCCATGGGGTCACTCATCCTTGTACTACTCTCGCCCAAGGACGCTTAACTTCGGAGTTCTGATGGGATCCGGTGCATTAGTGCTAGTATGATCGCACCCGCCATGTTGATGTCGTAAAGCCCTTATGTGTCATCCTTTTCGCCGGTCACGATGAACGATCCAGGACGAAGAAATAGCCTAGAAAGAAGAAAAGTGGCCCAAAACTGATGAAAAACGTTCGATTTTGGGCTCCGAAAATAGGCGCACCCGAGCAGGCTTGTTGCCCCCATTATAGATCTCTCAGAGGGCTTTCCAACTGTATGCTGTGAGCCGTATAACTCCTTACGGATCAAAAGTTATGTGCACTGGAGCGATGGAGACCTAGTCACAGGCCCTGCGCCCTCGGTTTGCGTGCCCAGCCTCTACGTGAAGCGCAGTTGTTTTGCCCAAGATGCCGTGGCACTCGATAATAGAAATGTGACAGATAAAGAATCTTGGTAAGCCTGAACGGGGCAATATAAAAAATAAAAAAGGGGGTGCAACACGAGGACATCCCAAGGGGTCAACCATCTTAGTACTACTCTCGCCCAAGCACGCTTAACTTCGGAGTTCTGATGGGATTTGGTGTACTAGTGCTGGTATGATCGCGACTGTCATTTTGAGGTCGCAAAGCCCATATGTGTCGTCCTTTTCGCCGGTCACGACGAACGATCCGGGATGAAGAAACAATGCAAAAAGAAGAAAAGTAGCCCAAAACTGATGAAAACGTTTGATTTTAAGCGACGAAAAGAGGCGTAGCCGAGAAGGCTTGCTGCCCCAGTCGTAGAGCTCTCAGAGTGTTTTCCAACGGTATGCAGTGCGTTGTATAACTCCTTACAGATCAAAATTTATGGGCACCGGTGCGATGGAGACCTGTTCACAGGCCCCACGCCCTCAGTCTGCGGGCCCAGCCTCGACGCAAAGCGCTATTGTCTTGTCCAAGATGCCGTGGGACTCCATAATAGAAATGTGACGGATAAAGAATCTTGGCAATCCTTAATGGGGAAAAAAATTAAAACGAAAAAGAGGGGGTGCAACACCAGGACTTCCTAGGGGGTCACCCATCCTAGTACTACTCTCGCCCAAGCACGCTTAACTTCAGAGTTCTGATGGGATCCGGTGTATTAGTGCTGGTATGATCGCACCCGTCATGTTGAGGTCGCAAAGCCCATATGTGTTGTCCTTTTCGCCGGTCACGACGAACGATCCGGGATGAATAAACAGCGCAAAAAGAAGAAAAGTGGCCCAAAACTGATGAAAACATTCGATTTTAGGCTCCGAAAACAGCCCTAGCCGAGCAGTCTTGCTGCCCCCGTCGTAGAGTTCTCAAAGAGCTTTCCAACGGCATGATGTGAGCCGCAAAGCACCTTAAGGATCAAAAGTTATGGGCACCGGAGCGATAGAGACCAGGTCACAGGCCCCACGCCCTCGGTCTGCGGGCTCTGCCTCTACGCGAATTTTAGTTGTCCAGCACAAGATGCCGTGGGACTCCATAATAGAAATGTGATGGATAAAGAATCTTGACGAGGATGAATGGGGCAAGAAAACAAAATAAAAAATGGGATGCAACACGAGGACTACCCAAGGGGTCACCCATCCTAGTACTACTCCTGCCCAAGCACGCTTAACTTCGGAGTTCTTACGGGATCCGGTGCATTAGTGCTGGTATGATCGCACCCGTCATGTTGAGGTCGCAAAGCACTTATGTGTTGCCCTTTTAGCAGGTCACGACGAACGATCCGAGATGAAGAAACATCGTAGAAAGAAGAAAAGTGGCCTAAAACTGATGAAAAATGTTTGATTTTGGGCTCTGAAAATAGGCGCAGCCGAGCAGGCTTGCTACCCCCGTCGTAGAGTTCTCAAAGAGCTTTCCAACGGTATGTTGTGTGCTGCATAACTCCTTACGGATCAAAAGTTACGGGCACCAGAGTGATGGAGACCTGGTCAAAGGCCCCACGCCCTCAGTTTGCGGGCCCAGCCTTTGCGCGAAGCGCAATTGTCTTGTCCAAAATGCAGTGGGACTCCATAATAGAAATGTGACGTATAAAGAATCTTGCAAGCCTAAATGGGGCATAAAAACAAAATGAAAAAGGGGGGTGCAACACGAGGACTTCCCAGGGGGTAACCCATCCTTGTACTATTCTTGGCCAAGGATGCTTAACTTCGGAGTTCTAATGGATTTGGTGCATTGGGGCTGGTATGATCGCACTCGTCATATTGAGGTTGCAAAGCCCCCTTATGTGTCGTCCTTTGCGCAGGTCACGATGAACGATCCAGGATGAAGAAACAGCATAGAAAGACGAAAAGTGGTCGGAAACTAATGAAAACGTTCGATTTTGTGTGCTCTGAAAATAGGCACAGCCGTGCAGGCTTGTTGCCCACGTCGTAGAGCTCTCAGAGAGCTTTCCAATAGTATGATGTGCTCTGCATAACTCCTTACAGATCAAAAGTTATGGCCACCAGAGCGATGGAGACCTGGTCACAGGCCCCGCGCCCTCGGTCTGCAGGCCCAGCCTCTACGCGAAGCACAGTTGTCTTGCCCAAGATGCCGTGGGACTCGATAATAGAAATGTGACGGATAAAGAATCTTGGCAAGCCTGAACGAGGCAAAAAAATAAAACGAAAAAGGGAGGTACAAGACGAGGACTTCCCAGGGGGTCCCCCATCCTAGTACTACCCTCGCCCAAGCACGCTTAACTTCGGAGTTCTAATGTGAGCCGGTGCATTAGTGCTAGTATGATCACACCTGTCATGTTGAGGTCGCAATGCCTATATGTGTCGTCCTTTTCGTCGGTCACGATGAACGATCCGGGACGAAAAGGCTGTGCGGTGCATAACACTTTACGGATCAAAAGTTATGGGCACCAGAGTGATGGAGACCTGGTCACAGGCCCTGTACCCTCTGTTTGCTGGCCCAACCTCTACGCGAAGCGTAGTTGTCTTGCCCAAGATGCCGTGGGATACCATAATAGAAATGTGTCGGATAAAGAATCTTGGCAAGCCTGAGCTGGGAAAAAAAACAAAACGAAAAAGGAGGGTGCAACACGAGGACTTCTCGGGGGGTCACCCATCGTAACACTACTCTCGTCCAAGCACGCTTAACTTTGGAGTGCTGATGGGATCCGGTGCATTAGTGCTGGTATGATCGTACCCGTCATATTGAGGTCGCAAAGCCTTTATGTGTTGTCCTTTTCGCCGGTCAAGATGAACGATCCGGGATGAAGAAACAGCGTAGAAGGAAGAAAAGTGGCCCGAAACTAATGAAACGTTCGATTTTGTGCTCCAAAAATAGGCGCGGCCTAGCAGGCTTGTTGACCCCATCGTAGAGCTCTCAAAGAGCTTTCCAACGGTATGCTGTGCGCCGCATAACTCCTTACGGATCAAAAGTTATGCGCACCGGAGAGATGGAGACCTGGTCAAAGGCCCCGTGCCCTCGGTTTGCGGGCCCTTCCTCTACGCGAAGCATAGTTGTCTTGCCCAAGATGCTGTGGGACTCCATAATAGAAATGTGATGGATAAAGAATCTGGGCAAGCCTGAACGGGGCAAAAAAACAAAATGAAAAAGGGGGGGCAATACGAGGAATTCCTAGGGGGTTACCCATCTTAGTGCTACTCTCGCCCAAGCACGCTTAACTTTGGAATTTTGATGGGATCCGATGCATTAGTACTGGTATGATCGCAGCCGTCATATTGAGGTCGCAATGCCCTTATGTGCCGTCCTTTTCGCCAGTCACGCTGAACGATCCGGGATGAAGAAACAACAGAAAAAAAAAGAAATGTGGCCCAAAACTGATGAAAATGTTCTATTTTACGCTCTGAAAACTGGCGCAGCTGAGCAGGCTTGCTGCCCCCGTCGAAGAGTTCTCGGAGAGCTTTCCAACGTTATGCTGTGCACTGCATAACTCCTTAAGGATCAAAAGTTATGGGCACCGGAGTGATGGAGACCTGGTCACAGGCCCCACGCCCTCAGTCTGTGGGCCCAGCCTCAGCGCAAAGTGCAGTTGTCTTGCCGAAGATGTCGTGGGACTCCATAATAGAAATGTGACGGATAAAGAATCTTGGCAAGCCTGAACGGGGCAAAAAAACAAAATGAAAAAGGGGGGTGCAACACGTGGACTTTCGAGGGGGTCACCGATCCTAGACTACTCTCGCCCAAGCACGCTTAACTTCAAAGTTCGGATGGGATCTGGTGCAATAGTACTGGTATTATCGCACCCGTCATGTTGAGGTCACAAAGCCCTAATGTGTCATCCTTTTCGCAGCTCACGACGAACAATCCAGGAAGAAGAAACACCACAAAAAGAAGAAAAGCGGCCTGAAACTATTAAAAATGTTCAATTTTGGGCTCCGAATACAGGCGCAGCTGAGCTGGCTTGCTGCCCTAGTCGTAGAGGTCTCAGAGAGCTTTCTAACGGTATGCTGTGAGCTGCATAACTCCTTACGGATTAAAAGTTATGAGCACCGGAGTGATGGAGACCTGGTCATAGGCCCCGCGCCCTGGGTATACGGGCCCAGCCTCTACGCGAAGTGCAGTTGTCTTGCCCAAGATGCCATGGCACTCGATAGTAGAATTGTGACAGATAAAGAATCTTGGCAAGCCGAAATAGTTCAAAAAATCTAAACTAAAAGGGGGGGTACAACACGAGGACTTCCCAAGGGGTCACCCATCCTTGTACTAATCTCGCCCAAGCACATTTAACTTCGGAGTTCTTATGGATTTGGTATATTAGTGCCGGTATGATCGCACCCGTCATATTGTGGTCGCAAAGCCCTTATGTGTCATCTTTTTCGCCGGTCACGACAAGCGATCCGGGATGAAGAAATAGCGCAGAAATAAGAAAAGTGGCCCAAAATTGATGAAAATGTTTGATTTTGGGCTCAGAAAATAGGCACAGCCGAGCAGGTTTGCAGTCCCCATCGTAGAGCTCTCAAAGAGCTTTCCAACGGTATGTTGTGCGCGGCATAACTCCTTACGGATCAAAAGTTATGGCCACTGGAGTGATGGAGACCTAGTCACAGGCCCCGAGTCCCCAGTTTGTAGGCCCAGTCTCTACGCGAAGCGCAGTTGTCTTGCCCAAGATGCCGTGGGACTCCATAATAGAAACGTTACGGATAAAGAATCTCGGCAAGCCTGAACGGGGCAAAAAACAAAACGAAAAAGGGGGTGCAACACGAGGACTTCCTAAGGGGTCACCCATCCTAGTACTACTCTCGCCCAAGCACGCTTAACTTTGGAGTTTTGATGGGATCTGGTGCAATAGTAGTGGTATGATCTCACCTGTCATGTTGAGGTCGCAAAGCCCTTATATGTCGTCCTTTTCGTAGGTCACGACGAATGATCGGGCACGAAGAAACAGCGTAAAAAGAAGAAAAGTGACCCAAAACTGATAAAAATGTTATATTTTTGGCTCCGAAAATAGGCGCAGCATAGCAGCCTTGCTGCACGCGTCGTATAGGTCTCAAAGAGCTTTCCAACGGTATGCTGTGCGCCGCATAACTCCTTACAAATCAAAAGTTATGGCCACTAGAGTATTGAAGACCTGGTCACAGGCACCGCGGCCTCGATTTGCTGGCCTAGCCTCTACGCGAAGCTCAGTTGTCTTGTCCAAGATGTTGTGGGACTCGATAATAGAAATGTGACGGACAAAAAATCTTGGCAAGCCTGAACGGGGCGAAAAAACAAAACGAAAAAGGCAGGTGCAACACGAGGATTTCCCAAGGGGTCACCCATCCTAGTACTACTCTCGCCCAAGAACGCTTAACTTCGGAGTTCTGATGGGATCCGGTGCATTAGTGCTGGTATGATCACACACGTCATGTTGAGGTCGTAATTCCCTTTTGTGTCACCTTTTTCGCTGGTCACGACGAACGATCCGGGATAAAGAAACAACGCAAAAAGAAGAAAAGTGGCCCAAAACTTATAGAAATGTTCGATTTTGGGCTCCGAAATAGGCAAAGCCGAGCAGGCTTTCTGCCCCCGTCGTAGAGCTCTCAGAGGGCTTTTCAACGGTATGATGTGCGCCGCATAACTCGTGACGGATCAAAAGTTATAGGCACCGGGGTGATGGAAACCTGGTCACAGGCCCCGCACCCTCTGTTTGCGGGCCCAACCTCTACGCGAAGCGCAGTTGTCTTACCCGAGATGCCGTGGGACTCCATAATAGAAATGTGACGGATAAAGAATCTTGGCAAGCCTGAACAGGGCAAAAAAACAAAACGAAAAAGGGGAGTGCAACACGAGGACTTCCCAAAGGGTCACCCATCCTAGTACTACTTTTTCCCAAGCACGCTTAACTTCGGAGTTCTGATGGGATCCGGGGCATTAGTGCTGGTATGATCGCACCCGTCATGTTGAGGTCACAAAGCCCTTATGTGTTGTCCTTTACGCCGGTCACGACGAACGATCTGGGACGAAGAAACAGCGTAGAATGAAGAAAAGTGGCCCAAAACTGATGAAAAACGTTCGATTTTGGTCTCTGAATATAGGCACAGCCGAGTAGGCTTGCTGCCCCCGTCATAGAGCTCTCAGAGTGCTTTCCAACTATATGCAGTGCGCCGCATAACACCTTATGGATCAAAAGTTATGGGCACGGGAGATATGGAGACCTGGTCAATGGCCCCGTGACCTCGGTTTGCGGGCCCAACCTCTACGCGAAGCGCAGTTGTCTTGCCCAAGATGCCGTGGGACTCCATAATAGAAATGTGATGGATAAAGAATCTGGGCAAGCCAGAACGAGGCAAAAAAACAAAATGAAAAAGGGGGGTGCAACACGAGGACTTCTGAGGGGGTCACCGATCCTAGTACTACTCTCGCCCAAGCACGCTTAACTTCAGAGTTCGGATGGGATCTGGTGCAATTGTGCTGGTATGATCACACTCGTCATGTTGAGGTCGCAAAGCCCTTATGTGTCGTCCTTTTCGCATCTCACGACGAACAATCCGGGATGAAGAAACAGCGCAAAAAGAAGAAAAGTGGCTTGAAACTATTAAAAATGTTCAATTTTGGCCTCAGAAAACAGGTGCAGCCAAGCAGGCTTGCTGCCCTAGTCGTAGAGGTCACAGAGAGCTTTCTAACGGTATGTTGTGAGCCGCATAACTCCTTACGGATCAAAAGTTATGGGCACCGGAGTGATGGAGACCTGGTCATAGGCCCCGCACCCTGGGTCTACGGGCCCAGCCTCTACGCGAAGCGTAGTTTTCTTGCCCAAGATGCCATGGCACTCAATAGTAGAATTGTGACGGATAAAGATTCTAGGCAAGCCTGAACGAGGCAAAAAAACTAAACTAAAAAGGGGGGGTACATCACGAGGACTTCCCAAGGGGTCACCCATCCTAGTACTAATCTCGCCCAAGCATGCTTAACTTTGGAGTTCTGATGGGATCTGATGTATTAGTGTTGGTATGATCGCGCCCATCATGTTAGGGTTGCAAAGCCCTTATGTGTCGTCTTTTTCGCTGGTCACGACGAGTGATCCGGGATGAAAAAACAGCGCAAAATTAAGAAAAGTTGCCCAAAATTGATGAAAATGTTTGATTTTGGGCTCAGAAAATAGGCACAGCCGAGCAGACTTGCCTCCCCCGTCGTAGAGCTCTCAAAGAGCTTTCCAACGGTAAGATGTGCGCCGCATAACTCCTTACGGATCAAAAGTTATGGCCACCAGAGTGATGGAGACCTGGTCACAAGCCCCGAGCCCTCGGTTTGTGGGCCCAGTCTGTAACACCCCGATCCCTTTCGAGACCGGGAGTTCTATCAATCAATCTAATCACAACCTAAATCCAAACTCGGGCAAAATTTTCAGGGAAAACGGACGGAGTCTCCCCTGTTTCTAGGCAAAAAGCAAACATGCGACAGCATATAAGTAGACCAATACGATGTCCAAACATTCAACCACCTCAAGGCCATCCGAGCCTTGTTCTCAACAAGCAATCACAAGCAAATATACATTTCTAGTTTACAGACTAACCTACCTCTGCACATCTTTTACAAGTACATTCATGCTTTACAATTAAACCATTCTAACTTATTGCATATAATATACTATCATACCATTCTAACTCTTTTCCTTTGGACTTTACAAACATGCATTAAAGTTAAGCTATACTAACTAGATACATAATCTAACTTATCAAACTACTTCAACAATCTAATGAAACTTAAATTACATTCCTTTTGACATTAAATACATACAATACATAAAAGCATACATCTTTGCATCTTTGACAAATCAAGCCACATAGCACGCAAAACAACTATTCGAGCACGACTTTCACGTAATCACAAACTTTCCAGCTATCATGGTATTTCCTGAAATGTGGTGGTGAGAAGTGACTATACACAACTCGTATACTTAGTGAGGGCGAGACAAATATCGAGGTGGAGAGAAAGAAAGTCGTGCAATGCAAATAAGGCAGTTAAGCAATATAACTGACAAGTAAGCAATCAAAATAAACAATCAATACAATAAGCAATTAATAAAAGCATTAACACAACCATTCACAACTATACCACACCCTGAAGGCTATGGTTCACTCATACGAGCAATGTACCATTTCACGAGCGATACATCAATCGCAAGCTTGATGTTGATAACAATGACAATAAGCGCGCAACCACCTTATAACTTCAGTTTGGAATACCCCGGAAGTATCCATCAATTCTACGACCCAAATCTCCCTGGGAGGCAACCCAAGCGAGAATGGGAATAGGACACGGAGCTAGAGCAACCAACACTGGCAGCCCGAGACTACCCAGAGAGGCCCATCACTCACGCGCCTGACACTATGCAATGCAAGACACGATACAAGGTGATAAACGAGCTATAGCACAACCATACAGATTAGAGGCGATAAACGAGATATCAAGCATTTACAATCAATACTAGCATTTAATTACCTTTTCAAGCATAACTATCATTAATAGCAACAATAACACCAATTAAACAAGTAACAGCAGTTCAAATACGAAAACAACAAATATCACTATTCAATCTCTAACTTCCAAAGGCAATTACGAGCAAACGAGCTACGGGATTAGGAAACCGATTTCACTACATTCACCCAAGCACTACATGGCACGTTTCTATGTCACTAAACATCACTTTCACAACTGAAGCCCGAAAGTCCACCTACTGCGTTTGAACTACAACTATACTAACCGGTCGCTCAATCAACGCCACAATAGCGCCAAAAGTGTTTCCATGCCCTCAATTGCAAAACCCCCAACTCAATTCGAGCATGATCAACTTTTGTTCAAACGGCCCCTTTACGTTTCTTTGTCTAATTTCTAATTTTATCAAAGGCCAGTCCATTTTTATTGCACATTTTATCTTTCTATCACTAATGGCACCTATCCAAATCAAGCAATCGGAATTCGGATCAAAATCCAAAATTCTAGGGTATACTATTCATAATTTACTATTCATTGTTCTTCCCCAATTTCAAATACGCAGTTTCAACCATAAAAATTGCTAAATAACTATCAAACAATGCTCTACGAACTCAAAGGAAGCTATATCAAGCATTTACAGACATTATAACACAT
This sequence comes from Ehretia macrophylla, assembly GCA_037974665.1. Classification (NCBI taxonomy): domain Eukaryota; kingdom Viridiplantae; phylum Streptophyta; class Magnoliopsida; order Boraginales; family Ehretiaceae; genus Ehretia; species Ehretia macrophylla. The sequence goes on from CM075780.1 coordinate 26,438,202, forward strand.
TATATATCAAATCTAAAAATTTGACACAAATTTCAAATTCGAAATTAAATGCACAAAAGCGTGAAAACCCTCACAGAGATTGAAGACCAAGACCCACAAGGACCCGAGCAACGACCCCCGAGCAATTCCATGCATGATTGTAGAAGAAAATACAATAAAAATTATTTCTTTTCCCTCCTTGGGAACTTCGGCCATGGCACGGACAAAATGGTCATTATGCAAATTGTTTTTATTGATTTTTGCCTTGTTTTATTATTTAAAAGGTGACAAGGGCATTTTGGTCATTTGCAAAATCAAACTTAAGTGAAAATTGGTCAAATAAGCTTATTTTGATGCCATTTAATCTAGTTCAAGTTAAAACAATACAATTAAATGAAAAACAACTAAAGCTAGTTAAATTAAGCTAAAAAACATTTTTCACTAAGTCCGAAGAATATTCCTCTAACTCTCATTTTTTAAATACTACGATCAAACGGTCAATAAATGATTGCTAATAAAATGATGAGCAATAATAGGAAACTTTAATTTTTTTGAAAAGTAGAATAGTAAAATAGTTTAAAATTCACTCCGGCTCCGAGTTACTTTTCTCATTTATTTGAAAACCGAGTGATTTTAATGCAAGATAATTAAAACCGATTATTAAAATAATCAAAACAATCAAAGTAATCAATATTCATTTAAAATAACTAATTTAACTATTTCTAGAATATTTTAAAGAATTATTAAGTTAATATTAAGTTACAAATGAATAAGTTAATATAAACACGTCGTCAAATACAATTAAACACTAATATTTAAGATGACACTTAATTAATCACAAGATAATAAATTCAATTACTATAATTATTAGAAATAGGGAATAATCTTTTAATTAATTAATATAAATCTTTTTGAATTCTTATAAAAGAAATAGCAGAACAGTGAAAATTAGATGATTTAACTAATTAAACATTTAATTAAATGCAGTCAAATGCCATTAAATGCATGCCGGTTTCGGGTTATCACATCCTTCCCCCCTTAAAACAATTGCGTCCTCGCAATTCTTCTTCCAATAGAACTCGGCACCCACTGAATCCAACTCTGACTAATCTTCATCGGTTGCTGAGTAAGTATACTAAAAAAGAAGGCCAATAGAGAAGCTTAAGAAGAATTTCCAAATAATAATGCCGAATAAAGGCTCAAATGAAGATACCGTACATAAATCCAAACAAGAATCCCGCTGACACAAATTCCAAAGAAGAATAAAATTCCATCAAAGAATGCCGAGAAAATACCAACTAAAGACTAAAGTAGGGATACTGTAGATATCACTAATACCGCACAATAACGACAAGAAGAATACCCCACACACGAATCTCCAATAGAAGTTCAACTACAGCCGCTCGGGAACTCCCTAACAAGAAACCAAATAAAGACTCAACTGAAGATTCCATCCAGAAGTCCAAAGAAATACCCCGCTAGTCATGAATTCCATAGAAGAATTTCCCCGTTAGGAGTGCTGAGGAGAGTATTAAGAAACCCAATCAAATATACTTCAAGAGTCCCAGAGAAGTCTTCCAAATAATAACCCCATAGGATAACCAATTAGATTCCGAGTATCGCTATCAAATGCTGAGGAGAATGTCAAAGGAGATAGCAGAGAAAATATAATGTGCCCAATAAGACAATCAAATTGAATGACAAATATAGTTTCCCAGCTAGACAAAAACCCTAAGGAAAAATACCGAGCTGGTGCACAATATACAAAACCGAACTCCGAGGCCTCTTCACTATTTACCAAGTGAGTACTTCATACAACCTTGCCAATAAGGAAACCCAATAAGAGAATACCAAAAGAATGCTACCAAGAGCCATCATATAAAAACCCCAATGAAAGTTATCTTTTTATGATTGCCAACCACGAAGAAGAGTCTTAGAAGTATGCCAATAACCGAGCTCCAAAAGCAAACACCAACTCCGAAATCAAGGCTAGTTAAATGCCATTCATTTCCTGCCAATCCATACACCTCGAAAGGCCAACTGTGAACCACTTTCTTCAGGGGAGAAAGAGGACTTACTTACTATTTCCACGGGACATGTATGAATGCCAAGATATCACATTTATACACATGCCTTAAACTATTACGCAAGCAAGTTTGTAAAACAGTTAATTCATCAAACTCACTCAATCACGACAATCAAGTCAAACACAACATAATCAATTCAAATCACAGCATAACCAATTCAAGACTTTTCAATACACACATTACAAGCAATACTTCAAGCAAATAACAATTCACGAGGTCGATTCGATTCACGATGCCAATTCAATAGGTCAATTCAATACACAACTAGACACTTCACTTCACTTGAGATACATTTAACACATAACACATAACTATATCACATAGGAGCACACATTCAGGTCAAGACACACAATCTCACATTCAAGCATACACTTTCAAGACACACTTAACAAGCACACATTCAAGGATTACTACCCACCAAACCAAGGACCCTGTCCCGGCTTACGAGCTAAACAAGCTCTGATACTACCTGTAACACCCTGATCCCTCTCGAGACCGGGAGTTCTATCAATCAATCTAATCACAACCCAAATCTAAACCCGGGCAAAATTTTCAGGGAAAACGGACGGAGTCTCCCTGTTTCTAGGCAAAAAGCAAACCTACGACAGCATATAAGTAGACCAATACCATGTCCAAACATTCAACCACCTCAAGGCCATCCGAGACTTGTTCTCAACAAGCAATCACAAGCAAATATACATTTCCAGTTTACAGACTAACCTACCTCTGTACATCTTTTACAAGTACATTCATGCTTTACAATTAAACCATTCTAACTTATTGCATATAATAGACTATCATACCATTCTAACTCTTTTCCTTTGGACATTACAAACATGCATTAAAGTTAAGCTATACCAACTAGATACATAATCTAACTTATCAAACTACATCAACAATCTAATGAAACTTAAATTACATTCCTTTCGACATTAAATACATACAATACATGAAAACATACATCTTTGCATCTTTGACAAATCAAACCACATAGCACGCAAAAAAACTATTCGAGCACGACTTTCACGTAATCACAAACTTTCCAGCTATCATGGTATTTCCTGAAATGTGGTGGTGAGGAGTGACTATACACAACTCGTATACTCAGTGAGGGCGAGACAGATATCGAGATGGAGAGAAAGAAAGTCGTGCAATGCAAATAAGACAGTTAAGCAATATAACTGACAAGTAAGCAATCAAAATAAACAATCAATACAATAAGAAATTAATAAAAGCATTAACACAACCATTCAAAGCTATACCACACTCTGAAGGCTATGGTTCACTCATACGAGCAATGTACAATTTCACGAGCGATACATCAATCTCGAGCTTGATGTTGACAACGATGACAATAAGCGCGCAACCACCTTATAACTTCAGTTTGGAATACCCTGGAAGTATCCATTAATTCTACGACCCAAATCTCCCTGGGAGGCAACCCAAGCGAGAATGGGAATAGGACACGGAGCTAGAGCAACCAACACTGGCAGCCCGAGACTACCCAGAGAGGCCCATCACTCACGCGCCTAACACTATGCAATGCAAGACACGATACAAGGTGATAAACGAGCTATAGCACAACCATACAGATTAGAGGCGATAAACGAGATATCAAGCATTTACAATCAATACTAGCATTTAATTACCTTTTCAAGCATAACTATCATTAATAGCAACAATAACACCAATTAAACAAGTAACAGCAGTTCAAACATGAAAACAACAAATATCATTATTCAATCTATAACTTCCAAAGGCAATTACGAGCAAACGAGCTACGGGATTAGGAAACTGATTTCACTACATTCACTCAAGCACTACAAGGCACATTTCTATGTCATTAAACCTCACTTTCCCAACTGAAGCCCAAAAGTCCACCTACTGCGTTTGAACTACAACTATACTAACAGGTCGCTCAATCAATGCCACAACAGCACCAAAAGTGCTTCCATGTCCTCAATTGCAAAACCCCCAACTAAATTCGAGCACGGTCAACTTTTGGTCAAACGGCCCCTTTACGTTTCTTTGTCTAATTTCCAATTTTATCAAAGGCTGGTCCATTTTTATTGCACATTTTATCTTTCTATCACTAATGGCACCTATCCAAATCAAGCAATCGTAATTCAGATGAAAATCCAAAATTCTAGGGTTTACTATTCATAATTCATTATTCATTATTCTTCTCCAATTTCAAATACGCAGTTTCAACCGTAAAAATTGCTAAATAACTATCAAACAATGCTCTACGAACTCAAAGGAAGCTATATCAAGCATTTACAAGCATTATAACACATTATATATCAAATCTAAAAATTTGACACAAAATTCAAATTCGAATTTAATTGTACAAAAGCATGAAAACCCTCACAGAGATTGAAGACCAAGACCCGCAAGGACCCGAGCCATGACCCCCGAGCAATTCCACGCATGATTGTAGAAAAAAATGCAAGAAAAATTATTTCTTTTCCCTCCTTGAGAGCTTCAGCCATGGCAAGGACAAAATGGTCATTATGCAAATTGTTTTTATTGATTTTTTCCTTGTTTTATTATTTAAAAGGTGACAAGGGCATTTTGGTCATTTGTAATATCAAACTTAAGTGAAAATTGGTCAAATAAGCTTATTTTGATGCCATTTAATCTAGTTCAAGTTAAAACAATGCAATTAAATGAAAAACAACTAAAGCTAGTTAAATTAAGCTAAAAACATTTTTCACTAAGTCCAAAGAATATTCCTCTAACTCTCATTTTTGAAATACTACGATCAAACGGTCAATAAATGATTGCTAATAAAGTGATGAGCAATAATAGAAAACTTTAATTTTTTTGAAAAGTAGAATAGTAGAATAGTTTAAAATTCACTCCGGCTCCAAGTTACTTTTCTCATTTATTTGAAAACCGAGTGATTTTAATGCAAGATAATTAAAATCGATTATTAAAATAATCAAAACAATCAAAGTAATAAATATTCATTTAAAATAATTAATTTAAATATTTCTAGAATATTTTAAAGAATTATGAAGTTAATATTAAGTTACAAATGAATAAGTTAATATAAACACGTAGTCAAATACAATTAAACACTAACATTTTGAGATGACACTTAATTAATCACAAGAGAATAAATTCAATTACTATAATTATTAGAAATAGGTAATAAACTTTTAATTAATTAATATAAATCTTTTTGAATTCTTCTAAAAGAAATAGCAGAACAGTGAAAATTAGATAATTTAACTAATTAAACAATTAATTAAATGCAGTCAAATGCCATTAAATGCATACCGGTTTCGGGTTATCACACAGTCTCTATGCGAAGCACAGTTGTCTTGCCCAAGATGCCGTGGGACTCCATAATAGAAATGTGACGGATAAAGAATCTCGGCAAGCCTGAACGGGGCAAAAAAAAATGAAAAAAGGGGGTGCAACACGAGGACTTCCCAGGGGGTTACCCATCCCTGTACTACTCTTGCCCAAGCACGCTTAACTTCAGAGTTTTGATGGGATACGATGCATTAGTGCTGGTATGATCGTACCCGTCATGTTGAGGTCGCAAAACCCTTATGTGTTGTCCTTTTCGCCGATCACGTCGAACGATCTCGAACAAAGAAACAGCGCAGAAAGAAGAAAATTAGCCTAATAATGATGAAAAACGTTCAATTTTGGCCTCTGTAAACAGCCATAGCCAAGCAGGCTTTCTGCCCTGTCGAAGATCTCTCAGAGAGAGTTCCAACGGTATGTTGTGCACCTCATAACTCCTTACGGATCAAAGGTTATGGGCACCGGAGTAATGGAGACACGGTCATAGGCCCCGCGCCATCGGTCTGCGGGCCAAGCCTCTACGCGAAGCGCAGTTGTCTTGCCCAAGATGTCGTGGGACTCAGTAATAGAAATGTGACGGATAAAGAATCTTGCAAGCCTGAACGGGGCAAAAAAAACAAAATGAAAAACGGGGGTGCAACACGAGGACTTCTCAAGGGGTCACCCATCCTAGTACCACTCTCGTCCAAGTACGCTTAACTTCGGAGTTCTGATGGGCTTTAGTGCATTAGTGCTGGGATGATCGTACCTGTCTTGTTGAGGTCGCAATGCCCTTATGTGTAGTCCTTTTCGTGGGCCACGACGAACGATCCGGGATGAAAAAACAACACAAAAAGAAGAAAAGTAACCCAAAACTGATGAAAACGTTCGATTTTGGGCTCTGAAACAGGCGCAGCCGTGCAGGCTAACTGCCCCTGTCGTAGAGCTCTAAGACGGATTTCGAACTGTATGTTGTGCGCCGCATAACTCCTAACGGATCAAAAGTTATGGGCACCGGAGTGATAGAGACCTGGTCACAGGCCCCGCGCCCTCGATTTGCTAGCCCAGCCCTTACGCAAAGCGTAGTTGTCTAGCCCAAGATGACGTGGGACTCGATAATAGATATGTGACGGATAAAGAATCTTGGCAACTCTGAATGGAGCAAAACAACAAAACGAAAAAAAGGGTGCAACACGAGGACTTCCTAGGGGGTCACCCATCATAGTACTACTCTTGCCGAAGCTCTCTTAACTTTGGAGTTCTGATGGGATCTGGTGCATTAGTGCTGGTATGAATGCACCCGTCATGTTGAGGTCGCAAAGCCCTTATGTGTCGTCCTTTTCGCCGGTCACGACGAACGATCCGGGGAGAAGAAACAGTGCAGAAAGAAGAAAAGTGGCCCAAAAATGATGAAAAATGATAGATTTTGGGCTCCAAAAACAGGCGCAACCGAGCAGGCTTACTGCCCACGTTGTAGAGCTCTCAGTGTGCTTTCCAATGGTATGTTGTGCGCCGCATAACTCCTTACATATCAAACGTTATTGGCACTGAAGCAATGGAGACCTGGTCACAGGCCCCGCGCCCTCGGTCTGCCGGCCCAGCCACTACACAAGGTGCAGTTGTCTTGCCCAAGATGTCGTGGGACTTGGTAATAGAAATGTGACGGATAAAGAATCTTGGCAAGCCAGAACAGGGCAAAAGAACAAAACGAAAAAGGGGAGTGCAACACGAGGACTTCTCAGGGGGTCACCCATCCTACTACTACTCTCGCCCAAGCACGCTTAACTTCGGAGTTCTGATTGTCTCCAATGCATTCGTGCTGGTATGATCGCACCCGTCTTGTGGAGGTCGCAATGCCCATATGTGTCGTCCTTTTCGCCGGTTACGACGAACGATCCGTGATAAAGAAACAACGCAAAAAGAAGAAAAGTGGTCAAAAACTGATGAAAACGTTTGATTTTGGGCTCTGAAACAGGCGTCGTTGTGCAGGCTTACTGCCCCCGTCGTAGAGCTCTAAGAGGAATTTCCAACGGTATGTTGTGCACCGCATAACACCTAACGGATCAAAAGTTATGTGCACCGGATTGATAGAGACTTGGTCATAGGCCCCGTGCCCTCAGTTTGCGGGCCCAACCTCTATGCAAAGCTTAGTTGTCTTGCCCAAGATGACATGGGACTCCATAATACAAATGTGATAGATAAAGAATCTTGGCAACTATGAACGGGGCAAAAAAACAAAACAAAAATTGGGTGTGCAACACGAGGACTTCCCGGGGGGTCACCCATCCTAGTACTACTCTCGCCGAAGCACTCTTAACTTCGGACTTCTGTTAGGATCCGGTGCATTAGTGCTGGTATGAATGCACCCATCATGTTGAGGTCACAAAGCCATTATGTGTCATCCTTTTTGCTGGTCACGACAAATGATTCGGGACGAAGAAACAGAGCAGAAAGAAGAAAAGTAGCCAAAAAGTGATGAAAAACATTCGATTTTGGGCTCCAAAAACAGGCACAGCCGAGTAGGTTTGTTGCCGCCCGTCATAGAGCTCTAAGAGAGCTTTCCAACCGTATGCCGTAAGCCGCATAACTCCTTACGGATCAAAACTTATGGGCACCGGAGTTATGGAGACCTGGTCACAAGCCCTGAGCCCTCGGTTTGCGGGCACAAACTCTACGCGAAGCGTAGTTGTCTTGCCCAAGATGCTGTAGGACTCCACAATAGAAATGTAATGGATAAAGAATCTCGGAAAGCCTGAACGGGGCTAAAAACAAAACGAAAAAAGGGGGTGCAACACGAGGACTTCCCAGGGGGTCACCCATCCTAGTATTACTCTCGCCCAAGCACGCTTAACTTCGTAGTTCTGATGGGATCCAGTGCATTAGTGATGGTATGATCGTACCCATCATGTTGAGGTCGCAAAGCCCTTATGTGTCGTCCTTTTCGCTGGTCATGTTGAACTATCCAGGACGAAGAAACAGCACAGAAAGAAGAAAAGTGGCCTAAAAATGATGAAAAATGTTCAATTTTGGGCTCCGAAAATAGCCACAGCCAAGCAGGCTTGCTGCCCCGTCGAAGATCTCTCAGAGAGCATTCCAACGGTATGCTGTGTGCCGCATAAATCCTTACGGATCAAAAGTTATGGGCACCGGAACAATGGAAACACGGTTACAGGCCCCGCGCCCTCGGTCTGCAGGCCAAGCCTCTACGCGAAGCGCAGTTGTCTTGCCCAAGATGTTATGGGACTCAGTAATAGAAATATGACAGATAAAGAATCTTGCAAGCCTAAACGGGGCAAAGAAACAAATCGAAAAAGGGGGTACAACACGAGGACTTCCGAGGGGGTCACCCATTCTAGTACCACTCTCGCCCAAGCACACTTAACTTCGGAGTTCTAATGGGCTCCAGTGCATTAGTGCTAGTATGATCGCACCTGTCTTGTTGAGGTCGCAATGCCCTTATGTGTAGTCCTTTTCGCGGGTCACGACGAACAATCCTGGTCGAAAAAACAACATAAAAAGAAGAAAAGCATCCAAAAACTGATGAAAACGTTTAATTTTGGGCTCTGAAACAGGTGCAGCCGTGCAGGCTTACTACCTCCATCGTAGAGCTCTAAGAGGGATCTCCAACGGTATGTTGTGCGCCGCATAACTCCTAACGGATCAAAAGTTATGGGCACAGGAGTGATAGAGACCTGGTCACAGGCCCCGCGCCCTTGATTTGCTGGCCTAGCCCTTACGGAAAGCGTAGTTGTCTAGCCCAAGATGACGTGGGACTCGATAATAGATATGTGACGGATAAAGAATCTTGGTAACTCTGAATGGAGCAAAACAACAAAATGAAAAAAGGGGTGCAACACGAGGACTTCCCAGGGGGTCACCCATCCAAGTACTACTCTTGCCGAAGCTCTTTTAACTTCGGAGTTCTGATGGGATCCGGTGCATTAGTGCTGGTATGAATGCACCCATCATGTTGAGGTGGCAAAGCCCTTATCTGTCATCCTTTTTGCCGGTCACGACGAACGATTTGGGACGAAGAAACAAGACAGAAAGAAGAAAAGTGGCCCGAAAATGATGAAGAACGTTCGATTTTGGGCTCCAAAAATAGGCGCAACCGAGCAAATTTGATGCCGCCCGTCACGGTGCACTAAGAGAGCTTTCCAACGGTATGCTGTAAGTCGCATAACTCCTTACGGATCAAAAGTTATGGGCAATGGAGTGATGGAGACCTGGTCACAGGCCCCACGCCCTCGGTTTGCGGGCTCGGCGTCTACGCGAAGTGTAGTTGTCTTGCCTAAGATGCCGTGGCACTCGATAATAGAAATGTGACGGATAAAGAATCTTGGCAAGCCTGAATGGGGCAAAAAAACAAAACGAAAAATGGGGGTGCAACACGAGGACTTCCCAAGGGGTCACCCATCCTAGTACTACTCTTGCCCAAGCACGCTTAACTTCGGAGTTCTGATGGGATCCGGTGCATTAGTACTGGTATGATCGTACCCGTCATGTTGAGGTTGCAAAGCCCTTAGTGTCATCATTTTCGCCTGTCACGTCGCGATCCGGGATGAAGAAACAGCGCAGAAAGAAGAAAAGTGGCCTAAAAATAATGAAAAATGTTCAATTTTGGGCTCCAAAAACAGCCACAGCCAAGCAGGCTTGCTGCCCCGTCGAAGATCTCTCAGAGAGCATTCCAACGGTATGCTGCGCGCCATATAAATCCTTACGGATCAAAAGTTATAGGTACTGGAGCAATGGAGACACGGTTGTAGGCCCTGCGCCCTTGGTCTGCGGGCCAAGCCTCTGCGCGAAGCGTAGTTGTCTTGCCCAAGATGTCAAGGGACTCAGTTATAGAAATGTGACGGATAAAGAATCTTGCAAGCCTAAACGGGGCAAAAAAACTAAACGAAAAAGGGGGGTGCAACACGAGGACTTCACAGGGGGTCACCCATTCTAGTACCACTCTCGCCCAAGCACACTTAACTTCGGAGTTCTGATGGGCTCTAGTGCATTAGTGCTGGTATGATCACACCTGTCTTGTTGAGGTCGCAATGCCCTTATGTGTTGTTCTTTTCGCGGGTCACGACGAACAATCCGGGTCGAAAAAACAACACAAAAAGAAGAAAAGTAGCCCAAAACAGTTGAAAACGTTCGATTTTGGGCTCTGTAACATGTGCAGCCGTGCAGGCTTACTGCCTCCGTCGTAGAGCTCTAAGAGGGATCTCCAACGGTATGTTGTGCGTCGCATAACTCCTAACGGATCAAAAGTTATAGGCACCGGAGTTATAGAAACCTAGTCACAGGCCCTGCGCCCTCGATTTGCTGGCCCAGCCCTTACGCAAAGCGTAGTTGTCTAGCCCAAGATGACGTGAGACTCGATAATAGATATGTGACGGATAAAGAATCTTGGCAACTCTGAATGGAGCAAAACAACAAAACGAAAAAAGGGGTGCAACACGAGGACTTCCCAGGGGGTCACCCATCCAAGTACTACTCTTGCCGAAGCTCTCTTAACTTCGGAGTTCTGATGGGATCCGGTGCATTAGTGCTGGTATGAATGCACCCGTCATGTTGAGGTGGCAAAGCCCTTATCTGTCATCCTTTTTTCCGGTCACGACGAACGATTTGGGACGAAGAAACAAGACAGAAAGAAGAAAAGTGGCCCGAAAATGATGAAGAACGTTCGATTTTGGGCTCCAAAAATAGGCGCAACCGAGCAAGTTTGATGCCGCCCGTCACGGTGCACTGAGAGAGCTTTCCAACGGTATGCTGTAAGCCGCATAACTCCTTACGGATCAAAAGTTATGGGCAATGGAGTGATGGAGACCTGGTCACAGGCCCCAGCCCTCGGTTTGCGGGCTCGGCGTCTACGCGAAGTGTAGTTGTCTTGCCTAAGATGCCGTGGCACTCGATAATAGAAATGTGACGGATAAAGAATCTTGGCAAGCCTGAACGGGGCAAAAAAACAAAACGAAAAATGGGGGTGCAACACGAGGACTTCCCAAGGGGTCACCCATCCTAGTACTACTCTTGCCCAAGCACGCTTAACTTCGGAGTTCTGATGGGATCCGGTGCATTAGTACTGGTATGATCGTACCCGTCATGTTGAGGTTGCAAAGCCCTTAGTGTCATCATTTTCGCCTGTCACGTCGTGATCCGGGATGAAGAAACAGCGCAAAAAGAAGAAAAGTGGCCTAAAAATAATGAAAAATGTTCAATTTTGGGCTCCGAAAACAGCCACAGCCAAGCAGGCTTGCTGCCCCGTCGAAGATCTCTCAGAGAGCATTCCAACGGTATGCTGCGCGCCGTATAAATCCTTACGGATCAAAAGTTATGGGTACTAGAGCAATGGAGACACGGTTGTAGGCCCTGCGCCCTTGGTCTGCGGGCCAAGCCTCTGCGCGAAGCGCAGTTGTCTTGCCCAAGATGTCAAGGGACTCAGTTATAGAAATGTGACGGATAAAGAATCTTGCAAGCCTAAATGGGGCAAAAAAACTAAACGAAAAAGGAGGGTACAACACGAGGACTTCACAGGGGGTCACCCATTCTAGTACCACTCTCGCCCAGGCACACTTAACTTCGGAGTTCTGATGGGCTCCAGTGCATTAGTGCTGGTATGATCACACCTGTCTTGTTGAGGTCGCAATGCCCTTATGTGTTGTTCTTTTCGCGGGTCACGACGAACAATCCGGGTCAAAAAAATAACATAAAAAGAAGAAAAGTAGCCCAAAACTTATAAAAACGTTCGATTTTGGGCTCTGTAACATGTGCAGCCGTGCAGGCTTACTGCCTCCGTCGTAGAGCTCTAAGAGGGATCTCCAACGGTATGTTGTGCGTCGCATAACTCCTAACGGATCAAAAGTTATGGGCACCGGAGTTATAGAAACCTTGTCACAGGCCCTGCGTCCTCGATTTGCTGGCCCAGCCCTTACGCAAAGCGTAGTTGTCTAGCCCAAGATGACGTGGGACTTGATAATAGATATGTGACGGATAAAGAATCTTGGCCACTCTAAATGGAGCAAAACAACAAAACGAAAAAAGGGGTGCAACACGAGGACTTCCCAGGGGGTCACCCATCCAAGTACTACTCTTGCCGAAGCTCTCTTAACTTCGGAGTTCTGATGGGATCCGGTGCATTAGTGCTGGTATGAATGCACCCGTCATGTTGAGGTCGCAAAGCCCTTATGTGTCGTCCTTTTTGCCGGTCACGACGAACGATTTGGGACGAAGAAGCAAGACAGAAAGAAGAAAAGTGGTCCGAAAATGATAAAGAATGTTCGATTTTGGGCACCAAAAATAGGCGCAACTGAGCAAGTTTGATGCTGCCAGTCACGGTGTACTAAGAGAACTTTCCAACGGTATGCTGTAAGCCGTATAACTCCTTACGGATCAAAAGTTATGGGCAATGGAGTGATGGAGACCTGGTCTCAGGCCCCACGACCTCGGTTTGCGGGCTCAACATCTACGTGAAGTGTAGTTGTCTTGCCCAAGATGTCGTGGCACTCGATAATAGAAATGTGATGGATAAAGAATCTTGGTAGGCCTGAACGGGGCAAAAAAACAAAACTAAAAAAGGGGGTGCAACACGAGGACTTTCCAAGGGGTCACCCATCCTAGTACTACTCTCGCCCAAGCACGCTTAACTTCGGAGTTCTAATGGGATCCGGTGCATTAGTACTGGCATGATCGTATCCGTCATGTTGAGGTCGCAAAGCCCTTATGTGTCGTCCTTTTCGCTTGTCACGTCGAACGATCCGGGATGAAAAAACAGCGCAGAAAGAAGAAAAGTGGCCTAAAAATGATGAAAAATGTTCAATTTTGGGCTCCAAAAATAGCCACAGCCAAGCAGGCTTGCTGCCCCGTCGAAGATCTCTCAGAGAGCATTCCAACGGTATGCTGCGCGCCGCATAAATCCTTACGGATCAAAAGTTATGGGCACCGGAGCAATGGAGACATGGTTTGTCACGCCCCGACCCAACCCCCAAACTAAAGGTTAAGTCCGGACCCGACACACGGACAGAGTCTCCCCTGTACCGTGGACATTCTAAAAAACCTGTAAACAATTAAACAAAGTCCCAACAATACAATACAAGCTTTTCTTAATTGAACAACAAAGCTATAAGGCCATCCGAGCCTTATAGTACACAATATCTCCAAAACACACAAGCATGCGAAAACTTGTTGTCAGCATAGTCTTATAATCCTAACATTCTAGGGAATCAATAAAACAACTTAAAGGATAAAGCATACTACATTAGCCATCCACTCCCAAGCATGCAAGGAAATAAGGCAAGAATAAAAGTTATTACAGTTCATAGACTTTCAAAGCTACAACTCAACCAACTAATCTTCGACTTATACAACAAGCATATACATAGCCCTTGGGCTACAAAATAGTACATAAAGTAATTAGTTGAACTTTCCACATAGCAGCAAATTCATTAACCACCTCAAGCTATCAAGTACGGCAACTAAGGTAAAGGCTCGATCTGGACTTCTTCTTCCTCAACTAAATCAACCAGCTGGGGATCACCCTCAGCGTTTCCTGAAACAGATATCGAGGTATGAGCAACCACTGTTGCCCAGTGAGGGATATAGTCCCGGGGCGTGCAATGCAACATGTAATACAATCATGCAACAATAACACTTGGACAACTAAAGAAACAACGATAACTTAAATAACCACACATTTAAAAGGATACGTTTCAACAATCCCCTATACACCAATCTTCACTGGTCTTCAATCACGATCCACGAACCACGAGCACGATCACGATAAGCCGGCATAACCCTAATCACTCCAGTGGGTGTACTCCGGATGTACCCCGAATCCTACGACCCAACATCCCCTGGCAATCTCCGGACCAGGCGAATGAGGGAATAGGGCACGGAGTTTGAATATCCACCGGCAAGCCCTCTGCCGCCCAGCCGATATTCAACACATCCGCCCCGACACTATGGTTGCGCAACCACTATGCAATGCACTCAACGATGGCAAGTTAATAACAATAATATAAGCATTAACACATATGAGGATCAACAAAGTAGGTTGACCTCGTTGCAATTAGGATAGAAGCAAGGATAGGAGCTAATAAGCAGTTTACAAATGAACTTATACCATATAAGCATAGAATCATTCCAAAAGCTCCAAATCAATTTAAAATCATATATAAACACTTAAGAAGCCCTGACATGGGTTTAGAAGTGTGAGACAACTTAAATTGCACCTAAACCCCTTTGTTTTTCGATCTATTTCTCTTCTAAACCAAAGTTAATGATTTCATTTTCAAAAGAAACTCTCCCAACCTTCTAACTAACCCCCAAGGTACCCTCTCAACCCTCTAACTCATTCAAATGCACGCGTTTACCCCGAAAGCCCCAATTTCCCTCTTTTGGCTTAAAACCATACCTACATTGTCCGGGCTTCAAACAAGGGATACCAAGACATCTATAGCACCTAGGTAACCTAAGGATACTAGAATTGAAGCCCGAATCCACCCGGATTCGCATTAACCCCAAAAGCCCCAAGTTAAAGTCGGCTATTTTCCATTTTTAGGCGATTTAAGGGCAATGCAAGTGTACGGGGCTATTTGATTATCCTCACTAGTACCTAAGGCATCAATTAGAAGCATTAATTCAAGCCAATTCGAGCAATTACACAAAACCCTAGAAAAAACGTCACTATTCACCCTAGAAATCAAACTAACGATTCTAACCGTTTAAATTGCGAAACGACGGTTCAAAAGTGTTCTCTAGCATTCATATAGATAGTATATTAGCATAGATAACATTTACAATGGCATAGAATCATATTTTCAACAAATCAATAAATGAGCAACTATTTAAAAATGCAAAACAAGTCGTGAAATCCCTCACCACTACGCGTAGGAGCACCTAGGAACCTTGCAAACACCCTACACTAGTTGCTCAAGGCTTGGAGAGGCTTGGATTGGAGGCTTGGTGAGCAAAATCTCTCTCTTTTCTCCTCTAGCTGCTGTCGGGTTTATGGGCTGCTGTTTCAGCTTTTTATTTTTTTTTTCTTTTGCATTTTGTGAGTTTAAGTGGTATAATAAGGGGTTGAGTTGAGGTGGGGTCAATTTGGTTCTTAAGTGATCTAGTAATATGCGCGTTGCTAGCTCCAAAACGAGCTTAGATGGTAAAATATATGCTAGCTAATTAATTACCTAAGTTAGTTACGTAACACTATTCACTTGACTTCTAAAATTATTTTCTAAACGAGCCCTCCTAACGCCTTTAGCTCAAATGTACATTTTTCCCACTACTTTTACAATTAATATGATTTAATAAAAATGCTAATTAACTAATAGAAAGTAGTTTAAAAATAGAGTGAATAGTAGTCACAAAGTCAGTTAATAAGGCATAGAAGTAAATGCGCAAACAAGGGATGCAACAGTAATTAAATGCATGGCTAAAACCCGGGCGTCACATCCTCTCCCCCTTAAACTAATTGCGTCCACGCAATTCTTACATGATTCGGCGAATAACTCTGGATACCGATCCCGCATCTGATCCTCTCTTTCCCACGTCGCATCCTCTACTCCGTGATGATCCCACAGAACTTTAACCATCAGAATGCTTTTAGTCCTCAACTCCTGAACTTTCTGATCAACAATTCGAAGAGGTTCCTCGGTGTAGGTCAAAGTTTCACTGATCTCTAGCGGTTCCGGCTCAAGTATGTGAGAGGGATCTGGCTGATACTTCCGAAGCATGGAAACATGGAATACGTCATGAATTCTGCCCAGACTGGGAGGTAAAGCTAGACGGTAAGCCAAATCACCAACAGTTTCAGTTATCTCAAATGGTCCCACATATCGAGGACTGAGTTTACCTCCTTTACCATGCCGAATCAAACCCTTGCGAGGAGAAATTTTCAGAAATACCCGGTCCCCCACAGCAAATTTCAGATCACGACGTCGTCTATCTGCATAACTCTTTTGCCGGCTCTGTGCTGTAAGCATTCTTTTTCTGATAAGCTGTACCTGATCAATCATTTTGTTCATTTCAGGTAAGAGAGTAGGGTCGATAGTCTTCATCTCGCCAACATCATCCCAGTAGAGAGGAGAACGGCATTTACGCCCATAAAGTGCCTCATAAGGTGCCATACCAATAGTAGCTTGATAACTATTGTTGTAGGCGAACTCTGCTAGTGGCAAATATTTCTCCCAACTTTTACCGAAGTCCAGAATGCAAGCCCGCAACATATCCTCAAGGATCAAGATAGTTCTCTCGGATTGACCATCTGTCTGGGGATGATAAGCTGTACTAAAATTCAAAGTCGTGCCCAAAGCTTTCTGAATCTTCTGCCAGAATTGAGATGTGAATCGGGGATCTCTATCTGACACGATACTCTTTGGAATTCCATGTAGTCGGACAACATTTTCAATATACAACTCTGCCAGTTTATCAAGAGAATCAGACTTCTTTTTAGCAATAAAATGAGAAGTCTTGGTCAGTCTATCCACAATAACCCAGACTGAGTCATTACCCCTCGAAGACCTCGGTAAATCAGAGATGAAATCCATAGTAATATGATCCCATTTCCAAACAGGAATAGCCAAAGGCTGCAATAACCCTGCAGGTCTCTGATGTTCTGCTTTAACTTTCTGACAAGTAAGACATCGGGCAACATAGTCAGCAATTTCTCTCTTCATATTATTCCACCAGAAATTCTGCTTTAAATCTTTATACATTTTCGTACTGCCTGGATGGATAGTATATCTGGAACTGTGTGCCTCAGCAAGAATATCCTTATTCAGAGTTGGATAATTCGGAATACAGATTCTACCTTTGAATTTAAGAATACCATCGTCGTGCAGTTTGAAATCCGACTCTCCCCCTTTAGAATTCTCTAAGACTTTCAACAATTGAAGATCAGCCTGTTGAGCTTCTCGAATCCTGGATAACAACAGAGATTGAATCTGCAAACTTGCAAATTGAATACCAGAATTTGAAGTACTAGGCTTCCATAAGCACAATTCTTCCATGAATTCCCAATTCTTGATAATCAAGCTGGCAACAGTAGCCTTTCGGCTCAAAGCATCAGCAACAATATTCGCCTTACCTGGAAGATAATTAATAGTGCAGTTATAGTCCTCAAGTAATTCCAGCCAACGCCTCTGCCTCATGTTCAACTCTTTCTGTGAAAATAGATATTTCAAGCTCTTATGATCAGTGAAGATTTCAAATTTGTTGCCCCAGAGATAATGACGCCATTTCTTTAATGCAAGAATGATAGCTGCAAGCTCAAGATCATGAGTCGGATAGTTGAGTTCATAAGGCTTCAGTTTCCTGGAAGCATACGCAATAACCCGGCCATTCTGCATCAATACACAACCCAGACCTTCCTTCGAAGCATCACTATAGATCACCAGATTATCATAACCCTCAGGTAAAGCAAGAATAGGAGCTGTAGTCAATCTCTTCTTCAATTCCTGGAAGCTGGCCTCACATTTATCATTCCAGTCAAATACGGTTTTCTTCTGAGTAAGCTGAGTTAAAGGCCCTGCAATCTTAGAGAAATCCTTGACAAACCTCCGATAATACCTAGCTAAACCAAGGAAGCTACGAATCTCCGTGACAGTTTCAGGCCGTTTCCAAGATAACACAACTTCAATCTTCGCTGGATCAACAGAAATACCATCATGCGAGATAATATGGCCAAGAAAAGCAACTTGCTTAAGCCAGAATTCACATTTGCTAAACTTTGCAAATAACCGATGCTCTTGAAGAGTCTGCAACACAATTCTGAGATGTTGTTCATGTTCTGCCTCAGATTTAGAATAGACAAGGATATCATCAATAAATATGACTACAAATTGATCCAAATAAGGACGGAATACCCTCTGCATTAAATCCATGAATGCGGCGGGAGCATTAGTAAGACCAAACGGCAAGACAACAAACTCATAATGGCCATATCGAGTTCTGAAGGCAGTTTTAGGGACATCATCTTTCTTAATCCTCAGCTGATAATAACCCTGTCTCAGATCAAATTTAGAGAATCCCCTGGCGCCTTGCAACTGATCAAACAACTCTTCGATTAAAGGCAAAGGATATTTATTTTTGATGGTTACCTGATTAAGACCCCGATAATCGATGCATAGGCGAAGAGATCCGTCTTTCTTTTTAACGAAGAGAACTGGCGCACCCCACGGTGAAGAACTCGGCTGAATGAATCCCTTCTCAAGCAAGCCCTGCAATTGAACTTTCAATTCCTGCAACTCAGGTGGAGCCATTCTGTACGGAGTCCTAGAGATAGGTGAAGTCCCCGGCAATAAATCAATCATGAACTCTATCTCTCTATCAGGCGGTAACCCAGGTAATTCCTCAGGAAAGACCCCCGGAAACTCCCTCACGATAGGTACATCATTCAATTTCAGTTGATCCCCAGGTTGATTAATCAAATATGCAAGATAAGCCTCACAACCCTTGCTTAATAATTTAGATGCCCTAATAGAAGAAATAATAGGAGTTCCCGTAGATTTTCTACTACCAACTATTTTAAGTACAGGCTGGTCAGGCATTTCTAGATACACAATCTTCTTTCTACAATCAAGCTGGGCATAATATTTACTTAACCAGTCCATCCCCAATATAATTTCAAAGTCATTGAAAGGTAGGATAATCAAATCAGCAGGAAAAACACGACCTTCAATAAATATACTACATGCTCTGCAAATAGACCTAGTAACAAACTTCGGACCCATAGGAGTATAGACCACAATCTCATGCAACAGTTTATCATGTTTCAATTTAGCATTTTGTGCACAAGTAGGAGTAATAAAAGAATGCGAAGCCCCGGAATCAATTAAAACCTTAACTGATTGATCATTAAGAAGAAAAATACCTTCTACCACAGCGGTAGTATCCGGAAGCTCCTCGGCATCCAAAGAAAACACACGGGCCTGGCCTCGTGGTGGTGGTGCTGCAGCTGGGGCCCTGGTCTGAGAGTTCTGAGCTGATGTCTGACCCCTAGGGTTCTTAAATTTCTGACAGTCTTTAACCCTGTGCTGATCACTGCCGCAACCTGTACACTTGTTATGTTTCTTCCAACAAACATCCTCAGTGTGGCCCTGACGGTGACAGAAGCTGCACTGCTGGTGACGTCTTGCAACAGTGCCTCCCGAAGGAGCTCTGTAAGTAGAGGTAGCTGAACTACCCTGTTGTGAACGGGAAACTGCTGGACGGAACTGACTCTGAGTCTGACTCTGAACTGGTCGTGCCTGAGTCTGAGTAGGCCCTGTGTAACTCTGAGTCTGTCTCAGCTGCGAACTCTGTCCAACTGATACAGCTTGCCCCTGGTACCCTTGACTCTGAGACTGAAACCGTTTACTCGACTGACTGGTCTCGGCTAACACATCGGCTTTCCGTTTCTCATATCTCGAGGCAGCTCGGACTACTGCAGCATAGTTAGGAAAATCATTTGAAGACAAGTTTAGCATAATATCTCTCCTCAAACCCATGATGAACCTCTGAATCTTCATGTCCTCCGGCTGAATTAAAGCTGGTGCATAACGGGAAAGCCGGGTAAAAGTAGCCTCGTATTGATCTACGGTCATACTTCCCTGCCTCAAGTTTATGAACTCAGTTTGTCGCCTCTCGCGGGCCACTACTGATATATATTTGTCTCGAAATTCTCGGACAAAATCGGCCCACGAATGATGACCTCCCTCAGCTACCCATTTCTCACTGATGGTATTCCACCAATCTTCAGCATCACCCTCGAGAAGGAAAGTAGCATAGGTAATCTTCCTGTCATCATGGCACTCCAGTATCGCTGCCACTCTCTCGAACTTCCTTAGCCACATCTCAGCTTTCATATCGTCTGGCTCCCCAAAGAAAGTATAGGCCCCATGATGTATAAACCGATCATACAGATTCCCTCCGGTAGGGCCACTACCTCCGGCTCTCGCAGCCTGATTACCTCCAACGACCCCTGGCTGACCCTGTTGTGTAACAAACTGGGCGATAGTGTTCATAGCTGTGGCCATCGTGGCCAAGATCTGTGCAGTGCTCGGTTCTTGAACCTGCGGTGCATTTTCGGCCACCTCAGCTTCTTGCCCCTGTACCCCCTCGGGTTCTCCACCAACATTCGGATTATCGGCACGGCGGCGAGGCCCCATCTCGAATAGCTAGAATGCAAAGTGTTATGACAGGTATATATATGTATATATGCAATTTATAAGTAAACACCTAAAGAAAAGTCCAATTAGATTCACATAAAGTCAAGTACATAGAAGTTCAAATAAATATTCCACATTCCTGAAGCAAACATAAATCACTAGATCATACTTGACATTCTAGACTCTTGATATTCTATTTCCATGCTAGCATGTTCATTCCTTATTCAAATTTCACTTAGGTCAATCAAAATCAAGGACTCATGTATTCACAAAGTCACATAACAAATCTCTACCCACAGACCGAGAAATTTAACCCGGCTTCATGCAATCTATAGCTCTGATACCACTTAAATGTCACACCCCGACCCAACCCCCAAACTAAAGGTTAAGTCCGGACCCGACACACGGACAGAGTCTCCCCTGTACCGTGGACATTCTAAAAAACCTGTAAACACTTAAACAAAGTCCCAACAATACAATACAAGCTTTTCTTAATTGAACAACAAAGCTATAAGGCCATCCGAGCCTTATAGTACACAATATCTCCAAAACACACAAGCATGCGAAAACTTGTTGTCAGCATAGTCTTATAATCCTAACATTCTAGGGAATCAATAAAACAACTTAAAGGATAAAGCATACTACATTAGCCATCCACTCCCAAGCATGCAAGGAAATAAGGCAAGAATAAAAGTTATTACAGTTCATAGACTTTCAAAGCTACAACTCAACCAACTAATCTTCGACTTATACAACAAGCATATACATAGCCCTTGGGCTACAAAATAGTACATAAAGTAATTAGTTGAACTTTCCACATAGCAGCAAATTCATTAACCACCTCAAGCTATCAAGTACGGCAACTAAGGTAAAGGCTCGATCTGGACTTCTTCTTCCTCAACTAAATCAACCAGCTGGGGATCACCCTCAGCGTCTCCTGAAACAGATATCGAGGTATGAGCAACCACTATTGCCCAGTGAGGGATATAGTCCCGGGGCGTGCAATGCAACATGTAATACAATCATGCAACAATAACACTTGGACAACTAAAGAAACAACGATAACTTAAATAACCACACATTTAAAAGGATACGTTTCAACAATCCCCTATACACCAATCTTCACTGGTCTTTAATCACGATCCACGAACCACGAGCACGATCACGATAAGCCGGCATAACCCCAATCACTCCAGTGGGTGTACTCCGGATGTACCCCGAATCCTACGACCCAACATCCCCTGGCAATCTCCGGACCAGGCGAATGAGGGAATAGGGCACGGAGTTTGAATATCCACCGGCAAGCCCTCTGCCGCCCAGCCGATATTCAACACATCCGCCCCGACACTATGGTTGCGCAACCACTATGCAATGCACTCAACGATGGCAAGTTAATAACAATAATATAAGCATTAACACATATGAGGATCAACAAAGTAGGTTGACCTCGTTGCAATTAGGATAGAAGCAAGGATAGGAGCTAATAAGCAGTTTACAAATGAACTTATACCATATAAGCATAGAATCATTCCAAAAGCTCCAAATCAATTTAAAATCATATATAAACACTTAAGAAGCCCTGACATGGGTTTAGAAGTGTGAGACAACTTAAATTGCACCTAAACCCCTTTGTTTTTCGATCTATTTCTCTTCTAAACCAAAGTTAATGATTTCATTTTCAAAAGAAACTCTCCCAACCTTCTAACTAACCCCCAAGGTACCCTCTCAACCCTCTAACTCATTCAAATGCACGCGTTTACCCCGAAAGCCCCAATTTCCCTCTTTTGGCTTAAAACCATACCTACATTGTCCGGGCTTCAAACAAGGGATACCAAGACATCTATAGCACCTAGGTAACCTAAGGATACTAGAATTGAAGCCCGAATCCACCCGGATTCGCATTAACCCCAAAAGCCCCAAGTTAAAGTCGGCTATTTTCCATTTTTAGGCGATTTAAGGGCAATGCAAGTGTACGGGGCTATTTGATTATCCTCACTAGTACCTAAGGCATCAATTAGAAGCATTAATTCAAGCCAATTCGAGCAATTACACAAAACCCTAGAAAAAACGTCACTATTCACCCTAGAAATCAAACTAACGATTTTAACCGTTTAAATTGCGAAACGACGGTTCAAAAGTGTTCTCTAGCATTCATATAGATAGTATATTAGCATAGATAACATTTACAATGGCATAGAATCATATTTTCAACAAATCAATAAATGAGTAACTATTTAAAAATGCAAAACAAGTCGTGAAATCCCTCACCACTACGCGTAGGAGCACCTAGGAACCTTGCAAACACCCTACACTAGTTGCTCAAGGCTTGGAGAGGCTTGGATTGGAGGCTTGGTGAGCAAAATCTCTCTCTTTTCTCCTCTAGCTGCTGTCGGGTTTATGGGCTGCTGTTTCAGCTTTTTATTTTTTTTTTCTTTTGCATTTTGTGAGTTTAAGTGGTATAATAAGGGGTTGAGTTGAGGTGGGGTCAATTTGGTGCTTAAGTGATCTAGTAATATGCGCGTTGCTAGCTCCAAAACGAGCTTAGATGGTAAAATATATGCTAGCTAATTAATTACCTAAGTTAGTTACGTAACACTATTCACTTGACTTCTAAAATTATTTTCTAAACGAGCCCTCCTAACGCCTTTAGCTCAAATGTACATTTTTCCCACTACTTTTACAATTAATATGATTTAATAAAAATGCTAATTAACTAATAGAAAGTAGTTTAAAAATAGAGTGAATAGTAGTCACAAAGTCAGTTAATAAGGCATAGAAGTAAATGCGCAAACAAGGGATGCAACAGTAATTAAATGCATGGCTAAAACCCGGGCGTCACATGGTTGTAGGCCACGCGCCCTCGGTCTGCAGGCCAAGCCTCTGCGCGAAGCGCGGTTGTGCTGCCCAAGATATTGCGGGACTCAGTTATAGAAATGTGATGGATAAAGAATCTTGCAAGCCTAAACGGGGCAAAAAAACTAAACGAAAAAGGGGGGTGCAACACGAGGACTTCACAGGGGGTCACCCATTCTAGTACCACTCTCGCCCAAGCACACTTAACTTCGGAGTTCTGATGGGCTCCAGTGCATTAGTGCTGGTATGATCACACCTGTCTTGTTGAGGTCGCAATGCCCTTATGTGTTGTCCTTTTCGCGGGTCACGACGAACAATCCGGGTCAAAAAAATAACATAAAAAGAAGAAAAGATGCCCAAAACTGATAAAAACGTTCGATTTTGGGCTCTGTAACATGTGCAGCCGTGCAGGCTTACTGCCTCCGTCGTAGAGCTCTAAGAGGGATCTCCAACGGTATGTTGTGCGTCGCATAACTCCTAACGGATCAAAAGTTATGGGCACCGGAGTTATAGAAACCTAGTCACAGGCCCTGCGCCCTCGATTTGCTGGCCCAGCCCTTACGCAAAGCGTAGTTGTCTAGCCCAAGATGACGTGGGACTCGATAATAGATATGTGACGGATAAAGAATCTTGGCAACTCTGAATGGAGCAAAACAACAAAACGAAAAAAGGGGTGCAACACGAGGACTTCCTAGGGGGTCACCCATCCAAGTACTACTCTTGCCGAAGCTCTCTTAACTTCGGAGTTCTGATGGGATCCGGTGCATTAGTGCTGGTATGAATGCACCCGTCATGTTGAGGTCGCAAAGCCCTTATGTGTCGTCCTTTTTGCCGATCACGACGAACGATTTGGGACGAAGAAACAACACAGAAAGAAGAAAAGTGGTCCGAAAGTGATAAAGAACATTCGATTTTGGGCTCCAAAAATAGGCGCAACTGAGCAAGTTTGATGCTGCCAGTCACGGTGTACTAAGAGAGCTTTCCAACGGTATGCTGTAAGCCGCATAACTCCTTACGGATCAAAAGTTATGGGCAATGGAGTGATGGAGACCTGGTCTCAGGCCCCACGCCCTCGGTTTGCGGGCTCAACATCTACGTGAAGTGTAGTTGTCTTGCCCAAGATGCCGTGGCACTCGATAATAGAAATGTGACGGATAAAGAATCTTGGTAGGCCTGAACGGGGCAAAAAAACAAAACGAAAAAAGGGGGTGCAACACGAGGACTTTCCAAGGGGTCACCCATCCTAGTACTACTCTCGCCCAAGCACGCTTAACTTCGGAGTTCTAATGGGATCCGATGCATTAGTACTGATATGATCGTATCCGTCATGTTGAGGTCGAAAAGCCGTTATGTGTCGTCCTTTTCGCTTGTCACGTCGAACGATCCGGGAAGAAAAAACAGCGCAGAAAGAAGAAAAGTGGCCTAAAAATGATGAAAAATGTACAATTTTGGGCTCCAAAAATAGCCACAACCAAGCAGGCTTGCTGCCCCGTCGAAGATCTCTCAGAGAGCATTCCAACGGTATGTTGCACGCCGCATAAATCCTTACGGATCAAAAGTTATGGGCACCGGAGCAATGGAGACACGGTTGTAGGCCCCGCGCCCTCGGTATGCGGGCCAAGGCTCTGCTTGAAGCGCAGTTGTGCTGCCCAAGATGTTGCGAGACTCAGTTATAGAAATGTGATGGATAAAGAATCTTGCAAGCCTAAACGGGGCAAAAAAACTAAACGAAAAAGGGGGGGGAGGGGTGCAACACGAGGACTTCACAGGGGGTCACCCATTCTAGTACCACTCTCGCCCAAGCACACTTAACTTCGGAGTTCTGATGGACTCCAGTGCATTAGTGCTGGTATGATCACACCTGTCTTGTTGAGATCGCAATGCCTTTTGTGTTGTCCTTTTCGCGGGTCACGACGAACAATTCGGGTAAAAAAAACAACATAAAAAGAAGAAAAGTAGCCCAAAACTGATAAAAATGTTCGATTTTGGGCTCTGTAACATGTGCAGCCGTTCAGGCTTACTGCCTCCGTCGTAGAGCTCTAAGAGGGATCTCCAACGGTATGTTGTGCGCCGCATAACTCCTAACGGATCAAAAGTTATGGGCACCGGAGTTATAGAAACCTAGTCACAGGCCCTGCGCCCTCGATTTGCTGGCCCAGCCCTTACGCAAAGCGTAGTTGTCTAGCCCAAGATGATGTGGGACTCGATAATAGATATGTGACGGATAAAGAATCTTGGCAACTCTGAATGGAGCAAAACAACAAAACAAAAAAAGGGGTGCAACACGAGGACTTCCTAGGGGGTCACCCATCCTAGTACTAATCTTGCCGAAGCTCTTTTAACTTCGGAGTTCTAATGGGATCTGGTGCGTTAGTGCTGGTATAAATGTACCAGTCATGTTGAGGTCGCAAAGCCCTTATGTGTCGTCCTTTTCGCCGGTCGCAACGAATGATTCGGGACGAAGAAACAGCACAGAAAGAAGAAAAGTGGCCCGAAAATGATGAAAAATGTTTGATTTTGGGCTCCAAAAATAGGCGCAACCGAGCAGGTTTGATGCCGCCCGTCGTGGTGCACTAAGAGAGCTTTCCAACGGTATGCTGTAAGCCACATAACTCCTTACGGATCAAAAGTTATGGGCAATAGTGTGATGAAAACCTGGTCACAAGCCCCGCGCCCTCGGTTTGCGGGCCCAGCCTCTACGCGAAGTGTAGTTGTCTTGCCCAAGATGCCGTGGCATTCGATAATAGAAATGTGACGGATAAAAAATCTTTGCAGTCCTGAACGGGGAAAAAAAACAAAACGAAAAATGGGGGTGCAACACGAGGACTTCCTAGAGGGTTACCCATCCTAGTACTACTCTCGCCCAAGCACGTTTAACTTTGGAGTTCTAATGGGATCTGGTGTATTAGTGCTGGTATGATTACACCCGTCATGTTGAGGTCACAATGCGTTTATGTGTCGTCCTTTTCGCCAGTCACGACGAACGATTCGGGACGAAGAAACAGCGCAGAAAGAAGAAAAGTGGCCCAAAACTGATAAAAACATTCGATTTTGGATACTGAAAACAGGCGCAGCCAAGCAGGCTTGCTGCCCTTTTCGTAGAGCTCTCATAGAGCTTTCCCACGGTATGCTGTGTGCTGAATAACTCCTTATGGATCAAAAGTTACGGGCACCGGAGTAGTAGAGACCTGGTCATAGGCCCTGCATCCTTGGACTGCAGACCCAGCCTCTACACGAAGTGCAGTTGTCTTGCCCAAGATGCTGTGGGACTCGGTAATAGAAATGTGATGGATAATGAATCTTGGCAGCCCTGAACGGGGCAAAAAAACAAAACGAAAAAGGGGGGTGCAACACGAGGACTTCCCAGGGGTCTCCCATCCTAGTGCTACTCTCTCCCAAGCACTCTTAACTTCGGAGTTTTGATAGGATCTGGTGCATTACTGCTGTTATGATCACACCCGTCATGTTGAGGTCGCAAACCCCTTATGTGTTGTCCATTTCGCTAGTCACGACGAACGGTCCGGGATAAAGAAACAGCGCATAAAGAAGAAAAGTGGCCCGAAACTGATGAAAAATGTTCAATTTTGGGCTACAAAAATAGGCGCAGCTGAGCAGGCTTGCTTTCCCCCGTCGTAGAGCTCTAAGAGATCTTTCCAACGGTATGCCGTAAGACGCATAACTCCTTACGGATCAAAAGTTATGGGTACCAGAGTGTTGGAGACCTGGTCACAGGCCCCGCGCCCTCGGTTTGCGGGCCCAGCCTCTACGCGAAGCGCAATTGTCTTCCCAAGATGCCATGGCACTCGATAGTAGAAATGTGACATATAAAGAATCTTGGCAAGCCTGAACGGGGCAAAAAAACAAAACTAAAAAGTGGGGTACAACACGAGGACTTCCCAAGGGCTCACCCATCCTAGTACTACTCTCGCCCAAGCACGCTTAACTTCGGAGTTCTGATGGGATCTGGTGTATTACAGTTGGTATGATTGCACCCGTCATGTTGAGGTCGCAAAGCCTTTATGTGTCGTCCTTTTCGCCGGTCACGACGAGCTATCCGGGAAGAAGAAACAGCGTAGAAATTAGAAAAGTGGCCTGAAACTGATGAAAATGTTTGATTTTGGGCTCCGAAAATAGGCTTCGTCGAGCAGTTTTGCTGCCTCCATTGTAGAGCTCTCAAAGAGCTTTACAACGGTATGCTGTGCGTCGCATAACTCCTTACGAATCAAAAGTTATAGCCACCGGAGTGATCATGACCTGGTCACAGGCCCCGCACCCTCGGTTTGTTTTGCCCAAGATGCCATGGGACTCCATAATAGAAATATGATGGATAAAGAATCTTGGAAAGCCTGAACAGGGCAAAAAACAAAAAAAAAAAGGGTGTGCAACAGGAGGACTTCCCAGGGGGTCACCCATCCTAGTACTACTCTCGCCCAAGTACGCTTAACTTCGGAGTTCTGATGGGATCCAGTGCATTAGTACTGGTATGATCGCACCCGTCATGTTGAGGTCACAAAGCCCTTATGTGTCATCTTTTTCGCCGGTCATGAAGAACGATCCGGGGAGAAGAAACAGGGCAGAAAGAAGAAAAGTGGCCCAAAAATGATGAAAAATATAGATTTTAGGCTCCAAAAACAGGCGCAGCCGAGCAGGCTTGCTGCCCATGACGTAGAGCTCTCAGAGTGCTTTCCAATGGTATGTTTTGCGCTGCATAACTCCTCACATATCAAACGTTATGGGCACCGGAGCAATGGAGACCAGGTCACAAGCCCCGCGCCCTCGGTCTGCTGGCCCAGCCTCTACAGGTAGTGCAGTTGTCTTTCCTAAGATTCTGTGGGACTTGGTAATAGAAATGTAACTGATAAAGAATCTTGGCAAGCCTGAACAGGGCAAAAAAACAAATCGAAAAAGGGGAATGCAACACGAGGACTTCCCAAGGTGTTACCCATCCTAGTACTACTCTCGCCCAAGCACGCTTAACTTCAGATTTCTGATGGTCTCTAGTGCATTAGTGCTGGTATGATCGCACCCGTCTTGCTGAGGTCGCAATGCCCATATGTGTCATCCTTTTCGCCGATCACGACGAACAATCCGGGACAAAGAAATAGCGCAAAAAGAAGAAAAGTGGCCCGAAACTGATGAAAGCGTTCGATTTTGGTCTCTGAAACTGCTTAATTCGTAGAGCTCTCAAAGAGATTTCCAACGGTATGTTGTGAGCCACATAACTCCTTACGGATCAAACATTATGGCCACCGGAGTGACGAAGACCTGGTCACAAGCCCCGCGCCCTCAATTTACGGGCCAAGTCTCTACTTGAAGCGCAGTTGTCTTGCCCAAGATGCCGTGGGACTCCATAATAGAAATTTGACTGATAAAGAATCTTGGCAAGCCTGAACGGGGCAAAAAATAAAACAAAAAAGGGAGGTGCTACACGAGGACTTCCCAGGGGGTCACCCATCCTAGTACTACTCTCGCCCAGGCACACTTAACTTCGGAGTTCTGATCGGTTCGATGCATTAGTGCATGTATGATTTGATTGTACCCGACAGGTTGAAGTCTCAAAGCCCTTATGTGTCGTCCCTTTCGCCAGTCACAACGAATGATCCGGGATGAAGAAATAGAGCCGAAAGAAGAAAAGTGGCCCGAAACTGACAAAAAAGGTTCAATTTTGGGCTTTAAAAATAGGCGTAGCCGAGCAGGCTTGCTGCCCCCATTGTAGATCTCTCAGAGAGGTTTCCAACGGTATGTTATGCTCCGCATAACACCTTACGGATCAAAAGGTATGGGTACCAGAGCAATGGAAACCTGGTCATAGGCCCCGCGACCTTAGTCTGCGGGCCCAACCTCTACGGAAAGCGCAGTTGTCTTGCCCAAGATGCCGTGGGACTCGGTAATAGAAATGTGACGGAGAAAGATTCTTGGCAAGCCTGAATGGGGCAAAAAACAAAACAAAAAGTGGGGTGTAACACAATGACTTCCCAAGGGGTCACCCATCCTAGTACTACTCTTGCCCAAGCACACTTAACTTCAGAGTTCTGATGGGATCCGGTGCATTAGTGCTGGTATGATCGCACTCATCATGTGGAAGTCGCAAAGCCCTTATGTGTCGTCCTTTTCTCCAGTCACGATGAACGATACGGGACGAAGAAACAGCGCAGAAAGAAGAAAAGTGGCCTGAAACTGATGAAAAATGTTCAATTTTGGGCTCCAAAAATAGGCGCAGCCGAGCAGGCTTGTTGCCCCCATCGTAGAGCTCTCAGAGAGGTTTCCAACGGTATGCTGTGCGCTGCATAACACCTTACGGATCAAAAGTTATGGGTACCGGAGCAATGAAGACTTTGTCACAGGCCCTGCGCCATCAATCTGCGGGCCCAGCCTCTACGCGAAGCGCGGTTGTCTTGCCCAAGATGCTGTGGGACTCGGTAATAGAAATATGACGGATAAAGAATCTTGGCAAGCCTGAAAGGGGCAAAAAAACAAAAAAAAAGGGGTACAACACGAGGACTTCCCAGGGTTTCACCTATCCTAGTACTACTCTCACCCAAGCACGCTTAACTTCGGAGTTCTGATGGAATCTGATTCATTAGTGCTGGTATGATCACACCCGTCATGTTAAGGTCGCAATGCCTTTATGTGTTGTGCTTTTCGCCGGTCACGACGAATGATTCGGGATGAAGAAACAGCGCAAAAAGAAGAAAGGTGGCCCGAAACTAATGAAAATGTTCGATTTTGGGTTCCGAAACAGGCGCATCCGTGCAAGGTTGTTGTTCCAGTCGTAGATCTCTCAAAGGGCTTTCCAACGGCATGCTGTGCGCCGTATAACTCCAAACGGATCAAAAGTTATGGGCACCAGAGTGATGGAAACCTGGTCAGAGGCCCAGCCTTTACGCGAAGCGCAGTTGTCTTGCCCAAGATGCCGTGGGACTCCATAATATAAATGTGACGGATAAAGAATCTTGGCAATCTTGAACGAGGCAAAAAAACATAACGAAAAAGAAGGGTGCAACACAAGGACTTCCCAAGGGGTCACCCAACCTACTACTACACTCGCCCAAACATGCTTAACTTCGGAGTTCTGATAGGATCCGGTGTATTAGTGCTGGTATGATCGCACCCATCATATTGAGGTCGCAATGCCCTTATGTGTCGTACTTTTTGCCGGTCACAACGAACAATTCGGGATAAAGAAACAACGCAAAAAGAGGAAAAATGACCCGAAACTAATGAAAACGTTCAATTTTGGATCCGAAAACAGGTGCAGCCGAGCAAGCTTGCATCCCCCGTCGTAGAGATCTCAAAGAGATTTTCAACGGTATGATGTGCGCCGCATAACGCCTTACAGATCAAAAGTTATGGGTACCAGAGCGATGGAAACCTGGTCACAGGCCCCGCACCCTCGGTTTGCGGGTCCACCCTCTGCGCGAAAGACAGTTTTCTTGCCCAAGATGCCGTGGGACTCCATAATAAAAATGTGGCGGATGAAGAATCTTGGCAAGCCTGAAGGGGGCAAAAAAACAAAATGAAAAAAGGGGGTGCAACACGAGGACTCCCCAAGGGGTCAACTATCCTAGTGCTACTCTCGCCCAAGCATGCTTAACTTCGGAGTTCTGATGGTCTCTAGTGCATTTGTGCTGGTATGATCGCACTGGTCTTGTTGAGGTCGCAATACCCATATGTGTCGTCCTTTTCGCCAGTCACAACGAACTATCCGGGATGAAGAAACAGCGCAAAAATGGGAAAAATGGCCTGAAACTGATGAAAACATTCGATTTTGGGGTCTGAAACAGGTGCAGCCGTGCAGGCTTACTGCCCTTGTCGTAGAGCTCTCAGAGGGATTTCCAACGATATGTTGTGTGCCTCATAACACTTAACTGATCAAAAGTTATGAGCACCGGAATGATAGAGACCTGGTCACAGGCCCCACGCCCATGGTTTACGGTCCCAGCCTCTACGCAAAGCGTAGTTGTCTTGCCCAAGATGACACATCACTCGATAATAGAAATGTGACGGATAAGGAATCTTGGCAAGCCTGAATGGGGCAAAAAAACAAAACGAAAAAGGTAGGTGCAATACGAGGACTTCCCAGGGGGTCACCATCCTAGTATTACTCTCACCCAAGCATGCTTAACTTCGTAGTTCTGATGGGATATGGTGTATTAGTACTGGTATGATCGTACCCGTCATGTTCAGGTCGCAGAGCGTTTATGTGTCATCCTTTTCGCCAATCACGTCGAGCGATCCGGGACGAAGAAACAGCGGAAAAAGATGAAAAGTGGCACAAAACTGATGAAAACATTCGATTTTGGTTTTCGAAAATGGGCACAGGCGAGCAGGCTTACTGCCCCCATCGTAGAGCTCTAAAAGAGCTTTCTAACGTTATGTTGTACGCCGCTTAACTCCTTACAGATCAAAAGTTATGGCCACCGGAGTGACGGAGACCTGGTCAAAGGCCCCGCGCCCTCGGTTTGTAGGCCCAATCTCTACGCCAAGCGTAGTTGTCTTGTCCATGATGCCGTGGGATTCCATAATAGAAATTTGACGGTTAAAGAATCTTGGCAAGCCTGAACAGGACAAAAACCAAAACAAAAAAAAGGGGTGCAACACGAAGACTTCCCAGAGGGTCACTCATCCTAGTACTACTCTCGCCCAAGCATGCTTAACTTCGGAGTTCTGATGGGATCTGGTGAATTAGTGTTGGTATGATCACACGCGTCATGTTAAATCGCAAAGCCCTTACGTGTCATCCTTTTCGCCAGTCATGGCGAACGATCCAGGATGAAGAAACAGCACAAAAAGAAGAAAAGTGGCCCGAAACTGATGAAAAACGTTCAATTTTGGGCTTCAAAAACAAGTACAGCCAAGCTGGATTGTTACCCCCGTCGTAGAGCTCTTAGAGAGCTTTCCAACGGTATGTTGTACGCCACATAACTCTTTACGGATCAAAAGTTATGGGCACCGGAGCAATAGAGACCTGGTCACAATCCCCGCGCCCTTGGTCTACGGGCCCAGCCTCTACACGAAGCGCAACTGTCTTGGTCAATAGGCCGTGGGACTCGGTAATAGAAATGTGACGGATAAAGAATCTTGGCAAGCCTGAACGGGGCAAAAAAACAAAACGAAAAAAAGGGGTGCAACACGAGGACTTCCCAGGTGGTTACCCATCCTAGTACTACTCTCGCCCAAGCACGCTTAACTTCAGAGTACTGATGGGATTTGGTGCATTAGTGCTGGTATGATCTGCACCCATCATGTTTAGGTCACAATGCCCTTATGTGTCATCCTTTTCGCCGGTCACAACGAACGATCCGGGACGAAGAAACAGCCCAAAAAAGAAGAAAAGTGTCCCGAAACTGATGAAAACGTTCAATTTTTGGCTCCAAAATAGGCGCATCATGCAAGCTTTTTGCTCCTATCGTAGAGCTCTTAGAGGGCTTTCCAATGGTATGCTGTGCGCCGCATAACTCCAAACGGATCAAAAGTTATGGGCACCGGAGTAATGGAGACCTGGTCACAGGCCCAGCCTCTACGCGAAGCGCAATTGTCCTGCCCAAGATAGAGTGGGACTCTATAATATAAATGTGATAGATAAAGAATCTTGGCAATCTGGAATGGGGCAATAAAACAAAACAAAAAAGCGGGGTGCAACAAGAGGACTTCCCAAGGGGCCACCCAACCTACTACTACTCTCACCAAAGCACGCTTAACTTCGAAGTTCTGATGGGATCCGGTGCAATAGTGTTGGTATGCTTTCACCCGTCATATTGAGGTCGCAATGCCCTTATGTGTCGTACTTTTCGCCTGTCATGACAAACGATCCAGGATGAAGAAACAACGCAAAAAGAAGAAAAGTGGCCCAAAACTGATAAAAATGTGAGATTTTGGGCTCCGAAATAGGCGCATTCGTGCAAGCTTGTTGCTCTCGTCGTAGAGCTCTTAGAGGGCTTTCTAATGGTATGCTGTGCACCGCATAACTCCAAACGGATCAAAAGTTATGGGCACCAGAGTGATGGAGACTTGGTCACAGGTGCAGCCTCTACGCGAAGCGCAGTTGTCTTGCCCAAGATGGCGTGGGACTCCATAATATAAATGTGACGGATAAATAATCTTTGCAATCCTGAATGGGGCAAAAAAACAACACGAAAAATGGAGGTGCAACACGAGGACTTCCCAAGGGGCCACCCAACCTACTACTACTCTCGCCCAAGCACGCTTAACTTCGAAGTTCTGATGGGATCCGGTGCATTAGTGCTGGTATGATCGCACCCATCATATTGAGGTCGCAATGCCCTTATGTGTCATCCTTTTCGCCGGTCACGACGAACGATTCGGGACGAAAAAACAGCGTAAAAAGAAGAAAAGTGGACCAAAACTGATGAAAACTTTCAATTTTGGGCTCTGAAACAAGCATAGCCATTCAGCCTTACTGCCCACGTCGTAGAGCTCTCAGAGGGATTTCCAACGGTATGGTGTGCACCGCATAACACCTAATGGATCAAAAGTTATGGGCACCGGAGTGATAGAGACCTGGTCACAAGCTCCGCGCCCTCAGTTTGCGGGACCAGCCTCTACGCAAAGCGTAGTTGTCTTGCCCAAGATGATGTGGCACTCCATAATAGAAATGTGATGGATAAAGAATCTTGGCAACTATGAACGGGGCAAAAAAACAAAACGAAAAAGGGGGGTGCAATACGAGGACTTCCCAAGGGATCACCCATCCTAGTACTACTCTTGCCGAAGCACTCTTAACTTCAGAATTCTAATGGGATCTGGTCCATTAGTGCTGGTATGAACACACCCGTCATGTTGAGATCACAAAGCCCTTATGTGTCGTCCTTTTCACCAGTCACGACAAACAATCCAGGACGAACAAACAGCGCAGAAAGACGAAAAGTGGCCTAAAAGTGATAAAAAATGTTAGATTTTGGGCTCCAAAAACAGGCGCAGTCGAGCAAGTTTGCTGCTGCCCGTCGTAGAGCCCTAAGAGAGCTTTCCAACGGTATGTTGTAAGCCGCATAACTCCTTACAAATCAAAAGTTATGGACACCGGAGTGATGGTGACCTGGTCACAGGCCCCGTGCCCTCAGTTTACGGGCCCAGCCTCTACGCGAAGTGTAGTTGTCTTGCCCAAGATGATGTGGCACTCGATAATTGAAATATGACGGATAAAGAATCTTGGCAAGCCAGAACAAGGCAAAAAAACAAAACGAAAAAGGGGGGTGCAACACGAGAACTTCCCAGGGGGTCACCATCCTAGTACTACTCTCGCCCAAGCACACTTAACTTCGGAGTTCTGATAGGATCTGGTGTATTAGTGCCGGTATGATGGTACCCGTCATGTTGAGGTCGTAAAGCGTTTATGTGTCGTCCTTTTTGCCGGTCACGGCAAGCGATCCAGGACGAAGAAATAATGCAAAAAGAAGAAAAGTGGTCCAAAATTGATGAAAACGTTTGATTTTAGGCTCCGAAAATAGGCGCAGCCGAGCAAGCTTGCATCCCCCATCGTAGAGCTCTCATAGAGCTTTTCAATGGTATGATGTGCGCCGCGTAACGCCTTACAGATCAAAAGTTATGGGCACCAGAGCGATGGAGACCTGGTCACAAGCCCCACACCCTCGGTTTGTAGGTCTAGCCTCTGCGCGAAGCGTAGTTGTCTTGCCCAAGATGCTGTGGGACTCCATAATAGAAATGTGATGGATAAAAAATCTTGGCAAGCCTGAAGGGGGCAAAAAAACAAAACAAAAAAAGGGGGGTGCAACACGAGGACTTCCTAGGGGGTCACCTATCCTAGTACTACTCTCGCCCAAGCACGCTTAACGTCAGAGTTTTGATGGGATTCGGTGTATTACTCCTGGTATCATTGCACCTGTCATGTTGAGATCGCAATGCCCATATTTGTCGTCCTTTTCGCTGGTAACGACGAACGATCCCGGACGAATAAATAGCTTAAAAAGAAGGAAAGTGGCAAAAAATTGATTAAAATGTTCTAATTTCAGCTCCGAGAACATGCGCAGCCGAGTAGGCTTGATGCCCCCGTCGTAGAGCTCCTAGAGAGCTTTCCAACGGCATGTTGTGGGCCGCATAACTCCTTACAAATCAAAAGTTATGGGCACCAGAGCGATTGAGACCTGGTCACAGGTCGCGCGCCCTTGGTTTGTGGGCCCAGCCTTTACACGAAGCGCAGTTGTCTTGCCCAAGATACCGTGGGATACCATAATAGAAATATGATGGATAAAGAATCTTGGCAAGCCTGGACGGGGTAAAAAAACAAAACAAAAAAGGGGGGGTGGAACACGAGGACCTCCCAGGAGGTCACCTATCCAACTACTACTATCGCCCAAGCACGCTTAACTTCGGAGTTCTGATGGGATATGGTGTATTAGTGCTGGTATGATCAAACCCGTCATGTTGAGGTCGCAAAGCCCTTATGTGTTGTCCTTTTTGTCGGTCACGACGAACGATCCGGGATGATAAAACAGAGCAAAAATAAAGAAAAGTGGCCCAAAACTGATAAAAACGTTCGATTTTGGGCTCTGAAAATAGGTACAGCCTAGCAGGCTTGCATCCCTCGTCGTAGAGCTCTCAAAGAGCTTTCCAACAGTATGATGTGCGTCACATAACTCCTTACGGATCAAAAGTTATGGGCATCAAAGCGATGGAGACCTGGTAACAGGCCCCGCGCCCTCGGTTTGCGGGCCCAGCCATTGCGCGAAGCACAGTTGTCTTGCCCAAGATGCCGTGAGACTCCATAATAGAAATGTGACAGATAAAGAATCTTTGCAAGCCTAGACGGGGCAAAAAAACAAAATGAAAAACGGGGGTGCAACACGAGGACTTCCCAGGGGGTCACCCATCCTAATACTACTCCTGCCCAAGCACGCTTAACTTCGTAGTTCTGATGGGATCCGGTGCATTAGTGATGGTATGATCGCAGTCGTCATGTTGTGGTCGCAATGCCCATATTTGTCGTCCTTTTTGCCGATCTCGTCGAACGATCCGGGACAAAGAAACAGAGCAAAAATAAAGAAAAGTGGACCAAAACTGATGAAAACGTTCGATTTTGGGCTCTGAAAATATGTGCAGCAAAGCAAGCTTGTATCCCCCGTCGTAGAGCTCTCAAAGAGATTTCCAACGGTATGATGTGCGCCACATAACTCCTTCGGATCAAAAGTTATTGGCACCGGAGCGATGGAGACCTGGTCAAAGGCATCGCGCCCTCGGTTTACGGGCCTAGCCTATACGCGAAGTGCAGTCGTCTTGCCCAAGACGTTGTGGGACTCCATAATAGAAATGTGATGGATAAAGAATCTTGGCAAGCCAGAACGGGGTAAAAAACAAATTTAAAAGGGGGGTGCAACAAGAGGACTTCCCAGGGGGTCACCCATCCTAGTACTACTCTCGCCCAAGCACGCTTAACTTCGGAGTTCTGATGGGATCTGGTACATTAGTGCTGGTATGATCGCACCCGTCATGTTGAAGGCGCAAATCCCTTGTGTGTTTATGGTTCACAGTCCCAGCTGAAGGAGATGACCCATTCAAAAGGCCCAATAGGCTTAATGACAACCCATCCGCTTCAACAACGCAGCATCCTCGTAAGACGTGATATCAACACATTGTAAGGCCCTCTAACGACCCGCGAGTTAGGTTTTCATCCTTTTCGCAGCTCACGACGAATGATCTGGGACGGAAGAATTGCAAAAAAACAACAAAAGTGGCCCGAAACAGATGAAAACATTCAATTTTGGGTTCCAAAATAAGGCACAACCGAGCAGGCTTGCTGCCGCCGTCTTCGAGCTCTCGAAGAGCTTTCCAACGGTATGTTGTGCATCGCGTAACTCCTTACGGATCAAAAGTTATGGGCACCGGAGCGACGTAGACTTGGTCACAAGACCCACGCCCTTGGTTTGCCGGCCTAGCCTTTACGTAAAGCGAAGTAGTATTGCCCAAGGTGCCGTGGGATTCAGTAATCGAAATGTGATGTATAAAGCATCTTGGCAAAGCTGACAGGGGCAAAAAAATATTAAAAGGGGGGTACAACCCGAGGACTTCCCAAGGGGTCACCCATCCTAGTACTACTCTCGCCCAAGCATGCTTAACTTTGGAGTTCTGATGGGATCTGGTGCATTAGTGCTGGTATGATCGCACCCATCATGTTAAGGCCGCAAATCCCTTGTGTCTTTACGGTTCACAGTCCCAGCCGAGGGAGATGACACATTCTAAAGGCCCAATGGGCTTAATGACAATCCATTCGCTTCAACAATGCAGTATCCTCGTAAGACGTGATATCGATGCATTATAGGGCCCTCTAACGTCCCGCGAGTTAGGTTGTCGTCCTTTTCACGACTCACGACGAACGATCCAGGACGGGAGAATTGTGAAAAAATAAGAAAAGTGGCCCGAAACTGATGAAAACGTTCAATTTTAAGTTCCGAAAATAGGCACAGCCGAGCAGGCTTGCTGCCGCCGTCTTAGAGCTCTCGAAGAGCTTTCCAACGGTATGTTGTGCGCCGCGTAACTCCTTATGAATCAAAAGTTATGGGCACCGGAGCGACATAGACTTGGTCACAAGACCAACGCCTTTAGTTTGCCGGCCCAACCTCTACGTGAAGCGAAGTAGTACTGCCCAAGGTGCCGTGGGATTCGGTAATAGAAATATGATGGATAAAGCATCTTGGCAAAGCTGATAGGGGCAAAAAAATATTAACTACTCTCGCCCAAGCACGCTTAATTTTGGAGTTCTGATGGGATCTGGTGCATTAGTGCTGGTATGATGGCACCTGTCATGTTGAGGGCGCAAATCCCTTATGTGTTGACGGTTCACAGTCCCAACCGAGAGAGATGGCCCATTCAAAAGGCCTAATGGGCTTAACGACAACCCATCCGCTTCAACAATGCAACATCCTCATAAGACGTGATATCGACGCGTTGTAGGGCCCTCTAATGTGCTGTGAGTTAGGTTGTCATCCTTTTCGCGGCTCACGAAGAACTATTCGGGACAAAAAAATAGCAAAAAAACCTAGAAAATGGGCCCAAAACTGATGAAAAGTTTTGATTTTGGGGTCCAAAAATAGGCGCAGCTGAGGAGGGTTGCTACCCCCGTCGTAGAGCTCTCGGAGAGCTTTCCAACAGTATGTTGTGCGCCGTGTAACTCCTTGCAGATCAAAAGTTATGGGCACCAGAGCGACGGAGACCTGGTCACAAGCCCCACGCCCTCGGTTTGCGGGCCTAGCCTCAATATGAAGTGATGTTGCCTTGCCCAAGGTACCATGGGATTCGGTAATAGAAATGTGATGGACAAAGCATCTTGGCAAGGCTAACAGGGCAAAAAAAATTTAAAAGGGGAGTGCAACACGAGGACTTCCTAGAGGGTCACCTATCCTAGTACTACTCTCACCCGGGCACGCTTAACTTCGGAGTTCTGATGGGATCCGATGCATTAGTGCTGGTATGATCGCACCCATCATGTTGAGGGTGCAAATCCCTTATGTGTTTATGGTTCAGAGTCCCAGCCAAGAGAGATGACCCATTCAAAAGGCCCAATGGGCTTAACGACAACCCATCCGCTTCAACAACGCAGCATCCTCATAAGACGTGATATCGACGCGTTGTAGGGCCCTCTAATGTGCTGCAAGTTAGGTTACCGTCCTTTTTGCGGCTCACGACGAACTATCCGGGACGGAAAAAAGCGAAGAAAACCTAGAAAAGGGGCCCAAAACTGATAAAAAGTTTTGATTTTGGTGTCCAAAAATAGGCGCAGCTGAGGAGGCTTGCTACCCCCGTCTTAGAGCTCTCGGAGAGCTTTCCAACGGTATGTTGTGCGCCGTGTAACTCCTTGCGGATCAAAAGTTATGGGCACCAGAGCGACGGAGACCTGGTCACAAGCCCCACGCCCTCGGTTTGCGGGCCCAGCCTCCATGTGAAGCGATGTTGCCTTGCCCACGGTGCCATGGGATTCGATAATAGAAATGTGATGGACAAAGCATCTTAGCAAGGCTAACAGGGGCAAAAAAAATTTAAAAGGGGAATGCAACACGAGGACTTCCCAGAGGGTCACCTATCCTAGTACTACTCTCACCCGGACAAGCTTAACTTCGGAGTTCTGATGGGATCCGATGCATTAGTGCTGGTATGATCACACCCATCATGTTGAGGGCGCAAATCCCTTATGTGTTTATGGTTCAGAGTCCCAGCCGAGAGAGATGACCCATTCAAAAGGCCCAATGGGCTTAACGACAACCCATCCGCTTCAACAGCATAGCATCCTCGTAAGACGTGATATCGACGTGTTGTTGGGCCCTCCAATGTCCCGCGAGTTAGGTTGTCGCCCTTTTCGCGGCTCACAACGAACGATCCGGGATAGAAAAATAGCTCAAAAACAAGAAAAGTAGACCGAAACTGATTAAAACCTTCGATTTTGGGCTCCGAAAATAGGCACAGCCAAGCAGGCTTGCTGCCCTCGTCGTAGAGCTCTTGAAGAGCTTTCCAACTGTATGTTGTACGCCACGTAACTCCTTACCGTTCAAAAGTTAAGGGCACCAGAGCAACGGAGATCTGGTCACAAGCCCCACACCCTCGGTTTGCGGGCCCAGCCTTTATGTGAAGCAAAGTTGTCTTGCCCAAGGTGCCGTGGGATTCGGTAATAGAAATGTGATGGATAAAGCATCTTGGCAAGGCTAACAGAGGCAAAAAAAATTTTAAAGGGAGGTGCAACACGAGGACTTCCCAGGGGGTCACCCATCCTAGTACTACTCTCGCCCAAACACGCTTAACTTCGGATTTCTAATGGAATCCAGTGCATTAGTGCTGGTATGATCACACCCGTCATGTTGAGGGCGTAAATCCCTTATGTGTTGACGGTTCACATTCCTAGCTGAGAGAGATGGCCCATTCAAAAGGCCCAATGAGCTTAATGACAACCCATCTGCTTCAACAACGCAGCATCCTCGTAAGATGTGATATCGATGCATTGTAGGGCCCTTTAACGTCCCACGAGTTAGGTTGTCGTCCTTTTTGCATCTCACGATGAACGATCCGGGATGAAAATATAGCGAAAAAATAAGAAAAGTTGCCCGAAACTGATGAAAACATTCGATTTTGGGCTCCAAAAATAGGCAAAGCTGTGAGGCCCGACCTCAATTTGCGTACGATACCTTGATTCGTGTGCCCTAACCTTGAACTGCGTGTGCTTTAGCCTAGGTTTAAGAGTCGTGTCTTGATTTATGTGCCTTGCATTGATTTACATGCATTCATTTAGGGTTGCGTGCATTTACTTGGAATACGTGTATTTGTCTCATAGTTCGTGCCTTATCTTGTAGTGCATTCCCTAGACCTAGGAAAGCATGCCTGCACGCTTATCAAGAAAACATCCTACACAAATCACTAGACTATTAAATAATCCTACAACTCCAATAACTAATATTTTAATCCTAAGTCAATGCGTTAAAAGACAAAACACTAAACACTAAATATTCTTTAGTCCTTTTGCAAAATCCATGCACCTCAAATGCCACAATCAACCTACAATAAACAAAGCTCAAAACAAAACAAAAAAATTCATAATTTTGCTTCACATGGCCGGCCACCAAGGCCTTTTGACTAGCCCTTGCATAATTTTAAAAATTCCTAGACAACTTATGACACAACACAAGACACAAGGCTTTAAAAAAATCCCTAACACCCTACCCTAAGCTACCTTTCTCGGCCTACACACTATACCCATCCCTCACAATTCAAAATGCTAAAGATGATACAATTTCAGATTTTGCAAGACCCTAGGGCCGACACACACAAACGTATGCTCAACCAACACTCAACATCATTCTTTTTCCTCACAACTCTCTTTTCCTCTCTCATTTTCGGCCCTTGCATTCTCATGAGCTCCCAAGACTCCTAACAACTCTCAAGGACACTGTAAGACTTTCCCAAGCTCGGCCATAGCAGCCCAAGCAAGCAAGAAGCAAGAAAATCTCACCCGAAGCTCACAAAACTCTTCATTTTCAGCCTGAGGTAAGTCTTGATAGTTTTCTTCCATTTCTTTTGGTATCACCCACATGCACACCTTCCTCTCATGCTAACTAAGTTAGAAATTAGGGGAAGACAAGCCATCTCTTGGCCAAAGCAAGGAAGAAGCTCCTTTTTGTGCATTTTGAAGAGCATTTGTGCATCTTTAACCATCAATAGGCTAAGGTGAGGGTTAAACTCTTTTAAAAGCTTTCAAAGTTTACATGCATGCTCTCTTATGACTGTATTTATCACTGTAGTTATTGTATATGTGTGTATATGAGCCTATATACTCATGCATGGCATGATAATGGCTAGAACTTGAAGATAGGTAAAAACGTCTTTGCTGGCAGTTTTCTGATCTTGTAGTACAAAGTGCATTTGGCTTAGTAAACCTTGATAAAAATGCATAAAACTTGGTAGGCCACTATTTTTGTCAATTCTGAACAATTTTTGTAGAAATAGGACACGGCCAATTTTGACTCTAAGGCCTCCAAAATGGTCAAACATCGAGAGGTGTCTAAATCTGGAAAGATTGGAAAAATGAAATAAGTTTCTGGCAGATTACTGACTATGTAGACCGAAGTGTTTTTGACCTTGTAAATGTTGATAAAAATGAATGAAAATTTCTAGGTTGCTATATTTTGCAGTTTTGGATATTTTTGTCAGAAATAGACCAAATCCAATTCTGACTCTAAGAGCCTCAAAAATGGCAAATATCGTAATGTGTCTAAAACTGGACAGTTTTGCGTAGTCTCCCGGTTTTGGCCATAACTCCTAAGTCCGAACTCCAAATGATGCGAGGTTTGTTCCTAGATTTAAATAACTCATTAAGATTCAATTTGACATTTGGTTCACTGAATTTGGAGATTATTTGCTTGGCTAATTTAATGTGGGAAAACAGACCATTGCAGTTGGGTTTTGCTTAGCAAGATTCTTTGAAACATGTTGTAACTCTATTTGTGGTATTGAATGCTTGGAATTGTGGCACTTAGAAGTTGTGTGGG
The DNA here is from genome assembly GCA_037974665.1 of Ehretia macrophylla. Taxonomy (NCBI): domain Eukaryota; kingdom Viridiplantae; phylum Streptophyta; class Magnoliopsida; order Boraginales; family Ehretiaceae; genus Ehretia; species Ehretia macrophylla. The sequence goes on from CM075780.1 coordinate 26,480,559, forward strand.
CTGTTGTGGTTGGTTGAGGTTGCTTAATTTGATTGATGCATGGCTTGGGATCATTAATTGATGAATGGTATGGTTAATCGCGTATGTAAGCACGGAATTGAGGCCCTAGCGCTTATGACTATTTGCTAAGAAATGATCCTATGGTTAAATGTGTTTAATTGTGTAGTTAATAGGCTGCCCGGATTTGTCCTTATGGATCTAATATGATTCCCGATGATTGCATGTTGATAAGTGCGTTATTCTTGTACCCAGTCTCTTGTAGGCATCGTTGCATGCTTGTATAATCTTAATACTTGATACGTGAACCGCGAAATGAGTTATATGACTTGATTTATATGTGTTGCTTGGCTGCCCGTTTAATGTTCATATAACTCTATGTGTTCTACAAAGTGAAATTTCATGTCAAGCATGCCTCGTTTGTTTACTTGGCAATATGTGATCGTGAAATTACTCGGAGGCAACCTACTGTGTTTTCCTCTTAATGTGAATTGTAAATGGTATAAATGTACATTGTATACAAGGTTGCAACCTTTCATTGTGGCATGGTAGTATTTCACGAACGCCGGGCGGCATAGGGCTTACCGGTGCTCTCGTGACTACCATGGTCCAATTCCCTCTCTCGCTTGGCATTCCACCCTTGGAGAGTTGGGTCGTACGATTCGGGGAACATCCGGAGTACACCCAATTGGAAGCGATAAATGGATGATTGAAGCCGGCCGCAACAATTGTTATCGAAAATGATATTGAGAGCAAATGCTCACCGATTGAACTTGAGAGCAAAAGCTCACCATATCCTTGAATGATTGGTAATTGTATCTGTTGTTCAATTTGATTCTTATACTTTGCGTCCCTTATTATTTGTACTACGTGACATGTCTTCAAAAAGGGATTTTCATGAGATTAACTGGAAAAGAGTTTCAAAACAATATCTCTCGTTCCCCCTCGCTGAGTTCATAAAGACTCACCCTCTTTTATCATCACAGGTGAAGAAGATCAGGAATAGGTACCCGAGGATAACGTGCATGTTGATGACTCCTTGGAGTGATTGCATGCCTTACGTGCCTTGCTTGACTGTGGCTATTTTGTGAACGATGTATTTGTTTTGAAGACTATTTCTTATGTTGTTTGTTGTGGTTGTAAATGACCACCGTTGTAATTTGGGGTCTAATTTTGGCTTGCACTGATTATGACTAGATGAACACTCTATCTTGTAGGTTGCTTTCACTATTTTGATTTAATAACTATCGTAGGCAACTCAATCACTAGGTGGAGAATCAAATGATATAACTCTATCTAATTTCATCTAGGTGCTCAATAGTAAGCTAAAGATCAACAGGTAGTTGCGCCATAGGAATTGACAAGTAAATAGGACATAGTCATTATGCTAGGCTTATTAAACAAACAAGACTTTCGAGATAAACTAGCAGGTATATCGGTTGATGACCAAATAGGAGTCCTTAATGGAATTGGATTAATGATTGGTATAATTGAGGTGTTTAGAAATTAGGTCAAACCAAAAGGACCTAAATACAACCGTTATTATGTCAATTTTTCGAAAAACCTTTTGGAGTTCTAGGCCAACGTTAAGTGTTGAACCTTAATCAAATGATTACGCATGTGAAATGGTAACTGATTAGATCACACCCTAGTTTAACCTCTATAGGTCGGGTTGAGGCATGACAACAGTCGAGCAGGCTTGCAGCCCACGTCGTAGAGCTCGCGGAGAGCTTTCCAATGGTATGTTGTGCGTTGCGTAACTCCTTACGGATCAAAAGTTATGGGCACCGGAGCGACGGAGACCTGGTCACAAGCCCCATGCCCTAGATTTGCGAGCCCAGCCTCTACATGAAGTGAAGTTGTCTTGCCCAAGGTGCCGTGGGATTCGGTAATAGAAATATGATGGATAAAACATATTGGCAAGGCTAACAAAGGCAAAAAAAAATTAAAAGGGGGGTTCAACACGAGGACTTCCCACGGGGTCACCCATCCTAGTACCACTCTCGCCCAAGCACGCTTAACTTCGGAGTTTTGATGGGATCCAGTGCATTAGTCTTGGTATAATGGCACCCATCATGTTGAGGGCACAAATCCCTTATGTGTTGATGATTCAAAGTCCTAACCGAGAGAGATGGCCCATTCAATAGGCCCAACGGCCTTAACGACAACCCATCTGCTTCAACAATGCAGTACCCTCGTAAGATGTGATATTGACGCGTTGTAGGGCCCTTTAACGTCCTGCGAGTTAGGTTGTCATCCTTTTCGCGGCTCACGACGAACGATCTGGGACAGAAAAATAGCAAAAAAGCAAGAAAAGGGGCCCGAAACTGATGAAAATGTTCGATTTTAGAGTCTGAAAATAGGTGTAGCCGAGCAAGCTTGCTACCCTTGTCGTAGAGCTCTCGAAGAGCTTTCCAGCGGTATACTGTGCGCCGTGTAACTCTATGTGGATCAAAAGTTATGGGCACCAGAGCGACAGAGACCTGGTCACAAGCCCCACGCCCTCAGTTTGCAGGCCCAGCCTTTACATGAAGCGAAGTTGTCTTGCCCAAGGTGCCATGGGATTCGGTAATAGAAAAGTGATGGATAAAGCATCTTGGCAAGGCTAACAGGGGTAAAAAAAATTTAAATAGGAGGGTGTAACACGAGGACTTCTTAGGGGGTCACCCATCCTAGTACTACTCTCGCCCAAGCACGCTTAACTTTGGAGTTATGATGGGATCCGGTGCATTAGTTCTGGTATAATCGCACCCGTCATGTTGAGGGTGCAAATCCTTTATGTGTTGATGGTTCACAGTCCCAACCGAGAGAGATGGCCCATTCAAAAGCCCTAATGGGCTTAACGACAACCCATCCGCTTCAACAACACAGCATCCTTGTAAGATGTGATATCGACACATTGTAGGGTCCTCTAATGTCTCGCCAGATAGGTTGTCGTCCTTTTTGCGGCTCACGACGAACGATCCGGGATGGAAAAATAGCAAAAAAGCAAGAAAAGGGGCCTGAAACTGATGAAAACGTTTGATTATGGGGTCCAAAAATAGGCACAGCCGAGCAGGCTTGCTACCCCCGTCTTAGAGCTCTCGGAGAGCTTACCAACGGTATACTATGCGCCGTGTAACTCCATGCAGATCAAAAATTATGGGCACCAGAGCGACGGAGACCTGGTCAGAAGCCCCACGCCCTCGGTTTGCGGGCCCAGCCTCTACGTGAAACGAAGTTGTCTTGCCCAAGGTGCTGTGGGATTCGGTAAAAGAAATGTTATGGACAAAGCATCTTGGCAAGGCAAACAAGGGCAAAAAAAATTTAAAAGAGGGGTACAACACGAGGACTTCCCAAGGGGTCAGCCATCCTAGTGCTACTGTCACCCAAGCACGCTTAACTTCGGAGTTCTGGTGGGATTCGGTGTATTAGTGTTGGTATGATCGTACCCGTCATGTTGAGGGCGCAAATCCCTTATGTGTTGATGGTTCACAGTCGCAGCCGAGAGAGATGGCCCATTCAAAAGGGCCAATGGGCTTAACGACAACCTATCCGCGTCAACAACGTAGCATCCTCGTAAGAAGTGATATCGACATGTTGTAGGGCCCTCTAACGTCCCACAAGTTAGGTTGTCGTCCTTTTTGCGGATCACGACGAACGATCCAGGATGAAAAAATAGCTCAAAAACAATAACAGTGGCCCAAAATTGATGAAAACATTCAATTTTGGGCTCTGAAAATAGTCCCAGCCGAGTAGGCTTGTTGCCCCCGACGTAGAGCTCTAGAAGGGCTTTTCAACAGTATGTTGTGTGCCGCATAACTCCTTACAGATCAAAAGTTATTCGCACCGGAGCGACGTAGACCTAGTCACAAGACCCACGCCCTCGGTTTGCAAGCCCAGCCGCTACGTGAGGCGAAGTTGTCTTGCCCAAGGTGTCGTGGGATTCGGTAATAGAAATGTAATGGATAAAGCATCTTGGCAAAGCTGACAGGGGCAAAAAAAATTTAAAATGGGGGGTGCAACAAGAGGACTTCCCAGGGGGTTATCCATTCTAGTACTATTCTCGCCCAAGCACGCTTAACTTCAGAGTTCTGATAGGATCCGGAGCATTAGTGCTGGTTTGATCGCACCCGTCATGTTGAGGGAGCAAATCCCTCATGTGTTGATGGTTCGTAGTCCCGACCGAGAGAGATGGCCCATTCAAAAGGCCTAACGGGCTTAACAACAACCCATCCGCTTCAACAGCGCAGCATCCTCGTAAGACGTGATATCGATGCATTGTAGGGCCCTCTAACGTCTCGCGAGTTAGGTTTTTGTCCTTTTCGCGGCTCATGACGAACGATCCGGGATGAAAAAATAGCGAATAAACAAGAAAAGTGGCCAGAAACTGATAAAAACATTAGATTTTGGGCTCCAAAAATAGGCACAGCTAAGTAGGCTTGTTGCCCCCAACGTAGAGCTCTTGGAGAGCTTTCCAACGGTATGTTGTGCTCCGCGTAACTCCTTACAGATCAAAAGTTATGGGCACCGAAGCGACGATAAACTGGTCATAAGCCCCACGCCCTCGGTGTGCGGGCCCAGCCTTTACGTGAAGCAAAGTTGTCTTGCCCAAGGCATCGTGGGATTCGGTAACAGAAATATGATGGATAAAGCATCTTGACAAGGCTAACAAAGGCAAAAACAATTTGAAAGGGCAGTGCAACACGAGGACTTCCCAGGGGGTTACCCATCCTTCTATTACTCTCGCCCAAGCACGCTTAACTTCGGAGTTCTGATGGGATCTAGTGCCTTAGTGCTAGTATGATCGCAACTGCCATGTTGAGGGCGCAAATTCTTTATGTGTTGACTGTTCACAGTCCCAACAGAGAGAGATGGCCCATTTAAAAGGCCCAATGGGCTTAACGACAACCCATCCACTTCAACAACGTAGCATCCTCATAAGACGTGATATCAACAAGTTGTTGGCCCCTCTAACGTCCCGGGAGTTAGCTTGTCATCCTTTTCGCGGCTCACGATGAACGATCCAGGACAGAAAAATTGTGAAAAAATATGAAAAGGGCCCGAAACTGATGAAAACGTTTGATTTTGGACCCCAAAAATAGGCACAGCCAAGCAGGCTTGCTACCCCCGTCGTAGAGCTCTCAGAGAGCTTTCCAACAGTATGTTGTGCGTCGTGTAACTCCTTGTGGATCAAAATTTGTGGGCTCCGGTGCGACGGAGCCTTGGTCACAAGCCCGACGCCCTCAGTTTGTGGGCCCAACCTCTACGTGAAGCGAAGTTGTCTTGCCCAAGATGCCGTGGGATTCAGTAATAGAAATGTGATTAAAAAAACATCTTGGCAAGTCTAACAAGGGCAAAAAAAATTTAAAAAGGGGTGCAACACGAGGACTTCCCAAGGGGTTACCCATCCTAGTACTACTCTCGCCCAAGCACGCTTAACTTCCGAGTTCTGATGGGATCTGGTGCTTTAGTGCTGGTATGATCACACCCGTCATGTTGAGGGCGCAAATCCCTTATGTGTTGACGATTTACAGTCCCAACCGAGAGAGATTGGCTCAACGACAACCCATCCGCTTCAACAACGCAACATCCTCGTAAGACGTGATATCGACGCATTGTAGGGCCCTCTAACGTCCCGCGAGTTAGGTTGTCGTCCTTTTCGCAGATCACGACAAACGATCTAGGACGGAAAAAGGGCAAAAAAACAAGAAAAGGTGCCCAAAAATGATGAAAACGATCGATTTTGGACTACAAAAATAGGCGCAGCTGAGTAGACTTGCTACCCCCGTCGTAGAGCACTCAGAGTGCTTTCCAACGGTATGCTGAGCAGCATGAAACTCCTTACAGATCAAAAGTTATGGGCACTAAAGCGACGGAGACCTAGTCACATGCCCCACACCCAATGTTTGCGGGCCCAACCTCTACATGAAGCGAAGTTGTCTTGCCCAAGGTGCCGTGGGATTTGTTAATAAAAATGTGATGGATAAAGCATCTTGGCAACACAAGGACTTCCTAGGGGGTCACCCATCCTTGTACTACTCTCGCCCAAGCATGCTTAACTTTAGAGTTCTAATGGGAATCGGTGCATTAGTGTTGGTATGATCGTACCCGTCATGTTGAGGGCACAAGTCCCCTATGTTTTGATGGTTCACAGTCCCAACCGAGAGAGATGTCCATTTCAAAAGGCCCAATGGGCTTAACGACAACCCATCCACTTCAACAATGCAACATCCTCGTAAGACGTAATATCGACACATTGTAGGACCCTCTAACATCCCGCGAGTTGGGTTGTCGTCCTTTTAGCGGCTCACAACGAACGATCTGGGACTGAAAAATAGCAAAAAAAACAAGAAAATGGGCTCAAAACTGATGAAAACATTTGATTTTGGGCTCTGAAAATAAGCGCAACCGAGCAGGCTTGCTACCCCCGTTGTAGAGCTCTCAGAGAGCTTTCCAACGGTATGCTGTGCGCTACGTAGCTCCTTACGGATGAAAAGTTATGGGCACTGGAGCGATGAAGACCTGGTCACGAGCCCCACGCCCTAGGTTTGCGGGCCCAGCCTATACGTGAAATGAAGTTGTCTTGCCCAAGGTCCCGTGGGATTCGGTAATAGAAATGTGATTGATAAAGCATCTTGGCAAGGCTAACAAGGGCAAAAAAAATTTAAAAGGGGGGTGCAACACGAGAACTTCCCAGCGGGTCAACCATCCTAGTACAACTCACGCCCAAGTATGCTTAACTTCGGAGTTCTGATGGGATCCGGTGCATTAGTGCTGGTATGATCGCACCCATCATGTTGAGGGTGCAAATCCCTTATGTGTTAACGGTTCACAGTCCCAACTGAGAGAGATGGCCCATTCAAAAGGCCAAATAGGCTTAACAACAACCCATCCGCTTCAACAACGTAGCATCGTCATAAGAAGTGATATCAAATCATTGTAGGGCCCTCAAACGTCCCGCGAGTTCGGTTGTTGTCCTTTTCACGGCTCACGAAGAACGATCTGGGACGGAAAAATAGCTCAAAAACAAGAAAAGTGCTTGAAACAAATGAAACGTTCGATTTTGGACTCTGAAAACAGGCACAGCCAAACAGGCTTGCTACCCCCTTCGTAGAGCTCTCGAAGAGCTTTCGAACGGTATGTTGTGCGCCGCGTAACTCCTTACGTATCAAAAGTTATAGGTACTGGAGCGACGGAGACCTGGTCACAAGGCCCACACCCTCGGTTTGCGAACCTAGCCTCTGCGTAAAGCGAAGTTGTCTTGCCCAAGGTGCCGTGGGATTCGGTTATAGAAATGTGATGCATAAAGCAGCTTGGCAAGGCAAACATGGGCAAAAAAAATTTAAAAGGGAGGTACAACACGAGGACTTCCCCGGGGGTCACCCATCCTAGTACTACTCTCGCCCAAGCACGCTTAACTTCGGAGTTCTGATGGGATCCGGTTCATTAGTACTGGTATAATCGCACCCGTCATGTTGAGGCCGCAAATCCCTTATGTGTTGACGGTTCACAGTCCCAACCGAGAGAGATGGCCCATTCAGAAAGCCCAATGGGCTTTACGACAACCCATCTGTTTCAACAATGTTGCATCCTCATAAGACATAATATAGACCCTTTGTAGGGCCCTCTAATGTCCCTCGAGTTAGGTTGTCGTCCTTTTTGCGGCTAACAACGAACGATCCGGAATGGAAAAATAGCAAAAAAACAAGAAATGGGGCTCGAAACTAATGAAAACGTTTGATTTTGGACTCCAAAAATAGGTGCAGCCGAGCAGGCTTGCTGCCCCTCTCGTAGAGCTCTCAAAGAGCTTTCCAACGGTATGCTTTGCGCCGTGTAACTCCTTGCGGATCAAAAGTTATGGGTACCGGAGCAACGGAGGCCTGGTCACAAGCCCCACGCCCTTGGTTTGCTTGCCCAGCCTCTACGTGAAGCAAAGTTGTCTTGCCCAAGATGCCGTGGGAATCAGTAATACAAATGTGATGGACAAAGGAACTTGGCAATGCTAACAGTGGCAAAACAAATTTGAAAGGGGATACAACACGAGGACTTCCCAGGGGGTCACCCATCCTAGTACTACTTTCGCCCAAGCTCACTTAACTTTAGAGTTCTGATGGGATCAGGTGCATTAGTACTGGTATGATCGCAACCGTCATGTGGAGGGCGCAAATTCCTTATGTGTTGATGATTCACAGTCCCAACCGAAAGAGATGGCCCATTCAAAAGGCCTAGTGGGCTTAACAACAACCCATCCGTTTCAACAACACAGCATCCTCATAAGATGTGATATCGACACGTTGCAGGGCCCTCTAACGTCCCGCGAGTTAGCTTATCCTCCTTTTCGCAGTTCACGACGAACGATCCGGGACGGAAAAATAGTGAAAAAACAAGAAAAGGGCCCGAAACTGATGAAAATGTTTGATTTTGGACTCCGAAAATAGGCGCAGCTAAGCAGGCTTGCTACCCCCGTCGTAGAGCTCTAGGAGAGCTTTCCAACGGTATACTGCGCGTCGGAGACCTAGTCACAAGCCCCACGCTCTCAGTTTGCAGGCCCAGCCTCTACGTGAAGCGAAGTTGTCTTGCCCAACATGCCATGGGATTCAGTAATAGAAATGTGATGGAAAAAGCATCTTGGCAAGTCTAACAAGGGCAAAAAAAATTTAAAAGGGGGTGCAACATGAGGACTTCCCAATGGGTTACCCATCCTAGTATTACTCTGGCCTAAGCAGGCTTAACTTCAGAGTTTTGATGGGATCCAGTGCATTAGTGCTGGTATGATCGCACCCGTCATGTTGAGGGCGCAAATCCCTTCTGTGTTGACAGTTCACCGTTCCAACCTAGAGATACGGCCCATTCAAAAGGCCCAATGGGCTTAACAACAACCCATCCGCTTCAACAATGCAGCATCCTCGTAAGACGAGATATCGACACATTGTAGGGCCTTCTAACGTCCCGTGAGCTAGGTTATCGTCCTTTTCGTAGCTCGCGACAAACGATCCGGGAAGGAAAAATAGCTCAAAAACCAGAAAAGTATTCCGAAACTAATTAAAATGTTAGATTTTGGGCTCCAAAGAAGGCACAGCTAAGCAGGCATGCTGCCCACGTAGAAGAGCTCTCAGAGAGCTTTTCAACGGTATGTTGTGTGCCGCGTAACTCCTTACGGATCAAAAGTTATGGGTACCGGAGCCACGGAGACCTGGTCACAAGCACCACGCCCTCGGTTTTTGGGCCCAGCCTCTACGTGAAGCGAAATTGTCTTGCCCAATATGCCGTGGGATTCTGTAATAAAAATGTGATGGATAAAGCATCTTGGCAAGGCTAATAGGGGTAAAAAAAATTTAAAAGGGGGTACAACACGAGTACTTCCCAAGGGGTCACCCATTCTAGTACTACTTTCGCCCAAGCATGCTTAACTTCGGAGTTTTGATGGGATCCGGTGCATTAATGCTGGTATGATCATACCCGTCATGTTGAGGGTGCAAATCACTTATGTGTTGACGGTTCACAGTCCCAGCCGAGAGAGATGGCCCATTCAAAAGGCCCAATGGGCTTAACGACAACCCATTTGCTTCAACAACGTAGCATCCTTGTAAGACGTGATATCGAAGTGTTGTAGGGCCCTCTAATGTCCTATGACTTAGTTTGTCGTCCATTTCGCGGCTCATGATGAACGATCCGGGAAGGAAAAATAGCTCAAAAACAAGAAAAGTGGCCCGAAACTGATGAAGATGTTCGATTTTGTGCTCCGAAATTATACATAGCCGAGCAGGCTAGTTGCTCCCGTCATAGAGCTCTCGAAGAGCTTTCGAACAGTATGTTGTCCGCCGCATAACTCCTTACGGATCAAAAGTGATGGGCACCGGGGCGACGTAGACCTGGTCACATGATCGACGCCCTCGTTTTGCTGGCCCAGCCTCTACGTGAAGCAAAGTTGTCTTGCCCAGGGTGCCATGGAATTCGGTAACAGAAATGTGATCGATAAAACATCTTGGCAAAGCTGACAGGGGCAAAAAAAATTTAAAAAGGGGGTGGAACACAAGGACTTCCCAGGGGTCACCCATCCTAGGACTACTCTAACCAAAGCACGCTTGACTTTGGAGTTTTGATGGGATCCAGTGCATTAGAGCTGGTATGATCTCACCCGTCATGTTGAGGGTGCAAATCCCTTATATGTTGACGGTTCACAGTCCCAGCCGAGAGAGATGGCCCATTCAAAAGGCCCAATGGGCTTAATGACAACCCATCCGCTTCAACAACGCAGCATCCTCATAGGACGAGATATCGATGCATTGTAGGGCCCTCTAACGTCCCGTGAGCTAGGTTGTCATCCTTTTCGCAGCTCGCGACAAACGATCCGGGACGGAAAAATAGTGCAAAAACAAGAAAAATGGCCTGAAACTAATGAAAATGTTCGATTTTGGTCTCTAAAAAAGGTACACCCGAGCAGGCTTGCTGCCCACGTCGTAGAGCTCATAGAGAGCTTTCCAATGGTATGTTGTGCGCCGCGTAACTCCTTACAGATCAAAAGTTATGGGTACCGGAGCGACGGAGACCTGGTCACAAGCCCCATGCCCTCGGTTTGCAGGCCCAGCCTCCACGTGAAGCGAAGTTGTCTTGCCCAAGGTGTCGTGGGATTCGGTGATAAAAATGTGATGGATAAAGAATCTTGGCAAGGCTAACAGGGGAAAAAAAAATTTAAAAGGGGGGTGCAACACGAGGACTTCCCAAGGGGTCACCCATCCTAGTACTACTCTTGCCCAAGCTTTTTTAACTTCGGAGTTCTGATGGGATCCAGTGCATTAGTGCTGATATGATCGCACCCATCATGTTGAGGGCGCAAATCCCTTATGTGTTGACGGTTCACTGTCCCAGCCGAGAGAGATGGCCCATTCAAAAGGCCCAATGGGCTTAACGATAACCCATCCACTTCAAAAACGCAGCATCCTTGTAAGATGTGTTATCGATGCGTTGTAAGGAACTTTAACGTCCAGCGAGTTAGGTTGTCGTCCATTTCACAGCTCACGACGAACGATTGAGGATAGAAAAATTGATCAAAAACAAGAAAAGTGGCCCGAAACTGATAAAAATATTCGATTTTAAGCTCTGAGAATAGGCACAGCTAAGCAGGCAAGCTACCCCCTTCATAGAGCTCTCGAAGAGCTTTTCAACGGTATGTTGTGCGCCGCGTAACGCCTTACGGATCAAAAGTTATGGGTACCAGAGCGACGTAGAGCTGGTCACAAGACCAACGCCCTCGGTTTGCCGGCCCAGCCTCTACGAGAAGCGAAGTTGTCTTGCCCAAGGTGCCGTGGGATTCTGTAATAGAAATGTTTTGGATAAAGCATCTTGGCAAAGCTGACAGGGGCAAAAAAAATTTAAAAGGGGGGTACAACACGAGGACTTCCCAAGGCGTCACCCATCCTAGTACTACTCTAGCCCAAGCACGCTTAATTTCGGAGTTCTAATGGGATCCGGTGCATTAGTGTTGGTATGATCGCACCCGTCATGTTAAGGGCGCAAATCCCTTATGTGTTGATGGTTCACAATCCCAGCCTAGAGAGATGGCCCATTCAAAAGGCCCAGTGTGCTTAAGGACAACCCATCCACTTCAACAACGCAGCATCCCCGCAAGACTATATATCAACGCGTTGTAGGTCCCTCTAATTTCCAGCGAGTTAGGTGGTTGTCCATTTCGCGTCTCAAGACGAACGATCAGGGACGGAAAAATAGCTCAAAAACAAGAAAAGTTGGCCTGGAACTGATGAAAACGTTCGATTTTGGGATCCAAAAAAGGCACAACCCAGTAGACTTGTAGCACACATCTTAGAGCTCTCGGAGAGCTTTCCAACGGTATGCTGTGCACCGCGTAACTCCTTGCGGATCAAAAGTTATAAGTACCGGAGCGACGGAGACTTGGTCACAAGTCCCATGCCCTCGGTTTGTGGGCCCAACCTCTACGTGAAATGAAGTTGTCTTGCCAAAGGTGCTGTGGGATTCGATAATAAAAATGTGATGGACAAAGCATCCTGGCAAGGCTAGCAGGGGCAAAAAAAATTTATAAGGGGGGTGCAACACGAGGACTTCTCAAGGGGTCACCCATCCTAATACTACTCTTGCCCAAGCAGGCTTAACTTCAGAGTTCTGATGGGATTCGATGCATTAGTGCTGGTATGATCGCACCCGTCAAGTTAAGGGCACAAATCCCTTATATGTTGACGGTTCACAGTCCCAGCAAAGAGAGATGGCACATTCAAAAAGCCTAATGGGCTTAACGACAACCCATCCGCTTCAACAATGCAGCATCCTCATAAGACGTGATATCGACGCGTTGTAGGGCCCTCTAACGTCCCGTGAGTTAGGTTGTCATTCATTTCGCGGCTGACGACGAATGATCAGGGATGGAAAAATAGCACAAAAACAAGAAAAGTGGCCCAAAACAGATGAAAACATTCAATTTTGGGCTTCGAAAATAGGCACAGCTGAGTAGGCTAGCAACCCCCATCGTAGAGCTCTTGAAGAGCTTTTCAACGGTATGCTATGCGCCGCGTAACTCCTTACGGATCAAAAGTTATGGGCACCGGAGCGACGTAGACTTGGTCACACAACCCACAGACTCGGTTTGTCGGCCCAGCATCTACGTGAAGCGAAGTTGTCTTGCCCAAGGTCCCGTAGGATTCGGTAATAGAAATGTGATGGATAAAGCATTTTGGCAAAGCTGACAGGGGTAAAAAAAATTTAAAAGGGGGGTGCAACACAAGGACTTCCCATGGGATCACCCATCCTAGTACTACTTTCGCCCAAGCACGCTTAACTTCGGTGTTCTGATGGGATCCAGTGCAATAGTGCTGGTATGATCGCACCCGTCATGTTGAGGGCGCAAATCGCTTATGTGTTGACGGTTCACAGTCCTAGCCGAGAGAGATGGCTCATTCAAAATGCCTAATGGGCTTAACGACAACCCATTTACTTCAACAACGCAGCATCCTCATAAGACATGATATCAAGGCGTTGAAGGGCCCTCTAACGTCCCGTGAGTTAGGTTGTTGTCCTTTTCACGTCTCATGACGAACGATTCAGGACGGAAAAATAGCTCAAAATTTTTAAAAATGGCCCGAAACTGACTAAAATGTTAGATTTTGGGAACCGAAAACAAGCACAGTCGAGCAGGCTAGCTGCCCCAGTCGTTGAGCTCTCGAAGAGCTTTCCAACGGTATCCTGTGTGCCGCATGACTCCTTACAGATCAAATGTTATGGGCACCAGAGCGACGTAGACTTGGTCACAAGACCCACGCCCTCGGTTTGCCGGCCTAGTCTCTACGTGAAGCGAAGTTGTCTTGCCCAAGGTGCCGTGGGATTCGGTAATAGAAATGTGATGGATAAAGCATCTAGGCAAAGATGACAGGGGCAAAAAAAATTTAAAAGAGGGGTGCAACACGAGGACTTCCGAAGGGGTCACGCATCCTAGTACTACTCTAGCCTAGGCACGCTTAACTTCGGAGTTCTGATGGGATTCGGTGCATTAGTGCTGGTATGATCGCACCAATCATGGTGAGGGCGCAAATCCCTTATGTGTTGACGGTTCATAGTCCTAGCCGAGAGAGATGGCCCATTCAAAAGGCCCAATGGGCTTAACGATAACCCATCTGCTTCAACAATGCCGAATCCTCGTGAGAAGTGATATCGACGCATTGTAGGGCCCTCTAACATCCCGTAAGTTAGTTTATCATCCATTTCGCGGCTCATGAAGAACGATCCAGGATGGAAAAGTAGCAACAAAACAAGAAAAGGGCCCTCTAACATCCCGTAAGTTAGTTGAGTAGGCTTGCTACCCTCGTCGTAGAGCTCTCAGAGGGCTTTCAAGCTGTAAGCTGTGCGTGGTGTAACTCTATGCGGATCAAAAGTTATGGGCACCGAAGCGATTGAGACCTGGTCACAAGCCCCACACCCTCGTTTTGCGAGCCCAGCCTCTACGTGAAGCGAAGTTATCTTGCCCAAGGTGCCGTGGGATTTGGTAATTGAAATGTGATGGACAAAGCATCTTGGCAAGGCTAATAGCTGCGAATAAAATTTAAAAGGGGGGTACAGCACGCGGATTTCCTAAGGGGTCACCCATCCTAGTACTACTCTCGCCCAAGCACGCTTAACTTCGGAGTTTTGATGGGATTCGGTGCATTAGTGCTGGTATGATCGCACCTGTCATGTTGAGGGCACAAATCACTTATGTGTTGATGGTGCACAGGCCCAGCCGAGAGAGATGGCCGATTCAAAAAGCCCAATGGGCTTAATGACAGCCCATCTGCTTCAACAACGTAGCATCCTAGTTGGACGTGATATAGACGCATTGTTGGGCCCTCTAACGTCCTGCGAGTTAGGTTGTCATTCTTCTCGCGGCTCACGACGAACGATCCGGGATGAAAAAATAGCTCAAAAACAAGAAAAATGGCCCAAAACTGATGAAAATGTTCAATTTTGGGCTCCGAAAATAGGCACAGCTGAGTAGGCTAGCAACCCACGTTGTAGAGCTCTCAAAGAGCTTTTCAACGGTACGCTGTGCACCGTGTAACTCTTTACGGATCAAAAGTTATGGGCACCGGAGCGTCGTAGACCTAGTCACACGACCCACGCCCTCGGTTTGTCGGCCCAGCGTCTACGTGAAGTGAAATTGTCTTGCCCAAGGTCCCGTAGGATTCAGTAATAGAAATGTGTTGGATAAAGCATTTTGGCAAAGTTGACAGGGGCAAAAAAAATTTAAAAGGGGGGTGCAACACGAGGACTTCCCAAGGGGTCACCCATCCTAGTACTAGTCATGTTGAGGGCGCAAATCACTTATGTGTTGACGGTTCACAGTCCCAACAGAGAGAGATGGCCCATTCAAAAGGCCTAATGGGCTTAACGACAACCTATCTACTTTGACAACGCAACATCCTCATAAGATGTGATATCGATGCATTGTAAGGCCCTCTAAAATCCCGCGAGTTAGGTTGTTGTCCTTTTCACGGCTCACGATGAACGATTCGGGACGAAAAAATAGCTAAAAAATTAAAAAAATGGCCCAAGACTGACAAAAATGTTCAATTTTGGAAACCAAAATCAGGCACAGTCAAGCAGTTTAGCTGCCCCCATCGTAGAGCTCTCGAATAGCTTTCCAATGGTATGCTGTGCGCTGCGTGACTCCTTACGGATCAAAAGTTATGGGCACCGGAGTGACGTAGACCTGGTCACAAGACCCACGCCCTTGGTTTGCTAGCCCAGCCTCTACGTGAAGCGAAGTTGTCTTGCCCAAGGTGCCGTGGGATTCGGTAATAGAAATGTGATGGATAAAGCATCTTGGCAAATGTGACAGGGGCAAAAAAAATTTAAAAGAGGGGTGCAACACGAGGACTTCCGAAGGGGTCACCCATCCTAGTACTACTCTAGCCCAAGCACGCTTAACTTCGGAGTTCTGATGGGATCCGGTGTATTAGTGCTGGTATGATCGCACCCGTCATGGTGAGGGCACAAATCCCTTATGTGTTGACGGTTTGTAGTCCCAGCCGAGAGAGATGGCCTATTCAAAAGGCCCAATGGGCTTAACGATGACCCATTTGCTTCAACAATGTCAAAAATAGGCGCAGCCGAGTAGGCTTGCTACCCCCGTCGTAGAGCTCTCGGAGAGCTTTCCAGTGGTAAGCTGTGCGCGGTGTAACTCCATGCAGATCAAAAGTTATGGGCACCGGAGCCACTGAGACCTGGTCACAAGCCCCACGCCCTCGGTTTGCTGGCCCAGCCTCTACGTGAAGCGAAGTTGTCTTGGCCAAGGTGCCGTGGGATTCGGTATTTGAAATGTGATGGACAAAGCATCTTGGCAAGGCTAATAGGTGCGAATAAAATTTTAAAGGGGGGTACAACACGAGGATTTCCCAGGGGTCAACCATCCTAGTACTACTCTCGCCCAAGCACGCATAACTTCGGAGTTCTGATGGGATCCGGTGCATTAGTGCTGGTATGATCGCACCTGTCATGTTGAGGGCGCAAATCACTTATGTGTTGACGGTGCACAGGCCCAGCCGAGAGAGATGGCCCATTCAAAAGGCCCAATGGGCTTAACGACAACCCATCTGCTTCAACAACGTAGCATCCTCATAGGACGTGATATCGACGCCTTGTTGGGCCCTCTAACGTCCCGCGAGTTAGGTTGTCATCCTTTTCACGGCTCCTGACGAACGATCCGCGATGGAAAAATAGTTCAAAAACAAGAAAAGTGGCCTGAAATTGATGAAAACGTTGGATTTTGAGTTCCAAAAAAGGCACAGCTGAGCAGGTTTGCTGCCCACGTCATAGAGCTCTCAGAGAGCTTTTCAACGGGATGTTGTGTACCGCGTAACTCTTTATGGATCAAAAGTAATGGGCACCAGAGCGACGAAGACCTAGTCACAAGCCCTACGCCCTCGGTTTGCGGGCCCAGCTTCTACGTGAAGCGAAGTTGTCTTGCCCAAGGTACCGTGGGATTCGGTCATAGAAATGTGATCGATAAAGCATCTTGACAAGGCTAACAGGGGCAAAAAAAATTTAAAAGGGGATGCAACATGAAGACTTCCCAGTGGGTCACCCATCCTAGTACCACTCTCGCCCAAGCATGCTTAACATCGGAGTTCTGATGGGATCTAGTGCATTAGTGCTGGTATGATCGCACCCATCATGTTGAAGGCATAAATCCCTTAGGTGTTGACGGTTCACAGTTCCAGCCGAGAGAGATGGCCCATTCAAAAGGCCCAATGGGCTTAACGACAACCCATCCACTTCAACAACGTAGCATCCTTATAAGACGTGATATCGACGCATTGTAGGGCCCTCTAACGTCCTGTGAGTTAGGTTTTCGTCCATTTCGCAGCTCACGACGAACGATTCGGGACGGAAAAATAGCTCAAAAATAAGAAAAGTGGCCTGAAATTGATGAAAACGTTCGATTTTGGACTCCAAAAAAGGCACAGCCCAGCAGGCTTGCTACCCACATCGTAGAGCTCTCGGAGAGCTTTTCAACGGTATGTTGTGCACTACGTAACTCCTTACGGATCAAAAGTTATGGGCACTAGAACGACGGAGACCTGGTCATAAGCCCCACGCCCTCGGTTTGCAGGCCCAGCCTCTACGTGAAGCAAAGTTGTATTGCCCAAGGTACCGTGGGATTCGGTAATAGAAATGTGATGGATAAAGCATCTTGGCAAGGCTAACAGGGGCAAAAAAAATTAAAAAGGGGGTGCAACACGAGGACTTCCTAGGGGGACACCTATCCTAGTACTACTCTCGCCCAATCATGCTTAACTTCGGAGTTCTGATGGGATCTGGTGCATTAGTGCTGGTATGATCACACCCGTCATGTTGAGGGCGCAAATCCCTTATGTGTTGACGGTTCACAGTCCCAGCCGAGAGAGATGGCTCATTCAAAAGGCCCAATGGGCTTAACGACAACCCATTCACTTTAACAACGTAGCATCCTCGTAAGACATGATATCAACCCATTGTAGGGCCGTCTAACGTCCCGCGAGTTATGTTGTCGTCCTTTTTGCAGCTCACGACGAACGATTCGGGACTCAAAAATAGAGAAAAAGCAAGAAAAGGGGCCCGAAACTGATAAAAACGTTTGATTTTGGACTCCAAAAATATGCGCAGTCGAGTAGGCTTGCTACCCCCATCGTAGAGCTCTCGAAGAGCTTTCCAATGGTATACTGTGCGCCGTGTAACTCCTTAGATGTAAGGCACGAACTGCGAGACAAATGCACGTATTCCAAGTAAATGCACGCAACCCTAATTGAATGCACGTAAATCAATGCAAGCCACATAAATCAAGACACGACTCTTAAACCTAGCTTAAGGCACGTAGTTCATGGTTAGGGCAAACAAATCGAGGTATCACACGTAAATTGAGGTCGGGCCTCACATCCTCCCTTCTTTAAAAGAATTTCATCCTGAACTTCAATATTACCTTCGAAATAATGCTGGATACTGTTGTTCCATCTGGTCTCGCCTTTGCCACGTTGCTTCTTTAACTCCATGGTGATCCCATAACACTTTCACCATCGGTATAGACTTGTTGTGCAACTCCCGATCTTGTTCGTCTAGAATCCGAATAGGGTTTTCTTCATAAAACAAGTTCTCCTGAAGCTGCAACGGCTCTAGCTCCAAGATGTGCGAGGGATCAGGGTGATACTTCTACAACATTGAGACATAGAAGACATCATGAATATTGGAGAGGTTTTGGGGAAGTTCTAGGCGATACGCCAATTTGCCAACCTTTTCAACTATCTCAAATGGTCCCACAAAACTCAGGCTCAATTTTCCACCCTTACCATGTTTAATCAGTCCCCTCCGAGGTGATAATTTCAAGAATACCTTGTCGCCGACCTCAAATTCCAAATTCCGTCTCTGTCGGTCTGCATAACTTTTCTGCCTGCTTTGGGCGGTAAGCATCTGTTTCTAGATGAGATGGACATTTTTAACAGTTTTCATAAGTTATGGTAGAAGGGTCGGGTCAAAAGTCTTCGTCTCACCAACTTCATCCTAGTAAATTGGGGATCGACACTTACGTCCATACAATGCCTTAAATGGGCCATCCGGATAGTGTCCTGATAGCTGTTATTATAAGCGAACTCCGCTAGAGGCAGATATTTCCCCCAACCTTTTCCGAACTCTAGAGCACACGCCCTCAGCATATCCTCCAGAATCTGAATAGTTCTCTCAGATTGTCCATAAGTCTGAGGGTGATAAGTTGTACTAAAACTCAACTTCGTCCCCAAAGCTTCTTGTAATCTCTTCCAAAATCGGGAAATAAAACGAGGATCCCTATTCGACACAATACTTATAGGCATCCTATGTAGCCTTACAATGTCCGCTACATACATATCTCCCAGTTTCTCAAGACCATCCTCCTTGTTCATTGGTAAGAAGTGTGCTGACTTAGTCAATCTATCCACTATGACCCAAACGGCATCATGACCCTTTTGTGACCACCGTCTTTGCCTCATATTCAAACTTTCTGTGAGAACTAGTACTTCAAACTCTTGTGATCCGTAAATACCTCAAACTTGTTACCCCACAAATAGTGCCTTCATTTCTTTAGTGCAAACACAATAGCCGCTAGCTCCAAATCGTCCATAGGGTAATTCAATTCATATGGCTTTGGCTTCCTAGAGGCATATGCAATCACCCTACCATTCTGCATCAATAAACAACCCAAACCTTCCTTAGAAGCATCACTATAGATTACGAAGCCTTGACTTCCTTCAAGTAGTGCAAGAATTGGTGCGGTTGTCAATCTTGTCTTCAACTCCTGAAAGTTGTTCTCACACTTGTCATCCCACACAAACTTTGTTTTCTTCTGAGTGAGCTTTGTAAGCGGTCCTGCAATCTTTGAGAAATCCTTCACGAGCCTCCGATAAGAGCCGGCTAAACCAAGAAAACTCCGAACCTCTGTGACATTTTTCGGCTTCCTACAAGACATCACTGCTTCTATCTTTGCTGGGTCCACCGCTAATCCTTCTTGGGATATGATGTGTCTCAAGAATACAATCTGTCACAACCAAAATTCGCATTTGCTAAACTTTGCATACAATTGATGCTCCCGAAGTTTCTGCAATACCAATCGCAGATGTTGTTCATGCTCAGCCTCGGATTTAGAGTATACCAAAATATCATCAATAAAGATCACCACAAATTGGTCCAAGTAGGGTTGAAACACCTTGTGCATCAAGTCCATAAAAGCTGCAGGGGCATTAGTTATCCCAAATGGCATCACTACAAACTCATAGTGCCCATATCTCGTCCTGAAAGCCGATTTAGGTATATCCTCCTTTTTGATCTGCAGCTGATAATACCCTTGCCTCAAATCGAGTTTCAAATATACTTCAACTCCATGAAGTTGGTCAAAGAACTCATCGATCAATGGAAGTGGGTATTTATTCTTGACGGTCACCCGGTTCAATCCTCTGTTATCAATACATAATCTCAACGTTCCATCCTTCTTCTTTACAAATAGGACTGGTGCACCCTACAGAGAAGAACTTGGTTGAACGAACCCCTTCTTCAACAATCCCTGCAATTGATCCTTTAATTCTTGTAGCTCAACTGGTGCCATGCGATAGGGAGCTCTAGATATCGGTTGTGTACCAGGCAGTAATTCTATTACAAATTCAATCTCCTGATCCGGAGGTAAACCATGCAATTCTTCTAGAAACACATCGGCATATTCTTTGATAACTTGCATCTCATCCAACTTAGCTTTATCCAATAGCTTATTAATGAGGTAAGCTAAGTATCCGCTACAATCCTTTCTCAGGAACTTCACTGCTTTCGTGGATGAAATAATGGAACTCCCGGTGAAGTCCCTTCGACCCATTACCTTAAATGTTGGTTGACCAAGTACTTGGAAGGTCACGATCTTCGTCCGGCAATCTAATTGGGCATGATGCTTTGCCAACCAGTCTATCCCTAAGATGACTTCATAGTCTCGAAAGGGTAACACTATGAGATTGGCCGAGAACTCCCTATCCTCAATTTGAATTTTACATTCTTTACAAGCTGAGCTAGTAACAAGTTTAGAACCCATCGGAGTACTGACTTCTACTTCGTAAGGCAAACATTCAACTCGTAATTTCACACGTTGCACACATAAGGGATTAATAAATGAATGAGTAGCAACTGGATCAATTAGCACCCTAACAGGTTGATTCAGTATCAAGAATGTACCTTCAACAACAGCAGTCTCCTCAGGAAGCTCCTCGAACTCAATAGCATAAGCTCGGGCCTGAACTCTAGGAACCGGAGTCTTACCTCTACCAGTTGGTTTATTCTGATTTTGTCCTCCTTGCCATTTAGGGCAATCCTTAATCTGATGCTGATCACTGCCACATCGCACGCATCATCCCGACTTCTTCTAGCACTGGGCCTTGGTGTGACCCTTCTTGTCACAATAAGAATAGTTGATAGATTGAGTAGCAGGTGAACTACCTGTGGATCCACGGGTGGAAGAGGCTGATAGTGCTGTAGACGGGCCACGGTTATTAACTGGTCTGTTCTGGCTCTGGCCCTGACTGCGACTCTAAGTCTGGAATTTTCTCTATTGCCCTTGAGACAAATAAGGTTTCTTGTTCGGCAGACTTGAACCGGCTCTATCAAGTTTTCTTTTCTCAACTTAGGAAGCAGTAGCAAGAAGAGCAAAATATGTAGTGAAGTCTTGTGAAGCCAAGTGATCCTGAATTTCTGGCCTCAACCCATTCATAAAATTCCACATCTTCGCCTCAGGGGTATTAACCATGTATTGTGCATAACGGGATAGTCTGTCGAAGCGAGCCTCATACTGAGCTACTGTCATGTTGCCCTGGCTCAAGGTCATAAACTCTTCAATCCGCCTCTGCCTCGAAACTGCAGGTATGTATTTCTCCTTGAAGGCCTTGATGAAGTTACTTCACAGGCGAGGTGTCTGATCAGTTTCCCAAAGTGCCTCCACAGTATGCCACCAATACTCAGCATCCCCGTGCAACAGAAACACTGCAAACTCAATCCTTTCTTCATCAGTATAGTCAAGTGGCTTGTAAATCCTTTCAATCTCAGACAACCAAGCTTCTGCCTTTTCATAATTAGCTTACTCGTGGAATTTGGACGGTTGAAAATGAAGGAACTCTCGCATTTTGCTGTTTCTCCCATTGTTACCACCATTCCTGTTGTTGTTACCACCAACTGCATTTATGTTATTAAATGCTACTTCACGTGCCTCTTGTTGTTCCATCACTCGCGACACGTAATCCATAGCACTCGCCATCATGTTAAATATAGCCATGCCGGGATTAGTTTGGTGAGCATCTCTAGCTTCTTAAGGCTCATCGCCCCTATTTTTGTTACGTGTACTAGGGCCAGCCATCTATAGGCACATATTATTATGCACAATTATCGGGACATGATAAGATAAGAAATTAATGTATAGCGTATGCAACGTACAGTTTCACATAGAAATATAACTTTCAAAACAGTTAAGACAAGTTAATCACATAAGCACGTAGAACAAAGAAGGCACATTTAACACACATAAACAAGTCATCATAATTACCTTAGGGCTTCTACCCAAGGTCCGAGAATTAAACCCGGCTTAAGCAATCTAAGCTCTAATAACATTAATATTAGGTGTCACGCCCCAACCCGACCTATAGAGGCTAGACTAGGGTGTGATCTACTCGTTCTCGTTATATTACAACTATAACTGATTGATGAAATCCAAATCTTTTTTGAAAAACTGGTAGCATAACGGCTGTAATTGGGCTCTTTAGTTTGACCTAATTTTCTAAACGCCTCAAAACTTTCAATTTTAGATTCCATTCCAACTAAGATTACTGTCTATCACCAATCGATATGCCTACTAGTTATCTCGAAAGACTTGTTTGATTAATAAACCTAGTACGATGTTTATATCCCGTTTACTTGTCAATTCCTATGGCGCAAGTACCTGTGACGCCCGAGATTTAGCCATGCATTCAATTACTGTTGCATCCCTTGTTTGCGCATTTCTTTCTATGCCTTATTAACTGCCTTCTTGAATTACTATTCACTTCATTTTTAAACTGCATTCTATTGGTTAATTAGCATTTTTATTAAATCATATTAATTGATAAAGTAGTGGGAAAAATGTGCAATTGAGCTAGAGGCGATAGGAGAGCTCGTTTAGAAAATGTTTTTTAGTAGTTGAAGGAATAGTGTTACGTAACTAATTTGGAGTTTAATTAGCCAACATTAAATTTATGCTTAGGACTTGTTTCTAACTAGTTTGACTCACATTTGACCATACACTTAAACTAAATAACTCACCCAAGCTTATATAACACACACACAACTCACCTTAAGTCATAACAAGCAAAAATCAAAATAAAAAAATGCTGAAATGGCACTGTAGCAGGGCCGAAACTTTGCAGCAGCTCTAGGAGAGAAAATTGGTCTTCAACTCTTCAATCCAAGCCTTCCCAACCCTTGAGCTAGTGGATTAGGGTGTGTGCAAGGTTCCTATGTGCTCCTACGCGCATTGGTGAAGGATTTCACGGCTTGTTTTTGCATTTCTAAATAGTTGTCAATTTCTTGATTTGTTGAAAATGTGATCAAATGCTATTATATGAGTTATCTATGCTAATATACCATCTATATGAATGCTAGAGAACACATTTGAGCCGTTGTTTCGCTTTTTAGACGGTTAGAATCGTTAATTTGAAATTTTGGGTGAATAGTGACGTTTTTCTAGGGTTTCGCTTAATTGCTCAAATTAGCTTGATTCAATGCTTCTAATAGATGCCTTAGGTGCTAGTGAAGGCAATCTAATAGCCCCGTGCACTTGCATTGTCCTTAAATCGCTTAAAATGGAAAATAGCCGACTTTAACTTGGGGCTTTTGGGGTTAATGCGAATCCGGGTGGATTCGGGCTTCAATTCTAGTATCCTTAAGTTACCTAGGTGCTATAGAAGCCTTGATATCCCTTGTTTGAAGCCCGGACGATGTATGTGTAGTTTAAAGCCATAAGAGGGAATTTGGGGCTTTCGGGGTAATCGCGGGCATTTGAATGAGTTAGAGGGTTAAGAGGGTACCTTGAGGGTTAGTTAGAAGGTTGGGAGAGTTCCCTTTGAAAATGAAATCATTAACTTTGGTTTGGAAGAGAAATAGTTTGTAAAATAAAGGGGTTTAAGCGCAATTTCGGTTGTCTCACATTTCTAAACCCACGGCATGTCTTCTTGAGTGTTTATATGTGATATTAAGTTGATTTGGAGCTTTTGGTATAATTCTATGGTTATTTTGTAAATGTCCCTTTGTAAAACTGCTTATTAGCTTATATAATTGCTTCTATGCTAATTGCCTCGAGGTCAACCTACTTTGTTGATCCTCATATGTGTTAATGCTTATATTATTGCTATTAACTTGCCATCGTTAAGTGCATTGCATAGTGGTTGCGCAACCATAGTGTCAGGGGCGGATGTGTTGAATATCGGCTGGGCGGTAGAGGGCTTGCCGGTGGATATTCAAACTCCGTGCCCTAGTCCCTCATTCGCCTGGTCCGGAGATTGCCAGGGGATGTTGGGTCGTAGGATTATCGGGGTACATCCGGAGTACACCCACTGGAGTGTTTGGGGATTATGCCGGCTTATCGTGATCGTGCTCGTGGTTCGTGGATCGTGAATGAAGACCAGTGAAGATTGGTGTATAGGGGATTGTGTGAAATGTATCCTTTTAAATGTGTGGTTACTTAAGTTATCATTGCTTCTTAAATTGTCTAAGTGATATTGTTGTATAACTGTATTATTTGTTGCATTGCACGCCCCGGGACTATATCCCTCACTGGGCAACAGTGGTTGCTCATACCTCGCTAACATGTTTCAGGTGGCACAGTTGGTGGAGTTGCCTTAGCTGCTGTGTGATATTTGTCTGAGGTGGATGTGCTTTCTGGTTGCTATGTGAAGAATTTGTTGTCCTATGTATAATCTATTTTGGGGCCTTAAAGCTCATGTATGTATTTGAGTAATATGTAAGTTGGAAGTCTGATAATGTAGTAGCAGTGGTAATTCTATGGCTTGTAATAACTTATATTTCTATTTCTAGTTGCTTTGCATGCTTGGGAATGAATGGCTTAGTGTAGAATGTTTTATCTCTAAGTATGTTTTAATGTTATCCTAGAATGGCATGGTTATTAGACTATATTATAAACAAGTTACCTGCATGCTTGTGTGGTTTTGAACTGTTGGATGCTTCAAGGCTCGGATGGCCTTGAACCTTTAAATATTTAATTATGAAAGCTTGTTCTATCTTGTTGAGGATTTATTTGAGATTTTACAGGTTTCTAGAATGTCCGCGGTACAGAGGAAACTCTGTCCGTTTTTTCCTAAAATTTTGTGACCGGGTTTGGTATTGGGTTGAGAATAGCATGGTTATTAGAGCCTCCGGTCTCGTGAGGGATCGGGGCGTTACAGTACCTGTTGATCTTTAGCTTACTATTGAGCACCTAGGTGAAATTAGATAGAGTTACATCATTTGATTCTTCACCTAGTGATTGAGTTGCCTACGATAGTTACTAAATCAAAATAGTGAAAGAAACCCACAAGATAGAGTATTCATCTAGTCATAATCAGTACAAGCCAAAATTAGATCCCAAATTACAACGGGGGTCATTTACAACAGCAAACAACATAAGAAATAGTCTTCAAAATAAATATATCGTTCACAAAATAGCCCCAGTCAAGCAAGGCATTTAAGGCATGCAATCACTCCAATGAGTCATCAACAAGCACGTTATCCTCGGGTACCTGTTCCTGATCTTCTTCACCTGTGATGATAAAAGAGGGTGAGTCTTTTTGAACTCAGCGAGGGGGAATGAGAAATACATTTTGAAACTCTTTTCCAGTTAAACTTATGAAAACCCTTTTGGAAAGCATGACATATAACACACGTAAGTTTATAACATAATATAAATGTAAATGAACACATTTACCCATCTTTCCTCCCCGAAGTCTTCTAGGAACCAAGTGAGAGTACTTATTCACATAATTAAAGGATACAGTGAGCTTTTGTTCTCAATTCATTTTCGATAACGGTTGTTGCGGCCGGCTTCAATCATCCACTTATCACTCCAAAGGGTGTACTCCGGATGTACACCAAACCTACGACCCAACTCTCTGAGGAAGTCTAGCCCTCAAGCGAGAGAGAGAATTGGACCATGGTAGTCACGGTAGCACCGGCAAGCCCGATGCCGTCTGGCGTGCATGAAACGCTACCATGCCAGAATGAAAGGTTGCAACCTTGTATGCAATGCATAAATATACCATTTAACAGTTCACATTAGGAGGTCAACAAAGTAGGTTGCCTCCGAGCAATTATAAGATCACATATTGCCAAGTAAACGAACGAGGCCTGCTTAACACGAATTTTCACTTTGTAAAACACATAGAGTTATATGAACATTAAACGGGCAGCCAAGTAACACATGTAAATCAAATCATATAACTCATTTTGGGGTTCACGTATCAAGTATCAAGATTATATAAGAATACAACGACGTTTACATGAGATCGGGTATAAGAAACGTTTACTTATCAACATGTAATCATCGGGAATCACATTTAGAGCTATAAGGACAACTACGGGCAGTCTATCAACTATACATTTTAACACATTTAACTCTAAGATCATTTCTTAGCAAATAGTCATAAGCGTTAGGGCCTCAATTCTATGCTTAAACATGCGATTAAGCAAACCATTCATCAATTAATGATCCCAAGCCATACATCAATCAAATTAAGCAACCTCAACCAACCACAACAGTCCACACAACATCTAAGTGCCACAATTCCAAGCATCCAATACCTCAAGCAAGGTCTCAACATGATTCTTAGCATATCACTAAACAAAAACCTCACTGCAATGGTCTATTTTCCCACATTCGATTAGACAAGTAAAAAATATCCAATTTCAGTGAACCAATTGTCAAATTGAAGCTCAATGAGTGATTTAAATCTAGGAACAAATCTCGCATCATTTGGAGTTCGGACTTAGGAGTTATGGCCAAAACCGTGAGACTACGCAAAACTGTCCAGTTTTAGACACATTACGATTTTTGCCATTTTTTAGGGTCTTAGAGTCAGATTTAGCTTTGGCATATTTTGACAAACATGTCCAGAACTGCAAAATCTAGCAACTTACGAATTTTTATGCATTTTGGACATCATTTTCAAGGATAAAACTGTCTCGTTCTACAAGGTCAGAAGGCTGCCAGATCCTACTTCATATTTCCAATTTTTCCAGATTTAGACACCTTTCGATATTTGGTCATTTTGAAGGCCTTAGAGTAACAATTGGCCGTGGCCTATTTCTACAAACAATGTTCATAACTGACAAAAATAGTGGCCTACCAATTGTCATGCATTTGTATCAAGGTTTACTAAGCCAAATGCACTTTGTACTACAAGATCAGAAAACTGCCAGCAAAAACGTTTTTACCTATCTTCAAGTTCTAGCCATTATCATGCCATGCATGAGAAGATAAGCTCATATATGCACATATACAATAATTATAGAGGCAAAGCTATCCATATGATAGCATGCATGTGAGTATTGAGAGCTTTTAAAAGAGTTTAACCCTCACCTTAGCAAGTGGATAGATGAAGATGCACAAATGTTCTTGAAGATGCACAAAAAGGTCTCCTTTCCTTGCTTGGCCGAGAGATAGCTTGTTGTTCTTTAATTCCTAGCTTAGTTATCATATTCTTAGTGTGTGCATGTGATTAGAACAAAAAGAAATGAAACAAAACTATCAAAACATACCTATGGCCGAGAATCATGAGTTTTGTGAGCTTGCATGCGTTTTTCTTGCTTCGCTTGCTATGGTCGAGTTTCTTAGAGTCCTTGAGAGCCTAGGTAAACCTTAGATGGTGAATTTGAGCTATGTAGATTCAAGAGGTAGCCATTGCAGAGAGAGAGATAGAATGGGAGAGAATGGGAGAGTTTGAGAAAGAAATGAAATGTTTGTGTGTGTGTGTCAGCCCTATGCTTGCAAAAATCTGATTTTGTGTTATCTTTTGAACATTATTTGAATTGTTGGCATGCAATGGTGATGTGGCCAAGAGTAATGGCTTAGTAGTTAGCAAAATGTTGCTTTGGTGTATGCAAAAGGTATGACAAGGTGAAGTTTTTGTCTAAGCATGCATGGTTTAAAATAATTGTTCAAACTTTGCTCAAAGACATAGGTATGGTCGGCCACCTAGTGCTCACAAATCTGAATTTTTTTGTCTTGTTTTAAGATTTATTTTATTGTAGGTTGATTATGGTATTTGAGGTGCATGGATTTTGCAAAAGGAATAAAGAATGTTTAGTGTTTAGTGTTTTGTCTTTTAGTGCATTGACTTAGGATTAAAATAATAGTTAGTAGAGTTGTAGGATTATTTAATAGTCTAGTGCTTCGTGTAGGATTCTTTCTCGATTAGCGTGCAGGCACGCCTTCCTAGGTCTAGGGCACGCACTACGAGGTAAAGCACAAACTACGAGACAAATTCATGTATTCCAAGTAAATGCACGCAACCCTAAATGAATGCACGTAAATCAATGCAAGCCATGTAAATCAAGACACGACTCTTAAACCTAGCTTAAGGCATGCAGTTCAAGGTTAGGGTACACGAATCGATGTATCACACGCAAATCAAGGTCGGGCCTCACATCCTCCCCTCCTTAAAAGAATTTCATCCCTAAATTCAATATTACCTTCGAAATAATGCCGAATACTGTTGCTCCATCTGGTCTCGCCTTTCCTACGTAGCTTCTTCAACTCCATGGTCATCCCACAACACTTTCACCATCGGTATAGACTTGTTGTGCAACTCCCGATCTTGTTCATCTAGAATCCGAATAGGCTTTTCTTCATAAGACAAGTTCTTCCGAAGCTGCAACGGCTCTACCTCCAAGATGTGCGATGGATCAAGATGATACTTCTGCAACATTGAGACATGGAAGTCATAATGAATATTGGAGAGGTTTTGGGGTAGTTCTAGGCGATACGCCAATTTTCCAACCTTTTCAACTATCTCAAATGGTCCTACAAACCTCGGGCTCAATTTTCCACCCTTACCATGTTTAATCAGTCCCCTCCGAGGTGATAATTTCAAGAATACCTTGTCGCCGACCACAAATTCGAAATTCCGTCTCCGTTGGTCTGCATAAATTTTCTGCCTGCTTTGGGCGGTAAGCATCCGTTTCCGGATGAGGTGGACATTTTCAATAGTCTTCATAAGTTCTAGTAGAAGGGTCGGGTCAAAAGTCTTCGTCTCACCTACTTCATCCCAGTAAATTGGGGATCGACACTTACATCCATACAATGCCTCAAATGGGGCCATCCCGATAGCTGTTATTATAAGTGAACTCCACTAGAGGTAGATATTTATCCCAACCTTTTCCGAAGTCTAGAACACATGCCCTCAGCATATCCTCCAGAATCTGAATAGTTCTCTCAGATTGTCCATCAGTCTGAGGGTGATAAGCTGTACTAAAACTCAACTTCGTCCCCAAAGCTTCTTGTAATCTCTTCCAAAATCGGGAAGTAAAACGAGGATCCCTATCCGACACAATACTTACAGGCATCCCATGTAGCCTTACAATGTCCGCTACATACATATCTCCCAGTTTCTTAGGACCATCCTTCTTGTTCATCAGTAAGAAATGTGCTGACTTAGTCAATCTATCCACTATGACCCAAACGGCATCATGACCCTTTTGTGACCTGGGCAGGTCCATAACAAAGTCCATAGTTATATGTTCCCATTTCCACCGGGGAATTTCCAATGGCTGAAGTAAACCTGCCGTTCATTGATGTTTTGCTTTGACCCTCTAACAAGTCAAATACCGAGCCACAAATTCTGTAATCTCCCTTTTCATGTTATTCCACCAATAGTGTTGTTTCAAATCCCGGTATATCTTTGTCCCACCTGGGTGTATTGTGTATCTTGAGTTATGGGCTTCTTCAAGAATCTTCTTTTTCAACTCTGGATCATTAGGAACACAAATTCGACTCCTGAACCTCCAAATACCATCATTATGAAACTTGAAATCTGTGTTGCCTTCTTTAATCTTCTGAAACTGTTGATCTTTCTATTGAGCCTCTCGTAACTCATACAGCAAGGTCGACTGAACTTGTGTAGTGGCAAAAAGTAACCCTTTTTGAGTCAATTGTGGTTTCCACAAATATGCTTCTTCTAACAACTCCCGCACCTTAACTTTCAATTTTACCATGCTCGCCTTCCAACTTAAGGCATCTGCTACCACATTCGCTTTACTGGGCACATAGTTGATTGTGCAATTATAATCATCCAAGAGCTCCATCCACCGTCTTTGACTCATATTCAATTCTTTCTGTGAGAACAAGTACCTCAAATTCTTATGATCCGTAAACACCTCAAACTTGTTACCCCACAAATAGTGCCTCCATTTCTTTAGTGCAAACACAATAGCCGCTAGCTCTAAATCGTGCGTCGGGTAATTCAATTCATACGACTTTGGCTTCCTAGAGGCATATGCAACCACCCTACCATTCTGTATCAATACACAACCCAAACCTTCCTTAGAAGCATCGCTATAGATTACGAAGCCTTGACTTCTTTCATGTAGTGCAAGAACTGGTGCGGTTGTCAATCTTGTCTTCAACTCCTAAAAGCTGTTCTCATACTTGTCATCCCACACAAACTTTGTTTTCTTCTGAGTGAGCTTTGTAAGCGGTCCTACAATCTTTGAGAAATCCTTCACGAACCTCCGATAATAGCCGGCTAAACCAAGAAAACTCCGAACCTCTGTGACATTTTCCGGCTTCCTCCAAGACATCATTGCTTGTATCTTTGCTGGGTCCACCGCTAATCCTTCTTGGGATATGATGTGCCCCAAGAATGCAATCTGCCGCAACCAAAATTCGCATTTGCTAAACTTTGAATACAATTGATGCTCCCAAAGTTTCTGCAATACCAATCGTAGATGTTGTTCATGCTCAGCCTCGGATTTAGAGTATACCAAAATATCATCAATAAAGATCACCACAAATTGGTCCAAGTAGGGTTGAAACACCCTGTGCATCAAGTCCATAAAAGCTGTAGGGGCATTAGTTAGCCCAAATGGCATTACTAGAAACTCATAGTGCCCATATCTCGTCCTGAAAGCCGATTTAGGTACATCCTCCTTTTTGATCCGCAGATGATAATACCCTTGCCTCAAATCGAGTTTCGAATATACTTTAGCTCCTTGAAGTTGGTCAAACAACTCATCGATCAATGGTAGTGGGTATTTATTCTTGACGGTCACCTGGTTCAATCCTCTGTAATCAATACATAATCTCAATGTTCCATCCTTCTTCTTTACAAATAGGACTGGTGCATCCCACGGAGAAGAACTTGGTTGAACGAACCCCTTCTTCAACAATCCCTACAATTGATCCGTTAATTCTTGTAGCTCGGCTAGTGCCATGCGATAGGGAGCTCTCGATATCGGTAATATGTCAGGCAGTAATTCTATTACAAATTTAGTCTCCCGATCCAGAGGTAAACCAGGCAATTCTTCTGGAAACACATCGGCATATTCTTTGATCATTGGCATCTCCTCCAACTTAGCTTTATCCAATGGCTTATTAATGAGGTAAGCTAAGTATCCATTACAATCCTTTCTCAGGAACTTCACTGCTTTCGGGGATGAAATAATGGAACTCCCGGTGAAGTCCCTTCAACCCATTACCTCAAATCTTGGTTGACTAGGTACCTGGAAGGTTACGATCTTCGTTCGGCAATCTAGTTGGGCATGATGCTTTGCCAACCAGTCCATCCCTAAGATGACTTCATAGTCTCAAAAGGGTAACACTGTGAGATTGGCTGAGAACTCCCTATCCTTAATTCGAATTTTACATGCTTTACAAGCTGAGCTAGTAACAAGTTTAGAACCCATCGGAGTACCGACTTCTTTTTCGTAAGGAAAACATTCAACTCGTAATTTCACACATTGCACACATAAAGGAGTAATAAATGAATGAGTAGCACCTGGATCAATTAGCACCCTAACAGGTTGATTTAGTATCAAGAATGTACCTTCAACAACAGTAGTCTCCTCAGGAAGCTACTCGCATTCAATAGCATAAGCTCGGGCTTGAACTCTATGAACCGGAGTCTTGCCTCTACCAGCTGGTTTATTCTGATTTTGTCCTCCTTGCCATTTAGGGCAATCCTTAATCTGATGCTGATCACTGCCACATTGCACACATTGTCCCGACTTCTTCCAGCATTAGGCCTCGGTGTAACCCTTCTTGTCACAGTAAGAATAGTTGATAGACTGAGTAGCAGGTGAACTATATGTGGATCCACGGGTAGAAGAGGCTGATAGTGCTTTAGATGGGCCACGGTTATTAACTGGTCTGTTCTGGCTCTGGCCCTGACTACGACTCTGAGTTTGGAATTTCCTCTGTTGCCCTTGAGGTAGATAAGGTTTCTTGTTCGGCTGACTTGAACCGATTCTATCAAGTTTTCTTTTCTCAACTCGAGAAGCAGCAGTAAGAAGAGCAGAATATGTAATGAAGTCATGTGAAGCCAAGTGATCCTGAATTTTTGGCCTCAACCCAGTCATAAACTTCCACATCTTCGCCTCAGGGGTACTAACCATGTATTGTGCATAACGGGACAGTCTGTCGAAGCGAGCCTCATATTGAGCCACTGTCATGTTGCCCTGGCTCAAGGTCATAAACTCTTCAATCCGCCTCTGCCTCGAAACTGCAGGTATGTATTTCTCCTTGAAGGCCTTGATGAAGTTACTCCACAGGCGAGGTGTCTGATCAGTTTCCCAAAGTGCCTCCACAGTATGCCACCAATACTCAGCATCCCCGTGTAATAGAAACACTACAAACTCAATCCTTTCTTCATCAGTATAGTCAAGTGGTCTGTAAATCCTTTCAATCTCAGACAACCAAGCTTCTGCCTTTTCATCATTAGCTTCCCCGTGGAATTTGGACGGTTGAAAATCAAGAAACTCTCGCATTCTGTTGTTTCTTCCACTGTTACCCCCATCATGTTGTTGTTTCCCACAGCTACATTGTTGTTATTAAATGTTGCTTCACTTGCCTCTTGTCATTCCATTACTCGCGACACGTGATTCATAACACTCGCCATCATGTTAAACATAGCCATGCCGGGATTAGTTTGGTGAGCCTCTCCGGCTTCTTGAGGCTCATCGCCCCTATTTGTGTTATGGGTACTAGGGCCAGCCATCTATAGGCACATATTATTATGCACAATTATCGGGACATGATAAGATAAGAAATTAATGTATAGCGTATGCAACATACAGTTTCACATAGACATATAATTTTAAAAACAGTTAAGACAAGTTAATCACATAAGCATGTAGAACAAAGAAGGCACATTTAACACACATAAACAAGTCATCATAATTACCTTAGGGCTTCTACCCAAGATCCGAGAGTTAAACCCGGCTTAAGCAATGTAAGCTCTGATACCATTAATATAAGGTGTCACGCCCCAACCTGACCTATAGAGGCTAGACTAGGGTGTGATCTAATCATTCTCGCTATATTACAACTATAACCGATTGACGAAGGTTAAACTTATCCGTTGGACTAGAACTCCGAATCATTTTTGAAAAACCGGTAGCATAACGGTTGTAATTGGGCTCTTTAGTTTGACCTAATTTTCTAAACGTCTCAAAACTTTCAATTTCAGATTCGATTCCAACTAAGATTACTATCTATCACCAATCGATATGCCTACTAGTTATCTCGAAAGACTTGTATGATTAATAAACCTAGCACGATGACTATATCCCGTTTACTTGTCAATTCCTATGGCGCAAGTACCTGTTGATCTTTAGCTTACTATTGAGCACCTAGGTGAAATTAGATAGAGTTATATCATTTGATTCTTCACCTAATGATTGAGTTGCCTACGATAGATACTAAATCAAAATAGTGAAAGCAACCCACAAGATAGAGTGTTCATCTAGTTATAATCAGTACAAGCCAAAATTAGACCCCAAATTACAACGGGGGTCATTTACAACAACAAACAACATAACAAATAGTCTTCAAAACAAACATATCGTTCATAAAATAGCTACAGTCAAGCAAGGCATGTAAGGCATGCAATCACTCCAAGGAGTCATCAACAAGCACGTTATCCTTCGATAATTGTTCCTGATCTTCTTCACCTGTGATGATAAAAGAGGGTGAGTCCTTATGAACTCAGCAAGGGGGAATGAGAAATACGTTTTGAAACTCTTTTTCGGTTAAACTTATGAAATCCCTTTTTGAAAGCATGACATACAACACAAGTAAGTTTATACCATAATATTAATGTAAATGAACACCTTTACCCGTCTTTCCTCCCCAAGGTCCTCTAAGAACCAAGCGAGAGTACTTATTCACATAATGAAAGGATACAGTGAGCTTTTGCTCTCAATTCATTTCCGATAACGGTTGTTGAGGCCTTCTTCAATGATCCACTTATCACTCCAAAGGGTATACTCCGGATGTACACTAAATCTACGACCCAACTCTCTGAGGAAGTCAAGCCCCCAAGCGAGAGAGAGAATTGGACCATGGTAGTCACGGTAGCACCGGCAAGCCCGATGCCACCCGGCGTTCGTGAAACGCTACCATGCTAGAATGAAAGGTTGCAACCTTGTATGCAATGCATAAATATACCATTTAACAGTTCACATTAGGAGGTCAACAAAGTTGGTTGCCTCCGAGCAATTATAAGATCACATATTGCTAAGTAAACGAACGGGGCATGCTTAACACGAATTTTCACTTTGTAAAACACATAGAGTTATATGAACATTAAATGGGCAGCCAAGTTACACATGTAAATCAAATCATATAACTCATTTTGGGGTTCACGTATCAAGTATTAAGATTATACAAGTATGCAACGACGTTTACATAAGACCGGGTGCAAGAAAAATTTACTTATCAACATGTAATCATCGGGAATCACATTTAGAGCTATAAGGACAACTACGGGCAGTCTATCAACTACACATTTTAACACATTTAACCCTAATATTATCTCTTAGCAAATAGTCATAAGCGTTAGGGTCTCAATTCCATGCTTAAACATGCGATTAAGCAAACCATTCATCAATTAATGATCCCAAGCCATACATCAGTCAAATTAAGCAACCTCAACCAACCACAATAGTCCACACAACATCTAAGTGCCACAATTCCAAGCATCCAATACCTCAAGCAAGGTCTCAACATGATTCTGAGCATATCACTAAACAAAACCTCACTGCAATGGTATGTTTTCCCACATTCGATTAGACAAGTAAACAATCTCCAATTTCCGTGAACCAAATGTCAAATTTAAGCTTAATGAGTGATTTAAATCTATGAATAAATCTCGCATCATTTGGAGTTCGGACTTAGGAGTTATGGCCAAAACCGTGAGACTACGCAAAGCTGTCCAGTTTTAGACACAGTACGATTTTTGCCATTTTTTAGGGTCTTAGAGTCAGATTTAGCTTTGGCATATTTCTGATAAAAATGTCAAGAACTGCAAACTCTAGCTACTAACTAATTTTCATGCATTTTGGACATCATTTTCTAGGCGAAATTTGTTTCGTTCTATAAGGTCAGAAGGCTGCCAGATCCTACTTCATATTTCCAATTTTTTTAGATTTAGACACCTTTCGATATTTGGTCATTTTGAAGGCCTTAGAGTCAAATTGGCCGTGCCCTATTTCTACAAAAAATGTTCTAAACGGAAAAAAATAGTGGCTTAGTAATT
Organism: Ehretia macrophylla; assembly: GCA_037974665.1. Classification (NCBI taxonomy): domain Eukaryota; kingdom Viridiplantae; phylum Streptophyta; class Magnoliopsida; order Boraginales; family Ehretiaceae; genus Ehretia; species Ehretia macrophylla. Next base: position 26,515,844 of record CM075780.1, read on the forward strand.
TTCACGCATTTTTATCAAGGTTTACTATGCCAAATGCACTTCGTACTACAAGATCAGAAAACTGCCAACAAAAATGTTTTTACCTATCTTCAAGTTCTAGCCATTATCATGCCATGCATGAGAAGATAAGCTCATATACGCACATATACAATAATTACAGAGGCAAAATTAGCCATATGAGAGCATGCATGTGAGTATTGAGAGCTTTTAAAAGAGTTTAACCCTCACCTTAGCAAGTGGATAGATGAAGATGCACAAATGTTCTTGAAGATGCACAAAAAGGTCTCATTTCCTTGCTTGGCCGAGAGATAGCCTGTTGTTCTTTAATTCCTAGCTTAGTTATCATATTCTTAGTGTGTGCATATGATTAGAAAAAAAGAAATGAAACAAAACTATCAAAACATACCTATGGCAGAGAATGATGAGTGTTGTGAGCTTGCATGCATTTTTCTTGTTTTGCTTGCTATGGTCGAGTTTCTTAGAGTCCTTGAGAGCGTAGGTGAACCTTAGAAGGTGAGCTTGAGCTATGGAGATTCAAGAGGCAGCCATTGCCGAGAGAGAGAGAGAGAGAATGAGAGAGAATGGGAGAGTTTGAGAAAGAAATGAAATGTTTGTGTGTGTGTGTCGGCCCTATGCTTGCAAAAATCTGATTTTGTGTTATATTTTGAACATTATTTGAATTGTTGGCATGCTATGGTGATGTGGCCAAGAGTGGTGGCTTAGTAGTTAGCAAAATGTTGCTTTGGTGTATGCAAAAGGTATAACAAGGTGAAGTTTTTGTCTAAGCATGCATGGTTTAAAATAATTGTTCAAACTTTGCTCAAAGACATAGGTATGGCCAGCCACCTAGTGCTCAAAAATCTGAATTTTTTTTGTCTTGTTTTAAGATTTATTTTATTGTAGGTTGATTGTGGTATTTGAGGTGCATGGATTTTACAAAAGGAATAAAGAATGTTTAGTGTTTAGTGTTTTGTCTTTTAGTGCATTGACTTAGGATCAAAATAATAGTTAGTGGAGTTGTAGGATTATTTAATAGTCTAATGCTTTGTGTAGGATGCTTTCTCGATTAACGTGCAGGTATGCCTTCTTAGGTCTAGGGCACACACTACGACATAAGGCACGAACTACGAGACAAATGCACGTATTCCAAGTAAATGCACGCAATCCTAAATTAATGCACGTAAATCAATGCAAGGCATGTAAATCAAGACACGACTCTTAAACCTAGCTTAAGGCACGCAGTTCAAGGTTAGGGCACACGAATCTAGGTATCGCATGCAAATCGAGATCGGGCCTCACATGTCACAGCCAATTTTGGGCTTCGAAAACAGGGGCAGCCGAGCAGGCTTGTTACCCCAGTTGTAGAGCTCTCGGAGAGCTTTCCAACGGTATATTGTGCGCCGTGTAACTCCTTGTGGATAAATGGGCACCGGAGCGATGGAGACCTGGTCACAAGCCCCACGCCCTCAGTTTGCGGGCCCAGCCTCTACGTGAAGCGAAGTTGTCTTGCCCAAGGTGCCGTGGGATTCAGTAATAGAAATGTGATGGATAAAGCATCTTGGCAAGGCTAACAGGGGCAAAAAAAATTTAAAAAGGGGGGTGCAACACGAGGACTTCCCAGGGGGTCACCCATCCTAGTACAATTCTCATCCTAGCACGCTTAACTTCGGAGTTCTGATAGGATCTGGGGCATTAGTGCTGGTATGATCGCACCCGTAATGTTGAGGGCGCAAATCCCTTATGTGTTGACGGTTCACAGTGTCACACCCCAACCCGCCCTATAAATGTTAGACTAGGGTATGATCTAACATTCAAGTCATATCACATACTTAACCGTTTATGAAGGTTTAACACTTAACATTTTGGCCTAAACTCCACAAGCTCTCCGAAAAACCAGCAGCATAACGGATGTAATTGGGCTCCTTAGTTTGACCTAATTCTCTAAATGCCTCAAAATTTACAATCTCAAATTCATTTCCAACTAAGATTACTATTTATCATCAATTGAAACGCCTACTAATTATCTTGAAGTCTTGTTTGATTAATAACCTAGCATGATGCTATGTCTTGTTTGTTTGTTTGTCCTCGTTACAGAAGTACCTGTTGATCTTGGCTTAACAATGAATACCTACTTAAGATTGGATAGGTTCATTTTTCTTAGTCCTTACCTGATACCTCATAATCCTATGATAGATACTAGCCAATGACGATAGCAAAACGACCATAGTAGTGTCTATCTAGTTATTATCAGTACAAGCCAAAATTAGACCCCAAATTACAACGGGGGTCTTTTACATAACAAACATCAAGCAACATGAAAAGAAATAGTCTTCAAGCATCATAGTGTTCACAAATGACCATAATCAAGCAAAGCACATAGGACAGGCAATCATTCCAAGGAATCATCGTTAGGCACGTTGTCCTCGGGTACCTGTTCTTGATCTTCTTCACCTGAGATGATAAAAGAGGGTAAGTCCTTATGAACTCAGCGAGGGGGAACGAGAAATAGGTTTTGAAACTCATTTTTCGGTTCAACTTATGAAAACCCTTTTTGCAAGCATGAATATATAACAAGTACGTACATAACATGATATAAAAGTAAGGAACACAGTTACCCGTCTTTCCTCCCCGTGGTCCTCTAGGAACCAAGCAAGAGTACTTATACACATAGTGAAAATGATACGTGAGCTTTTGCTCTCAGTTCATTTCCAGAATCAGTTGTTGCGGCCGACTTCAAATCATCCCCTTATCATGCCAAATGGGTGTACTCCGAATGTACCCCGAAATCCTACGACCCAACTCTGCGAGGAAGTCTAGCCCCCAAGGGAGAGAGGAAATTGGACAATGGTAGTCACGGTTGCACCGGCAAGCCCGATGCCGTCCGGTGTGCATGAACGCTACCACGCCAGAATGAAAGGTTGCAACCTTGTATGCAATGCACATTTACGACATTTAATATATCACATTAGAAGGACAACAAAGTAGGTTGCCTCCGAGCAGTCATAAGATTGCACATTGACAAGTAAACAAGCGAGGCACGATAAGACAAGTAATTTCACTTGAAAGGCACATGGAGTTATATGAACATTAAACGGGCAGCCATGTAACGTACATAAATCAAGTCATATAACTCATTTCAAAGTTCACGTAATCAAATAATAAGATTGTTCATCATGCAACGGCATCTACGTGGGACCGGGTGCAAGAAAGGCCTACTTATCAACATGAAATCATCGAAATCATATTTAGGGCTACAAGGGCAACTACGGGCAGCCTACTAAACACATAATCCAACACAACATCCAAAGGATCAACAATTAGCAAATTCACCTAGTTACTAGGGTTCCAATTCGTGCTCACCCGTGCGGTTAAGCCCCAAGTCATCTCGAAATCAACTCAAGCCATGCATCGATTAATTCAAACACCCTCAAGTATTCAAAACAGTCCACACAACATCCCAATGCCACAATCCCAAGCATTTAATACAACAAGAGAAGCTACAATAATTTTTCTAAGCATATCACTAAGTGAAACCCTCACTGCAATGGGCTGTTTTCTCACAATCATTAAGACAAGAAAACAATCTCCAATTCCAGTTAATAAGATCTCAAATTAAAGCTTAAGAAGTGAACTAAATTCAGAAACAAACCTCGCATCATCTGGAGTTCGGGTTCAATAGTTATAGCCAAAACAGTGGGACTGCACAAAACTGTCCAGATTTGCACACATTTCAATACTTGTCATTTTTGAGATCCTTAGGGTCAAATTTATCCTTAGTCCATTTCTGACAAAAATGTCCAGAACTGAAAAATATAGCAGTGTACCAAAGTTCATGCATTTTGGATGCTATTTACTAAGTCAAAACTGGTTCTTTCTACAAGGTCAGTGAATCTGCCAAAACCTGCTTCATTTTTCCAGACTTTCCAGATTTGGACACATTTTAATGATTTGCCATTTTTAGGACCTTAGTGTCAAAATTAGCTTTGGTCTATTTCTACAACAAATGTTCAGAACTGGCAAAACTAGTTACCTACCAATTTTCACACATTTTCAACATCATTTACCTAGCCAAAACCACCTCGTACCAACAAGACAGAAAGCTGTCACGTGCACGATTTCATCTATCATCACATTCTAGCCCAAAATCTTGCGATGCTTGGTTGTAAAAGCTTATGAACACACATATATCTCAAGTACAGAAGCAAAGATAGACATTTAAGAGCATGCATGTGGTCTTTTGAAAGATTTTCAAGAAGTTTTAGCCCTCACCTTAGCAAAACAACAAGAAGATGCATAAGACTCTTGGTGAAGCACAAAGTTGATCATCTTCCTTGCTTAGCCGAGACACCACTCGATTTTCTCTATTTTTCCTAGCTTAATGGCCAAGTTCTTAGTAGGTGCATGAGGTTAGAACAAGAAGAAAAGAAATGGAAGCTAGCAAACTCACTTAAGCCGAAATGGATGTTCAATAAGCTTGCATGTGAGTTTTCTTGCAACCTAGCTTGCTTAGTCGAGCTCCCTACCTTCTTGCTTGCCTTGATGAACCATGGAGTGATGAAGGTGAGCTATGGAGTCTACAATATTCAGCTAGGGCCGAGAGAGAGAGAGAAGAATGAAAGGGAGAGAAAGAATGAGAGGAAAATGAGAGAAATGAAAGAAAAATGAAAGCTTTTGCAATTGTTGAGGCTTGTGTCGGCCTTGGGCATAAAAATTTCGGACTTTTGTGTCTTCAAGAAGCATTTTGAAACTCCTAGCATGGGCAAGGAGCTTGTGTCGAAATGGTGGGGCTTTGGGGAGGGTTTTGAGATAATTTTTTATGCATTTGTGTCATAACTTGTCTAAGAATGTTTGAGGAATTTATTTTGAAATTGAAGTGCATGCACAAGACTCTAAGTGGTCGGCCAAGGGTAGTGCTAGGATCTGAATTTTGTCATCTATTGGAGTATTATTTAATTGTGTGTTTGGGATATGCAAAGAATAAGGAATAAAGAATAAAGAATATCTAGCTTTTGGTGCAATTTCGTCTTCTAGTGGGTTGAATTAGTAATTTAATATTAGTTAGTGAGATTTGTAGGATTAATTAATAACCTAGTGCTTCGTGTAAGAAGCTTTCTTGATTAGCGTGAGGATACACTTTCCTAGGTTTAGGGCACGTACAATGAGGTAGGGCACGAACTACGAGATGAATGCACATTTCTCAAGTAAATGCACGCAACCCTAAATGAATGCACGTAATTCAATGCCAGGCACACAAAATGAAACACGATTCTTAAATCTAGGTTAAGGCATACAAATCTAGGCTAGGGCACACGAAACGAGGTATCACACGCAAATCGAGGTCGGGCCTCACACATAGTCCCAACCGAGAGAGATGGCCTATTCAAAAAGCCCAATGGGCTTAACGACAACCCATCCAATTCAACAACGCAGCATCCTCGTAAGACATGATATCGATGCATTGTAAGGCCCTATAACGTCCCGCAAGTTAGGTTGTCGTCCTTTTCGAGGCTCACGACAAACGATCCGAGACGGAAAAATAGCAAAAAAATAAGAAAAGTACCCAAAACTGATGAAAAGGTTCAATTTTGGGTTCTGAAAATAGGCACAGCCGAGCAAGCTTGTAGCTCCTATCATAGAGCTCTCGAAGAGCTTTCCAACGGTATGCTGTACGCTGCGTAACTCCTTACGGATCAAATGTTATGGCCACCGGAGCGACGTAGACCTGGTCACAAGACCCACGCCCTCGGTTTGCCGGCCCAGCCTCCACATGAAGCGAAGTTGTCTTGCCCAAGGTGCTGTGGGATTCGGTAATAGAAATGCGATGGATAAAGCATCTTGGCAAAGCTGACAGGGGCAAAAAAAATTTAAAAGAGGGGTGCAACACGAGGACTTCCCAAGGGGTCACCCATCCTAGTACTACTCTCACCCAAGCACGTTTAACTTCGGAGTTCTGATGGGATCCACTGCATTAGTGCTTGTATGATCACACCGGTCATGTTGAGGGGACAAATCCCTTATGTATTGACGGTTCACAATCCCAGCCGAGAGATATGGCCCATTCAAAAGGCCCAATGGGCTTAACGACAACCTAACTGCTTCAACAACACAGCATTCTCGTAAGACGTGATATTGAGGCATTGTAGGGCCATCTAACATCCCGCGAGTTAGGTTGTCATCCTTTTCATGGCTCACAACGAATAATTCGGGAAGAAAAAATAGCAAAAAAAACAAGAAAAGTGGCCCAAAACTGATAAAAATGTTCAATTTTGGGCTCCAAAAATAGGCGCAGCCGAGCAAGCTTGCTGCTCCCATCATAGAGCTCATAGAGAGCTTTCTAACGGTATGCTGTGCTCCGCGTAACTCCTTACAAATCAAAAGTTATGGGCACAGGAGCGACGGAGACCTGGTCACAAGCTCCACGCCCTCGGTTTGCTGGCCCAGCCTCTACATGAAGCGCAGTCGTCTTGTCCAAGGTGCCGTGGGGTTCGGTAATAGAAATGTGATGGATAAAGCATCTTGGCAACGCTAACAGGGGCAAAAAAAATTTAAAAGGTGGGTGCAACACGAGGACTTCCCAGGGGGTCACCCATCCTAGTACTATTCTCGCCCAAGCACGCTTAACTTCAGAGTTCTAATGGGATCCGCTGCATTAGTGCTGGAATGATCATACAAGTCATGTTGAGGGCACAAATCCCTTATGTGTTGAAGGTTCACAGTCCCAACCGAGAGAGATGGCCTATTCAAAAGGCCCAATGGGCTTAACGACAACCCATCCGCTTCAACAAAGAAGCATCCTCGTAAGACGTGATATTGACGTATTGTAGGGCCCTCTAACGTCCCACGATTTAGGTTGTCGTCTTTTGCAAGGCTCACGACGAACGATCCGGGACGGAAAAATAGTAAAAAAATAAGGAACGTGGCCCGAAACTGATGAGAACATTCGATTTGCGGTTTTAAAACTGGCACAGCCAGGTAGATTTGTTGCCCGCATCGTAGAGCTCTCGAAGAGCTTTCCAACGGTATGCTGTGTGCCGTGTAACTCCTTACGGATCAAAAGTTATGGGCACCGGAGTGACGTAGACCAGGTCACAAAACCTACGCCCTCGGTTTGTCGGCCCAGCCTCTACGTGAAGCAAAGTTGTCTTGCCCAAAGTGCTGTGGGATTCAGTAATAGAAATATGATGGATAAAGCATCTTGGCAAAGCTGACAGGGGCAAAAAAAATTTAAAAGAGGACTGCAACATGAGGACTTCCCAGCGGGTCACCCATCCAAGTACTACTCTCGCCCAAGCATGCTTAGCTTCGGAGTTCTAATAGGATACGGTGCATTAATACTGGTATGATCACACCTGTCATGTTGAGGCAGCAAATCCCTTATGTGTTAACGGTTCACAGTCCCAGCCGAGAGAGATGGCCCATTCAAAAGGCCCAATGGGTTCAACGACTACCCATCTACTTCAACAACGCAACATTCTCATAAGACGTGATATCGACGCATTGTAAGGCCCTCTAGCATCTTGCGAGTTAGGTCTTCGTCCTTTTTGCGGTTCTCGACGAACTATCCGGGATGGAAAAATAGCGAAAAAAGAAGAAAAGTGGGTCAAAACTGATGAAAATGTTTGATTTTGGGCTTCAAAAATAAGCGCAGCTGAGCTAGCTTTTTGCCCCCGTCGTAGAACTCTTGGAGAGCTTTCCAACGGTATGTTGTGCGCCGCGTAACTCCTTACGGATCAAAAATTATGGGCACCGAAGCGACAGAGACCTGGTCGCAAGCCCCATGCCCTCGGTTTGCAGGCCCAGCCTCTACGTGAAGCGAAGTTGTCTTGCCCAAGGTGCTGTGGGATTCACTAATAGAAATGTGATGGATAAGGCATCTTGGCAAGGCTAACATGGGAAAAAAAATAATTTAAAAGGGGGATGCAACACGAGGACTTCCCAGGGGGTCAACCATCCTAGTACTACTCTCGCCCAAGCACACTTAACTTCGGAGTTCTGATAGGATCCGGTGCAATAGTACTGGTATGATCGCACCCGTCATGTTGAGGGCGCAAATACCTTATTTGTTGATGGTTCACAGTCCCAACCAAGAGAGATGGCCCATTCAAAAGGCCCATTGGGCTTAACGACAACCCATCCGCTTCAACAACGCAGCATCCTCCTAAGACATGATATCGACGTGTTGTAGGGACCTTTAACGTCCCGCGAGTTAGGTTGTCGACCTTTTTGCGGCTCACGATGAACGATCCGAGATGAAAAACTAGAAAAAAAAGAAAAGAAAAGTGACCCGAAACTGATAAAAACGTTCGATTTTGGGATCCGAAAATTGGCACTTCCGATTATGCTTGTTGCCCTCGTCGTAGAGTTCTCGAAGAACTTTCCAACGGTATGCTGTGTGCCGCATAACTCCTTACAAATCAAAAGTTATGGGCACCGGAGCGACGTAGACCTGGTTACAAGACCCACGCCTTCGGTTTGCCGGCCCAGACTCTACGTGAAGCAAAGTTGTCTTGCCCAATGTGCCTTGGGATTCGGTAATAGAAATGTGATCGATAAAGCATCTTGGTAAAGCTGACAAGGGCAAAAAAAATTTAAAAAGGGGGTGCAACACGAGGACTTCCTAGGGGGTCACCCATCCTATTACTACTCTCGCCTAAGCATGCTTAACTTCGGAGTTCTGATAGGATCCGGTGCATTAGTGCTGGAATGATCACACCCGTCATGTTGACAACGCAAATCCCTTATGTGTTGACGGTTCACAGTCCCAACCAAGAGAGATGACCCATTCAAAAGGCCCAATGGGCTTAATGACAACCCATCCGCTACAACAACGTTGCATCCTCGTAAGATGTGATATCGACGTATTGTAGGGACCTTTAACGTCCCCGCGAGTTAGTTTGTCGTCCTTTTTGCGGCTCTCGATGAACGATCCGGGACTGAAAAATAGCGAAAAATTAAGAAAAGTAGCCCAAAACTGATGAGAAACATTAGATTTTGTGCTCTAAAAACAGGCACAGCCGAGCAAGCTTGCTGCCCTCGTCGTAGAGCTCTTGGAGTGCTTTCCAACGGTATGTTGTACGCCGCGTAACTCCTTACGGATCAAAAATTATGGGCACTGGAGCGACAGAGACCTGGTAACACGCCCCAGGCCCTCAGGCTGCGGGCCCAACCTCTACATGAAGCGAAGTTGTCTTGCCCAAGGTGTCGTGGGATTTAGTAATAGAATGTGATGGATAAAGCATCTTGGCAAGGCTAACACGGGCAAAAAAAAATTAAAAGGGGGGTGCAACACGAGGACTTCCCAGGGGGTCACCCATCCTATTATTACTCTCGCTCAAGCACGCTTAACTTCGTAGTTTTGATGGGATCTGGTGCATTAGTTCTGGTATGATCGCACCCGTCATGTTGAGGGCGCAAATCCCTTATGTGTTGACGGTTCATAGTCTTAGCCGAGAGAGATGGCCCATTCAAAAGGCCCAATGGGCTTAATGACAACCCATCCGCTTCAACAATGCAGCATCCTCATAAGACATGATATCGACGCATTGTAAGGCTCTCTAACGTCCCGCGAGTTAGTTTGCTATCCTTTTTGCGGCTCACGACGAACGATCCGGGATGGAAAAATAGCAAAAAAATAAGAAAAGTGGCCTGAAACTGATGAAAATGTTTGTTTTTGGGCTCTGAAAATAGGCACAGATGAGTAGGCTTGTTGCCATCGTCGTAGAGCTCTCGGAGAGCTTTCCAATGCTATGTTGTGCCCCACGTAACTCCTTACGGATCAAAAGTTATGGTCATAGGAGCGACGGAGACCTGGTCACAAGCTCCACGCCCTCGTTTTGCCGCCCATCCTCTACGTGAAATGAAGTTGTCTTGCCCAAGCTGCCATGAGATTCGGTAATACAAATGTGATGGATAAAGCATCTTGGCAAGGGTAACAGGAGCAAAAAAAATTTAAAAGAGGGGTACAACACGAGGACTTCCTAGGGGGTCACCCATCCTAGTACTACTCTCACCCAAGCACGCTTAACTTCGGAGTTCTGATTGGATGCGGTGCATTAGTGCTGGTATGATCGCATCTGTCATATTGAGGGCATAAATCCCTTATGTGTTGATGGTTCACAGTCCCAGCAGAGAGAGATGGCCCATTCAAGAGGCCCAACGGGCTTAACGACAAACCATCCGCTTCAACAACGTAGCATCCCCGTAAGACGTGATATCGACGTGTTGTAGGGCCCTTAAACGTCCTATGAGTTAGGTTGTCGTCCCTTTCGCCGCTCACGATGAACGATCCGAAATGGAAAAATAGATAAAAAAAAACACGAAAAGTGGCCCAAAACTGATGAAAACATTTGATTTTGGGCTCTGAAAATAGGCACAGCCGAGCAGGCTTGTTACCCCCGTCGTAGAGAACTCGAAAAGCTTTCCAACGGTATGTTGTGCGCCTCGTAACTCCTTACGGATCAAAAGTTATGGCCACCGGAGTGAAGTAAACCTGGTCACAAGACCCACGCCCTCGGTTTGCAGGCCCAGCCTCTACGTGAAGCGAAGTTGTCTTGCCGAAGGTACTGTGAGATTCGATAATAGAAATGTGATGGATAAAGTATCTTGGCAAAGCTGACAGGGGCTAAAAAAATTTAGAAGGGGGGTGCAACACAAGGACTTCCCAAGGGGTCACCTATCCTAGTACTACTCTCGGTCAAGCACGCTTAACTTTGGAGTTTTGATGGGATCCGGTGCATTAGTGCTGGTATGATCGCACCCGTCATGTTGAGGGAACAAATCACTTATGTGTTGACTGTTCACAGTCCCAGCCGAGATAGATGGCCTATTCAAAAGGCTTAATGGGCTTAACGATAACCCATCCATTTCAACAACGCAGCATCCTCGTAAGACGTGATATCGATGCATTGTAGGCCCCTCTAACGTCCCACGAGTTAGGTTGTCATCCTTTTCGCTGCTCACGACGAATGATCCGGGATGAAAAAATAGCGAAAAAACAAGAAAAATGGCTGGAAACTGATGAAAACATTTGATTTTGGGTTCCAAAAAGAGGCGCAGCGGAGAAGGCATGCTTCCCCTACCGTAGAACTCTTGGAGAGCTTTCCAACGGTATGCTGTGCCCCGCGTAACTCTTGACGGATCAAAAGTTTTGGGCACCGGAGCGACGAAGACCTGGTTACAAGACCCACGCACTCGGTTTGCCGGCCCAGCCTCTACGTGAAGCGAAGTTGTCTTGCCCAAGGTGCTGTGGGATTCTGTAATAGAAATGTGATGGATAAATCATCTTGGCAAAGCTGACAGGGGCAAAAAAAATTTAAAAGGGGGGTGCATCATGAGGGCTTCCCAAGGGGTCACCCATCCTAGTACTACTCTCGCTCAAGCACGCTTAACTTCATAGTTCTGATGGGATCCGGTGCATTAGTGCTGGTATGATCGCACCCGTCTAGTTGAGGGCGCAAATCTCTTATGTGTTGACGGTTCACAGTCCTAGCTGAGAGAGATGGCCTATTCAAAAGGCCCAATGGGCTTAACGACAACCCATCCGCTTCAACAACGTAGTATCCTCGTAAGACATGATATCAAAGCATTGTAGACCCCTCTAACATCCCATGAGATAGGTTGTCATCCTTTTCGCAGCTCACGACGAACGATCCGGGATGAAAAAATATCGAAAAAACAAAAAAATGGCTCGAAACTGATGACAAGCACAGCCGAGAAAGCTTGCTGCCCCCGTCGTAGAGCTTTTGGAGAACTTTCTAACGGTATGATGTGCCCCGCGTAACTCCTTACAGATCAAAAGTTATGGGCACCAGAGCGACGGTGACCTGGTCACAAGACCCACGACCCCGGTTTACCGGCCCAACCTCTACGTGAAGCGATGTTGTCTTGCCCAAGGTGCCATGGGATTCTGTAATAGAAATGTGATGGATAAAGCATCTTGGCAAAGTTGATAGGGGCAAAAAGAATTTAAAAGTGGGGTGCAACACGGGGACTTCCTAGGGGGACACCCATCCTAGTACTACTCTCGCACAAGCACGCTTAACTTGGAAGTTCTCATGGGATCCGGTGCATTAGTGCTGGAATGATCGTACCTGTCATGTTGAGGGAGCAAATCCCTTATGTATCGACGGTTCACAGTCTCAACCGAGAGAGATGGCCAATTCAAATGGCCCAATGGGCTTAACGACAATCCATCCGCTTCAACAACGCAGCAACCTCATAAGACGTGATATCGAAGCATTGTAGGGCCTTCTAACATCCCGCGAGTTAGGTTGTCGTCCTTTTTGCATCTCACGACGAACAATCCGGGACGGAAAAATAGCGAAAAAACAACAAAAGTGGCCCGAAATTGATGAAAACGTTTGATTTTGAGCTCCGAAAATAGGCACAGCCGAGAAGGCTTCCTACCCTCGTCGTAAAGCTCTTGGAGACCTTTCCAACGGTATGCTATGCCCTGCGTAACTCCTTACGGATCAAAAGTTATGGGCACCGAAGCGACAGTGAACTGGTCACAAGCCCCATGCCCCCGGTTTACGGGCCCAGCCTCTATGTGAAGCGAAGTTGTCTTGCCCAAGGTGCCGTGGGTTTTAGTAATAGAAATGTGATGGATAAAGCATCTTGGCAAGGCTAATAGGGGCAAAAAAAATTTAAAAGGGGGATGCAACACGTGGAATTCGTAGGGGTCACCCATCCTAGTACTACTCTTGCCCAAGCACGCTTAACTTTGGAGTTCTAATGGGATCCGGTGCATTACCGCTGGTATGATCACACACATCATGTTGAGGGCCCAAATCCCTTATGTGTAGACGGTTCACAGTCCCAGCTGAGAGAGATGGCCCATTCAAAAGGCTCAATGGGCTTAACGACAACCCATCCATTTTAACAACACAACATCCTCGTAAGACGTGATATCGACGAGTAGTAGGGCCCTCTAACTCTCCGTGAGATAAGTTGTCATTCTTTTCACAACTCACAACGAACAATCTGGGACGGAAAAATAGCAAAAAAAAAGTGGCCCAAAATTGATGAAAATGTTCGATTTTGACCTCCAAAAATAGGTACAGCCGAGCAGCCTTGTTGCCCGCGTCGTAGAGCTCTCGAAGAGCTTTCTAACGGTATGTTGTACGCCGCATAACTCCTTATGGATAAAAAGTTATGTGCACCGGAGTGATGTAGACCTGGTCACAAGACCCACGCCCTCGGTTTGCCGGCCCAGCTTCCACGTGAAGCAAAGTTGTCTTGCCCAAGATGCCTTGGGATTCGGTAATAGAAATGTGATGGATAAAACATCTTGGCAAAGCTGACAGGGGCAACAAAAATTTAAAAGGGGGGTGCAACACGGGGACATCCCAAGGGGTCACCCATCCTAGTACTCTTCTCGCCCAAGCACGCTTAACTTCGGAGTTCTGATGGGATCCGGTGCATTAGTACTGGTATGATCGCACTCGTCATGTTAAGGGAGCACATCCCTTATGTATTGACGGTTCACAGTCCCAACCGAGAGAGATGGCCCATTCAAATGGCCCAATAGGCTTAACGACAACCGATCCGCTTCAACAACGCAGTATCCTCGTAAGACATAATATCGATGCATTGCAGGGCCCTCTAACATCCCGCAAGTTAGGTTGTCATCCTTTTCGCGGCTTTCGAAGAATGGTTCGGGATGGAAAAATAGCAAAAAATAAGAAAAGTGGCCCGAACTGATGAAAATGTTCAATTTTTTGCTTTGAAAATAAGCACAGCTAAGCAGGCTTGCTACCCCCGTCGTAGAGCTCTTGGAGAGCTTTCCAACTATATGATGTGCATCGCGTAACTCCTTACGGATCAAAAGTTATAGGCACCGAAGCGACGGAGACCTGGTCACAAGCCCCATTCCCTCGGTTTGCGGGCCCAGCCTCTACTTGAAGCGAAGTTGTCTTGCCCAAGGTGCAGTGGGACTCGATAATAGAAATGTGATGGATAAAGCATCTTGGCAAGGTTACCAAGGGGATATTACTACTCTCGACCAAGCACGCTTAACTTCGGAGTTCTGATAGAATCCGGTGTATTAGTGCTGGTATGATTGCATCGGTCATGTTGAGGGCGCAAATGCCTTATGTGTTGACGGTTCACAGTCCCAACCGAGAGAGATGGCCCATTCAAAAGGCCAAATGGGCTTAACGACAACCCATCCGCTTCAACAACGCAGTAACCTTATAAGACATGATATTGACGCATTGTAGGGCCCTCTAACGTCCCGCGAGTTAGGTTGTCATCCATTTCGCGGCTCACGACAAACTATTCAGGATCGAAAAATAGCGAAAAAACTAGAAAAGTGGCCTGAAACTGATGAAAATGTTCAATTTTGGGCTTTGAAAACAGGCACAGCCGGGCATGATAGCTACCACCGTCGTAGAGCTCGTGGGGAGCTTTCCAACGGTATGTTGTGCTTCACGTAACTCCTTGCTGATCAAAAGGTATGGGCACTGGTGTGACGGAGACCTGGTCACAAGCCCTACGCCCACGGTTTGCGGCCCCAGCCTCTACGTGAAGCGAAGTTGTCTTGCCCAAGGTGCTGTGGGATTCAGTAATAGAAATGTGATGGATAAATCATCTTGGCAATGCTAACAGGGGCAAAAAAAATTTAAAAGGGGGGTGCAACAAGAGGACTTCCTAGGGGGTCACCCATCCTAGTACTATTCTCGCCAAAGCATGCTTAACTTCGGAGTTCTGATGGGATCCGGTGCATTAATGCTGGTATGATCGCACCCATCATGTTGAGGGCGAAAGTCCCTTATGTGTTGACGGTTCACAGTCCCAGCTGAGAGAGATGGCCCATTCAAAAGGCCCTATGGGCTTAACGACAACCCATCCTCTTCAACAACCATGCATCCTCGTAATACGTGATATCGATGCATTGTAGGGCCCCCTAACGTCCTGCGAGTTAGGTTGTTGTCCTTCTCGCGGCTCACGACGAATGACCCGGGCTGAAAAAATAGCAAAAAAACTAGAAAAGCGGACTGAAGTTGATGAAAATGTTCAATTTTGGGCTCCAAAAATAGGAGAAGCCGAGTAGGCTAATTACCCTCGTCATAGAGCTCTCGGAGAGCTTTCCAACGGTATGTTGTGCACCGCGTAACTCTTTACAGATCAAAAGTAATGGGCACCGGAGCAACGCAGAGCTGGTCACAAGCCCCACGCCCTCGATTTTTGGGCCCAGCCTCTACGTGAAGCAAAGTTGTCTTGCCCAAGGTGCCGTGGGATTTGGTAATAGAAATGTGATGGATAAAGCAACTTGACAAGGCTAACAGGGCCAAAAAAAATTAAAAGGGGGGTGCAACACGAGGACTTCCCAAGGGGCACCCATCCTAGTACTACTCTCGCCCAAGCACGCTTAAGTTCGGAGTTCTTATGGGATCCGGTGCATTAGTGCTGGTATGATGGCACCCGTCATGTTGAGGACGAAAATCCCTTATATGTTGACGGTTCACAGTCCCAACCGAGAGAGATGACCCATTCAAAAGGCCCAATGGGCTTAACAACAACCCATCCGCTTCAACAACGCAGTATCCTCGTAAGAAGTGATATCGACGAGTTTTAGGGCCCTCTAACGTCCCACAAGTTAGGTTGTCGTCCGTTTCGCGGCTCACGACGAACAATCCGGGATTGAAAAATTGTGAAAAATAATAAAAGTGGCCCAAAACTGATGAAAACGTTCAAATTTATGCCTCGAAAATAGGTGCAACAGAGCAGGCTTGCTGCCCCCGTCGTTGAGCTCTCAGAGAGCTTTCCAACGTTATGTTGTGCACCGCGTAGCTCCTTGCAGATCAAAAGTTATGGGCACAGGAGCGACGAAGACCTCATCACAAGCCCCACGCCCTCGGTTTGCGGCCCCAGCCTCTACGTGAAGCGAAGTTGTCTTACCCAAGGTGACGTGGGATTTGGTTATAGAAATGTGATGGATAAAGCATCTTGGCAAGGCAAACAGGGGCAAAAGAAATTTAAAAGTGGGGTGCAACACGAGGACTTCCCAGGGGGTCACCTATCCTAGTACTACTCTCGTCCAAGCACGCTTAACTTCAGAGTTCTCATGGGATCTGGTGCATTAGTGCTGGAATGATCGCACCCGTAATGTTGAGGGAGTAAATCCCTTATGTGTTGATGGTTCACAATCCTAGACGAGAGAAATGGCCCATTCAAAAGGCCCAATGGGCTTAACAACAAACCATCCTCTTCAACAATGCACCATCCCCGTAAGATGTGATATTGACGTTTTGTAGGGCCCTCGAACGTCCTGCAAGTTAGGTTGTTTTCCCTTTCGCGGCCCATGACGAACGATCCGGAATGGAAAAATAGCGAAAAAACAAGAAAAATGTCTCGAAACTGATGAAAACGTTCGATTTTAGGCTCCAAAAATCAGCGCAGCTGAGAAGGTTTGCTTCCCCCGTCGTGGAGCTTTTGGAGAGCTTTCCAATGTTATGTTATACCCCGCATAACTCCTTACGGATCAAAAGTTATGCGCACCAGAGCGACGGAGACCTGGTCACAAGACCCACGCACTCGGTTTGCCGGCCCAGCCTCTATGTGAAGCGAAGTTGTCTTGCCCAAGGTGCTGTAGGATTCTGCAATAGAAATGTAATGGATAAAGTATCTTAAGGCTGATAGGGGCAAAAAAAATTTAAAAGGGGGGTACAACGTGAGGACTTCCTAGGGGGTCACCTATCCTAGTACTACTCTCGCTCAAGCACACTTAGCTTCAGAGTTCTGATAGGATCCGGTGCATTAGTGCTGGTATGATCGCACCTGTCAAGTTGAGGGTACAAATCCCATATGTGTTGACGGTTCACTATCCCAACCGATAGAGATGGCCCATTCAAAAGGCCCAATAGGCTTAACGACAACCCATCGGCTTCAACAACACAGCATCCTCGTAAGATGTGATATCAACGCATTGTTGGGCCCTCTAACGTCCCACGAGTTTTATTGTCATCCTTTTCACAACTCACGATGAACGATTTGGGACCAAAAAATAGCAAAAAAATAAAAAAAAGTGGCTCAAAACGGATGAAAACATTCGATTTTGGGCTCCAAAAATAGGCGCAGCTGAGAAAGCTTGCTGCCCCCATCATAGAGGTCTTGGAGAGCTTTCCAATGGTATGCTGTGCCCTTCGTAACTCCTTATGGATCAAAAGTTATGGGCACTGGAGCGACGGAGACCTGGTCACAAGACCCACGCCCCCGGTTTGCCGGCCCAGCCTCTACGTGAAATGAAGTTGTCTTGCCCAAGGTACCGTGGGATTCGGTAATAGAAATGTGATGGATAAAGCTTCTTGGCAAAGTTGACAGGGGCAAAAAAAATTTAAAAGGCGGGTGCAGCATGAGGACTTCCCAGAGGGTCAACCATCTTAGAACTACTCTCGCCCAAGCACGCTTAAGGTCGGAGTTCTGATGGGAACCGATGCATTAGTGCTGGTATGATCGCACCAGTCATGTTGAGGGTGCAAATCCCATATGTGTTGACGATTCACTGTCCCAGTCGAGAGAGATGGCCTATTCAAAGGGCACAATGGGATTAACGAAAACCCATCCACTTCGACAACGTTGCATCCTCATAAGACGTGATATCGACACATTGTAGCACCCTCTAGCATCCAGCGAGTTAGGTTGTCGTCCTTTTCGTGGCTCACAACTAACGATCCGGGACAGAAAAATAGCAAAAAAACAAGAAAAGTGGCCTAAAATTGATGAAAATGTTTGATTTTGGGCTCCGAAAATAGGCACAGCCGAGCTGGCTTGTTGCCCACATCGTAGAGCTCTCGAAGAGCTTTCCAACAGTATGTTGTACGCCACGTAACTCTTTACGGATCAAAAGTTACGGGCACTAGGAGCGACGTAGACCTGGTCACAAGACCCACGACCTCAGTTTGCCGGCCCAGCCTCTACGTGAAGCAAAGTTGTCTTGCCCAAGGTACTGTGTGATTCGGTAATAGAAATGTGGTGGATAAAGCATCTTGGCAAAGTTGACAGGGGCAAAAAAAATTTAAAAAAGGGGTGCTACACGAGGACTTCCCAGGGGGTCACCCATCCTAGTACTACTCTCACCCACACACGCTTAACTTCGGAGTTCTCATGTGATCTGGAGCATTAGTGCTGGAATGATCGCACCCATTATGTTGAGGGCACAAATCCCTTATGTGTTGATGGTTCAGAGTCCCAGCCGAGAGAGATGGCCCATTCAAAAGGCCTAATGGGCTTAACGGCAACCCATCCGCTTCAACAATGCAGCATCCTCGTAAGACATGATATTGACACATTGTAGGGCCCTCTAACATCATGCGAGTTAGGTTGTCGTCCTTTTCGCGACTCATGACGAACGATCCGGGATGGAAAAATAGCAAAAAAACAAGAAAAGTGGCCCGAAACTAATGAAAATGTTCGATTTTGAGCTCCGAAAACAGGCACAGCTGAGAAGGCTTATTGCCTCCGTCGTACAGCTCTTGGAGAGTTTTACAACGGTATGTTGTGCCCCACGTAACTCCTTACGGATCAAAAGTTATGGGCACCGGAGCGATGGAGACCGGGTCATAAGCCCTATGCCCTCGGTTTGTGGGGCCAGCCTCTATGTGAAGCAAAGTTGTCTTGCCCAAGGTGCCGTGGGATTTGGTAATAGAAATGTGATGGATAAAGCATCTTGGAAAGGCTAATAGGGGCAAAAAAAATTTAAAGGGGGTGCAACACATGGACTTCCCAGGGGGTCACCCATCCAAGTACTACTCTCGCCCAAGCACGCTTAACTTCGGAGTTCTAATAGGATCCGGTGCATTAGTACTGGTATGATCGCACACGTCATGTTGATGGCGCAAATCCCTTATGTGTTGACCGTTCACAATCCCAGCCGAGAGAGATGGCCCATTCAAAAGGCCCAATAGGCTTAACGATAACCCATCAACTTCAACAATGTAGCATCCTCGTAAGACGTGATATCGGTGAGTTGTAGGGCCCTCTAACATCCCATGAGTTAGTTTTTCATCCTTTTCACAGCTCACGACGAACGATCCAGGACAGAAAAATAACAAAAAAATTGTCCTAAAACTGATGAAAACATTCGATTTTGGGCTCCAAAAAAGGCACAGCCGAGCAGACTTGTTGCCCCCGTCGTAGAGCTCTTGAAGAGCTTTCCAACGTTATGTTGTACGCCGCGTAACTCCTTACGGATAAAAAATTATGGGCACCGGAGCGAGGTAGACCTGGTCACAAGACCCACGCCCTCGGTTTGCCGGGCCAGCTTCTATATGAAACGAAGTTGTCTTGCCCAAGGTGCCGTGGGATTCAGTAATAGAAATGTGATGGATAAAACATCTTGGCCTAGCTGACAGGGGCAAAAAAAATTTAAAAGGGGGGTGCAACACGAGGACTTCCCAGGGGGTTACCCATCCTAGTACTACTCTCACCCAAGCACGCTTAACTTCGGACTTCTGCTGGGATCCGGTGCATTAATGCTGGTATGATCGTACCTGTCATGTTAAGGGAGCAAATCTCTTATGTGTTGACAGTTCACAGTCCCAGCCGAGAGAGATGGCCCATTCAAAAGGCCCAATAGGCTTAACGACAACCTATCCGCTTCAACAACGCAGTATCCTCGTAAGACATGATATCGATGTATTGTAGGGCCCTCTAACATCGTGCAAGGTAGGTTGTCGTCCTTTTCGCGGCTCTCGAT
This sequence comes from Ehretia macrophylla, assembly GCA_037974665.1. Taxonomy (NCBI): domain Eukaryota; kingdom Viridiplantae; phylum Streptophyta; class Magnoliopsida; order Boraginales; family Ehretiaceae; genus Ehretia; species Ehretia macrophylla. Next base: position 26,535,540 of record CM075780.1, read on the forward strand.
GAACGGTTCGGGAAGGAAAAATAGCAAAAAATAAGAAAAGTGGCCCGAGATCGATGAAAACGTTCGATTTTTGGCTCTGAAAGCAGGTGCAGCTGAGTAAGCTTGCTAACCCTATCGTAGAGCTCTTGGAGAGCTTTCCAATGGTATGTTGTGCATCGCATAACTCCTTACGAATCAAAAGTTATGGGCACCGAAGCGACGGAGACCTGGTCACAAGCCCTACGCGCTCGGTTTGCAGGCCCAGCCTCTATGTGAAGCGAAGTTATCTTGCCCAAGGTGCCGTGGGACTCGGTAATAGAAATATGATGGATAAGGCATTGTGGCAAGGCTAATAGAAGGATAGGACTATTCTTGCCCAAGCACGCTTCACTTCGGAGTTCCGATGGGATCCGGTGTATTAGTGCTGTTATGATCACACCCGTCATGTTGAGGGTGCAAATCCCCTATGTGTTCACGGTTCACAGTCCCAACCGAGAGAGATGGCCTATTCAAAGGGCCAAATGGGTTTAACGATACCCCATCCGCTTCAACAACGCAGTAACCTCGTAAGACGTGATATTGATGCATTGTAGGGCCCTCTAACGTCCCGCGAGTTAGGTTGCCGTCCATTTCGCGGCTCGCAACAAACTATTCAGGACAGAAAAATAGTGAAAAACTACGAAAAGTGGCCCGAAACTGATGAAAACGTTCGATTTTGGGCTCTGAAAACAGGCGTAGCTAAGCAGGCTTGTTACCATCGTCGTAGAGTTCTCGGTGAGCTTTCCAACGGTATACTGTGCGCCGCGTAACTCCTTACTAATCAAAAGTTATGGGCACCGGAGCGACGGAGACTTGGTCACAAGCCCCAAGCCCTCGGTTTACTGCCCAAGCCTCTACGTGAAGCGAAGTTGTCTTGCCCAAGGTGCTGTGGGATTCGGTAATAGAAATGTGGTGGATAAAGCATCTTGGCAAGGCTAACAGAGGCAAAAAAACTTCAAAATGGGGGTTTAACACGAGGACTTCCCAATGAGTCACCCATCCTAGTTCTACTCTCGCCCAAGCACGCTTAACTTCGGAGTTCTGATAGGATCCGGTGCATTAGTGCTGCTTTGACCGTACCTGTCATTTTGAGGTAGCAAATCCCTTATATATTGACGGTTCACAGTCCCAGCCAAGAGAGATGGCCCATTCAAAAGGCCCAATGGGCTTAACAAAAACCTATCCACTTCAACAACGCTGCATCCTCATAAGACGTGATATCGATGCGTTGTAGGGCCCCCTAACGTCCCGCAAGTTAGGTTGTTGTCCTTTTAGCGACTCACGACGAACGATCTGGGACGAAAAAATAGCAAAAAAATAAGAAAAGTAGACTAAAACTGATGAAAACGTTCGATTTTGGGCCCCAAAAATAGGCGAAGCCGAGCAGGCTTATTGCCCATGTCGTAGAGCTGTCAAAGAGCTTTGCAACGGTATGCTGTGCACCGCATAACTCCTTACGGATCAAAAGTTATGGGCACCGGAGCGACGCAGAGCTGGTCACAAGGCCCACGCCCTCGGTTTATAGGCCCAGCCTCTACGTGAAGTGAAGTTGTCTTGCCCAAGGGACCATGGGATTCGGTAATAGAAATGTGATGGATAAAGCATCTTGGCAAGGCTAACAGGGGCAAAAAAAATTTAAAAGGCGGGTGCAACACGAGGACTTCCCAGGGGGTTACCCATCCTAGTACTACTCTCGCCCAAGCACACTTAACTTCGGAGTTCTGATGGGATCCGGTGTATTAGTACTGGTATGATCGCATCCATCTTGTTGTGGGCGCAAATCCTTTATGTGTTGACAGTTCAGAGTCCTAGCCGAGAAAGGTGGCCCATTCAAAAGGCCCAATGGGCTTAATGACAACCCATCCGTTTTAACAATGTAGCATCTTCATAAGACGTGATATCGATGCGTTGTAGGGCCCTCTAACGTCCTGCGAGTTAGGTTGTCGTCCTTTTCGTGGCTCACGACGAATGATCAGGGACGGAAAAATAGCTCAAAAATAAGAAAAGTGGCTCAAAACTGATGAAAACGTTCGATTTTGGGCTTCGAAAATAGGCTGAGCTAGGCAAGCTTGCTGTCCCCATCGTAGAGCTCTCGGAGAGCTTTCCAACAGTATGTTGTGCGCCGCGTAACTCCTTACGGATCAAAAGTTATTGGCACTGGTGCGACGTAGACCTGATCACAAGACCCACGCCCTCAGTTTGTCGGCCCTGCCTCTACGTGAAGCGAAGTTGTGTTGCCGAAGGTGCCATGGGATTTGGTAATAGAAATGTGATGGATAAAACATCTTGGCAAAGTTGACAAGGGCAAAAAAAAATTAAAAAGGGGGTGCAACACGAAGACTTCCAAGGGGGTCACCCATCCTAGTACTACTCTCGCCCAAGCACGCTTAACTTCGGAGTTCTGATGGGATCCGGTGCATTAGTGCTAGTATGATCGCACCCATCATGTTGAGGGCGCAACTCCCTTAGGTGTTGACAATTCACAGTCCCAGCCGAGAGTGTGGCCCATTCAAAAGGCCCAATAGGCTTAACGATAGCCCATCCGCTTCAACAACGCAACATCCTTGTAAGACGTGATATGATGCGTTGTAGGTCCCTCTAATGTCCGCGTGTTAGGTTATCTTCTTTTTCGCGGCTCACGACGAATGATCCTGGATGGAAAAATAGCTCAAAAACAAGAAAGGTGGCCCGAAACTGATGAAAATGTTTGATTTTGGGCTCCGAAAACATGCACAGTCGGGCAGGCTTACTCTTCTCGTCTTAGAGCTCTCGAAGAGCTTTCCAACGATATGTTGTGCATCGCGTAACCCCTTACTGATCAAAAGTTATGGGCACCGGTGCGATGTAGACTTGGTCACAATCCCCACTCACTCGGTTTGCCAGCACAGCCTCTACGTGAAGGGAAGTTGTCTTACCCAATGTGCCGTGGGATTCGGTAATAGAAATGTGATGGATAAAGCATCTAGGCAAAGTTGACATGGGCAAAAATAATTTAAAAGGGAGGTGCAACACGAGGACTATTAAGGGGGTCACCCATCCTAGTATTACTCTTGCCCAAACACACTTAACTTCGAAGTTTTAATGGGATCTGGTGCATTAGTTCTGGTATGATCGCACCTGTTATGTTGAGGTTGCAAATCCCTTATGTGTTGACGGTTCACATTCCCAGCCGAGAGAGATAGCCCATTCAAAAGGCCCAATGGGCTTACGACAACCCATCCACTTCAACAACGTAGCATCCTCATAAGACGTGATATCGATGCCTTGCAAGGCCCTCTAACGTACCACAACATAGGTAATCGTCCTTTTTGTGGCTCACGACGAATGATCCATGACATAAAAATAGCTCAAAAACAAAACAAGTGGCCCGAAATTGATGAGAACGCTCGAATTTGGGCTCCAAAAATAGGCATAGCTGAGTAGGCTTGCTGCCCTCACCGTAGAGCTCTTGAAGAGCTTTCTAACGGTATGTTGTGCGTCACGTAACTCCTTACGAATCAAAAGTTATGGGCATCGGAGCGACAGAGACTTGGTCACAATCCCCACACCCTCGGTTTGTAGGCCCAGCCTCTACGTGAAACGAAGTTGTCTTGCCCATGGTGCCGTGGGATTCGGTAATAGAAATATGATGGATAAAGCATCTTGGCAAGGCTAACAGGGGCAAAAATAATTTAAAAGGGGGGTGCAACACGAGGACTTCCAAGGGGGTCACCCATCCTAGTACTACTCTCGCCCAAGCACGCTTAACTTCGGAGTTCTGATGGGATCCGGTGCATTAGTGCTGGTATGATCACACCCATCATGTTGAGGGCGCAAATCCCTTATGTGTTGACAGTTCACAATCCCACGAGTTTGGTTGTCCTCCTTTTCGCGGCTCACGACGAACGATCCGGGATAGAAAAATAGCTCAAAAACAAAAAAAAGTGGCCCGAAACTGACGAAAACATTAGATTTTGGGCTCCGAAAATAGGCACAGCTGAGTATGCTTGCTGCCCCCGTCGTAGAGCTCTCGAAGAGCTTTCCAATGGTATGCTGTGCGCCGCGTAACTTGTCAATCCCCAACCCGACCTATAGAGGTTAGACTATGGTGTGATCTAAACTTTCAAGTCATTTCACGTACTTAATCGTTCATGAAGGTTTAATAAGCCTAAACTCCACAAATTCTCCGGAAAACCAGCAGCATAACGGCTGTAATTGGGCACCTTAGTTTGACCTAATTTTCTAAACGCCTCAAAACTTTCAATCTCAAATTCATTTCCAACTACGATTACTATTTATCATCAATTGAAACGCCTACTAGTTGTCTCGAAGTCTCGTTTGATTAACAGCCTAGCATGATAACTATGTCTCGTTTGTTTGTTAATCCTTGTTACAAAAGTACCTGTTAATCTTAGCTTAACAATGAGTACCTGCTTAAGATTGGATAGATTCATTTTACTTAATCCTTACCTGATACTTCATAATCCTATGATAGATACTAGCCAGTAGCGATAGCAAAAACGACCATAAGAGTATCTATCTAGTTATGATCAGTACAAGCCAAAATTAGACCCCAAATTACAACGGGGGTCATTTACAATACAACAACCAGCAACACAAGAAATAGTCTTCAAGCAACATATTGTTCACAAAATGGCCATAGTCAAGTAAGGCACGTAGGGCAAGCAATCATTCCAAGGAATCATCGTTCGACACATCATCCTCCGGTACCTGTTCCTGGTCTTCTTCACCTGAGACGATAAAAGAGGGTGAGTCCTTAAGAACTCAGCGAGGGGGAACAAGAAATAAGTTTTGAAACTCATTTTCTAGTTCAATTATGAAAACCCTTTGCAAGCATGACATATCTCACAAGTAAGTACATAATGTAATGTAAAAGTAAAAGAGCACAATTACCCGTCTTTCCTCCCTGAGGTCTTCTAGGAACCAAGCGAGAGTACTTAAACACATAGTGAAAAGGATACGGTGAGCTTTTTGATCCCAATTCATTTCTAGTATCAGTTGTTGCGGCCGACTTCAAATTATCCCCTTATCATGCCAAATGGGTATACTCCGGATGTACCCCGAAATCCTACGACCCAACTCTCTGAGGAAGTCTAGCCCCCAAGCGAGAGAGGGAATTGGATAATGGTAGTCATGGTTGCACCGGCAAGCCCGATGTCGCCGGGTGTGCGTGAACGCTACCATGCCAGAATGAAAGGTTGCAACCTTGTATGCAATACACATTTATGACATTTAATATATCACATTAGGAGGACAACAAAGTAGGTCGCCTCCGAGCAATCATAAGATTGTACATTGACAAGTAAACAAGTGAGGCACAATATGACAAGTAATTTTACTTGAAAAGCACATGGAGTTATATGAATATTAAACGGGCAGCCATGTAACGCATGTAAATCAAGTCATATAACTCATTTCGAAGTTCACGTAATCAAATAATAAGATTATACAACATGCAACGACATCTACGTGGGACCGGGTGCAAGAAAGGCCTACTTGTCAACATGTAATCATTGAAATCATGTTTGGGGCTATGAGGGCAACTACGGGCAGCCTACTAATTACATAATTAAACACAATATTCATAGGATCAACACTTAGTAAGTTTTCCTAGTCATTGGGGTTCCAATTCATGCTTACCCGTGCGATTAAGCCCTAAGTTGTCACGTAATTAAACTCAAGCCATGCATTGATTAATTCAAACACCCTCAAGCATTCAAAACAGTCTACACAACATCCCAATGTCACAATCCCAAGCATTTAATACAACAAGAGAAGTTACAATAATTTTCAAGGCAAATCACTAGATGAAAACCTCACTGCAATGGTCCGTTTTCTCACAATTGTTGAGACAAGAAAAAAAACTTCAATTTTAGTGAACAAAATTTCAAATTAAAGCTTAAGGAGTGAACTAAATCCAGAAACAAACCTCGCATCATTTGGATTTCGGGTTCAAGAGTTATAGCCAAAACCGTGAGACTACGCAAAACTGTCCAGATTTGCACACATTTCAATACTTGTCGTTTTTTAGGATCTTAGGGTCAAATTTAGCCTTAGTATATTTCTGACAAAAATGTCCAGAACTGAAAAATATAGAATCATACCAAATTTCATGAATTTTTGATATCATTGAATAAGTCAAAACTGGTTCGTTCTACAAGGACAGTGAATCTGCCAAAACCTGCTTCATTTTCCCAGATTTTCCAGATTTAGACACATTATGATATTTTGCCATTTTTAGGACCTTAGAGTCAAAATTAGCTTTGGACTATTTCTATGTAAAATTCTCAGAACTGGAAAAACTAGTCACCTACCAATTTTCATGCAATTTCAACATCTTTTACCTGGTCAGAATCACTTTGTTCCAACAGAACAGAAAGCTGCCAAATACACGATTTCACCTATCTTCACATTCTAGCCAAATATCTTGCCATGCATGCTCACCAAAGCTCATGTACACACATATATCACAAGTACAGAGGTAAAAATAGACATTAAAGGCATGCATGTGGTTTTTAAAAGCTTTTCAAAGAAGTTTTAGCCCTCACCTTAGCAAGACAACAAAGAAGATGCACAAACTCTTGATGAAGCACAATGTCAACCTTTTTCCTTGCTTAGCCGAGAGACCACTTGAGATTTCTCTAATTCCTAGCTTAGTAACCATGTTCTTAGTATGTGCACATGGTTAGAACAAAAAGAAAACGAAATGGGAGCTTATCAAACGTACCTAACCCGAATGAAGGTTCTAAAGGCTTGTATGTGTTTTTCTTTGCATTCTAGCTTGCTTGGTCGAGTTCCTTGGTGGCTTGCATGTCTTGAAGAGCCTTAGGATGAAGAATGTAAGCCATGGAGAGTGAAATAGCAACAAGGGCCGAGAGAGAGAGAGAGAGAAGAAATGAGAGAGTGAGAGAAAAATGAAAGCTTTGAGAGACTTTGATGCATGTGTCGGCTATGGGCTTTGGAATTTCAGATTTTTGTGTCTTCAAGGAGCTTGTTTGAATCACCTAGCATGGGCATAGAGTGTGTGTCGAGATTGGTGTGCATTGGGTAGGGTTTTTGAGCCATTTTTTTTTGTTTTGTGTCATAACATGTCATAGAATATCTAGGAATAAATTTTGAATTATGCAAAGCTAGTTCAATATGCAATAGTGGTTGGCCAAGCTTGTGCAAGAATCTGAATTTTTGTCTTGGTTGGGCAATATAATATTGTGTGTTTGGAATGTGCAAAAGAATAAGGAATAAAGAATAAAGAATGTCTAGCTTTTGGTGCAATTTCGTCTTCCAGTGGGTTGAATTAGCAATTTAATATTAGTTAGTGAAGTTTGTAGGATTAATTAATGATCTAGTGCTTCGTGTAAGATGCTTTCTTGATTAACGTGCAGGCACACTTTCTTAGGTCTAAGGCACGCACTACGAGGTAGGGCACGAACTACGAGACAAATGCACGTTTTCCAAGTAAGTGCACGCAACCCTAAATGTATGCACGTAATTCAATGCAAGGCACACAAAACGAAGCATGATTCTTAAACCTAGGTCAAGGCACGCAAATCTAGATTAGGTCACACGAAACGAGGTATCGCACGTAAATCGAGGTTGAGCCTCACATAACTCCTTACAGATCAAAAGTTATGGGCACCGGAGTGACATAGACCTAGTCACAAGACCCACGCCCTCGGTTTGCCAACCCAACACCTACGTGAAGCGAAGTTGTCTTGCCCAAGGTGCTGTGGGATTTGGTAATAGAAATGTGATAGATAAAGCATCTTGGCAAAGTTAACAGGGGCAAAAAAAATTTAAAAGGGGGGTGTAACACGAGGACTTCCCAAGGGGTCACCCATCCTAGTACTACTCTCGCCCAAGCACGCTTAACTTCGGAGTTCTGATGGGATTCGGTGCATTAGTGTTGGTATGATCGTACCTATCATGTTGAGGGAGCAAATCCCTTATGTGTTGACAGTTCATAGTCCCAGCCGAGAGAGATGGCCCATTCAAAAGGCCCAATGCGCTTAACGACAACCCATCCGCTTCAACAACGCAGCATCCTCGTAAGACGTGATATTTACGCTTTGTAGGTCCCTCTAACGTGCCGTGAGTCAGGATGTCGTCCTTTTCGCGGCTCACGACGAACGATCCAGGATGGAAAAATAGCAAAAAAACCAGAAAAGTGGCCCGAAATGGATGAAAATGTTAAATTTTGGGCTCTGAAAATAGGCACAGCTGAGAAGGCCTACTGCCCCCGTCATAGAGCTCTAGGAGAGCTTTCCAACGGTATGCTGTGCCCTGCGTAACTCCTTACGGATCAAAAGTTATGGGCACCGGAGCGACGAGACCTGGTCACAAGCGCCACGCCTTTGGTTTGCGGGCCCAGCCTCTACGTGAAGCGAAGTTGTCTTGCCCAAGGTGCCGTGGGATTTCGTAATAGAAATGTGATGGATAAAGCATCTTGGCAAGGCTAATAGAGGCAAAAAAAAATTTAAAAGGGGGGTGCAATATGAGGACTTACTAGGGGGTGACACATCCTAGTACTACTTTTGCCCAAGAAAGCTTAACTTCGGAGTTCTGATGGGATCGGGTGCATTAGTGCTAGTATGACCGCACATATCATGTTGAGGGCGCAAATCCCTTATGTGTTCACGGTTCACAGTCCCAGTCGAGAGAGATGGGCCATTCAAAAGGCCCAATGGGGTTAACGACAACCCATCCACTTCAACAATGCAGCATCCTCGTAAGATGTGATATCGACGAGTTGTAGGGCCCTCTAATGTCCCGCGAGTTAGGTTCTTATTCTTTTCACGACTCACGAGTAACGATCCGGGATGAAAAAATATTGAAAAGAAAGCTTCCGAAAATTGATGAAAACGTTCGATTTTGGGCTCCGAAATCAGGCACAGCCGAGCAGGCTTTTTGCCCGATCGTAGAGGTTTCGAAGAGCTTTCCAACGGTATGTTATGAGTCGCGTAACTCCATACAGATAAAAAGTTATGGGCACCGGAGCGACGTAGACCTGGTCACAAGATCCACGCCCTCGGTTTGTCGACCCAGCCTCTACATGAAGCGAAGTTGTCTTGCCTAAGGTGACGTGGGATTCGATAATAGAAATGTGATGGATAAAGCATCTTGGGAAAGCTGATAGGGGCAAAAAGATTTTAAAAAGGGTGTGCAACACGAGGACTTCCAAGGGGGTCACCCATTCTAGTACTACTCTCGCCCAAGCACGCTTAACTTCGGATTTCTGATGGGATCCGGTGCATTATTGTTGTTGTGATCGCACCCGTCATGTTAAGGGAACAAATCCCTTATGTGTTGACGGTTCACAGTCCCAGCCGATAGAGATGGCCCATTCAAAAGGCCCAATGGGCTTAACAACAACCCATCCACTACAACAACGCAGCATCCTTGTAAGACGAGATATCGATGCATTGTAGGGCCCTCTAACATCCCGCGAGTTAGGTTGTCGTCCTTTTCGCTGCTCTCAACGAACGATTCGGGACGGAAAAATAGCAAAAAAATAAGAAAACTGGCTCGAAACTGATGAAAACATTCAATTTTTGTCTCCAAAAATAGGTGCGGCCGAGCAGGCTTGCTACCACCATCGTAGAGCTCTCGGGGAGCTTCCCAACGCTATGCTGTGCGCCGCGTAACTCTTTACAGATCAAAAGTTATGGGCACCGAAGCGACGGAGACCTGGTCACAAGCCTCACGCCCTCGGTTTACATCCCCAGTCTCTACGTGAAGTGAAGTTGTCTTGCCTAAGGTGCCCTGGGATTCAGTAATAGAAATGTGATGGATAAAGCATCTTGGCAAGGCTAACAGGGGCAGAAAAAATTTAAAAGGGGGGTGCAACACGAGGACTTCCCAGGGCGTCACCCATCCTAGTACTACTCTCGCCCAAGCACACTTAACTTCGGATTTCTGATGGGATCAGTGCAATAGTGCTGATATGATTGCACCTGTCATGTTGAGGGAGCAAATCCCTTATGTGTTGACAGTTCACAGTCCCAGCCGAGAGAGATGGCCCATTCAAAAGGCCCAATAGGCTTAACGAGTACATATCCGCTTCAACAACGCAGCATCCTCGTAAGACATAATATCGACGTGTTGTAGGACCCTATAATGTAAAGCGAGTTAGGTTGTCATCCTTTTCGCGGCTAACGACGAACGATCCGGGACGAAAAAATAGCAAAAAAAGAAAAGAAAAGTGGTCCGAAACTGATGAAAATGTTGGATTTTGGGCTCCAAAATTAGGCATAGTCGAGCAGGCTTGTTGCCCCCGTCGTAGAGTTCTCGAAGAGCTTTCCAATGGTATGCTATGTTCCGCATAACTCCTTACGGATCAAAAATTATGGGCACCAGAGCGACGTAGACCTGGTCACAAGACCCACGCCCTCGGTTTGCCGGCCTAGCCTCTATGTGAAGCGAAGTTGTTTTGCCCAAGGTATCATGGGATTTGGTAATGGAAATGTGATGGATAAAGCATCTTGGCAAAGCTGACAGGGGAAAAAAAAATTTAAAAGGGGGGTGCAACATGAGGACTTCACAGGGGGTCACCCATTCGAGTGCTACTCTCACCCAAGCACGCTTACCTTCGGAGTTCGGATGGGATCCGGTGCTTTGGTGCTTGTATGATTGCACCCGTCATGTTGAGGGAACAAATCCCCTATGTGTTGACGGTTCACAGTCCCAGCCGAGAAAGATGGCCCATTCAAAAGGCCTAATAGGCTTAACAACAACCCATCCGTTTCAACAACGCAGCATCCTCGTAAGATGTGATATCGACGCATTGTATGGCCCTCTAACGTCTCACGAGTTAAGTTGTCGTCCTTTTCGCTGCTCTCAACGAACGATTCGGGACGTAAAAATAGTGAAAAACAATAAAAGTGGCCAAAAATTGATGAAAACGTTGGATTTTGGGCACCGAAAATAGGCGCAGCCAAGCAGGCTTGCTATCACCGTCGTCGAGCTCTCGGGGAGCTTTCCAACAGTATGATGTGCGCTGCGTAACTCCTTACGGATCAAAAGTTATGGGCACCAGAGCGACGGAGACCTGGTCACAAGCCCCACGCCCTCGGTTTACGGGCCCAGCCTCTACTTGAAGCAAAGTTGGCTTGCCCAAGGTGCCCTGGGATTCGGTAATAGAAATGTGATGGATAAAGCATCTTAGCAAGGCTAACAAAGGCAAAAAAAATTTAAAAGGGGGGTGCAACACGAGGACTCCCCAGGGGTCACTCATCCTAGTACTACCCTCGTCTAAGCATGATTAACTTCGTAGTTCTGATGGGATCCGGTGCATTAGTTCTGGTATGATCCCACCTGTCATGTTGATGGCATAAATCCCTTATATGTTAACTGTTCATAGTCTCAGCCGAGAGAGATGGCCCATTCAAAAGGCACAATGGGCTTAACGATAACCCATCTGCTTCAACAACGCAGCATCCTCATAAAACGTGGTATCGATGCATTGTAGGGAGCTCTAACGTCCCGCGAGTTAGGTTTTCGTCCTTTTCGCGGCTCACAACGAACTATTCGGGACAGAAAAATAGCGAAAAAATAAAAAAGGTAGCCCAAAATAGATGAAAATGTTCGATTTTGGGCTACGAAACCATGCTCAGCCGAGTGGGCTTGCTACCACTGTCGTAGAGCTCTCGGGGAGCTTTCCAACGGTATGCTGTGTGTCGTGTAACACCATACCGATCAAAAGTTATGGTCACCGGAGCGACGGAGACTTGGTCACAAGCCCCACGCCCTCAGTTTGCGGGCCCAGCCTCTACGTGAAGCGAAGTTGTCTTGGCCAAGGTGCCATGGGATTCGGTAATAGAAATGTGATGGATAAAACATCTTGACAAAGCTGACAGGGGCAAAAAAAATTTAAAAGGGGTGTGCAACACGAGGATTTCCCAAGGGGTCACCCATTCTTGTACTACTCTCACCTAAGCACGCTTAACTTCGGAGTTCTGATGGGATGCAGTGCATTAGTGCTGTTATGATCGCACTTGTCATGTTAAGGGAGCAAATCCCTTATGTGTTGACGGTTCACAGTCCCAGCCGAGAGAGATGGCCCATTCAAAAGGCCCAATGGGCTTAACGGCAACCCAACGCAGCATCCTCGTAAGACGAGATATCGATGCGTTGTAGGGCACTCTAATATCCCGCGAGTTAGGTTGTCATCCTTTTCGCGGCTCTCGACGAACGATTCGGGATGGAAAAATAACAATAAAATAAGAAAAGTGGCCCAAAACTGATGAAAACATTCAATTTTTGGCTTCAAAAATAAGCGCACCTGAGCAGGCTTGCTACCCCCCTCGTAGAGCTCTTGGAGAACTTTCCAACGGTATGCTGTGCATCGTGTAACTCCTTACAAATCAAAAGTTATGGGCACCGGAGCGACGGAGACCTGGTCATAAGCCCCACGCCCTCGATTTGCAGGCCCAGCCTGTACATGAATCGAAGTTGTCTTGCCCAAGGTGCCGTGTGACTCGGTAATAGAAATGTGATGGATAAAGCATCTTGGCAAGGCTAACAGGGGGCTAGTACTACTCTCGCCCAAGCACGTTTAACTTCAGAGTTCTGATGGGATCCGGTGCATTAGTGTTGGTGTGATCGCACCCGTCATGTTGAGGGCACAAATCCTTTATGTGTTGATGGTTCACAGTCCCAACCGAGAGCAATAGCCCATTCAAAAGGCCCAATGGGCTTAACAATAACCAATCCATTTCAACAACGCAGCATCCTCGTAAGACATGATATTGACACATTATAGGGCCCTATAACGTCCCACGTCTTAGGTTGTCATCCTTTTTGCGGCTCATGAGGAACGATTCGGGACGAAAAATAACAAAAAAACCAGAAAAGTTACCCGAAACTTATGAAAACGTTCGATTTTGGTCTCCAAAAATAGGTGCGGCCGAGAAGGCTTTCTACCATCGTCGTAGAGCTCTCGGGGAGCTTTCTAACGCTATGTTGTGCACCGCATAACTTTTTACGGATCAAAAGATATGGGCACCAGAGCGACGGAGACCTAGTCACAAGCCCCACGCCCTCGGTTTGTGTCACAAGCCTCTATGTGAAGCGAAGTTGTCTTGCCCAAGGTGCCCTGGGATTCGGTTATATAAATGTGATGGATAAAGCATCTTGGCAAGGCTAACAGGGGTAGAAAAAATTTAAAAGGAGGGTGCAACACGAGGACTTTTCAGGGCGTCACCCATCCTAGTACTACTCTCGCCCAAGCACACTTAACTTCGGATTTCTGATGGGATCCGGTGCATTAATGTTGTATGATCGCAGCCGTCATGTTGAAAGAACAAATCCCTTATGTGTTGACGGTTCACTGTCCTAGCCGAGAGAGATGGCCCATTCAAAAGGCCTAATAGGCTTAACGACTACCCATCGACTTCAACAACGCAGCTTCCTCGTAAGACATAATATTGACGTGTTGTAGGGCCATCTAACGTCGCGCGAGTTAGGTTGTTGTCCTTTTTGCGGCTCATGACGAATGATCCGGGAAGAAAAAATAGCAAAAAATAAAGAAAAGTGGCCCGAAACTGATGAAAACGTTGGATTTTGGGCTCCGAAAATAGGCACAGTCGAGCAGGCTTGTTGCCCCCGTAGTAGAGTTCTCGAAGAACTTTTCAACGGTATGCTGTGTGTCGCATAACTTCTTACGAATCAAAAGTTATGGGCACCGAAGCGACGTAGACCTGGTCACAAGACCCACGCCCTTGGTTTGTCAGCCCAGCCTCTACGTGAAGCGAAGTTGTCTTGCCCAAGGTACCATGGGATTTGGTAATAGAAATATGATGGATAAAGCATCTTGGCAAAGCTGACAGGGGCAAAAAAAAATTAAAAGGGGGGTACAACATGAGTACTTCACAGGGGGCCACCCATCTGAGTATTACTCTTGCCCAAGCACGCTTAACTTCGGAGTTCTGATGGGATCCGGTGCATTAGTGCTGGTATGATCGCACCCGTCATGTTGAAGGAGCAAATCCCTTATGTGTTGACAGTTCACAGTTCCAACCGAGAGAGATGGCCCATTCAAAAGGCCCAATAGGCTTAATGACTACCCATCCGCTTCAACAACGCAGCATCCTCGTAAGACATAATATCGACGTGTTATAGGGCCCTCTAATGTAACGCAAGTTAGGTTGTCATCCTTTTTGCGGCTTACGACGAACGATCCGAGACAAAAAAATACCAAAAAAAAATTAGAAAAGTGGCCCAAAACTGATGAAAACATTGGATTTTGGGCTCTGAAAACAGGCACAGTCGAGCAGGCTTATTGCCCCCGTCGTAGAGTTCTTGAAGAGCTTTCCAACGGTATGTTGTGTACCGCATAACTCCTTACGGATCAAAAATTATGGGCACCAGAGTGACGTAGACCTGGTCACAAGACCCACGCCCTCGGTTTGCCGGCCCGGCCTCTACGTGAAGCGAAGTTGTCTTGCCCAAGGTACCATGGGATTTGGTAATAGAAATGTGATGGATAAAGCATCTTGGCAAAGCTGACAGAGGCAAAAAAAATTTAAAAGAGGGGTGTAACACGAGAACTTCACAAGTGGTCACCTATCCGAGTACTACTCTCGCCTAAGCACTCTTAACTTCAGAGTTCTGATGGGATCCGGTGCTTTGGTGCTGGTATGATCACACCCGTCATGTTGAGGGAACAAATCCCTTATGTGTTGATGGTTCACAGTCCCAGCCGAGAAAGATGGCCCATTCAAAAGGCCTAATGGGCTTAACAACAACCCATCCGTTTCAACAACGCAGCATCCTCGTAAGATGCGATATCGACGCATTGTAAGGCCCTCTAACATCTCACAAGTTAGGTTGTTGTCCTTTTCGCTGCTCTCGACGAATGATCCGAGATGGAAAAATAGTGAAAAAACAAGAAAAGTAGCCCAAAATGGATGAAAACATTCGATTTTCGGCTCCAAAAATAGGCGCAGCCATGTAGGCTTGCTACCACAGTCGTCGAGCTCTCGGGGAGCTTTCCAACGGTATGCTGTGCGCAGCGTAACTCCTTACGGATCAAAAGTTATGGGCACCGGAGCGACGGAGACCTGGTCACAAGCCCCACGCCCTTGCTTTCCGGGCCCAGCCTTTACGTGACGCGAAGTTGTCTTGCCCAAGGTACCCTGGGATTCGGTAATAGAAATGTGATGGATAAAGCATCTTAGCAAGGCTAACAAGGGCAAAAAAATTTTAAAAGAGCGGTGCAACAAGAGGACTTCGCCAGGGGTCACCCATCCTAGTACTACTCTCGCCCAAGCACGCTTAACTTTGGAGTTCTGATAGGATCCGGTGCATTAGTTCTGGTATGATCCCACCCGTCATGTTGAGGGCGTAAATCCTTTATGTGTTGACAGTTCACAGACTCAGCTAAGAGAGATGGCCCATTCAAAAGGCACAATGGGCTTAACGACAACCTATCCGCTTCAACAACGCAGCATCCTCATAAAATGCGATATTGATGCATTGTGGGGAACTCTAACGTCCCGCGAGTTAGGTTTTCGTCCTTTTCACAGCTCACAACGAACTATTCGGGATGGAAAAATAGCAAAAAAATCAAAAAAGTAGCCCAAAATAGATGAAAACGTTCGATTTTGGGCTATGAAAACATACTCAGCCAAGTAGGCTTGCTGCCACCGTCGTAGAGCTCTCGTGGAGCTTTCCAACAGTATGCTGTGTTCCGTGTAACTCCTTATGGATCAAAAGTTATGGTCACCGGAGCGACGGAGACCTGGTCACAAGCCCCACGCCCTCAGTTTGCGGGCCCAGCCTCTACGTGAAGCGAAGTTGTCTTGCCCAAGATGCCATGGGATTCTGTAATAGAAATGTGATGGATAAACCATCTTGGCAAAGCTGACAGGGGCAAAAAAAATTTAAAAGGGGTGTACAACATGAGGATTTCCCAGGGGGTCACCCATTCTAGTTCTACTCTCGCCCAAGCACGCTTAACTTCGGAGTTCTGATGGGATCCGGTGCATTAGTACTGTTATGATCGCACCCGTCACATTAAGTGAGCAAATCCCTTATGTGTTGACGACTCACAGTCCCAGCCGAGAGAGATGACCCATTCAAAAGGCCCAATGGGCTTAACGACAACCCATCCACTACAACAACACAGCATCCTCGTAAGATGAGATATCGATGCATTGTAGGGCCCTCTAACATCCCGCAAATTAGGTTGTCGTCCTTTTCGCGGCTGTCGACGAACGATTCGGGATGGAAAAATAGCAAAAAAATAAGAAAAGTGGCCCGAAACTGATGAAAACATTCAATTTTTGGGTCCGAAAATAGGCGCACTTGCGCAGGCTTGCTACCCCCGTCGTAGAGCTCTTGGAGAGCTTTTCAACGGTATGCTGTGCATCGCGTAACTCCTTACAGATCAAAAGTTATGGGCACCAAAGCGACGGAGACCTGGTCACAAGCCCCACGCCCTCGATTTGCGGGCCTTGCCTGTACGTGAATCGTAGTTGTCTTGCCCAAGGTGCCGTGGGACTCGGTAATAGAAATGTGATGGATAAAGCATGTTGGCAAGGCTAACAGGGGCGAGAGTACGCATGTTGGCAAGGCTAACAGGGGCTAGTACTACTCTCGCCCAAGCACGCTTAACTTCAGAGTTCTGATAGGATCCGTTGCATTTGTACTGGTATGATCGCACCCGTCATATTGAGGGCACAAATCCTTTATGTGTTGACGGTTCACAGTCCCAACCGAGATAGATAGCCCATTCAAAAGGCCCAATGGGCTTAACAATAACCCATCCGCTTCAACAACACATCATCCTCATAAGTCGTGATATTGACGCATTGTAGGGCCCTCTAATGTCCCACGACTTAGGTTGTCATCCTTTTTGCGGCTCACGAGGAACGATTCAGGAAGGAAAATAACCAAAAAACTAGAAAAGTTGCCCAAAACTTATGAAAACGTTCGATTTTGGGCTCCAAAAATAGGTGCGGCCGAGCAGGCTTGCTACCACCGTCATAGAGCTCTCGGGGAGTTTTCCAACGCTATGCAGTGTGCCATGTAACTTTTTATGGATCAAAAGTTATGGGCACTAGAGCGACGGAGAGCTGGTCACAAGCCCCACGCCCTCGGTTTGTGTCCCCAGCCTCTATGTGAAGCGAAGTTGTCTTGCCCAAGGTGCCATGGGATTCGGTAATAGAAATGTGATGGATAAAGCATCTTGGCAAGGCTAATAGGGGCAGAAAAAATTTAAAAGGGGTGTGCAACACGAGGACTTCCCAGGGCGTCACCCATCATAGTACTTCTCTCGCCCAAGCACACTTAACTTCAGATTTTTGATGGGATCCAGTGTATTAGTGCTGGTATGATCGCACCCGCCATGTTGAGGGAGCAAATCCCTTATGTGTTGACGGTTCACAGTCCCAACCGAGAGAGATGGCCCATTCAAAAGGCCCAATAGGCTTAACGACTACCCATCTGCTTCAGCAACGCAGCATCCTCGTAAGACATAATATCGACGTGTTGTAGTGCCTTCTAATGTCCCACGGGTTAGGTTGTCGTCCTTTTCGCTGCTCACAATGAACGATCCAAGACGGAAAAATAGCAAAAAAAAAAGAAGAAAAGTGGCCCGAAACTGATGAAATCGTTGGATTTTGGGCTCCAAAAATAGGCATAGTTGTAAGACCTGACCTCGATTTGCGTGCGTACCTCATTTTGTGTGCCTTAATCTAGATTTACGTGCCTTGACCTAGGTTTAAGAATTGTGTTCATTTTGTGTGCCATGCATTGAATTACGTGCATTCATTTAGGGTTACGTGCATTTACTTAGAAAGCGTGCATTCGTCTCGTAGTTCGTGCCTTGCCTCGTAGTGCGTGCCCTAGACCTAGGAAAGCATGCCCTCACGTTAATCAAGAAAGCATCTTACACGAAGCACTAGGTCATTAATTAATCCTACAAATTTCACTAACTATTATTAAATTACTAATTCAACCCACTAGAAGACAAAATCTCACAAAAAGCTAGACATTCCTTATTCTTTATTCTTTATTCTTTTTGTACTTCAACATAAAATTAAATAATGCTCAAAAGAAGACAAAAAATAAGAATTTTGATGCCTTGGCCGACCACCATGTGGGCTTTTATGCTTGCTTGCTCAATTCAAAATTAATTCTAGACAACTTATGACAATTCTATGACACAAATGCATAAAAAATTGCTCAAAAACCTCCTCAAAACTCCACCATTCTCGACATATGCCCTTGCCCATGCTAAACACTTCAAATGATGCATCTTGAAGACATAAAAATCTGAATTGCTAAGCTTAAAGCCGACCACTTGCATCAACAAGTGCAAAAGCCTTCATTCTTTGTCATTTTTTCTCATTCTCCTCACATTTCTCTCTCTCCCTCTCATTCTTCTCTCTCTCTCTCGGCCTTGGCTGAGTTTCATCTTACCTTTGCTCATCTTCATCATTCCATGGTGCATCAAGACAAGCAACAAGCAAAGAAACTCGACCAAGCTAGCTAGGATGCAAGAATCACACATGCAAGCCCTTTGAACAACCATTTCGGCCTTGGTGAGTTTGCTAGCTTCCATTTCTTTTCTTCTTGTTCTAACCACATGCATCTACTAAGAACTTGGCCACTAAGCTAGGAAAAATAGAGAAAATTGAGTTGGAGTCTCGGCTAAGCAAGGAAGAAGAAGAAATTTGTGCTTCATCAAAGTTTTGTGCATCTTCTTGTTGATTTGCTAAGGTGAGGGCTAAAACCTTTTGAAAATCCTTCAAAAATCCAAATGCATGCTCTTAAATGTATGTCCTTGCTTATGTACTTGAGTTATATGTGTGTTCATAAGCTTTTACAACCATGCATGGCAAGATTTTGGCTTGAAGGTGATGATAGATGAAATCGGGTTTGGTGACAGCTTTCTGTCTTGTTGTTATGAGGTGAGTTTGGCTAGGAAAATGTTGTTGAAAATGCATGAAAATTGGTAGGTAACTCGTTTTTCCAGTTTTGAAAATTTTTCGCAGAAATAGGCCAAAGCTAATTTTGACTCTAAAGTCCTCAAAATGGCAAATCATTAAAATGTGTCCAAATCTGGAAATCTGGAAAAATGAAGCAGGTTTTGGCAGATGCACTGATCTTGTAGAACGAACCAGTTTTGACTTAGTAAAAAATGTCCAAAATGCATGAAATTTGGTGTACTGCTAGGTTTTTCAGTTCTGGACATTTTTGTCAGAAATGTACTAAGGCTAAATCTGATCGTAAAGACCTCAAAAATGACAAGTATTAAAATGTGTGCAAATCTGGACAGTTTTGTGCAATTCCACTGTTTCGGCTATAACTATTGGACCCGAACTCCAAATGATGCAAGGTTTGTTTCTGATTTTAGTTCATTTCTTAAGATTTAATTTGAAATATTATTCACTGGAATTGGAGATTGTTTACTTGTCTTAATAATTGTGAGAAAACAGCCTATTGCAGTAAGGGTTTCACTTAGTTATATGCTCAGAAAATTTGTTGTAACTTCTCTTGTATTATCAAATGCTTGGGATTGTGACATTGGAATGTTGCGTGGACTGTTTTGAATACTTGGGGATGTTTGAATTAAGTGATGCATGGCTTGAGATTGATTTTGAGTTGATTTGAGGCTTAATTGCACGGGTAAGCACAAAATGGATACCCTAGTGACTAGGTAAACTTGCTAAGTGTTGATCCTTTGAATATTGTGTGTGATTATATGTTTAGTAGGCTGCCCGTAGTTGCCCTTATAGCCTAAAGGTGATTTTGATCATTGCATGTTGACAAATAGGCCTTTCTTGCATCCGAACCCACGTAGATTATTGTTGCATGTTGAATAACGTTATTATTTGATTAAGTGGATGTTGAAATGGGTTATATGACCTGATTTACGTGTGTTACATGGCTGCCCGTTTAATGTTCATATAACTCCATATGCCTTTCAAGTGAAATTACTTATCTTATCGTGCCTCGCTTGTTTACTTGTCAATGTGCAATCTTATGACTGTCCAGAGGCAACATACTTTGTTGTCCTCCTAATGTGATATATTAAATGTCATAAATGTGCATTGCCTATAAGGTTGCAACCTTTCATTCTGGCGTGGTAGCGTTCACGCACACCGAGCTGCATCGGGCTTGCCGGTGCAACCGTGACTACCATTGTCCAATTCCCTCTCTCACTTGGGGGCTAGACTTCCTCGGAGAGTTGGGTCATAGGATTTCGGGGTACATCCGGAGTACACCCACTTGGCGTGATAAAGGTATGATTTGAAGTAGGCCGCAACAACTGAGAGCAAAAGCTCACCGTATCCTTTTACTATATGTATAAGTACTCTCGCTTGGTTCCTAGAGGACCTCGGGGAGGAAAGACTAGTAATTGTGTTCCTTTACTTTATATTATTGTTATGTACTTAATTGTGTACATTCATGCTTACAAAAGGATTTTCATAAGTTGAACCGGAAAATGAGTTTCAAAACCTATTTCTCGTTCCCCCTCGCTGAGTTCATAAGGACTCACCCTCTTTTATCATCTCAGGTGAAGAAGATCAAGAACAGGTACCTGAGGATGATGTACCTAACGTTGATTCCTTGGAGTGATTACCTGTCCTATGTGCTTTGCGTGATTATGGCTATTTGTGAACTATGCTACTAGAAGACTATTTCTTTTATGTTGCTTGTTGTTTGTAATGTAAAAGACCCCCGTTGTAATTTGGGGTCTAATTTTGGTTTGTACTGATATGAACTAGACAAACACTACTATGGTCATTTTGCTATTATTACTGCTAGTATTTGTAATAGGATTATGAAGTATTAGGTAAGGGCTAAGTAAAATTAACCAACCAAATCTTAACCAGGTACTCGTTGTTAAGCTAAGATCAACAGGTACTTTTGTAACGAGGATAAACAAACAAACGTGACATAGTATCATGCTAGGTTATTAATCAAACGAGACATCGAGATAACCAGTAGGCATTTCAATTGATGGTAAATAGTAATCCTAGTTGGAAATGAAATTGAGATTGGAAAATTTGAGGCATTTAGAGAATTAAGTTAAACCAAAGAGCCTAATTACAGCCGTTATACTGCCGGTTTTTCTGAAAATTTTGGAGTTTAGGCTAAAACATTAAGTGTTAAGTTTTCATGAACGGTTAAGTATGTGATATGACTTGAATGTTAGATCACACCCTAGTATAACCTTTATAGGCCGGGTTGGGGCGTGACACCTTATGAGAAAAGAATGGTATCAGAGCTTAGATTGCTTAAGCCAAGTTTAACTCTCGGACCATGGGTAGAGCCCTAAGATAATTAGGATGACTTGTCTATATGTTATTGTGTGATAATGTTAAATGTGCCTTCTATGTTTTATGTGCTTAAGTGATTAACATGTCTGAATTATTTCTAGAATTATATATCTATATTATGTTGCATATCTTATGCATCAAATACCTGTTGCTGTATTTCAATAAATTGTGCATCATAATCTGTGCCTATAGATGGCTGGCCCTAGTACCCGCACTACTAATAGGAGCGGTGAATCCCAAGAGACCGGTGATGCCTATCAAACTAATCCCGGCATGGCTATGTTTAACATGATGGAAAATGCCATGGATCGCGTATCACGAGTGATGGACCGCTAAGATGCACGTGAAGCCAACAACAACAACAACAGGAATGATGGCAACCATAGGAGGCATAGCAGAATGAGGGAGTTCCTCGACTTTCACACGTCCAAATTCCATGGGGAAGCTGATGATGAGAAAGCAGAGGCTTGGCTGTCTGAGATCGAGAAAATTTTCACGCCACTTGATTATACGGATGAAGAGAATGTGGAGTTTGTCGTGTTTTTGTTGCATAGGGATGCTGAACATTGGTGGCACACTATGGGGGCACTGTGGGAAACTGATCAGACACTTCGCTTGTGGGGTAATTTCGTTAAGGCATTCAAGGAGAAATATGTACCCGCAGTTTCCAGGTAGAGGCGGATTGAGGGGTTCATGCACTTGACCCAAGGTAACATGACGGTGGCCCAATACGAGGCTCGTTTTGACCGACTATCCCGTTATGCTCAATATATGGTCAGTACTCCGGAGGCGAAGATGTGGAAATTTACCACTGGATTGAGGCCAGAGATTCAGGACCAGTTGGCTTCTCATGACTTCGATACCTATTATGCTCTCTTTGCTACTGCTTCTTGAGTTGAGAAGAGGAAACTTGATAGAGCCGGTTCGAGTCAGCCGAACAAGAAACCATACCAACATTCAGGTCAACAGAGGAAATTCCAGAGCCAGAGTCGTAGTCAGAGCCAGAGCCAGAACAGACTAGTGAATAATCGTGGCCCGACTAAAGCGCCATCAGCCTCTTCCACCCGCGGATCCATATGTAGTTCACCTGCTACTCAGTCTGTCAACTGTTCTTATTGTGACAAGAAGGGGCATACCGAGACCCAATGTTGGAAGATGTCAGGACGATGTGTGAGATGTGGCAGTGATCAGCATCAGATCAAGGATTTCCCTAAATGGCAGGCAGGACAGAATCAGGGTAAACCAGCTAGTAGAGGCAAGACCCCAATTCCTACAGTATAGGCTCGAGCCTATGCTATTGAGTGCGAGGAGCTTCCAAATGAGACCGCTGTAGTTGAAGGTACATTCTTCATACTGAATCAACCTGTTAGGGTGCTAATTGACCCGGGTGCTACTCATTCATTTATTACTCCCTTGTGTGTGCAACGTATGAAACTTAAAGTTGTATGTTTGCTATACGAAGTAGAAGTTGGTACTCCAATGGGTTCTAAACTCGTTACTAGCTCAGCTTGTAAAGCATATAAGATCCAAATTAAGGATAGGGAATTCTCAGCCAATCTTATTGTATTACCTTTTCGAGACGGAGGTCATTTTAGGGATGGACTGGTTGGAAAAACATCATATCCAACTAGATTGCCGGACGAAGATTATAACGTTCCGGGTACCTGGTCAACCAATACTGGAGGTAGTAGGTCAAAGAGATTTCACCGGGAGTTCCATCATTTCATCTACGAAAGCAGTGAAGTCCTTGAGAAAAGGGTGTAGCAGATACTTAGCTTACCTCATCAACAAGCCGTCGGATAAAGCTAAGTTGGATGAAATGCTTGTGATCAAAGACTATGCGGATGTGTTTCCAGAAGAATTGCCCGGTTTACCCCTAAATCGGGAGATCGAGTTCATTATAGAGTTACTGCCTAGCACCCAGCCGATATCTAAAGCCCCCTATCAGATGGCACCGGCCGAGCTACAAGAATTGAAGGACCAATTGCAAGGATTGTTGAAGAAAGGGTTTGTTCAACCAAGTTCTTCTCCGTGGGGTGCACCAGTTCTATTTGTAAAGAAGAAAGACGGAACGTTGAGGCTATGCATCGATTACCGAGGACTGAACCAAGTGACTGTCAAGAATAAATACCCACTTCCACTGATCGATGAGTTGTTTGATCAACTTCAAGGAGCTAAAGTGTATTTGAAACTCGACTTGAGGCAAGGGTATTATTAGTTGTGAATCAAAAAGGAAGATGTGCGTAAAACGGCTTTTAGGACAAGATATGGGCATTATGAATATGTGGTGATGCCATTTGGACTAACTAATGCCCCTGCAGTTTTTATGGATTTAATGCACAGGGTGTTTCAACCCTAATTGGACCAATTTGTGGTGATCTTCATTGATGATATTTTGGTATACTCGAAATCCGAGGCGGAGCATGAACAACATCTGCGGTTGGTACTGTAGAAACTTCGAGAGCATCAATTGTACGCAAAGTTTAGCAAGTGTGAATTTTGGTTGCAACAGATTGCATTTTTAGGGCATATCATATCCCAAGAGGGAATAGCGGTGGATCCAGCAAAGATAGAAGCAGTGATGTCTTAGAAGAAGCCAGAGAATGTTACAGAGATTCAGAGTTTTCTTGGTCTAGCCAGCTATTATCGGAGATTCGTGAAGGATTTCTCTAAGATTGCAAGACTGATTACAAAGATTACTCAAAAGAAAACAAAGTTCGTGTGGGATGATAAGTGTGAGAACAACTTCCAAGAGTTGAAGAAAAGATTGACTACCGCACCTGTTCTTGCATTGCCTGAAGGGAGTCAAGGTTTTGTAATCTATAGCGATGCTTCGAAAGAAGGATTGGGTTGTGTGCTGATGCAAAATGGAAGAGTGATTGCATATGCTTCTAGGAAACCGAAGCCGTATGAATTGAACTACCCGACGCATGATTTGGAGTTAGCGGCTATTGTGTTTGCACTCAAGAAATGGAGGCATTATTTGTGGGGTAACAAGTTTGAGGTATTTACTGATCACAAGAGCTTGAAATACTTGTTCACTCAAAAAGAATTGAATATGAGGCAAAGGCGGTGGATGGAGCTTTTGGACGATTATAACTGCACAATCAATTATGTACCCGGTAAAGCGAATGTAGTTGCAGATGCCTTAAGTAGGAAATCGAGCATGGCAAAACTGGAAGTCAAGGTGCATGAGTTGTTGGATGAAGCATTTTTGTGGAAACCACAATTGACTCGGAAAGGGTTACTTTTTGCCACTATACAAGTTCAATCGACCTTGTTGTCCGAGTTACGAGAGGCTCAACAGAAGGACCAACAATTTCAGAAGATTAAAGAAAGCAACGCAGATTTCAAGTTTCATGATGATGGTATTTAGAGGTTTAGGAATCGGATTTGTGTTCCCAATGAACCAGAGCTGAAAAAGAAGATTCTTGAAGAGGCCCATAATTCAAGATACACTATTCACCCCGGCGGAACAAAGATGTACTGGAATTTGAAGCAACACTATTGGTGGAATAACATGAAGAGAGATTGTGGAATTTGTGGCACGGTGTTTGACTTGCCAGAGAGTAAAAGCGGAACATCAACAACCAGTAGGTTTACTTCAGCCGTTGGAGATTCCTCAATGGAAATGCGAACATATAACTATGGACTTTGTTATGGACCTACCCAGGTCACAAAATGGTCATGACGCCGTTTGGGTCATAGTGGATAGATTGACTAAGTCGGCACACTTCTTACCGATGAACAAGGAGGATAGTCCTGAGAGATTGGGAGATATGTATGTGGCGGAAATTGTAAGATTGCACGGGATGCCTGTGAGTATTGTATCAGATAGGGATCCTCGTTTTACTTCCCGATTTTGGAAGAGATTGCAAGAAGCTTTGGGAACGAAGTTGAGTTTCAGCATGGCTTATCACCCTCAGACTGACAGACAATCGGAGAGAACTATTCAGATTCTGGAGGATATGTTGAGGGCGTGTGTTTTAGACTTCGGGAAAGGTTGGGAGAAATATCTGTCTCTAGCGGAGTTCGCTTATAATAACAGCTATCAAGCCACTATTGGAATGGCCCCATTTGAGGCGTTGTATGGACGTAAGTGTCGATCCCCAATTTACTGGGATGAAGTAGGTGAAATAAAGACTTTTGACGCGACCCTTCTACCTCAACTTATGAAGACTGTTGATAATATCCACCTCATCCGGAAACGGATGCTTACCGCCCAAAGCAGATAGAAGAGCTATGCAGACCGACGGAGACAGAGTCTAGAGTTTGAGGTCGGCAACAAGGTGTTCTTGAAGATATCACCTCGGAGGGGACTGATTAAACACGGCAAGGGTGGAAAGTTAAGCCCGAGGTTTGTAGGACCATTTGAGATAATTGAGAAGGTTGGCAAATTGGCGTATCGCCTGGCACTACCCCAAAACCTCTCCAATATTCACGACATCTTTCATGTTTCAATGCTGCGGAAGTATCATCCTGATCCATCGCATATCTTGGAGCCAGAGCCGTTGTAGCTTCGGGAGAACTTATCTTATGAAGAGAAGCCCATTCGGATTCTAGACTAGCAGGATCGGGAGTTGCGCAACAAAACTATACCGATGGTGAAAGTGTTGTGGGATCATCATGGAGTTGAAGAAGCAACGTGGGAAAGGCGAGACCAGATGGAGCAACAATATCCAGCTTTATTCCAAAGGCAACATTGAATTTCGGGATGAAATTCTTTTAAGGAGGGGAGGATGTGAGACCCGACCTCGATTTGCGTGCGATACCTCGTTTCATGTGCCTTAATCTAGATTTGCGTGCCTTGACCTAGGTTTAAGAATTGTGTTCGTTTTGTGTGCCATGCATTGATTACATGCATTCATTTAGGTTTGCGTGTATTTACTTGGAAAACGTGCGTTCGTCTCGTAGTTCGTACCTCGTAGTGCATGCCCTAGACCTAGGAAAGCGTGTCCTCACGCTAATCAAGAAAGCATCTTGCACGAAGTACTAAGTCATTAATTAATCCTACAAATTTCACTAACCATTATTAAATTACTAATTCAACCCACTAGAAGACAAAATCTCACAAAAAGCTAGACATTCCTTATTCTTTATTCTTTATTCTTTTTGCACTTCAACACACAATTAAATAATGCTCAAAAGATGACAAAAAATAAGAATTTTGATGCCTTGGCCGACCACCATGTGGGCTTTTATGCTTGCTTGCTCAATTCAAAATTAATTCTAGACAACTTATGACAATTCTATGACATAAATGCATAAAAAATTGCTCAAAAACCTCCTCAAAACTCTTCCATTCTCGACATATGCCCTTGCCCATGCTAAACACTTCAAATGATGCATCTTGAAGACATAAAAATCTGAATTGCTAAGCTCAAGGCCGACCACTTGCATCAACAATTGCAAAAGCCTTCATTCTTTGTCATTTTTTCTCATTCTCCTCACATTTCTCTCTCTCCCTCTCATTCTTCTCTATCTCTCTCGGCCTTGGCTGAGTTTCATCTTACCTTTGCTCATCTTCATCATTCCATGGTGCATCAAGACAAGCAACAAGCAAAGACTCGACCAAGCTAGCTAGGATGCAAGAATCACACATGCAAGCCCTTTGAACAACTATTTCGGCCTTGGTAAGTTTGCTAGCTTCCATTTATTTTCTTCTTGTTCTAACCACATGCATCTACTAAGACTTGGCCACTAAGCTAGGAAAAATAGAGAAAATTGAGTTGGACTCTCGGCTAAGCAAGGAAGAAGAAGAAATTTGTGCTTCATCAAAGTTTTGTGCATCTTCTTGTTGATTTGCTAAGGTGAGGGCTAAAACCTTTTGAAAATCCTTCAAAAATCCACATGAATGCTCTTAAATGTATGTCCTTGCTTCTGTACTTGAGTTATATGTATGTTCATAAGCTTTTACAACCATGCATGGCAAGATTTTGGCTTGAAGGTGA
This sequence comes from Ehretia macrophylla, assembly GCA_037974665.1. Classification (NCBI taxonomy): domain Eukaryota; kingdom Viridiplantae; phylum Streptophyta; class Magnoliopsida; order Boraginales; family Ehretiaceae; genus Ehretia; species Ehretia macrophylla. Next base: position 26,562,796 of record CM075780.1, read on the forward strand.
TGATAGATGAAATCGGGTTTGGTGACAGCTTTCTGTCTTGTTGTTACAAGGTGAGTTTGGCTAGGAAAATGATGTTGAAAATGCATCAAAATTGGTAGATAACTAGTTTTGCCAGATTTGAACATTGTTCGCAGAAATAGGCCAAAGCTAATTTTGATTCTAAGGTCCTCAAAATGGCAAATCATTAAAATGTGTCCAAATCTGGAAATCTGGAAAAATGAAGCAGGTTTTGGCAGATGCACTGATCCTGTATAACGAACCAGTTTTGACTTAGTAAATGATGTCCAAAATGCACAAAATTTGGTGTTCGGCTAGGTTTTTCAGTTCTGGACATTTTTTTCATAAATGGACTAAGGCTAAATCGGATCCTAAAGACCTCAAAAATGACAAGTATTGAAATGTGTGCAAATCTGGACAGTTTTGTGCAATCCCACCTTTTCAGCTATAACTATTGGACCCGAACTCCAAATGATGCAAAGTTTGTTTCTGATTTTAGTTCATTTCTTAAGCTTTAATTTGACATCTTATTCACTGGAATTGGAGATTTTTTACCTATCTTAATGATTGTGAGAAAACAGCCTATTGCAGTATGGGTTTCACTTAGTTATATGCTTAGAAAATTTGTTGTAACTTTTCTTGTGTTATCAAATGCTTGGGATTGTGACATTGGGATGTTGCGTGGACTGTTTTGAATACTTGGGGATGTTTGAATTAAGTGATGCATGGCTTGAGATTGATTTTGAGTTGACTTGAGGCTTAATCGCACGGGTAAGCACGAAATGGAAACCCTAGTGACTAGGTAAACTTGCTAAGTGTTGATCCTTTGAATATTGTGTGTGATTATATGTTTAGTAGGCAGCCCGTAGTTGTCCTTATAGCCTAAAGGTGATTTTGATCATTGCATGCTGACAAATAGGCCTTTCTTGCATCCGAACCCACGTGGATTGTTGTTGCATGTTGAATAACGTTATTATTTGATTACGTGGACGTTGAAATGGGTTATATGACCTGATTTACGTGCGTTACACGACTGCCCATTTAATGTTCATATAACTCCATATGCCTTTCAAGTGAAATTACTTATCTTATCGTGCCTCGCTTGTTTACTTGTCAATGTGCAATCTTATGACTGTCCAGAGGCAACCTACTTTGTTGTCCTCCTAATGTGATATATTAAATGTCATAAATGTGCATTGCATATAAGGTTGCAACCTTTCATTCTGGCATGGTAGCATTCACACACACCGGGCGGCATCGGGCTTGCCGGTGCAACCGTGACTACCATTGTCCAATTTTCTCTCTCGCTTGGGGGCTAGACTTCTTCGGAGAGTTGGGTCGTAGAATTTCGGGGTACATCCGGAGTACACCCACTTGGCGTGATAAGGGGATGATTTGAAGTCGGCCGTAACAACTGAGAGCAAAAGCTCACCGTATCCTTTTACTATATGTATAAGTACTCTCGCTTGGTTCCTAGAGGACCTCGAGGACAAAAGACTGGTAATTTTGTTCCTTTACTTTATATTATTGTTATGTACTTAATTGTGTACATTCATGCTTACAATAGGATTTTCATAAGTTGAACCGGAAAATGAGTTTCAAAACCTATTTCTCGTTCCCCCCTTGCTGAGTTCATAAGGACTCACCCTCTTTTATCATCTAAGGTGAAGAAGATCAAGAACAGGTACCTGAGGACGATGTGCCTAACGATGATTCCTTTGAGTGATTACCTGTCCTATGTGCTTTGCGTGATTATGGCTATTTGTGAACTATGCTACTAGAAGACTATTTCTTTTATGTTGCTTGTTGTTTGTAATGTAAAAGACCACCGTTGTAATTTGGGGTCTAATTTTGGTTTGTACTGATATGAATTAAACAAACACTACTATGTTCATTTTGCTATTATTACTGCTAGTATCTGTTATAGGATTATGAAGTATTAGGTAAGGGCTAAGTAAAATGAACCAACCAAATCTTAAGCAGGTACTCGTTGTTAAGCTAAGATCAACAGATACTTTTGTAATGAGGATAAACAAACAAACGAGACATAGTATCATGCTAGGTTATTAATCAAACGAGATATCGAGATAACCAGTAGGCATTTCAATTAATGATAAATAGTAATCCTAGTTGGAAATGAAATTGAGATTGGAAATTTTGAGGCGTTTAGAGAATTAGATTAAACCAAAGAGCCCAATTACAACCTTTATGCTGCTGGTTTTCTGGAAAATTTTGGAGTTTAGGCTAAAACATTAAGTGTTAAGTTTTTATGAACGGTTAAGTATGTGATATGACTTGAATGTTAGATCACACCTTAGTCTAACCTTTATAGGCTGGGTTGGGGCATGACAATAGTCAAGCAGGCTTGTTGCCCCTGTCGTAGAGTTCTCAAAGAGCTTTCCAACGGTATGCTATGTGCCACATAACTCCTTACAGATCAAAAGTTATGGGCACCGGAGCAACATAGACATGGTAACAAGAACTACGCCCTCGGTTTGCTGTCCTAGCCTCTACGTGAAGCGGAGTTGTCTTGCCCAAGGTACCATGGGATTTGGTAATAGAAATGTGATGGATAACGCATCTTGGCAAAACTGACAAGGGTAAAAAAAATTTAAAAGTGGGGTGCAACACGAGGACTTCACAAGGGGTCACCCATCCGAGTACTACTCTCGCCCAAGAATGCTTAACTTCGGAGTTCTGATGGGATCCAGTGCTTTGGTGCTGGTATGATCGCACCCGTCATGTTGAGGGAACAAATCCCTTATGTGTTGACGGTTCACAGTCCCAGCCGAGAAAGATGGCCCATTCAAAAGGCCTAATGGGCTTAACAACAACCCATCTGTTTCAACAACGCAGCATCCTCATAAGATGTGATATCGATGCATTGTAGGGCCCTGTAACGTCTCACGAGTTAGGTTATCGTCTTTTTCGCTACTCTCGACGAACGATCCGGGATGGAAAAATAGTGAAAAAACAAGAAAAGTGGCCCAAAATTGATGAAAATGTTCAATTTTGGGCTCCAAAAATAGACGCAGCTGAGCAAGATTGCTATCATCGTAGTAGAGCTCTCGGGGAGCTTTCCAACGGTATGTTGTGCGCCGCGTAACTCCTTACGGATCAAAAGTTATGGGCACCGGAGCGATAGAGACCTGGTCACTAGCCACACGCCCTCGGTTTGCGGGTCCAGCCTCTACGTTAAGCGAAGTTGTCTTGCCCAAGGTGCCCTGGGATTCAGTAATAGAAATGTGATGGATAAAGCATCTTAGCAAGGCTAACAAGGGCAAAAAAAATTTAAAAAGGGGGTGCAACACGAGGGCTTCCCCATGGGTCCCCCATCCTAGTACTACTCTCACCCAAGCACGCTTAACTTCAGAGTTTTGATAGGATTCGGTGCATTAGTCCTGGTATGATCCCACCCGTCTTGTTGAGGGCGCAAATCCCTTATGTGTTGATGGTTCACAGTCTCAGCTGAGAGAGATGGCCCATTCAAAAGGCACAATGAGCTTAACGACAACCCATCCACTTCAACAACGCAGCATCCTCATAAAACGTGATATCGACGCATTGTAGGGCCCTCTAATGTCCCGTGAGTTAGGTTTCCGTCCTTTTCACGGCTCACAATGAACTATTCAGGACGGAAAAATAGCGAAAAAAATCATAAATGTAGCCCAAAACATATGAAAATGTTCGATTTTGGGCTACTAAAGCATGCTCAGCCGAGTAGGCATGCTGCCACCGTCGTAGAGCTCTCGGGGAGCTTTCCAACGGAGTGCTGTGCGCCGTGTAACTCCTTACGGATCAAAAGTTATGGTCACCGGAGCGGTAAAGACCTGGTCACAAGCCTTACGCCCTCGGTTTGCGGGCCTAGTCTCTACGTGAAGCGAAGTTGTCTTGCCCAAGGTGCCATGGGATTCGGTAATAGAAATGTGATGGATAAAGCATCTTGGCAAGGCTAACAGGGGCAAAAAGTAATTAAAAGCGGGGTGCAACACGAGGACTTCCCAGGGGGTCGCCCATCCTAGTACTACTCTTGCCCAAGCACGTTTAACTTAGGAGTTCTGATTGGATGCGGTGCATTAGTGCTGGTATGATCTCATCCGTCATGTTGAGGGCGCAAATCCCTTATGTGTTGATGGTTCACAATCCCAGCCGAGAGAGATAGCCCATTCAAAAGGCCCTATGGGCTTAACGACAACATATCCGCTTCAACAACGTAGCATCCCCGTAATACGTGATATCGACGTGTTGTAGGGCCCTCTAACGTCCAGCAAGTTAGGTTGTTGTCCTTTTCGCGGCACATGACGAACTATCAGTGACGGTAAAATAGCCAAAAAACATGAAAAGTGGACCGAAACTGATGAATACATTCAATTTTGGGCTCTGAAAATAGGCACAGCTGAGCAGGCTTGTTGCCCCCGTCGTAGAGCTCTCGAAGAGCTTTCCAATGGTATGCTGTGTGCTGCGTAACTGCTTACGGATCAAAAGTTATGGGCACAGGAGCGACGTAGACCTGGTCACAAGACCCACGCCCTCGATTTGCCAGCCCAGCCTCTACGTGAAGCGAAGTTGTCTTGCCCAAGGTGCCGTGGGATTCGGTAATAAAAATGTGATGGATAAAGCATCTTGGCGAAGCTGACAGGGGCAAAAAAAATTTAAAAGGGGGGTGTAACACGAGGACTTCACAGGGGGTCACCCATCCGAGTACTACTTTCACCTAAGCACGCTTAACTTTAGAGTTCTGATAGGATCCGAACCTTTAGTGCTGGTATGATCGCACCCGTCATGCTGAAGGAACAAATCCCTTATGTGTGGACGGTTCACAGTCCCAGCCGAGGGAGATAGCCCATTCAAAAGGCCCAATGGGCTTAACAACAACCCATCTATTTCGATAACGCAGCATCCTCGTAAGACGTAATGTCGATGCATTGTAGGGCCCTTTAGCTTGTCGCGAGTTAGGTTGTCATCTTTTTTGCGGCTCTCGACGAACGATCCGGGACGGAAAAATAGTGAAAAAATAAGAAAAGTGTCCCAAAACTGATGAAAATGTTCAATTTTGTGCTCTAAAAAATAGGCGTAGCCGAGCAGGCTTGCTACCACCGTCGTAGAGCTCTCGGGGAGCTTTCTAACAGTATCCTGTGCGCTGCGTAACTCCTTACGGATCAAAAGTTATCGGCACTGGAGACCTGGTCACAAGCCCCACGCCTTCAGTTTGCAGGCCTAGCCTCTACGTGAAGCGAAGTTGTCTTTCCCAAGGTGCCATGGGATTCGGTAATAGAAATATGATGGATAAAGCATCTTAGCAAGGCTAACAGGGACAAAAAAAATTTAAAAAGGGGGTGCAACACGAGGACTTCGCAGGGGGTCACCCATCATAGTACTACTCCCGCCCAAGCACGCTTAACTTTGGAGTTCTGATGGGATCCGGTGCATTAGTTCTAGTATGATCCTACCCATCATGTTGAGGGTGCAAATCTCTTATGTGTTCACGGTTCACAGTCTCAACCCAGAGAGATGGCCCATTCAAAAGGCCCAATGGGCTAAACGGCAACCCATCTGCTTCAACAACGCAGCTTCCGTGTAAGACGTGATATCAACGCATTGTAGGGCCTTCTAACCTCCTGCGAGTTAGGTTGTCGTCCTTTTCGCGGCTCACAACGAACTATTCGGGATAGAAAAATAGCAAAAAAACTAGAAAAATAGCCCAAAACTGATGAAAACGTTCGATTTTGGACTCCGAAAATATGCTCAGCTGTGCAGGGTTGCTACCATCGTCGTAGAGCTCTCGGGGAGCTTTCCAACGGTAGTCTGTGCACTGCGTAACTCTAGAAGGATCAAAAGTTATGGTCACCAGAGCGACGGAGACCTTGTCACAAGCCCCATGCCCTCGGTTTACGTGCCCAGCCTCTATGTGAAGCGAAGTTGTCTTGCCCAAGGTGCCATTGGATTCGGTAATAGAAATGTGATGGATAAAGCATCTTGGCAAGGCTAACAGGGGCAAAAAAAATTTAAAAGGGAGGTACAACACGAGGATTTTCCAGTGGGTCACCCATCCTAGTATATCTCTCGCCTAAGCACGCTTAACTTCGGAGTTCTGATTGGATGCAGTGCATTAGTACAGGTATGATCGCATCCGTCATGTTGAGGGCGCAAATCCCTTATGTATAGACGGTTCACAGTCCCAACCGAGAGAGATGGCCCATTAAAAAGACCCAATGGGCTTAACGACAACCCATCCACTTCAACAATGCAGTATCCTTGTAAGACATGATATCGACGTATTGTAGGGCCTTCTAACATTCCGCGAGTTATGTTGTCGTCCTTTTTGCGGCTCACGACGAATGATCCGAGACAGAAAAATAGCAAAAAAACAAGAAAAGTGGACCAAAATTGATGAAAACATTCAATTTTTGGCTCCGAAAACAGTTGCAGCCGAGAAAGCTTGCTGCCCCCATCGTAGAGCTCTTGCAAAGCTTTCCAACTATTTGTTGTGCCTCGCATAACTCCTTACGGATCAAAAGTTATGGGCACCGGAGCGATGGAGACCTGGTCACAACACCCACGCCCTCGGTTTGCCGCCCCAGCCTCTATGTGAAGCGAAGTTGTCTTGCCCTAGGTGTCGTGGGATTCAGTAATAGAAATGTGATGGATAAAGCATCTTGGAAAAGCTGACATGGGCAAAAAAAATTTAAAAGGGTGGTGCAACACGCGAACTTCCCAGGGGGTTAACAATCCTAGTACTACTCTCGCCCAAGCACGCTTAACTTCGGATTTCTGATGGGATCCGGTGCATTTGTACTAGTATGATCACACTTGTCATGTTAAGGGCGCAAATCCCTTATGTGTTGATGGTTCACACTCTCTGCCGAGAGAGATGGCCCATTCAAAAGGCCCAATGGGCTTAACGACAACCCATCCGCTTCAACAACGTAGCATCCTCATAAGACCGGATATCGACGCATTGTATGGCCCTCTAACGTCCCTCAAGTTAGGTTTTTGTCCTTTTCGCGGCTCATGACGAATGATCTGGGATGGAAAAATAACAAAAAAAAAGAAAAGTGGTCCGAAACTGATGAAAACATTCGATTTTGGGCTCCAAAAATAGGCACAGCCGAGCAGGCTTCTTGCCCTTATCTTAGAGCAATGGTATACTGTGGGCCGCGAAACTCCTTACGGATCAAAAGTTATGGGCACCGGAGCGACGGAGGCCTGGTCACAAGCCCTACGCCCTCGGTTTGCTGGCCCAGCCTCTACGTGAATCGAAGTTGTCTTGTCCAAGGTGTCGTCAGATTCAGTAATAGAAATGTGATGGATAAAGCATCTTGGCATGGCTAACAAGGGCAAAAAAAATTTAAAAGGGGGTTGCAACACGAGGACTTCCCAAGGGGTTACCCATCCTAGTACTACTCTCGCCCAAGAGCGCTTAACTTCGGAGTTCTGATTGGATGCAGTGCATTAGTGCTGGTATGATTGCATCCGTCATGTTGAGGGCGCAAATCCCTTATGTGTTGATGGTTGACAGTCCCAGCCGAGAGAGATGGCCCATTCAAAAGGCTCAACGGGCTTAACGACAACCCAACCTCTTCAACAACGCAGCATCCCTATAAGACATGATATCGATGTGTTGTAGGGCCCTCTAACATCCTGCAAGTTAGGTTGTCGTCCTTTTCGCGGCTCATGATGAACGATCCGGGATGGAAAAATAGCAAAAAAAAAAGAAAAATGGCCTGAAATTGATGAAAACATTAGATTTTGGGCTCCAAGAAAAGGCACAGCTAAGCAGGCTTGTTGCCCCCATCATAGAGCTCTCGAAGAGCTTTCCAACGGTATGTTGTGCACCACGTAACTCCTTACGGATCAAAAGTTATGGGCACCAGAGCGTAGTAGACCTGGTCACTAGACCCACACCTTCGGTTTGCCAGCCCAGCCTCTACGTGAAGTGAAGTTTTCTTGCCCGAGGTGTTGTGGGATTCGGTAATAGAAATGTGATGGATAAAGCATCTTGGCAAAGCTGATAGGGGCAAAAAAAATTTAAAAGAGGGGTGCAACACGGGGAATTCCTAGGGGGTCACCCATCCTAGTACTACTCTCACCCAAACACGCTTAACTTCGGAGTTCTGATGGGATCTGGTGCATTAGTGCTGGTATGATCGCACCCATCATGTTGAGGGAGCAAATCCTTTATGTGTTGACGGTTCACAGTCCCAGCCGAGAGAGATGGCCTATTCAAAAGGCCCACTAGGCTTAACGACAACCCATCCGCTTCAACAATACAGCATCCTTGTAAGACGTGATATTGACGCATTGTAGAGCCCTCTAACGTCCCGCGAGTTAGGTTGTCATTCTTTTCGCAGCTCTCGACGAATGATCCGGGACTAAAAAATAGTGAAAAAATAAAAGTGGCCCGAAACTGATGAAAACATTTAATTTTTGGCTTCAAAAATAGGCGTAGCTGAGTAGGCTTGATGCCCCTATCGTAGAGCTCTTAGAGAGCTTTCCAACGGTATGTTGTACGCCATGTAACGCCTTACAGATCAAAAGTTATGGGCACCGGAGAGACGGAGACCTGGTCACAAGCATCACGTCCTCGGTTTGCAGGCGCAGCCTCTAAGTGAAGCGAAGTTGTCTTGCCCAAGGTGCCGCGGGATTCGGTAATAGAAATCTGATGGATAAAGCATCTTGGCAAGGCTAACAGGGGCAAAAAAAATTTAAAAGGGGGGTGTAACACGAGGACTTTCCAGGGAGTCACCCATCCTAGTACTACTCTCGCCCCAGCACGCTTAACTTTGGAGTTCTGCTAGCATCCGGTGCATTAGTGCTGGTATAATCGCACCCGTCATGTTGAGGGCGAAAATCCCTTATGTCTTGACGATTCACAGTCCCAGTCGAGAGAGATGGCCCATTCAAAAGGCCCAATGGCTTAACGATAACCCATCCGCTTCAACAACGCTGCATCCTAGTAAGACATGATAACGACGCATTGTAGGCCCTCTAACGTCCCGCGAGTTAGGTTGTCGTCCTTTTTGCGGCACACGACGAACGATACGGGAAGGAAAAATAGCAAAAAAACAAGAAAAGTAGACCAAAACTAATGAAAACGTATGATTTTGGTCTCCAAAAATAGGCGAAGCCGAGCAGGCTTGCTGCCCCCGTTGTAGAGCTCTCGGAGAGCTTTCCAGCAATTTGCTGTGCATCGCGTAACTCCTTACGGATCAAAAGTTATGGGCACCGGACCGACAGAGAGCTGGTCATAAGCCCTACGGCCTCGATTTGCGGGCCCAGCCTCTACGTGAAGTGAAATTGTTTTGCCCAAGGTACCATAGGATTCGGTAATAGAAATGTGATGGATAAAGTATCTTGGCAAGGCTAACAGGGGCAAAAAAAATTTAAAAGAGGTATGCAACACGAGGACTTCCCAGGAGGTCACCCATCCAAGTACTACTCTCGCCCAAGCACGCTTAACTTCGGACTTCTGATGGGAACTTTTACATTAGTGTTGGTATGATCGCACCCGTCATGTTGAGGGTGAAAATCCCTTATGTGTTTATGGTTCCCAGTCCTAATTGAGAGAGATGACCCATTTAGAAGGCCCAATAGGCTTAACGACAACCCATCCACTTCAACAACGCAACATCCTCGTAAGACGTGATGTTGACGCATTGTAGGGCCCTCTAACGTCCCACAAGTTAGGTTGTCATCCTTTTTTCGGCTCACGACGAACGATCCGGGATGAAAAATAGCAAAAAAATAAGAAAAGTGGCCTAAAACTGATGAAAACATTCAAATTTAGGCTCTGAAAATAGGTATAGCAAAGTTGGCTTGCTGCCTCGATCGTAGAGCTCTCAGAGAGCTTCCAACGTGATGTTGTGCGCCACGTAACTCCTTACTGATCAAAAGTTATGGGCACCGGAGCGACGAAGACCTTGTCATAAGCCCCACGCCCTCGGTTTGCGGCCCCAGCCTCTACGTGATGCGAAGTTTGTCTTGCCCAAGGTACCGTGGGATTTGGTAATAGAAATGTAATGGATAAAGCATCTTGGCAAGGCTAACAAGGGCAAAAAAAATTTAAAAGGGAGGAGCATCACGAGGACAACCTAGGGGGTCACCTATCCTAGTACTACTCTCGTCCAAGCACACTTAACTTCGGAGTTCTGATAGAATCCGGTGCATTAGTGCTGCTATGATCGTACCCGTCATGTTGAGGGCGCAAATCCCTTATGTGTTTACAGTTCATAGTCCCAACTGAGAGAGATGGCCCATTCAAAAGGCCCAATGGGCTTAACGACAACCCATCCACTTCAACAACACAGCATCCTCGTAAGATGTAATATCGACGCATTGGAGGGCCCTCTAATGTCCCGGAAGTTAGGTTGTCATCCTTTTCGTGGCTCATGATGAACGATCCGGGACGAAAAAATAGCTAAAAAACAAGAAAAGTAACGCAAAACTGATGAAAACATTCAAATTTAGGCTCTGAAAACAGGCGCAGCAGAGCAGGCTTGCTGCCCCAATCGTAGAGCTCCCAGAGAGCTTTCCAACGTTATGTTGTGCGCCGCGTAACTCCTTACAGATCAAAAGTTATGGGCACCAGAGCGACGGAGACCTGGTCACAAGTCCCACGCCCTCGGTTTGTGGCCCCAGCCTCTACGTGAAGCGAAGTTGTCTTGCCCAAGGTGTCGTGGGATTCGGTAATAGAAATGTGAGGGATAAAGCATCTTGGCAAGGCTAACAAGGGCAAAATAAATTTAAAAGGGGGGAGCAACATGAGGACTTCCAAGGAGGGAGCCTATCCTAGTGTTACTCTCGTCCAAGCACGATTAACATTGGAGTTCTGATAGAATCTGGTGCATTAGTGCTGGTATGATCGTACCCGTCATGTTGAGGGCGCAAATCCTTTATGTGTTGACGGTTCATAGTCCCAACCGAGAGAGATGGCCCATTCAAAAGGCCCAATGGGCTTAACGACAACCCATCCGCTTCAACAACGCAGCATCCTTGTAAGATGTGATATTAATGCGTTGTAGGGCCCTCTAACGTCCCGAAAGTGAGGTTGTCGTCCTTTTTGCGACTCACGATGAACGATCCGAGATGGAAAAATAGCTCAAAAAAAGAAAAGTGGCCCGAAATTGATGAAAACGTTCAACTTTGGGCTCTGAAAACAGGCCCAGCCAAGCATGCTTGTTGCCCCCATCGTAGAGCTCTCGAAGAGCTGTCCAACGGTATGCTGTGCACCGCGTAACTCCTTACAGATCAAAAGTTATGGGCACTGGAGCGACGTAGACCCGGTCACAAGACGCACGCCCTCAGTTTGCCAGCCCAACCTCTGCGTGAAGCGAAGTTGTCTTGCCCAAGGTGCCTTGGGATTCGGTAACAGAAATGTGATGGATAATGCTTCTTGGCAAAGCTGACAGGGGCAAAAAAAATTTATAAGAGGGGTGCGACACGAGGACTTCCCTGGGGGTCACCCATCCTAGTACTACTCTCGCCCAAACACGCTTAACTTTGGAGTTCTGATGGGATCTGGTGCATTAGTGCTGGGATGATCGTACCCGTCATGTTGAGGGCGCAAATCCCTTATTTGTTGACGGTTCACAGTCCCAGCCAAGAGAGGTGGCCCATTCAAAAGTCCCAATAGGCTTAACGACAACCTATCCACTTCAACAACGAAGCATCCTCGTTAGACTTGATATCGACGTGTTGTAGGGCCCTCTAACGTCCCGCGAGTTAGGTTGTCATCTTTTTCGTGCCTCACGACGAACAATCCGGGATAGAAAAATTGAGAAAAAAATTGTCCGAAACTGATGAAAACATTTGATTTTCAGCTCCGAAAATAGGCACAGCCAAGCAGGCTTGTTGCTCCCGTCGTAGAGCTCTCGAAGAGCTTTTGAACAGTATGCTGTGCGCCGTGTAACTCCTTGCAGATCAAAAGTTATAGGCATCGGAGTAACGTAGACCTGGTCATAAGTCCCACACCCTCGGTTTGCCGGCCCAGCCTCTACGTGATGCGAAGTTGTCTTAGCCAAGGTTCCGTGGGACTCGGTAATAGAAATGTGATGGATAAAACATCTTGGCAAAGTTGACAGGGGCAAAAAAAATTTAAAAGGGGGGTGCAACATGAGGACTTCCAAGGGGGTCACCCATCCTAGTACTACTCTCGCCCAAGCACGCTTAACTTCAGAGTTCTGATGGGATCCGATGCAATAATGCTGGTACGATCGCACCCGTCATGTTGAAGGAGCAAATCCCTTATGTGTTGACAGTTCACAGTCCCAGCAGAGAGAGATGGCCCAATCAAAAGGCCCAATGGGCTTAAGGACAACCCATCCGCTTCAACAATGCAGTATCCTCGTAAGACGAGATATCGAGGCATTGTAGGGCCCTCTAACGTCCCGCGAGTAAGGTTGTTGTCCTTTTTGCGGCTCACGACGAACGATCCACAACGGAAAAATAGCAAAAAAACAAGAAAAGTGGACCAAAACTAAAGAAAAGATTCGATTTTGGGCTCCGAAAACAGTCGCAGGTGAGAAGGCTTGCTGTCCCCATTGTAGAGCTCTTGTAGAGCTTTCCAACTATTTGTTGTGGCCCGCGTAACTCCTTACGGATCAAAAGTTGTAGGCACCGGAGCGACGGAGACCTGGTCACAAGACCCACGCCCTCGGTTTGCCGTCCCAGCCTCTACGTGAAGCGAAGTTGTCTTGCCCAAGGTGCCATGGGATTCGGTAATAGAAATGTGATGGATAAAGCATCTTGGAAAAGCTGACAGGGGCAAAAAAAAATTAAAAGGGGGGGGGGGGGGGGTGCAATACGAGGACTTCCCAGGGGGTCAACAATCCTAGTATTACTCTCGCCTAACACGCTTAACTTCGGAGTTCTGATGGGATCTGGTGCATTAGTACTGGTATTATCGCACCTGTCATGTTGAGGGCGCAAATCCCTTATGTGTTGACGGTTCACAGTCCCAACCGAGAGAGATGGCCCATTAAAAAGGCCCAATAGGCTTAACGACAACCCATCCACTTCAACAACGCAGGATCCTCACAAGACGTGATATCGACGCATTTTATGGCCCTCTAACGCCCCGAAAGTTAGGTTGTCGTCCTTTTCGCGGCTCATGACGAACAATTCGGGACGGAAAAATAGTAAAAAAACCAGAAAAGTGGCCAAAAACTGATGAAAACATTCAATTTTGGGCTCCAAAAATAGGCACAGCCTAGCAGGCTTGTTGCCCCTATCGTAGAGCTCACAAATAGCTTTCCAACGGTATGTTGTGTGCCGCGTAACTCCTTACAGATCAAAAGTTATGGGCACCGAAGCGACGGAGACCTTGTCACAAGCCCTACGCCCTCGGTTTGCTGGCCCAGCCTTTACGTGAAGTGAAGTTGTCTTGCCCAAGGTGTCGTGGGATTCAGTAATAGAAATGTGATGGATAAAGCATCTTGGCATGGCTAACAGGGGTAAAAAAAATTTAAAAGGGGGGTGCAACACGAGGACTTCCCAGGGGGTCACCCATCCTAGTACTACTTTTGCCCAAGCACACTTAACTTCAAAGTTCTGATTGGATGCAGTGCATTAGTGCTAGTATGATCGCATCCGTCATGTCGAGGGTGTAAATCCCTTATGTGTTGATCGTTCACAGTCCCAGCCGAGAGAGATGGCCCATTCAAAAGGCCCAACATGCTTAACGACAACCCATCCGCTTCGACAATGCAGCATCCCCGTAAGACATGATATTGATGTGTTGTAGGGCCCTATAATATCCAGCGAGTTAGGTTGTCGTCCTTTTCGCGGCTCGCGACGAACGGTCTGGGATGGAAAAATAGTGAAAAAACATGAAAAGTGACCCAAAACTGATGAAAACATTCGATTTTGGGCTCCGAAAACTAGCGCAGCCAAGCAGGCTTGTTGTTCCCGTCGTAGAGCTCTCGAAGAGCTTTCTAATGGTATGCTGTGCGCCGTGTTAATCCTTACAGATCAAAAGTTATAGGCACCGTAGCGACGTAGACCTGGTCACAAGACCCACGCCCTTGATTTGCCAGCCAGCCTCTACGTGATGCGAAGTTGTCTTGCCCAAGGTGCCGTGTGACTCGGTAATAGAAATGTGATGGATAAAGCATCTTGGCAAAGCTGACAGGGGCAAAAAATATTTAAACGGGGGGTGCAACACAAGGACTTCCCAGGGGGTCACCCATCCTAGTACTACTCTCGCTTAAGCATAGTTAACTTCAGAGTTCTGATGAGATCCGGTGTATTAGTGCTGTTATGACCGCACCGGTCATGTTGAGGGCATAAATGCCTTATGTGTTGACGGTTCCCAGTCCCAGCTGAGAGAGATGGCCCATTCAAAAGGCCCAATAGGCTTAACGACAACCCATCTGCTTCAACAACGCAGCATCGTCGTAAGACGTGATACTGACGAGTTGTAGGCCCCTCTAATGTCTCACAAGTTAAGTTGTCGTTCTTTTCGAGGCTCATGACGAACGATCTGGGACGGAAAAATAGCTCGAAAACAAAAAAAGTAGCCCCATACTGATGAAAACATTCAATTTTGGGCCCGAAAATAGGCGCAGCCGAGTAGGCTTCCTGCCCTCGTCGTAGAGGTCTTGGGGAGCTTTCCAATGGTATGGTGTGTGCCATGTAACTCTTAACGGATCAAAATTTATGGGCACCGGAGCGGCGGAAACCTCGTCACAAGCTCCATGCCCTCGGTTTGCCGCCCCAGCCTCTACGTGAAGTGAAGTTGTCTTGCCCAAGGTGCCATGGGATTCGGTAATATAAATAAAAGGGATAAAGCATCTTAGCAAAGTTGACAGGGGCAAAAAAAATTGAAAAGGGGGGTGCAACATGAGGACTTCCAAGGGGGTCACTGATCCTAGTACTACTCTCGCCCAAGCACACTTAACTTTGGAGTTCTGATGGGATCCGGTGCATTAGTGTCGGTATGATTGCACCCGTCATGTTGAGGGCGCAAATCCCTTATGGGTTGACGGTTCACAATCCCAGCGAAGAGAGATGGCCCATTCAAAAGGCCCAATAGGCTTAACGACAACCCATCCACTTCAACAACGAAGTATCCTTGTAAGATGTTATATCAACGGGTTGTAGGGCCCTGTAACGTCCCACGAGTTAGGTTGTAGTCCTTTTTGCAGCTCACGACGAACAATCTGGGATCGAAAAATCGTAAAAAAACATGAAAAATGGCCTAAAACTGATGAAAACGTTCGATTTTGGGGTTTAAAAATAGTCGCAACTGAGCAGGCTTGCTACCCCCGTCGTAGATATCTCGGAGAGATTTCCTACAGTATGTTGTGCGTCGCGTAACTCTTTGCAGATCAAAAGTTTTGGGCACCGGAGCGACGGAGACCTACTCACAAGCCCCACGCCCTCGGTTTACGGGCCTAACCTCTACGTGATGCGAGTGGTCTTGCCCAAAGTGCCATGGGATTCGGTAATAGAAATGTGATGGCTAAAGCACCATGGCAAAGCTGACTGGGGCAAAAACAATTTAAAAGGGGGGGTGCAACATGAGTACTTCCAAGGGGGTCAACCATCCTAGTACTACTATCACCCAAGCTCACTTAACTTTGGAGTTCTGATGGGATCTGGTGCATTAGTACTGGTATGATCACACCCGTCATGTTAAGGGTGCAAATCCCTTATGTGTTGACGGTTCACAGTCCCAGCCGAGAGAGATGGCCCATTCAAAAGGCCTAATGGGCTTAACGACAACCCATCCACTTCAACAATGCAGCATCCTCGTAAGACGTGATATTGACGCATTCTAGGGCCCTCTAACGTCCCACAAGTTAGGTTGTCGTCCTTTTTGCGGCTCACGACGAACGATTCGGGATCGAGAAATTATAAAAAGATATGAAAAAGAGGCTTGAAACTGATGAAAACGTTCAATTTTGGGGTCCAAAAATAGGCGCAGCTGAGCAGACTTGCTACCACCGTCGTAAAGCTCTGGGAGAGATTTCCAACGATATGCTGTGCACCGCGTATCTCCTTGCGGATCAAAAGTTATGGGCACCGGAGCGACGGAGACTTGGTCACAAGCCTCACGCCCTCGGTTAGCGGGCCGAACCTCTACGTGATGCAAAGTTGTCTTGCCCAAGGTGCAGTGGGATTCGGTAATAAAAATATGATGGATAAAGCACCTTGGCAAAGCTGACAGGGGCAAAAAAATTTAAAAAGTGGATGTAACACGAGGACTTCCCCAGGGGTCACCCCTCCTAGTACTACTCTTGCTCAAGCACGCTTAACTTCGGAGTTCTGATAGGATCCGGTGCATTAGTGCTAGTATGATCGCACCCGTCATGTTTAGGGCGCAAATCCTTATGTGTTAACGGTTCACAGTCCCAGCCGAGAGAGATGGCCCATTCAAAAGGCCCAATGGGGCTTAACGACAACCCATCAGCTTCAACAACGCGACATCCTCATAAGACGTGATATCGATGCATTTTAAGGCCTCTAACGTCCCGCGAATTTTATTGTCATCCTTTTCGCGGCTCATGACGAACGATTCGGGATGAAAAAATAGCTCAAAAACAAAAAAAAAGTGGCCCAAAATAGATGAAAACGTTCGATTTTGGGCTCTGAAAATAGGCAATAGCCGAGCAGGCTTGCTGCCCCATCGTAGAGCTCTCGAAGTGCTTTCCAACGGTATGCTGTGCACCGCGTAACTCCTTAGTGATCAAAATTTATGGGTACCGGAGCGACGTAGACTTGGTCACAAGACCCACACCCTCGGTTTTCCGGCCCAACCTCTGCGTGATGCAAAGTTGTCTTGCCCAAGGTGCCGTCAGATTCAGAAATAGAAATGTGATGGATAAAGTATCTTGACAAAGTTGACAGGGGCAAACAAAATTTAAAAGGGAGGGTGCAGCATGAGGACTTCCTAGGGGGTCACCCATCCTAGTACTACTCTTAACCAAGCACGCTTAACTTCGGAGTTCTAATGGGATCCGGTGCATTAGTGCTGGTCTGATCACACCCATCATGTTGATGGCATAAATCCCTTATGTGTTAATGGTCCCTGTCCTACCCGAAAGAGATGGCCCATTCAAAGGGCCCAATGGGCTTAACGACAACCCATCTACTTCAATAACGTAACATCATCGTAAGCCGTGATATCGACGCATTGTAGGCACTCTAACGTCTAGCGACTTAGGTTGTCATTCTTTTTGCGGCTCACAACGAACAATCCGGGACCGAAAAATAGCTCAAAAACAAGAAAAGTAGCCCAAAACTGATGAAAACCTACAATTTTGGGCTCCGAAAATAGGCACAACTGAGCACGCTTGGAGCCCTCGTCGTAGAGATCTAGAAGAGCTTTTCAACAGTATGCTGTGAGCCACGTAACTCCTTACAGATCAAAAGTTATGAGAACTAGAGCGACGGAGACCTAGTTGCAAGCCCCATGCCCTCGGTTTACAGGCCCAGCCTTGAAGTGAAGCGAATTTGTCTTGCCTAAGGTGCCGTGGGATTCGGTAATAGAAATGTGATGGATAAAGCATCTTGGCAAGGCTAACAGGGGAAAAAATAATTTAAATGGGGGGTGTAATATGAGGAATTCCCAAGGGGTCACCCATCCTTGTACTACTCTCGCCCAAGCACGCTTAACTTTAGAGTTCTGATGGCATCTGGTGCATTAGTCCTGGTATAATCGCACCCATCATGTTGAGGGCACAAATCCCTTATGTGTTGACGGTTCACAATCCCAACCGAGAGAGATGGCCCATTGGGCTTAACAACAACCCATCCGCTTCAACAATGCACCATTCTCGTAAGATGTGATATCGACACTTTGTAGGGCCATCTAACGTCCCTCGAGTTAGGTTGTCATCCTTTTCGCGGCTCACGACAAATGATCCGGGATGGAAAAAGCGCAAAAACAAGAAAAATAGGCCCAAAACTATTGAATACATTCGATTTTGGGCTCCCAAAATAAGAGCAATCGATCTGACTTGCTACCCCCGTGATAGAGCTCTCGGAGAGCTTTCCAACGGTATGCTGTGCACCGTATCACTCATTGTGGATCAAAAGTTATGGGCACTGGGGCGACGGACACTTGGTCACATACCCCATGCCCTTGGTTTGCAGGCCCAGCCTCTACGTGAAGAGAATTTGTCTTGCCCAAGGTGTCGTGGGACTCGGTAATAGAAATGAGATGGACAAAGCATCTTGGCAAGGCTAACAGGGGGAAAAAAATTTAAAAGGGGTGTGCAACACGAGGACTGCCCAGGGGGTCACCCATCCTAATACTACTCTAAACCAAGCACGCTTAACTTCGGCGTTCTGATGGGATCCGTTGCATTAGCGCTGATATGATTGCACCTATCATATTGAGGGCGCAAATCCCTTATGCGTTGACGGTTCAGAGTCCTAGCCGAGAGAGATGGCCCATTCAAAAGACCCAACGGGATTAATGACAACCCATCCGCTTCAACAACGCAGCATCCTCGTAAGACGTGAAATCGACGTATTGCATGGCCCTCTAACGTCCAGCGAGTAGGTTGTCGTCCTTTTTTAGGCTCACGACGAACGATTCAGGGTGGTAAAATAGCACAAAAAAAAGAAAAGTGGCCTGAAACTGATGAAAACGTTCGATTTTGCGCAACAAAAAAAAGGCACAGCCGAGCAAGCTTGTTGCCCCCGTCGTAGATCTCTCAGAGAGCTTTCCAACGGTATGTTGTGCGCCGCGTAACTCCTTACAGTTCAAAAGTTATAGGCACTGGAGCGACGGAGTCCTAGTCACAAGCCCCACGCCCTCGATTTGCAGGCCCAGCCTCTACGTGAAGTGTAGTTGTCTTGCCCAAGGTGCCATGGGATTCAGTAATAGAATTGTGATGGATAAAGCATCTTGGCAAGGCTAAAAGGGGCAAAAAAAATTTAAAAGAGGGGTGCAACACGAGGACTTCCCAGGGAGTCAACAATCCTAGTACTACTCTCGCCCATGCACGATTAACTTTAGAGTTCTGATGGGATCTGGTGCATTGGTACTGGTATGATCACACCCGTCATGTTGAGGGCATAAATCCCTTCTGTGTTGACGGTTCACAGTCCCAGCAGAGAGAGATGGCCCATTCAAAAGGCCCAACGGGCTTTAAGACAACCCATCCACTTTAACAATGCAGTATCCTGGTAAGACGTGATATCGATGCGTTGTAGGGCCCTCTAACATCCCGCAAGTTAGGTTGTCGTCCTTTTCGCAGCTCACGATGAATGATCGAGGACAGAAACATAGCTCAAAAATAGGAAAAGTGGCCCCAAACTGATGAAAACATTCAATTTTGGGCTATGAAAACAGGCACAGCCGAGAAGGCTTGCTGCCCTCGTCATAAAGCTCTAGAAGAGCTTTCCAACGGTAAGCTGTGCGCCGCATAACTCGCTATGGATCAAAAGTTATGGGCACCGGAGCAACGGAGACCTGGTCATAAGCCCCACGCCCTCGATTTGCGGGCCCAGCCTCTACGTGAAATGAAGGTGTCTTGCCCTAGGTGCCGTGGGATTCGGTAATAGAAATGTGATGGATAAAGCATCTTGGCAAGGCAAATAAGGGCAAAAATAATTTTAAAGGGGTGTGCAACACGAGGACTTCCCAAGGGGTCACCTACCCTAGTACTACTCTTGCCCAAGCACGCTTAACTTCAGAGTTCTAATGGGATCTGGGGCCCTAGTGCTGGTATGATCGTACCAGTCATGTTGAGGGCAAAAATCCCTTATTTGTTGACGATTCACAGTCCCAACCGAGAGTGATACCCCATTAAAAGGCCCAATGGGCTTAACGAGAACCCATCCACTTTAACAACGCACCATGCTCATAAGACGTGATATCGACGCTTTGTAAGGCCCTTTAACGTCCCTCGAGTTAGGTTGTTGTCCTTTTTGTGGCTCATGACGAACGATCTGGGATGAAAAAATAGCTCAAAAACAAGAAAATGGGCCCGAAATTGAGGAAAACATTCAATTTTAGGCTCCGAAAATAGGCGCAGCCAAGCAAACTTGCTACCCCGGTCGTAGAGCTCTTGGAGACCTTTCTAACGGTATGTTGTGCGCCATGTAACTCCTTGCAAATCAAAAGTTATGGGCACCAGAGCGACGGAGACCTAGTCACTTGCCTCACGCCCTCGATTTGCGGGCCCTGCCTCTAAGTGAAGCGAAGATGTCTTGCCCAAGGTACCGTGGGACTCGATGATAGAAATGTGATGGACAAAGCATATTAGCAAGGGTAACAGGGGCAAAAAAAATGAAAAGGGGGGTGCAACACGAGGACATCCCAGGGAGTCACCCATCCTAGTACTACTCTCGCCCATGCAAACTTAACTTCGGAATTCATATGGGATCCGGTGCATTAGTGCGGGTATGATCATACCCGTCATGTTGAGGGTGCAAATCCCTTATGTGTTGACGGTTCGCAGTTCCAGTCGAGGGAGATAGCCCATTCAAAAGGCCCAATGGGCTTAAAGACAACCCATCCACTTCAACAACGCAGCATCCTCGTAAGACATGATATCGATGTGTTGTAGTGCCCTCTAACGTCCGGTGAGTTAGGTTGTCGTCCTTTTCGCAGCTCACGACGAATGATCCGAAAAGGAAAAATAGTGAAAAAACTAGAAAATGGGGCCAAAACTGACGAAAATATTCAATTTTGGGCTCCGAAAATGGGCGTTATAGAGCAGGCTTACTACCCCCATCGTAGAACTCTTAGAGAGCTTTCCAATGGTATATTGTGCACCATGTAACTCCATTTGGATCAAAAGTTATGGGCACTAGAGTGACAGAGACCTGGTCACTAGCCCTATGCCCTCGGTTTGCATGCCCAGCCTCTACGTGAAGCGCAGCTGTGTTGCCCATGGAACCGTGGGATTCGGTAATAGAAAAGTGATGGACAAAGCATCTTGGCAAGGCTAACAGGGGCAAAAAAAATTTAAAAGGGGGGTAGAACATGAGGACTTCCGAAGGGGTCACCCATCCTAGTACTACGCTTACCCAAGCACACTTAACTTCAGAGTTCTGATGGGATCCGGAGCATTATTGCTGGTATGATCGCACCCGCCATGTTGAGGGCACAAATCCCTTATGTGTTGATGGTTCACAGTCCCAGCCGAGAGAGATGGCCCATTCAAAAGGCCCAATGGGCTTAACGACAACCCATCCACTTCACAATGCAGGATCCTCGTAAGATGTGATATTGACGCATTCTAGGGCCCTCTAACGTCCCACGAGTTAGGTTGTCGTCCTTTTTACGGCTCACGATGAACGATCCGTGATCGAGAAATTACAAAAAAAATATGAAATAGGGACCCGAAACTTATGAAAACATTCAATTTTGGGGTTAGGTCCGAAAATAGGCGCAGCTAAGCAGGCTTGCTACCCCTATCGTAAAGCTCTCGGAGAGATTTCCAACGGTATGTTGTGCGCCGCGTAATTCCTTGCGGATCAAAAGTTATGGGCACCGGAGCGACGGAGACTTGGTCACAAGCCTTACGCCCTCAGTTAGCGGGCCCAACCTCTACGTGATGCAAAGTTATCTTGCCCAAGGTGCCGTGGGATTCGGTAATAGAAATGTGATGGATAAAGCACCTTGGCAAAGCTGACAGGAGTAAAAAAATTTAAAAGGGGGATGCAACACGAGGACTTCCCCGGGAGTCACCCATCCTAGTACTACTCTTGCTCAAGCACGCTTAACTTCGGAGTTCTGATGGGATCCGGTGCATTAGTGCTGGTATGATCGCACCTGTCATGTTGAGGGCGCAAATCCCTTATGTGTTGACGGTTAACAGTTCCAGCTGAGAGAGATGGCCCATTCAAAAGGCCTAATGGGCTTAACGACAACCATCAACTTCAACAAAGCAGCATCCTCGTAAGATGTGATATCAACGGGTTGTAGGGCCCTCTAACGTCCCGCGAGTTAGGTTGTCGTCCTTTTCGTGGCTCACGACGAACGATCCGGGACCCAAAAATAGCTCAAAAACCAGAGAAATTGACCGAAACGGATGAAAATGTTTGATTTTGGCATCCAAAAAAGGCATAGCCGAGCAGGCTTGCTGCCCCCGTCGTAGAGCTCTCGAATAGCTTTCCAACGATATGTTGTGCACCGCGTAACTCCTTACGGATAAAAAGTTATGGGAAGCGGTGCGACGTAGACCTGGTGATAAGACCCACGCCCTCGGTTTGCCGGCCCAGCCTCAATGTGAAGCGAAGTTGTCTTGCCAAAGGTGCCGTGGGATTAGGTAATAGAAATGTGATAGATAAAGCATCTTGGCAAAGCTGACAGGGGCAAAAAAAAATTAAAAGGGGGGTGCAACACGAGGACTTCCAAGGGGGTCACCCATCCTAGTACTACTATCGCCCAAGCATGCTTAACTTCGGAGTTCTGATGGGATCCGGTGCATTAGAGCTGGTATGATCGCACCAGTCATGTTGAGGGTGCAAATCCCTTATGTGTTGACAGTTCATAGTCCCAACCGAGAGAGATGGCCCATTCAAAAGGCCCAATTGGCTTAATGACAACCCATCCGCTTCAACAACACAGCATCCTCGTAAGACGTGATATCGATGTGTTGTAGGGCCTTCCAACGTCTCGCGTGTTAGGTTGTCATCCTTTTCGCGGCTCACGACGATTGATCCAGGACGAAAAAATAGCTCAAGAACAAGAAAAGTGGCTAAAACTGATGAAAACGTTCGATTTTGGGCTCCGAAAATAGGGTTAGCCGAGTAGGCTTGCTGCCTTCGTCATAGAGCTCTCGAAGTGCTTTCTAATGATATGTTGTGCGCCGTGTAACTCCTTATGGATCAAAAGTTATGGGCACCAGTGCGACGTAAACCTGGTCAAAATCCCCACACCCTCGGTTTGCCGGCCCAGCCTCTACGTGAAGGGAAGTTGTCTTGCCCAAGGTGTCGTGGGATTCAGTAACATAAATGTGATGGATAAAGAATCTTGGCAAAGCTGACAGGGGGAAAAATAATTGAAAAGGTAGGGTTCAACATGAGGACTTCCAAGGGGGTCACCCATCTTGGTACTACTTTGGCCCAAGCGCGCTTAACTTCGGAGTTCTTATGGGATCCGGTTCATTAATGCTGGTATAATCTAATATGTCATGTTGAGGGTGCAAATCCCTTATGTGTTTACGGTTCACAGTCCCAGCCGAGACAGATGGCCCATTCAAAAGGCCCAATGGGCTTAACGACAACCCATCCGCTTCAACAATGCAGCTTCCTCGTAAGATGAGATATCGATGCATAGTAGGGCCTCTAACATCCCACGAGTTGGGTTTTCGTCCTTTTCGCAGTTCACGACGAATGATCCAGGAAGAAAAAATAGCTCAAAAACAAAAAAAAGTGGCCAAAATAAATAAAAACGTTCGATTTTGGGCTCTGAAAATAGGCACAACCGAGCAAGCTTGCTGCCCCGTCGTAGAGCTCTTGAAGAGCTTTCCAACGGTATGCTGTGCACCGCGTAACTCCTTAGGGATCAAAATTTATGGGTACCGGAACGACGTAGACCTGGTCACAAGACCCACACCCTCGGTTTGCCGGGCCAGCCTTTGCATGATGCGAAGTTGTCTTGCCCAAGGTGCCGTCGGATTCGGAAATAGAAATGTGATGGATAAAGCACCTTGGCAAAGCTGACAGGGGAAAAAAAATTTAAAAGGGGGGGTGCAACATAAGGACTTCGCAGGGGGTCATCCATCCTAGTACTACTCTTAACCAAGCACGCTTAACTTCGGAGTTCTGATGGGATCCGGTGCATTAGTGCTGGTCTTATCACACCTGTCATGTTGAGGGCGTAAATCCCTTATGTGTTAACGATTCTCTGTCTCACCCAAAAGAGATGGCCCATTCAAAGGGCCCAATGGGCTTAACGACAACCCATCCACTTCATTAACGTAGTATCCTCGTAAGACGTGATATCGACGCATTGTAGGCACTCTAACGTCTAGCAACTTAGGTTGTCGTTCTTTTTGCGGTTCATAACGAACAATCCGGGATGAAAAAATAGCTCAAAAACAAGAAAAGTGGCCCGAAACTGATGAAAACTTTCAATTTGGGGCTCCAAAAATAGGCACAGTCAAGCACGCATGCAGCCCTCGTCGTACAGATCTAGAAGAACTTTTCAACGGTATGTTGTGAGCCGCGTAACTCCTTACAGATCAAAAGTTATGAGCACTGAAGCAACAGAGACCTGGTCGCAAGCCCCATGCCCTCGGTATATGGGCCCAACCTCGAAGTGAAGCGAATTTGTCTTGCCCAAGGTGCCGTGGGATTCGGTAATATAAATGTGATGGATAAAGCATCTTGGCAAGGCTAACAGGGGAAAAAATAATTTAAATGGGGGGTGTAATACGTGGAATTCCCAAGGGGTCACCCATCCTAGTACTACTCTCGCCCAAGCACGCTTAACTTCAGAGTTCTGATGGCATCCGGTGCATTAGTCCTGGTATGATCGCACCCGTCATGTTAAGGGCGCAAATCCCTTATGTGTTAACGGTTCACAATCCCAACCGAGAGAGATAGCCCATTAAAAAGGCCCATTGGGCCTAACAACAACCCATCCGCTTCAACAATGCACCATTCTCATAAGACGTGATACCGACGCTTTGTAGGGCCCTCTAACGCCCCCGAGTTAGGTTGTCATCCATTTCGCGGCTCACGACAAATGATCCGGGACGGAAAAGGCTCAAAAACAAGAAAAAGAGGCCCGAAACTACTGGATACATTCGATTTTCACCTCCGAAAATAGGCGCAATCGAGCTGACTTGCTACCTTCGTGATAGAGCTCTCGGAGAGCTTTCCAACGGTATGCTGTTCACCGTATCACTCATTGCGGATCAAAAGTTATGGGCACCGGAGCAACGGAGACTTGGTCACATGCCCCACGCCCTTGGTTTACGGGCCCAGCCTCTACATGAAGAGAAGTTGTCTTGCCCAGGGTGCCGTGGGACTCGGTAATAGAAATGTGATGGACAAAGCATCTTGGCAAGACTAACAGGGGGAAAAAAAATTTTAAAGGGGGGTGCAACACGAGGACTACCCAGGGGGTCACCCATCCAAATACTACTCTTAACCAAGCACGCTTAACTTCGGTGTTCTGATGGGATCTGTTGCATTAGCGCTAGTATGATTGCACCTATCA
Organism: Ehretia macrophylla; assembly: GCA_037974665.1. Taxonomy (NCBI): domain Eukaryota; kingdom Viridiplantae; phylum Streptophyta; class Magnoliopsida; order Boraginales; family Ehretiaceae; genus Ehretia; species Ehretia macrophylla. Next base: position 26,587,925 of record CM075780.1, read on the forward strand.
TGTTGAGGGCGCAAATCCCTTATGTTTTGACGGTTCACAGTCTCAGCCGAGATAGGTGGCCCATTCAAAAGACCCAATGGGATTAACGACAACCCATCTGTTTCAACAACGTAGCATCACTGTAACACGTGATATCGACGCATTGTATGGCCCTCTAACGTCCAGCGAGTTAGGTTGTCGTCCTTTTCGAGGCTCACGATGAATGATTCGGGACGGAAAAATAGCTAAAAAACAAGAAAAGTGGCCTGAAACTGATGAAAACGTTCGATTTTGGGCTACAAATAAAGGCACAGCCGAGCAAGCTTGCTGCCTCTGTCGTAGAGCTCTCGAAGAGCTTTCTAACGGTATGTTGTGTGCTGCGTAACTACTTACGGATCAAAAGTTATACGCACCGGAGCGACGGAGACCTAGTCACACGCCCTCGGTTTGCAGGCCCAGCCTCTACGTGAAGCGAAGTTGTCTTGCCCAAGGTGCCATGGGATTCGGTAATAGAATTGTGATGTATAAAGCATCTTGGCAAGGCTAAAAGGAGCACAAAAAATTTAAAAGGGGGGTGCAACACGAGGACTTCCCAGGGAGTCACCAATCCTACTACTACTCTCGCCCATGCATGCTTAACTTCAGAGTTCTGATGGAATCCGGTGCATTGGTGTTGGTATGATCACACCCGTCATGTTGAGGGCACAAATCCCTTATGTGTTGATGGTTCACAGTCCTAACCGAGAGAGATGGCCCATTCAAAAGGCCCAACGGGCTTAAAGATAACCCATTCACTTCAACAACGCAGCATCCTTGCAAGACGTGATATCGGTGCGTTGTAGGGCCCTCTAACGTCCCGCGAGTTAGGTTGTCGTCCTTTTCGCAGCTCACGACGAATGATCCAAGACTGAAAAATTTAGCTCAAAAACAAGAAAAGTGGCCCCAAATTGATGAAAACTTTCAATTTTGGGCACCGAAAATAGGCACAGCCGAGTAGGCTTTCTACCCTCGTCGTAGAGCACTAGAAGAGCTTTCCAACAGTATGCTGTGCGACGCATAACTCCTTACGGATAAAAAGTTATGGGCACCAGAGCGATGGAGACCTGGTCACAAGCCCCACACCCTCGATTTGCGGGCCCAGCCTTTACCTGAAATGTGATGGATAAAGCATCTTGCCCTAGGTGCCGTGGGATTCGGTAATAGAAATGTGATGGATAAAGCATCTTGGCAAGGCTAACAAGGGCAAAAATAATTTAAAAGGGGTGTGCAACACGAGGACTTCCCAAGGGGTCACCCACCCTAGTACTACTATCGCCCAAGCATGCTTAACTTCAGAGTTCTAATAGGATCTGGTGCCTTAGTGCTGGTATGATCGCACCAGTCATGTTGAGGGCGTAAATCACTTATGTGTTGACGATTCACAATCCTAACCGAGAGTGATGCCCCATTAAAAGGCCTAATGGGCTTAACGAGAACCCATCCACTTCAACAACGCACCATGCTCGTAAGACGTGATATCGACGCTTTGTAAGGCCCTCTAACGTCCCGTGAGTTAGGTTGTTGTCCTTTTCGCAGCTCACGACGAACGATCCAGGACGGAAAAATAGCTCAAAAACAAGAAAAAGGGCCCGAAATTGATGAAAGCATTCGATTTTGGGCTCCGAAAAAAGGCGCAGCCGAGCAGACTTGCTACCCTGTCATAGGGCTCTCAGAGAGCTTTCTAACGGTATGTGGTGCGCCATGTAACTCCATGCGAATCAAAAGTTATGGGCACCAGAGCGACGGAGACCTAGTCACATGCCTCATGCCCCAGATTTGCGGGCCCTACCTCTAAGTGAAGCAAGTTGTCTTGCCCACGATACCGTGGGACTCGGTAACAGAAATGTGATGGACAAAGCATCTTGGCAAGGCTAACAGAGGCAAAAAAAAATTAAAAAAAGGGGTGCAACACGAGGACCTCCCACGTAGTCACCCATCCTACTACTACTCTCGCCCATGCACGCTTAATTTCGGAGTTCATATGGGATCCGGTGCATTAGTGCGGGTATGATTGTACCCGTCATGTTGAGGGTGCAAATCCCTTATGTGTTGACGGTTCGCAGTTCTAGTCGAGGGAGATGGCCCATTCAAAAGGCCCAATGGGCTCAAACACAACCCATCCGCTTCAATAACGCAGCATCTTTGTAAGACATGATATCGATGTGTTGTAGGGCCCTCTAACGTCCCGTGAGTTAGGTTGTCATCCTTTTTCGTGGCTCACGACGAATGATCCGGGACGGAGAAATAGTGAAAAAACTAGAAAATGGGGCCAAAACTGATGAAAATGTTCAATTTTGGGCTTTGAAAATAGGCGCAGCAGAGCAGGCTTGCTACCCCCGTCGTAGAACTCTTAGAGAGCTTTCCAACGGTATGTTGTGCGCCATGTAACTCCTTTCGGATCAAAAGTTATGGGCACCAAAGTGACAGAGACTTGGTCACAAGCCCCACGCCCTCGGTTTGCGGGTCCAGCCTCTACGTGAAGCGAAGTTGTCTTGCCCATGGAGCCGTGGGATTCGGTAATAGAAATGTGATGGACAAAGCATCTTGGCAAGGCTAATAGGGGCAAAAAAAATTTAAAAGGGGGGTGCAACACGAGGACTTCCTAAGGGGTCACCCATCCTAGTACTACGCTTACACAAGCATACTTAACTTCAGAGTTCTGATGGGATCCGGAGCATTATTGCTGGTATGATCGTACCCGTCATGTTGAGGGCACAAATCCCTTATGTGTTGATGGTTCACAGTCCTAGCCGAGAGAAATGGCCCATTCAAAAGGCCCAATGGGCTTAACGACAACCCATCCACTTCAAAAACGCAGCATCCTCGTAAGACGTGATATTGACGCATTCTAGGGCCCTCTAACGTCCCACGAGTTAGGTTGTCGTCATTTTTGCGGCTCACGACGAACGATCTAGGATTGAGAAATTACAAAAGAATATGAAAAATGGGCCAAAAACTGATGAAAACGTTCAATTTTGGGTTTCAAAAATAGACGCAAGTGAGCAAGCTTGCTACCCCGGTCGTAAAGCTCACGAAGAGATTTCCAACAGTATGCTGTGCGCTGCGTAACTCCTTGCATATCAAAAGTTATGGGCACCGCAGCGACGGAGACTTGGTCACTGGCCTCACGTCCTCGGTTAGCGGGCCCAACCTCTACGTGATGCAAAGTTGTCTTGCCAAGGTGCCGTGGGATTCAGTAATAGAATTGTGATGGATAAAGCACCTTGGTAAAGCTGATAGGGGCAAAAAAATTTAAAAGGGGGATGCAACATGAGGACTTCCCCGGGGGTTACCCATCCTAGTACTACTCTTGCCCAAGCACGCTTAACTTCGGAGTTCTGATGGGATCCGGTGCATTAGTGCTGGTATGATCATACTCGTCATGTCGAGGGCGCTAATCCGTTATGTATTGACGGTTCACAGTCCCAGCCGAGAGAGATGGCCCATTCAAAAGGCCTAATGGGCTTAACGACAACCTGCCAACTTCAACAATGCAGCATCCTCATAAGATGTTATATCAATGGGTTGCAGGGCCCTCTAACATCCCGTGAGTTAGGTTATCGTCCTTTTCGTGGCTCACGACAAACGATCCAGGACGGAAAAATAGCCCAAAAACAAGAGAAATGGACCGAAACGGATGAAAACATTTGATTTTGGCCTGCAAAAAAGGCATAGCCAAGCAGGCTTGCTACCCCCATCGTAGAGCTCTCGAATAGCTTTCCAACAATATGTTGTGCGCCGCGTAACTCCTTACGAATCAAAAGTTATGGGCACCGGTGTGACGTAGACCTGGTGACAAGACCCACGCCCTCGGTTTGCCGGCCCAGCCTCAACGTGAAGCGAACGTGTCTTGCCAAAGGTGCCGTGGGATTCGGTAATAGAAATGTGATAGATAAAGCATCTTGGCAAAGATGACAGGGGCAAAAAAAAATTAAAAGGGGGTGCAACACGAGGACTTCCAAGGGGGTTACCCATCCTAGTACTACTCTCGCCTGAGCATGCTTAACTTCGGAGTTCTGATGGGATACAGTGGATTAGTGCTGGTATGATCGTACCCGTCATGTTGAGGGCGCAAATCCCTTATGTGTTGACGGTTCACAGTCCCAACCGAGAGAGATGGCCGATTCAAAAGGCCCAATTGGCTTAATGACAACCCATCCGCTTCAACAACACAGCATCCTCATCAGACGTGATATCAATGGGTAGTAGGGCCTTCCAACGTCCAGCGTGTTAGGTTGTCGTCCTTTTTGCGGCTCACGACGAATGATCCAGGACGAAAAAATAGCTCAATAACAAGAAAAGTGACCCAAAACTGATGAAAACATTCGATTTTGGGCTCCGAGAATAGGCATAGCCAAGTAGACTTGCTACCCTCGCCGTAGAGCTCTCGAAGAGCTTTTCAACGATATGTTGTGCGCCGCGTAACTCCTTACGGATCAAAAGTTATGGGTACCAATGTGACGTAAACCTGGTCACAATCCCCACGCCCTCGGTTTGCCGGCCCAGCCTCTACATGAAGTGAAGTTGTCTTGCCCAAGGTGCCGTGGGATTCGGTAATAGAAATGTGATGGATAAAGTATCTTGCCAAAGCTGACAGGGGCAAAAATAATTTAAAAGGTGGGGTGCAACACGAGGACTTGCAAGGGGGTCACCCATCCTAGTACTACTCTGGCCCAAGCACACTTAACTTTGGAGTTCTAATGGGATCCGGTCCATTAGTGCTGGTATGATCGCACTTGTCATGTTGAGGGCGCAAATCCCTTATGTGTTGGCGGTTCACAGTCCCAGCTGAGAAAGATGGCCTATTCAAAAGGCCCAATGGGCTTAACGACAACCCATCCGCTTCAACAATGCAGCATTCTTGTAAGATGTGATATCGATGCATTGTAGGGGCCTCTAACGTCCCACGAGTTAGGTTATCGTCCTTTTCGCGGCTCACGACGAATGATCCAGGATGAAAAAATAGCTCAAAAACAAAAAAAGTGGCCTGAAACTGATGAAAATGTTCAATTTTTGGCTCCAAAAATAGGCACAGTCGAGCAGGATTCCTGCCCTCGTCGTAGAGCTCTTGAAGAGCTTTCCAACGGTATGCTGTGCGCCGTGTAACTCCTTACGGATCAAAAGTTATAGGCAATGGAGCAACGGAGACTTGGTCACAATCCCCACACCCTCGGTTTGCCGGCCCAGCCTCTACGTGCAGCGAAGTTGTCTTGCCCAAGGTGCCGTGGGATTCTGTAATAGAAATGTGATGGATAAAGCATCTTGGCAAGGTAAACAGGGGCAAAAATAATTTAAAAGGGGGGTGCAACCCGAGGACTTCCAAGGGGGTCACCCATCCTAGTACTACTCTCGCCCAAGCACACTTAACTTCGGAGTTCTGATGGGATTCGGTGCATTAGTGTTGTTATGATCGCACCCGTCATGTTGAGGGTGCAAATCCCTTATGTGTTGACGGTTCACAGTCCCAGCCGAGAGAGATGACCCATTCAAAAGGCCCAATGGGGCTTAACGACAACCCATCCACTTCAACAACACAGCATTTTCGTAAGACGTGATATCGACGCATTTTAGGGCCTCTAACGTCCGGCGAATTTCGTTGTCGTCCTTTTCGAGGCTTATGATGAACGATTCGGGATGGAAAAATAAAAAAGTGGCACAAAACAGATCAAAACGTTCGATTTTGGGCTTTGAAAATAGGCACAGTCGAGTAGGCTGGCTGCCCCGTCGTAGAGCTCTTGAAGAGCTTTCCAACGGTAAGCTGTGCACTGTGTAACTCCTTAGGGATCAAAATTTATGGGTACCGGAGAGACGTAGACCTGGTCACAAGACCCACACCCTCGGTTTACCAGCCCAGCCTCTGCATGATGCGAAGTTGTCTTGCCCAAGGTGCCGTCGGATTCGGAAATAGAAATGTGATGGATAAAGCATCTTGGCAAAGCTGACAGGGGCAAAAAAAATTTAAAAGGGGGGGTGCAACATGAGGACTTCCCAGGGGGTCATCCATCCTAGTACTACTCTTAACCAAGCACGTTTAACTAAGGAGTTCTGATGGGATCCGGTGCATTAGTGCTGGTCTAATCACACCCGTCATGTTGAGGGTGTAAATCCATTATGTGTTAACGGTTCCCTGTCCCACCCGAAAGAGAAAGCCCATTCAAAGGGCCCAATGGGCTTAACGACAACCCAGCCACTTCAATAACACAGCATCCTTGAAAGACGTGATATCGACACATTGTAGGCACTCTAACGTCTAGCGACTCAGGTTGTCATTCTTTTTGCGGCTCATAACGAACTATCCAGGAAGGAAAAATAGCTCAAAAACAATAAAAGTGGCCCGAAACTGATGAAAACCTTCAATTTTGGGCTCCGAAAATAGGCACAGCCGAGCACGCATGTAGCTCTCGTCGTAGAGATCTAAAAGAGCTTTTCAACGGTATGCTGTGAGCTGCGTAACTCCTTACAGATCAAAAGTTATGAGCACTTGAGCGACGGAGACCTGGTCGCAAGTCCCATGCCCTCGGTTTACGGGCCCAGCAACGAAGTAAAGCGAATTTGTCTTGCCCAAGGTACCGTGGGATTCGGTAATAGAAATGTGATGGATAAAGCATCTTGGCAAGGCTAACAGGGGAAAAAGTAAATTAAATGGGGGGTGTAATACGAGGAATTCCCAGGGGGTCACCCATCCTAGTACTACTCTCGCCCAAGCACGCTTAACTTTAGAGTTCTTATGGCATCCGATGCATTAGTCCTGGTATGATCGCACCCGTCATGTTGAGGGTGCAAATCCCTTATGTGTTGACGGTTCACAATCCTAACCGAGAGAGATGGCCCATTAAAAAGGCCTATTGAGTTTAACAACAACCCATCCACTTCAACAATGCACCATTCTCGTAAGACGTGATATCGACGCTTTGTAAGGCCCTCTAACGTCCCCCGAGTTAGGTTGTCGTCCATTTTGCGGCTCACGACAAATGATCCGGGATGGAAAAGGCTCAAAAACAAGAAAAAGGGGCCCGAAACTATTGAATACATTCAATTTTGGCCTCCGAAAATAGGCGCAGTCGAGCTGACTTGCTACCCCCGTGATAGAGCTCTCGGAGAGCTTTCCAACGGTATGTTGTGCACCGTATCACTCATTGCGGATCCAAAGTTATGGGCACCGGAGTGACCGAGACTTGGTCACATGCCCCACGCCCTTAGTTTGCAGGCCCAGCCTCTACGTGAAGAGAAGTTGTCTTGCCCAAGGTGCCGTGGGACTCGGTAATAGAAATGTGATGGACAAAGCATCTTGGCAAGGCTAACAGGGGGAAAAAAAAATTTAAAAGGGCGGTGCAACACGAGGACTACCCAGGGGGTCACCCATCCTAATACTATTTTTAACCAAGCACGCTTAACTTCGGTGTTCTGATGGAATCTGTTGCATTAGCGCTGTTATGATTACACCCATCATGTTGAGGATGCAAATCCCTTATGTGTTGATAGTTCACAGTCTCAGCCAAGAGAGATGACCCATTCAAAAGACCCAATGGGATTAACGACAACCCATCCGCTTCAACAACGTTGCACCCTCGTAAGACGTGATATCGACGCATTGTATGGCCCTCTAACGTCCAGCGAGTCAGCTTGTCGTCCTTTTCGAGGCTCACGACAAACGATTTGGGACAAAAAAATAGCTCAAAAATAAGAAAAGTGACCCGAAAATGATGAAAACGTTAAATTTTGGGCTCCAAAAAAAGGCACAACCGAGCAAGCTTGCTACCTCCGTCGTAGAGCTCTCGGAGAGCTTTCCAACGGTATGCTGTGCACCGCGTAAGTCCTTACGGATCAAAAGTTATAGGCACTGGAGCGACGGAGACCTAATCACAAGCCCCACGCCCTCGGTTTGCAGGCCCAGCCTCTATGTGAAGCGAAGTTGTCTTGCCCAAGGTGCCATGGGATTCGGTAATAGAATTGTGATGGCTAAAAAGAGCAAAAAAAATTCAAAAGAGGGGTGCAACACGAGGACTTCCCACGGAGTCACCAATCCTACTACTACTCTCGCCCATGCATGCTTAGCTTCAGAGTTCTGATGGGATCCAGTACATTGGTGCTGGTATGATCACACCCGTCATGTTGAGGGTGCAAATACCTTATGTGTTGATGGTTCACAGTCCCAGCCAAGAGAGATGGCCCATTCAAAAGGCCCAACGGGCTTAAAGACAACCCATCTGCTTTAACAACGCAGCATCCTTATAAGACATGATATCGATGCGTTGTAGGGCCCTCTAACGTCCCATGAGTTAGGTTGTCGTCCTTTTCGAAGCTGACGACGAATGATCCAGTACTGAAAAATAGCTTAAAAACAAGAAAATTGGCCCCAAACTGATGAAAACTTTCGATTTTGGGCATCAAAAACAGGCACAGCCGAGTAAGCTTGCTGCCTTCGTCATAGAGCTCTAGAAGAGCTTTCCAATGGTCTGCTGTGCGCCGCGTAACTCCTTACGGATCAAAAGTTATGGGCACCTGAGCGACGGAGACCTGGTTACAAGCCCTACACCCTCGATTTGTGGGCCTACCCTCTACGTGAAGCGAAGTTGTCTTGCCCTAGGTGCCGTGGGAATCGGTAATAGAAATATGATGGATAAAGCATCTTGGCAAGGCTAACAGGGGCAAAAATAATTTAAAACGGGTGTGCAACACAAGGACTTCCCAAGGGGTCACCCACCCTAGAACTACTCTTGCCCAAGCACGCTTAACTTCAGAGTTCTAATGGGATATGGTGCCTTAGTACTAGTATGATCGCACCAGTCATGTTGAGGGTGCAAATCCCTTATGTGTTGACGATTCACAGTCCCAACCGAGAGTGATGCCCCATTAAAAGGCCCAATGGGCTTAACGAGAACCCATCCGCTTCAACAATGTACCATGCTCGTAAGACGTGATATCGACGCTTTGTAGGGCCCTCTAACGTCCTGTGAGTTAGGTTGTTGTCCTTTTCGCGGCTCACGATGAACGATCTGCGACGGAAAAATAGCTCAAAAACAAGAAAAGGGGCCCAAAATTGATGAAAACATTTGATTTTGGGCTCTGAAAATAGGCGCAGCCGAGCAGACTAGTTACCATATCATAGAGCTCTCATAGAGCTTTCTACCGGTATGCGGTGCACCATGTAACTCCATGTGAATCAAAAGTTATGGGCACTAGAGCGACGGAGACCTGGTCATATGCCTCACGCCCTAGATTTGCGGGCCCTGCCTCTAAGTGAAGTGAAGTTGTCTTGCCCAAGGTACCTTGGGACTCGGTAATAGAAATGTGATGGACAAAGCATCTTGGCAAGGCTAACAGGGGCAAAAAAATTTGAAAAAGAGGGTGCAACACGAGGACTTCCCAGGGAGTCACCCATCCTAGTACTACTCTCGCCCATGCACGCTTAACTTCGGAGTTCATATGGGATCTGGTGCATTAGTGCGGGTATGATCGTGCCCGTCGTGTTGAGGCAGCAATCCCTTATGTGTTGACGATTCGCAGTTCCAGTCGAGGGAGATGGCCCATTCAAAAGGCCCAATGGGCTTAAAGACAACCCATCCGCTTCAACAACGCAGTATCCTCGTAAGACATGATATCGATGTGTTGTAGGGCCCTCTAACATCCCGTGAGTTAGGTTGTCGTCCTTTTCGCGGCTCACGACGAATGATCCGGGATAGAGAAATAGTGAAAAAACTAGAAAATAGGGCCAAAACTGATGAAAATATTCAATTTTGGGCTCCGAAAATAGGTGCAGCAGAGCAGGCTTGCTACCTGTGAAACCCCACTTTCCTGCTTATCTCGTTTTACGTGCTATACCTCGTTTTGCGTGCATATGTTCTGTTTATATGCTATAGGACCTAGAAAGTTATAATTTTGATGTCAATACTCCTAATACGTGCTAAATGTGCATTCATGAAATTTTCATAAAAAACGGAGTCAGAAATTTTATCGTCGATTTTCAGTGAATAGTATTTTCGAAACACGTCCGCTAAAATTTTGAAACTGGTCTTTTTAACCCTTCTAGACCTAGTCCACAGACTTTAATAGACCTGTGTTTGATGAAAACGGTTTTAAAATCGGCTTAAGAATTTATTAGGGTTTTTACACCGACTTTTGCAAAAATCGAGTTTTAAACCGACTCGGGTGAAATTGTTGGATTGTAAAACTTCTTGTCACCTAAAAATAATCCACTTGAGATATCTTGGGGGTTGCATAATTATTTTTAACTTGGTGAGCAATAAAATGCAATTAAAGTCATTAAAAACACAAAAATACTAATTAAAACTAACTTTGACTTTATTAAATTATTGACCTTATAAGCTATTGTCATCAACACACACTGACACAACACAAAAACACCACCACAAACACACACAAGGCCGAGAGAAAAGAGGGAGAAAAAGAAAGAGAAAAACTCAAGCTTTTCAATCAATTTTTCAAAGAAAAACCTAGTTTTTGTCCGTAGAACTTCGCACCGACTTGGATTCTGCTTGTTGGGCACGCATAGCACGCATTCCTAGGCTTATATCGCATCAAAGGTGAGAGAAAAATTCTAGATCTCAAAATGTCATTTTTATGTTTTTGCTCATAAATGAAGATTGAACCGTTAGAATTGAAATCTGATGATAGATTATTGCTCCTTGCATGCTAGGGATCGTTATATACTAATACTACGAATTTCTGTCGGATGTAGCATAATTTTTATTTTCCGGGTATTTAATTTTGATTAAAATGTTCAAAGTTGAATTAAATGAGTTGTGTTGATCGAAATCGATTGCCGTCGATTTCTAAATACTTGATAATTACGTGTTAGCGCTGTTGTAATGCCGAATTTTTGATTACATTGTTCGTGTGAAAATCCGGAAAATCCAGCCATGACATCTTAGGGTTTTAGGGTTATCGGGCATGATTTGGAGGTGTTATGGTGGATTTCCGAGAGGGCTAATGTAGTAGGTTGAATGGGTGAGTGATAGGAACTGATTTGGCAATGTTTGGATTAGTAGATTGTAAGTTATGAATTTTAGAAGTTTAGGTTGTCATTCTTTAATTTCTTGAACGATGCCTTTAGATGGTTGGGTAGTGTTCGAGTGATGAATGGTGAGTTGTTGATGAGTAATTTAGAGTTTAATTATGTATATTATGCATGTCCGGTTAGATGGCCTACTTTGTCATCTAACTACGTTGTTTGTTGTTTAATTTAATATTGATGTTATATTGATGTTATTGATTGATTATTATTGAGTTCGGGAATCGGGCACTTTTGTTGCTGATCTCCCAATTGATTGATTGATGATTGATTGATGATTGATGATTATGGAGTCTTGGTATGTGTGTGCCACCTCTCGGGCAGCGTCGGGCTATCGGGTTGATAACGACATGACTGCCATAGGCTACCCCCAGCTCGCATGACGGAGGTGTCATGGAGGGAGGGGCTAGTGAGGTACCTCGGGTGCGTGAGTAATGGGGAGTTATAAGAAGAACGGTTGAGATCGTGATGGCGTTTGGAGCTACACCAAATAGAGTATCCTTTAATGAATGGTTATATAGTTATGTGATGATAATGTTATTATTGTTGTTGTGTGTTTACTTGCTCAAAGGACTAAATCCAAGGAGCGTAGTGAATACTGTCGAGATCTATCGGATCCTCACTGGGCTTATGTATATAAGCTCACTCTCTATTATTGCATGCTTACAGGTGTTGCAGAGCCGGATTACGGGTACGTGCCTCCTGAGGAGGAAAATGTGCCTTACGTGGATGAGTCATATGTTCCTGAGTCTTATCCATGATTATATGTTGTTTAGTGTCATGTATATTAGCTTAATAGACTTTTATATGCTTTATGGTTCTTATTGTAATAGATGTTGGAAGATGATGATCTAAACGATGTTAACTTAGTGGCTTTCTTTTGTCTATGGTTAAGTTGTAGTTGTGTCTCAACTTATTTTGAAATGTATGATAAGGTTGAGGTATTGTATGTTATGTTGGAACGGAGGCGTATAACGAGGATGGTTTATTGTATAATATGGTTGTGTTGTATGTTGTTGTTTGAATTGAGGAGTTGCTAGATGTATGATGTTTAATGAGGTTGGTTTAGAACCTCGGTATCTTATTTACTGTCGTTATACTGCCGAAATTCCGTTGCGTCCTGACTGATCGTCGGAGGGGTCGAGTTGGGGCGTGACATTTAAGTGGTATCAGAGCACATGTTAGTTGTCAGCTGGGGTATTCTCGGAATGTGGGTAAAGGTCTTAGCATGAAATATGTGTGAAAAGAAAGAAAAGTGAATTATGTATTGATATGACTAAATGATTAAGTGACTATGTGATTTAAGTGCTTATGTGATTATGTGAACAATTTGCTTATGTGATTGAAACTTATGTGATTTATGTGCTTTATATGAGTTTGTTGTTTATGTGTTAAAAGTTGTATATAATCTGTTTACGTGCTATAACCTGTGCTAACTCTTTGATTAGTACGATGGCCGGTAGACCGAGGACTCGTGGTAGGCCCGAGATTGTAGATGAGGTTCCTGGTAATGTGGCACAGGGCAGTGATAGGGGTGATGGCAGGTTAGGGGCAGCAATGGATCGGATTGCAGATTTGATGGCTGGGCAGGCCCAGTTGTTAGCAGGTCAGGCTGTTCAGACTCAGGCGTTGCAGGCTCAGATACAGAATGTATAGGGAGGTAATCACGGTCGAGGTACTATGAAGGAGTTTCTGGGGTACTATCCTCCTAGATTTCAGGGAGAGCCTGATGATAGGAAGGCCGAGTCGTGGATTAGTAAGTTAGAGAAAATTTTGATTCTCTCGGGTACACTGACGAGAGGAAGGTGACTTGTGCTGTCTATTTGCTTGATGATGAGGCAGAGGAATGGTGGCGCACTGTGAGAGCCAGTTGGGAGACCCGGGGTGTTCCGTATGTTTGGGATACCTTTCTGACTGCTTTTAGGGATAAGTATGTCCCGAGGGTTGCACGGGAGAGGAGAGAGGCTGAGTTCTTGTCCTTGGTGCAGGGGGATTCTACTGTGGCTCAGTATGAGGCTACATTCACTAGGTTGTCCCGGTATGCACCGGAGTTTGTAGCTGTGGAGGAGAGGAAGACCCGTAGGTTTATGTTGGGATTGAGGCCCGAGATTCAGGATGCAATGGCTCTGAATCGCTATGATATCTTTACTGAGGCTTTTGATGCAGCTTCTAGGTTAGAGAAGAGGAAAGGGGATCAGATTGTCTCCAGTCAGCCTAGTAAGAGGCCTTATCAGCCACAGGGCCAGCAGGTTATATATAGGCCTCCAGTACAGCAGATTGTCTACAGGCCACCAGCCCAGCAGGGTTCTTATAGGCCACAGGGTCAGCAGAGTTACTATCGGCCTCAGTTTCAGCAGAGGCCATATCAGGTTCAGACTCAGTATAGGCCAGCGCAGTCTCAGGGTCAGTACAGGCCTAGTGTGGTGAGACCTCAGCAACAGGCTGTATCAGCTGCTTCTTCAGCTTCTGGTTCTTCTAGGGGCAGTGTTAGTGCCACATCATCGCAGTGTAATTACTGCAAGCGCCCAGGGCATGTGGAGTCCGACTGCAGGGTAAAGGCAGGGACATGTTTGGGTTGTGGTAGCATCGAGCATAGGGCGAAGGATTGCCCTAGATATGCGAGGACTGAGGGTCGGGCAGCGACTCAGGGTTATCAGGGTAGGCCTTCAGGCAGTGTACCACAGCAGCAGCGGGTTCAGGCTCGGGCTTACGCAGTTGATATGGAGGAGATGCCTGAGGAGACTGCAGTTGTGGAAGGTAACTTCCTTATACTTGATCAACTTGTTAAAGTGTTGATTGATTCTGGTGCTACGCATTCTTTCATTACTCCTGCTTGTGTGCAACGTGTTAAATTGCAACCTGAAAGATTGCCTTATGTGGTTGAGATTAGTACCTCTTTGACTGATAAGTATATTACTGGCTTAGTATGTAAGGATTGTATAATACATGTTAAGGGGCATAATTTTCCTTCGGACCTTATTTTATTTCCTATCCGGGGGTATGATGTTATTCTGGGTATGGATTGGCTTTCTAAGTATGATGCCCAGTTGAACTGTAGAACCAAGGTAGTACAGTTTCGTTTGCCAGATCAACCAGTAGTAGAGGTAGCGGGTAACCGGGGTGCTAAGACGAGTTTTGTTATCTCAGCAACTAAAGCCGTTAAGTTGGTGAGTAAGGGGTGTTCGGGTTATCTAGCTTATTTGATCAACAAGCCATCTGATAAGCTACAGCTAGAGGAAGTCCCTATTATCCGAGAATATCCTAATGTATTTCCCGAGGAGTTGCCAGGGTTGCCGCCAGAGAGGGATATAGAGTTTGTGATTAATCTTGTTCCCGGTACTCAACCTATTTCTAAATCGGCGTACCGGATGGCACCAGCTGAGTTGAAGGAGTTGAAGACTCAGTTACAGGAGTTATTGAAGAAAGGATTCATTCAGCAGAGTTCTTCACCTTGGGGAGCTCCAGTCTTATTTGTGAAGAAGAAGGATGGTACCTTGAGATTGTGTATTGATTACCGTGGTTTGAATCAGGTGACCATCAAGAATAAATATCCTTTGCCACTGATTGATGAGTTGTTTGATCAACTTCAGGGAGCCAAAGTCTATTCTAAATTTGATTTGAGGCAGGGGTATTATCAGCTTCGGATTCGCACGGAGGATGTTCCGAAGTCTGCTTTCCGGACTCGGTACGGGCATTATGAGTTTGTTGTTATGCCCTTTGGATTGACTAATGCACCGGCAGCATTCATGGATCTTATGCATCGAGTCTTTCAGCCGTACTTGGACCAGTTCGTGGTGATTTTTATTGATGATATCTTGGTCTATTCTAAATCTGAATCGGAGCACGAGCAACATCTACGGCTTGTATTGGAGAAGTTGCAGGAGCATCAGTTGTTTGCCAAGTTCAGCAAATGTGAATTTTGGCTGCAACGGATTTCTTTTCTTGGCCATGTTATTACACAGAGCGGTATTTCCGTAGATCCCACTAAGATTGAATCGGTGATGTCTTGGAAGCGGCCAGAGAGTGTTACTGATGTCCGTAGCTTTCTTGGCTTGGCGGGTTATTACCGTAGGTTTGTCAAGGACTTCTCAAAGATTGCGGGGCCACTATCTAAGTTGACTCAGAAACGGACTATCTTTAATTGGGATGAGAAGTGTGAGAGTGGATTTCAGGAGTTGAAAAAGAGGTTAACTACCGCTCCAGTACTTGCTCTACCAGAGGGGACCGATAATATGGTCATTTACAGCGATGCATCCAAGGAGGGCTTGGGATGTGTTCTTATGCAAGATGGCCGAGTTATTGCCTATGCTTCTCGAAAGTTGAAGCCTTATGAAGAAAATTATCCGACTCATGATCTTGAGTTGGCAGCAGTTGTCTTTGCACTCAAGAAGTGGCGTCATTATCTGTGGGGAAGTAAGTTTGAAATTTTCACTGATCATAAGAGTCTAAAGTACTTGTTCTCACAGAAGGAGTTGAATATGCGCCAGCGGAGGTGGATGGAGCTTCTTGGAGATTATAATTGTTCTATCAATTATCTGCCTGGAAAGGCAAATGTTGTGGCAGATGCTCTCAGCCGGAAGGCTAGTATTTCTTGTTTGGCTGTCAAGAAATGGGAGGTTCTCGAGGAGTTTAGTTATTGGAGACCAGAGTTGACTCAGGTTGGGGTGATGTGTTCACATCTCCGTATTCAGCCTTTATTATTGTCTCAGATCAGGGAAGCTCAGCAACTTGATGTTAAACTTCAGAAGATCAAGGATCAGATCACGGATGATCAGTCTGACTTCAAACTGCATGAGGACGGTATTCTTCGGTTTCGGAACAGGGTTTGTGTTCCCGATGAACCGGGCTTGAGGCGAGGTATTCTGGAGGAAGCTCATAATTCTAAATATACTATTCATCCCGGTGGAACCAAGATGTATCGGGATTTGAAGCAACATTTCTGGTGGAACAACATGAAGAGAGAAGTTGCTCAGTTTGTATCTAGATGTTTGACTTGTCAGAGAGTGAAAGCCGAGCATCAACGACCAGCAGGTTTGCTTCAGCCGTTGGCTATACCAGAGTGGAAATGGGAGCATATTACGATGGACTTTGTCACTGGTTTGCCTAGATCACCGAGGGGTAATGATGCAGTTTGGGTTGTCGTGGATCGTTTGACGAAGACAGCTCATTTTATTGCCATGAGGATGGGAGATGAGGTTACAAAGTTGACGGACCTCTATCTGGATCAGATTGTTAGACTTCACGGTATTCCATCTAGTATTGTCTCTGATCGAGATCCTCGATTTACTTCTCGTTTGTGGGAGAAACTTCAAGAGACCTTAGGTACTCAGTTGAACTTCCGCACCGCGTATCATCCACAGACCGACGGTCAGTCTGAGCGGACTATTCAGATTCTGGAAGATATGCTTAGGGCTTGTGTTCTGGACTTTGGGAAGAACTGGGAGAAACATCTACCACTTGCCGAGTTTGCCTATAACAATAGTTATCAAGTTACTATTGGGATGGCACCTTTTGCAGCTCTTTACGGTCGTAAGTGCCGTTCACCTTTATATTGGGACGAGGTAGGAGAGATGAAGACTGTTGATCCGACTATTATGCCAGAACTTCTTGAGAAGATTGAGAATGTTCAGTTGATCAGGCAGAGAATGCTTACGGCGCAGAGTAGATTCAAGAGTTATGCTGATAAGCGTCGTCGAGACTTGGAGTTTGCAGTCGGGGATCGGGTTTTCTTGAGATTGTCTCCTCGAAAGGGGTTTGCTCGTTACGGTAAAGGTGGAAAGCTGAGTCCGAGATTTGTTGGACCGTTTGAGATTACTGGCAGGGTTGGTAAGTTGGCATATCGGTTGGCTTTACCGGAGAACTTCTCTAATGTCCACGATGTATTTCACGTGTCTAATTTGCGGAAATATAATCCGAATCCTTCTCATATTCTTGAGCCATAGCAAATACAGCTTCGAGAGAATTTGACTTATGACGAGCGTCCGATTCGTATTTTAGATCAGATGGACCGAGAGTTGAGGTCGAAGAGGATTCCGATGGTTAAGGTGTTGTGGAAGCATCATGGCATTGAGGAAGCTATGTGGGAGAGACGAGATCAGATGCAGCAGCAATACCCAGATCTATTCCGTACATCAAGTAAGAATTTCGAGGACGAAATTTCTATAAGGAGGGGAGAATGTGAAACCCCACTTTCCTGCTTATCTCGTTTTACGTGCTATACCTCGTTTTGCGTGCATATGTTCTGTTTATGTGCTATAGGACCTAGAAAGTTATAATTTTGATGTCAATACTCCTAATACGTGCTAAATGTGCATTCATGAAATTTTCATCAAAAATGGAGTCAGAAATTTTATCGTCGATTTTCAGTGAATAGTGTTTTCGAAACACGTCCGCTAAAATTTTGAAACTGGTCTTTTTAACCCTTCTAGACCTAGTCCACAGACTTTAATAGACCTGTGTTTGATGAAAACGGTTTTAAAATCGGCTTAAGAATTTATTAGGGTTTTTACACCGACTTTTGCGAAAATCGAGTTTGAAGCCGACTCGGGTGAAATTGTTGGATTGTAAAACTTCTTGTCACCTAAAAATAATCCACTTGAGATATCTTGGGGGTTGCATAATTATTTTTAACTTGGTGAGCAATAAAATGCAATTAAAGTCATTAAAAACACAAAAACACTAATTAAAACTAACTTTGACTTTATTAAATTATTGACCTTATAAGCTATTGTCATCAACACACACTCACACAACACAAAAACACCACCACAAACACACACAAGGCCGAGAGAAAAGAGGGAGAAAAAGAAAGAGAAAAACTCAAGCTTTTCAATCAATTTTTCAAAGAAAAACCTAGTTTTTTTCTGTAGAACTTCGCACCGACTTGGATTCTGCTTGTTGGGCACGCATAGCACGCATTCCTAGGCTTATATCGCATCAAAGGTGAGAGAAAAATTCTAGATCTCAAAATGTCATTTTTATGTTTTTGCTCATAAATGAAGATTGAACCGTTAGAATTGAAATCTGATGATAGATTATTGCTCCTTGCATGCTAGGGATCGTTATATACTAATACTACGAATTTCTGTCGGATGTAGCATAATTTTTATTTTTCGGGTATTTAATTTTGATTAAAATGTTCAAAGTTGAATTAAATGAGTTGTGTTGATCGAAATCGATTGCCGTCGATTTCTAAATACTTGATAATTACGTGTTAGCGCTGTTGTAATGCCGAATTTTCGATTACATTGTTCGTGTGAAAATCCGGAAAATCCAGCCATGACATCTTAGGGTTTTAGGGTTATCGGGCATGATTTGGAGGTGTTATGGTGGATTTCCGAGAGGGCTAATGTAGTAGGTTGAATGGGTGAGTGATAGGAACTGATTTGGCAATGTTTGGATTAGTAGATTGTAAGTTATGAATTTTAGAAGTTTAGGTTGTCATTCTTTAATTTCTTGAACGATGCCTTTAGATGGTTGGGTAGTGTTCGAGTGATGAATGGTGAGTTGTTGATGAGTAATTTAGAGTTTAATTATGTATATTACGCATGTCCGGTTAGATGGCCTACTTTGTCATCTAACTACGTTGTTTGTTGTTTAATTTAATATTGATGTTATATTGATGTTATTGATTGATTATTATTGAGTTCGGGAATCAGGCACTTTTGTTGCTGATCTCCCAATTGATTGATTGATGATTGATGATTATGGAGTCTTGGTATGTGTGTGCCACCTCTCGGGCAGCGTCGGGCTGTCGGGTTGATAACGGCATGACTGCCATAGGCTACCCCCAGCTCGCATGACGGAGGTGTCATGGAGGGAGGGGCTAGTGAGGTACCTCGGGTGCGTGAGTAATGGGGAGTTATAAGAAGAACGGTTGAGATCGTGATGGCGTTTGGAGCTACACCAAATAGAGTATCCTTTAATGAATGGTTATATAGTTATGTGATGATAATGTTATTATTGTTGTTGTGTGTTTACTTGCTCAAAGGACTAAATCCAAAGAGCGTAGTGAATACTGTCGAGATCTATCGGATCCTCACTGGGCTTATGTATATAAGCTCACTCTCTATTATTGCATGCTTACAGGTGTTGCAGAGCCGGATTACGGGTACGTGCTTCCTGAGGAGGAAAATGTGCCTTACGTGGATGAGTCATATGTTCCTGAGTCTTATCCATGATTATATGTTGTTTAGTGTCATGTATATTAGCTTAATAGACTTTTATATGCTTTATGGTTCTTATTGTAATAGATGTTGGAAGATGATGATCCAAACGATGTTAACTTAGTGGCTTTCTTTTGTCTATGGTTAAGTTGTAGTTGTGTCTCAACTTATTTTGAAATGTATGATAAGGTTGAGGTATTGTATGTTATGTTGGAACGGAGGCGTATAACGAGGATGGTTTATTGTATAATATGGTTGTGTTGTATGTTGTTGTTTGAATTGAGGAGTTGCTAGATGTATGATGTTTAATGAGGTTGGTTTAGAACCTCGGTATCTTATTTACTGTCGTTATACTGCCGAAATTTCGTTGCGTCCTGACTGATCGTAGGAGGGGTCGAGTTGGGGCGTGACACTACCCCAGTCGTAGAACTCTTAAAGAGCTTTCCAACGGTACGTTGTGGGCCACGTAACTCCTTTCGGATCAAAAGTTATGGGCACCAGAGTGGCAGAGACTTGGTCACAAGCCCTACGCCCTCGGTTTGCGGGCCCAGCCTCTACGTGAAGCGAAGTTGTCTTGCCCATGAAGCCGTGGGATTCGGTAATAGAAATGTGATGGACAAAGCATCTTGGCAAGGCTAACAGAGGCAAAAAAAATTTAAAAGGGGGGTACAACACGAGGACTTCCGAAGGGGTCACCCATCCTAGTACTACTCTCGCCCATGCAAGCTTAACTTCGGAGTTCATATAGGATCCGGTGCATTAGTGTGGGTATGATCGTACCCGTCAAGTTGAGGGCGCAAATCCATTATGTGTTGACGGTTCGCAGTTCCAGTCGAGGGAGATGGCCCATTCAAAAGGCCCAATAGGCTTAAACACAACCCATCCACTTCAACAACACAGCATCCTCGTAAGACATGATATCGATGTGTTGTTGGGCCCTCTAACGTCCCATGAGTTAGGTTGTCGTCCTTTTCGCGGCTCGCGATGAATGATCCGGGACAAAGAAATAGTGAAAAAACTAGAAAATAGGGCCAAAACTGATTAAAAATGTTCGATTTTAGGCTCCGAAAATAGGCGCAGCAGAGCAGGCTTGATACCCCCGTCGTAGAACTCTTAGAGAGCTTTCCAACGATACATTGTGTGTCATGTAACTCCTTTTTATTAAAAGTTATGGGCACCAGAGTGACAGAGACCTGGTCACAAGCCCTACGCCCTCGGTTTGCGGGCCCAGCCTCTACGTGAAGCGAAGTTGTCTTGCCCATGGAGCCGTGGGATTTGGTAATAGAAATGTGATGGACAAAGCATCTTGGCAAGGCTAACAGAGGCAAAAAAAATTTAGAAGGGGGGTCCAACACGAGGACTTCCGAAGAGGTTACCCATCCTACTACTACGCTCACACAAGCACGCTTAACTTCGGAGTTCTGATGGGATCCAGAGCATTATTACTGGTATGATTGCACCCGTCATGTTGAGGGCGCAAATCCCTTATGTGTTAACGGTTCACAGTCCTAGCCGAGAGAGATGGCCCATTCAAAAGGCCCAATGGGCTTAACGACAACCCATCCACTTCAACAACGTAGCATCCTCGTAAGACGTGATATTGACGTATTCTAGGGCCCTCTAACATCCCACGAGTTAGGTTGTCGTCCTTTTTGCGGCTCATGACGAACAATATGGGATCGAGAAATTACAAAAGAATATTAAAAAGGGGCTAGAAACTGATGAAAACATTCAATTTTGGGGTCCGAAAATAGACGCAGCTGAGTTGGCTTTCCACCCCCGTCATAAAGCTCTCGGAGAGATTTCCAACGGTATGCTGTGCGCCGCGTAAATCCTTGCGGATCAAAAGTTATGGGCACCGGAGAGACGGAGACTTGGTCACAAGCCTCACGCCCTCGGTTAGCGGGCCCAACCTCTACGTGATGCAAAGTTGTCTTGCCCAAGGTGCCGTGGGATTCAGTAATAGAAATGTGATGGACAAAGCACCTTGGCAAAGCTGACAAGGGCAAAAAAATTTAAAAGGGGGATGCATCATGAGGTCTTCCGCGGGGGTCACCCATCTTAGTACTACTCTTGCCCAAGCACGCTCAACTTCGGAGTTCTGATGGGATCCGGTGCGTTAGTGCTGGTATGATCGCACCCGTCATGTTAAGGGCGCTAATCCCTTATGTGTTGACGGTTCACAATCCCAGCCGAGAGAGATGGCCCATTAAAAAGGCCTAATGGGCTTAACGACAACCTATCAACTTCAACAATGCATCATTCTCATAAGACGTGATATCAACGGGCTGCAGGGCCCTCTAACGTCCCGCGAGTTAGGTTGTCGTCCTTTTTGTGGCTCACGACAAACGATCCGGGACCGAAAAATAGCTCAAAAACAAGAGAAATAGACCGAAATGGATGAAAACATTTGATTTTGGCCTCCAAAAAAGGCATAGCCAAGCAGGCTTGCTGCCCCCATCGTAGAGCTCTCGAATAGCTTTACAACGATATGTTATACGCCGCATAACTCCTTACGGATCAAAAGTTATGGGCACCGTGCGACGTAGACCTGGTGACAAGACCCACGCCCTCGGTTTGCCAGCCCAGCCTCAACGTGAAATGAACTTGTCTTGCCAAAGGTGCCGTGGGATTCGGTAATAGAAATGTGATAGATAAAGCATCTTGGCAAAGCTGACAGCGGCAAAAAAAAATTAAAAGGGGGGTGCAACACGAGCACTTCCAAGGGGGTCACCCATCCTAGTACTACTCCCGCCCAAGCATGCTTAACTTCGGAGTTCTGATGGGATCCGATGGATTAGTGCTGGTATGATCGCACCCGTCATGTTGAGGGCGCAAATCCCTTATGTGTTAGCAGTTCACAGTCCCAACCGAGAGAAATGGCCCATTCAAAAGGCCCAATTGGCTTAATGACAACCCATCAACTTCAACAACACAGCATCCTCGTAAGACGTGATATCGATGCGTTGTAGGGACTTCCAACATCCTGCGTGTTAGGTTGTCGTCCTTTTTGCAACTCATGACGAATGATCCAGGATGAAAAATAGCTCAAGAACAAGAAAAGTAGCCCAAAACTGATGAAAACATTCAATTTTGGGCTCCAAAAATATGCATAGCCGAGTAGGCTTGCTGCCCTCGTCGTAGAGCTCTCGAAGAGCTTTCCAACGATATGTTGTGCCCTTAAGGATCAAAATTTATGGGTACCAGTGCGACGTAAACCTGGTCATAATCCCCACGCCCTCGGTTTGCCGGCCCAGCCTCTACGTGAAGTGAAGTTGTCTTGCCCAAGGTGCTGTGGGATTCGGTAATAGAAATATGATGGATAAAGCATCTTGGCAAAGCTGACAGGGAAAAAATAATTTAAAAGGTGGGGTGCAACACGAGGACTTCCAAGGGGGTCACCCATCCTAGTACTACTCTGGCCCAAGCACGCTTAACTTCGGAGTTCTTATGGGATCCGGTTCATTAGTGTTGGTATGATCGCACCTGTCATCTTGAGGGCGCAAATCCCTTATGTGTTGGCGGTTCGCAGTCCCAGCCGAGAAAGATGGCCCATTCAAAAGGACCAATGGGCTTAACGACAACCCATCTGCATCAACAATGCAGCATCCTTGTAAGACGTGATATCAATGCATTGTAGGGCCCTTTAACGTCCCGCGAGTTAGGTTATCGTCCTTTTCGCGGCTCACGACGAAACATCCAGGATGAAAAAATAGCTCAAAAATTGAAAAAGTCGCCCGAAACTGATGAAAATGTTCAATTTTGGGCTCCAAAAACAGGCACAGTCGAGCAGGCTTGCTGCCCTCGTCATAGAACTCTTGAAGAGCTTTCCAACGGTATGTTGTGCGTCGCGTAACTCCTTACGGATCAAAAGTTATGGGCAACGGAGCAACGGAGAGTTGGTCATAATCCCCACATCCTCGGTTTGCCAGCTTAACCTCTACATGCAGCAAAGTTGTCTAGCCCAAGGTGCCGTGGGATTCTGTAATAGAAATGTGATGGATAAAGCATCTCGCAAGGCTAACAGGGGCAAAAATAATTTAAAAGGGGGGTGCAACACGAGGACTTCCAAGGGGGTCACCCATCCTAGTACTACTATCGCCCAAGCGCACTTAACTTCAGAGTTCTAATGGAATCTGATGCATTAGTGTTGGTATGATCGCACCCGTCAAGTTGAGGGTGCAATTCCCTTATGTGTTGACAGTTCACAGTCCCAGTCGAGAGAGATGGCCCATTCAAAAGGCCCAATGGGGCTTAACGACAACCCATCTGCTTCAACAACGCAGCATCCTCATAAGATGTGATATCGACGCATTTTAGGGCCTCTAACGTCCCGCGAATTTCATTGTCGTCCTTTTCGAGTCTCATGACGAACGATTCGGGATGGAAAAATAACTCAAAAACAAAAAAAAATGGCCCAAAATAGATGAAAACGTTCGATTTTGGGCTCCGAAAATAGGCATAGCTGAGTAGGCTTGCTGCCCCGTCGTGGAGCTCTCGAAGAGCTTTCCAACGATATGTTTTGCACCGCATAACTCCTTAGGGATCAAAATTTATAGGTACCAGAGCGACGTAGACCTGGTCACAAGACACACACCCTCGGTTTGCAGGCCCAGCCTCTGTGTGATGCGAAGTTGTCTTTCCCAAGGTGCCGTCAGATTTGAAAATAGAAATATGATGGATAAAGCATCTTGGCAAAGCTGACAGGGGCAAAAAAAATTTAAAACGTGGGGGTGCAACAAGAGGACTTCCCAGGGTGTCACCCATCCTAGTACTACTTTTAACCAAGCACGCTTAACTTCGTTGTTCTGATGGGATCTGGTGCATTAGTGTTGGTCTGATCACATGTCATGTTGAGGGCGTAAATCCCTTATGTGTTAATGGTTCCCTGTCCCACCCAACAGAGATGGCCCATTCAAAGGGCCCAATGGGCTTAACGACAACCCATCCACTTTAATAATGCAGCATCATCGTAAGACGTGATATCGACGCATTGTAGGCACTCTAACATCTAGCGACTTAGGTTGTCGTTCTTTTTGCGGCTCATAACGAATGATATGGGAAGGAAAAATAGCTCAAAAACAAGAAAAGTGGCACGAAACTGATGAAAACCTTCAATTTTGGGCTCCGAAAACAGGCACAACCGAGCACGCATGCGGCCCTCGTCATAGAGATCTAGAAGAGCTTTTCAACAGTATGCTGTGAGCTGCGTAACTCCTTACAGATCAAAATTTATGAGCACCGGAGCGACGGAGACCTGGTTGCAAGCCCCATGCCCTTGGTTTACGGGCCCAGCCTCGAAGTGAAGCGAATTTGTCTTGCCCAAGGTGCCGTGGGATTCGGTAATAGAAATGTGATGGATAAAGCTTCTTGGCAAGGCTAACAGGGGAAAAAATAATTTAAATGGGGGGTGTAATACGAGGAATTCCTAGGGGGTCACCCATCCTAGTACTACTCTCGCCCATGCACGCTTAAGTTCAGGGTTCTGATGGCATCCGGTGCATTAGTCCTAGTATGATCGCACCCGTCATGTTGAGGGCGAAAATCCCTGATGTGTTGACGGTTCACAATCCTAACCGAGAGAGATGGCCCATTAAAAAGGCCTATTGGGTTTAACAACAACCCATCCGCTTCAACAATGTACCATTCTCGTAAGACATGATATCGACGCTTTGTAGGGCCCTCTAACGTCCCTCGAGTTAGGTTGTCGTCCTTTTCGCGGCTCATGACAAATGATCCGGGACAGAGAAAGCTCAAAAAAAAGAAAAAGGGGCCTGAAACTATTGAATACATTCGATTTTGGGCTCCGAAAATAGGCATAGTTGAGCTGACTTGCTACCCCTGTGATAGAGCTCTCAGAGAGCTTTCCAACGGTATGCTGTGCACCGTATCACTCATTGCGGATCAAAAGTTATGGGCACCGGAGTGACGGAGACTTGGTCACATGCCCCACGTCCTTGGTTTGCGGGCCCAGCCTCTACATGAAGAGAAGTTGTCTTGCCCAAGGTGCCGTGGGACTCGGTAATAGAAATGTGATGGACAAAGCATCTTGGCAAGGCTAACAGGGGGAAAAAAATTTTAAAAGGGGGGTGCAACATGAGGACTGCCCAGGGGGTCACCCATCCTAATACTACTCTTAACCAAGCACGCTTAACTTTGATGTTCTGATGGGATCCGTTGAATTAGCGCTGGTATGATTGCACCCATCATGTTGAGGGCGTAAATCCCTTATGTGTTGACGGTTCACAATCTCAGCCGAGAGAGATGGCCCATTAAAAAGACCCAATGGGATTAACGACAACCCATCCACTTCAACAACGCAGCATCCTCGTAAGACGTGATATCGGCGCATTGTATGGCCCTCTAACGTCCAGCGAGTTAGGTTGTCATCCTTTTCGAGGTTCACGACAAACGATTCGAAATGGAAAAATAGCTCAAAAACAAGAAAAGTGGCCTGAAACTGATGAAAGCGTTTGATTTTGGGCTACAAAAAAAGGCATAACCGAGCAAGCTTGCTGCTTCCGTCGTAGATCTCTCAGAGAGCTTTCCAATGGTTTGTTGTGCACCGCGTAACTCCTTACGGATCAAAAGTTAAAGGCACTGAAGCGACGGAGACCTAGTCACAAGCCCCACGCCCTCGGTTTGCAGGCCCAGCCTCTACGTGAAGCGAAGTTGTATTGCCCAAGGTGCTATGGGATTCGGTAACAGAATTGTGATGGATAAAGCATCTTGGCAAGGCTAAAAGGAGCAAAAAAAAATTAAAAGGGGGGGTGCAACACGAGGACTTCTCAGGGAGTCACCAATCCTACTACTACTCTCGCCCATGCACGCTTAACTTCAGAGTTCTGATGGGATCCGGCGCATTAGTGCTGGTATGATCACACCCGTCATGTTGAGGGCGCAAATCCCTTATGTGTTGACAGTTCACAGTCCCAACCGAGAGAGATGGCCCATTCAAAAGGCCCAACGGGCTTAAAGACAACCCATTCGCTTCAACAACGCAGCATCCTCATAAGACGTGATATCGATGCATTGTAGGGCCCTCTACCATCCCACGAGTTAGGTTGTCGTCCTTTTCGCAGCTCACGGCGAATGATCCAGGACTGAAAAATAGCTCAAAAATAAGGAAAGTGGCCCCAAACTAATTAAAACTTTTGATTTTGGGCTTCAAAAATAGGCACAGCCAGTGGGCTTGCTGCCCTCGTAGTAGAGCTCTAGAAGAGCTTTCCAACGGTATACTGTGCGCCACGTAACTTGTCACGCCCCAACCCGGCCTATAAAGGTTAGACTAGGGTATGATCTAAACATTCAAGTCACGTCCCATACTTAACCGTTCATGAAGATTTAACACTTAACGTTTGGCCTACACTCCAAAATTTTTCGGTAAACCGGCAGTATAACGGCTGTAATTGGGCTCTTTGGTTTGGCCTAATTCTATAAACGCCTCAATTATTCCAATCATTAATCCAATTCCATTAAGGACTCCTATTTGTCACCAACCGATTTGCCTACTAGTTTATCTTGAAAGTCTCGTTTGGTTAATAAGCCTAACATGATAACTATATCCCGTTTATTTGTCAATTTCCTACCATGCAAGTACCTATTATCCTTTAGTTTGCAAATGAGTACCTAAGTGAAATTAGATAGAATTAACTTAGTTGATTGTTCATCTAGTGGTTTGAATGCCTACGATAACTACTAATTAAGAAAACGAAAGCAAACAACCAAATAAAAGTTCGTCCGGTTATAGATAGTACAATCTCAGAATTAGACCCAAATTACAACGGCGTCATTTACATCACTAAACAACGAGCAACATAAAAGAAATAGTCTTCAAGTAGCATAGTTCACAAATAGCCATAATCACGCAAGGCACACAAGACAGGCAATCACCCAGGGGTTCATCGTTAGGCACACCGTCCTCAGGTACCTGTACCTGTCCTTCTTCACCTGTGATGAAAAAGAGGGTGAGTCCTTATGAACTCAGCGAGGGGGAACGAGAAATACGTTTTGAAACTCGTTTTCCGGTTCAATTTATGAAAACTCTTTTTGAGAACATATCACGTATTACAAATAATAAGGTACGCAATTATAAGAAACAAATCGAGTAACGGATACAAAGTAAGGGAATAGAAATGCCAGTCTTTCCTCCCCGAGGTTCTCTAGGAACCTAGCGAGAGTACTTATACACATAGTAAAAAGGATACGGTGAGCATTTGCTCTCAATATCAATTTCGATTCATTTGGTGCGGCCGACTTCAATAATCCACTTATCACTCCCAAATGGGTGTACTCCGGATGTACCCCGAAACCTACGACCCAACTCTCCGAGGGTGAAATGCCAAGCGAGAGAGGGAATTGGACCATGGTAGTCACGGTAACACCGGCAAGCCCGATGCCGCCCGGCGTGCGTGAAACACTACCATGCCACACTGAAAGGTTGCAACCTCGTATACAATGCCCATTTATGTCATTTAACATTTCACATTAGGAGGTCAACAAAGTAGGTTGCCTCCGAGCAAGTATATGATCACATTTTGACATATTGGCATATAAGGCATTGTAAGAACATATAATCATTTCATATATCCATTTGAAAGCAATTAAACTTTAACGGGCAGCCAAGTAATCATGTTCAAATAAACCATTGAATATCTTTTAACAATTCACATTAGGAGGACAACAAAGTAGGTTGCCTCCGAGCAATTTCAAGATCACATATTGCCAAGTAAACGAACGAGGCATGCTTGACATGAAATTTCACTTTGTAGAACACATAGAGTCATATGAACATTAAACGGGCAGCCCACTAAGCATATAATTTCCACACAATATCTAAATGATCAACACTTAGCAAGACTACCTAGTCATTAGGGTTTCCGTTTCATGCTTAACCATGTGATTAAACCCTAAGTCAACTCAAGTTCATTCACAAGTCATGCATCATTCAATTCAAACATCCTCAAGTACTCAAAACAGTCCACACAACATCCCAACACCACAATTCCAAGCAATTAGCACCACAAGAGGGGTTACAACAATTTTCCAAGCATATAGCTAAGTGAAACCTTTACTGCAATAGGCTGTTTTCCCACAATCAATAGGATAACCAAAAAATCTCCAAATTCAGCGAATAAGATGTCAAATAAAAGCTTAAGAAGTTAACTAAACTCAGAAACAAACCTTGCATCAATTGGAGTTCAGAATCATTAGTTATGGCCGAAACAGTGAGGTAGCACAAAACTGTCCAGATTTGCACACTTTTCAGAAATTGACGTTTTTGAGGTCCTTATAGTCATTTTTAGCTTTGGTCCATTTCTGACAAAATTGTCCATAACTGAAAAATATAGTAGAACACCAATTTTCATGAATTTTGGACAACATTTACTAAGTCAAACATGGTTCGTTCCACAAGGTCAGTGCATCTGCCAAAACCTGATTCATTTTCCCAGATTTCCAGATTTGGTCATATTTTAATGATTTGCCATTTTGAGGACCTTAGAGTCAAAATTAGCTTCGCCCTATTTCTGGGAAAAATGTTCAAAACTGTCCAAACTAGTCACCCACCAATTTTCAAGCATTTTCAACATCATTTTCTTAGCTAAACTTACCTCGAACAGACTGGTCAGAGAGCTGTCATCCACTTCGACTTCACCTAGCATCATTTTCAAGCCAAGATCTTGCCATGCATGGTTGTTTAAGCTTATGAACGACCATATAGCTCACGTACAGAAGCAAATACACACATTTATGAGCATGCATGTGAAATTTCAAAGAGTTTTCAAAAGCTTTTAACCCTCACCTTTGCAATCAACCAAAAGATGCACAAAAACCTTGTTGAGGCTCAAATTTCTTCCTCTTCTTGCTTAGCCGAGTTTCCAACATGGTTTTCTCTATTTTTCCTAGCCTAGTAAGCAATCTCTTAGTACATTCATGTAGTTAGGACTTGAAGAAAAGAAATGGAAGCTTAGTAACTCACCTAGGCCGAAAATGAAGCTTCAATGCACATGCATGAGTGATTTTTGCATCCTAGCTTGTTCGGTTGAGGTCCTTTGCTTGTGGCTTGCTTGGTTTAGCTATGGTGTGAAGAAGAGAAGCTATGGAGATGAAGAACTCAGCCAAAACCGAAATGGAGAGAGAAAATGAGAGGGAGAGAGAGAAATGTGAGGAAAGTGAGAGAAATGTGAGGAAAGTGAGAGAAATGAGAGAAAAATGAGGCTTTTTGCAAAAGTTGATGCATGGGTTCAGCCTTGAGCTTAGCAATTCTGATTTTTATGTCTTCAAGAGGCATTTTGAAATGTTAGCATGGGCCATGAGTGGTTTGGTCGAAAATGGGAGGAAATTGAGGTGGTTTTGGGCAATTTTTTTATGCATTGTGTTGAGTGTTTTGTCATAGTTTGTCTAGGACTAATTTTTTTATGCATTTGTGTCATTAGAATTGTCATAGGAATGTTGGGAAATTAGGAAATCTAGGTAGAATAAAATATAGGAATGTTTGTTGATGAGTTGAATTATGAATAGAATAATAGATAGTGGAAAATGTAGGAATAGTTTAGTATTATTTTATTGTTAGTGGAGTTTGTAGAGAATTTGAATTAGGAATATAATATTGGTTAGTGGATTGTGTAGGATTATTTTATTGTCTAGTGCTTTGTGTAGGATTCTTTCTTGATTAACGTGGTGGCACGGATTCCTAGGTCTAGGGCACGAATTACGAGGTAGACACGAACTACGAGGTAAGACACGAACTACGAGGTACAACACGTATTTCAAGACTAAGGCACATACTTCAAGATAAGTGCACGGATTATAATGCTAACACACGCAATCCTAGGTGAATCAACGTAGATCAAAATATGGCACGTAATTCAATGCAATGCACGTAATTCAAGACACGACTCTTAAACCTAGGTTAAGGCACGTAGTTCAAAGTTAATGCACACGAAACGAAGAGACACACACAAATCAAGGTCTCGCATGTAAATTAAGGTCATGGCATGTTTATCTAGGTATCGCACGTATATCGAGGATTAGGGCACACAATTTAGGTTAAGGCACGTATAATGAGGCATGCACAAAAACCAAGACAGGGCACGCAAATCGAGGTAAGACATGTTATTCGGGGTCGGGCCTCACATAACTCCTTACGGATCAAAAGTTATGGGCACCGGAGCGACGGAGACCTGGTCACAAGCCCTACGCCGTTGGTTTGCAGGCCCAGCCTCAATGTGAAGTGAAGTTGTCTTGCCTTAGGTGCCGTGGGATTTGGTAAAAGAAATGTGATGAATAAAGCATCTTGGCAAGGCTAACAGGGGCAAAAATAGTTTAAAAGGGGTATGCAACACGAGGACTTCCCAAGGGGTCACCCACCTTAGTACTACTTTCATCCAAGCACGCTTAACTTCAGAGTTCTAATGGGATCTGGTGCCTTAGTGCTGGTATGATCGCACCAATCATGTTGAGGGCGCAAATCCCTAATGTGTTGACGATTCACAGTCTCAACCGAGAGTGATGCCCCATTAAAAGGCCCAATGGGCTTAACGAGAACCCATCTGCTTCAACAACGCACCATGCTCGTAAGACGTGATATCGACACTTTGTAGGGCCCTCTAACGTCCTGTGAGTTAGGTTGTTGTCCTTTTCGCAGCTGACGACGAACGATCCGAGACGCCATGTAGCTTAAAAATAAGAAAAGGGGCTCGAAATTTATGACAATATTCGATTTTGGGCTCTGAAAAATAGGCACAGCTGAGCAGACTTGCTACCCTGTCGTAGAGCTCTCAGAGAGCTTTCTAACGGTATGTGGTGCGCCATGTAGCTCCATGCGAATCAAAAGTTATGGGCACCAGAGCGACAGAGACCTGGTCACATGCCTCACGCCCTAGATTTCCATGCCCTGCCTCTAAGTGAAGCAAAGTTGTCTTGGCCAAGGTACCGTGGGACTCGGTAATGGAAATGTGATGGACAAAGCATCTTGGCAAGGCTAACAGGGGCAAAAAAAATTGAAAAGGGGGGTGCAACACGAGGACTTCCCAGGGAGTCACCCATCCTAGTACTACTCTTGCTCATGCACCCTTAACTTCGGAGTTCGTATGGGATCTGGTGCATTAGTGCGGGTATGATCGTACCCGTCATGTTGAGGGCGCAAATCCCTTATGTGTTGACGGTTCGCAGTTCCAGTCGAGGGAGATGGCCCATTCAAAAGGCCCAATGGGCTTAAACACAACCCATCCGCTTCAACAACGCAACATCCTTGTAAGACATGATATCGATGTGTTGTAGGGCCCTCTAACATCTCGTGAGTTAGGTTGTCGTCCTTTTCGCGATTCATGACGAATGATCTGGGATGGAGAAATAGTGAAAAAACTAGAAAATGGGCCCAAAACTGATGAAACGATTTTAGGCTCCGAAAATAGGCGCAGCAGAGTAGGCTTGCTACCCCCGTCGTAGAACTCTTAGAGAGATTTCCAACGGTATGTTGTGCGCCATGTAACTCCTTTCAGATCAAAACTTATGGGCACCAGTGTGACAGAGACTTGGTCATAAGCCCCATGCCCTCGGTTTGCGGGCCCAGCCTCTACGTGAAGCGAAGTTGTCTTGCCCATGGAGCTGTGGGATTCAGTTACAGAAATGTAATGGAAAAAGCATCTTGGCAAGGATAACAGGGGCAAAAAAAATTTAAAATGGTGGTGCAACATGGTGACTTCCAAAGGGGTCACCCATCCTAGTACTACGCTCATACAAGCACGCTTTACTTCGGAGTTCTGATGGGATCCGGAGCATTATTGCTGGTATGATCGCACCCGTCTTGTTGAGGGCGCAAATCCCTTATGTGTTGACGGTTCACAGTCCTAGCCGAGAGAGATGGCCCATTCAAAAGGCCCAATGGGCTTAACGACAACCCATCCACTTCAACAACGCAGCATCCTCGTAAGACATGATATTGACACATTCTAGGGCCCTCTAACGTCCCACGAGTTAGGTTGTCGTCCTCTTTGCGGTCCATGATGAACGATATGGGATCGAGAAATTACAAAAGAATATGAAAAAGGGGCCCAAAACTGATGAAAACGTTTAATTTTGGGGTCTGAAAATAGATGCAGCTAAGCAGGCTTGCTACCCCCTGTCGTAAAGCTCTCGGAGAGATTTCCAACGGTATGCTGTGCGCCGCATAACTCCTTGCAGATCAAAAGTTATGGGTACCGGAGTGACGGAGACTTGGTCACAAGCCTTACGCCCTCGGTTAGCGGGCCCAACCTCAACGTGATGCAAAGTTGTCTTGCCCAAGGTGCCGTGGGATTCGGTAATAGAAATATGGTGGATAAAGCACCTAGGCAAACCTGACAGGGGCAAAAAAATATCAAAGGGGGATGCAACATGAGGACTTCCCCAGGTGTCACGCATCCTTGTACTACTCTTGCCCAAGCACGCTTAACTTCTGAGTTCTGATGGGATCCGGTGCATTAGTACTGGTATGGTCGTACCTGTCATGTCGAAGGCGCAAATCCCTTATGTGTTGATGGTTCACAATTCTAGCCAAGAGAGATGGCCTATTCAAAAGGCCTGATGGGCTTAACGACAACCCATCAACTTCAACAATGCAGCATCCTCATAAGACGTGACATCAACGGGTTGTAGGGCCCTCTAACGTCCCGCGAGTTAGGTTGTCGTCCTTTTCGTGGTTCACGACAAACGATCCGGGACCGAAAAATAGCTCAAAAACAAGAGAAATGGACCAAAACGGATGAAAACATTTGATTTTGGCCTCCAAAAAAGGCATAGCCGAGCAGGCTTGCTACCCCCATCATAGAGCTCTCGAATAGCTTTCCAACGATATGTTGTGCACCGCGTAACTCCTTACGGATCAAAAGTTATGGGCACTGGTGCGACATAGACCTGGTGACAAGACCCACGCCCTCGGTTTGCCGGCCCAGCCTCAACGTGAAGCGAACTTGTCTTGCCAAAGGTGCCATGGGATTCGGTAATAGAAATGTGATAGATAAAGCATCTTGTCAAAGTTGACAGGAAAAACGGGGTGCAACATGAGGACTTCCAAGGGGGTCACCCATCCTAGTACTACTCTCGCCCAAGCATGCTTAACTTCGGAGTTCTGATGGGATCCGGTGCATTAGTGCTGGTATGATCGTACCCGTCATGTTAAGGGTGCAAATCCCTTATGTGTTGACGGTTCACAGTCCCAACCGAGAGAGATGGCCCATTCAAAAGGCCCAATTGGCTTAATGACAACCCATCCACTTCAACAACACAGCATCCTCGTAAGATGTGATATTGATGCGTTGTAGGGCCTTCCAACGTCCCGCGTGTTAGGTTGTCGTCCTTTTTGCGGCTCACGACGAATGATCCAGGACTAAAAAATAGCTCAAGAACAAGAAACGTGACCCAAAACTGATGAAAACGTTTGATTTTGGACTCCGAAAATAGGCATAGCCGAGTAGGCTTACTACCCTCGTCGTAGAGCTCCCAAAGAGCTTTCCAATGATATGCTGTGATTCGCGTAACTTCTTACGGATCAAAAGTTATGGGCACCAGTGCGACGTAAACCTGGTCACAATCCCCAAGCCCTCGATTTGCCGGCCCAGCCTCTACGTGAAGTGAAGTTGTCTTGCCCAAGGTGTCGTGGGATTCGGTAATAGAAATGTGATGGATAAAGCATCCTGGAAAAGCTGACAGGGGCAAAAATAATTTAAAAGGTAGGGTGCAACACGAGGACTTCCAAGGGGGTCACCTATCCTAGTACTACTCTAGCCCAAGCACGCTTAACTTCGGAGTGCTTATGGGATCTGGTTCATTAATGCTGGTATGATCGCACCTGTCATGTTGAGGGCGTAAATCCCTTATGTGTTGATGGTTCACAGTCCCAGCCAAGAAAGATGGCCCATTCAAAAGGCCCAATGGGCTTAACGACAACCCATCCGCTTCAACAATGCAGCATCCTCGTAAGACGTGATATCGATGCATTGTAGGGCCCTCTAACGTCCCGAAAGTTAGGTCATCGTCCTTTTTTAGGCTCACGACGAATGATCCATGATGAAAAAATAGCTCAAAAGTAAAAAAAAAGTAGCCCAAAACTGATGAAAATGTTCAATTTTGGGCTCCAAAAATAGGCAAAGTCGAGCAGGCTGGCTGCCCTCGTCGTAGAGCTCTTGAAGAGCTTTCCAACAGTATGTTGTGCGCCGCGTAACTCGTTAAGATCAAAAGTTATGGGCAACGGAGCAACGGAGACTTGGTCAGAATCCCCACACCCTCGGTTTGCCGGCCCAGCCTCTACGTGCAGCGAAGTTGTCTTGCCCAAGGTGCCGTGGGATTTTGTAGTAGAAATGTGATGGATAAGGCATCTTGGCAAGGCTAACAGAGGCAAAAATAATTTGAAAGGGGGGTGCAACACGAGGACTTCCAAGGGGGTCACCCATCCTAGTACTACCCTCGCCCAAGCACACTTAACTTCGGAGTTCTGATGGGATCTGGTGCATTAGTGTTGGTATGATCGCACCCGTCATGTTGAGGGTGCAAATCCCTTATGTGTTGACGGTTTACAGTCCCAACTGAGAGAGATGGCCCATTCAAAAGGCCCAATAGGGCTTAACGACAACCCATCCGCTTCAACAACGCAGCATCCTCGTAAGACGTGATATCGACGCATTTTTGGGCCTCTAACGTACAACAAATTTCATTGTCGTCCTTTTCGCGGCTCATGACGAACGATTCGGGATGGAAAAATAGGTCAAAAAAAAAGTGGCCCAAAATAGATGAAAACGTTCGATTTTGGGCTCCGAAAATAGGCACAACTGAGCAGGCTTGCTGCCACGTCGTAGAGCTCTCGAAGAGCTTTCCAACGGTATGCTGTGCACCGCGTAACACCTTAAGGATCAAAATTTATAGGTACCGGAGTGACGTAGACCTGGTCACATGACCCACACCCTCGGTTTGCCAGCTCAGCCTCTGCGTGATGCGAAGTTATCTTGCCCAAGGTGCCGTCGGATTCGGAAATAGAAATGTGATGGATAAAGCATCTTGGCAAAGCTAACAAGGGCAAAAAAAATTTAAATGGGGGGGTGCAACATGAGGACTTCCCAGGGGGTCACCCATCCTAGTACTACTCTTAACCAAGCACGCTTAAGTTCGGAGTTCTGATGGGATTATGTGCATTAGTGCTGGTCTGATCACACCCGTCATGTTGAGGGCGTAAATCCCTTATGTGTTAACGGTTCCCTATCCCACCCGAAAGAGATGGCCTATTCGAAGGGCCCAATGGGCTTAACGACAACCCATCCACTTCAATAATGCAGCATCATCGTAAGACGTGATATCGACGCATTGTAGGCACTCTAACGTCTAGCGACTTAGGTTGTCGTTCTTTTTGCGGCTCACAACGAACGATTTGGGATGGAAAAATAGCTCAAAAACAAGAAAAATGGCCCGAAATTGATAAAAACTTTCAATTTCGGGCTCTGAAAACAGGCACAGCCGAGCACGCTTGCAGCCCTTGTCGTAGAGATCTAGAAGAGCTTTTCAAAGGTATGCTGTGAGCTGCGTAACTCCTTTCAGATCAAAAGTTATGAGCACCGGAGCGACGGAGACCTGGTCGCAAGCCCCAAGCCCTCGGTTTACGGGCCCAACCTCGAAGTGAAGCGAATTTGTCTTGCCCAAGGTACCGTGGGATTCGGTAATAGAAATGTGATGGATAAAGCATCTTGGCAAGGCTAACAGGGGAAAAAATAATTTAAATAGGGGGTGTAATACGAGGAATTCTCAAGGGGTCACCCATCCTAGTACTACTCTCGCCCAAGCACGCTTAACTTCAGAGTTCTGATGGCATCCGTTGCATTAGTCCTGGTATGGTCGCACCCGTCATGTTGAGGGTGCAAATCCCTTATGTGTTGACGGTTCACAATCCCAACCGAGAGAGATGGCCCATTAAAAAGGCCCATTGGGCTTAACAACAACCCATCCGCTTCAACAATGTACTACTCTCGTAAGACGTGATATCGACGCTTTGTAGGGCCCTCTAACGTCCCCCGATTTAGGTTATCGTCCTTTTCGCGGCTCACGACAAATGATCCGGGACGGAAAAAGCTCAAAAACAAGAAAAATAGGCCCGAAACTATTGAATACATTGAATTTTGGGCTCCGAAAATAGGCGCAGTCGAGCTGACTTGCTACCTCCGTGATAGAGCTCTCGGAGAGCTTTCCAATGGTATGCTGTGCACCGTATCACTCATTGCGGATCAAAAGTTATGGGCACCTGAGCGACGGAGACTTGGTCACATGCCCCACGCCTTTGGTTTACAGGCCCAGCCTCTACGTGAAGAGAAGTTGTCTTGCCCAAGGTGCCGTGGGACTCGGTAATAGAAATGTGATGGACAAAGCATCTTGGCAAGGAAAACAGGGGGAAAAAAAATTTAAAAGGGGGGTGCAACATGAGGACTGCCCAGGGGGTCACCCATCCTAATACTACTCTTAACCAAGCATGCTTAACTTCGGTGTTCTAATGGGATCCGTTGCATTAGCGCTGGTATGATTGCACCCATCATGTTGAGGGCACAAATCCCTTATGTGTTGACGGTTCACAGTCCCAGCCGAGAGAGATGGCCCATTCAAAAGATCCAATGGGATTAACGACAACCTATCCACTTCAACAACTGAGCATCCTCATAAGACCGCATTGTATGGCCCTCTAACGTCAAGCCAGTTAGGTTGTCGTCCTTCTCGAGGCTCATGACGAACGATTCGGGATGAAAAAATAGCTCAAAAACAAGAAAAGTGGCTCGAAACTGATAAAAACGTTCAATTTTGTGCTCCAAAAAAAGGCACAGCCGAGCAAGCTTGCTACCCACGTCGTAGAGCTCTCGGAGAGCTTTCCAACGGTATGCTGTGCGTCACGTATCTCCTTACAGATCAAAAGTTATAGGCACCGGAGCGATAGAGACCTAGTCACAAGCCCCACGTGTGATACCCCGAACTTGGCATGTATTCAATAGCATTTGAAGTTCATTTAAATTGCATTTTATTGACCTTTCACCTTCTTTGACCAAAATAGTTGACTTTTTATTTACATTGACCAACTAGGACATGGTGAAAATTTTTGAAATGTTTAATAAAGGGCAAACTTGGGATTAGAAATAAAAAAATGCAATGTTAAGTTAGTCAAATTTTGGGTCAACTTTGGAATTAAATCTGAACTAATTGGGGAAGAGTTAGGTAGCAAATTATATATGGTTGGAAAGCTCTATGAGTCTAGTTTCTGTGGCTTCAAACCGTTCGTGAATTGGAGTTTTCTCGAAGAAGTTATGGTCGTTTTCGTAAGGTCGCACATAGCTGTTTTGGTTTAGCGGGTTGACCGAAGCTTTGACTATTGTTGCCATCTTTTATAAGCATAAAATAGCATAGAAAAAAAACGAAAAGCTGAAAAATAAAGAGAGAAAACCAAGAGTTCAAGGAGAAAAGAAAAAAAAAAGAATTTTTAACTTCAAATCTTCAAATCTTTGCGAGGGCTTGCACGGGATCGTTTCCGAGGCTTCTAATGTTGTTTTCCTAGCGTCTATTAGCAGCTAAGGTGATGGATGCATCGTTATTTGCGCATTAGAAAATATGATGTCAAGACTTTAATTTTTAGAAATTGCATATAGAATGTTGTTTAATTCATTTTGTTGCTTGAAATATGTTCTATGATGTTAGTAGACCTTACTATTGTAAGTTTTTAGCAATTTCTGCGGTTAAAATTGATTATTGTATTTCAAATGTTGAGTGAATAGTGAAAAACGTGAATAGTAAACCCCCGTTCGAAATTTTGCTCCGAGTTGCGTTCTATTGATGCAGAAAGGTGCTAGATATGCTAGAATGCCTAAATGTGTGGTTTAATTGGAATGTGTAATGGAAAAACGGAGAAAAACAGCTTAGTAAAAGTCGGGGTCGTTTAGGTCGAGTTTGGCATTTTCTCGTTTTACGTGTTGGCATTGTTTCAGGAGGCCATGGAAGCACTTTTGGTGCGATTATGGCGTTGGTTGGGTGTTTGGTTGGTATAGTTGTAGTTCAAACGAGCAAAGGGGAAAATCGGGACTTCGCGTGAATTCTAGGGTAAAGTAGAGTTTCGGGGTCTTTAGACGTGCCTTATGGTGACCTAGGAGGATTGGTGAAGTCGGTTTTCAAAGCTCGTGGCTCGTTTGAAAGTAGTAGTGTTTTGAAGTTGGGGTCATTTTTGTGATTTTGTGTGTATTCTTAGAATATTGCTTATAGTATGTTTATATTGATTATAGAATGCTTATATTGCTCATGGAATGATTGTATTGATTATAGAATGCTTATGTTGCCTATAGAATGCTTATAATGCTTATAGAATACTTGTTATTGTTTGATAATGTTAGTTGATTATTGATTGAAATGTTTATCTTTTGTTGAGAACGCATGATATCGCTCGTTTATTGCCTTGTATCGAGTCTTGCATTGCATAGTGTCTCGCGCGTGAGTGATGGGCCTCTCTGGGTAGCCTCGGGTTGCCAGTGTTGGTTGCTCTAGCTCCGCTGCTATTCCCTCTTCTCGCTTGGGTTGCCTCCCAGGGAGATTTGGGTCGTAGAATTGATGGATACTTCCGGGGTATTCCAAACTGGTGTTATAAGGTGGTTTTGGTCGGCGCGTCATCGTTAAAGTCATCGGAATCGTGATCGGTACATTACTCGCTCGAGTGAACCATAGCCTTCAAAGTGTGGTATAGCTTTGATTGGTTGTGTTAATGCTTTCTTTAGTTGTTTAATTGTATTGTTGTTTATATTGAATGCCTTTTATTGATTGTATTGCTTAACTGTACCTATTTGAATTGCACGATCTTCTTTCTCTCCACTTCGATATCTGTCTCGCCCTCACTAAGTATACGTGTTGTGTATACTCACTCCTCACCACCACATTTCAGGAAATGCCATGTTAGCTGGAAAGTTCGTGATTCCGTGAAAGTCCGTGCTTGAAGAGTTATCTTGCGTGCCTATGTGACTTGAGTTGTCAAAGTTGTAAAGTTGTATGCTTTTATGTTGTATGTAATTATTGTTAAAAGAAATGTAATTTAAATCTAGCTAAGTAGTTGGAATGGTTTGATAAGTTAGATTATGTATATAGTTAATGTAGCTTAACTTCAATGCATGGTTGTAATGTCCAAAGGAAAAGAATTAGAATGGCATGATAGTTTATTTTATGCAGTAGCTTAGTATGGTTTAATTGTCTAGTTTGAATGTACTTGTCAAAATGAAAAGATAGGTTAGTTTTTAAATTGGAAATGTATGTATACTTGCTGAGTTTAAATTGTTGAGAACCGAGGCTCGGATGGCCTTGAGGAAGTTTTGTATGGTTGGACACTGTGGTGGTCCATTTATATGCTATTACAGGTTTTACATTTCGCCTATAAACAGGGGAGACTCCGTCCGTTTACCCTGAAAATTATGACCGGATTTTGGTTTGGGTTGTGATTAGATTGAATGATAGAACTCCCGGTCTCGAGAGGGATCGGGGTGTCACAGGTGGTATCAGAGCTTGTCTAGCTCATAAGCCGGGACAGGGTCCTCGGTCTGGTGGGTAGTGGTCCTTGAATGTGTGCTTCTTAAGTGTGTCTTGAAAGTGTATGCTTGTATGTGAGATTGTATGTCTTGACTTGAATGTATGCACTTATGTGATAAAGTTATGTGTTATGTGTTAAATGTTTCTCAGGAAAGGTGGAATGTCTAGTTGTCTATTGAATTGACCTATTGAATTGGCATCGTGAATTGAATCGACCTTGTGAATTGTAATTTGCTTGGAGTATTGCATGTAATGTGTGTATTAGATGTCTTGAATTGGTTATACCGTGATTTGAATTGATTATGTTCTGCTTGAATTGATTGTCATGTTTGAATGACTTTGATGATTAAATTGTTTTATAAACTCTCTTATAAACTTGCTTGCATAATAGCTTAAGGCATGGGTATAAATATGATATATTGGCATTCATACATGTCCTATGGAAATGGTAAGTAAGTCATCTTCCTCCCCTGAAGAAAGTGGTTCACCGCTGGCTTTTCAAGGTGTATGGATTGGCAGGAAATGAATGACATTTGACTAGCCTTTATTTGGGAATTGGGGTTTGCTTTTGGAGCTCGGTTATTGGCAAATCTCTATGGTCCTCCTCTATGCTTAACAGTTGTGAAAGGGTAGCTTTCTCTTGGGGTTTTATTTGGTTATTCTTTGGAGCATTCTTTGGTTTTCTTAATGGGTATTCTTTGGAGACTTCTGTTGGCATTTCTCGGTGGATTTGGCTATTGGGATTTTAATCGGCCTTACTGCACAGTAATATCTATGGTATATGTGTCTCGGTCTTTATTGGTGTGATACTGGCATCCTGATTGGAAATTCTTCAATGGTATTTTCTGGAATTCTCAGTGGCCAATTATTTAATATTTACTTATTAGGCAAACTTGGCTACTTTCTTATTGGAGCATTGTTTCGGATATCTTCTTCAGTGTTCCTCAGTAGGTTTGGTATTTGGAGTTCCTATCAGAGTTATTGTATAATACTACTTAGGGTATTCTTTGAAATTCTTATTGGGCGTTCTATTGGTATTTTCCTTATTGGCAAGGTTGCATGAAGTTTTCACTTGGCAAATAGTGAAGAGGCCTCAGAGTTTGGCTTTGGTGGGAAACTATGTTTGTTATTCAACTTGGTTGTTTTATTGGGCACATTATATTTTCTCTACTATTTCCTTTGACATTCCTCTCAGCATTTGATAGCAAAACTCGGAATCTAATTGGGTGTCCCATGGGGTTATTATTTGGAAGGCTTCTTTAGAACTTTGAAATATATTTGATTGGGTTCTTAGTATTTTCTTCAGCACTCTTAACAGGGCATTCTTCTATGAAATTCATGACCAGTGGGGTACTTATTTGGACCTCTGGATGGAACCTTTGTTTGAGCCTTTATTTGGCTTCTTGTTTGGGAATTCTCGGGTAGTAATAGTTGAACTTCTACTCGAGATTTGTGTATGGGGTATTCATTCGGTATTCTTCTTATCGTTAATATGTGATGTGATTTTATCTACAGTATTATTGCTTAGGTCTTTATTGGTATTATCTCGGCGCTTTTGGTTGGAATTTTATTCTTCTTCGGTATTCGTGTCAACGGGATTCTTCAACCGATGAAGATTAGTCAGAATTGGATTTCAGATGATGCTGAGTTCTATTGGAAGAAGAATTGCGAGGACGCAATTGTTTTAAGGGGGGAAGGATGTGATACCCCGAACCTGGCATGTATTCAATAGCATTTGAAGTTCATTTAAATTGCATTTTATTAACCTTTCACCTTCTTTGACC
The DNA here is from genome assembly GCA_037974665.1 of Ehretia macrophylla. Classification (NCBI taxonomy): domain Eukaryota; kingdom Viridiplantae; phylum Streptophyta; class Magnoliopsida; order Boraginales; family Ehretiaceae; genus Ehretia; species Ehretia macrophylla. The sequence goes on from CM075780.1 coordinate 26,629,483, forward strand.
AAAATAGTTGACTTTTTATTTACATTGACCAACTAGGACATGGTGAAAATTTTTGAAATGTTTAATAAAGGGCAAACTTGGGATTAGAAATAAAAAAATGCAATGTTAAGTTAGTCAAATTTTGGGTCAACTTTGGAATTAAATCTGAACCAATTGGGGAAGAGTTAGGTAGCAAATTATATATGGTTGGAAAGCTCTATGAGTCTAGTTTCTGTGGCTGCAAACCGTTCGTGAATTGGAGTTTTCTAGAAGAAGTTATGGCCGTTTTCGTAAGGTCGTGCATAGCTGTTTTGGTTTAGCGGGTTGACCGAAGCTTTGACTATTGTTGCCATCTTTTATAAGCATAAAATAGCATAGAAAAAAAACGAAAAGCTGAAAAATAAAGAGAGAAAACCAAGAGTTCAAGGAGAAAAGAAAAAAAAAAGAATTTTTAACTTCAAATCTTCAAATCTTTGCGAGGGCTTGCACGGGATCGTTTCTGAGGCTTATAATGTTGTTTTCCTAGCGTCTATTAGCAGCTAAGGTGAAGGATGCATCGTTATTTGCGCATTAGAAAATATGATGTCAAGACTTTAATTTTTAGAAATTGCATATAGAATGTTGTTTAATTCATTTTGTTGCTTGAAATATGTTCTATGATGTTAGTAGACCTTACTTTTGTAAGTTTTTAGCAATTTCTGCGGTTAAAATTGATTATTGTATTTCAAATGTTGAGTGAATAGTGAAAAACGTGAATAGTAAACCCCCGTTCGAAATTTTGCTCCGAGTTGCGTTCTATTGATGCAGAAAGGTGCTAGATATGCTAGAATGCCTAAATGTGTGGTTTAATTGGAATGTGTAATGAAAAAATGGAGAAAAAAGGCTTAGTGAAAGTCGGGGTCGTTTAGGTCGAGTTTGGCGTTTTCTCGTTTTACGTGTTGGCATTGTTTCGGGAGGCCATGGAAGCACTTTTGGTGCGATTATGGCGTTGGTTGGGTATTTGGTTGGTATAGTTGTAGTTCAAACGAGCAAAGGGGAAAATCGGGACTTCGCGTGAATTCTAGGGTAAAGTAGGGTTTCGGGGTCTTTAGATGTGCCTTATGGTGACCTAGGAGGATTGGTGAAGTCGGTTTCCAAAGCTCGTGGCTCGTTTGAAAGTAGTAGTGTTTTGAAGTTGGGGTCATTTTTGTGATTTTGTGTGTATTCTTAGAATATTGCTTATAGTATGTTTATATTGATTATAGAATGCTTATATTGCTCATGGAATGATTGTATTGATTATAGAATGCTTATGTTGCCTATAGAATGCTTATAATGCTTATAGAATACTTGTTATTGTTTGATAATGTTAGTTGATTATTGATTGAAATGTTTATCTTTTGTTGAGAACGCTTGATATCGCTCGTTTATCGCCTTGTATCGAGTCTTGCATTGCATAGTGTCTCGCGCGTGAGTGATGGGCCTCTCTGGGTAGCCTCGGGTTGCTAGTGTTGGTTGCTCTAGCTCCGCTGCTATTCCCTCTTCTCGCTTGGGTTGCCTCCCAGGGAGATTTGGGTCGTAGAATTGATGGATACTTCCGAGGTATTCCAAACTGGTGTTATAAGGTGGTTTGGGTCGGCGCGTCATCGTTAAAGTTATCGGAATCGTGATCGGTACATTACTCGCTCGAGTGAACCATAGCCTTCAAAGTGTGGTATAGCTTTGTTGGTTGTGTTAATGCTTTCTTTAGTTGTTTAATTGTATTGTTGTTTATATTGAATGCCTTTTATTGATTGTATTGCTTAACTGTACCTATTTGAATTGCACGATCTTCTTTCTCTCCACTTCGATATCTGTCTCGCCCTCACTGAGTATACGTGTTGTGTATACTCACTCCTCACCACCACATTTCAGGAAATGCCATGTTAGCTGGAAAGTTCGTGATTCCGTGAAAGTCCGTGCTTGAAGAGTTATCTTGCGTGCCTATGTGACTTGAGTTGTCAAAGTTGTAAAGTTGTATGCTTTTATGTTGTATGTAATTATTGTTAAAAGAAATGTAATTTAAATCTAGCTAAGTAGTTGGAATGGTTTGATAAGTTAGATTATGTATATAGTTAATGTAGCTTAACTTCAATGCATGGTTGTAATGTCCAAAGGAAAAGAATTAGAATGGCATGATAGTTTATTTTATGCAGTAGCTTAGTATGGTTTAATTGTCTAGTTTGAATGTACTTGTCAAAATGAAAAGATAGGTTAGTTTTTAAATTGGAAATGTATGTATACTTGCTGAGTTTAAATTGTTGAGAACCGAGGCTCGGATGGCCTTGAGGAAGTTTTGTATGGTTGGACACGGTGGTGGTCCATTTATATGCTATTACAGGTTTTACATTTCGCCTATAAACAGGGGAGACTCCGTCCGTTTACCCTGAAAATTATGCCCGGATTTTGGTTTGGGTTGTGATTAGATTGAATGATAGAACTCCCGGTCTCGAGAGGGATCGGGGTGTCACACCACGCCCTCAGTTTGCAGGCCCAGCCTCTACGTAAAGCGAAGTTGTCTTGCCCAAGGTGCCATGGGATTCGGTAATACAATTGTGATGGATAAAGCATCTTGGCAAGGCTAAAAGGGGCAAAAAATATTTAAAAGGGGGGTGCAACACGAGGACTTCCCAGGGAGTCACCAATCTTTGTACTACTCTCGCCCATGCACGCTTAACTTCAGAGTTCTAATGGGATCCGGTGCATTGGTGCTGGTATAATCACACCCGTCATGTTGAGGGCTCAAATCCCTTATGTGTTGACGGTTCACTGTCCCAGCGGAGAGAGGTGGCCTATTCAAAAGGAACAACGGGCTTAAAGACAACCCATCCACTTCAACAACGAAGCATCCTTGTAAGACGTGATATCGATGCGTTGTAGGGCCCTCTAACGTCCGGCGAGTTAGGTTGTCGTCCTTTTCGCAGCTCACGACGAATGACCCAGGACGGAAAAATAGCTCAAAAACAAGAAAAGTGGCCCCAAACTGATGAAAACTTTTGATTTTGGGCTCCGAAACCAGGCACAGCCTAGTAGGCTTGCTGCCCTCGTCGTAGAGCTCTAGAAGAGCTTTCCAACGGTATGTTGTGCGCCGCGTAACTCCTTACGGATCAAAAGTTATGGGCACCAGAGCGACGGAGACCTGGTCACAAGCCCCACGCCCTCGATTTGCGGTCCCAGCCTCTACGTGAAGCGAAGTTGTCTTGCCCTAGGTGCCGTGGGATTCGGTAATAGAAATGTGATGGATAAAGCATCTTGGCAAGGCTAACAGGGGCAAAAATAATTTAAAAGGGGTGTGAAACACGAGGACTTCCTAAGGGGTCACCCAGTCTAGTACTATTCTCGCCCAAGCACGCTTAACTTTAGAGTTCTAATGGGATCTGGTGCCTTAGTGCTGGTATGATCGCACCAGTCATGTTGAGGGCACAAATCCCTTATGTGTTGACGATTCACAGTCCCAACCGAGAGTGATGCCCCATTAAAAGGCCCAATGGGCTTAACGAGAACCTATCCGCTTCAACAACGCACCATGCTCGTAAGACGTGATATTGAAGCTTTGTAGGGCCCTCTAACGTCCCGCGAGTTAGGTTGTTGTCCTTTTTGCGGCTCACGACGAACGATACGAGACGGAAAAATAGCTCAAAAACAAGATAAGGGGCCCAAAATTGATGAAAACATTCAATTTTGGGCTCCGAAAATAGGCACAGCCGAGAAGACCTGTTACCCTAGTCGTAGAGCTCTCGGAGAGCTTTCTAATGGTATGCTGTGTGCCATGTAACTCCTTGCGAATCAAAAGTTATGAGCACCAGAGCGATGGAGACCTGGTCACATGCCTCATGCCCTAGATTTGCAGGCCCTGCCTCTAAGTGAAGCGAAGTTGTCTTGCCCAAGGTACCATGGGACTCGGTAATAGAAATGTGATGGATAAAGCATCTTGGCAAGGCTAACAGGGGCAAAAAAAATTGAAAAGGGGGGTACAACATGAGGACTTCCCAGGGAGTCACCCATCCGAGTACTACTCTCGCCTATGCACGCTTAACTTCGGAGTTCATATGGAATCCGATGCATTAGTGCGGGTTTGATCCTACCGGTCATGTTGAGGGCGCAAATCCCTTATGTGTTGACGGTTCGCAGTTCCAGTCGAGGAAGATGGCCCATTCAAAAGGCCCAATGGGCTTAAAGACAACCCATCCACTTCAACAACACCGCATCCTCGTAAGACGTGATATCGATGTGTTGTAGTGCCCTCTAATGTCCCGTGAGTTAGGTTGTCGTCCTTTTCGCAACTGACGACGAATGATCCGGGATGGAGAAATAGTGAAAAAACTAGAAAATGGGCCCAAAACTGATGGAAAATGTTCCATTTTGGGCTCCGAAAATAGGCGCAGCAGAGCAAGCTTGCTACCCCCGTCATAGGACTCTTAGAGAGCTTTCCAACGGTATGTTGTGCGCCATCTAACTCCTTTCGGATCAAAAGTTATGGGCACCAGAGTGACAGAGACCTTGTCACAAGCCCCACGGCCTCAGTTTGCGAGCCCAGCCTCTACGTGAAGCAAAGTTGTCTTGCCCATGGAGCCGTGGGATTCGGTAATAGAATTGTGATGGACAAAGCATCTTGGCAAGGCTAACGGGGGAAAAAAAAATTTAAAAGGGGGGTGCAACACAAGGACTTCCGAAGGGGTCACCCATCCTAGTACTACGCTCACCCAAGCACGCTTAACTTCAGAGTTCTAATGGGATCCGGAGCATTATTGCTGGTATGATCGCACTCGTCATGTTGAGGGCGCAAATCTGTTATGTGTTGACAGTTCACAGTCCCAGCCGTGAGAGATGGCCCATTCAAAAGGCCCAATGGGCTTAACAACAACCCATCCACTTAAATAACGTAGTATCCTCGTAAGACGTGATATCGACGCGATGTAGGGCCCTCTAACGTCCCGCGAGTTAGGTTTTCGTCCTTTTCGCAGCTCACGATGAACGATTCAGGACTGAAAAATAGCTAAAAAACAAGATAAGTGGCTCGAAACTGATGAAAATGTTGAATTTTGTACTCTGAAAACAGGCATAGCAGAGCAGGCTTGCTACTCATATTGTAGTGCTCTCAAAGAGCTTTCCAACGGTATGCTGTGTGCCGCGTAACTCCTTACGGATTAAAAGTTATGGGCCCCGGTGCGACGTATACCTGGTCACAAGACCCACGCCCTCGGTTTGCCGGCCCAACCTCTACGTGAACGAAGTTGTCTTGCCTAAGGTGCTATGGGATTCGGTAATAGAAATGTGATGGATAAAGCATCTTGGCAAAGTTGATGGGGGAAAAAAAAAATTTAAAAGGGGGGTGCAACACAAGGACTTCCAAGGGGTTCACCAATCCTAGTACTATTCTCGCCCAAGCACGCTTAACTTCGGAGTTCTGATGGGATCTGGTGCATTAGTACTGGTATGATCGTACCCGTCATGTTGAGGGCACAAATCCCTTATGTGCTGACGGTTCACAATCCCTGCCGAGAGAGATGGCCTATTCAAAAGGCCCAATGGGCTTAATGACGACCCATCCACTTCAACAACGCAGCATCCTCGTAAGACGTGATATCAATGCATTGTATAGCCCTCTAACGTCCAGCGAGTTAGGTTGTCGTCCTTTTTGTGGCTCACGACGAATGATCCAGGATGGAAAAATAGCACAAAAACAATAAAAGTGGCCTAAAACTGTTGAAAACATTTGATTTTGGGCTCTGAAAACAGGCACAGCCGAGCAGGCTTGTTGTCCCCATTGTCGAGCTCTAGAAGAGGTTTCCAACGGTATGTTGTGCGCTGTATAACTCCTTACGGATCAAAAGTTATGGGCACCAGAGCGACGGAGACCTTGTCACAAGCCCTACGCCCTCAGTTTGTGGATCATTCCTCGACGTGTAGCGAACTTGTCTTGCCCAAGGTGCCGTGGGATTTGTTAGTAGAAATGTGATGGACAAAGCATCTTGGTAAGGCTAACAGGGGCAAAAAAAATTTAAAAGGGGGGTGCAACACGAGGACTTCCCAAGGGGTCAACCATCCTAGTACTACTCTTACCCAAGCACGCTTAACTTCGGGGTTCTGATGGGATCCGATGCATTAGTGCTGGTATAATCACACCAGTTATTTTGAGGGCGCAAATCCCTTATGTGTTGACGGTTCACAGTCCCAACCGAGAAAGATGGCCCATTCAAATGGCACAATGGGCTTAACGACAACCCATCCGCTTCAACAACGCAGCATCCTCGTATGACATGATATCAATGTGTTGTAGGGCCCTCTAACGTCCAGCGAGTTAGGTTGTCGTCCTTTTTACGGCTCACGACGAACGATCCGGGACGGAAAATATATCTCAAAAACAATAAAAGTGGCCCAAAACTGATTAAAACGTTCAATTTTGGGCTCCAAAAATAGGCACTGTCGAGCAGGCTTGTCGCCCCTATCGTAGAGCTCTCGGAGAGCTTTCCAACGATACACTGTGTACCACGTAACTCCTTACAGATCAAAAGTTAAGGGCACTGGAGCAACGGAGACCTGGTCACAAGTCTCGCGCCCTTGGTTTGCGGGCCCAACGTCTACGTGAAGCGAAGTTGTCTTGCCCAAGGTGCTGTGGGATTCGATAATAGAAATGTGATGGATAAAGCATCTTGGCAAGGCTAACAGGGGCAAAAAAAATTTAAAATGGGGGTGTAACACGAGGACTTCCCAGGGGATCACCCATCCGAGTACTACTCTCACCCAAGCACGCTTAACTTCGGAGTTCTGATGGGATCCAGTGCATTAGTACTGGTATGATTGCACGTGTCATATTATGGGTGGAAAGCCATTATGTGTTGACGGTTCACACTCCCAGCCAAGAGAGATGGCCTATTCAAAAGGCCCAATGGGCTTAACGACAACTCATCTGCTTCTACAACACAATATCCTCGTAAGATGTGATATCGACGCGTTGTGGGCCCTCTAACGTCACGCGATTTAGGTTGTCATCTTTTTCATGGCTCACGACGAACGATCTAGAAAATTAGAAAAGTGGCCCAAAACTGATGAAAAAATTCGATTTTGGACTACAAAAATAGGCGCAGCTGAGGGGGCTTGCTACCCCCATCGTAGAGCCCTCGGAGTGCTTTCCAACAATATGCTATGCGCCGTGTAACTCCTTACGGTTCGAAAGTTATGGCCACCGGAGCGATGGAAACCTTGTCACATGCCCCATGCCCTCGGTTTGCGGGCCCAGCCTCTATGTGAAGCGAAGTTATCCTGCCCAAGTTTCCGTGGATTTGGTAATAGATATGTGGTGGACAAAGCATCTTGGCAAGGCTAACAGGGGCAAAAAAAATTTAAAAGGGGCGTACAACACGAGCACTTCCCAAGGGGTTATCCATCCTGGAACTACTCTTATGCAAGCACGCTTAACTTCGGAGTTCTGATAGGATCCGGTGCATTAGTGCTGGTATGATCGTACCCGTCATGTTGAGAGCGCAAATCCCTTATGTGTTGACGGTTCACATTCCAAGCCGAGAGAGATGGACCATTCAAAAGGCCCAATGGGCTTAACAACAACCCATCCACTTCAACAATACAGCATCATCGTAAGATGTGATATCGACGCATTGTAGAGCCCCCTAACGTCTTGCGAGTTAGGTTGTCGTCCTTTTCACCGCTCACGACGAATGATCGGGGACGGAAAAATAGCTCAAAAACAAGAAAAGTGGCCCGAGACTGATAAAAATGTTCAATTTTGGGCTCTGTTAATAGGCACAGTCGAGCAAGCTTGCTGCCCCCGTCGTAGAGCTCTCGAAGAGCTTTTCAACGATATGCTGTGCGCCACGTAATGCTTTACAGATCAAAAGTTATAGGCACCGGAGCGACGTAGACTTGGTCACAAGACCCACGCCCTAGGTTTGCCAGCCCAGGCTCTACGTGAAGTGACGTTTTCTTGCCCAAGGTGCCGTGTTATTGGGTAATAGAAATGTGATGGATAAAACATCTTGGCAAAGCTGACTAGGGCAAAAAAAATTTAAAAAGGAGGGTACAAAACGAGGATTTCCCAAGGGGTCACCTATCCTAATTCTATTATCGCCCAAGCACGCTTACTTTCAGAGTTCTGGTATGATCGCACCCGTCATGTTGATGGCTCAAATCACTTATGTGTTCATGATTCACAGTCCCAGCCGAGAGAGATGGCCCATTCAAAAGGCCCAATGGGCTTAACGACAGCCTATCTGCTTCAACAATGCAGCATCCTTGTAAGACGTGATATCGACGTATTGTAGGGCCCTCTAACGTCCCGTGAGTTAATTTGTCGTCCTTTTTACGGCTCACGACAAACGATCTTGGATGAAAAAATAGCTCTAAAATAAGAAAAGTGGCCGAAAACAAATGAATACATTTGATTTTGGGCTCCGAAAATAGGCACAACCAAGCAGGCTTGCTGCCCCCGTCGTAGAGCTCTCAAAGAGCTTTCCAACGGTATGTTGTGCACCGCGTAACTCCTTACGGATCTAAAGTTATGGGCATTGTAGCGATGGAGACCTGGTCACAAGCCCCACGTCCTCGGTTTGCGGGCCCTGCCTCTACGTGAAGCGAAGTTGTCTTGCCCTAGGTGTCGTGGGATTCGGTAATAGAAATGTGATGGATAAAGTATCTTGGCAAGGCGAACGAGGGCAAAAATAATTTAAAAGGGGGGTGCAACTCGAGGACTTCCCACGGGGTCACCTATCGTAGTACTACTCTCGCCCCAGCACGCTTAACTTCGGAGTTCTGATGGGATCCGGTAGATTAGTTTTGGTATGATCGCACCTGTCATGTTGAGGGCACAAATCCCATATGTGTTGACAGTTCACAGTCCCAACCGAAAGAGATTGCCCTTTCAAAAGGCCCAATGGGCTTATCAACAACACATCCGCTTCAACAATGCAGCATCCTCGTAAGATATGATATCGATGATTTGTAGGGCCCTTTAACATCCCGCGAGTTAGGTTGTCATTCTTTTTTGCGGCTCACGATTAATGATCCGGGACAACGCTCGAGTTTGGGGTCCGAAGATAGGCACAGCCAAGCAGGCTTGCTGCCCCCATCGTAGAGTTCTCAAAGAGCATTCCAACGGTATGTTATGCGCCGCATAACTCCTTACAAATCAAAATTTATGGCACCACAGCGACGGAGACCTAGTCACAAGCCCCACGCCCTCGGTTTATTGGCCCAGCCTCTACGTGAAGTGAAGTTCTCTTGCCCAAGGTGCCGTGGGATTCGGTAATAGAAATGTGATGGATAAAGTATCTTGGCAAGGCTAACAGGGGCAAAAATAATTTAAAAGGGTGGTGCAACCTAAGGACTTCCCAGGGGGTCACCTATCCTAGTACTACTCTCGCCCAAGCACGCTTAACTTCAGAGTTCTGATGGGATCTGGTTCATTAGTGCGGGTATAATCGCACCCGTCAAGTTGAGGGCTTAAATCCTCTATGTGTTGACAGTTCACAGTCCCAACCGAGAGAGATGGCCAATTCAAAAGGCCCAATGGGCTTATCGACAACCCATCCACTTCAACAATGCAGCATCATCGTAAGATGTGATATCGATGATTTGTAGGTTGTCGTCCCGCGAGTTAGGTTGTCATCCTTTTTGGGGCCCATGATGAATGATCCGAGAAAAAAAATAGCTCAAAAATAAGAAAAAGGCCCAAAACTGATGAAAATGCTCGTGTTTGGGGTCCAAAGATAGGCACAGCCGAGCAGGCTTGCTACCCCCATCGTAGTGCTCTCGTAGAGCTTTCCAACGGTATGCTGTGCACTGTGTAACTCCTTGCAGATCAAAAGTTATGTGCGCCGGAGCGATATAGACCTGTTCATAAGCCCCATGCCCTCGGTTTGTGGGCCCAGCCTCAACGTGAAGGAAAGTTCTCTTGCCCAAGGTGCCGTGGGATTCGGTGATAGAAATGTGATGGATAAAGCATCTTGGCAAGGCTAACATGGGCAAAAATAATTTAAAAAGGGGGTGCAACACGAGGACTTCGCAAGGGGTCAACCATCCTAGTACTACTCTCGCCCAAGCACCCTTAACTTTGGAGTTCTGAGCGGATCCGGTGCATTAGTGCTGGTATGATCGCACCCGTCATGTTTAGGGCCCAAATCCCTTATGTGTTGACAGTTCACAATCCCAACCTAGAGAGATGGCCCGTTCGAAAGGCCCAATGGGCTTAATGACAACCCATCCGGTTCAACAATGTAGCATCCTCGTAAGCCATGATATCGACACATTGTAGCACCATCTAATGTCCCGCAAGTTAGGTTGTCGTCCTTTTCGCGGCTCACGACAAACGATTAGGGACAGAGAAATAGCGAAGAAACTAGAAAAGGGGCCCGAAACTGATGAAAACGTTCAATTTTGGGCTCCAAAAATAGGAACAGCTAAGAATTCTGGCTGCCCCCATTATAGAGCTCTCGGAGAGCTTTCCAACGGTATGCTGTGCACCATGTAACTCCTTATGGATCAAAAGTTATAGGCACCGGAGCGATAGAGACCTGGTCACAAGACCCACGCCCTCGGTTTGCTAGCCCAACCTCTACGTGAAGCGAAGTTCTCTTGTCCAAGGTGCCATCAGATTCGGTAATAGAAATATGATGGATAAAATATCTTGGCAAGGCTAACAGGGGCAAAAAAAATTTGAAAGGGGGGTGCAATCCTAGTAGTACTCTCGTCCAAGGATGCATAACTTCGGAGTTCTGATGGGATCCGGTGCATTAGTGCTGGTATGATCGTACATATCTTGTTGAGGGCGCAAATCCCTTACGTGTTGACGGTTCACAGTCCCAACCGAGAGAGATGTCCCATTCAAAAGGCCCAATGGGCTTAACGACAACCCATCCGCTTCAACAACGCAGCATCCTCGTAAGACATGATATCGACGATTTGTAAGGCCCTTTAACGTCCCGTGAGTTAGGTTGTCGTCCTTTTTGCGGATTACAACGAATGATCCGGGATGAAAAAATAGCAAAAAAATGAGAAAAGGGGCCCGAAACTGATGAAAATGCTCGAGTTTGGGGTCCAAAAATAGGCGCAGCTGAGTAGGCTTGCTACCTCCAACGTAGAGCTCTCGGAGAGCTTTCCAACGGTATGCTATGCGCCGTGTAACTCCTTGCGGATCAAAAAGTTATGGGCACCAGAGCGACAAAGACCTAGTCACAAGCCCCAAGCCCTCGGTTTGTGAGCCCAGTCTCTACGTGAAGCGAAGTTGTCTTGCCCATGGTGGCGTGGGATTCAGTAATAGAAATGTGATGGACAAAGCATCTTGGCAAGTCTAACAGGCGTAAAAAAAATATAAAAAGAGGGGTGCAACATGAGGACTTCCTAGGGGGTCACCCATCCTAGTACTACTCTCACCTAAGCACGCTTAAATTTGGTATTCTAATGGAATACGGAGAATTAGTGCTGGTATGATCGCACCCATCATGTTGAGGGCGTAAATCCTTTACGTGTTGACGGTTCACAGTCCCATCCGAGAAAGATGGCCCATTCAAAAGGCCCAATGGGCTTAACGACAACCCATCTGCTTCAACAACGTAGCATCCTCGTAAGACGTGATATCGACGCGTTGTAGGGCCCTCTTACGTCCTGCGAGTTAGGTTGTCTTCCTTTTCGTGGCTCACGACGAATGATCCGGGACAGAAAAATAGCTAAAAAACAAGAAAAGTGGCCCAAAATTGATGAAAACGTTGGATTTCGGGCTTTAAAAACTGGCACAGCCGAGCAGGCTTGTTGCCCCAGTCGTAGAGCTCTCGAAGAGCTTTCCAACGGTATGCTGTGCGCTGCGTAACTCCTTACGAATCAAAAGTTATGGGCACCGAAGCGACGTAGACCTGGTCACAAAACCCATGCCCTCGGTTTGCCGGCCTAGCCTCTATGTGAAGCGAAGTTGTCTTGCCCAAGTTGTCGTTGTATTCGGTAATAGAAATGTGATGGATAAAGCATCTTGGCAAAGTTGACAGGGTCAAACAAAATTTAAAAGGGGGGTGCAACACGAGGACTTCCAAGGGGGTTACCCATCCTAGTACTACTCTCGCCTAAGCACGCTTAACTTCGGAGTTATGATGGGATCCGGTGCATTAGTGCTAGTATGATTGCACCCGTCATGTTGGGGCCGCAAATTCCTTATGTGTTGACGGTTCGCAGTCCCAGCCGAGAGAGATAGCCCATTCAAAAGACCCAATGGGCTTAATGACAACCCATCCGCTTCAACAACGTAACATCCTCGTAAGTCGTGATATCGACAATTGATAGGGCGCTTTAATGTCCCGCAAGTTAGGTTTCGTCCTTTTCTCACCTAAAGACGAATGATCCAGGAAGAAAAAATTATGAAAAACCAAGAAAAAGGGCCCAAAACTAATGAAAACGCTCGAGTTTGGAGTCCGAAGATAGGAGTAGCTGAGCAAGCTTGCTACCCTCGTCGTAGAGCTCCCAGAGAGCTTTCCAACGGCATGCTATGGGCCGTATAACTCCTTGCGGATCAAAAGTTATGGGCACCGGAGTGACGGAGACCTGGTCACAAGCCCTACGCCCTCGGTTTACGGGCCCAACCTCTACGTGAAGGGAAGTTGTCTTACCCAAGGTGCCATTGGATTGGGTAATAGAAATATGATGGATAAAGCATCTTGGCTAGGCAAACAGGGGCTAAAATAATTTAAAAATGGGTGCAACACAAGGACTTCCCGGGGGGTCACCCATCCTAGTACTACTCTCGCCCAAGCACGTTTAACTTCGGAGTTCTGATGGGATCTGGTGCATTAGTGCTGGTAAGGTCGCACTCGTCATGTTGAGGGCTCAAATCCCTTATGCGTTGACGGTTCACAGTCTCAACTGAGAGAGATGGCCCATTCAAAAGGCCCAATGGGCTTAACGACAACCCATCCGCTTTAACAATGTAGCATCCTCATAAGATGTGATATCGACGATTTGTAAGGCCCTTTAACGTCCTGCGAGTTAGGTTGTCGTCCTTTTCGCGGCTCATGACGAATGATCCGGTATGGAAAAATTGTGAAAAAAATAAGAAAAGGGGCCCGAAACTGATGAAAATGCTTGAGTTTGGGGTCTGAAGATAGACACAACAGAGCAGGCTTGCTGCCTTAGTTGTAGAGCTCTTGAAGAGCTTTCCAACGGTATGCTGTGCGCTGCATAACTCCTTATGAATCAAAAGTTATGAGCACCGGAGCGATGTAGACCTGGTCACAAGCCCCATGCCCTTGGTTTGCGAGCCCAACCTCTACGTGAAGCGAAGTTGTCTTGCCCAAGGTGCCGTGGGATTCGGTAATAGAAATGTGATGGAAAAAGCATCTTGGCAAGGTTAACAGGGGTAAAAAAAAATTAAAAATGGGGTAGAACACGAGGACTTCCTAGGGGGTCACCCATCCTACTACTACTCTTACCTAAGCACGCTTAACTTTGGAGTTCTGATGCGATCCGATGCATTAGTGCTGGTATGATCGCACCCGTCATGTTGAGGGCGCAAATCCCTTATGTGTTGACGGTTCACAGTCCTAGCCGAGAGAGATGGCCCATTCAAAAGGCCCAATGGGCTTAACAATAACCCATCTGCTTCAACAACGCAGCATCCTCGTAAGACGGGATATCGACGATTTGTACGGCACTTTAACTTCCTGCGAGTTATGTTGTCGTCCTTTTCGCGCCCCACGACGAATGATCTGGGATGGAAAAATTGTGAAAAAACAAGAAAAGGGTCCCAAAACTAATAAAATTGCTCGAGTTTGGGGTCTGAAGATAGGCGCAGCTGTGCAGGCTTGCTACCCTCATCGTAGAGCTCTCGGAGTGCTTTCCAACGGTATGCTATGGACCATGTAACACCTTGCAGATCAAAAGTTATGGGCACCGGAGCGACGGAGACCTGGTCACAAGCCCCACGCCCTCGGTTTGCTAGCCCAGCCTCTACGTGAAGCGAAGTTGTCTGGCCCAAGGTGCCGTGGGATTCGGCAATAGAAATGTGATAGACAAAGAATCTTGGCAAGGCTAACAGGGGTAAAAAAAATTTAAAAGGGGGGTGCAACACGAGGACTTCCTAGAGGGTCACCCATCCTATTACAACTCTTACCTAAGCACGCTTAACTTTAGAGTTCTGATGGGATCCGAAGCATTAGTGCTGGTATGATTGCACTCGTCATGTTGAGGGCGCAAATCCCTTTTGTGTTGACGGTTCACAGTCCCAACCGAGAGAGATGGCCCATTCAAAAGGCCCAATGAGCTTAACGACAACCCATCCGCTTCAACAACACAGCATCCTCATAAGATGTGATATCGACGCGTTGAAGGGCCCTCTAATGTCCCGCGAGTTATGTTGACATCCTTTTCGCGGTTCACGACGAACGATCTGGGATAGAAAAATAGCTCAAAAAAAAGAAAAGTGGCCCGAAACTGATAAAAATGTTCAATTTTGGGCTCCAATAATTTGCACAGCCGAGCAGGCTTGCTGCCCATGTCGTAGATCTCTCGAAGAGCTTTCCAACAGTATGCTGTGCACCGCATAACTGCTTACGGATCAAAAGTTATGGGCACCAGAGCTACAAAGACCTGGTCACAAGTCCCACGCCCTCAGTTTGCGAGCCCAGCCTCAACGTGAAGCGAAGTTGTCTTGCCCAAGGTGCCGTGGGATTCAATGATAGAAATGTGATGGATAAAGCATCTTGGCAAGGCTAACATGGGCAAAAAAAAATTTAAAAAGAGGGTGCAACACGAGGACTTCCCAAGGGGTCACCCTTCCTAGTACTACTCTCGCCCAAGCACCCTTAACTTCGGAGTTCTGATGGGATCCGGTGCATTAGTGCTGGTATGATCGCACCCATCATGTTGAGGGCGCAAATCCCTTATGTGTTGACGGTTCACAGTCCCAACCTAGAGAGATGGCCCGTTCAGAAGGCCCAATGGGCTTAAAGACAACCCATCTGGTTCAACAACGCAGCATCCTCAGAAGACGTGATATAGACGCGTTGTAGGACCCTCTAACGTCTCGCGAGTTAGGTTGTCATCCTTTTCGCGGCTCACGACGAACGATCCAGGATGGAAATATAGCGAAAAAACTAGAAAAGGGGACCGAAACTGATGAAAATGTTCGATTTTGGGCTCCAAAAATAGGAACAGCTAAGCAGGCTGGCTACCCCTGTAATAGAACTCTCGAAGAGCTTTCCAACGGTATGTTGTGCGCTGTGTAACTCTTTGCGGATAAAAAGTTATGGGCACCGGAGCGACGGAGACCTGGTAACAAGCACCACGCCCTCGGTTTGTGGGCTCAGCCTCTACGTGAAGCTAAGTTGTCTTGCCCAAGGTGCCATGGGATTCGGTAATAGAAAAGTGATGGACAAAGCATCTTGGCAAAGCTAACAGGGTTAAAAAAAATTTAAAAGGGGGGTGCAACACAAGGACTTGCCAGGGGGTTACCCATCCTAGTACTACTCTCAACCAAGCACGCTTAACATCTGAGTTCTGATGGGATCCGGTGCATTAGTGCTGGTATGATCGCACCCGTAATGTTGAGGGGAAAAATCCATATGCGTTGACGATTCACAGTCCCAGCCAAGAGAGATGTCCCATTCAAAAAGCCCAATGGGCTTAAAAATAACTCATCCGCTTCAACAACACAGCATCGTTATAAGACGTGATATTGACACATTGTAGAGCCCTCTAACGTCTTGCGAGTTAGGTTGTCGTCCTTTTCGAGGCTCACGACGAATGATCCGGGATGGAGAAATAGTGAAAAAATAAGAAAAGGTGCCTGAAAATGATGAAAATGTTCGATTTTGGATATGAAAATAGGCACAGCTGTGAGGCCCGACCCCGAATAACGTGTGTCACTTTGATTTGCGTGCCATAGACCCCTAATTATATGACCGACCTTGGATTACGTGTCCTGTCTTGATTTTCGTGCATACCTCGTCATACGTGCCTTGACCTAGAATAGTGTGCCCTAATTCCCGACTCACGTGCGGTACCTAGAAATACATGCCCTGACCTCGATGTTCGTGCGTTACCTCATTTCGTGTGCCCTAACCTTGAACTGCGTACCTTAACCTAGGTTTAAGAGTCGTACCTCAATTTGCGTGCATTATATTGAATTACGTGCCTTGCATTGGTTTACGTGCATTCACCTAGGATTGCGTGCATTAGTCTTGAAGTCCGTGTCTTACCTCATAGTTCATGTCTACCTCGTGATTCGTGCCCCGTATTGATTTATGTGTGTATCTCGTAGTGCGTGCCCTAGACTTAGGAAAGCGTGCCCGCACGCTAATCAATAAAGAATCCTACACAAAGTACTAGACTATAAAATAATCCTACAAACACCACTAACTATTATTATAATCCTAATTCAAATCTCTACAAAATCTACTAACACCTAAATATTATATTTTAAACTCACTACAAGACAAAATCTCACAAAGCTCTAAACATATCCTATATTCTATTCTACCTAAAATCCCTAAATACCCAACATTCTCTTACACACATGTTAAAACAATTCAAAAGATGACACAAATCTGAATTTTTGCATGCCCAAGGCCAACATATGCATCAACTTTTGCAAAAGCCTCATTTTTCTCTCATTTCTCTCACTTTCCTCACATTTTCTCTCTCTCCCTCTCACTCTCTCTCTCCAATTCGGTTTTGGCTGAGTTCTCTCCACCTCTTAGCTCATCTTCATCATCCTAAGGTGCATCAAGACAAACCACAAGCAAAGAAACTCACCCAAGCAAGCTAGGATGCAAGAAACACACATGCAAGCATTTTGAGTCACCATTTTCGGCCTTGGTGAGTTTTTAAGCTTCCATTTCTTTTCTTCTTGTTCTAACCTCATGCATGTGCTAAGAGATTGATCACTAAGCTAGGAAAAATAGAGAAAAACTAGTTGGAATCTCGGCTAAGCAAGAAGAAGAAGAGATTTGAGTTTCAACAAGGTTTTGAGCATTTTTTGGGTTGATTGCAAAGGTGAGGGCTAAAACCTTTTGAAAACTCTTCAAAAATTCACATGCATGCTCATAGATGTGTGTATTTGCTTCTGTACTTGAGCTATGTGGTCGTTCATGAGCTTAAACAACCATGCATGGCAAGATCTTGGCTTGAAATGGATGCTAGGTGAAGTCGAAATTGTTGACAGCTCTCTGACCAGTCTGTTCGAGGTAAGTTTAGCTAGGAAAATGATGTTGAAAATGTATGAAAATTGTTAGGTGACTATTTTGGACAGTTTTGAACATTTTTCACAGAAATAGGCCGAAGCTAATTTTGACTCTAAGGTCCTCAAAATGGCAAATCTCTAAAATGTGACCAAATCTGGAAATCTGGAAAAATGAAGCAGGTTTTGGCAGATGCACTGACCTTGTGGAACGAACCATATTGTACTTAGTAAATGTTGTCCAAAATGCATGAAATTTGGTGTGCTGCTAGATGTTTCAGTTCTGGACAATTTTGTCAGAAATGGACCAAGGCTAAAACTGACCCAAAGACCTCAAAGACGTCAATTTCTGAAAAGTGTGCAAATCTGGACAGTTTTGTGCTATTCCACTGTTTCGGCTATATCTAATGATCCCGAATTCCAATTGATGCAAGGTTTGTTTCTGATTTTAGTTAACTTCTTAAGATTTAATTTGACATCTTATTCACTGAATTTGGAGATTGTTTGCTTATCCGATTGATTGTGGGAAAACAGCCTATTGCAGTAAAGGTTTCATTTAGCTACATGCTTGGAAACTTGTTGTAACCTCTCTTGTGGTTCTAATTGTGTGGAAATGTGGTGTTGGGATGTTATGTGGACTGTTTTGAGTACTTGAGGATGCTTGAATTGAATGATGCATGACTTGAGAATGATTTTGAGTTGACTTAGGGTTTTAATCACACGATTAAGCATGAAATGGAAACCCTAATGACTAGGTAGTTTTGCTAAGTATTGATCATTTGGATATTGTGCAGGAATTTTATGCTTAGTGGGCTGCCCATAAATGTCGTATAACTTCAAATGTGATTTTGACCATTGCATGTTGACAAATAAGCTTTTCTTGCACCCGAACCCATGATTGACATCATTGCATATTGAATAATCTTATCACTTGATCACGTGGGCTTCTTAATGAGTTATATGGCCTGTTTTACATGTGTTACGTGGCTGCCCGTGTAATTTTCATATAACTCTATATGCCTTTCAAGTGAAATTTCCTGTCTTATCATGCCCTGCTTGTTTACCTGTCAATGTGCAATCTTATGACTGTCCGGAGGCAACCTACTTTGTTGTCCTCCTACTGTGATATATTACCTGTTTTATCATGCCCTGCCTGTTTACTTGGTCAATGTGCAATCTTATGACTGTCCGGAGGCAACATACTTTGTTGTCCTCCTACTGTGATATATTACCTGTCATAAATGTGCATTGCATACAAGGTTGCAACCTTTCCTGTTGGCATGGTAGCGATCACGCACACCGGGCGGCATCGGGCTTGTCGTTGCACCCGTGACTACCATGGTCCCATTCCCTCTCTCGCTTGGGGGCTAGACTTCCTCGGAGAGTTGGGTCGTAGGATTTCGGGGTACATCCGGAGTACACCCACCTGGCGTGTTTGGGGAATGATTTGAAGTCGGCCGCAACAACTGATCCTGGAACTGACATGAGAGCAAAAGCTCACTGTATCATTTTTACTGTGTGTATAAGTACTCTCACTTGGTTCCTAGAGAACCTCGGGGAGGAAAGACTGGTATTTCTGTTCCTGTACTTATATTATTGTTACATTCATGCTTGCAAAGTGATTTTCATAAGTTGAACCGAAAAATGAGTTTCAAAACCTATTTCTCGTTCCCCCTCGCTGAGTTCATAAGGACTCACCCTCTTTTTTGTCACAGGTGCAGCAGATTTGGAACAAGTACCCAAAGTAAATGTGCTTGTTGATGATTCCTGGGAGTGACTACGTGCTTTTGTGCTTTGCCTGAAAGGGGTTGCTATATGGATATTGTGTTTGATTGCAAAATGTTCATTTTATTGATGTAAATTACCCCGTTGTAATTTGGGTCTAATTCTGGGATTGTACTATCTATAGCCGGATGAACTTTTATTTGGTTGTTTGCTTTCGTTTTCTTCATTAGTAGTTATCGTAGGCATTCAAACCACTAGATGAACAATCAACTAAGTTAATTCTATCTAATTTCACTTAGGTGCTCATTTGCAAACTAAAGGATAATAGGTACTTGTATGATAGGAAATTGACAAATAAATAGGACATAGTTATCATGTTAGGCTTATTAACCAAACGAGACTTTCAAGATAAACTAGTAGGCAAATCGGTTGGTGACAAATAGGAGTCCCTAATGGAATTGGATTAATGATTGGAATAATTGAGGCGTTTAGAGAATTAGGTCAAACCAAAGAGCCCAATTACAGCCGTTATGCTGCCGATTTTCCAGAAAAAACTTGGAGTTTTGACTAAAACGATAAGTGTTAAATCTTCATGAACGGTTAAGTATGTGACATGTCCTGAACGTTTAGATCACACCCTAGTCTAACCTTATAGGTCGGGTTGGGGCGTGACAATAGCCGAGCGGGCTTACTACCCTCGTCGTAGAGCTCTCGAAGAGCTTTCCAACGATATGTTGTGCGCCGTGTAACTCCTTACGGATCAAAAGTTATTGGCACCAGAGTGACGGAGACCTGGTCACAAGCCCCACGCCCTCGGTTTGCCAGCCCTGGCTCCACGTGAAGAGAAGTTGTCTTGCCCAAGGTGCCATGGGATTCGGTAATAGAAATGTGATGGACAAAGCAACTTAGCAAGGCTAACAGGGGCAAAAAAGATTTAAAAAGGGGGGTGCAACATGAGAACTTCCTAAGGGGTTACCCATCCTAGTACTACGCTCACCCAAGTACGCTTAACTTTGGAGTTCTGATGGGATCCGGTGCATTAGTGTTGGTATGATCACACCCATCATGTTGATGGTGCAAATCCCTAATGTGTTGACGGTTCACAGTCCCAATCGAGAGAGATGGCCCATTCAAAAGGTCCAATGAGCTTAATGACAGCCCATCCACTTCAACAATGCAATATCCTCATAAGACGTGATATCGACACGTTGTAGGGCCCTCTAACGTCCTGCGGATTAGGTTGTCGTCCTTTTTCTGGCTCACGATGAACGATATGGGACAGAAAAATAGCTCAAAAATAAGAAAAGTGGCCCAAAACTGATGAAAACGTTTGATTTTGGCCCTCGAAAATAGGCGTAGCCAAGCAGGCTTGTTGCCCTCGTCGCAGAGCTCTCGAAGAGATTTCCAATGGTATGCTGTACCCTGGGTAACTCCTTACGGATCAAAAGTTATGGGCACTGGAGTGACGTAGACCTGGTCATAAGACCCATGACCTAGGTTTGCCGGCCCAGCCTTTACGTGAAGCGAAGTTGTCTTGCCCAAGGTGCCGTAGGATTCGGTAATAGAAATATGATGGATAAAGCATCTTGGCAAAGCTGACAGGGGTAAAAAAAATTTAAAAAGGGGGTGCAACACGAGGACTTCCAAGGGGGTCACCCTTCCTAGTACTACTCTCGCCCAAGCACGCTTAACTTCGGAGTTCTGATGGGATCCGGTGCCTTAGTGCTGGTATGATCGCACCAGTCATGTTGAGGGCTCAAATCCCTTATGTGTTGACGGTTTACTGCCCAACCGAGAGAGATGGCCTATTTAAAAGGCCTAATGGGCTTAATGACAACCCATCCTCTTCAACAACGTAGCATCCCCATAAGATGTGATATTGACGATTTGTAGGGCCCTCTAACGTCCCGCGAGTAAGGTTGTTGTCCTTTTCGTGGCTCACGATGAACAATCCGGGACAGAAAAATAGCTCAAAAAAAGAAAGGGGGCCCAAAACTAATGAAAACGTTCGATTTTGGGCTCCGAAAATAGGTGCAGCCAAGCATGCTTGCTACCCTCATCGTAGAGCTCTCGGGGAGCTTTCCAATGATATGCAGTGCGCCATGTAACTCCATGCGGATCAAAAGTTATTGACACCGAAGTGACGGAGACTTGGTCACAAGCCCCACGCCCTCAGTTTGCGGGCCCAGCCTCTATGTGAAATGAAGTTGTCTTGCCCAAGGTGTCGTGGGATTCGGTAATAGAAATGTGATGGACAAAGCATCTTGGCAAGGTTAACAGGGGCAAAAAGAATTTAAAAGAGGGGTACAACACGAGGACTTCCCAGGGGTTCACCCATACTAGTACTACTCTTAACCAAGCACGCTTAACTTCGAAGTTCTAATGGGATCCGGTACATTAGTGCTGGTATGATCGTACCCGTCATGTTGAGGGCGCAAATCCCTTTTGCGTTGACAGTTCACAGTCCCAGCCGAGAGAGATGGCCCATTCAAAAGGCTCAATAGGCTTAACGACAACGCATCCATTTCAACAACGCAGCATCCTCGTAAGATGAGATATCGATGTGTTGTGGGGCCCTCTAACACCTTGTGAGTTAGGTTGTCATCCTTTTCGCAGCTCACGACGACCGACCCGGGATGAAAAAACTGTGCAAAAAGAAGTAAAATGGCCCGAAACTGATGAAAACGTTTGATTTTGGCACCATAAATAGGAGCAGCCGAGCAGGCTTGCTGCTTCCATCATAGAGCTCTTGGAAAGCTTTCCAACGATATGTTGTTTGCCGCATAACCCCGTACGGACCAAAAGTTATGGGCCCTGGAGCGGCGGGGACCAGGTAATCGGACCCACGCCCTTGGTTTGTGGGCCCAACCTCTCCGGGAAGCGAAGCTGGCCGGCCCAGGGTATCATAGGACTCGAGGAAAGAAATGTGATGAGAAAGCTTCTTGCCAAAGTGTAAGGACCCGTACTCGGATCCCGAATAATAATATATGAAATAAGTGTTTCTTATGTGTTTGGTTTACTTCATTTATGTGCTTGGTGTTTTCGTGTTTAGAGATAAGTGTTTTATGATTCGAGATATTTTAAATTATGAAGAAATGTTGTAACTAGCATATCAAGCTAAGCATTCCTTATCAAGTAATTTAAGATAATTTGTGCTTGGAAGTAATTGGAAATACTAAACTTATGGGATTCTATTAATCGACCTTCAATTATTTGGAGTGTCAGGATAACTAAAATATTATATGTGGAAAAGAAAGTAAGGCGTTAGCTGAACTATTCTAATTTGAGAATGATACCTAGTTTTACCATTCAAAGTTTATAAGTAATTCAGATAGACCTTGGAGTATGGTAGGTTGATATAAATTAAATAAAGTATTACTGTAACTTCGTTGAATAGTTTCATTGAGGGATTAACTTAGTTTAGCAAAAAGGAATTAGAATGTTAGTTAAACTTATTAAGATAAAGTTTTCTTCTAAATATGTCATTAGGAATTCAGTTGTTTTCTATAAGATGGTATAATACACTAGTTATCTTGAGGAATGTTTGCAGACATTAGAATGGGTATTAGAGTAAAGATGGGTGAGTATCATCTTGGGTAGCTTCGGTTATAGAATTAAATTGTTACAAGAAAACGGTATAGTTATAAATGGACCTACTACCAAGTAATGTAAAAATTTGGGAATTAGAATTGATTAGTGCTGGCTAAATAAGGGAACCAACTTCTAGTAGGGTGATGATATAACACCCACTTGAATAAGTATGGGATCCGATCAGTAACTGTGGGATAAGATGGACTTAGCTTAATTTATTAGTCTTCTTTATTTTACTTACGCAGCTATCATAACCAGCTTTGATGAGTAAAACAATAGAAATATAAACGTTGAGCAAGGTGTTAGCTAGGGATTAACATAGCCGACCGTTAATTTGGTGGTCAGGGTTAATTAATTAATTGTTTACTATAAGAATATACTTTGAAGTTGCTAACACATGGGTTTAAATTAAGTAAAGGATATTAACGAGCATAAATGGATTAGAAGTGTTAACGCCAGGGGTTAAACAAAATATTGCTATCCGCCTACATAGGCGTTATACTGAGTTGGGCTTGGAGAGAAATAGTATTAGTACACTTAACAGGTTGCTAGTAAAGTATTAGCTTGAGGATGGTAATCTGTGAAGTTAATTGATTTGATTGAAATTAAGGAATAAAAGATTAAATAATACCCCAGTGTTAAGTACCTTTATTTGTGACAATTATGGACTTAACAAAGGATATGAAATTAAGACAATGAGAGGCTACGATAATTGAGTATTTCCATTGCTTATTATCATTTACAAGCTTTGACTTTTGATAGACATAAGATTTCATAGAAACTATTAATCTAACTATAGTTTATACCTACCACGAATTAATAGGTGTTCTTATAACAATAATTAACATAAAGCTTAGGGTCATTACAGGGATGTAAAACCCCATATCGTGACTAAGTAAAACTTTTTAGCTGCTTACAAGAGTATGGGTGATTTCCTTTAACTTTTGGAGCTATTTCGGTTGTTTTTCCGAATTTTGGGGTTTTTGGTCCGTAAAAGGGGTTTCACTTCGGGGCCAATTATAAGAAAATCGGGATTCCATCGCGAAAAACAGGTATACGCCATTGAGTTTCTTTTAACTTGTACTACTTAACGGTGAAGTTTGGCAAAATTGCATTCCGGCCCGAAAATACGAAAATTAGGACACCTACGCACGAAACGGGTAAATAATGGAACGTTGGTGTCACTCTCGGAGAGTGACACGTGTCTAAGGACATGTGTCACACATGCGTGGACGTGCCACGCATGTGAGACACGTGGAGGGACAAGTGTCACACATGCGTGGACATGCCACGCATTTGGGACACGTAGGGGGACACGTGTCACATATGCGTGGACGTGCCACACATGTGAGACACGTGGCGGGACATGTGTTCCGCATGCATTGGTTTGGAAAAACTATATAAAGGGGTCACTTGACTCCCTGAAATCAAACAGGCAAACACTTTTCTCTGGCCCGATTTCACTAAATTATATCGATTCAGTTAGTTAACGTTTCGGAAGTTTCAAAACGGGTCTAAATCTTTTCCAATTGTTGGCATTTTAAGGTGAGGAGATTTTATTAAAAACAGCATCTTATATGTTTATATGATTATTATATGTCTATACATGATTTGTTATTTTAATATTCTAGCCTGAAATAAATATCATGCTTATTAATATTCTTTATTTATTTGAATTAGAGTTGACTTAGATAATATTTACTGCTCGATTTGTTTGATTGTTTTAGCATAAGATAAGCAGAGATGTTGCCCAAATATTTACATAAATGTTATATATGTTATTTGCATGCCGTCATAATGCCCTATTTATACTTGAAAATTGCTTTATTATAGCCGTTATTCTAATACCAAAAAAATGTTTATTACTTGCCTGGGACAACCACTTTAGTTGATCCCCATATCATTTGTTGTGCTTTCTATGACTACTTGTGCATGCTTGTGTGTACTTGGGGGTTGCAACCTCATGCCCGATAGCTTGCACGAACGCTGGGCGGCGTAGGGCTTGTCGGTGCTCCCGTGTCAATCGTGTACCTATTCCCTCTCTCGCTTGGTACCACCCTTGGAGAGTTGGGTCGTAGATTTTGGATACAATCCGGAGTATCCTCTTGGGAGAGATAAGAAGTTGAAATTCTGATCAAAGGCTGGCCACCTCATGGAATACTTGACTTGTTCCTACTCTCACTTGGTACCACCCTCGGAGAGTAGTGTCCTACTCTCGCTTGGCATTCCACCCTCGGAGAGTAGGCTGATATCTGTTGTGGATATATTCCACTATCGTTTACCTAAATGTCATTTTTGTTATTATATATGACTCAAATGTGATAATAATTTACTACTAGTTATCATATGCTATTATATCTTATATGGCCAATTTGTTATACCACCGTACGTGATTTGCATCATGATTTACAAAAGAGACCGACCAGAAATGTTTTCAAAACTCTTCTATTCTATCCTTACTGAGCTTTCCCAGAGCTCACCGTTTTTTCTCCCCCCAGCGCAGGTGCAGCTTAGCTTGAAATGGAAATAGACTTTGAATGTTTACATGCTCGAAGCCTCTTGCTGTCATAGTTGGATCCAAGTTGCAAAAGTTAGAGTTTGTTGTATTAATTTCGGGAATAAGGGTAGCAGTGTAGAAACCTCAGTTTGTATAATAGCCGGGTAGTTATCAGATTTCAGATGTTGTAACATCATTTTGTACTTAAATTATTATATAGAGACTTGTTATTAAGCAATTCTTTATTTATTAGAAAGTTATGATCTTGCAATGATAGTAAACGCAGACTTTGACCTAGTCTTGAAAAGGGCCGGGTTGGGGTCGTTACACAAAGCTAAACGGGGCAAAAAAAAAACCAAAAAGGGGCTGTAACACGAGGATTTCCTAGGGGGTCACCCATCCTAGTACTACTCTCGCCCATGCACGCTTAACTACGGAGTTCTTATGGGATCCAGTGCTTTAGTGGTAGTTTGATCGCACCCGACATGTTATGCGTGGCCCATTCAAATGGCCCAATGGGCTTATCGATAGCCCATCGGCTCAAACAATAAAGCATCCTTGCAAGACGTCATAGTAGGGTGGTCTAATATCCCGCGAGTTAGGTTGTCGGCCTTTTCGCAACTCATGACGACCAACTCGGGATGAAAAAACTGTGTAAAAGGAAGAAAAGTGACCCAAAACTGATGAAAACGTTTAATTTTGGGCACCGAAAACTGTCGCAGCAAAGCTGGCATGCTGCTCGCATCGTAGACCTCCCGGAAAGCTTTCCACCGATATGTTGTGTGCCGCATAACTCCCTACGGATCAAAAGTTATGGGCCTTGGAGCGGCGGACACCTAGTAATCTGCCCCATTCCCTCGGTTTGCGTGTCCATCACCTCCGGGAAGCGAAGCTGGCCAGCCCAGGGCATCGTAGGACTCCAGGAAAGAAATGTGATGAGAATTCATCTTGCCAAAGCTAAACGGGGCAAAAAAAAAGGGTGCAACACGAGGACTTCCCAGGGGGTCACCCATCCTAGTACTACTCTCGTCCAAGCACGATTAACTTCGGAGTTCTGATGGGATCCGGTGCATTAGTGCTATTGTGATCGCACCCGTCATTTTGTGGCTGCAAAGCCAATATGTGTTGACGGTTCACACTCCTAGCCTAGAGAGATAGCCTATTCAAATGGCTGAATGGGCTTATCGACAGCCCATTGGCTCAAACAATGCAGTATCCTCGCAAGATGTGATAGTAGGGCAGTCTACTATCACGCGAGTTAGGTTGTCGTCCTTTTTGCGGCCCACGATGACCGACTCGGGATGAAAAAATAGTGCAAAAGGAAGAAAAGTGGCCCGAAACTATTGAAAACATTTGATTTTGGGCACCAAAAATCGGCGCAACAAAGCGTTCTTGCTATCCCCGTCGTAGAGCTCTCGCTGAGTTTCCCAACGATATGTTGTGCGCCGCATAACTCCCTACTAATCGAAAGGTATGGGCCCTGGAGCGGCGGGGACCTAATAATCAGCCCCACGCCTTCGGTTTGCGGGCCCATCCCTTCCGAGAAGCGAAGCTGGCTAGCCTACGGTGTTGTGGGACTCGAGGAAAGAAATGTGACGAGAAAGCATCTTGCCATAGCTAAACGGGGCACAAAAAAAAATGGGGAGCAACATGAGGACTTCCCAAGGGGTCACCCATCCTAGTAGTACTCTTGCCCAAGCACGCTTAACTTTAGAGTTCTGATGGGATCCGGTGCATTAGTGCTGGTATGATCACACCCGTCATGTTGTGGGTGCAAAGCCATTATGTGTTGACGGTTCACACTCCCATCCCAGAGAGATGGCCCATTCAAATGGCCCAATGGGCTTATCGACAGCCCATCGGCTCAAACAATGCAGCATCCTCGCAAGACGTGATAGTAGGGTGGTTTACTTTCCAGCGAGTTAGGTTGTCGTCCTTTTTGCGGCTCATGACGATCGACCCGGGAACAAAAAACTATGCAGAAGGTAGAAAAGTGGCTTGAAACGGCTGAAAACGTTTGATTTTGGGCTCCGAAAACAAGCGCAGCGGAGCATGCTTGCTCCCCCCGTCGTAAAGCTCTCGAAAAGCTTTCTAGCGATTTGTTATGCACTGCCTTACTCCTTACGGGTCAAACGTTACAGGCCCTGGAGCGGTAGGGACATGGTAATCGGCCCCACGCCCTCAGTTTGTAGGCCCAGCCCCTTCAGGAAGCGAAGCTGGATGGCCTAGGGTGTCGTAGGACTCGAGGAAAGAAATGTGACAAGAATGCATCTCACCAAAGCTAAACGGGGCAAAAAATAAAAAAAATGGGGTACAACACGAGGACTTCCCAGGGAGTCACCTATCCTAGTACTACTCTCGCCCAAGCACGCTTAACTTCGAAGTTCGGATGGAATCCGGTGCATTAGTGCTGGTATGATCGCACCTGTCATGTTGTGGGTGCAAAGCCATTATGTGTTGATGGTTCACAGTCCCAGCCCAGAGAGATGGCCCATTCAAATGGCCGAATGGGCTTATCAACAACCCATCGGCTCAAACAATGCACCATCCTCGCAAGATGTAACAGTAGGGCGGTCTACTATCCCGCGAGTTAGGTTGTCGTCCTTGTTGCAGCCCACGACGATTGACTCGGGACGAAAAAATAGTGCAAGAGGAAGAAAAGTGGCCCGAAACTATTGAAAACAATTGATTTTGGGCACCGAAAATAGGCGCAGCTGAGCTGGCTTGCTGCTCCCATTGTAGAGTTCCAAGAGAGCTTTCCAACGATATGTTGTGCGCTACATAACTCCCTACGGTTCAAAAATTATAGGCCATGGAGCGGCAGGGACTTGGTAATCGGCCCTACGCCCTCGGTTTACGGGCCCATCCCCTTCGAGAAGCGAATCTGGCTAGCCCACGGTGTTGTAGGACTTGAGGAAAGAAATGTGACGAGCAAGCATCTTGCCAAAGCTAAACGGGGCACAAAAAAAACAAAAAAGGGGGAGCAACACGAGGACTTCCCAGGGGGTCACCCATCCTAGTACTACTCAAGTCCAAGCACGCTTAACTTCGAAGTTCTGATGGGATCTAATGCATTAGTGCTGGTATGATTGCACCCGTCATGTTGTAGGTGCAAAGCCATTATGTGTTGATGGTTCACAGTCCCAGCCCAGAGAAATGGCCCATTCAAATGGCCGAATGGGCTTATCAACAACGCATTGGCTCAAACAATGCAGCATCCTTACAAGATGTGATAGTAGGGCAGTCTACTATCTCGCGAGTTAGGTTGTCGTCCTTTTTGCGGCCCACGACGACCGACTCGGGACGAAAAAATAGTGCAAGAGGAAGAAAAGTGGCCTGAAACTATTGAAAACATTTGATTTTGGGCACCGAAAATTGGTGCAGCTGAGCTGGCTTGCTGCTCTCATTGTAAAGTTCCAAGAGAGCTTTCCAACGATATGCTGTGCATTGCATAACACCCTACGGTTCAAAAATTATAGGCCATAGAGTGGCGGGGACCTGGTACTCAGCCCTACGCCCTCGGTTTACGGGCCCATCCCATTTGAGAAGTGAAGCTGGCTAGCCCACGGTGTTGTAGGACTCGAGGAAAGAAATGTGACGAGAAAGCATCTTGCCAAAGCTATACGAGGCACAAAAGAAACAAAAAAGGGGGAACAACACGAGGACATCCCAGGGGGTCACCCTTCTGAGTACTACTCTCGCCCAAGCACGCTTAACTTCGGAGTTCTGATGGGATCTGGTCCATTAGTGCTGGTATGATCACACCTGTCATGTTGTGGGTGCAAAGCCATTATATGTTGACGGTTCATACTCCCATCCGAGAGAGATGGCCCATTCAAATGGCCCAATGGGCTTATCGACAGCCCATCGGCTCAAACAATGTAGCATCCTCGAAGGACGTGATAGTAGGGTGGTCTACTTTCTCGCGAGTTCGGTTGTCGTCCTTTTTGCGGCTCACGACGACCGACCCGGTAACAAAAAACTATGCAGAAGGTAGAAAAGTGGCCCAAAACGGATGAAAATGTTTGATTTTGGGCTTCGAAAGTCAAGTGCAGCAGAGCAGGCTTGCTCCCCCCGTTGTAAAGCTCTCGAAAAGCTTTCTAGCGATATGTTATGCACTGCATTACTCCTTACGGGTCACAAGTTATGGGCCCTAGAGAAGCAAGGACCTGGTAATCGGCCCCACGTCCTCGGTTTGCAGGCCCAGCCCCTTCGGGAAGTGAAGCTGGACGGCCCAGGGTGTCGTAGGACTCAAGGAAAGAAATGTGACGAGAATGCATCTCGCCAAAGCTAAATGGGGCAAAAAAAAGGGGGTGCAACAAGAGGACTTCCTAGGGTGTCACCCATCCTAGTACTACTCTCACCCAAGCATGCTTAACTTCGAAGTTCTGATGGGATCCGGTGCATTAGTGCTGGTATGATCGCACCCATCATGTTGTGGGTGCAAAGCCATTATGTGTTGATGGTTCACTGTCCCAGCCCAGAGAGATGGCCCATTCAACTGGCCCAATGGGCTTATCGACAGCCCATCGGCTCAAACAATGCAGCATCCTCGCAAGACGTGATAGTAGGGCGGTCTACTATCCCGCGAGTTAGGTTTTCTTCCTTTTTGCGGCTCACGATGACCGACCCGGGATGAAAAAACTACGCAAAAGGAAGAAAAGTGACCCAAAATTGATAAAAACGTTCGATTTTTGGCACCATAAACAAGCGCAGCTGAGAAGGCTTCCTGCCCCCATCGTAGAGCTCCTGGAGAGCTTTCCAATGATATGTTGTGCGCCGCATAACTCTCGACGGATCAAAAGTTATATGCCCTGGAGCAGCGGGGACCTGGTAATCGTCCCCACGCCCTCAATTTGCGGGACCAACCCCTCCAAGAAACGAAGCTGGCTGGCCCATGATGTCATAGGACTCGAGGAAAGAAATGTGACGAGAAAGCATCTCGCCAAAGCTAAACGGGGCAAAAAAAAAACAAAAAAGGGGGTGCAACGCGAGGACTTCCCAGTGGGTCACCTATCATAGTACTACTCTCGCCCAAGCATGCTTAACTTCAGAGTTCTTATGGGATCCGATGCGTTAGTGCTGGTATGATCGCACCTGTCATGTTGTGGGTGCAAAGCCATTATATGTTGACAGTTCACAGTCCCAGTCCAGAGAGATGACATATTCAAACGGCCCAATGGGCATATCGACAGCCCATCGGCTCAAACAATGTAGCATCCTCCCAAGACGTGATAGTAGGGCAATCTACTATCCCGCGAGTTAGGTTGTCTTTCTTTTTGTGGCTTACGATTACCGACCCGTGATGAAAAAACTACGCAAAAGAAAGAAAAATAGTCCAAAACTGATGAAAACCTTTGATTTTGGGCACCGAAAATAGGCATAGCCGAGTAGGCTTGCTGCTCCCATCGTAGAACTCCCGGAGAGCTTTCCAACGATACGATGTGCGCCGCATACGTCCGTGCGGATCAAAAGTTATGGGCCCTGGAGAGGCGGGGACCTGTTAATCGGCACCACGCCCTCGATTTGCAGGCCCAGCTCCTCCGGGAAGCGAGGCTGGCCGGCCAGGGTGTTGTAGGACTCAAGGAAAGAAATGTGATGAGAAAACATCTTGCCAAAGCTAAATGGGGCAAAAAAAAACAAAAAAGTGGGTGCAACAAGAGGACTTCCCAAGGGGTCACCTATCCCAGTTCTACTCTCGACCAAGCATGCTTAACTTCAGAGTTCTGATGGGATCCAGTGCATTAGTGTTGGTATGATCGCACCCGTCATCTTAGGGTGCAAAGCCATTATGTGTTGTCGGTTTACACTCCCAGCCCAGAGAGATGGCCCATTCAAATGGCCCAATGGGCTTATCGACAGCCCATCGGCTCAAACAATGTATCATCCTCGCAAGACGTGATAGTAGGGCGGTCTACTATACCGCAATTTTGGTTGTCGTCCTTTTCGCGGCTCACGACGACCGACCCGGGATGAAAAAAATTGTGCCAAAGGAAGAGAAGTGGCCCGAAGCTAATGAAAACATTTGATTTTGGGCACAGAAAATAGGCGCCATCGAGTAGGCTTGCTTCTCCCGTCGTAGAGCTCCCGGAGATCTTTCCAACGCCTTGGAGTGGCGGGGACCTGGCAATCAGCCCCATGCCCTCGGTTTGCGGGCCCAGCCCCTCCGGTAAGTGAAGTTGGCTGGCCTAGGGTATCGTACGACTCGAGAAAAGAAAGTGACAAGAAAGCATCTTGCCAAAGCTAAACGGGGCAAAAAAAAACAAAAAAGAGGGTGCAACACGAGGACTTCCCAGG
The DNA here is from genome assembly GCA_037974665.1 of Ehretia macrophylla. NCBI lineage: Eukaryota > Viridiplantae > Streptophyta > Magnoliopsida > Boraginales > Ehretiaceae > Ehretia > Ehretia macrophylla. The sequence goes on from CM075780.1 coordinate 26,660,760, forward strand.
GGGTCACCCATCCTAGTACTACTCTTGCCCAAGCACACTTAACTTCGGAGTTCTGATGGGATCCAGTGCATTAGTGCTGGTACAATCACACCCATCATGTTGTGGGTTCAAAGCCATTATGTGTTGACGGTTCACAGTCCCATCCTAGAGAGATGGCGCATTCAAATGGCCCAATGGGCTTATCGACAGCCCATCAGCTCAAACAATGCAGCATCCTCGCAGGACGTGATAGTAGGGCGGTCTACTATCCTGCGAGTTAGGTTTTCTTCGTTTTCGCGGCTCTAGATGACCGACCTGGGATGAAAAAACTACGAAAAAGGAAGAAAAATGGCCCGAAATTGATGATAACCTTTGATTTTGGGCACCGAAAACAGGCATAGCTGTCATGTACTTAATCGTTCATGAAAGTTTAACACTTAACATTTTAGCCTGAACTCCACAAATTCTTCGGAAAACCGGTAGTATAGCGGCTGTAATTGGGCTCCTTATTTTGACCTAAATTTCTAAAGGCCTCAAAACTTTCAATCTTAAATTCATTTCCAACTAAGATTACTATTTATCATCAATTGAAACGCCTACTAGTTATCTCGAAGACTCGTTTGATTAATAACCTAGCATGATACTATGTCTCATTTGTTTGTTAATCCTCGTTACAAAAGTACCTGTTGATCTTAGCTTAACAATGAGTACCTGCTTAAGATTGGTTAGGTTCATTGTACTTAATCCTTACCTGATGCTTCATAATCCTATGATAGATACTAGCCAATAACGATAGCAAAAACGACCATAGTAGTGTCTATCTAGTTATTATCAGTACAAGCCAAAATTAGACCCCAAATTACAACGGGGGTCATTTACAATACAATAATAAGCAACATAAGAAATGAAATAGTCTTCAAGCAACACATCGTTCACAAAATGGCCATAGTCAAGTAAGGCACATAGGACAAGCAATCATTTCAAGGAATCATCATTAGGCACGTCGTCCTCGGGTACCTGTTCCTGGTCTTCTTCATCTAAGATGATAAAAGAGGGTGAGTCCTTATGAACTCAACGAGGGGGAATGAGAAATAAGTTTTGAAATTCATTTTCCGGTTCAACTTATGAAAACCCTTTTGCAAGCATGACATTATATCACAAGTAAGTACAGATTGTAATATAACAGTAAAAGAACACAATTACCCGTCTTTCATCCCCGAGGTCCTTTAGGAACCAAGCGAGATTACTTATACACATAGTGAAAAGGATACGGTGAGCTTTTGCTCTTAGTTCATTTACAGTATCAGTTGTTGCGACCAACTTCAAATCATCCCCTTATCACGCCAAATGAGTGTACTCCGGATGTACCCCGAAATCCTACGACCCAACTCTCCGAGGAAGTCTAGCCCCCAAGCGAGAGAGAGAATTGGACAATGGTAGTCACAGTTGCACCGGTAAGCCCGATGCCGCCCGGTGTGCATGAAACGCTACCATGCCAGAATGAAAGGTTGCAACCTTGTATGCAATGCACATTTATGACATTTAATATATCACATTAGGAGGACAACAAAGTAGGTTGCCTCCGAGCAGTCATAAGATAGCACATTGACAAGTAAACACGCGAGGCACGATATGACAAGTAATTTCACTTGAAAAGCACATGGAGTTATATGAATATTAAACGGGCAGCCATGTAACGCATGTAAATCAAGTCATATAACTCATTTCGAAGTTCACGTAATCAAATAACAAGATTATTCAACATGTAACGACATCTACGTGGGACCGGGTGCAAGAAAGGCCTACTTGTCAACATGTAATCATCGAAATCACATTTAGGGCTACAAGGGAAACTACCGGCAGCCTACTAATCACATAATTAAACACAATATTCATAGGATCAACACTTAGTGAATTTACCTAATCACTAAGGTTTCAATTCATGCTTACCCGTGCGATTAAGCCCCAAGTTATCTCGTAATTAAACTCAAGCCATTCATTGATCAATTCAAACACCCTCAAGTATTCAAAACAGTCCACACAACATCCAAATGCCACAATCCCAAGCATTTAATATAACAAGAGAAGCTACAATAATTTTTCTAAGCATATCACTAGGTGAAATCCTCACTGCAATGGACTGTTTTCTCACAATCATTGAGACAAGCAAACAATCTCCAATTCTAGTGAACAAGATGTCAAATTTAAGCTTAAGGAGTGAACTAAATTTAGAAACAAACCTCGCATCATTTGGAGTTCGGGTTCAAGAGTTATAGCCAAAACCATGAGACTACACAAAACTGTCCAGATTTGCACACATTTCAATATTTGTCATTTTTGAGAGCCTTAGGGTCAGATTTAGCCTTAGTCCATTTCTGAAAAAAATGTCCAAAACTGAAAAATATAGTAGCATACCAAATTTAATGAATTTTGGATATCATTTACTAAGTCAAAACTGGTTCGTTCTACAAGGACAGTGAATCTGCCAAAACCTGCTTCATTTTCCCAGATTTTCCAGATTTGGACAAATTTTAATATTTTGCCATTTTGAGGATCTTAGAGTCAAAATTAGCTTTGTCCTATTTCTGTGAAAAGTGTTCATAATGGGAAAAACTAGTTACCTACCAATTGTCACGCATTTTCAACATCATTTACCTGATACAAATCACCTCGCAACAACAAGACAGAAGGCTGTCCCATACACGATTTCATCTAACATCACATTCTAACCAAATATCTTGCCATGCATGTTTACAAAAGCTCATGAACACACATATATCACAAGTACAGAAGTAAAGATAGACATTTAATGGCATGCATGTGGATTTTGAAAGCTTTTCAAGAAGTTTTAGCCCTCACCTCTTTGAAGATCTAGCAAATGAGCACAAAATCCTTGTTTTTGAGCTTTGTGTGAGTTTTCTTGCTATGTTGTTTGCTTGTGCTTGCTATGGCCGAGCTTGGGAGAGTCTTAGAGAGTTGTTAGGAGTCTTGAATGCTCAAGGAGCAGCCATGGTCGAAAATGAGAGAGAAGGAGAGAGAATGGGAGAGTTTTGAGAGAAAAATGAATGTTTGAAGAGTTGTATGTGAGCATTGGCTTATGTGTTGGCCTTGAGCTTTGAAAAATCTGATTTTGTGTCATCTTTTGAGCATCTTTTGAATTGTTTTAGCATGTGGGTTGAGAGGGACAAGAAAGTGAGCTTGGGTGTTAGTAAAATAGTGCATAGGTGCAAGGAAAAGCATGACATGGTGTAAGAGAATGTTGGGTAGAATAAAATATTTTATAGTTAGTGGGTTTTGTAGAGATTTGAATTAGGAATATAATATTGGTTAGTGGATTGTGTAGGATTATTTAATAGTCTAGTGCTTTTTGTAGGATTCTTTATTGGTTAGTGTGTAGGCACACAGTTCGAGGTTTAGGGTACGCACTACAAGGCACACACCTAAATCAATATGGGGCACGAATCACGGGGTAGACACGAACTGCGAGATAAGGCACGTACTTCAAGATAAATGCACGGATTCCAATGCAAATGCACGCAACCCTAGGTAAATGTACGTAAACCAATACAAGGCATGTAATTCAATGCAATGCACATAAATCAAGGTACGACTTTTAAACCTAGGTTAGGACACGTAATTCAAGGTCAGGGCACACAAAACGAGATAATGCATGGAGTTCAAAGTTGGGGCACGTAAGTCGAGGATTAGGGCACATAATTATAGGTCAAGGCACGAATGACGAGGCATGCACGAAAACCAAGACAGGGCACATAATCTAAGGTCAGTCATATCATTCTTGGTTTACAGCACGCAAATCAAGGTAACACACGTTATTCAGGCTCGGGCCTCACAATAGCTGAGCAGGTTTGCTGCTCCCGTCGTAGAGCTCCCGGAGAGCTTTCTAACGATATGTTGTGCATCTCATAACTCCCTACGGAGCAAAAGATATGGGCCTCGGAGCGGGAGGGACTTGCTAATCAGCCCCAAGCCCTCGGTTTGTGGGCCCAGCCCCTTCGGGAAGCGAAGCTGGCAGGCCCAGAGTGTCGTAGGACTCGAGGAAAAAAATGTGACGAGAAAGCATCTTACCAAAGCTTAACAGGGCAAAAAAAACAAAAAAGGGGTTGCAATACGAGGACTTCCCATGAGGTCACCCATCCTAGTGCTACTCGCACCCAAGCACGCTTAACTTTGGAGTTCTGATGGGATCCGGTGCATTAGTGCTAGTATGATCGCACCTGTCATGTTGTGGGTGCAATGCCATTATGTGTTGATGGTTTACACTCCTAGCCCGGAGAGATGGCTCATTCAAATGGCCCAATGAGCTTATCGACAGCCCATCGGCTCAAACAATGCAGTATGCTCACAATACGTGATAGTAGGCCAGTTTACTATCCCACGAGTTAGGTTGTCGTCCTTTTCGCGGCTCACGACGACCGACCCGGGATGAAAAAACTATGCCAAAGAAAGAAAAGTGGCCTAAAACTAATGAAAATGTTTGATTTCGGGCACCGAAAATAGGCTCAGCCACGCAGGCTTGCTGCTCACGTCGTAGAGCTCCCGGAGAGCTTCCCAACGATATGTTGTACGCCACATAACTCCCTACGGATCAAAAGTTATGGGCCCTGGAGTGGCAGGGACCTGGTAATCGGCCCCACGCCCTTGGTTTGCAGGCCCAACCCCTCCGTGAAGCGAAACTGGATGGCCCAGGGTATCGTAGGACTCGAGAAAAGAAATGTGATGAGAAAGCATATTGCCAAAGCTAAACGGGGCAAAAAAAAAACAAAATTTGGGGTGCAACACAAGGACTTCCCTTGGGGTCACCCACTCTAGTACTACTCTCGCCCAAGCATGCTTAACTTCGGAGTTCTGATGGGATCCGGTACATTGGTGCTGGTATGATCGCACCTGTCATGTTGTAGGTGCAAAGCCATTATGTGTTGACGGTTCGCACCCCCAGCCTGGAGAGATGCCCATTCAAATGGCCCAATGGGCTTATAGACAGCCCATCGGCTCAAACAATACATCATCCTCACTAGAAGTCATAGTGGGGCGGTCTACTATCCTGCGAGTTAGGTTGTTGTCCTTTTTGCAGCTCACGACGACCGACTCGGGATGAAAAAACTGTGCAAATGGAAGAAAATTGGTCTGAAACTGATGAAATCGTTTGATTTTGGACACTGAAAATAGGCCCAGCCAAGTTGGCTTGCTGCCCCTGTCGTAGAGCACCCGGAGAGCTTTTCAACAATATGCTATGCACCGCATAACCCACTACGGATCAATAGTTAGGGGCCCTAGAGCGGCGGGGACCTGGAAATCGGCCCCACGCCCTCGGTTTGCGGGCCCAACCCCTCTGAGAAGCGAAGCTGGCCGGCCTAGGGTGTCGTTGGACTCGAGGAAAGAAATGTGACGAGAAATCATCTTGCCAAAGCTAAGCGGGCAAAACAAAACAAAAAAAGGGGTGCAACACGAAGACTTCCATGCGGGTCACACATCCTAGTACTACTCTCGCCCAAGCACGCTTAACTTCGGAGTTCTGATGGGATCCGGTGCATTAGTGCTGGTATAACCGCACCAGTCATGTTGTGGGTGCAAAGCCATTATGTGTTGAGGGTTCACACTCCTAGCCTAGAGAGATGGCCCATTCAAATGGCCCAATGTGTTTATCGACAACCCATCAGCTCAAACAATGCAGCATCCTTGCATGACGTGATAGTAGGGCAGTCTACTGTCCCGCGAGTTAGACTGTCGTCCTTTTCGCGGCTCACAATGACTGACCCGGGATGAAAAAATTGTACAAAAGGAAGAAAAGTGGCCCGAAACTGATCAAAACATTTGATTTTGGGCACCAAAAATAGGCACAACTGAGCAGGCTTGCTGCCCCTATCATAGAGCTCCCGGAATGCTTTCCAATGATATGTTGTGCGACGTATAACTCCCTATGGATCAAAAGTTATGGGCCCTGGAGCGGCAAGGACCTGGTAATTGGCCCCACGTCCTCGGTTTGTGGGCTCAGCCCCTCCGGGAAGTGAAGCTGGCTGGCCCAGGGTATCGTAGGACTCGAGGAAAAAAATGCGACGAGAAAGCATCTTGCCAAAGCTAAGCAGGGCAAAAAAAAAAAAAAGGGGTGCTACACGAGGACTTCCCTGCGGGTCACCCATCCTAGTACTACTCTCGCCCAAGCACGCTTAACTTCGGAGTTCTGATGGGATCCGGTGCATTAGTGCTGGTATGATAGCACCCGTCATGTTGTGGGTGCAAAGCCATTATGTATTGATGGTTCACACTCCCAGCCCAGAGAGATGGCCCATTCAAATAGCCCAATGGGCTTATCGACAGACCATCGGCTCAAACAATGCAGCATCCTCGCAAGACGTGATAGTAGGGCGGTCTACTATACCGCGAGTTAGGTTTTTGTCATTTTTGCGGCTCACGACGACCGACTTGGGACAAAAAAACTGTGCAAAAGTAAGAAAAGTGGCCCGAAACTGATGAAAATGTTTGTTTTTGTGCACCGAAAATAGGCGCAGCTCAGCAGGCTTGCTGTCCCCATCGTAGAGTTCCCGAAGAGCTTTCCAACGATATGATGTGCACCATATAACTCCCTACGTGTCAAATGTTAAGGACCCTAGAGCGGCGAGGACCTAGTAATCAGCACAACGCCCTCGATTTGCAGGCCCAACCCCTCCGAGAAGCAAAGCTGGCTGGTCTAGGGTGTCGTAGGACTTGAGGAAAGAAATGTGACGAGAAAGCATCTTGCCAAAGCTAAACGGGGCAAAAAAAACAAAAAAGGGGGTGCAACACGAGGATTTCTATGGTAACACAATCCCACATCGGAAGATTTGGAAGTGAGAGAGCTGGATATAAGGGCTTGGGTCCTTTTATCAGCCACGAGGCCTTCCCACGTGAGTATTAGTCCCGTTATGGTTTGCTTGCGTGGGGAACAAAAACGTGAGAGTATTGGTCCCTTAGTGGCTTGCTCAAAGCGGATAATATCGCTCTGCGTGCTCTGATACTAGTACGAGGCCTTTTCCCATGGGAGACCATGGGATGAACAAAGTCGTGAGGGCCTTGTGCCTGTGGGCCAGGGATTTCCAATAGCGGACAATATCGTGGTAGTGATGGCTTAGTGAGACTCTGCGTGGGCTCCACGTGAGGAGTCGAGTCATTACAAATAGTATCAGAGCCAGTCTTCCCTTGTGCTCATGCCCGCGTGGGCGCAGGGCTCCTTAAGGGGGGTGGAATGTGATAACACAATCCCACATCGAAATATTTGAAAGTGAGAGAGCTAGATATAAGGGCTTGGGTCCTTGTATCAGCCACGAGGCCTTGCCACGTGAGTATTAGTCCCGTTGTGGTTTGTTTGCGTGGGGAACAAAACCGTGAGAGTATTGGTCCCTTAGTGGCTTGCTCAAAGTAGACAATATCGCGCTGCGTGCTCTGATACCAGTATGAGGCCTTTTCCCATGGGAGACCATGGGAAGAACAAAGCCGTGAGGGCCCTGTGCCTGCGGGCCAGGGATTGCCAATAACGGACAATATCGTGGTAGTGACTGCTCGGTGAGACTCTGCATGGGCTCCATGTGGGGAGTTGGGTAGTTACAATTTCCCTGGGGCTCACCAACCCTAGTACTACTCTCGCCAAAGCACGCTTAACTTCGGAGTTTTGATGGGCTCCAGGGCATTAGTGGTGGTATGATCGCACCCGTCATGTTGTGGGTGCAAGGCCATTATGTGTTGACGGTTCACACTCCAAGCCCAGAGAGATGGCCCATTCAAATGGCCTAATGGGCTTATTGACAGCCCATCGGTTCAAACAATGCAGCATCTTCGTAAGACATGATAGTATGGCGGTCTACTATCCCGCGAGTTAGGTTGTCGTTCTTTTTGTGGCTCACGACGACCGACTCGGGACGAAAAAACTATGCAAAAGGAAGAAAAGTGGCCTAAAATTGTTGAATACGTTTGATTTTGGGCACCGAAAATAGGCGCAACCGAGCATGCTTGCTGCCCATGTCATAGAGCTCCCGGAGAACTTTATAATGATATGTTGTACGCCGCATAACTCCCAACAGATCAAAAGTTATAGGCCCTGGAGCGGCAGGGACCTGGTAATCAGCCCCACGCCCTCGGTTTGCGAGCCCAGCCCCTCTGTGAAGCAAAGCGGGCCGGCCCATGGTATCATAGGATTTGAGGAAAGAAATGTGACTAGAAAGCATCTTGCAAAAGCTAAACGGGGCAAAAAAAACAAAAAGGTGGGTGCAACGCGAGGACTTCCCAGGGGGTCAGCCATCCTAGTACTACTCTCGCCCAAGCACGTTTAACTTCGGAGTTCTCATGGGATCCGGTGCATTAGTGCTGGTATGATCACACCCGTCATGTTGTGGGTTCAAAGCCATTATGTGTTGATGGTTCACAGTCCCTGCCCAGAGAGATGGCCTATTCAAACAGCCTAAGGGGCTTATCAACAGCCCATCGGCTCAAACAATGCAGCATCCTTGCAAGATGTGATAGTAGGGCGGTCTACTATCCCGCGAGTTAAATTGTCATCCTTTTTTCGTCTCATAACGACCGACTCGGGATGAAAAAACTGTGCAAAAGGAAGAAAAGTGCCCTAAAACTGATGAAAACATTTGATTTTGGGCATCGAAAATAGGCGCAGCTAAGCAAGCTTGTTGCCCCTGTCGTAGACCTCCCGGTGATCTTTCCAATGATATGCTATGCGCTGCATAACTCCCTACGGATCAAAAGTTATGGGCCCTGGAGCGGCGGGGACCTGGTAATCGGCCCCATTCCCTAGGCTTGCGAGCCCAACCCCTCCGAGAAGCGAAGCTAGCCAGCCCAGGGTGTCGTAGGACTCAAGGAAAGAAATGTGACGAGAAATCATTTTGCCAAAGCTAAATGGGGCAAAAAAAAAAAAAAAAAGGGTGTGCAACACAAAGACTTCCCAAGGGGTCACCCATCCTAGTACTGCTCTCGCCCAAGCACACTTAACTTCGGAGTTCTGATGGGATCCGGTGCATTAGTGCTGGTATGATCGCACCCGTCATGTTGTGGGTGCAAAGCCACTATGTGTTGATGGTTCACACTCCCAGCCTAGAGAGATGGCCCATTCAAATGGCCCAATGGGCTTACCGACAGCCCATTGGTTCAAACAATGCAGCATCCTCGTAAGACGATATAGTAGGGCAGTCTACTATCCCGCGAGTTAGGTTGTCGTCCTTATCGCGGCTCACGACGACCGACCCGGGATGAAAAAATTGTGCAAAAGGAAGAAAAATGGCCCAAAACTGATGAAAATATTTTATATTTGGCGGCAAAAATAGGCGCAGCCGATCAGGCTTGATACACCCATCGTAGAGCTCTCGGAGAGCTTTCCAACGATATGTTGTGCGCCGCATAACTCTCTACAGATCAAAAGTTAAGGGCCCTGGAGCGGCAGGAACCTGGTTATCAGCCCCACGCCCTCAGTTTGGGGGCCCAACCCCTTTGAGAAGCGAAGCTAGCCGGCCCAGGGTGTCGTAGGACTCGAAGAAAGAAATGTGACAAGAAATCATCTTGCCAAAGCTAAACGGGGCAAAAAAAAACCAAAAAGGGTGTGCAACACGAGGACTTCCTAGGGGGTCACCCATCCAAGTACTATTCTCGCCCAGCATGCTTAACTTCTAAGTTCTGATCGGATCCGGGGCATTAGTGTTGGTATGATCGCACCCGTCATGTTATGGGTGCAAAGCCATTATGTGTTGACGGTTCACAGTCCCAGCCTAGAGAGATGCTCATTCAAACGGGCCGATGGGCTTATCGACAGGAAGAAAATTAGCCCAAAATTGGTGAAAATATTAGATTTTGGGCACCAAAAATAGGTGCAACTAAGCAGGCTGCCTGCCCCAGTCATAGAGCTCCCAGAGAGCTTCCCAACGATATGCTGTACGCCGCATAACTCCTTACGGATAAAAAGTTATAGGCACTAGAGCGGCAGGGACCTAGTAATCGGCCCCACGCCCTTGGTTTTTGGGCCCAGCCCCTCCGGGATGCGTAGCTGTCCGGCGCAGGTTGTCGTAGGACTCGAGGGATGAAATTTGACTAGAAAGCATCTTGCCAAAGCTAAACGGGGCCAAAAAAAACAAAAAAGGGGGCAACGCGAGGACTTTCTAGGGGGTCACCCATCCTAGTACTACTCTCGCCCAAGCACTCTTAACTTTGGAGTTCTGATGGGAACCTGTGCATTTGTGCTGGTATGAATACACCCGTCATGTTGTGGGTGCAAAGCCATTATGTGTTGACGGTTCACAATCGCAGCCCAGAGAGATGGCCTATTCAAACGGGCCAATGGGCTTATCGATAGCCCATCGGCTCCAACAATGCAGTATCCTCGCAAGACGTGATATAGGAGCATTGTAGGGCAGTATACTGTCCCGCCAGTTAAGTTGTCATCCTTTTTGCTACTCACAATGACCGACCCGAGATGAAAAAATAGTACAAAAGGAAGAAAAGTAGCTCAAAACTGATGAAAAAGATCAATTTTGGGCATCGAAAACAGGCACAGCAAAGCAAGCAAGCTGCCCCCGTCATAGAGCTCCTGGAGAACTTTCCAACGATATGTTGTGCGCCGCATAATTCCCTACAGATCAAAAGTTATAGGCACTAAAGTGGCGGAGACCTGGAAATCGGCCCCACACCCTCGGTTTGCGGTCCTAGCGCCTCCGGGAAGCGTAGCTGGCTGTCCTATGGTGTCATAGGACACGAGGAAAGAAATTTGACGAGAACGTATCTTGCCAAAGCTAAACGAGGCAAAAAAAAAAACAAAAAAGGGGGTACAACATGAGGACTTCCTAGGGGGTAACCTATCCTTGTACTACTCTCGTCCAAGCATGCTTAACTTCGGAGTTCTGATGGGATCCAGTGCATTAGTGTTGGTATGATAGCACCCGTCATGTTATGGGTGCAAAGCCATTATGTATTGACGGTTCACAGTCCTAGCCCAGAGTGAAGGCCCATTCAAACGGGCCAATGGGCTTATCGACAGCCCATCAGCTCTAACAACACAGCATCCTCGCATGACGTGACAGTAAGGCAGTCTACTACCCCGCGAGTTAGGTTGTCGTCTTTTTCGCGGCTCACGACAATTGACCTGGGATGAAAAAACTCCGCAAAAGGAAGAAAAGTGGCTCAAAACTGATGAAAATGTTGGATTTTGGGCACCGAAAACAGGCACAGCATAGTACGCTGGCATCCCCCGTCGTAGAGCTCCCGGAGAGCTTTCCAATGATATGTTGTGTACTGCATAACTCCCTACGGAACAAAAGTTATGGGCACTGGAACGGCGGGGACCTTGTAATCGGCCGCACGCCCTCAGTTTGCGAGCCCAGCCCCTCCGTGCAGCGAAGCTGGCTGGCCAAGGGTGTCGTAGGACTCGAGGAAAGAAATGTGATGAAAAAGAATCTTGCCAAAGCTAAACGGGGAAAAATAAAATGAAAAAGGGGGTGCAACACGAGGACTTCCCTGGGGGTCACCTATCCTAGTGCTACTCTCGCCCAAGCATGCTTAACTTCGGAGTTCTGATGGGATCCGGTGCATTAGTACTGGTATGATCGCACCCGTCATGTTGTGTGTGCAAAGCCATTGTGTGTTGACGGTTCATAGTCCCAGCCTAGAGATATGGTCCATTCAAATAGGCCAATGGGCTTATCGATAGCCCATCGGCTCCAACAATGCAGCATCCTTGCAAGACGTGATATAGCACGTTGCAGGGGGGTCTACTATCCCACGAGTTAAGTTGTAATCCTTTTCGTGGCTCACGACGACCGACCCAGGATGAAAAAACAATGCAAAAGAAACAAAAGTGGCTCAAAACTGATGAAAATGTTCAATTTTGGGGCCCGAAAATCGGCGCAACAAAGAAGGCTGCCTACCCTCATCGTAGAGCTCATGTAGAGTATTCCAACGATATGTTGTGCACTGCATAACTCTCTACGAATCAAAAGTTATAGGCACTGGAGCGGCGGGGACTTGGTAATCGGCCCCACGCCCGCGGTTTGCAGGCCCAGCCCCTCCGGGACTCGTTGCCGGCCGGCGTATGGTGTCGTAGGACTCGAGGAAAGAAAGTTGACGAGAAAGCATCTTGCCAAAGATAAACGAGGCAAAAAAAAAACAAAAAGGGTGGTGCAACACGAGGACTTCCCAAGGGGTCACCCATCCTATTACTACTCTCGTCCAAGCATGCTTAACTTCGGAGTTCTGATAGGATCCAGGGCAATAGTGTTGGCATGATCGCACCCGTTGTGTTGTGGGTGCAAAACCATTATGTGTTGACGGTTCACAGTCCCAGCCTAGAGAGATGCTCATTCAAACGGGCCGATGGGCATATCGACTGCCCATCGGCTCCAAAAATGCAGCATCCTCGCAAGGCGTGATATAGGCGTGTTGAAGGGCGATCTACTATCCCGCGAGTTATGTTGTCGTCCTTTTTGCGGCTAACGACGACCTACCCGAGATGAAAAAACTGCACAAAAGGAAGAAAAATGGCTCGAAACTAATAAAAATGTTCAATTTTGGGCACAGAAAACTAGCACAACCGTGCAGGTTGGCTGCCCTCGTTGTAAGGCTCCTGGAGAGCTTTCCAACGATATGTTGTGCGACATATAACTCCTTACGGATCAAAAGTTACGGGCATTGGAACGGCAGGGACCTGGTAATCTGCCCTACGCCCTCGGTTTGCCGGCCCAGCCTCTCCGGGAGGTGAAGCTGGCTGGCCCAGGGTGTCGTAGGACTCGAGGAAAGAAATGTGACGAGAAAGCATCTTGCCAAAGCTTAACGTGGCAAAAAAAACAAAAAAGGGGTTGCAACACGAGGACATCCAATAGGGGCACCCATCCTAGTACTACTCTCGCCCAAGCACGCTTAACATCGGAGTTCTGATGGGATCTGGGGCATTAGTGATGGCATGATTGCACCCGTCATATTGTGGGTGCAAAGCCATTATGTGTTGACGGTTCACAGTCCCAACCTAGAGAGATTGCCCATTCAAACGAGCTAATAGGCTTATCGACAGCCCATCAGCTCCAACAACGCAGTATCCTCGCATGACCATATAGTAGGGCAGTTTACTACCGCTCGAGTTAGGTTGTCATCCTTTTCGTGCCTCACGACGACCGACCCGGGGTGAAAAAACTGCGCAAAAGGAAGAAAAGTAGCCATAAACTGATGAAAATGTTCGATTTTGGTCACCGAAAACAGGCGCAACCGAGCAAGCTTGTTGCCCCTGTCGTAGAGCTCCCGGAGAGCTTTCCAATGATATGCTGTGTGTCGCATAACTCCCTAACAGATGAAAAGTTAAGGGCACTAGAGTGGCGGGGACTTGGTAATCGGCCCCATGCCCTCGGTTTGCCGGCCAAGCCCCTCCAAGAAGCGAAGCTGGCTGGCTTAGGGTGTCGTAAGACTCGAGGAAAGAAATGTGACTAGAAAGCATCTTACTAAAGCTAAACGGGGCAAAAACAAAAAACAAAAAAGGGGGTGCAACACGAGGACTTCCTAAGGGGTCACCCATCCTAGTACTACTATCGCCCAAGCACGCTTAACTTCAGAGTTCTGATGGGATCTAGGGCATTAGTGATGGTATGATCGCACCCGTCATGTTGTGGATGCAAAGCTATTATGTGTTGACGGTTCACAGTCCCAGCCTAGAGAGATGGCCCGTTCAAACAGGCCAATGGGCTTATAGACAGCCCATCGGCTCCAACAATGCATCATCCTCGCATGTCAAGATAGTTGGGTGGTCTACTACCCCGCGAGTTAGGTTGTCGTCATTTTTGCAGCTCATGACGACGACTCGGGATGAAAAAATTGCTCAAAAGTAAGAAAAATAGTCAAAAATTGATGAAAACGTTCAATTTTGGGCAACAAAAATAGGCGCAGTAAAGCTTGCTGCCAGCCCCCGTCGTAGAGCTCCCTAAGAGCTTTCCAATGACATGATGTGCTGTGCATAGCTCCCTACGGATCAAAAATTATCATCACTGGAGCGGCAGGGACTTGGTTATCGACCCCACGCCCTAAGTTTGCGGGCCTAGCCCCTCCGGGATGTGTAGCTAGCGGGCGCAGGGTGTCGTAGGACTCGAGGAAAGATATTTGACGTGAAAGCATCTTGCCAAAGCTAAACGGGGCAAAAAAGAAACAAAAATGGGGTACAACACGAGGACTTCTTAAGGGGTCACCTATCCTAGTACTACTCTCGCCTAAGCACGCTTAACTTTGGAGTTCTGATGGGATCTGGTGCATTAGTGCTGGTATGATTGCACCCGTCATGTTGTGGGTGGAAAGCCATTATGTGTTGACGGTTCACAGTCGCAACCCAGAGAGATGGCCCATTCAAACGGTCCAACGGGCTTATCGATAGCCCATCGGCTCCAACAATGCAGTATCCTCGCAAGACATGATATAGGCGCATTGTAGGGCGGTCTCCTATCCCGCCAATAAAGTTGTCGGCCTTTTCACTGCTCACGATGACAGACCTTGGATGAAAAAACATCCTAAAAGGAAGAAAATTAGCTCAAAACTGATGAAAAAGATTGATTTTGGGCACCGAAAATAGGTGCAGCAGAGCAGGCTGGCAACCCCCGTCGTAGAGCCTCCGGAGAGCTTTCCAATGATATATTGTGCGCCGCATAACTCCCTACGGAACAAAAGTTATGGGCATTGGAGCGGCGGGGACCTGGTAATCGACCTAACGCCCTCAGTTTTCGAGCCCAGCCTCTCCGTGCAGCGAAGCTGGACGGCCCAAGGTGTCGTAGGACTCGAGGAAAGAAATGTGACGAGAAAGCATCTTGCCAAAGCTAAACAGGGCAAAAACAAAAACAAAAAAAGGGGTGCAACACGAGGACTTCCCAAGAGGTCCCCTATCCTAGTACTACTCTCACCCAAGCACACTTAACTTCGTAGTTCTGATGGGATCCAGTGCATTAGTGCTGGTATGATTGCATCCGTCATGTTGTGGGTGCAAAGCCATTATGTGTTGACAGTTCACAGTCCTAGCCCAGAGAGATGGCCTATTCAAACGGGCCAATGGGCTTATCGACAGCCCATCAGCTCCAACAACGTAGCATCCTCGCATGACGTGATAGTAGGGCGGTCTGCTACCCTGCGATTTAGGTTGTCGTCCTTTTCGCAGCTCACGACAACTGACTCGGGATGAAAAAACTGTGCAAAAGGTAGAAAAGTGGCTCAAAACTGATGAAAACATTCAATTTTGGACACCGAAAATAGGCGTAGTAGAGCAAGCTAGTTGCCTTCATCGTAGAGCTCCCAAAGAGCTTTCCAATGATATGTTGTGCGTCGCATAACTCCCTACGGAACAAAAGTTATGGGCACTGGAATGGCGGGGACCATGTAATCGATCCTACGCCCTTAGTTTGTGAGCCCTGCCCCTCCGTGTAGTGAAGCTGGCTAGCCCAGGGTATCGTAGGACCTGAGGAAAGAAATGTGACGAGAAAGCATCTTGCCCAAGCTAAATGGGGCAAAACAAAAAACAAAAAAGGGGGTTGAACTCGAGGACTTCCCAAGGGGTTTCCCATCCTAGTACTACTCTCGCCCAAGTATGCTTAACTTCGAAGTTCTGATAGGATCCGGTGCATTAGTGCTGGTATCATCACACCCGTCATGTTATGGGTGCAAAGCCATTATGTGTTGATGGTTCACAGTCCCAGCCCAGAGAGATGGACTATTCAAATGGGCCAATGGGCTTATCGACAGCCTATCGGCTCCAACAACGCAGCATCTTCGCATGATGAGGTAGTAGGGTGGTCTACTACCGCGCGAGTTAGGTTGTTGACCTTTTCGCAGCTTATGACGACCGGCCCGAGATGAAAAAACTACGAAAATGGAAGAAATGTAGCTCAAAACTGATAAAAATGTTCAATTTTGGGCCCCGAAAACAGGCGCAGCCGAGCAAGCTTGTTGCCCCCGTGGTATAGCTCCTGAAGAGCTTTCTAACAATATGTTGTGTGTCGCATAACTCCCTAACAGATCAAAAGCTATGGGCATTGGAGCAGCAAGGACTTGGTAATCGGCCACAAGCCCTCGGGTTGCAGGCCCAGCCCCTCCGAAAAGTGAAGCTGGTTGGCCTAGGGTGTCGTAGGACTCGAGGAAAGAAATATGATGATAAAGCATCTTGCCAAAGCTAAACGGGGCAAAACAAAAACAAAAAAATGGGGTGCAACACGAGGACTTCCCAGGGGGTCACCCATCCTAGTACTACTCTCGCCCAAGCACACTTAACTTCAGAGTTCTGATGGGATCTGGGGCATTAGTGATGGTATGATCGCATAAATCATGTTGTGGGTGCAAAGCCATTATGTGTTGGCAGTTCACAGTCCCAGCCCAAAGAGATAGCCCATTCAAACGGGCCAATGGGCTTATCGACAGCCCATCAGCTCCAACAATGCAGTATCCTCGTAAGACGTGATATAGGCTCATTGTAGAGGGGTTTACTATCTCGCGAGTTAAGTTGTCCTTCTTTTCGCAGCTCAAGACGACTAACCTGGAATGAAAAAACAATGCAAAAGAAAGAAAAGTGGCTCAAAACTGATTAAAATGTTCAATTTTGGGCACCGAAAATAGGCGCTGCAAAGCAGGCTGCCTGCCCTCGTCGTAGAGGTCCCGAAGAGCTTTCCAACGATATGATGTGCATGACATAACTCCCTATGGATCAAAAGTTATAGGTACTGGAGCGGCGTGGACCTGGTAATAAGCCCCACGCCCTCGGTTTGTGGGCCCAGCACCTCCAGGATGCATAGCCTGCCGGTGTAGGGTGTTGTAGGACTCGAGGAAAGAAATTGGACGAGAAAACATCTAGCCAAAGCTAAACGGGGCAAAAAGAAAACAAAAAAATGGGTGCAACACGAGGACTTCCCAGGGGGTCAACCATCCTAGTACTACTCTCACCCAAGAATGCTTAACTTCGGAGTTCTTATGGGATCCAGGGCATTAGTGTTGGTATGATCGCACTCGTCATGTTGTGGGTGCAAAGCCATTATGTGTTGACGATTCGTAGTCCCAGCCTAGAGAGATACTCATTCAAACGGGCCTATGGGCTTATCAACAGCCCATCGGCTCTAAAAATGCCACATCCTCGCAAGACGTGATATAGGCGCTTTGTAGGGCGATCTACTATCCCGCGAGTTATGTTGTCGTCCTTTTCGCAGGTAACGACGACCTACCCGGGATGAAAAAACTGTGCAAAAGGAAGAAAAGTGGCATAAAACTGATGAAAACGTTTGATTTTCTACACCAAAAATAGGCGCAGCCTGGAAAGCAAGCTTGCTGCCCCTATCGTAGAGCTCCCGGAAAGCTTTCCAATGATATGTTCTGCACCGTATAACTCCCAACGAATCAAAAGTTATAGACACTGGAGTGGTGGGGACCTGGTAATCGGCCCTACGGCCTCGGTTTGACGGACCAGCCCCTCCGGGAAGCGAAGCTGGCCGGGCCAGGGTATTGTAGGACTCGAGTAAAGAAATGTGACGAGAAAGTATCATGCCAAGGCTAAACGGGGCAAAAAAAAAACAAAAATAAGGTACAACACGAGGACTTCTTAGGGTGCCTCCCATCCTAGTACTACTATCGCCCAAGCACACTTAACTTCAGAGTTTTGATGGGATCTGGGGCATAAGTGATGGTATGATCTCACCCGTCATATTGTAGGTGCAAAGCCATTATGTGTTGACGGTTCACAGTCCCACCCTAGAAAGATGGCTCATTCAAGTGGCCCAATGGGCATATTGACAGCCCGTTAGCTCAAATAATGTAGCATCCTCGAAAGAAATAATAGTAGGGTGGTCTACTATCACACGTGTTTCGTTGTCGTCCTTTTCGTGGCTCAGGACAATCAACTCGGGATGAAAAAACTGTGCAAAAGGAAGAAAAATGCCCCAAAACTGTTGAAAACATTTGATTTTGGGCACCGAAAACTGGCGCATCCGTGCAAGCTTTCTGCCCAGGTCGTACTACTCCCGGAGAGCTTTCCAACGATATGCTGTGTGACATATAACTCTGTAACAGAATAAAAGTTATGGGCACTAGAGCGGCGGGACCCTCGTAATCGGCCCCACGCACACAGTTTGCGGGCCCAGCCCCTCAGAGAAGCGAAGCTGGCTAGCCCAGGGTGTCATAGGACTCGAGGAAAGAAATGTGACGAGAAAGCATCTTGCCAAAGCTAAACAGGGCAAAAAAAAAAAAAAGGGTGTACAACACGAGGACTTCCCAAGGGGTCACCCATCCTAGTACTACTCTCGCCCAAGCAAGCTTAACTTCGGAATTCTGTTGGGATCTGGTGCATTAGTACTGGTATGATCGCACCCGTCATATTGTGGGTGCAAAGCCATTATGTGTTGACGGTTCACACTCCCAGCCCAGAGAGATGACCCATTCAAATGGCCCAATGGGCTTATTGACAGCCCATCGACTCAAACAATGTAGCATCCTTGCAAGATGTTATAGTAGGGCGGTCTACAATCCCACGAGTAAGGTTGTCGTCCTTTTTGCAGCTCACGACGACCTACCTGGGATGAAAAAATTGTGCAAAAGGAAGAAAATTGGCCTGAAACTAATGAAAACGTTTGATTTTGGGCACCGAAAATAGGCGCAGCTGAGCAGGCTTGCTGCCGCCTTCGTAGAGCTCTCGGAGAGCTTTGTAACGATATACTGTGCGCCGCATAACACCTTATGGATCAAAAGTTATGGGCCCTGGAATGGCGGGGACCTGGTAATCGGCCCCACACCCTCGGTTTGCTGGTCCAGCCCCTCCAGGAAGCGAAGTTGGCCGGCCCAGGGTGTCGTAGGACTTGAGGAAAGAAATGTGACAAGAAAGCATCTTGCCAAAGCTAAACGGGGCAAAAAAAAAAATGGGGTGCAAAAGGAGGACTTCCTAGGGGTTACCCATCCTAGTACTATTCTCGGCCAAGCATGCTTAACTTTGGAGTTTTAATGGGATCTAGTGCATTAGTATTGGTATGATTGCACCCGCCATGTTGTGGGTGCAAAGGCATTATGTGTTGACGGTTCACAGTCGCAGCCCAAAGAGATGGCCTATTCAAACGGGCCAATGGGCTTATCGATAACCCATCAACTCCAACACTGCAGTATCCTCGCAAGACATGTTATAGGCATGTTGTAGGGCAGGCTACTATCCCTCTAGTTAAGTTGTCGTCCTTTTCGCTGCTCACAACGACCGACCCAGGATGAAAAAACACCGCAAAAGGAAGAAAAGTAGCTTAAAACAGATGAAAAAGATTGATTTTGGGTACCGAAAATAGGCGCAGCAAAGCAGAATGGCTTCCCCTATCGTAGAGCTATCGGAGAGCTTTCCAATGATATACTGTGCGCCGCATAACTCCTTACAGAACAAAAGTTATGGGCACAGGAATGGAGGGGACCTAGTAATCAGCCCCACGCCCTCAGTTTGCGAGCCCAGCCTCTCCGTGCAGTGAAATTGGCCAGCCCAGGGTGTCGTAGGGCTCGAGGAATGAAATGTGATGAGAAAGCATCTTTCCAAAGCTAAACGGGGCAAAAAAAAACAAAAAAGGGGGTGCAACACGAGGACTTCGCAGGGGGTCACCTATCCTAGTACTACTATCGCCCAAGCACGCTTAACTTCGGAGTTCTGATAGGATTCGGTGCATTAGTGCTGGTATGATCGCACCCGTCATTTTGTGGGTACAAAGCCATTATATGTTAACGGTTCACAGTTCCAGCCCAGAGAGATATCCAATTCAAACGGGCCAATGGGCTTATCGATAGCCCATCAACTCCAATAACGCAGCATCCTCAAATGATGTGGTAGTAGGGCAGTCTACTACCCCGCGAGTTAGGTTGTCATTCTTTTTGCGGCTCATAGCAACTAACTCAGGATGAAAAAATTGTGCAAATGGAAGAAAAACGGCTCGAAACTGAAGAAAACGCTCGATTTTGGGCACCAAAAATAGGCGCAACAGAGCGGGCTGGCTGCCCCTGTTGTAGAGCATCCAGAGAGCTATCCAATGATATGCTATGCGCCGTATAACTACCTACCGAACAAAAGTAATGGGCACTGGAAAGGCGGCGACCTGGTGATCGGCCCCACGCCCTCAGTTTGCGAGCCCTGCCCCTCCGTGTTGCGATGCTGGCTGGCCCAGGGTATCGTAGGACTCGTGGAAAGAAATGTGACGAGAAAGCATCTTGCCAAAGCTAAACGAGGCAAAAAAAACAAAAACAAAAAAGGGGGTGCAACACGAGGACTTCGCAGGGGGTCACCTATCCTAGTACTACTCTTGCCCAAGCATGCTTAACTTCAGAGTTCTGATAGGATCCGGTACATTATTGTTGGTATGATCGCACCCATCATGTTGTGGGTACAAAGCCATTATGTTTTGACGGTTGACAGTCCCAGCCCAGAGAGATGGCTTATTCAAACGAGCCAATGGTCTTATCGACAGCCCATCGGCTCCAACAACGCAGTATCCTCGCATGACGAGATAGTAAGGTAGTCTACCACCGCGCGAGTTAGGTTGTCGTCCTTTTTGCGGCTCATGATGACTGACCCGGGATGAAAAAACTGCGCAAAAGAAAGAAAACTAGCTAGAAACTGATAAAAATGTTCAATTTTGGGCACCGAAAATAGATGCAGCCCATCGGCTCCAAAAATGCAGCATCCTCGAAAGAGGTGATATAGGCGCATTGTAAGGCGATCTACTATCCCGCGAGTTATATTGTCGTCGTTTTCGCTGCTAACGACGACCTACCCGGGATGAAAAAACTGCGCAAAAGGAAGAAAAGTTGCCCAAGACTGATGAAAACATTTGATTTTGTGCACTGAAAATAGGCACAGCCGAGCAAGCTTGCTACCCCCGTCATAGAGCTCCTGGAGTGCTTTCTAATGATATGTTGTGTGCCGAATAACTCCCTAACGGATCAAAAGTTACGGGCACTAGAGCGGCAGGGGCCTGGTAATCGGCCTCAAGCGCTCGGTTTGCAGGCCTAGCCCCTTTGGGAAGTGAAACTGGCCAACCCAGGGTATCGTATAACTCAAGGATAGAAATGTGACGAGAAAGCATCTTGCCAAAGCTAAACGTGGAAAAAAAAAATAAAAAAGGGGGTGCAACACTAGGACTTCCTAGGGGGTCACCCATCCTAGTACTACTCTCGCCCAAGCACACTTAACTTCGGAATTCTGATGGGATCCGGGGCATTAGTAATGGTATGATAGCACATGTCATATTGTGGGTGCAATGCCATTATTTGTTGGCGATTCACAGTCCCAGCCTAGAGAGATGGCCCATTCAAATGGGCCAATGGGCATATCGAGAGCCCATCAGCTCTAACAATGCAGCATCCTCGCAAGACGTGATATAGGCGCATTGTAGGGGGTCTACTATCCCGCGAGTTAAGTTGTCGTCCTTTTCACGGCTCACGACGACTGACCCGGGATGAAAGAAACAATGCGAAAGAAAGAAAAGTGGCTCAAAATTGATGAAAATGTTGGATTTTGGGCACAGAAAATGGGTGCAGCAAAGCAGGCTGCCTACCCCAGTCGTAGAGCTCCTGGAGAGCTTTCCAACGATATGTTGTGCGCCGCATAACTCCCTTCGATTCAAAAGTTATGGGCCCTGGAATGGCGGGGACCTGGTAATTGGCCCCACGCCCTCGGTTTGCTGGCCCAGCCCCTCGAGGAAGCGAAGCTGGCCGGCCTAGGGTGTCGTAGGACTCAAGAAAAGAAATGTGATGAGAAAGCATCTTGCCAAAGCTAAACGGGGAAAAAAAAAAACAAAAAAGGAAGTACAACACGAGGACGTCCCAAGGGGTCACCCATCCTAGTACTATTCTCACCCAAGCATGCTTAACTTCGGAGTTTTGATGGGATTCGATGCATAAGTGTTGGTATAATCGCACCCGTCATGTTGTGGGTGCAAAGCCATTATGTGTTGATGGTTCACACTCCCAGCCTAGAGAGATGGCCCATTCAAATGGCCTAATGGGCCTATCGATAGCCCATCGGCTAAAACAACGAAGCATCTTTACCAGACGTGATAGAAGGGCGATCTACTATCCCACGAGTTAGGGTGTCGTCCTTTTTGCGGCTCACGACGACCGACCCGGGATGAAAAACTATTCAAAATGAATAAAAGTGGCTTGAAACTGTTGAAAACATTTGATTTTGGGCACCGAAAATAGGCGAAGCCGAGCAGGCCTGCTGTCCCCGTCATAGAACTCCCGAAAAGCTTTCCAACGATATCTTATGTGCTGTATAACTCCCTACGAATGAAAAGTTATGGGCCCTGGAGCGGCGGGGACTTGGTAATCGGACTCACGCACTCGGTTTGCGGGCCCAGCCCATTCAGGAATTGAAAGTGGCTGGCCTAGGGTATCGTAGAACTTGAGGAAAAAAATGTGACGAGAAAGCATCTTGCCAAAGCTAAACGGGGGAAAAAAACAAAAATGAGGGTACAACACTAGGACTTCCTAAGAGATCACCCATCCTAGTACTACTCTCACCCAAGCACACTTAACTTCAGTGTTATGATGGGATCCGGTGCATTAGTTCTTTTATGATCGCACCTGTCATGTTGTGGGTGCAAAACCATTATGTGTTGACGGTTCACACTCCCAGCCTAGATAGATGGCCCATTCAAATGGCCCAATGGGCTTATCGATAGCCTATCAACTCAAACAATGTAGCATCCTCGGCAGGCATGATAGTAGGGCGGTCTACTATCCCACCAGTTATGTAGTCATCCTTTTTGCGGCTCACGACTGCCGAGCCGAGATGAAAAAACTGTGCAAAAAGAAGAAAAGTGGCCCGAAACTGATGAAAATGTTTGATTTTGGGAACAGAAAACAAGTGCAGCCGAGCAGGTTTGTTGTCCATGTTGTAGAGCTCCCGGATAGCTTTCTAACGATATGTTGTGCATCGCATAACTCCCTACATATCAAAAGTTATATGCCCTGGAGAGGCCGGGACCAGGTAATCAACCCCACGCCCTCGGTTTACGGTCCCAGCCCCTCTGGGAAGCAAAGCTAGTCGGCCCAGGGTGTTGTAGGACTCGAGGAAAGAAATGTGACGAGAAAGCATCTTGCCAAAGCTAAACGGGGCAAAAAAAACAAAAAAGGGGGTGCAACCCCAGGACCTCCCAAGGGGTCACCCATCCTAGTACTACTATTGCCCTAGCACGCTTAACTTCGGAGTTTTGATGGGATCCGGGGCATTATTGATGGTATGATCACACCCGTCATGTTGTGGGTGCAAAACCATTATGTGTTGACAGTTCACAGTCCCAGCCTAGAGAGATGGCCCATTCAAATGGGCTAATGGGCTTATAGACAGCCCATCAACTCCAACAACGCAGCATGCTGGCATGATGAGATAGTTGGGTGGTCTATTATCTCGCGAGTTAGGTTGTCATCCTTTTTGCGGCTCACGACGACTGACTCGGGATGAAAAAGCTGCTCAAAAGCAAGAAAAGTACCCAAAAATTGATGAAAACGTTCGATTTTGGGCAATGAAAATAGGCGCAGCACAGCAGGCTGCCTAGCCCCATCGTAGATCTCCCAGAGAGCTTTCCAACGATATGGTGTGCAGTGCATAACTCCCTACGGATCAAAAGTTATCGACACTAGAGCGGCGGGGAATTGGTAATCGACCCCATGCCCTCGATTTGCGGGCCCAGCCCCTCCGGGAATTGAAACTGGCCTGCCCAGGGTGTCGTAGAACTTGAGGAAAAAATTGTGACGAGAAAGCATCTTGCCAAAGCTAAACGGGGGAAAAAAAACAAAAATAGGGGTACAACACTAGGACTTCCCAAGAGATCACCCATCCTAGTACTACTCTCGCCCAAGCACACTTAACTTCGCTATTCTTATGGGATCCAGTGCATTAGTGCTGTTATGATCACACCCGTCATGTTGTGGGTGCAAAGCCATTATGTGTTGACGGTTCACACTCCCAGCCTAGATAGATGGCCCAATCAAATGGCCCAATGGGCTTATCGATAGCCTATCAGCTCAAACAATGTAGCATCCTCGGAAGACGTGATAGTAGGGCGGTCTACTATCCCACTAGTTAGGTAGTCATCCTTTTTGCGGCTCACGACTACCGAGCCCGGATGAAAAAACTGTGCAAAAAGAAGAAAAATGGCCCAAAACTGATGAAAACGTTTGATTTTGGGAATAGAAAACAAGCACAGCCGAGCAGGCTTGCTGTCCCCGTCGTAGAGCTCCCGAAGAGCTTTCTAACGATATGTTGTGCATCGCATAATTCCCTACGGATCAAAAGTTATGTGCCCTGGAGAGGCTGAGACTAGGTAATCGACCCCAAGCCCTTGGTTTGCTGGCCCAGCCCCTCTGGGAAGCGAAGCTGGCCGGCCCAGGGTGTTGTAGGACTCGAGGAAAGAAATGTGACGAGAAAGCATCTTGCCAAAGCTAAACGGGGCAAAAAAAACAAAAAAAGGGGTGCAACCCGAGGACTTCCAAAGGGGTCACCCATCCTAGTACTACTATTGCCCTAGCACACTTAACTTCGGAGTTTTGATGGGATCCGGGGCATTATTGATGGTATGATCACACCCGTCATGTTGTGGGTGCAAAGCCATTATGTGTTGACGGTTCACAGTCCCAGCCTTAAGAGATAGCCCATTCAAATGGGCTAATGGGCTTATAGATAGCCCATCAGCTCCAACAACGCAACATCCTAGCATGATGAGATAGTTAGGCGGTCTACTATCTCGCGAGTTAGGTTGTTGTCCTTTTTGCGGCTCATGACGACTGACTCGGGATGAAAAAACTGCTCAAAAGCAAGAAAATTACCCAAAAATTGATGAAAATGTTCGATTTTGGGCAACGAAAATAGGCGCAGCACAGCAGGCTACCTGCCCCTGTCGTAGATCTCCCAGAGAGCTTTCCAACGATATGCTGTGCAGTGCATAACTCCCTACGGATCAAAAGTTATCGGTACTTGAGCGGCAGGGAATTTGTAATCGATCCCATGCCCTCGGTTTGCGGGCCCAGCCCCTCTGGGATGCGTAGCTAGTGGGCGTAGGGTGTCGTAGGACTCGAGGAAAGATATTTGACGAGAAAGCATCTTGCCAAAGCTAAATGGGGCAAAAAAAAAAAAAGTGCAATACGAGGACTTCCCAAGGGGTCACCTATCCTAGTACTACTCTCGCCCAAGCACACTTAACTTTGGAGTTCTGATGGGATCCAGGGCATTAGTGCTGGTATGATTGCACCCGTCATGTTGTGGGTGGAAAGCCATTATGTGTTGACGGTTCACAGTCACAGCCCAGAGAGATGGCCTATTCAAACGGGCCAATGGGCTTATCGATAGCCTATAGGCTCCAACAATGGAGTATCCTCACAAGACATGATATAGCCGCGTTGTAGGGCGGTCTCTTTTCCTGCCAGTTAAGTTGTCATCCTTTTCACTGCTCACGATGATAGACCCGGGATGAAAAAACAGCGCAAAAGGAAGAAAATTAGCTCAAAATTCATGTAAAAGATCGATTTTGGTCACCGAAAATAAGCGCAGCAGAGCAGGCTGGCAGCCCTCGTCGTAGAGCTCCCGGAGAGCTTTCCAATGATATACTGTGCACCGCATAACTTGTCACGCCCCAACCCGACCTATAAAGGTTAGACTAGGGTGTGATCTAAACATTCACGTCATATCACATACTTAATCGTTCATGAAAGTTTAACACTTAATGTTTTAGCATAAACTCAACAAATTCTCCGGAAAACTAGTAGCATAACAGTTGTAATTAGGCTCCTTAGTTTGACCTAATTTTCTAAAGACCTCAAAATTTCCAATCTCAATTTCATTTCTAACTAAGATTACTATTTATCACCAATCGAAATGCCTACTAGTTATCTCGAGGTCTCATTTGATTAATAACCTAGCATGATACTATGTCTCGTTTGTTTGTTAATCCTTGTTACAAAAGTACCTGTTGATCTTAGCTTAACAATGAGTACCTGCTTAAGATTGGATAGATTCATTTTACTTAATCCTTACCTAATACTTCATAATCCTGTGATAGATACTAGTCAATAGCAATAACAAAAATGACCACAGTAGTGACTATCTAGTTATGATCAGTACAAGCCAAAATTAGACCCCAAATTACAACAGGGGGTCATTTATAATACAATAACAAGCAACATAAGAAATGAAATAGTCTTCAAGCAACATATTGTTCACAAAATAGCCATAGTCACGTAAAGCACGTAGGGCAAGCAATCATTCCAAGGAATCATCATTAGGCACGCTGTCCTCGGGTACCTGTTCCTGGTCTTCTTCACCTGAGATGATAAAAGAGGGTGAGTCTTTATGAACTCAGCGAGGGGGAACGAGAAATAAGCTTTGAAACTCATTTTCCGGTTCAACTTATGAAAACCCTTTTTGCAAGCATGAATATATCACAAGTAAGTTCATAACGTAATGTAAAAGTAAAGGAACACAATTACCCGTCTTTCCTCCCCGAGGTCCTCTAGGAACCAAGCGAGAGTACTTATACACATAGTAAAAAGGATACGGTGAGCTTTTGCTCTCAGTTCATTTCTAGTATTAGTTGTTGCGGCCGACTTCAAATCATCCCCTTATCACGCCAAATGGGTGTACTCCGGATGTACCCCGAAATCTTACGACCCAACTCTCCGAGGAAGTCTAGCCCCCAAGCGAGAGAGGGAATTGGACAATGGTAGTCACGGTTGCACTGGAAAGCCCGATGCTGCCCGGTGTGCGTGACCGCTACCACGCCAGAATGAAAGGTTGCAACCTTGTATGCAATGCACATCTATGACATTTAATATATCACATTAGGAGGACAACAAAGTAAGTTGCCTCCGAGCAGTCATAAGATTACACATTGACAAGTAAACACGCGAGGCACGATATGACAAGTAATTTCACTTGTAAAGCACATGGAGTTATATGAATATTAAACGGGCAGCCATGTAACACATGCAAATCAAGTCATATAACTCATTTCGAAGTTCACATAATCAAATAATAAGATTATTCAACAAGCAACGACATCTACGTGGGACCGGGTGCAAGAAAAGCCTACTTATCAAAATGTAATTATCGAAATCATATTAAGGGCTACAAGGGCATCTACGGGCAGCCTACTAAACACATAATCAAACGTAATATCCATAGGATCAACACTTAGCGAGTTTACCTAGTTACTAGGGTTTCAATTCGTGTTTACCCGTGCGATTAAGCCCCAAGTGATCTCGTAATTAAGCTCAACCCATGCATTGATTAAATTAAACACCCTCAAGCATTCAAAAAAGTACACACAACATCCAAATGCCACAATCTCAAGCATTTAATACAACAAGAGAAGCTACAATAATTTTTCTAAGCATTTCACTAAGTGAAACCCTTACTGCAATGGACTATTTTCTCACAATCATTAAGACAAGCAAACAATATCCAATCCCAGTGAATAAGATGTCAAATTAAATCTTAAGGAGTGAACGAATTTCAGAAACAAACCTCACATCATTTGGAGTTCGGGTTCAAGAGTTATAGCCAAAACAGTGAGACTACACAAAACTGTCCAGATTTGCACACATTTCAATACTTGTCATTTTTTAGGGCTTAGGGTCAGATTTAGCCTTAGTCCATTTCTGACAAAAATGTCCAGAACTGAAAAATATAGCTGCAGACCAAATTTCATGTATTTTGGATATCATTTACTAAGTCAAAACTGGTTCGTTCTACAAGGTCAGTGAATCTGCCAAAACCTGCTTCATTTTTCAAGACTTTCCAGATTTGGACACATTTTGATAATTAGCCATTTTGAGGACCTTAGATTCAAAATTAGCTTTGGTCTATTTCTTCGAAAAGTGTTCATAACTGGCAAAAATAGTTACCTACCAATTTGCACGCATTTTCAACATCATTTACCTATTCAAAATCACCTCGTACCAACAAGGCATAAGGTTGTCACATACCCGATTTCATCTATCATCACATTCTAGCCAAATATCTTGCCATGCATGTTTACAAAAGCTCATGAACACACATATATCACAAGAACAAAAGTAAAGATAGACATTTAAGGGCATGCATGTGGTTTTTTGAAAGATTTTCAAGAAGTTTTAGCCCTCACCTTAGCAAGACAACAAAGAAGATGCTCAAACGCTTGGTGAAGCACAAAGTTGATCTTTTTCCTTGCTTAGCCGAGAGACAACTTGGGATTTCTCTAATTTCCTAGCTTAGTAACCAAGTTCTTAGTAGGTGCATGTGGTTAGAACAAGAAGAAAAGAAATGGAAGCTAACAAACTCACCTAAACCGAAATGGATGTGCTAAAGGCTTGCATGTGTGCTTCTTTGCTCCTAGTTTTGTTTGGTCGAGCTCCTTAAGCTTCTTGCATGTCTTGATGAACCATTGAGTGATGAAGATAAGCTATGGAGTGTAGAAACTCAGCCAAGGCCGAGAGAGAGAGAGAAGAATGAGAGGGAGAGAGAAGAATGAGAGGGAGAGAGAAGAACGAGAGGAAATGAGAGAAAATGAAGGAAAAATAAAAGCTTTGCAAAGTTTGAAGCATATGTCGGCCTTGAGCTTTGCAAATTCAGATTTTGTGTCTTCAAGAAGCATCATTTGAAGTGTCTAGCATGGGCAAGGAGCTTATGTAGATTTGGAGCTTTGAGGAGGGTTTTGAGCTAGTTTTTTTTATTGTTTTGTGTCATAGAATTGTCATAGAATTGTCTAGGTTCAATTTGAATTATGCAAAGCAAGCACAAATGCACACAAGGTGGTCAGCCAAGGCATTGCAAGAATCTGAATTTTTTTGTCTTGGTTGAGCAATATTTTAATTGTGTTTTTGGGATATGCAAAGAATAAGGAATAAGGAATAAAGAATGTCTAGCTTTTTGTAAGATTTTGTCTTCTAGCGGGTTGAATTAGCAATTTAATATTAGTTAGTGGAATTCGTAGGATTAATTAATAATCTAGTGCTTCGTGTAAGATGCTTTCTTGATTAGCATGAGGGCATACTTTTCTAGGTCTAGGGCACGCACTACGAGGTAAGGCACAAACTACGAGACGAATGCACGTTTTCCAAATAAATGCACGCAACCCTAAATGAATGCACGTAATTCAATGCAAAGCACACAAAACAAAACACAATTCTTAAACCTAGGTCAAGGCACGCAAAAATCTAGGTTAGGCACACGAAACAAGGTATCGCATGCAAATCGAGGTCGAGCCTCACATAACTCACTACGGAACAAAAGTTATGGGCACTGGAACGGCAGGGACCTGGTAATCGGCCCCACGCCCTTAGTTTGCGAGCCCAGCCCCTTCATGCAGGGAAGCTGGCCAGTCTAGGGTGTCGTAGGACTCGAGGAAAGAAATGTGACGAGAAAGCATCTTGCCAAAGCTAAACGGGGCAAAAAAAACAATAAAGGGGGTGCAACATGAGGACTTCCCAGGGGGTCACCTATCCTTGTACTACTTTCACCCAAGCACACTTAACTTCAGAGTTCTGATAGGATCCGGTGCATTAGTGCTGGAATGATTGCACCCATCATGTTGTGGGTGCAAAGCCATTATGTGTTGACGGTTCACAGTCCCAAACCAGAGAGATTGCCCATTCAAACGGGCCAATGGGCTTATCGACAGCCCATCAGTTCCAACAACACAACATCTTCGCATGACTAGATAGTAGGGCAGTCTACTACCCCGCGAGTTAGGTTGTCATCTTTTTCGCGGCTCACGACAACTGACTCGGGATGAAAAAACTATGCAAAAGGTAGAAAAGTGCCTCAAAACTGATGAAAATGTTCAATTTTGGGCACCGAAAATAGGCGCAGTAGAGCAGGCTGGCTACCCCCGTCGTAGAGCTCCCGGAGAGCTTTCCAATGATATGCTATGCGCCGCATAACTCCCTACGGAACAAAAGTTATGGGCACTGGAACGGCGGGGACCTTGTAATCGGCCCCATGCCCTCAGTTTGCAAGCCCTGCCTCTCCGTGTAGCGAAGCTGGCTAGCCCAGGGTGTCGTAGGACTTGAGGAAAGAAATGTGACAAGAAAGCATCTTGCCAAAGCCAAACGAGGCAAAACAAAAAAACAAAAAAAGGGGTTCAACTCGAGGACTTCCCAGGGGGTTACCCATCCTAGTACTACTCTCACCCAAGTATGCTTAACTTCGGAGTTCTGATAGGATCTGGTTCAATAGTGCTAGTATCATCGCACCCGCCATGTTGTGGGTGCAAAGCCATTATGTGTTGATGGTTCACACTCCCAGTCCAGAGAGATGGCCCATTCAAACGGGCCAATGGGCTTATCGACAGCCCATCGGCTCCAACAACGCAGCATCCTTGCATGACGTGATAGTAGGGCGGTCTACTACCGCACGAGTTAGGTTGTCGTCCTTTTTGCGGCTCACGACGACCAACCCAGGACGAAAAAACTGCAAAAAGGGAAGAAAACTACACCGAAACTAATAAAAATGTTCAATTTTGGGCACCAAAAATATGCGCAGCCGAGCAAGCTTGCTGCCCCCATCGTAGAGCTCCCGGAGAGCTTTCCAATGATATGTTGTGTGCTGCATAACTCCCTAACGGATCAAAAGTTATGGGTACTAGAGCCGCGGGGACTTGGTAATCGGCCCCAAGCCCTCGGTTTGCAGGCCCATCCCCTCCGGGAAGTGAAGCTGGCTGGCGCAGGGTGTCGTAGGACTCGAGGAAAGAAATGTGACGAGAAAGCATCTTGCCAAAGCTAAACGGGGAAAAAAACAAACAAAAAAGGGGTGCAACACGAGGACTTCTCGGGGGGTCACCCATCCTAGTACTACTCTTGCCCAAGCACACTTAACTTTGGAGTTCTGATGGGATCGGGGGCATTAGTGATGGTCTGATCGCACACGTCATGTTGTGGGTGCAAAGCCATTATGTGTTGGCAGTTCACAGTCCCAACCCAGAGAGATAGCCCATTCAAACAGGCCAATGGGCTTATCGACAGCCCATCGGCTCCAACAATGTAGCATCCTCACAAGATGTGATATAGGCGCATTGTAAGGGGGTCTACTATCCCGCGAGTTAAGTTGTCATCCTTTTCGTGGCTCAAGACAACTGACCCTGAATGAAAAAACAATGCAAAAGAAAGAAAAGTGGCTCAAAACTGATTAAAATGTTCTATCTTGGGCACCGAAAATAGACGCAGCAAAACAGGCTGCCTGTCCCTATCGTAGAGCTCCCGAAGAGCTTTCCAACGATATGATGTGCGTCGCATAACTCCCTACGAATCAAAAGTTATAGGCACTGGAGTGGCGGGGATATGGTAATCTGCCCCACGCCCTCGGTTTGCAGGCCCAGCACCTCCGGGACATATTTCTTGCCGGTGTAGGGTGTCGTAGGACTCGAGGAAAGAAATTTGACGAGAAAGCATCTTTCCAAAGCTAAACGGGGCAAAAAAAAAAACAAAAAAGAGGGTGCAACACAAGGACTTCCAAGGGGGTTACCAATCCTAGTACTACACTCGACCAAGCATGCTTAACTTCGGAGTTCTTATGGGATCCGGGGCATTAGTGTTGGTATGATCGCACCCGTCATGTTGTGGGTGCAAAGCCATTATGTGTTGACAGTTTGTAGTCCTATCCTAGAGAGATACTCATTCAAACGGGCTGATGGACTTATGGATAGCCCATCGGCTCCAAAAATGCAGCATCCTCGCAAGACGTGATATAAGCGCGTTGTAGGGTGATCTACTATCCCACGAGTTATGTTGTCGTCCTTTTTGTGGATAACGATGACCTACCCGGGATGAAAAAACTGCGCAAAAGGAAGAAAAGTGGCCCAAAACTAATGAAATCGTTTGATTTTGTTCACCAAAAATAGGCGCAGCCGAGCAAGCTTGCTACCCCCGTCGTAGAGCTCCCGGAACGTTTTCCAACAATATGTTCCGCGCCGTATAACTCCCAACGGATCAAAAATTATAGACACTGGAGTGGCGGGGACCTGGTAATCGACCCTACGCCCACGGTTTGACGGATCAGCCCCTCCGGGAAGCGAAGCTGGCCAGGCCAAGGTGTCGTAGGACTCGAGTAAATAAATGTGACGAGAAAGTATCATGCCAAAACTAAACAGGGCAAAAATAAAAATAAAAAAAGGGATGCAACACGAGGACTTCCCAGAGGGTTACCCATCCTAGTACTACTCTCGCCCAAGCACACTTAACTTCAGAGTTCTGATGGGATCTGGGGCATTAGTGATGGTATGATCTCACCCGTCATGTTGTGGGTGCAAAGCCATTATGTGTTGATGGTTCACAGTCCCACCCTAGAGACGGCCCATTCAAGTGGCCCAATGGGCTTATCGATAGCCCATCAGCTCAAACAATACAGCATCCTCGAAAGACGTGATAGTAGGGTGGTCAGCTATCATGCGTGTTCGGTTGTCTTCCTTTTCGCGGCTCACGACGACCGACCCGAGATGAAAAAACTGTGCAAAAGAAAAAAAGTAGCCCAAAACTGATGAAAACATTTGATTTTGGGCACCAAAAACAGGCGCAGCCGAGCAAGCTTGTTTCCCCGGTCGTAGTGCTCTTGGAGAGCTTTCTAATGATATGCTGTGTGCCGCATAATTCCATAACGGATCGAAAGTTATGGGCACTGGAGCGGCGGGGCCTTGGTAATCGGCCCCACGCGCTCGGTTTACAGGCCCAGCCTCTCCGGGAAGCGAAGTTGGCCGGCCCAGGGTGTCGTAGGACTCGAGAAAAGAAATGTGACGAGAAAGCATCTTGCCAAAGCTAAAAGGGCAAAAAAGAAAAAAAAAGGGTACAACATAAGGACTTCTCAAGGGGTCACCCATCCTAGTACTACTCTCGTCCAAGCACGCTTAACTTCAAAGTTGTATTGGGATCCGGTGCATTAGTACTGGTATGATCGCACCTGTCATATTGTGGGTGCAAAGCCATTATGTGTTGATGGTTCACACTCCCAGCCCAGAGAGATAGCTCATTCAAATGGCCCAATGGGCTTATCATAGCCCATCGACTCAAACAATGTAGCATCCTTGCAAGATGTAATAGTAGGGCGGTCTACTATCTCGCGAGTTATGTTGTCATCCTTTTTGTAGCTCACAACGACCTACCCAGGATGAAAAAACAATGCAAAAGAATGAAAAGTAGCTCAAAACTTATGAAAAATATCTATTTTGGGCACCAAAAATAGGCGCAGCAGAGCAGACTGGCTGCCCCAATCGTAGAGCTCTAGAAGACCTTTCCAATGATATGCTGTGCACCGCATAAGTCCCTACGGAACAAAAGTTATGGGCATATAAATGGCGGGGACTTGGTAATCGGCCCCATGCCCTCAATTTGCGAGCCCAGCCTCTCCTTGCAGCGAAGATGGCCGGCCTAGGATGTCATAGGACTCGAGGAATGAAATGTGACGAGAAAGCATCTTG
The DNA here is from genome assembly GCA_037974665.1 of Ehretia macrophylla. Taxonomy (NCBI): domain Eukaryota; kingdom Viridiplantae; phylum Streptophyta; class Magnoliopsida; order Boraginales; family Ehretiaceae; genus Ehretia; species Ehretia macrophylla. The sequence goes on from CM075780.1 coordinate 26,694,173, forward strand.
CCAAAGCTAAACGGGGCAAAAAAAAACAAAAAAGTGGGTACAACATGAGGAATTCCCGGGGGGTTACCTATCCTAGTACTACTCTCGCCCAAGCACGCTTAACTTCAAAGTTCTGATGGGATCCAGTTCATTAGTGCTGGTATGATCGCACCCATCATGTTGTGGGTGCAAAGCCCTTATGTGTTGACGATTCACAGTCCCATCCCAGAGAGATGGTCCATTCAAACGGGCCAATGGGATTATCGACAGTCCATCAGCTCCAACAATGCAGCATCCTCACATGACGTTATAGTAGGACGGTCTACGACCCCGCGAGTTAGGTTGTCGTCCTTTTCGTGGCACACGACAACTGACTCGGGATGAAAAAACTGCGCAAATGGAAGAAAAGTGGGTCAAAACTGATGAAAATATTTGATTTTGGGCACCAAAAATAGGCGCAGCAGAGAAAGGTGGCTGCCCCCGTCGTACAGCTCCTAGAGAGCTTTCCAATGCTATGTTGTGTTATCGTCTCCAAAAATGCTGCATCCTTGCAAGACGTGATATAGGCTCGCCGTAGGGTGCTTTCCCGCGAGTTATGTTGTCGTCTTTTTCCTGGCTAACGATGACCTACCCGGGATAATAAAACTGCACAAAAGGAAGAAAAGTTGCCCAAAACTGATGAAAATGTTTGATTTTGTGCACCGAATATAGGTGCAGCCGAGCAAGCTTGCTGCCCCCGTTGTAGAGCTCCCGGACAGCTTTCTAACGATATGTTGTGCATCACATAACTCCCTACGGATCAAAAGTTATGTGCCCTAGAGAAGCAGTGTGATAACCCGAACCCGGCATGCATTTAATGGCATTTAATTTCATTTAATTAAGTGACATCTTAAATGTTAGCATTGGATTTGTGTTTATTTTAGTTAAACATTTATTTGTATCTTTATTTTCATATTTCTTTTAGAAGTAACTAGAATAATACTTGAGCTAATTATTTTAACGGAATATCAACTACTTTTCATAATTATGTTAATCGGTTTTATTTTTCTTGCACTTAAATGCTCGAATTTCAATTAAATGAAAAGTAGCTCCGAGCTGGAGTAAATTTTAAACTATGATGCTTTCCAAAAATGATATATTTCTTAAATTCTTTGAGATTTAATTGTTATTCTTCTATTGGCGCAAAGTGCATAGCATATCGAGAGCGATAGTTAGGAAATGATTTTTAGTCCTCAGCAAATAGTGAAAACTAGTATTTAGTGTTTTAATTTTAGTGTTTTAAGTTGTATTTAACTAGAATTAGATTTGGGTTGGTTGTTTTAGCTTTAAAATGCATAAAACAAGCTTATTTGACCAAGGCTTTGACCCTTGACTTGCTTATCATCTTTTATATGCATGTAATAACAAAGAAAAAATAAAACAAAGCTGGAAAAAATAGTGGGGTGCTGGGCGAAAATAGAAGAGAGGAAAAAAAGAAATTTCAAACTTCAAATCTTCGATTCTTCGCGTGAGCTTGCACGGGGTGGTTTCTGAGGCATCCTACGAGGTTTTCCTAGCGTCTAGGAGTGTTTAAGGTGAGGGTTTCACGTTTATTTGCGCATTTGAATATTTTGTACAATAACTTTGATTTTTGAGTTTTATCCTTATATTGTTGTTTTAATCGTTTTGAGGCTTAAAGAATGTTCCCTAACAATTGTAGAACATGTATTTATAGCTTTTTAACATTTTCTGCGGTTGAATATTGAAATTGAAATATAAATTGTTAATTGAATAGTAATTTGTGAATAGTAAACCCTTAAAACGATGAAGTTGCGTTGTTATGCTTTCTGTTGATATGAAAATGTGCTAGGTATGCTAGAATGCCTAAATGCATGGTTTGTTTAGGTTGCGTAATGGAAAAAACAAGAATTATACATTGGTGAAAGTCGGGGTCGTTTAGGTCAAATTTAGCATTTTCTCGTTTTGCGTGATGGCATTGTCTCAGGAGGCCATGGAAGCACTTTTGGTGTGATTATACCGTTGGTTGGGTGTTTGATTGGTATAGTTGTAGTTCAAACGAGCAAAGGGGAAAATCGGGGCTTTGCGTGAATTCTAGGGTTAAGTAGGGTTTCGGGGTCTTTAGACATGCCTTATAGTGACCTAGGAGGATTGGTGAAGTCGGTTTCCAAAACTCATGGCTCGTTTGACAGTAGTAGCGTTTTGAAAGTTGGGGTCATTTTTGTGATTTTGTGTGTTTTCATAGTATATTGTTTATAGAATGTTTATAATGCTTATAGAATGTTTATAATGCTTATAGAATGCTTATAATACCTATAGAATACTTGTTGTTGCTTGATAATGTTTGTTGGTGTTGTTCTTGTTACTTATTTGTTTGTAGAATGCTTGTTAATGCTTGTTAATACTTGTTATCCTATTTATCACCTCTAATCTGTATTGTTGTGCTATCACTCGTTTATCGCATTGTATCGAGTCTTGCATTGCATAGTGTCAGGGGGTGAGTAATGGGCCTCTCCGGGTAGCCTCGGGTTGCTGGTGTTGGTTGCTCTAGCTCTGTGTCCTATTCTCTTTTCTTGCTTGGGTTGCCTCCCAAGGAGATTTGGGTCATAGAGGTGATGGTTACTCCCGGGGTATTCCAAACTGGTGTTATAAGGTGGTTGCGCACTTATTGTCATCGTTGTCAACATCAAGCTCGAGATTGATGTATCACTCGTGAAATGGTATATTGCTCGTAAGAGTGAACCATAGCCTTCAGAGTGTGGTTTAGCTTTGAATGGTTGTGTTAATGCTTCCTTGAATGTTTATTATATTGTCGTTTGTATTGAATGCTTTCTTATTGACTTTATTGCTTATTTGTGTCTATTTGCATTGCACGACTTTCTTTCTCTCCAACTCGATATTTGTCTCGCCCTTACTGAGTATACGTGTTGTGTATACTCACTCCTCACCACCACATTTCAGAAAATGTCATGTTAGCTGGAAGTTCGTGATTTCGTGAAAGTTCGTTGCCTGAAGAGTTGTCTTGCGTGCCTATGTGGCTTGAGTGTCGAAGTTGTAAAGATATATGTTTTCATATATTGTAAGTATTTATTGCTAAAAGAAATGTAATTTAAATCTAGCTAAGTAGTTGAGGTGGTTTGATAAGTTAGATTATGTATTTAGTTAATGTAGCTTAACTTCTATGTATGATTGTAATGACAAAGGAAAAAAAAATAGAAAGATATGATAGTCTAGCTTATGCAATAGGTTGGTGTAGTTTAATTGCTAAGCATGAATGTATATTTACTTGTGATTTGCTTGTTGAGAACCGAGGCTCGGATGGCCTTGAGGTGATTGAATGCTTGGACATGGCATTGGTCCACTTATATGCTGACGCAGGTTTTGCTTTTTGCCTAGAAACAGGGGAGACTCCGTCCGTTTTTCCCTGAAAATTTATGCCCGGGTTTTGGTTTTGGGTTGTGATTAGATTGATTGATAGAATTCCCGGTCTCGAGAGGGATCAAGGTGTTACAGGTGGTATCAGAGCTTCTTTAGCTCATAAGTCGGGACAGGGTCCTCGGTCTGGTGGGTAGTGATCCTTGAATGTGTGCTTGTTAAGAGTGTTTTGAAAGTATTTGCGTGTATGTGAGATTGTGTGTCTTGATCTGAATGTGTGCTCCTATGTGATATAGTTATGTGTTATTTGTTAATTGTGTGCTAAGTACAGTGAAGTGTCTAGTTGTGCATTGAATTAACCTATTGAATTGGCATCATGAATCGAATCGACCTCGTGAGTTGTTATTTTCTTGAAGCGTTGCTTGTAATGTGTGTATTAGAATGTCTTGAATTGGTTGTGCCGTGATTTGAATTGATTATGTTGTGCTTGACTTGATTGTTGTGATTGAGTGACTTTGTTGAATAAACTCTTTTGTAAACTTGCTTGCATAATAGTTTAAAGCATGTGTATAAATGTGATATCTTGGCATTCATACATGTCCCGTGGAAATGGTAAGAAAGACTTCTTCTTCCCCTGAAGAGAAGTGGTTAGTAGCAAGCATAAGTTATTTTGATTGACGGAAACGAGCAGTGCTCAACTAGGCCTTTATTTGGGAGTTGACATTTATAGCTGGAGTTTGTTTATTGGGGTTCCTTGAAGGTTATCTTCTATGCTTTGTGTAAATGACTTCCTTTGGAGTTCTACATGATTATTCTCTGGGGTATTTTCTTAATGTCTTCTTGATTGGGCATTCATCGGGTATTTCCTTATTGGCATTTCGTGGGAGACTTGGTTGGGGTTTTAATCAACCTTTGGTGTTCTTTCTGCATTCTTATGGGGAACTTTGATTTGAGTCTGCTTACAATGATCAGTTTTGTGTGAGGCGTATTACTTTGGTATTCCTTGTGGACATTTCTTAGTGGATTTGGCAATCGGAATTCTTATTGGACTTGCTGCATAATATTGTCTACAATATCTTTACTCTAGTTTTTCTTGATATCTTATTGGCAATCGTGATTGGAATTCTTCAATAGTATATGGTGCACCTGCAAGACATTCCCTCTGGAATTTTACCCAATATTCGGTAGCAATATTATTTTGGGAATCTACTTGGTTATTCAGCTTGTTGTTAATTCATGGACTTTTGATAAGTATATATATATGTTGGCGTACATTTTGGATTCCCTATTCAGATGCTTCTTGAGCTATATATTTTGAAAGACTTCCTTGAAACTTCTGTAATATGATTGACTAGATTTCTTGTCTGGAGTTTTTCTGAGCAATACTTGGGATTCTTGTTTATACTCTGCTTCAGATTGTTTATTGGAATGTTCTCAGTACTTTTAGTTGGGATTCTATTATGGCCTTCATGTCTAGTAAGATTTTTATTTGGGGATCTATTTGGTATTCTCTAGAGCCTTTATTTGGCCTTATTATTTTAGAATTTTGGGCGGTACTACTCGGGCTTCTTCTTTGGCCTTTTCCACACAGGGGAAAATCTATACTTGTGGTTTTATTAAGATGACACAGGAAGGACTCAGTGATTGGAGGATTTCATTTAGAGATTGGCCTTTGGTATTCTTCTCCATATTCCTTTACAGAATTTTCGGCTAGGTCTACTTACATTAATAAGCACTGCATGAGTATCTTTGCTTCAGTCTTTAATTGGTATTTTCTCGGCATTCTTGGTTGGAATTTCTATTGGGGTTCTCCTACGAGCATCCTTATTCACTATCTTACTCAGCAGCCAAAGAAGATTAGTCGGTGTTGGATTTCAGTGGATGCAGAGTTCTATTGGAAGAAGAATTGCGGGGACGCAATTGTTTTAAGGGGGGAAGGATATGATAACCCGAACCCGGCATACATTTAATGGCATTTAATTTTATTTAATTAAGTGACATCTTAAATGTTAGCATTGGATTTGTGTTTATTTTAGTTAAACATTTATTTGTAGCTCTATTTTCATATTTCTTTTAGAAGTAACTAGAATAATACTTGAGCTAATTATTTTAACGGAATATCAACTACTTTTCATAATTATGTTAATCGGTTTTATTTTTCTTGCACTTAAATGCTCAGATTTCAATTAAATGAAAAGTAGCTCCGAGCCGGAGTAAATTTTAAACTATGATGCTTTCCAAAAATGATATATTTCTTAAATTCTTTGAGATTTAATTGTTATTCTTCTATTGACGCAAAGTGCATAGCATATCGAGAGCGATAGTTAGGAAATGATTTTTAGTCCTCAGCAAATAGTGAAAACTAGTATTTAGTGTTTTAATTTTAGTGTTTTAAGTTGTATTTAACTAGAATTAGATTTGGATTGGTTGTTTTAGCTTTAAAATGCATAAAACAAGCTTATTTGACAAAATTTTAAGTGCTTTGACCAAGGCTTTGACCCTTGACTTGCTTGTCATCTTTTATATGCATGTAATAACAAAGAAAAAATAAAACGAAGCTGGAAAAAATAGTGGGTGCTGGCCGAAAATAGAAGAGAGGAAAAAAAGATATTTCAAACTTCAAATCTTCGATTCTTCGCGTGAGCTTGCACGGGATGGTTTCCGAGGCATCCTACGAGGTTTTCCTAGCATCTAGGAGCGTCTAAGGCGAGGGTTTCACGTTTATTTGCGCATTTCAATATTTTGTACAATAACTTTGATTTTTGGGTTTTATCCGTATATTATTGTTTTAATCATTTTGAGGCTTAAAGAATGTTCCCTAGCAATCGTAGAACATGTATTTATAGCTTTTTAACATTTTTTGTGGTTGAATATTGAAATTGAAATATAAATTGTTAATTGAATAGTAATTTATGAATAGTAAACCCTTGAAATGATGAAGTTGCGTTGTTATGCTTTCTGTTGATGTGAAAATGTGCTAGGTATGCTAGCATGCCTAAATGCATGGTTTGTTTAGGTTGCGTAATGGAAAAAATGAGAATTATACATTGGTGAAAGTCGGGGTCGTTTAGGTCGAGTTTAGCGTTTTCTCGTTTTGCATGATGACATTGTCTCGGGAGGCCACGGAAGCACTTTTGGTGCGATTATGGCATTGGTTGGGTGTTTGATTGGTATAGTTGTAGTTCAAACGAGCAATGGGAGAAATCGGGGCTTTGCGTGAATTCTAGGGTTAAGTAGGGTTTCGGGGTCTTTAGACGTACCTTATAGTGACCTAGAAGGATTGGTGAAGTCGGTTTCCAAAACTCGTGGCTCGTTTAACAGGAGTAGCGTTTTGAAAGTTGGGGTCATTTTTGTGATTTTGTGTGTTTTCATAGTATATTGTTTATAGAATGTTTATAATGCTTATAGAATGTTTATAATGCTTATAGAATGCCTATAATGCCTATAGAATACTTGTTGTTACTTGATAATGTTTGTTGGTGTTGTTCTTGTTACTTATTCGCTTGTAGAATGCTTGTAGAATGCTTGTTAATGCTTGTTAATACTTGTTATCCTATTTATCACCTCTAATCTGTATTGTTGTGCTATCGCTCATTTATCACCTTGTATCGAGTCTTGCATTGCATAGTGTTAGGGCGTGAGTGATGGGCCTCTCCGGGTAGCCTCAGGTTGCCGGTGTTGGTTGCTCTAGCTCCGTGTCCTATTCCCTTTTCTCGTTTGGGTTGCCTCCCAGGGAGATTTGGGTCATAGAATTGATGGTTACTCCCGGGGTATTCCAAACTGGTATTATAAGGTGGTTGCGCACTTATTGTCATCGTTGTCAACATCAAGCTCGAGATTGATATATCGCTCGTGAAATGGTATATTGCTCGTAAGAGTGAACCATAGCCTTCAGAGTGTGGTATAGCTTTGAATGGTTGTGTTAATGCTTCCTTGAATGTTTATTATATTGTCGTTTGTATTGAATGCTCTCTTATTGACTTTATTGCTTAATTGTGTCTATTTGCATTGCACGACTTTCTTTCTCTCCAACTCGATATTTGTCTCGCCCTTACTGAGTATACGTGTTGTGTATACTCACTCCTCACCACCACATTTCAGGAAATGTCATGTTAGCTGGAAGTTCGTGATTTCGTAAAAGTTCGTTGCCTGAAGAGTTGTCTTGCGTGCCTATGTGGCTTGAGTGTCGAAGTTGTAAAGATATATGTTTTCATATATTGTAGGTATTTATTGCTAAAAGAAATGTAATTTAAATCTAGCTAAGTAGTTGAGATGGTTTGATAAGTTAGATTATGTATTTAGTTAATGTAGCTTACCTTCTATGTTTGATTGTAATAACAAAGGAAAAAAAAATTGAAAGATATGATAGTCTAGCTTATGCAATAGGTTGGTGTAGTTTAATTTCTAAGCATGAATGTATATTTACTTGTGATTTGCTTGTTGAGAACCGAGGCTCGGATGGCCTTGAGGTGATTGAATGTTTGGACATGGCATTGGTCCACTTATATGCTGACGCAGGTTTTGCTTTTGGCCTAGAAACAGGGGAGACTCCGTCCGTTTTCCCTGAAAATTTATGCCCGGGTTTTGGTTGTGGGTTGTGATTAGATTGATTGATAGAATTCCCGGTCTCGAGAGAGATCGGGGTGTTACAGGCAGGGCCCAGGTAATCAGCCCCACGCCTTCGGTTTACAGGCCTAACCCCTCCGAGAGGTGAAGGTGGCCGGCCCAGGGTGTCGTAGGACTCGAGGAAAGAAATCTGACAAGAAAGCATCTTGCCAAAGCTAAACGGGGCAAAAAAAAAACAAAAGAGGTGGTGCAACATGAGGACTTCCCAGGGGGTTACCCATCCTAGTACTACTCTCGCCCAGGGACGCTTAACTTTGGAGTTCTGATGGGATCTGGTGCATTAGTACGGGTATGATCGCACCCGTCATGTTGTGGGTGCAAAGCCATTATGCGTTGACGGTTCACACTCCCAGCCCAGAGAGACGGCCCATCCAAATGGCCCAATAGGCTTATCGATAGCCCATCAACTCAAACAATGCAGCATCCTCGCAAGACATGACAGTAGGGCAGTCTACTATCCTGCGAGTTAGGTTGTCGTCCATTTTTGGCTCACGACGACCGACCTGGGATGAAAAAACTGTGCAAAAGAAAGAAGAGCGGTCAGAAACTGTTGAAAATGTTTTATTTTTGGCACCGAAAATAGGTGCAGCTGAGCACGGGATTGTTGCCCATCGTAGAGCTCCCAGAGAGCTTTCCAACGATATGTTGTGCGCCACATAACTCTTTACGGATCAAAAGTTATTTGCCCTGGAGCGGCGGGAACTAGGTAATCGGCCCCACGCCCTCAGTTTGCGGGCCTAGTCCATCAGGGAAGGAAAACTAGCCAGCCTAGGGTGTCGTAGGACTCGAGGAAAGAAATGTGACTAGAAAGCATCTTGCCAAAGCTAAATGAGGCAAAAAAAACAAAAAAGTGGGTACAACACGAGGACTTCCCAAGGGGTCACCCATCCTAGTAATACTCTCGCCCAAGCACGCTTAACTTCGGAGTTCTGATGGGATCCAGTGCTTTAGTACTGGTATGATCTCACCCATCAAGTTGTGGGTGCAAAGCCATTATGTGTTGACGGCTCACACTCCTGGCGTAGAGAGATAGCCCATTCAAATGGCCCAATGGGCTTATCGACAGCCCATCGGCTCAAACAATGTTGCATCCCCGCAAGACGTGATAGTAGGTCGGTCTACTATCCCGGGAGTTAGGTAGTCATAATTTTTGCGGGTCACGACTACCGACCCGCGATGAAAAACTGTGCAAAAAGAAGAAAAGTGGCCTGAAACTGATGAAAACGTTTGATTTTGGTCACCGAAAATAGGCGCAGCCGAGCAAGCATGATGTCCCCGTCGTAGAGCTCCTGAAAAGCTTTCAAACGATATGTTGTGCACCGTATAACTCCCTACGGATATAAAGTTGTGGGCCTTGGAGCGGTAGGGACCTGGTAATCGGCCCCACGCCCTCGGTTTGCGGTACCAGCCCCTCCAGAAATTGAAGCTAGTTGGCCCAGGGTGTCGTATAGCTCAAGGAAAGAAATGTGACGAGAACGTATGTTGCCAAAGCTAAATAGGGTAAAAAAAACAAAAAAAAGGGTGCAACACGAGGACTTCCAAGGAGGTCACCCATCCTAGTACTACTCTCGCCCAAGCACGTTTAACTTCGGAGTTCTGATGGGATTCGGTGCATTAGTGCTGGTCTGATCGTAGCCATCATGTTGTGGGTGCAAAGGCATTATGTGTTGTCGGTTCACACTCCTAGCCCAGAGAAATGGCTCATTCAAATGGCCGAATGGGCTTATTGACAGCCCATCGACTCAAACAAAGCAGCATCCTCACAAGACGTGATAGTACGGCGGTCTACTATCCCGCGAGTTAGGTAATCGTCCTTTTTGCAGCTCACGACGACCGACCCGGGATGAAAAAACTATGTCAATGGAAGAAAAGTGGTCCAAAACTGATGAAAATGTTTGATTTTGGGAAATGAAAACAAGCGCAGCCGAGGAAGCTTGCTGCCCCTATCGTAGAACTCCCGGAGAGCTTTCCAACGATATCCTGTACGTCACATAAGTCCTTACGAATCAAAAGTTATGGGCGCTAGAGTGGTAGGGACTTGGTAATCGGCCCCACGCCCTCGGTTTGCAGGCCCAGCCCCTCCCGAAAGCGAAACTGGCTGGCCTAGGGTATCGTAGGATTCAAGGAAATAAATGTGATGAGAAAGCATCTTGCCAAAGCTAAATGGGGAAAAAAAAACAAAAAAAGGTGTACAACACGAGGTCTTCCCAGGGGGTCAACCATCCTAGTACTACTCTCGTCCAAGCACGCTTAACTTCGGAGTTCTTATGGGATACGGTGCATTAGTGCTGGTATGATCGCACTTGTCATGTTATGGGTGCAAAGCCATTATGTGTTGATGGTTCACTCTCCCAGCCTAGAGAGATGGCCCATTCAAATGGCCCAATGGGCTTATCGACAGCCCATCGGCTCAAACAATGTAGCATCCTCGTAAGACGTGATAGTAGGGCGGTCTATTATCCCGCGAGTTAGGTAGTCACCCTTTTTGCGGTTCATGACGACTGACCCGGGATGAAAAAACTGTGCAAAAGGAAAAAAGTGGCCCAAAACTAATGTAAACATTTTATTTTGAGCACCCAAAATAGGCGCCTTCTAGCACGCTTGTTGCCCCCGTCCTAGAGCTCCCGGAGAGCTTTCCAACGATATGCTGTGGGCCGCATAACCCCCTATGGATCAAAAGTTATGGGCCCTGGAGCGGCGGGGGCGTGGTAATCGGCCCCACGCCCTCGGTTTGCAGGCCTAGCCCCTTCGGTAAGCGAAGCTGGCCGGCCCAGGGTGTTGTAGGACTTGAGGAAAGAAATGTGATGAGAAAGCATCTTGCCAAAGCTAAACGGGGGAAAAAAAAAAAAGGGGTGCAACACGAGGACTTCCTAGGGGGTCACCCATCCTAGTACTACTATCGCCCATGCACGCGTAACTTCGGAGTTCTGATGGGATCCGGTGCATTAGTGGTAGCTTGATCGCACCCGTCATGTTATTTGTGAAAAGCCATTATGTGTTGACGGTTCACACTCCCAGTCCTACGAGATGGCCTATTCAAATGGCCCAATGGGCTTATCGACAGCCCATCGGCTCAAACAATGTAGCATTCTCGCAAGACGTGATAGTAGGGCGGTCTACTATCCAGCAAGTTAGGTTGTCGTCCTTTTTGCATCTCACGACGACTGACCCGGGATGAAAAAACTGTGTATAAAGAAGAAAAGTGGCCCAAAATTGGTGAAAAAGTTTTATTTTAGGCACCAAAAATAGGCGCAGCCGAGCATGCTTGATGTGCCCGTCGTAGAGCTCCCGAAAAGTTTTCCAATGATATGTTGTGCGCCATATAACCCCCTACGGATCAAAAGTTATGGGCTCTGGAGTGGCGAGGACTCGATAATCGGCCCCATGCCCTCGGTTTGTGGTCCCAGCCCCTCCAAGAATTGAAGATGGCTGGCCCAGGGTGTCGTAGAACTCGAGGAAAGAAATGTGACGAGAAAGCATCTTGCCAAAGCTACATGGGGCAAACAAAATTAAATAAAGGGTGCAACACGAGGACTTTGAAGGAGGTCAACCATCCTAGTACTACTCTCGCCCAAGGATGCTTAACTTCAGAGTTCTGATGGGATTTGGTGCATTAGTGCTGGTCTGATCATACCCGTCATGCTGTGGGTGCAAAGCCATTATGTGTTGATGGTTCACACTCCCAGCCCAAAGAGATAGCCTATTCAAATTGCCCAATGGGCTTATCGACAGCCCATCAGCTCAAACAACGCAGCATCCTCGCAAGACGTGATAGTAGGCCAGTCCACTATCCCGCGAGTTAGGTAGTCATCCTTTTTGCGGCTCACGACGATAGACCCAGGATGAAAAACCTGTGCAAAAGGAAGAAAAGTGGCCTGAAACTGATGAAAACATTTGATTTTGGGCACTGCAAATAGGCGCAACCGAGCAGGCTTGATGTCCCCATCATAGAGCTGCTGAAGAGCTTTCCAACAATATGTTGTACGCCATATAATTATCTACGGATCAAAAGTTATAGGTCCTGAAGCGACAGGGACTTGGTAATCGGCCCCACGCCCTCGGTTTGTGGTCCCAGCCCCTCCAGAAATTGAAGCTGGCCGGCCCAGGGTGTTGTAGAACTCAAGGAAAGAAATGTGTCAAGAAAGCGTCTTGCCAAAGCTAAACGGGGCAAAAAAAAACAAAAAAAGGGGTGCAACACGAGGACTTCCCAGGAGGTCACCCATCCTAGTACTACTCTCGCCCGAGCACGTTTAACTTCGGAGTTCTGATGGGATCCGGTGTATTAGTACTGGCCTGATCGCACCCGTCATGTCGTGGGTGCAAAGCCATTATGTGTTGACGGTTCACACTCTTAGCCCAAAGAGATGGCCCATTCAAATGGCCCAATAGGCTTATCGACAGCCCATCGACTCAAACAATGCAGCATTCGCGCAAGACGTGATAGTGGGGTGGTCTACTATCCCGCGAGTTTGATAGTCGTCCTTTTTGCAACTCACGACGACCGACCCGGGACAAAAAAACTATGCAAATGGAAGAAAAATTGCCCAAAACTGATGAAAACATTTGATTTTGGTCACCGAAAACAGGCACAGCCGAGCAAGCTTGCTGCGCCCATCGTAGAGCTCCTGGAGAGCTTTCCAACGATATCTTTTGCATCGCATAAGTCCTTACAGATCAAAGGTTATGGGCCCTGGAGTGGTAAGGACCTGGTAATCGGCCCCATGCCCTCGGTTTACGGGCCCAGCCCCTCCGGGAAGCGAAGCTGTCCGGCCCAGGGTGTCGTAGGACTCAAGGAAATAAATGAGACAAGAAAGCATCTTGCCAAAGCTAAACGGGGCAAAAAAAACAAAAAAGGGGTGCAACACGAGGTCTTCCCAGGGGGTCACCCATCCTAGTTCTACTCTAGCCCAAGCACGCTTAACTTCGGAGTTTTGATGGGATACAGTGCATTAGTGCTGGTATGATCGCACCCGTCATGTTGTGGGTGCAAAGCCATTATGTGTTGACGGTTCACTCTCCCAGCCTAGAGAGATGGCCCATTCAAACGGCCCGATGGGCTTATCGACTGCCTATCGGCTCAAACAATGTAGTATCCTCGCAAGACGTGATAGTAAGGCGGTCTACTATCCCGCGAGTTAGGTAGTCATCCTTTTTACGGCTAACGACGATAGATCCGGGATGAAAAAACTGTGCAAAGGGAAGAAAAGTGGCCCAAAACTGATGAAAATATTTTATTTTGGGTCATCCTTTTTGCGGCTCACGACGACAGACCCAGGATGAAAAAACTGTGCAAAAGGAAGAAAAGTGGCCTGAAACTGATGAAAACATTTGATTTTGGGCACCAAAAATAGGCACAGCCGAGCAGGCTTACTGTCCCTGTCGTAGAGCTCCTGAAAAGCTTTCCAACGATATGTTGTACGCCGTATAGCACCCTACGGATCAAAAGTTATGGGCCTTGAAGCGGCAGGGACCTGGTAATCGGCCCCACGCCCTCGGTTTGCGGTACCAGCCCCTCCGACAATTGAAGCTTGCCAGTCCAGGGTATCGTAGAACTCGATAAAAAGAAATGTGTCGAGAAAGCATCTTGCCAAAGCTAAACGGGGCAAAAAAAAACAAAAAAAGGGGGTGCAACACAAGGACTTCCTAGGAGGTCACCCATCCTAGTACTACTCTCACCCGAGCACGTTTAACTTCAGAATTTTGATGGGATCCGGTGTATTAGTGCTGATATGATCGTACCCATCATGTTGTGGGTGCAAAGCCATTATGTGTTGACGGTTCACACTCCCAGCCCAAAGAGATGGCCCAATCAAATGCCCCAATGGGCTTATCGACAGCCCATCGACTCAAACAATGCAGCATTCTCACAAGACATGATAGTGGGGTGGTCTACTATCCCGCGAGTTTGATAGTCGTCCTTTTTGCAACTCACGACGACCGACCCGGGATGAAAAAACTATACAAATGGAAGAAAAGTTGCCCAAAACTGATAAAAACGTTTGATTTTGGGCACCGAAAACAGGCACAGCCAAGCAAGCTTGCTGCCCCCGTTGTAGAGCTCCTAGAGAGCTTTCCAACAATATCCTTTGCATCGCATAAGTCCCTACAGATCAAAGGTTATGGGCCCTGGAGTGGCAGGGACCTGGTAATCGGCCCCACGCCCTCGGTTTGTAGGCCCAGCCCCTCTGGGAAGTGAAGCTAGCCAGCCCAGGGTATCGTAGGACTCAAGGAAATAAATGTGACAAGAAAGCATCTTGCCAAAGCTAAACGGGGCAAAAAAAATAAAAAAGGGGTGCAACACGAGGTCTTCTCAAGGGGTCACCCTTCCTAGTTCTACTCTAGCCCAAGCACGCTTAACTTCGGAGTTCTGATAGGATACGGTGAATTAGTGCTGGTATGATCACACCTGTCATGTTGTGGGTGCAAAGCCATTATGTGTTGACGGTTCACTCTCCCAGCCTAGAGAGATGGCCTATTCAAACGGCCCGATGGGCTTATCGACAGCCTATCGGCTCAAACAATGTAGCATCCTCGCAAGACGTGATCGTACGGCGGTCTACTATCCCGCGAGTTAGGTAGTCATCCTTTTTGCAGCTCACGACGGTCGATCCGGGATGAAAAACTGTGCAAAAGGACGAAAATTGGCCCAAAACTGATGAAAACATTTTATTTTGGGCACCCAAAATAGGCGCAGCCGAGCAGGCTTGGTGTCCCCGTCGTAGAGCTCCCGGAGAGCTTTCCAACTATATGTTTTGCGCCGCATAACTCCCTACGGATCAAAAGTTATGGGCCGTGGAGCGACAGGGACCTGGTAATTGGCGCACGCCCTTGGTTTGCGGGCCCAGCCCCTCCAGGAAGCGAAGCTGGCCAGCCCAGGGTATCCTAGGACTCGAGGAAAGAAATGTAACGAGAAAGTATCTTGCCAAAGCTAAACGGGGCAAAAAAAAAACAAAAAAGGGGGTGCAACATGAGGACTTCCCCAGGGGTCACCCATCCTAGTACTACTCTCGCCCAAGCACACTTAACTTTGGAGTTATGATGGGATCCGGTGCCTTAGTGGTCGTTTGATCGCACCTGTCATGTTGTGGGTACAAAGCCATTATGTGTTGACAGTTCATACTCCCAGCCCTGAGGTTGTCATCCTTTTTACGGCTCACGACGACCGACCCGGGACGAAAAAACTGTGCAAAAGGAATAAAAGTGGCCCGAAATTGGTGAAAATGTTATATTTTGGGCACTGAAAATAGGCGTAGCCAAGCAGGCTTGCTATGCCCGTCGTAGAGCTCTCGAAAAGTTTTCCAATGATATGTTGTACGCCGTATAACTCCCTACGGATCAAAACTTATGGGCCATAGAGTGGCGGGGACCTGGTAATCGGCCCCACGCCTCGCTTTGCGGTCCCTGCCCCTCTGGGAATTGAAGTTGGCCGGCCCAGGGTGTCGTAGAACTCGAGGAAAGAAATGTGACGAGAGAGCATCTTGCCAAAGCTACACGGGGGAAAAAAAAACAGAAAAGGGAGTGCAACACGAGGACTTCCCAAGAGGTCACCCATCCTAGTACTACTCTCGCCCAAGCACGCTTAACTTCGGAATTCTGATGGGATCCGGTGCATTAGTACTGGTATGATCGTACCCGTCTTGTAGTGGGTGCAAAGCCATTATGTGTTGATGGTTAACACTCCAAGTCAAGTTTCATCTTCTCAACTCGGGAAGTAGCAGCAAAGAGAGCAGAATAGGTATCGAAGTCATGAGAAGCCTGCTGGTCCTGAATCTCTGGCCTCAATCCAGTAATAAATTTCCACATCTTCGCCTCCGGAGTACTAACCATATATTGAGCATAACGGGATAGTCGGTCAAAACGAGCCTCGTACTGGGCCACCGTCATGTTACCCTGGGTCAAGTGCATGAACTCCTCAATCCGCCTCTGCCTCGAAACTGTAGGTACATATTTCTCTTTGAATGCCTTAATGAAATTACCCTACAAGCAAGGTATCTGATCAGTTTCCCACAGTGCCTCCACAGTGTGCCACCAATGCTCAGCATCCCCGTGCAACAGAAACATGGCAAACTCCACCTTTTCTTCATCAGTTAAATCAAGTGGCCTAAAAATCTTCTCAATCTCGGACAGCCAAGCCTCTGCTTTCTCATCATCAGCTTCCCCGTGGAATTTGGACGGGCGAAAGTCAAGGAACTCCCTCATTCTGCTATGTCTCCCATGGTTGCCATCATTCCTGTTGTTGTTTTTGTTGGCTTCATGTGCATCTTGACGCTCCATCACTCGTGATACGCGATCCATGGCATTCTCCATCATGTTAAACATAGCTATGCTAGGATTAGTTTGATAGGCATCTCCGGTCTCTTGGGGTTCACCGCTCCTATTAGTAGTGCGGGTACTAGGGCCAGCCATCTATAGGCACATATTACAATGCACAATTTATTGAAATATGACAAATAAGAATTTAATGCATAAGATATGCAACATAATATAGATATAATTCTAGAAACAATTAAGGGATGTTAATCACTTAAGTACATAGAACATAGAAGGCATATTTAACATTATCACACAATAACATCTAGACAAGTCATCCTAATTATCTCAGGGCTCTACCCATGGTCCGAGAGTTAAACCCAGCTTAAGCAATCTAAGCTCTTATACCATTCTTATCTATAAGGTGTCACGCCCCAACTTGGCCTATAAAGGTCAGACTAGGGTGTGATCTAAAATTCAAGTCATATCACAACTTAACCGTTTACGAAGGTTTAACACTTAACATTTTGGCCTAAATTCCACAAATTCTCTGGAAAACCGATAGCATAACGGCTGTAATTGGGCTCCTTAGTTTGACCTAATTCTCTAAACGACTCAAATTTTCCAATCTCAATTTCATTTCTAACTAAGGTTAGTATTTACCATCAATTGAAATGCCTATTGGTTATCTCAATGTCTCGTTTGATTAATAACCTAGTATGATACTACGTCTCGTATGTTTATTAATCCTCGTTACAAAAGTACCTGTTGATCTTAGCTTGATAGTAAGTACCTGCTTAGATTGGATAGGTTCATTTTACTTAGTCCTTATCTGATACTTCATAACCCTACGATAGATACTAGTCAATGGCAATAGCAAAAGACCATAGTAGTGTCTGTCTAGTTAATATCAGTACAAACCAAAATTAGACCCCAAATTACAACGGGGGTCTTTTACATCACAAACATTAAGCAACATGAAAAGAAATAGTCTTCAAGCATCATAATGTTCACAAATAGCCATAATCGCGCAAAGCACATAGGACAGACAATCACTCCAAGGAATCATCGTTAGGCACGTCGTCCTCGGGTACCTGTTCTTGATCTTCTTCACCTGAGATGATAAAAGAAGGTGAGTCCTTATGAACTTAGCGAGAGGGAACGAGAAATAGGTTTTGAAACTCATTTTCCGGTTCAACTTATGAAAATCCTTTTGCAAGCATGAATATAACACAATTAAGTACATAATCAATAATATAAGAGTAAAGGAACACAATTACCCGTGTTTCCTCCTCGAGGTCCTCTAGGAACCAAGCGAGAGTACTTATACACATAGTAAAAAGGATACGGTGAGCTTTTGCTCTCAGTTCATTTCCAGTATCAGTGGTTACGGCTGACTTCAAATCATCCCCTTATCACGCCAAGTGGGTGTACTCCGGCTGTACCCCGAAATCCTACGACCCAACTCTCCGAGGAAGTCTAGACCCCAAGCGAGAGAGGGAATTGGACAATGGTAGTCACGGTTGTACCGGCAAGCCCGATGCCGCCCGGTGTGTATGAACGCTACCACGCCAGAATGAAAGGTTGCAACCTTGTATGCAATGCACATTTATGACATTTAATATATCACATTAGGAGGACAACAAAGTAGGTTGACTCCGGACAGTCATAAGATTGCACATTAACAAGTAAACAAGCGAGGCACGATAAGACAAGTAATTTCACTTGAAAGGCATATGGAGTTATATGAACATTAAACGGGCAACCATGTAACACACGTAAATCAAGTCATATAACTCATTTCAACGTTCACGTAATCAAGTAATAAGATTATTCAACATGCAACAACACCTACGTGGGTTCGGATGCAAGAAAGGCCTATTTGTCAACATGCAATGATCAAAATCACACTTAGGGCTATAAGGGCAACTACGGGCAGCCTACTAAACATATAATTGCACAAAATATCGAAAGGATCAACACTTAGCAAGTTTACCTAGTCACTAGGGTTTCCATTTCGTGCTTTCCCGTGCGATTAAGCCCCAAGTCAACTCAAAATCAATCTCAAGCCATGCATTAGTTAATTCAAACATCCCCAAGTATTCAAAACAGTCCACACAACATCCCAATGCCACAATCCCAAGCGATTAATACCACAAGAGAAGTTACAACAAATTTTCTAAGCATATAACTAAGTGAAGCCCTCATTGCAGTAGGCTATTTTCTCACAATCATTAAGACAAGTAAACAATATAAAATTCCAGTGAATAAGATGTCAAATTAAAGCTTATGAAGTTAACTAAATTCAGAAACAAACCTCACATCATTTGGAGTTTGGGATCAATAGTTATAGCCAAAACAGTGGGATTGCACAAAACTGTCCAGATTTGCACACATTTCCATACTTATCGTTTTTGAGGTCCTTAGAGTCCGATTTTGCATTAGTCCATTTCTGACAAAAATGTCCAGAACCGAAAAACCTGGCAACATACCAAATTTCATGCATTTTTCATATCAGTTACGAATTCAAAACTGGTTCGTTCTACAAGATCAGTGCATCTGTCAAAACCTGCTTCATATTTTTTCCAGACTTCCAGAATTGGACACATTTTAATGATTTTCCATTTTGTGGACCTTAGAGTCAAAATTAGCTTTGGCCTATTTCTGTGAAAAATGTCCACAACTGGAAACACTAGTTACCTACCAATTTTTATGCATTTTCAACATCATTTGCCTTGCCAAACGCACCTTGAAACAACAAGACAGAGAGCTGTCACAAAACCTGTTTTCATCTATCATCACCTTCAAGCCAAAATCTTGCCATGCATGGCTGTAAAAGCTTATAAACACACATATATCTCAAGTACAGAAGCAAAGACAAACATTTAAGAGCATGCATGTGGATTTTTGAAAGATTTTCAAGAAGTTTTAGCCCTCACCTTAGCAAATCAACAAGAAGATGCACAAAACTTTGATGAAGCACAAATTTGATCTTCTTCCTTGCTTAGC
The DNA here is from genome assembly GCA_037974665.1 of Ehretia macrophylla. Taxonomy (NCBI): domain Eukaryota; kingdom Viridiplantae; phylum Streptophyta; class Magnoliopsida; order Boraginales; family Ehretiaceae; genus Ehretia; species Ehretia macrophylla. Next base: position 26,713,409 of record CM075780.1, read on the forward strand.
CGAGACTCCTACTCGATTTTCTCTATTTTTCCTAGCTTAGTGGCCAAGTTCTTAGTAGGTGCATATGGTTAGAACAAGAAAAAAAAGAAATGGAAGCTAGCAAAGACAAACATTTAAGAGCATGCATGTGGATTTTTGAAAGATTTTCAAGAAGTTTTAGCCCTCACCTTAGCAAATCCACAAGAAGATGCACAAAACTTTGATGAAGCAAAAATTTGATCTTCTTCCTTGCTTAGCTGAGACTCCAACTCGATTTTCTCTATTTTTCCTAGCTTAGTGGCCAAGTTCTTAGTAGATGCATATGGTTAGAACAAGAAAAAAAGAAATGGAAGCTAGCAAACTCACCTAGGCCGAAATGGTTGTCAAAAGAGCTTGCATGTGTGATTCTTGCAACCTAGCTTGCTTGGTCGAGTCTCTTACCTACTTGCTTGCCTTGATGAACCATGGAATGATGAAGATGAACTATGGAATGAAGAAACTCAGCCAAGGCCAAGAGAGAGAGAGAAGAATGAGAGGGAGAGAGAGAAATGTGAGGAGAATGAGAGAAATGAAAGAAAATGATTGCTTTTGCAAATGTTGATGCATGTATTCGGCCTTGGGCATTGCAATTCAGGTTTTTATGTCTTCAAGAAGCATTTTGAAATTCCTAGCATGGGCAAGGAGCATTTGGTCGAGATTTGAAGGCTTTGGGTGGAGTTTTTGAGCTAAATTTTTTATACAATGTGTCATAGAATTGTCATAGATTGTCTAGGATTTAAATTGAATTAAGCAAGCAAGCACAAAAGCCCATATGGTGGTCGGCCAAGGCATCTAAAAATCTGATTTTTTTGTCATCTTTTGAGCATTATTTAATTGTGTGTTGAAAGTGCAAAAGAATAAAGAATAAAGAATAAGGAATGTCTAGGTTTTTGTGAGATTTTGTCTTCTAGTGGGTTGAATTAATAATTTAATAATAGTTAGTGGAATTTGTAGGATTAATTATTGATCTAGTGTTTCGTGTAGGATGCTTGCTAGGTTAGCGTGAGGGCATGCTTTCCTAGGTCTAGGGCACGCACTACGAGGTAGGGCACGAACTACGAGATGAATGCACGTTTTCCAAGAAAATGCACGCAACTATAAATGAATGCACGTAATTCAATGCATGGCACACAAAATGAACACAAGTCTTAAACCTAAGTCAAGGTACACAAATCTAGGTTAGGGCACACAAAATGAGGTATCACACTCAAATCGAGGTCGGGCCTCACATCCTTCCCTCCTTAAAAGAATTTCGTCCCGAAATTCAATATTACCTTTGAAATAAAGCTGGATATTGTTGCTCCATCTGGTCTCGCCTTTCCCACGTTGCTTCTTCAACTCCATTATGATCCCACAGCACTTTCACCATCGGTATAGTTTTGTTGCGCAACTCCCGATCTTGCTGGTCTAGGATCCGAATGGGCTTCTCCTCATATGACAAGTTCTCCTGAAGCTGCAACGGCTCTGGCTCCAAGAAATGCGATGGATCAGGATGATACTTCCGCAGCATAGAAACATGAAAGACGTCATGAATATTGGAGAGATTTTGGGGTAGTGCCAGGCGATACGCCAATTTACCAACCTTCTCAATTATCTCGAATGGTCCTACAAACCTCGGGCTCAACTTTCCACCCTTGCCGTGCTTAATCAGTCCCCTCCGAGGTGATATCTTCAGGAACACCTTGTCGCCGACCTCAAACTCTAGGCTCCGTCTCCGTCGGTCTGCATAACTCTTCTGCCTACTTTGGGCAGTAAGCATCCGTTTTCGGATGAGGTGGATATTATCAATAGTCTTCATAAGTTCAGGTAGAAGGGTCGGGTCAAAAGTCCTTGTTTCACCTACTTCATCCCAGTAAATTGGGGATCGACACTTACGTCCATACAACGCCTCAAATGGGGCCATCCCGATAGTGGCTTGATAGCTGTTATTATAAGCGAACTCCGCTAGAGACAAATATTTCTCCCAACCTTTCCCGAAGTCTAAAACACACGCCCTCAGCATATCCTCCAGAATCTGAATAGTTCTCTCTGATTGTCCATCAATCTGAGGGTGATAAGCCGTGCTGAAACTCAACTTCGTTCCCAAAGCTTCTTGCAATCTCTTCCAAAATCGGGAAGTAAAACGAAGATCCCTATCCGATACAATACTCACAGGCATCTCGTGCAATCTTACAATCTCCGCCACATACATATCTCCCAATTTCTCAAGACTATCCTCCTTGTTCATCGGTAAAAAGTGCGCTGACTTAGTCAATCTATCCATATGACCCAAACGACGTCATGATCCTTTTGTGACCTGGGCAGGTCCATAATAAAGTCCATAGTTATATGTTCCCATTTCCATTGAGGAATCTCTAACGGCTGAAGTAAACCTGCTGGCCGTTGATGTTCCGCTTTGACTCTCTGGCAAGTCAAACACCGTGCCACAAACTCCGCAATCTCTCTCTTCATGTTATTCAACCAATAATGTTGCTTCAAATCCCGGTACATCTTTGTTCCACCGAGGTGAATAGTGTATCTTGAATTATGGGCTTCTTCAAGAATCTTCTTTTTCAGCTTTGGCTCATTAGGAACACAAATCCGATTCCTAAACCTCCAAACACCATCATCATAAAACTTGAAATCTGCGTTGCTTTCTTTACTCTTCTGAAACTGTTGGTCCTTCTGTTGAGCCTCTCGTAACTCAGACAACAAGGTCGATTGAACTTGTGTAGTGGCAAAAAGTAACCCTTTCTGAGTCAATTGTGGTTTCGACAAAAATGCTTCCTCCAACAACTCCTGCACTTTGATTTCCAGTTTTGCCATGCTCGCTTTCCTACTTAAAGAATCTACAACTACATTCGCTTTACTGGGCACATAATTGATTGTGCAGTTATAATCATCCAAAAGCTCCATCCACCGCCTTTGCCTCATATTCAACTCTTTTTGAGAGAACAAGTATTTCAAGCTCTTGTGGTCGGTAAATACCTCAAACTTGTTACCCCATAGATAATGCCTCTATTTCTTGAGTGCAAACACAATAGCCGCTAACTCCAAATCATGCGTCGGGTAGTTCAATTCATACGACTTCGGTTTCCTAGAAGCATACGCAATCACCCTTCCATTTTGCATCAGCACACAACCCAATCCTTCTTTTGAAGCATCGCTATAGATTACAAAACCTTGACTCCCTTCAGGCAATGCAAGAACAGGTGCGGTAGTCAATCTTTTCTTCAATTCTAGGAAGTTGTTCTCACACTTATCATCCCACACGAACTTTGTTTTCTTTTGAGTGAGCTTTGTAAGCGGTCCTGCAATCTTAGAGAAATCCTTCACGAATCTCCGATAATAGCCGGCTAGACCAAGAAAATTCCGAACCTCTGTAACGTTTTCTGGTTTCTTCCAGGACATCACTGCTTCTATCTTTGCTGGATCCACCGCTATTCCCTCTTGGGATATGATATGCCCCAAAAATGCAATCTGTTGCAACCAAAATTCACACTTGCTAAACTTTGCATACAATTGATGCTCTTGAAGTTTCTGCAGTACTAACCGCAGATGTTGTTCATGCTCCGCCTTGGATTTCGAGTATACCAAAATATCATCAATGAAGATCACCACAAATTGGTCCAAGTAGGGTTGAAACACCCTGTGCATCAAGTCCATAAAAGCTGCAGGGGCATTAGTTAGTCCAAAAGGCATCACCACATATTCATAATGCCCATATCTCGTCCTGAAAGTCGTTTTAGGCACATCCTCCTTTTTGATCCGCAACTGATAATACCCTTGCCCCAAGTCGAGTTTCGAATACACTTTAGCTCCTTGAAGTTGATCAAATAGCTCGTCAATCAGTGGAAGTGGGTATTTATTCTTGATAGTCACTTGGTTCAGTCCTCGGTAATCGATGCATAGCCTCAACGTTCCGTCTTTCTTCTTTACAAATAGAATTGGTGCACCCCACGGAGAAGAACTTGGTTGAACAAACCCTTTCTTCAACAATCCTTGCAATTGGTCCTTCAATTCTTGTAGCTTGGCTAGTGCCATACGATAGGGGGCTTTAGATATCGGCTGGGTGCCAGGCAATAACTCTATGATGAACTCGATCTCCCGATTTGGGGGTAAATCGGGCAATTCTTTTGGAAACACATCCGCATAGCCTTTGGTCACTAGCATCTCCTCCAACTTAGCTTTGTCCGATGGCTTGTTGATGAGGTAAGCTAAGTATCCACTACACCCTTTTCTTAAGGACTTCACTGCTTCCGTAGAAGAAATGATGGAACTCCCGGTGAAATCTCTTCGACCCATTACCTCCAGTATTGGTTGACCAGGTACTCGGAACGTTACAATCTTCGTCCGGAAATCTAGTTGGGCATGATGCTTTGCCAACCAGTCCATCCCTAAGATGACCTCATAGTCTCGAAAAGGTAATACAATAAGATTGGCTGAGAATTCCCTATCCTTAATTTGGATTTTACATGCTTTACAAGCTGAGCTAGTAACAAGTTTAGAACCCATCGGAGTACCAACTTCTACTTCGTAAGGCAAACATACAACTTTAAGTTTCACACGTTGCACACACAAGGGAGTAATAAATGAATGATTAGCACCCAAATCAATTAGCACCCTAACAGGTTGATTCTGTATGAAGAATGTACCTTCAACAACAACGGTCTCATCTGGAAGCTCCTCCCACTCAATAGCATAGGCTCGAGCCTGAACTCTAGGAACTAGAGTCTTGCCTCTACCAGCTGGTTTATCTTGATTCTGTCCTACCTGCCATTTAGGGAAATCCTTGATCTGATACTGATCACTGCCACACCACACACATCGTCCTGACTTCTTCCAGCACTGGGCCTCGGTATGCCCCTTCTTGTCACAGTAAGAACAGTTGACAGACTGAGTAGAAGGTGAACTGCCTGTGGATCTGCGGGTAGAAGAGGATGACGGCACTTTCGTCAGGCCACGGTTATTCGCTGGTCTGTTCTGACTCTGGCCCTGATTATGACTCTGACTCTGGAATTTCCTCTGTTGACCTGGAGGCTGGTATGGTTTCTTGTTCGGCTGACTCGAACCGACTCTATCAAGTTTTCTCTTCTCAACTCGGGAATCAGCCGCAAAGAGAGCGGAATAGGTATCAAAGTCATAAGAAGCCAACTGGTCCTGAATATCTGGCCTCAATCCAGTAGTAAATTTCCACATCTTCGCCTCTGGAGTACTAACCATATATTGAGCATAACGGGATAGTCGGTCAAAACGAGTCTCGTACTGGGCCACCGTCATGTTACCCTGGGTCAAGTGCATGAACTCCTCAATCCGCCTCTGCTTGGAAACTGCAGGTATATATTTCTCCTTGAATGCCTTAATGAAATTACCCCACAAGCGAGGTGTCTGATAAGTTTCCCACAGTGCCTCCACAGTGTGCCACCAATGCTCAGCATCCCCGTGCAACAGAAACACGGCAAACTCCACATTTTCTTCATCAGTATAATCAAGTGGCCTGAAAATCTTCTCGATCTCGGACAGCCAAGCCTCTGCTTTCTTATCATCAGCTTCCCTGTGGAATTTGGACGAGCGAAAGTCAAGGAACTCCCTCATTCTGCTATGTCTTCCATGGTTGCCATCATTCCAGTTGTTGTTGTTGTTGGCTTCACGTGCATCTTGATGCTCCATCACTCGTGATACGCGATCCATGGAATTCGCCATCATGTTAAACTTAGCTATGCTGGGATTAGTTTGATAGGCATCTCCGGTCTCTTGGGGTTCACCGCTCCTATTAGTAGTGCAGGTACTAGGGCCAGCCATCTATAGGCACAGATTACGATGCACAATTTATTGAAATATGACAAATAAGAATTTAATGCATAAGATATGCAACATAATATAGATACAATTCTAGAAACAATTAAGGCATGTTAATCACTTAAGCACATAGAACATAGAAGACATATTTAACATTATCACACAATAACATCTATACAAGTCATCCTAATTATCTTAGGGCTCTACCCATGGTCCGAGAGTTAAACCCGGCTTAAGCAATCTAAGCTCTGATACCATTCTTATCTATAAGGTGTCACGCCCCAACCCGGCCTATAAAGGTTAGACTAGGGTGTGATCTAAAATTCAAGTCATATCACAACTTAACCGTTTACGAAGGTTTAACACTTAACATTTTGGCTTAAATTCCACAAATTCTCTGGAAAATCGGCAGCATAACGACTGTAATTGGGCTCCTTAGTTTGACCTAAGTCTCTAAACGCCTCAAATTTTCCAATCTCAAATTCATTTCCAACTAAGATTACTATTTACCATCAATTGAAATGCCTATTGGTTCTCTCGAAGTCTCATTTGATTAATAACCTAGTATGATACCACGTCTCGTCTGTTTATTAACCCTCGTTACAAAAGTATCTGTTGATCTTAGCTTGATAGTAAGTACCTGCTTAGATTGGATATGTTCATTTTACTTAGTCCTTATTTCATACTTCTTAACCCTACAATAGATACTAGTCAATGACAATAGCAAAAGACCATAGTAGTGTCTGTCTAGTTAATATCAGTACAAATCAAAATTAGACCCCAAATTACAACGGGGGTCTTTTACATCACAAACATTAAGCAACATGAAAAGAAATAGTCTTCAAGCATCATAATGTTCACAAATAGCCATAATCACGCAAAGCACATAGGACAGGCAATCACTTCAAGGAATCATCGTTAGGCACATCGTCCTCGGGTACCTGTTCTTGATCTTCTTCACCTGAGATCATAAAAGATGGTGAGTCCTTATGAACTCAGCGAGGGGGAACGAGAAATAGGTTTTGAAACTCATTTTCCGATTCAACTTATGAAAATCCTTTTGCAAGCATGAATATAACACAATTAAGTACATAATCAATAATATAAGAGTAAAGGAACACAATTACCCGTATTTCCTCCCCGAGGTCCTCTAGGAACCAAGCGAGAGTACTTATACACATAGTAAAAAGGATACGGTGAGCTTTTGCTCTCAGTTTATTTCCAGTATCAGTGGTTGTGGCCGACTTCAAATCATCCCCTTATCACGCCAAGTGGGTGTACTCCGGATGTACCCCAAAATCCTATGACCCAACTCTCCGAGGAAGTCTAGCCTCCAAGCGAGAGAGGGAATTGGACAATGGTAGTCACGGTTGCACCGGCAAGCCCGATACCGCCCGGTGTGCGAGAACGCTACCACGCCAGAATGAAAGGTTGCAACCTTGTATGCAATGCACATTTATGGAATTTAATATATCACATTAGGAGGACAACAAAGTAGGTTGCCTTCGGACAGTCATAAGATTGCACATTGACAAGTAAACAAGCGAGGCACGATAAGACAAGTAATTTCACTTGAAAGGCATATGGAGTTATATGAACATTAAACGGGAAGCCATGTAATGCACGTACATCAAGTCATATAACTCATTTCAACGTTCACGTAATCAAGTAATAAAATCATTCAACATGCAACAACACCTACGTGGGTTCGGATGCAAGAAAGGCCTATTTGTCAACATGCAATACTCAAAATCACACTTAGGGCTATAAGGGCAACTACGGGCAGTCTACTAAACATATAATTACACACAATATCCAAAGGATCAACACTTAGCAAGTTTACCTAGTCACTAGGGTTTCCATTTCGTGCTTTCCCGTGCGATTAAGCCCCAAGTCAACTCAAAATCAATCTCAAGCCATGCATTAGTTAATTCAAACATCCCCAAGTATTCACAACAGTCCACACAACATCCCAATGCCACAATCCCAAGCGTTTAATACCACAAGAGAAGTTACAACAAATTTTCTAAGCATATAACTAAGTGAAACCCTCACTACAGTTGGCTGTTTTCTCACAATCATTAAGACAAGAAAAAAATCTCCAATTCCAACAAATAAGATGTCAAATTAAAGCTTAAGAAGATAACTAAATTCAGAAACAAACCTCACATCATTTGGAGTCCGGGATCAATAGTTATAGCCAAAACAGTGGGATTGCACAAAACTGTCCAGATTTGCACACATTTCCATACTTGTCGTTTTTAAGGTCCTTAGGGTCCTTAGTCCATTTCTTAAAAAAATGTCCAGAACTGAAAAACCTAGCAGTCCACCAAATGTCATGCATTTTGGACATCTTTTACTAAGTCAAAACTGGTTCGTTCTACAAGGTCAGTGCATCTGCCAAAACCTGCTTCATTTTTTTTCCAGACTTCCAGATTTGGACACATTTTAATGATTTGCCATTTTTTGGACCTTAGATTCAAAATTAGCTTTGGCCTATTTCTGCGAAAAATATCCAAAACTGGAAAAACTAGTTACCTACCAATTTTCATGCATTTTCAACTTCATTTGCCTGGCAAAACTCACCACGCAACAACAAGACCGAGAGCTGTCACAAAACCCGATTTCATCTATCATCACCTTCAAGCCAAAATCTTGCCATGCATGGCTGTAAAAGCTTATAAACACACATATATCTCAAGTACAGAAGCAAAGACAAACATTTAAGAGCATGCATGTGGATTTTTGAAAGATTTTCAAGAAGTTTTAGCCCTCACCTTAGCAAATCAACAAGAAGATGCACAAAACTTTGATGAAGCACAAATTTGATCTTCTTCCATGCTTAGCCAAGACTCCAACTCGATTTTCTCTATTTTTCCTAGCTTAGTGGCCAAGTTCTTAGTAGGTGCATGTGGTTAGAACAAGAAGAAAAGAAATGGAAGCTAGCAAACTCACCTAGGCCCAAATGGTTGTCAAAAGAGCTTGCATGTGTGATTCTTGCAACCTAGCTTGCTTGGTCGAGTCTCTTAGCTACTTGCTTGCCTTGATGAACCATGGAATGATGAAGATGAACTATGGAATGAAGAAACTCAGCCAAGGCCAAGAGAGAGAGAGAAGAATGAGAGGGAGAGAGAGAAATGTGAGGAGAATGAGAGAAATGAAAGAAAATGATAGCTTTTGCAAATGTTGATGCATGTATTCGGCCTTGGGCATTGCAATTCAGGTTTTTATGTCTTCAAGAAGCATTTTGAAATTCCTAGCATGGGCAAAGAGCATTTGGTCGAGATTTGAAGGCTTTGGGTGGAGTTTTTGAGCTAAATTTTTTATGCAATGTGTCATAGAATTGTCATAGATTGTCTAGGATTTAAATTGAATTAAGCAAGCAAGCATAAAAGCCCATATGGTGGTCGGCCAAGGCATCTAAAAATCTGATTTTTTTGTCATCTTTTGAGCATTATTTAATTGTGTGTTGAAGTGCAAAAGAATAAGGAATAAAGAATAAGGAATGTCTAGCTTTTTGTGAGATTTTGTCTTCTAGTGGGTTGAATTAGTAATTTAATAATTGTTAGTGGAATTTGTAGGATTAATTATTGATCTAGTGCTTCATGTAGGATGCTTTCTAGGTTAGCGTGAGGGCACGCTTTCCTAGGTTTAGGGCACGCACTACGAGGTAGGACATGAACTACAAGACGAATGCACGTTTTCCAAGAAAATGCACGCAACTCTAAATGAATGCACGTAATTCAATGCATGGCACACAAAATGAACACAATTCTCAAACCTAAGTCACGGTACGCAAATCTAGGTTAGGGCACATGAAATAAGGTATCGCACGCAAATCGAGGTCGGGCCTCACACTATCAACTACACATTTTAACACATTTAACCCTAAGATCATCTCTTAGCAAATAGTCATAAGCGTTAGGGCCTCAATTCCATGCTTAAACATGCGATTAAGCAAACCATTCATCAATTAATGATCCCAAGCTATACATCAATCAAATTAAGCAACCTCAACCAAGCACAACAGTCCACACAACATCTAAGTGCCACAATTCCAAGCATTCAACACCTCAAGCAAGTTTTCCGTGTTTCTGTTTTTCCACATTCGATTAGACAAGTAAACAATCTCCAATTTCAGTGAAACAAATGTCAAATTGAAGCTTATTGAGTGATTTAAACCTAAGAACAAACCTCGCATCATTTGGAGTTCGGACATAGGAGTTATGGCCAAAACCGTGAGACTACGCAAAACTGTCCAGTTTTAGACACATTACGATTTTTTCCATTTTTTAGGGTCTTAGAGTCAGAATTGGCTTTGGTCTACTTCTGACAAAAATGTCCAGAACGGCAAAATATAGAAACCTACCAATTTGTATGCATTTTTATCAATATTTACTAGGTCAAAAACACTTCGTTATACAAAGTCAGTAATCTACCAGAAACCTATTTCATTTTTCCAATTTTTCCAGATTTAGGCACCTCACGTTGTTTGACCATTTTGGAGGCCCTAGAGACAAAATGGGCCGTTTCCTATTTCTACAAAAAATGTTCCTAACTGAGAAAACTAGTGGCCTATCAATTTTCACGCATTTTTATCAAGGTTTACTAAGCCAAATGCACTTCATACCACAAGATCAGAAAACTGCCAGCAAAAACGTTTTTACCTATCTTCACGTTCTAGCCATTATCATGCCATGCATGAGACGATAAGCTCATATACACACATATACAATAATTATAGAGGTAAAGCTAGCCATATGAAAGCATGCATGTGAGTTTTGAAAGCTTTTAAAAGAGTTTAACCCTCACCTTAGCCTATTGATGGTTAAATATGCACAAATGCTCTTCAAAATGCACAAAGGGAGCTTCTTCCTTGCTTTGGCCAAGAGATAGCTTGTTTTCCCTTAACTTATAACTTAGTTAGCATGTGAGGAAGGTGTGCATGTGTGTGAAACCAAAAGAAATGGAAGAAAACTATCAAGATTTACCTTAGGCCGAAAATTAAGAGTTTTGTGAGCTTCGGGTGAGATTTTCTTGCTTCTTGCTTGCTTGGGCTGCTATGGCCAAGCTTGAGTGATATGGAGAGCAATGTTTTCAGCCTTGGATGTTCAAGAGAAGGTCATAGCCGAGAGGGAGAGAGAATGGGAGAGAATGAGAGAGGGTTTGAGAGAAATGAAATTTTGAGGATGCTTAAGTGTGTGTGTCGGCCTTGAAGCTATACAAGGCTGAAATTATTTTGTTCTTTGAGCAATTTTGAATTTGTGAGGAGTATGGTCATTGAGAGGGCCGAGAATGAAGACTTGGGTGTTAGCAAAAGTGCCTTGGTGCAACAAAAAGTCTTGACAATGTGTAAGATTGTGTCTAAGCATACATGAATTAATTGTTTTGTTCAAATTTTTGCTCAAGGACATAGGTATGGCCGGCCACCTAGTGCTCACAAATCTCAATTTTTTGTCTTGTTTTAAGATTTATTTTATTGTAGGTTGATTGTAGTATTTGAGATGCATGGATTTTGCAAAAGGAATAAAGAATGTTTAGTGTTTAGTGCTTTGACTTAGGATTAAAATAATAGTTAATGGAGTTGTAGGATTATTTAATAGTTTAGTGCTTTGTATAGGATGCTTTCTCGATTAGCATGCAGGCATGCCTTCCTAGTTCTAGGGCACGCACTACGAAGTAAGGCACGAACTATGAGATAAATGCACGTATTCCAAGTAAATGCACGCAACCCTAAATAAATGCACGTAAATCAAGACACGACTCTTAAACCTAGGTCAAGACACGCAGTTCAAGGTTAGGGCACACAAATCGAAGTATCGCATGCAAATCGAGGTCGGGCCTCACATCCTCCCCTCCTTAAAAGAATTTCGTCCCGAAATTCAATATTACCTTCGAAATAATGCCGGATACTGTTGCTTCATCTGGTCTCGCCTTTCCCACGTTGCTTCTTCAACTCCATGGTGATCCCACAACACTTTCACCATCAGTACAAACTTGTTGCGCAACTCTCGATCTTGTTTGTCTAGAATCCGAATAGGCTTTTCGTCATAAGACAAGTTCTCCCGAAGCTGCAACGGCTCTGGCTCCAAGATGTGCGATGGGTCAGGGTGATACTTCTGTAGCATTGAGACATGGAAGACATCATGAATATTGGAGAGGTTTTGAGGTAGTTCCAGGCGATACGCCAATTTTCCAACCTTTTCAACTATTTCAAATGGTCCTCCAAATCTCAAGCTCAATTTTCTACCCTTACCATGTTTAATCAATCCCCTCCGAGGTGATAATTTCAAGAACACCTTGTCGCCGACTTCAAATTCAAAATTCCGTCTCCGTCGGTCTGCATAACTTTTCTGCCTGCTTTGGGCGGTAAGCATCCGTTTCTAGATGAGGTAGACATTTTCAACTGTCTTCATAAGTTCTGGTAGAAGGGTCGGGTCAAAAGTCTTCGTCTCACCTACTTCATCCCAAAATATTGCGGATCGACACTTATGTCCATACAATGCCTCAAATGGGGCCATCCCGGTAGTGGCCTGATAGTTGTTATTATAAGCAAACTCCGCTAGAGGCAGATATTTCTCCCAACCTTTTCCGAAGTCTAGAACGCACGCCCTCAACATATCTTCCAATATCTGAATAGTTATCTCGGATTATCCAGTCGTCTGGGGGTGATAAGTTGTACTAAAACTCAACTTCGTCCCCAAAGCTTCTTGTAATCTCTTCCAAAATCGGGAGGTAAAACGAGGATCCTTATCCGGCACAATACTTACGGGCATCCCATGTAGCCTTACAATATCCGCCACATACATATCTCCCAGTTTCTCAGGACTATCCTCCTTGTTCATCGGCAAGAAGTGTGCTGACTTAGTCAATCTATCCACTATTACCCAAACGGCATCATGACCCTTTTGTGACCTTGGCAAATCCATGACAAAATCCATAGTTATATGTTCCCATTTTCATCGGGGAATTTCCAACGGCTGAAGTAAACCTGTCAGTCGTTGATGTTCTGCTTTGATCCTCTGACAAGTCAAACACCAAGCTACAAACTCTACAATTTCCCTTTTCATGTTATTCCACCAATAGTGTTGCTTCAAATCCTGGTACATCTTAGTTCCGCCAGTGTGAATAGTGTATCTTGAGTTATGAGCTTCTTCAAGAATCTTCTTTTTCAACTCTGGATCATTAGGAACACAAATTCGACTCCTGAACCTCCAAATACCATCATTATGAAACTTGAAATTTGTGTTGCCTTCCTTAATCTTCTGAAACTGCTGATCTTTCTGTTGAGGCTCTCGTATCTCAGACAACAAGGTCGATGGAACTTGTGTAGTGGCAAAAAGTAACCCTTTTTGAGTCAATTGTGGTTTCCACATAAATGCTTCATCTAACAACTCCCGCACCTTAACTTCCAATTTTGTCATGCTTGCCTTCCGACTTAAGGCATCTGCTACCACATTCGCTTTACTGAGCACATAGTTGATTGTGCAGTTATAATCATCCAAGAGCTCCATCCACCGTCTTTGCCTCATATTCAACTCTTTCTATGAGAACAAGTACTTCAAACTTCTTGTGATCCATAAACACCTCAAACTTGTTACCCCACAAATAGTGCCTCCATTTCTTTAGTGCAAACACAATAGCCACTAGCTCCAAATCGTGCGTCAGGTAATTCAATTGATACGGCTTTGGCTTCCTAGAGACATATGCAATCACCTTACCATTCTGCATACACAACCCAAACCTTCCTTAGAAGCATCGATATAGATTACGAAGCCTTGACTTCCTTTAGGTAGTGCAAGAACTTGTGCGGTTGTCAATCTTGTCTTCAACTCCTGAAAGCTATTCTCATACTTGTCATCTCACACAAACTTTGTTTTCTTCTAAGTGAGCTTTGTAAGCAGTCCTGCAATCTTTGAGAAATCCTTCACGAACCTCTGATAATAGCCGGCTAAACCAAGAAAACTCCGAACCTCTGTGATATTTTTCGGCTTCCTCCAAGACATCACTGCTTCTATCTTTGCTGGGTCCACTGCTAATCATTCCTGGGATATGATATGCCCCAAAAGTGCAATCTGCAGCAACCAAAATTCGTATTTGCTAAACTTTGCATACAATTGATGCTCCCGAAGTTTCTGCAATACCAATCGCAGATGTTGTTCATGCTTAGCCTCGGATTTTGAGTATACCAAAATATCATCAATAAAGATCACCACAAATTGGTCCAAGTAGGGTTGAAACACCATGTGCATCAAGTCCATAAAAGCTGCGGGGGCATTAGTTAGCCCAAATGGCATCACTACAAACTCATAGTGCCCATATCTCGTCCTAAAAGTCGATTTAGGTACATCCTCCTTTTTGATCCGCAACTGATAATACCCTTGCCTTAAATGGAGTTTCGAATATACTTTAGCTCCTTGAAGTTGGTCAAACAACTCATTGATCAATGGAATAGGGTATTTATTCTTGACGGTCACCTGGTTCAATCCTCTGTAATCAATACATAATCTCAACGTTCCGTCCTTCTTATTTACAAATAGGACTGGTGCACCCCACGAAGAAGAACTTGGTTGAACGAACACCTTGTTCAACAATCCCTGCAGTTGATCCTTTAATTCTTGTAGCTCAGCTGGTGCCATACGAAAGGGAGCTCTAGATATCGGTTGTGTGCCAGGCAGTAATTCTATTACAAATTCAATCTCCCGATCCGGAGGTAAACCAGGAAATTCTTCTGGAAACACATCGGCATATTCTTTGATCACTGGTATCTCCTCCAACTTAGCTTTATCCGATGGCTTATTAATGAGGTAAGCTAAGTATCTGCTACAATCCTTTCTCAGGAACTTCACTGCTTTCGTGGATGAAATAATAGAACTCCTGGTAAAGTCCCTTCGACCCATTACCTCAAATATTGGTTGACTGGGTACCTGGAAGGTTACGATCTTCATCCGGCAATCTAGTTGGGCATGATGCTTTGCCAACTAGTCCATCCCTAAGATGACTAACACTATGAGATTGGCCGAGAACTCCCTATCCTTAATTTGAATTTTACATGCTTTCCAAGCTGAGCTAGTAACAAGTTTAGACATCGGAGTATTAACTTCTACTTCGTAAGGCAAACATTTAACTCGTAATTTCACACGTTGCACACGTAAGGGAGTAATAAATGAATGAGTAGCACCTAGATCAATTAGCACCCTAACAGGTTGATTTAGTATTAAGAATGTACCTTCAACAACAGTAGTCTCCTCAGCAAGCTCCTCGCATTCAATAGCATAAGCTCGGGCCTGAACTCTGGGAACTGGAGTCTTGCCTCTACCAGCTGGTTTATTCTAATTTTGTCCTCCTTGCCATTTAGGGAAATCCTTAATCTGATGCTGATCACTGCCACATCGCACGCATCGTCCTGACTTCTTCCAGCACTGGGCCTCGGTGTGACCCTTCTTGTCACAGTAAGAACTGTTGATAGACTGAGTAGCAGGTGAACTACCTGTGGATCCACGGGTGGAAGAGGTTGATAGTGCTTTAGACAGGCCACGGTTATTAACTGGTCTATTCTAGCTCTAGCCCTGACTGGGACTCTGAGTCTGGAATTTCCTCTGTTGCCCTTGAGGCAGATAAGGTTTCTTGTTCTACTGACTTGAACCGGCTCTATCAAGTTTTCATTTCTCAACTCGGGAAGCAGCAGCAAGAAGAGCAGAATATGTAGTGAAGTCATGTGAAGCCAAGTGATCCTGAATTTCTGGCCTCAACCCATTCATAAACTTCCACTTCTTCGCCTCAGGGGTACTAACCATGTATTGTGCATAACGGGATAGTTTGTCAAAGTGAGCCTCATACTGAGCCACTGCCATGTTGCCCTGGCTCAAGGTCATAAACTCTTCAATCCGCCTCTGCCTCAAAACTGCAGGTATGTATTTCTCCTTGAAGGCCTTGACGAAGTTACTCCACAGGCGAGGTGTCTGATCAGTTTCCCAAAGTGCTTCCACAGTATGCCACCAATGCTTAGCATTCCCATGCAATAGAAACACTGCAAACTCAATCATTTCTTCATCAGTATAGTCAAGTGGCCTGTAAATCCTTTCAATCTCAGACAACCAAGCTTCTGCCTTTTCATCATTAGCTTCCCCATGGAATTTGGACGGGTAAAAATCAAGGAACTCTCGCATTCTACTATTTCTTCCATTGTTACCACTATTCCTGTTATTGTTACCACCAGTTGCATTGTTGTTATTAAATGCTACTTCACGTGCCTCTTGTCGTTCCATCACTCGCTACATGTGATCCATAGCACTCGCCATCATGTTAAACATAGCCATGCCCAGATTAGTTTGGTGAGCATCTCTAGCTTCTTGAGGCTCATCGCCCCTATTGGTATTGCGGGTACTAGGGCCAGCCATCTATAGGCACAGATTATTAGGCACAATTTATTGGAATACGACAAGACAAGAATTTAATGTATAGAGTATGAAACATACAATTTCACATAGACATACAATTCTCAAAACAGTTAAGACATGTTAATCACATAAGCACGTAGAAACAAAGAAGACGCATTTAACATTGGCACATATTAACACATATGAACAAATCAACATAATTACCTTAGGGCTTCTACCCAAGGTCCGAGAGTTAAACCCGGCTTAAGCAATCTAAGCTCTGATACCATTAATATAAGGTGTCATGCCCCAACCTGACCTATAGAGGCTAGACTAGGGTATTATCTAATCATTCTGGTTATATTACATCTATAACCGATTGACGAAGGTTAAGCTTATCCGTTATACTAGAACTCTAGATCATTTTTCAAAAATCGGCAGCATAACGGTTGTAATTGGGATCTTTAGTTTGACGTAATTTTCTAAACGCCTCAAAACTTTCAATTTCAGGTTCGATTCCAACTAAGATTACTATCTATCACCAATCGATATGCCTACTAGTTATCTCGAAAGTCTCGTTTGATTAACAAGCCTTGCATGATTACTATGTCCTGTTTATTTGTTAATTCCTGTTACACAAGTACCTGTTGATCTTTAGCTTACTATTGAGAACCTAGAGAAATTAGATAGAGTTACATCATTTGATTCTTTACCTAGTGATTGAGTTGCCTGCGATAGTTACTAAATCTAAATAGTGAAAGCAACCTACAAGATAGAGTGTTCATCTAGTCATAATCAGTACAAGCCAAAATTAGACCCCAAATTACAATGGGGGTCTTTTACAACAAGAACAATACAAGTAGTCTTCAAGAAAACATAATGTTCACAAAACAACCATAGGCAAGCAAGGCACATAAGGCATGCAATCACTCTAAGGAGTCATCAACAAGCACGTTCTCCTCGGGTACCTATTCCTGATCTTCTTCATCTGTGATGATAAAAGAGGATGAGTCCTTATGAACTCAGCGAGGGGAAACGAGAAATACATTTTGAAACTCTTTTCCGGTTAAACTTATGAAAAACCCTTTTTGAAAGCATGACATATAATACAAGTAAGTTTATAACATAATATAAATGTAAATGAACACATTTACTCGTCTTTTCTCCCTGAGGTCCTCTAGGAACCAACTGAGAGTATTTATTTACATAATGAAAGGATACGGTGAGCTTTTGCTGTCAATTCATTTCTGATAACGGTTGTTGCAGCTGGCTTCAATCATCCACTTATCACTCCAAGGGGTGTACTATGGATGTACACCAAACATACGACCCAACTCTTAGAGGAAGTCTAGCCCCCAAGCGAGAGAGGGAATTGGACCATGGTAGTCACGGTAGCACCGGCAAGCCCGATGTTGCCCGACGTGCGTGAAACGCTACCATGCTAGAATGAAAGGTTGCAACCTTGTATGCAATGCACAAATATACCATTTAACAGTTCACATTAGGAGGTCAACAAAGTAGGTTGTCTCCGAGCAATTATAAGATCACATATTGCCAAGTAAACGAACGAGGCATGCATAACACGAATTTTCACTTTGTAAAACACATAGAGTTATATGAACATTAAACGGGCTGCCAAGTAACACATGTAAATCAAATCATATAACTCATTTCGGGGTTCACGTATCAAGTATTAAGATTATACAAGCATGCAAACACGTTTACATGAGATTGGGTGCAAGAAAAGTTTACTTATCAACATGTAATCGTCGGGAATCACATTTAGAGCTATAAGGACAACTACGGGTAGTCTATCAACTACACATTTTAACACATTTAACCCTAAGATCATCTCTTAGCAAATAGTCATAAGCGTTAGGGCCTCAATTCCATGCTTAAACATGCGATTAAGCAAACCATTCATCAATTAATGATCCCAAGCCATACATCAATCAAATTAAGCAACCTCAACCAACCACAACAGTCCACACAACATCTAACTGCCACAATTCCAAGCATTCAACACCGCAAGCAAGGTCTCAACATGATTCTAAGCATATCACTAAACAAAAACCTCACTGCAATGGTTTGTTTTTTCACATTCGATTAGACAAGTAAACAATCTCCAATTTTAGTGAACGAAATTTCAAATTGAAGCTTAATGAGTGATTTAAATCTAGGAACAAACCTCGCATCTTTTGGAGTTCGGACTTAGGAGTTATGGACAAAATCGTGAGATTACGCAAAAATACTTCACGATGTTTGACCATTTTGGAGGCCTTAGATTCAAAATTGGCTGCGGCCTATTTCTACAAAAAATGTTCAGAACTAACAAAACTAGTGGCCTACCAATGTTCATGCATTTTTACCAAGGTTTACTAAGCCAAATGCACTTCATACTACAAGATTAGAACACTGCCAGCAAAAACGTTTTTACCTATCTTCAAGTTCTAGCCATTATCATGCCATGCATGAGAAGATAAGCTCATATACATACATATACAATAATTACAGAGGTGAAGCTAGCCATATGAAAACATGCAAGTGAGTTTTGAAAGCTTTTAAAAGAGTTTAACCCTTACCTTAGCCTATTGATGGTTAAAGATGCACAAATGCTCTTCAAAATGCACAAAGGGAGCTTCTTCCTTGCTTTGGCCGAGAGATAGCTTGTTTTCCCTTAATTTCTAACTTAGTTAACATGTGAGGAAGGTGTGCATGTGTGTGAAACCAAAAGAAATGGAAGAAAACTATCAAGACTTACCTTAGGCTGAAAATGAAGAGTTTTGTGAGCTTCGGGTGAGATTTTCTTGCTTCTTGCTTGCTTGGGCTGCTATGGCCGAGCTTGAGTGATATGGAGAGCAATGTTTTCAGCCTTGGATGTTCAAGAGAAGGTCATAGCCGAGAGGGAGAGAGAATGGGAGAGAATGAGAGAGGGTTTGAGAGAAATGAAATTTTGAGGATGCTTAAGTGTGTGTGTCGGCCTTGAAGCTATACAAGGCTGAAATTATTTTGTTCTTTGAGCAATTTTGAATTTGTGAGGAGTATGGTCATTGAGAGGGCCGAGAATGAAGACTTGGGTGTTAGCAAAAGTGCCTTGGTGCAACAAAAGGTCATGACAATGTGTAAGATTGTGTCTAAGCATGCATGAATTAATTGTTTTGTTCAAATTTTTGCTCAAGGACATAGGTATGGCCGGCCACCTAGTGCTCACAAATCAGAATTTTTTGTCTTGTTTTAAGATTTATTTTATTGTAGGTTGATTATGGTATTTAAGGTGCATGGATTTTGCAAAAGGAATAAAGAATGTTTAGTGTTTAGTGTTTTGTCTTTTAGTGCATTGACTTAGGATTAAAATAATAGTTAGTGGAGTTGTATAATTATTTAATAGTCTAGTACTTTGTGTAGGATGCTTTCTCGATTAGCGTGTAGGCATACCTTCCTAGGTCGAGGGCACGCACTACAAAGTAAGGCACGAACTACGAGACAAATGGACGTATTCCAAGTAAATGCACGTAACCCTAAATGAATACATGTAGATCAATGGAAGGCACGTAAATCAAGACACGACTCTTAAACCTAGGTTAAGGCACGTAGTTCAAGGTTAGGGCACATGAATCAAGGTCGGGCCTCACAGCAGCCAAGCAGGCTTGCTGTCCCCATCATAGAGCTCCCGGAGAGCTTTCCAACAATATGTTGTGCGTCGCATAAGTCCCTATGGATCAAAAGTTATGGGCCTTGGAGCGGTAGGGACCTGGCCGGCTCAGGGTGTCATGGGACTCGAGGAAAGAAATGTGACGAGAAAGCATCTTGCCAAAGCTAAACGGGGCAAATAAAAACAAAAAAAGGGGTGCAACACGAGGACTTCCCAAGGGGTCACCCATCCTAGTACTACTCTCATCCAAGCACGCTTAACTTCGGAGTTCTGATGGGGTCTGGTGCATTAGTGCTGGTATGATCGCACCTGTCATGTTGTGGGTGCAAAACCATTATGTGTTGACGGTTCACACTCCCAGCCTAGAGAGATGGCCCATTCAAATGGCCCAATGGGCTTATCGACAGCCCATCGGCTCAAACAATGTTGCATCCTCGCAAGATGTGATAGTAGGGCGGTCTACTATCCCACGAATTAGGTAGTCATCCTTTTTACGGCTCACGACGACTGACCCGTAATGAAAAAACTGTGCAAAAGGAAGAAAAGTGGCCCAAAACTGATGAAAACATTTTATTTTGGGCACCAAAAATAGGCGCAGCCGAGCAGGCTTGCTGCCCTCGTCGTAGAGCTCCCGGAGAGCTTTCCAATGATATGATGTGCACTGTATAACTCCCTACGGATCAAAAGTTATGGGCCCTAGAATGGTAGGGACCTGGTAATCGGCCCCATACCCTCGATTTGCGGCCCAGCCCCTCCGGGAAGCGAAGCTGGCCGGCCCAGGGTGTCGTAGGACTCGAGGAAAGAAATGTGACGAGAAAGCATCTTACCAAAGCTAAACGGGGCAAAAAAAAACAAAAAAAATGGATGCAACATGAGGACATCCCAGGGGGTCACCAATCCTAGTACTACTCTCGCCCAAGTACGCTTAACTTCAAAGTTCTGATGGGATCCGGTGCATTAGCACAGGTATGATCGCACCCGTCATGTTGTGGGTGCAAAGCCATTATGTGTTGATGGTTCACACTCCCAGCCCACAGAGATAGCCCATTCACATGGTCGAATGGGCTTATCGACAGCCCATCGGCTCAAACAATGCAACATCCTTGCAAGACGTGATAGTAGGGCGGTCTACTATCCCGTGAGTTAGGTTGTCATCCTTTTTGTGGCTCACGACGACTGACTCGGGATGAAAAAACTGTGCAAAAGGAAGAAAAGTGGCCCAAAACTGATGAAAATATTTTAATTTGGGCACCGAAAACAATCACAGCCGAGTAGGCTTGCTACCCCTGTCGTAGAGCTCCCGGAGAGCTTTCCAATGATATGATGTGCGCTGCATAACTCTCTACAGATCAAAAGTTATGGGCCTTGGAGCAGCGGGGACGCTTAACTTTGGAGTTCTGATGGGATCCGGTCCATTAGTGCTGGTATGATCGCACCCGTCATGTTGTGGGTGCAAAGCCATTATGTGTTGACGGTTCACACTTTCAGCCCTGAGAAATGGCCCATTCAAATGGCCCAATGGGCTTATCGACAGCCTATCAGCTCAAACAATGTAGCATCCTCGCAAGACGTGATAGCGGGGTGGTCTACTATCTCGCGAGTTAAGTTGTCGTCCTTTTTGCGGCTCACCATGACTGACCCGGGACGAAAAAACTATGCAAAAGGATGAAAAGTGGCACAAAACTGATAAAAACGTTTGACTTTGGTCACTGAAAAAAGACGCAGCTAAGCTGGCTTGCTGCTCCTATCGTAGAGCTCCCAGAGAGCTTTCCAACGATATGTTGTACGCCACATAACTCCCTACGGATCAAAAGTTATGGGCCCTAGAACGGCGGGGACCTGGTAATCGGCCCCATGCCCTCGGTTTGCGAGCCTTGCCCCTCTGGGAAGCGAAGCAGGCCGGCCCAGGTGTCGTAGGACTCGCGGAAAGAAATGTGACGAGAAAGCATCTTGCCAAAGCTAAACGGGGAAAAAAAAAAGAAAAAAGGGGGTGCAACACGAGGACTTCCCAAGGGGTCACCCATCCTAGTACTATTCTCACCCAAGCATGCTTAACTTCGGAGTTCTGATGGGATCCGGTGCATTAGTGCTAGTATGATCGCACCCGTCATATTGTGGATGCAAAGCCATTATGTGTTGACGGTTCACACTTCCAGCCTAGAGAGATAGCCCATTCAAATGGCCCAATGGGCTTATCGACAGCCCATAGGCTTAAACAATGTTGCATCCTCGCAAGATGAGATAGTAGGGCGGTCTACTATCCCACGAGTTAGGTAGTCATCCTTTTTACGGCTCACGACGACCTACCCGGAATGAAAAAACTGTGCAAAAGGAAGAAAAGTGGCCCAAAACTGATGAAAACAATTTATTTTGGGCACCAAAAATAGGCACAGCCGAGCAGGCTTGCTGCCCTCATTGTAGAGCTCCTAGAGAGCTTTCCAACGATATGATGTGCGCTGCATAACTCCCTACGGATCAAAAGTTATGGGCCCTAGAGCAGTAGGTACCTGGTAATCGGCCCCATGCCCTCGGTTTGCGGGCCCAGCCACTCTGGTAGGTGAAGTTGGCCAGCCCACGATGTCGTAGGACTTGAGGAAAGAAATGACGAGAAAGCACCTTGCCAAAGCTAAACGGGGCAAAAAAAAACAAAAAAGAGGGTATAACACGAGGACTTCTTAGGAGGTCACCCATCCTAGTACTACTCTAGGCCAAGCAGGCTTAACTTTGGAGTTCTAATGAGATCTGGTGCATTAGGGTTGGTATGATCGCACCGTCATGTTGTGGGTGCAAAGCCATTATGTGTTGACAGTTCACACTCCCAGTCCAGAAAGACAGCCCATTCAAACGGCCCAATGGGTTAATCGATAGCCCATTGGCCCAAACAATGCAGCATCCTTGCAAGACGTGATAGTAGGGCAGTCTACTATCCAGCGAGTTAGGTTGTTGTCCTTTTTGCGGCTCACGACGACTGACCCGGAATGAAAAAACTGTGCAAAAGAAAGACCCAAGCCTTGAAACTGATGAAAAAGTTTGATTTTTGGCACCGAAAACAAGTGCAGCCGAGCAGGCTTGCTGTCCCCATCGTAGATCTCCTGAAAAGCTTTCCAACGATATGTTGTGCACCGTATAACTCCCTACGGATCAAATGTTATGGGCCCTGAAGCGGCAGGGACTTGGTAATTGGCCCCACGCCATCGGTTTGCGGTCCCAGCCCCTCTGGAAATTGAAGCTGGCCGGCCTAGGGTGTCATAGAACTCGAGGAAAGAAATGTGACAAGAAAGCATCTTTCCAAAGTGAAACGGGGCAAAAAAAAAACAAAAAACTGGGTGCAACACGAGGACTTCCCAAGGGGTCACCCATCCTAGTACTACTCTCACCCAAGCACGCTTAACTTCGGAGTTCTGATGGAATCTGGTACATTAGCACTGGTATGATCGCACCTATCATGTTATGGGTGCAAAGCCATTATGTGTTGACGGTTCACACTCCCAGCCCAGAGAGATGGCCCATTCAAATGGCCGAAGGGGCTTATCGACAGCCCATCGGTTCAAACAATGTAGCATCCTCACAAGACGTGATAGTATGGAGGTCTATTATCCCGTGAGTTAGGTTGTCATCCTTTTTGCGGCTCACGGCGACCGACCCGGGATGAAAAAACTGTGCAAAAGGAAGAAAAGTGGCCCGTAACTGATGAAAATGTTTTATTTTGGGCACCGAAAACAAGTGTAGCCGAGCAGGCTTGTTGCCCCTGTTGTAAAGCTCCAGGAAAGCTTTGCAACGATATGCTGTGCAACGCATAACTCCTTACGGATTAAAAGTTATGGGCCCTAGAGCGGCGGGGACTTGGTAATCAACGCCACGACATCGGTTTGCGGGCGCCGCCCCTCCGGGAAGTGAAGCTGGCCGGCCCAGGGTATAATAGGACTCGAGGAAAGAAATGTGACGAGAAAGCATCTTGCCAAAGCTAAACGGGGCAAAAAAAAACAAAAAAAGGTGTGAAACACGAGGACTTCCCAAGGGGTCACCTATCCTAGTACTACTCTCGCCCAAGCACGCTTAACTTCGGAGTTTAATGGGATCCGGTGCATTAGTTCTGGTATGATCTCACCCATCATGTTGTGGGTAGAAAGCCATTATGTGTTGACGGTTCACACTCCCATCCTAGAGAGATGGCCTATTCAAATGGCCCAATGGGCTTATCGACAGCCCATCGGCTCAAACAATGCAGCATCCTCCCAAGACGTGATAGTAGGGCAATCTACTATCCCTACTATACCGCGAGTTAGGTTGTCATCCTTTTTGCGGCTCATGACGACTGACCGGGATGAAAAAACTGTGCAAAATGAAGAAAAGTGTTACAAAACTGATGAAAACATTTGATTTTGGGCACCGAAAATAGGCGCAACCGAGTAGGCTTGGTGCCCCCGTCATAGAGCTTCCGGAGAGCTTTTCAACGATATGCTGTGCACCGCATAACTCCCTACAGATCAAAAGTTATGGGCCCTGGAGCGGCGGGGACCTGGTAATCGGCCCCATACCCTCAGTTTGCGGGCCCAGCCCCTTCGGGAAGCGAAGCTGGCAGGCCCAAGGTGTCGTAGGACTCGAGGAAAGAAATGTGATGAGAAAGCATCTTGCCAAAACTAAACGGGGCAAAAAAAAAACAAAAAAGGGGGTGCAACACGAGGACTTCCCAAGGGGTCACCAATCCTAGTACTACTCTCGCCCAAGCATGCTTAACTTCGGAGTTCTGATGGGATCCGATCCATTAGTGCTGGTATGATCGCACCCGTCATATTGTGGGTGCAAAGCCATTATGTGTTGACGGTTCACACTTCCAACCCTGAGAGATGCCCCATTCAAATGGCCCAATGGGCTTATCGACAACCCATCAGCTCAAACAATGCAGCATCCTCACAAGATGTAATAGCAGGGCGGTCTACTATCCCGCGAGTTAGGTTGTCGTCCTTTTTGCGGCTCGCGATGACCGACCCAGGATGAAAAAACTGTGCAAAATGATGAAAAGTGGCCCGAAACTGATGAAAACATTTGATTTTGGACACCGAAAAAAGGCGTAGCCAAGCTGGCTTGATGCTTCCTCGTAGAGCTCCCGGAGAGCTTTCCAATGATATGTTGTGTGCCACATAAATCCCTACGGATCAAAAGTTATGGGCCCTGGAGCGGCGGGGACCTGGTAATCGGCTCCACGCCCTCGGTTTGCGAGCCTTGCCCCTTCGGGAAGCGAAGCTGGCTGGCCTAGGTGTCATAGGACTCGATGAAAGAAATGTGATGAGAAAGAATCTTGCCAAAGCTAAACGGGGCAAAAAAGAAAAAGAAAAAAGGGGGTGCAATATGAGGACTTCCCAGGGGGTCACCCATCCTAGTACTATTCTCGCCCAAGCACGCTTAACTTCGGAGTTCTGATGGGATCCGGTGCATTAGTGCTAGTATGATTGCACCCGTCATGTTGTGGATGCAAAGCCATTATGTGTTGACAGTTTACACTCCCAGCCCAGAGAGATGGCCCATTCAAATGGCCCAATAGGGTTATCGATAGTCCATCAGCTCAAACATTGCAGCATCCTCACAAGACGTGATAGTATGACGGTCTACTATCCCGCGAGTTAGGTTGTCGTCCTTTTTTCGGCTCACGACGACTGACCCGGGACGAAAAAACTGTGCAAAAGGATGAAAAGTGGCCCGAAACTGATGAAAACATTTGATTTTGGGCACCGAAATCAGGCGCAGCTGCGCAGGCTTGCTGGCCCCATCGTAGAGCTCCCGGAAAGCTTTCCAATGATATGACGTGCGCCGTATAACTCCCTACAGATCAAAAGTTTATGGCCTTGGAGCGGCGGGGACCTAGTAATCAGCCCCACGCCCTCGGTTTGTGGGCCCAGCCCCTCCAGAAAGCGAAGCTGGCCGGCCCAAGGTATCGTAGGACTCGAGAAAAGAAATGTGACGAGAAAGCATCTTGCCAAACCTAAACGGGGCAAAAAAAACAAAAAAGGGGGTGCAACACGAGGACTTCTCAGGGAGTCACCCATCCTAGTACTACTCTCACCGAAGTACGCTTAACTTCGGAGTTCTGATGGGATCTGGTGCATTAGTGCTGGTATGATCGCACCCGTCAGGTTGTGGGTGCAAATCCATTATGTGTTGACAGTTCACACTCCCAGCCTAGAGAGATTGTGAGGCCCGACTTCGATTTGTTTTCCATACCTTGATTCGTGTGCCATAACCTTGAACTGCATGCCTTATCCTAGGTTTAAGAGTCGTGTCTTGATTTACGTGCCTTGCATTGATTTACGTGCATTCATTTAGAGTTGCGTGTATTTACTTGGAATACGTGCATTTGTCTCGTAGTATGTGCCCTAGACCTAGGAAAGCGTGCCTGCACGATAATCGAGAAAGCATCCTAGACAAAACACTAGACTATTAAATAATCCTACAAACTCCACTAACTTATATTTTGATCCTAAGTCAATGCACTAAAAGACAAAACACTAAACACTAAACATTCTTTATTCCTTATTCCTTTTGCAAAATCTATGCACCTCAAATACCACAATCAACCTACAATTAAATAAAGCTTAAAACATGACAAAAATTCAGAATTTCTCATGCCTTGGCTGACCATACCTTGCACTTGGTCAAACATTGCACAATTAAATTAAGCCTAGACAAACCTATGACACAATGCATAAAAAAAAATTAAAACAAAGCACCCTACGAAGCATGCTTGTCTCGGCCTCCTAACCTTGTGTCTCCTCACAATTCAAAATTACTCAAAGAACAAAAAAATTTCAGCTTTGTAGAGCTCTAGGCCAACACATGCACTCAAAAACAACCTCAAAGCATCTTCAACCTCATTTGCTCTCAAACACTCTCTCAACTCCCATTCTCTCTCTCCCTCTCGGCTATGACCATCTCTTGAACATCCAAGGCTG
This sequence comes from Ehretia macrophylla, assembly GCA_037974665.1. Taxonomy (NCBI): domain Eukaryota; kingdom Viridiplantae; phylum Streptophyta; class Magnoliopsida; order Boraginales; family Ehretiaceae; genus Ehretia; species Ehretia macrophylla. Next base: position 26,740,183 of record CM075780.1, read on the forward strand.
AAAAATATTACTCTCCATATCACTCAGGCCCGGCCATAGCAGCCCAAGCAAGCAAGAAGCAAGAAACCTCACACAAAGCTCACAACTCTTCATTTTCGGCCATAGGTATGTTTCGATAGCTTTCTTTCATTTCCTTTTGTTCTAATCACATGCACACACTAAGAAGATGCTAACTAAGCTAGGAAATTAAAGAACAACAAGCCATCTCTCGGCCAAGCAAGGAAAGAAGACCCCTTTTGTGCATTTTCAAGAGCTTTTGTGCAACTTTAACCATCAATAGGCTAAGGTGAGGGTTAAACTCTTTTAAAAGCTTTCAAATCTCATATGCATGCTTTCATATGGCTAGCTTTACCTCTGTAATTATTGTATATGTGTGTATATGAGCTTATCTTCTCATGCATGGCTTGATAATGGCTAGAAACTTGAAGATAGGTAAAAATGTTTTTTTGCTGGCAGTTTTCTGACTTTGTAGAGCGAAGGGCATTTGGCTTGGTAAAATTTGATAAAAATGTGTGAAAATTGGTAGGTTACTATTTTTTCCAGTTCTGAGAATTTTTTGTAGAAATAGGCCAAGGCCAATTTTGACTCTAAGACCCCCAAAATGGAAAACTATCGAAAGGTATCAAAATTTGGAAAAATTGGAAAATTGAAGTAGGATCTGGCAGCCTTCTGACCTTGTAGAATGAAACCGTTTTAGCCTAGAAAATGATGTCCAAAATGCATGAAAATTAGTAGGTTGCTATATTTGGCAGTTTTGAAGATTTTGGTAAGAAATAGGCTAAAGCTAAATCTGACTCTAAGACCCTAAAAAGTGGCAAAACGCGTAATGTCTAAAACTGGACAGTTGTACGTAGTCTCACGGTTTTGGCCATAACTCCTAAGTCCGAACTCCAAATGATGCCAGGTTTGTTCCTAGATTTAAATCACTCATTAAGATTTAATTTGACATTTTGTTCACTGAATTAGGAGATTATTTGATTGGCTAATTGAATGTGGGAAAACAGACCATTGCAGTAGGGTTTTGCTTAGTGATATGCTTTGAATTATGTTGAGACCTTGCTTGAGGTATTGAATGCTTGGAATTGTGGCACATAGATGTTGTGTAGAATATTGTGGTTGGTTGAGGTTGTTTAATTTGGTTGATGCATGGCTTGGGATCATAAATTGATGAATGCTTTGCTTAATCGCATGTGTAAGCTCGGAATTGAAGCCCTAGCGCTCATGACTATTTGCTACGAGATGACCCTATGTTTAAATGTGTTTAATTGTATGATTAATAGGCTGCCCGTAATTGTCCTTATAGCTCTAAATATGATTCCCGATGATTGCATGTTGTTAAGTGAGATATCCTTGCACCCGGCCTCGTGTGAGCATCGTCGCATGCTTGTATAATGTTAATACTTGATACATGAACCCCGAAATGAGTTATATGACTTGATTTATATGTGTTACTTGGCAGCCCGTTTAATGTTCATATAACTCTATGTGTTTTACAAAGTGAAATTTCATGTCAAGCATGCCTCGTTCATTTACTTGGCAATATGTGATCTTGAAATTGTTCGGAGGCAACTTACTTTGTTTTCCTCCTAATGTGAATTGTTAAATGGTATAAATGTACATTGTATACAAGGTTGCAACCTTTCATTGTGGCATGGTAGCGCTTCACGAATGCTGAGCGGCATAGGGCTTGTCGGTGCTCCCGTGACTACCATGGTCCAATTCCCTCTCTCGCTTGGCATTCCACCCTCAGAGAGTTGGGTTGTAGGATTTCGGGGTACATCCGGAGTACACCTAATTGGGAGCGATAAGTGGATGATTAAAGCCGGCTGCAACAATTGTTATAAAAAATGATATTGAGAGCAAATGCTCACCGATTGAACTTGAGAGCAAAAGCTCATCGTATCCTTGAATGATTGGTAATTGTATCTATTGTTCAATTTGATTCTTATACTTTGCGTACCTTATTATTTGTACTACGTGACATGTCTTCAAAAGGGATTTTCATGAAATTAACCGGAAAAGAGTTTCAAAACATTATCTCATGTTCCCCCTCGCTGAGTTCATAAGGACTCACCCTCTTTTATCGTCATAGGTGAAGAAGATCAGGAACAGGTACTCGAGGAGAACGTGCCTGTTGATGACTCCTTGGATTGATTGCTTGTCTTACGTGCCTTGCTTGATTATGGCTATTTTGTGAACGCTATGTTGTTTTGAAGACTATTTCTTATGTTGCTTGTTGTTGTAAATGACCCCCGTTGTAATTTGGAGTCTAATTTTGGCTTGTACTGACTATGACTAGACGACACTCTATCTTGTGGGTTGCTATTACTATTTTGATTTAGTAGCCATCGTAGGCAACTCAATCACTAGGTGAAGAAATCAAATGATGTAACTCTATCTAATTTCACCTAGCTATTCAATAGTAAGCTAAAGATCAACAGGTACTTGCGCCATAGGAATCGTCAAGTAAACGGGATATAGTCATCATGCTAAGCTTGTTAATCAAACAAGACTTTCAAGATAAACTAGTAGGTAGATCGGTTGATGACCAACTAGAAGTTCTTAGTGGAATTGAATTAATGATTGGTATATTGAGGCACTTAGAAATTTAGGTCAAACCAAAAAGTCCTAAATACAACTGTTATGCTGCCGATTTTTCAAGAAATCTTTCAGAGTTTTAAGCTAACGTTAAGTGTTAAACCTTAACAAATGGTTAAGTATGTGAAACGGTGTAAATAATTAGATCACACCTTAGTCTAACCTCTTTAGGTCGGGTTGGGGCGTGACAGATATGGCCCACTCAAACGGCCCAATGGGCTTATCGATAGCCCATCAGCTCAAACAATGCAGTATCCTCTCAAGACGTGATAGTAGGGCGGTCTACTAGCCCGTGAGTTAGGTTGTCGTGCTATTCGCGGCTCACGACAACTGACCCTGGACGAAACAACTGTGCAAAAGGAAGAAAAGTGGCCTAAAATTGATAAAAATGTTTGATTTTGGGCACCAAAAATAGGCGCAGCCGAGCAGGCTTGTTGTCCCATCGTAGAGCTCACGAAAAGCTTTTCAACGATATGTTGTGCGCCATATAACTCCCTAGGGATCAAAAGTTATGGGCTCTGGAGCGGCGGGGACCTGGTAATCATCCCCAAGCCCTCAATTTGCAGGCCCAGCCCCTGCGGGAATTGAAGCTGGCCGGCCCAGGGTGTCGTAGAACTAGAGGAAAGAAGTGTGACGAGAAAGCATCATGCCAAAGCTAAACGGGGCAAAAAAAAAAGCAAAAAACGGGGTGCAACACAAGGACTTCCCAACCTGCTCGGCTGCGGCAATTTTCGTTGCCTAAAATCTAACGTTTTCATCAGTTTCATGCCACTTTTCTTCCTTTTACACACTTTTTTCATCCCGAGTCGGTCGTCGTGAGCCACGAAAAGGATGACAACCTAACTAGCGTGATAGTAGACCGCCTTACTATCACGTCTTGTGAGGATGCTACATTGTTTGAGCTGATGAGCTGTCGATAAGCCCATTGGGATATTTGAATGGGTCATCCCTCTAGGCTGAGAATGTGAACTGTCAACACATAATGGCTTAGCACCCACAACATGACGGGTGCGATCATACCAGCACTAATGCACCGGATCCCATCAGAACTCCGAAGTTAAGCATGTTTGGGCGAGAGTAGCACTTGGACGGGTGACCCGCTGTGAAGTCCTCGTGTTGCACCTCCTTTTCTGTTTTTTTTTTTTTGCTTCGTTTAGCTTTGGCAAGATACTTTCTCATGACATTACTTTCCTCGAATTCTACGACACCCTGGGCCGGCCAGCTTCAATTCTCGGAGGGGCTGTGCTTGCAAACCGCGGGTTTGGGGCTGATTACAAGGTCCCCGCCGCTCCAGGGCCCATAACTTTTGATCCGTAGGGAGTTATACGGCGCACAACATATCGTTGAAAGATTTTTAGGAGCTCTACAACGGGGACAACAACCCTGCTCGGCTGCGCCTGTTTTCGGTGCTTAAAATCCAACATTTTCATCAATTTCTGGCCACATTTTTTACTTTTCCATAGTTTTTTTTGTCCCGGGTCGGTCGTCGTGAGCCGCGAGAAGCGCAACAACTTAACTCGAGGGATAGTAGACCGTCCTACTATCACGTCTTGAGAGAATACTGCATTGTTTGAGTTGATGGGCTGTCGATAAGCCCATTGGGCCCTTTGAGTAAGCCATCTCTCTAGGCTGGGAGTGTGAACCGTCAACACATAATGGCTTTGCACCCACAACATGACGGGTGCGCTCATACCAGCACAAATGCAATAGATCCCAACAGAACTCCGAAGTTAAGCGTGCTTGGACAAGAGTAGTACTAGGATGGGTGGCTCCCTGGGAAGTCCTCGTGTTGCACCCCCTTTTTTGTTTTTTTTTTGCCCCGTTTAGCTTTGGCAAGATGCTTTCTCATCACATTTCTTTCTTCGAGTCCTACGATAACTTGGGCCGGCAAGTTTCGCTTCTCGGAGGGGCTGGGCCCGTAAACCGAGGGTATGGGGCTGATTACCAAGTCCCCACCGTTCCAAGATCCATAAGTTTTGATCCGTAAGGAGTTATACGCCGCACAACATATCGTTGGAAAGCTTTTGAGCGCTCTACGATGGAGGCAGCAAGCCTGCTTGGCTGCGGCTGTTTTCAGTGCCTAAAATCTAACATTTTCATCAGTTTTGGGCCACTTTTCTTTCTTTTGCACTGGTTTTTCATCCCTGGTAGGTCGTCTTGAGCCGCGAAAGGGATGACAACCAAACTCGCAGGATAGTAGACCGCCCTACTAGCACAACTTGCGAGGATGCTGTATTGTTTGAGCTGATGTGCTGTCGATAAACCCATTGGGCCATTTGAGTGGGCCATCTCTCTAGGCTGGGAGTGTGAACCGTCAACACATAATGGCTTTGCATCCACAACATGACGGGTGCGATCATACCAACACAAATGCACTATATCCCTTCAGAATTCCGAAGTTAAGCGTGCTTGGGCGAGTGTTGTACTAGGATAGGTGATCCCCCGAGAAGTCCTCGTGTTGTACCCCCTTTTTGGTTTTTTTTTTGCCCCGTTTAGCTTTGGCAAGATGTTTTCTCGTCACATTTCTTTCCTTGAGTCCTACGAGACCCTGGGCCGGCCAGCTTCACTTTTCCCGGAGGGGCTGGGCCTATAAACCGAGAGTGTGGGGCCGATTACTAGGTCCCCGCCGCTCCAAGGGCCCATAACTTTTGATCCGTAGGAAGTTATTCGGCGCACAAAATATCATTAGAAAGCTTTTTGGGAGCTCTACGATGGGAGCAGCAAGCTTGCTCGGCTACGGTAGTTTTCGGGGCCTAAAATCTAACGTTTTAATCAGTTTCATGCCACTTTTCTTCCTTTTACACACTTTTTTCATCCTGGGTCGGTCGTCGTGAGCCACGAAAAGGACGACAACCTAACTAGCGGGATAGTAGACCGCCTTACTATCACGTCTGGAAAGGATGCTGCATTGTTTGAGCTGATGGGCTGTCGATAAGCCCATTGGGATATTTGAATGGGTCATCTCTCTAGGTTGGGAATGTGAACCGTCAACACATAATGTCTTTGCACCCACAACATGACGGGTGCGATCATACCAGCACTAATGCACCAAATCCCATCAGAACTCCGAAGTTAAGCGTGCTTGGGCGAGAGTAGTACTTGCATGGGTGACCTGCTGTGAAGTCCTCGTGTTGCACCTCCTTTTTTGTTTTTTTTTTTGCCTTGTTTAGCTTTGGCAAGATGATTTCTCGTGACATTACTTTCCTCGAGTTCTACGACACCCTGGGCCGGCCAGCTTCAATTCCCGGAGGGGCTGTGCTCACAAATCGGGGGTTTGGGGCTGATTACGAGGTCCCCGCCGCTCCAGGGCCCATAACTTTTGATCCGTAGGGAGTTATATGGCGCACAACATATCGTTGAAAGATTTTTAGGAGCTCTACAACGGTGACAGCAAGCGTGCTCGGCTGCGCCTATTTTCGGTGCTTAAAATCCTACATTTTCATTAATTTCTGGACACTTTTCTTACTTTTCCATAGTTTTTTTGTCCCGGGTTGGTCGTCGTGAGACTCGAGAAGCGCGACAACCGAGCTCGAGGGATAGTAGACCGCCCTACTATCACGTCTTGAGAGAATACTGCATTGTTTGACTTGATGGGCTGTTGATAAGCCCATTGTGCCCTTTGAGTAGGCCATCTCTCTAGGCTGGGAGTGTGAACCGTCAACACATAATGGTTTTGCACCCACAACATGACGGGTGTGCTCATACCAGCACAAATGCAACAGATCCCAACAGAACTCCGAAGTTAAGCGTGCTTGGGCGAGAGCAATACTAGGATGGGTGACTCCCTGGGAAGTCCTCATGTTGCACCCCCTTTTTGTTTTTTTTTTTGCCCCGTTTAGCTTTGGCAAGATGCTTTCTCGTCACATTTCTTTCTTCGAGTCCTACAATAACCTGGGCCGACAAGCTTCGCTTCCCGGAGGGGCTAGGCCCGTAAACCTAGGGTTTGGGGCTGATTACCAAGTCCCCGCCATTCCAGGATCCATAAGTTTTGATCCGTAAGGAGTTATACGCCGCATAACATATCGTTGGAAAGCTTTTTGAACGCTCTACGATGGAGGCAGCAAGCCTGCTCGGCTGCGGATGTTTTCAGTGCCTATAATCTAACATTTTCATCAGTTTTAGGCCATTTTTCTTCCTTTTGCAATGTTTTTTCATCCCTAGTCAGTCGTCTTAAGCCGCGAAAGGGACGACAACCGAACTCGCAGGATAGTAGACCGCCCTACTAGTACATCTTGCGAGGATGCTGCATTGTTTGAGCTGATGGGCTGTCGATAAACCCATGGGCCATTTGAGTGGGCCATCTCTCTAGGCTGGGAGTGTGAACCATCAACACATAATGGCTTTGCACCCACAACATGATGGGTGTGATCATACCCGCACTAATGCACTGAATCCCATCAGAACTCCAAAGTTCAGCGTGCTTGGGCTAGAGTAATACTAGGATGGGTGACCCCTTGGGAAGTCCTTGCGTTGCACCACGTTTTTTGTTTTTTTTGCCCCGTTTAGCTTTGGCAAGATGCTTTCTCGTCACATTTCTTTCCTCGAGTCTTATGACACTCTGGGCCAGACAGCTTCGCTTCCCGGAGGGGCTGGGCCCATAAACCAAGGGCGAGGGGCCGATTACCAGGTCCCTGCTGCTCCAGGGCCCATAACTTTTGATCCGTAAGGAGTTATGCGACGCACAAAATATCGTTGGAAAGCTCTCCAAGAGCTCTAAGATGGGGTAACAAGCTTGCTCGACATTGCCTATTTTTGGTGCCAAAAATAAAACATTTTCGTTAGTTTTGAGCCACTTTTCTTCCTTTTGAAGAGTTTATTCGTCCCGGGTCAGTCGTCGTGTGCCACAAAAAGGACGACTACCTAACTCGCGGGATAGTAAACTGCCCTACTATCACGTCTTGTGAGGATGCTGCATTGTTTGAGCCGATAGGCTATCAATAAACCCATTGGGCCATTTGAATGGGATATCTCTCTACGCTGTGAGTGTGAGTCGTCAACACATAATGGCTTTGCACCCAAAATATGACGGGTGCGATCATACCAGCACTAATGCACCGGATCCCATCAGAACTCCGAAGTTAAGCGTGCTTGGGCGAGAGTAGTACTAGGATGGGTGACCTCATGAGAAGTCCTCATCTTGCACCCATTTTTTTGTTTTTTTTTGCCCCGTTTAGCTTTGGCAAGATGCTTTCTCGTCACATTTCTTTTCTCGAGTTCTACGACACCCTGGGCCGGCCAGCTTCAATTCCCAGAGGGGCTGGGTACACAAACCGAGGGCGTGGGGCAGATTACGAGGTCCCCACCACTCCAGGGCCCATGACTTTTGATCCGTAGGGAGTTATACGGCCCACAACATATCATTGGAAAGATTTTTAGCAACTCTACAACAGGGACAGCAAGCCTGCTCGGCATCGCCTATTTTCGGTGCCCAAAATCAAACATTTTCATTAGTTTCAAGCCACTTTTCCTACTTTTCAATAGTTTTTTCATCCCGGGTCGGTCGTCGTGAGCTGCTAAAAGCACGACAACCTAACTCACGGGATAGTAGACTGCCCTACTATCACGTCTTGAGAAAATCCTGCATTGTTTGAGTTGATGGGCTGTCAATAAGCCCATTGGGCCATTTGAGTGGGCCATCTATCTAGGCTGGGAGTGTGAACCGTCAACACATAATGGCTTTGCACCCACAACCTGACGGGTGCAATCATACCAGTACAAATGCACTAGATCCCTTCAGAACTCCAAAGTTAAGCGTGCTTGGGCAAGAGTAGTACTAGGATGGGTGATCCCCTGGGAAGTCCTAGTGTTACACCCCCTTTTTGGTTTTTTTTTTCCCTGTTTAGCTTTGGCAAGATGCTTTCTCATCATATTTCTTTTCTCGAGTCCTACGACACCCTGGGCCGGCCAGCTTTGCTTCTCGGAGGAGATGGGACTGTAAACCGAGGGCGTGGGGCCGATTACCAAGTCCCTGCCGCTGCAGGGCCCATAACTTTTGATCCGTAGGATGTTATACGGCATACAACATATCATTGGAAAGCTTTTTAGGAGCTCTACGATGGGGGTAGCAAGCCTGCTCAGCTGCGGCAGTTTACAGTGCCTGAAATCTAACGTTTTCATCAGTTTCATGCCACTTTTCTTCCTTTTACACATTTTTTTCATCTCGGGTTGGTCGTCGTGAACCGCGAAAAGTATGACAACCTAAGTAGTAGGATAGTAGACTGCCTTACTATCACGTCTTGCGAGGATGCTGCATTGTTTGAGCTGATGGGCTGTCGATAAGCCCATTGGGATATTTGAATAGGGCATCTCTCTAGGCTGGGAATGTGAACTGTTAACACATAATGGATTTGCACCCACAACATGACGGGTGCGATCATACCAGTACTAATGCACCAGATCCCATCAGAACTCCGAACTGAAAAATATAGCAGCACACTAAATTTCATGCATTTTGGACATCATTTACTAAGTCAAATATGGTTCGTTCCACAAGGTCAGTGCATCTGCCAAAACCTGCTTCATTTTTCCAGATTTCCAGATTTGGTCACATTTGAAAGATTTGCCATTTTGAGGACCTTATAATTAGAATTAGATTCGGCCTATTTCTGGGAAAAATGTTCAAAACTGTCCAAAATAGTCACCTACCAATTTTCATGAATTTACAACATTACTTTCCTTGCTAAAATTACCTCGAACAGACTGGTCAGAGAGCTGTCAACAATTTCGACTTCACCTAGCATCATTTTCAAGCCAAGATCTTGCCATGCATGGTTGTTTAAGCTTATGAACGACCATATAGCTCAAGTACAGAAGCAAATACACACATTTATAAGCATGCATGTGAATTTTTGAAGAGTTTTCAAAAGGTTTTAACCCTCACCTTAGCAATCAACCACAAAGATGCATAAAAACTTGTTGAAGCCTCAAATCTCTTCTTCTTCTTGCTTAGCCGATATTCCAACTTGGTTTCTCTATTTTTCCTAGCCTAGTGATCAATCTCTTAGCACATGCATGAGGTTAGAACAAGAAGAAAAGAAATGGAAGCCAAGAAAACTTACCTAGGCCGAAAATGGTGACTCAAAATGCTTGCATGTGTGTTTCTTGCATCCTAGCTTGCTTGGGTGAGTTTCTTTGCTTGTGGTTTGTCTTGATGCACCTTAGGATGATGAAGATGAGCTAAGAGGTGGAGAGAACTCAGCCAAAACCGAAATGGAGAGAGAAAATGAGAGGGAAGTGAGAGAAATTGAGAGAAAATGAGAGAATATGACAAAAGTGATGGCTTTGCAATTTTTTTGAGTATATGGTCAGCCTTGGGCATACAAATTCAGACTTTTTGTGTCTTCAAGGAGTATTTTGGAAATGGCTAGCATGGGCATGGAGCACTTGGTCGAAAATGGTGGAGATTTGAGGAGAATTTGAGCAATTTTTTATGCATTGTGTTAAGTGTTTTGTTATAGTTTGTCTAGGACTAATTTTTTTATGCATTTGTGTCATTAGAATTGTCATAGGAATGTTGGGGAATGAGGGAATCTAGGTAGAATAAAATATAGGAATGTTTGTTGATGAGTTGAATTATGAATAGAATAATAGTTAGTGGGAAATGTAGGAATAGTTTAATATTATTTTATTGTTAGTGGAGTTTGTAGAGAATTTGAATTAGGAATATAATATTGGTTAGTGGATTGTGTAGGATTATTTTAGTGTCTAGTGCTTTGTGTAGGATTCTTTCTTGATCAACGTGGTGGCACGGATTCCTAGGTCTAGGGCACGAACTACGAGGTAGACACGAACTTCAAGACTAATGCACATACTTCAAGATAAATGCACGGATTGTAATGCAAATGCTCTCAAATCAAGGCATGACTCTATATCTAGGTTAAGGTACGCAGTTCAAGGTTAGGGCATACGAAACGAGGTAATGCACGTATATCGAGGTCAGGGCACGTATTTCTAAGTACCACACGTGAGTCGAAGATTAGGGCACACTAGTCTAGGTCAAGGCACGTATGACGAGGTATGCACGAAAACCAAGACAGGACACGTAATCCAAGGTCAGTCATTTAATTTTAGGTCTAAGGCTCGCAAATTGAGGTAGGACACGTTATTCGGGGTCGGGCCTCACATCCTCCCCTCCTTAAAAGAATTTCGTCCCGAAATTCATTCTTACTTGTTAAGGTCATTTAGACGGATTCCGACCATTGTTATTTTCCAACTCCGGGTCGTCCTTTGCTCTGTGATCTCTCTTACCACAACGAATTCACTTCCTAGCTTTCTCCAATCATTTAATTCGGTGTGACCCCTACATTTACAGTTCGTTCCTTTGAACAACTCTCTTCTCTCCAATTGATCTTAAGGTCAAGTTCATTAACTAAGGTTAGAATCTCCAAACATAGTCATCAAAGCTGCATCGGTATTCTAACAATAGAACTATAACTCCAAAATCATGGCTCATGTTGTATCAATCTCGCATTCATACCTCAAAAGGAATATCACAATGATTCCATGATCTTAGGGTAACATACGTTAATTTCAAGATGATAGGTCTATATCCAATTTACATATTCTATCAACTAGCTTCAAAATTGTTAACACCTAGGTCATAAACATGTTATGGGTCATTTCCACAATACGACTCTATTTTCAAGAAGAACTCACCAAACAACTAATCCATCTTAAATCGTCATCTATCGATAGTATCATAGTCCTTATCTCGTAGGTGCATTAGATTAGCAAATCTTCTAATGACTAGTCTCCCGGTTACAGGCTCCTATTCATTAACATTCTTCCCTAGCCTCGTTAACCTTCAAGCTTGTAATCAAGAAGAAAGACCGTTGAGATTCATTAAACTCGAATTCTAAGGTTTATCAAGTATCACCAACAAATTGCCATCGAAATTGCATAGGTAAACTAATCATGTAGCACTAATTCAACTTTTCAAGTAAGTTTCATCAGCTTGTGATCCACAGTTTATTTTCTTATTCAAATCTCTATTTTCAAGTCACGAGGCTTCAGAACTTTCTTTTAATCTTATCCAAAACTCCTAAGGCGAATAGTTTCAACCTCAAATAAATTCCACTCACCTCAATCCAAGGTTACCTCATACTTAAGAAGACAATGGTCCTACTCATTTAGCGACCTAGTCATTCCTTCGAATACTTAATGCCTGCCAATATATTTTCGACATTAATGTTACTAAGCTAGGTTCATAGCCATGTAAGCGAGATCAATTCTCTACTAGGTTACCGGTCATACAACAACAATCCTAGGACTATAAATGGGTACCGAAATGATCTAGCTCATAAGACACTTACCATACTAATCCAAGTAGCTCGTTACACAAAATAACTTCAAGGTCGTGTCAACATAAGGATTATAACCACAATATAATCTAATAGAACTTCAAAAGTAATCAACCACTTATTTAACTATTACTACAAAATCCACCCCTCTTATTCAACGACCACAATTCGAAGTCTACCGATCACTAGTTTCTAGATGTGAAACGGTGTACATAGATACGGTGGTCTAACAATAGTCTCTTGGGTCATTATGACTCTAATTCATCTCTATCTTAACTCTATGAAATCTTACTCTTCTCATTTACATATTCAACTGGCTAAGAGCGTCAAGACTCATTGACCTCAGGTTCTAGGGTTCACCATGAATCATCATGCCTACTTACTATTAGCTATTTAGGATTACTAATCATATCCTAATGACTCCGCTTTGCAACCAGATGCTTAATATCATTTCGATGGTTTATATAATAGGTCCATCGGTATTACTTAGGGATATATGCTTCCTGATATCCTCTAGGGTATCCAAATAACGAGAGCATAGAATGACTTACTTCCATAATCACAACTAAATCCGAGAGGCACCAAATTAATACTATGATTCTAAATATCACCAATATCCAACTTAGGACCTTTAGCCACATTAGTCATCTAATGCATAATTCAATACCTTACACTTCTATTCGACCTAACATTCCTCGATTCCAATATCCCCATATCTTGTTATACTAAAGATTCATCAACCTTGTTAAACCTAGTCTCCAGAGTTGCCTACATGTCTTGAGGTTATCCATTGTTAAGTTACTTAAACACATTATTCACGCCTTAATAATCTAACCCCTATCGTCCATTTTCACGAGTTCATCTCTTAATTTCTAGGTCACAATCTTACCATTGAGTGAACTTGAAACTCATTAATATACACCTTATTAGGTTCAACGATGCTTAATTCCAATCAAGTAAGGATTCAATCATATAAATAGTCTATTATACCAGTTTAAGATATAAGAATTGATTCAAAAGCAGCTCCTTAGTCAAACTTCCATTATAAGCATATGAATATATATATACTACTCCACATGTCCAATAGTATATTCTTATATCTAAGGAAAGTTGTATGTCCTTAACATTTATTCTTGAACCACAATTAGAAGAACAATTTAACAGAATCAAGAAATTTATGGCTACAAAATTGATAACTTAATTACAGGTATGGGTATTCCAAAGATAATGAGATAACTTTACCTCAACAATTATACATGTGCTACGCATTTTATATATATGCATGTCTAATAATGCATACGATCTATCGAGTACCTGTGAAGATGCGAGAAATCTCCAACCAAGACTTTCCGTTCTTTCTGCATAAATTCACTTCCCTGAAAGTCCTAATTCTAACTATCTATGTGTATAAACAGTAATTAATGGTTATGTAACATGCACATGTATCAAGGAAGGAGTATAAACGCATGCATGCATTATTGAGGATGTGTCGGTGTGCATGATACATAATACATATAGTCCACAAAGGCACATAATATTTGATGCACAAAGCAACTAAAGCACATATTAACACATATAAACAAGACATCATAATTACCTTAGGGCTTCTACCCATGGTCCGAGGGTTGAACCCGACTAACGCCTAGTTAGTAAACTAAGCTCTGATACCATTCTACTTATAAGGTGTCACGCCCCAACCCGACCTATAAGGTTAGACTAGGGTGTGATCTAAACATTTAAGTCATATCACATACTTAACCGTTTATGAAGATTACACACTTAATGTTTTTGGCCTAAACTCCAAAATTTTTCCAGAAAATCGGCAGCATAACGGCTGTAATTGGGCTATTTGGTTTAACCTAATTCTCTAAACACCTCAAAATTTAGTATCTCAAATTCATTTCCAACTAAGATTGCTATTTATCATCAATTGAAACGCCTATTGGTTATCTCAAAAGTCTCGTTTAGTTAATAAGCCTAACATGATAACTATGTTCCGTTTATTTGTCAATTTTCTATCATGCAAGTACCTATTATCCTTTAGTTTGCAAATGAGCACCTAAGTGAAATTAGATAGAATTAACTTAGTTGATTGTTCATCTAGTGGTTTGAATGCCTATGATAACTACTAATTAAGAAAACGAAAGCAAACAACCAAATAAAAGTTCGTCTGGTTATAGATAGTACAATCCCAGAATTAGACCCAAATTACAACGGGGTCATTTACATCAATAAAATGAACATTTTGCAATCAAACACAATATCCATATAGCAACCCCTTTCAGGAAAAGCACAAAAGCACGTAGTCATTCCCATGAATCATCAACAAGCACATTTACTTCGGGTACTTGTTCCAAATCTGCTGCACCTGTGACAAAAAAGAGGGTGAGTCCTTATGAACTCAGCGAGGGGGAATGAGAAATAGGTTTTGAAAATCATTTTCCTGTTCAACTTATGAAAATCCTTTTTACAAGCATGAATATAACAATGATATAAGATACAGGAATAGGAATACCAGTCTTTCCTCCCTGAGGTTCTCTAGGAACCAAGCGAGAGTACTTATACACATAGTAAAAGGATACGGTGAGCTTTTGCTCTCATATCAGTTCCAGAATCAGTTGTTGCGGCCGACTTCAAATCATTCCCCAAACACGCCAGGTGGGTGTACTCCGGATGTACCCCGAAATCCTACGATCCAACTCTCCGAGGAAGTCTAGCCCCCAAGCGAGAGAGGGAATGGGACCAAGGTAGTCACGGGTGCACCGGCAAGCCTGATGCCGCCCGGTGTGCGTGATCGCTACCATGCCAACAGGAAAGGTTGCAACCTTGTATGCAATGCACATTTATGACAGGTAATATATCACAGTAGGAGGACAACAAAGTAGGTTGCCTTCGGACAGTCATAAGATTGCACATTGACCAAGTAAACAGGCAGGGCACGATAAAACATATAATATATCACAGTAGGAGGACAACAAAGTAGGTTGCCTCCGGACAATCATAAGATTGCACATTGACAGGTAAACAAGCATGGCATGATAAGACAGGAAATTTCACTTGAAAGGCATATAGAGTTATATGAAAATTAAACAGGCAGCCATGTAACACATGTAAAACAGGCCATATAACTCATCAAGAAGCCCACGTGATCAAGTGATAAGATTATTCAACATGCAATGACGTCAATCATGGGTTCGGGTGCAAGAAAAGCTTATTTGTCAACATACAATGGTCAAAATCACATTTGAAGTTATACGACATTAACGGGCAGCCCACTAAGCATAAAATTCCCACACAATATCCAAATGATCAATACTTAGCAAAACTACCTAGCCATTAGGGTTTCCATTTCATGTGTATTCGTGCAATTTGAGCCTCAACCTAACTCAAAGTCAATCTCAAACCATGCATCATTTAATTCAACATCCTCAAACATTCAAAACAGTCCACACAACATCTCGTAGCTACAATCCCAAGCATTTAATTCAACAAGAGGAGTCACAACAATTTTTCTAAGCACGACATTAAGTGAAACCCTTACTGCAATAGGCTGTCTTATCACAATCAATCGGATAGCAAACAATCTCAAAATTCAGTGAATAAGATGTCAAATTAAATCTTAAGAAGGTAACTAAAATCAGAAATAAACCTTGCATCAATTGGAGTTCGGGATCGTTAGATATAGCCGAAACAGTGGAATAGCACAAAACTGTCCAGATTTGCACACTTTCCCAAAATTGACGTTTTTGAGGTCCTTTGTGTCAGTTTTAGCCTTGGTCCATTTCTGACAAAATTGTCCAGAACTGAAAAATATAGCAGTACACTAAATTTCATGCATTTTGGACATCATTTACTAAGTCAAATATGGTTCGTTCCACAAGGTCAGTGCATCTGCCAAAACCTGCTTCATTTTTCCAGATTTCCAGATTTGGTCACATTTGAAAGATTTGCCATTTTGAGGACCTTAGATTCAGAATTAGATTTGGCCTATTTCTGGGAAAAATGTTCAAAACTGTCCAAAATAGTCACCTACTAATTTTCATGAATTTTCAACATCATTTTCCTTGCTAAAATTACCTCGAACAGACTGGTCAGAGAGCTGTCAACAATTTCGACTTCACCTAGCATCATTTTCAAGCCAAGATCTTGCCATGCATGGTTGTTTAAGCTTATGAACGACCATATAGCTCAAGTACAGAAGCAAATACACACATTTATAAGAATGCATGTGAATTTTTGAAGAGTTTTCAAAAGGTTTTAACCCTCACCTTAGCAATCAACCACAAAGATGCACAAAAACTTGTTGAAGCTTCAAATCTCGTCTTCTTCTTGCTTAGCCGAGATTCCAACTTGGTTTCTATATTTTTCCTAGCCTAGTGATCAATATATTAGGACATGCATGAGGTTAGAACAAGAAGAAAAGAAATGGAAGCCAAGAAAACTTACCTAGGCCGAAAATGGTGACTCAAAATGCTTGCATGTGTGTTTCTTGCATCCTAGCATGCTTGGGTGAGTTTCTTTGCTTGTGGTTTGTCTTGATGCACCTTAGGATGATGAAGATGAGCTAAGAGGTGGAGAGAACTCAGCCAAAACCGAAATGGAGAGAGAAAATGAGAGGGAAGTGAGAGAAATTGAGAGAAAATGAGAGAATATGACAAAAGTGATGGCTTTGCAATTTTTTTGAGTATATGGTCAGCCTTGGGCATACAAATTCAGACTTTTTGTGTCTTCAAGGAGTATTTTGAAATGGCTAGCATGGGAATGGAGCACTTGGTCGAAAATGGTGGAGATTTGAGGAGAATTTGAGCAATTTTTTATGCATTGTGTTAAGTGTTTTGTCATAGTTTGTCTAGGACTAATTTTTTATGCATTTGTGTCATTAGAATTGTCATAGGAATGTTGGGGAATGAGGGAATCTAGGTAGAATGAAATATAGGAATGTTTGTTGATGAGTTGAATTATGAATAGAATAATAGTTAGTGGGAAATGTAGGAATAGTTTAGTATTATTTTATTGTTAGTGGAGTTTGTAGAGAATTTGAATTAGGAATATAATATTGGTTAGTGGATTGTGTAGGATTATTTTAGTGTCTAGTGCTTTGTGTAGGATTCTTTCTTGATCAACGTGGTGGCACGGATTCCTAGGTCTAGGGCACGAACTACGAGGTAGACACGAACTACGAGGTAAGACACGAACTTCAAGACTAATGCACGTACTTCAAGATAAATGCACGGATTGTAATGCGAATGCTCTCAAATCAAGGCATGACTCTATATCTAGGTTAAGGTGCGCAGTTCAAGGTTAGGGCACACGAAACGAGGTAATGCACGTATATCGAGGTCAGGGCACGTATTTCTAAGTATCGCATGTGAGTCGGAGATTAGGGCACACTATTCTAGGTCAAGGCACGTATGACGAGGTATGCACGAAAACCAAGACATAACACGTAATCCAAGGTCAGTCATTTAATTTTAGGTCTAAGGCGCGCAAATTGAGGTAGGACACGTTATTCGGGGTCGGTCTTCACACGGCCAGCTTTTCTTCCCGGAGGGGCTGGGCCCGCAAACTAAGGGCGAGGGACCAATTACTAGGTGCCCGCCGCACTAGGGCCAATAACTTTTGATCCATAGGGAGTTATATGGCCCACAGCATATCGTTCGAAAGCTTTCCGGGAGTTCTATAACGGGGGTAGCAAGCCTGCTCGACTGCGCCAGTTTTTGGTGCCAAAATCAAATGTTTTCATCAGTTTCGTGCAACTTATCTTCCATTTACACAGTTTTTTCATCCCGGGTCGGTCGTCGCAAGCCGCGAAAAGGACGACAACTTAACTAGAGGGATAGTAGACCGACCTACTATCACGTCTTGTGAGGATGCTGCATTGTTTGAGCTGATGGGCTGTCGATAAGCCCATTGGGTTATTTGAATGGGCCATCTCTCTAGGCTGGGAATGTGAACCGTTAACACATAATGGCTTTGCACCCATAACATGAGGGGTGCGATCATAACAGCACTAATGCACCTGATCCTATCAGAACTCCGAAGTTAAGTGTGTTTGGGCGAGAGTAGTACTTGGATGGGTGACCAGCTGTGAAGTCCTCGTGTTGCACCTCATTTTTTGTTTTTTTTTGCCCCGTTTAGCTTTGGCAAGATGCTTTCACGTCACATTTCTTTCCTCGAGTCCTACAATACCTTGGGTCGGCAAACTTCGCTTCCCGGTAGGGCTGTGCCTGAAAACCAAGGGCGTGGGGCCGATTACTTGGTCGCCACAGCTCCAGGGCCCATAACTTTTGATATGTAGGGAGTTATATGGTGCACAACATATCGTTGGAAAGCTTTCTGGGAGCTCTACGACGGGGGCAGCAAGCCTACTCGGCTGCGCCTGTTTTCAGTGCCAAAATCAAATGTTTTCATCAATTTCGGGCTACTTTTCTTCCTTTTGCACAGTTTTTTCATCCTGGGTCGGTCGTCGTGAGCCGCGAAAAGGATGATAACCTAACTCGCGAGATAGTAGACCGCCCTACTATCACATCTTGCGAGGATGCTGCATTGTTTGAGTTGATGGGCTGTTGATAAGCCTATTGGGCCATTTGAATGGGCCATCTCTCTAGGCTTGGAGTGTGAACCGTTAACACATAATGGCTTTGCACCCACAACATGACGGGTGCGATCATACCAGCACTAATGCACCGGATCCCATCAGAACTCCGAAGTTAAGTGTGCTTGGGTGAGAGTAGTACTTGGATGGGTGACCAGTTGTGAAGTCCTCGTGCTGCACCTCATTTTTTGTTTTTTTTGCCCCGTTTAGCTTTGGCAAGATGCTTTCATGTCACAATTCTTTCCTCGAGTCCTACGATACCCTGGGTCGGCAAACTTCACTTCCCGGTGGGGCTGTGCCCGAAAACCAAGGGCATGGGGCCGATTACCTGGTCGCCGCAGATCCAGGGCCCATAACTTTTGATATGTAGGGAGTTATATGGTGCACAACATGTCGTTGGAAAGCTTTTCTAGCGCTCTACGATAGAAGCAGCAAACCTGCTCAGCTGCAGCTGTTTTCAGTGCCTAAAATCTACATTTTCATCAGTTTTGGGCCACTTTTCATCCTTTTGCACAGTTTTTTCATCCCTGATCGGTCGTCTTGAGCCACGAAAGGGACGACAATCGAACTCGGAGGATAGTAGACCGCCCTACTAGCACATCTTGTGAGGATGCTGCATTGTTTGAGCTGATGGGCTGTCGATAAACCCATTGGGCCATTTGAATGGGCCATCTCTCAAGGATGGGAGTGTGAACCGTCAACACATAATGGCTTTGCACCCACAACTTGACGGGTGCGATCATACCAGCACTAATGCACTAGATCCCATCAGAACTTCGAAGTTCAGCATGCTTGGGCGAGAGTAATACTAGGATGGGTAACCCCTTGGGAAGTCCTTGCGTTGCACCCCTTTTTTAGTTTCTTGTTTTGCCCCGTTTAGCTTTGGCAAGATGTTTTCTAGTCACATTTCTTTTCTCAAGTCCTACGACACCATGGGCCAGCCAGCTTCGCTTCCCGGAGGGGCTGGGCCCACAAACCGAGGGCATGGGGCCGATTACCAGGTCCCTGCTGCTCTAGGGCCCATAACTTTTGATCCGTAGGGTGTTATGCGACACACAATATATCGTTGGAAAGCTCTCTAGGAGCTCTATGACGAGGCAACAAGCCTGCTCGGCATTGCCTATTTTTGGTGACCAAAATCAAAAATTTTCAACAGTTTCGTGCCATTTTTCTTCCTTTTGCACAGTTTTTTCATCCCGGGTCGGTCGTCGTGTGCCGTAAAAAGGACGACTACCTAACTCGCGGGATAGTAGACTGCCCTACTATAACGTCTTGCGAGGATGCTGCATTGTTTGAGCCGATAGGCTGTCGATAAACCCATTGGGCCATTTGAATAGGACATCTCTCTAGGCTGGGAGTGTGAACCGTCAACACATAATGGGTTTGCACCCACAACATGATGGGTGTGATCATACCAGCAGTAATGCACCGGATCCCATCAAAAATCCGAAGTTAATCGTGCTTGGGCTAGAGTAGTACTAGGATGGGTGACCTCCTGGGAAGTCCTCGTGTTGCACCCATTTTTTTGTTTTTTTTTGCCCCGTTTAGCTTTGGGAAGATGCTTTCGCGTCACATTTCTTTCCTCGAGTCCTACGATACCCTGGGACGGCCAACTTCGCTTCCCGGTAGGGTTGTGCCCAAAAACCAAGGGCGTAGGGCCGATTACCTAGTCGCCGCCGCTCCATGGGCCATAACTTTTGATATGTAGGGAGTTATATGGTGCACAACATATTGTTGGAAAGTTTTCTGGGAGCTCTACAACGGCGGCATCAAGCCTGCTCGACTGTGCCTGTTTTTGGTGCCAAAATCAAATGTTTTCATCAATTTTGGGCTACTTTTCTTCTTTTTGCACAGTTTTTTCATCCTGGGTCGGTCGTCGTGAGCCGCGAAAAGGACGATAACCTAACTCGCGAGATAGTAGATCGCCCTACTATCACATCTTGCGAGGATGCTGCATTGTTTGAGTTGATGGGTTGTTGATAAGCCCATTGGGCCATTTGAATAGGCCATCTCTCTAGGCTGGGAGTGTGAACCGTCAACACATAATGGCTTTGCACCCACAACATTATGGGTGCGATCATACCAGCACTAATGCACCGGATCCCATCAAAACTCCGAAGTTAAGTGTGCTTGGGCGAGAGTAGCACTAGGATGGGTGACCCCCTTGGAAGTCCTCATGTTGCACTCCCATTTTTGTTTTTTTTTTGCCCCGTTTAGCTTTGGTAAGATACTTTCTAGTCACATTTCTTTCGTCAAGTCCTACGACACCCTGGGCCGGCCAGCTTATCTTCTCAGAGGGGCTGGGCCCGCAAACTAAGGGCGATGGGCCGATTACCAGGTGCCCACCGCTCTAGGGCGAATAACTTTTGGTTCGTAGGGAGGTATATGGCACACAACATATCGTTGGAAAGCTTTTCGGGAGTTCTACAATGGGGGTAGCTAGCCTGCTCGGTTGCGCCAGTTTTTGGTGCCCAAAATCAAACGTTTTCATCAGTTTTGTGCCACTTTTCTTCTATTTACACAGTTTTTTAATCCCGGGTTAGTCGTCGTGAGCCGCAAAAAGGACGACAACCTAACTAGCGGGACAGTAGACCTACCTACTATCACGTCTTGCGAGGATGCTGCATTGTTTGAGCTGATGGGCTGTCGATAAGCCAATTGGGACATTTGAATGGGCCATCTCTCTAGGCTAGGAATGTGAACCGTCAACACATAATAGCTTTGCACCCACAACATGATGGGTGTGATCATACCAGCACTAATGTACCGGATCCCATAAGAACTCCGAAGTTAAGCGTGCTTGGGTGATAGTAGTACTTGGATGGTGACCCCCTGGGAAGTCCTCGTGTTGTACCCCCTTTTTTGTTTTTTTTTTCCCCGTTTAGCTTTGGCAAGGTGCTTTCTCGTCACATTTTGTTCCTTGAGTCCTACGACACCCTGGGCTGGCCAGCTTCGCTTCCCGGAGGGGCGGGGCCCACAAACCAATGGCGTGGGGCCGATTACTCGGTCCCTGCTGTTACAAGGCCCATAACTTTTGATCCGTTGGGTGTTATGCGATGCACAGCATATTGTTGTAAAGCTCTCCGGGAGCTCTACGACTGGGGCAACATGCCTGCTTGGCTGTGCCTATTTTCGATGCCCAAAATCAAATGTTTTCATCAGTTTTGAGTCACTTTTCTTCATTTGCATAGTTTTTTCATCCCAGGTCGGTCGTCGTGAGCCACAAAAAGGAGGACTACCAAACTCACGGGATACTTGACTACCCAACTATCACGTCTTGCGAGGATGCTGCATTGTTTGAGTTGACAAGCTGTCGATAAACCTATTGGGCCATTTGAATGGGTCATCTCTCTGGGCTGGGAGTGTGAACCGTCAACACGTAATGGCTTTGTACCCACAACATGACAGGTGCGATCATACCAGCACTAATGCACCGGATCCCATCAGAACTCTGAAGTTAAGCGTGCTTGGGCGAGAGTAGTACTAGGATGGGTGATCTCCTAGGAAGTCCTCGTCTTGCACGCCCTTTTTTGTTTTTTTTTCCCCCCGTTTAGCTTTAGCAAGATGCTTTCTCGTCACATTTCTTTCCTCGAGTCCTACGACACCCTGGGCCGGCCAGCTTCAATTCCCAGAGGGTCTGGGACCACAAACTGAGGGCGTGGGGTAGATTACGAGGTCCCCACCGCTCCAGGGCCCATGACTTTTGATCCGTAGGGAGTTATACGGCCAATAGCATATCGTTGGAAAGATTTTTAGGAGCTCTACAACGGGAACATCAAGCCAGCTCAGCTCCACCTGTTTTCGGTGCCCAAAATCAAACATTTTCATCAGTTTTAAGCCGATTTTCTTACTTTTCAATAGTTTTTTCGTCCCTGGTCGGTCGTCGTGAGCGGCTAAAAGCACGACAACCTAACTCGCGGGATAGTAGACTGTCCTACTATCACGTCTTGAGAGAATACTGCATTGTTTGAGTTGATGGGCTGTCGATAAGCCCATTGGGCCATTTGAGTGGGCCATCTCTCTAGGCTGGGAGTATGAACCGTCAACACATAATGGCTTTGCACCCACAACATGACGGGTGCAATCATACCAGCACAAATGCACTAGATCCCTTCAGAACTCCGAAGCTAAGCGTGCTTGGGCGAGAGTAGTAATAGGATGGGTGATCCCCTGGGAAGTCCTCATGTTGCACCCCCTTTTTGGTTTTTTTTTTGCCCTATTTAGCTTTGGCAAGATGCTTTCTCATCACATTTCTTTCCTCGAGTCCTACGACACCCTAGGCCAGCCAGCTTCGCTTCCTGGAGGGTCTGGGCTTGTAAACTAAGGGCGTAGGGCCGATTACCAAGTCCCCGCCGCTGTAGGGCCCATATGTTTTGAACCGTAGGAAGTTATACGGTGCACAACATATCATTGGAAAGCTTTCAAGAGCTCTACGATGGGGGCAGCAAGCCTGCTCGGCTGCGGCAGTTTTCGGTGCTTAAAATCTAACGTTTTCATCAGTTTCATGCCACTTTTCTTCCTTTTACACAGTTTTTTCATCCTCGGTCGGTCGTCGTGAGCCGCAAAAAGGACGACAACCTAAGTAACGGGATAGTAGACCGCCTTACTATCACATCTTGCGAGGATGCTGCATTGTTTGAGCTGATGGGCTGTCGATAAGCCCATTGGTATATTTGAATAGGCCATCTCTCTAGGCTGGGAATGTCAACCGTTAACACATAATGGCTTTCCACCCACAACATGACGAGTGCGATCATGCCAGCACTAATGCACTGGATCCCATCAGAACTCCGAAGTTAAGTGTGCTTGGGCGAGAGTAGTACTTCGATGGGTGACCCGTTGTGAAGTCCTCGTGTTGCACCTTCTTTTTTTTTTTTTTGCCTCGTTTAGCTTTGGCAAGATGCTTTCTCATGACATTACTTTCCTTGAGTTCTACGACACCCTGGGCCGGCGAGCTTCAATTCCCGAAGGGGCTGGGCTCGCAAACCGCTGGTTTGGGGCTGATTACGAGGTCCCCGCCGTTCCAGGGCCCATAACTTTTGATCCGTAGGGAGTTATACGGCGCACAACATATCGTTGAAAGATTTTTAGGAGCTCTACAACGGGGACAGCAAGCCTGCTTGGCTGCGCCTGTTTTCGGTGCCTAAAATCCAACATTTTCATCAAATTCTGGCCACTTTTCTTACTTTTCCATAGTTTTTTGTCCCGGGTCGGTCGTCCAGAGCCGCAAAAAGCACAACAACCTAACTCGAGGGATAGTAGACCGCCCTACTATCACGTCTTGAGAGAATACTGCATTTTTTGAGTTGATGGGCTATCGATAAGCCCATTGGGCCATTTGAGTAGGCCATCTCTCTAGGCTGGGAGTGTGAACCGTCAACACATAATGGCTTTGCACCCACTACATGACGGGTGCGCTCATACCAGCAAAAATGCAACATATCCCAACAAAACTCCGAAGTTAAGCGTGCTTAGGCGAGAGTAGTACTAGGATGGGTGACCCCATGGGAACTTCTCGTGTTGCACCCCATTTTTTGTTGTTTTTTGCCCCATTTAGCTTTGGCAAGATGCTTTCTCATCACATTTCTTTCCTCGAGTCCTACGATACCCTAGACCGGCAAGCTTCACTTCCCGCAGGGGCTCGGCCTGTAAACCGAGGGCTTGGGGATGATTACCAAGTCCTCGTCGCTCCAAGATCCATAACTTTTGATTCGTAGGGATTTATATGGCGCACAACATATCGTTGGAAAGCTTTTCTAGCGCTCTACGATGGAGGCATCACTCTTACTCGGCTGCGGCTGTTTTCAGTGCCTAAAATCTAACAATTTTATAAGTTTTGGGCCACTTTTCATCCTTTTGCACAGTTTTTTCATCCCTGGTCGGTCGTCTTGAGCTGCGAAAGGGATGACAACCGAACTCGCAGGATAGTAGGCCGCCCTACTAGCACATCTTGCGAGGATGTTGCATGGTTTGAGCTTATGGGCTGTCGATAAACCCATTGGGCCATTTGAATGGGCCATCTCTCTAGGCTGGGAGTGTGAACCGTCAACACATAATGGCTTTGCACCCACAACATGATGGGTGCGATCATACCAGCACTAATGCACTGGATCTCATCAGAACTCCGAAGTTCAGCGTGCTTGGGCAGGAGTAATACTAGGATGGGTGACCCCTTGGGAAGTCCTTGCGTTGCACCCATTTTTTTTGTTTTTTTTTGCCCCGTTTAGCTTTGGCAAGATGCTTTCTAGTCACATTTCTTTCCTCGAGTCCTACGACACTCTGGGCCAGCCAACTTCGCTTCCCAGAGAGGCTGGGCCTACAAACCGAGGGCGTGGGGCCGATTACCAGGTCCCTGCTGCTCCATGGCCCATAACTTTTGATCCGTAGGGAGTTATGCGATGCACGACATATCGTTGGAAAGCTCTCCAGGAGCTCTATGACAGGGCAAAAAGCCAGCTCGGCATTGCCTATTTTTGGTTCCAAAAATCAAACGTTTTCATCAGTTTTGAGCCACTTTTCTTCCTTTAGCACAGTTTTTTCGTCCCGGGTCGGTCGTCGTGTGTCGCAAAAGGGACGACTACCTAACTCGCGGGATAGTAGACCGCTCTACTATCACGTCTTGCTAGGATCCTGCATTGTTTGAGCCAATAGGCTGTCGATAAACCCATTGGGCCATTTGAATGGGACATCTTTCTGGGCTGAGAGTGTGAACCGTGAACACATAATAGCTTTGCACCCACAATATGACGGGTGCGATCATACCAGCACTAATGCACCAGATCCCATCAAAACTCCGAAGTTAAGTGTGCTTGGACGAGAATAGTAATAGGATAGGTGACCTCTTGGGAAGCACTCGTCTTGCACCCCCTTTTTTGTTTTTTTTTTGCCCCATTTAGCTTTGGCAAGATTCTTTCTCGTCACATTTCTTTCCTCGAGTTCTACGACACCCTGGACCGGCCAGCTTCAATTCCCAGAGGGGCTGGGCCCACAAACTGAGGGCGTAGGGCTAATTACGAGGTCCCTGTCGCTCTAGGGCCCATGACTTTTGATCCGTAGGGAGTTATACGGCGCACAACATATCTTTGGAAAGATTTTTAGCAGCTCTACAAAGGGGATAGCAAGCCTGCTCGGCTGCGCCTGTTTTCGGTCCCCAAAACCAAACAATTTCATTAGTTTCAAGCCATTTTTCTTGCTTCTCCATTGTTTTTTCATCCTGGGTCGGTCGTCGTGAGCCGCTAAAAGCACGGCAACCAAACTCGTGGGATAGTAGACCGCCCTACTATCACGTCTTGAGAGAATACTGCATTGTTCGAGTTGATGGGCTGTCGATAAGCCTATTGGGCCATTTGAGTGGGCCATCTCTCTCAGCTGGGAATGTGAACTGTCAACACTTATTGGCATTGCACCCACAACATGACGGGTGCGATTATACCAGCACAAATGCATTAGATCCCTTCAGAACTTCGAAGTTAGGGGTGCTTGGGCAAGATTAGTACTAGGATAGGTGACCCCCTGGGAAGTCTTCTTGTTGCACCCTTTTTTTTGTTTTTTTTTGCCCCGTTTAGATTTGGCAAGATGCTTTCTCATCACATTTCTTTCCTCGAGTCCTACGATACCCTGGGCTGGCCAGCTTCGCTTCCTGAAGGGGCTGGGCTTGTAAACCAAGGGCATGGGGCCGATTATCAAGTCCCCGCCGCTCCATGGCCCCTAACTTTTGATCCGTAGGAAGTTATATGGCGCACAACATATCGTTGGAAAGCTTTCTTGGAGCTCTACGATGGGGGTGGCAAGCCTGCTCGGCTGCGGTAGTTTTCGGTGCCAAAAATCTAACATTTTCATCAGTTTCATTCCACTTCTTTTCCTTTTGCACTATTTTTTCATCCCGGGTCGGTCGTCGTGAGCCGCGAAAAGCACGACAACCTAACTTGCAGGATAGTAGACCGTCATACTAGCACATCTTGTGAGGATGCCACATTGTTTGAGCTGATGGGCTGTCGATAAGCCCATTGGGCCATTTGAATGGGCCATTTCTCTAGGCTGGGAGTGTGAACCATCAGCACGTAATGGCTTTGCACCCACAACATGACGGGTGCGATCATACCAGTACAAATGCACTAGATCCCATCAGAACTCCGAAGTTATGCGTGCTTAGGCGAGAGTAATACTAGGATGGGTGACCCCTTAGGAAGTCCTTGTGTTGCACCCCCTATTTTCAGAGACCAAAATCAAAAAATATTCATCAGTTTCAGGCCATTTTTCTTCCTTTTCCACAATTGTTTCATCCCAGGTCGGTCGTCGTGAGCCGCAAAAAGGACGACTACCTAACTCGCGGGATAGTAGACCGCCCTACTATCATGTCTTGCAATGATGCTGCATTGTTTGAGCCGATAGGCTGTCAATAAATCCATTGGGCCATTTGAATGGGCCATCTCTCTAGGCTGGGAGTGTGAACCGTCAACACATAATGGGTTTGCACCCACAGCATGATGGGTGTGATCATACCAGCACTAATGCACCGGATCCCATCAGAAATCAGAAGTTAAGCGTGCTTGGGCGAGAGTAGTACTAGGATAGGTGACCCCCTGGGAAGTCCTCGTGTTGCACCCCCCCTTTTTTTTTTTTTTGCCCCGTTTAGCTTTGGCAAGATGCTTTCTCGTCACATTTCTTTCCTCGAGTCCTACAATACCCTGGACCGGCCAACTTCGCTTCCCGGTGGGGCTGTGCCCGAAAACCAAGGGCGTGGGGCCGATTACCTGGTCGCCGCCGCTCCAGGGCCCATAACTTTTGATATGTAGGGAGTTATACGGCGCACAACATAACGTTGGAAAGCTTTCTAGGAGCTCTACGACGGGGGCAGTAAGCCTGCTCGGCTGCGCCTGTTTTCGGTGCCAAAATCAATTGTTTTCATCAATTTCACGCACCGACCCGACCCCGCGAAAGGCCAAGCCCGGACCTGACACACGGACGGAGTCTCCTCTGTACCGCGGACGATCCGAAAACCCTAAAATCAATATAATACTTGCGAAAGCTATATAATAATCAAAACAAGCCAACTTTCTTTACAACATACATTTCTTATTAACCAACTTTCCAAACCAAAAATGCCATGCATACTACACAGGTATTTATGCCACTAAACCGTTAGCTATTAGCATTCATTTCTTCACTAGTCATCAGAGTATAAGTTTACAATTTTACAACTTTAATCCATTACAACATAAGACCATTAAAGGTCTCAAAATAGGAAAATACATACAAGGCTACAAGCCTCAAAATTAAGCGACCTTCACGCAATATACATAACAAGCAAGGTTCGCACAAAAACTGGTAACCAACCACCAGCAAAGCAGGGAAGTGCTATCACGGAAACACCTCCACCTGCTCCTCCTCCTCTATTACCTCGAGAGGGTCTGCTTCAACTACTCCTGTAAAAACATGGTATAGAAAGGAATGAGCAAAAACTATTGCTCAGCGAGGGCAATTGGTCTCAAGGACGGAGATGAGAGGAGTATGCAATGCAATTAGCCAAGCAATACATACAAATCATATAAGTTACATCCAAATCCAACAATAAAGCAAGGTAAGTATTTAAAGCTGCAAACACTCAATTAAAGGATACGATACTCTGTTCACGAGCAACTTTCAAATACAAATTCGATGATGACGCGCCGGCCCAAAACCACCTTATAACACCAGTTTGGAATACCCCGGAAGTATCCATCAACCTACGACCCAAATCTCCCTGGGAGGCAACCCAAGCGAGAAAGGGAATAGCAGCGGAGCTAGAGCAACCAACACTGGCAACCCGAGGCTACCCAGAGAGGCCCATCACTCACGCGCGAGACACTACGCAATGCAAGACTCGATACAAGGCGATAAACAAGCGATAAAGCCACACGTGGGAGAATAACAAAGTAGGTTACTCTCGCACGCAATAGCAGCAATTGATAAGCAATTCAATCCAAAACAACTCAAACAAGTAATTCAAGTAATTCTAAGCATTCTATAGGCATAAAGATAAGAAAACACACAAAAACACAAATCGGCCCCAACTATCAAAACGCTACCATTTCCAAACGAGCCACGAGTTCTGGAAACCGACTTCGCCAACCTTCCTAGGTCACCATAAGGCACGTCTAAAGACCCCGAAACCTTACTTTACCCTAGAACTCGCGCAAAGCCCCGATTTCCCCCTTTCTCATTTGAACTACAACTATAACAACCAATCACCCAACCAACGCCATAATCACACCAAAAGTGCTTCCACGGCCTCCTAAAACAATGCCAACACGCAAAACGAGAAAACGCTAAAGTCGACCTAAACGACCCCGACTTTCCCAAAGGCATAATTCTCGTTTTTTCCACTACACAACCCAAACAAACCACACATTTTAGCATTCTAGCGTACCTAGCACATTTCTACATCAACAGAAAGCATAACAGCGCAACTTCAACGTTTCAAGGTTTTACTATTCATAAAACACTATTCATTAAACAATTTAATTTGCAATCACAACATTTAACCGCAGAAAATATTACAAAGCTATAAATACATGTTCTACAAATGCCAAGGAACATTCTAGAAGCATCAAATCGCTTTAAATAACGATCTACGGATAAATCTAAAAATTGACAAAGTTAACATACACAACGTATAAATGCGCAAATAACATGCTTCCCTCACCTTAGGTACTCCTAGTTGCTAGGAAAACAACGTTGGTTGCCTCGGAAACCACCCCGCACGAGCTCACGCGAAGATTGATCGTTTGGAAGGTTGAATAATTTTTTTTTCTTTCTCTCTTGTTTCGGCCAGCTCCTCACTATTTTGATGTTGTTTCTCTTTTTATTTTGCTTAGTTTTTTAGCTTATAAGTGTTAAATGGTCAACAAGTCAAAGGTCCAAGGTCAAACAACTTAAGACTTGGTCAAAGGGCCCTATTTTGCGCGTTTTAAAGCCATTTTAGCTAAGGTAAGATCAATTAAAGCTAGCAACATTTAAAATATAAAATTCAAGTCATCTAAATACTAGTTTCACTATTTTTTGAGGACTAGAAATCGTTATCTAGCTATCGCTCCTTAAATGCAATGCACGTTGCGACGGCAAAAAAATAACAATTAATTCACAAAGAATTTAAGGAAATATAATTTTCAAAATAATAAACAAAGAATTTTCACATTCCGGGCTCGGGTATTACACCCTCTCCCCCTTAAAACAATTGCGCCCACGCAATTCTTACCTGGTCAACAAACAACTCCGGGTACTGATCCCGAACTTGGTCCTCTCTTTCCCTAGTCGCTTCCTCAAACCCATGATGATTCCACAGAACCTTTACTAACGGAATACTCTTTCTGCGAAGCTCCTGAATCTTCCGATCCACAATTCTAATCGGTTTCTCTTCATAAGACAACTTTTCTTCAATCTGCAAAGGCTCTGGTTCAAGTACATGTGAAGGGTCTGGATGATACTTCTTCAACATAGACACATGGAACACATCGTGCAGTCTCGACAAGCTCGGAGGCAAAGCTAATCGATAAGCCAAAGGACCTACCTTTTCGGTGATCTCATACGGACCCACATACCTGGGACTAAGCTTCCCACTCTTACCGTGCCGAATCAATCCCTTACGTGGAGAAATCTTAAGAAACACCCAATCTCCCAAATCGAACTCAAGATCCCGACGGTGCTTATCCGCATAACTCTTCTGACGACTCTGAGCTGTAAGCATACACTGGCGAATAAGGTGAACATTATCTACCATCTTAATCATCTCAGGTAACACAGTCGGATCAACTGTTCTCATCTCTCCAACCTCTTCCCAATATAATGGGGATCTGCATTTACGACCATACAACGCCTCGTAGGGAGCCATACCTATAGTAGATTGATAACTATTGTTGTAGGCGAACTCCACTAAAGGCAAAAACTTCTCCCAATTCTTCCCAAAGTCAAGCACACATGCCCGAAGCATGTCTTCCAATATCCTGATGGTTATCTCAGACTGGCCATCAGTTTGTGGATGATATGCAGTGCTGAAGCTCAACTTAGTTCCCATGGCCTCTTGCAACTTCTGCCAAAAACGAGATCTGAATCTAGGATCCCTATTTGACACTATACTATGTGGCACACCATGCAATCTCACAATATTAGCAACATAAAGTTCAGCTAACTTATCAAGGCTATCCTGTTTGTTCACGGAAATAAAATGTGTAACTTTAGTCAAGCGGTCCACAACAACCCAAACAGAATCACATCCTCTCGGAGATCTAGGAAGATCGGTCACAAGGTCCATTGTTATATGTACCCACTTCCATTGCGGAATCGACAACGGCTGTAGAAGTCTGGCTGGCCTCTGATGCTCAACTTTAACCCTCTGACAAGTCAAACATCTGGATACATACCCAGCAATCTCCTTCTTTATATTGTTCCACCAGAAGTGTTGCTTCAAATCTCTATACATCTTTGTACTGCCCGGGTGAATCGTGTACCTCGAATTATGTGCCTCGGACAAAATCTTATTCTTCAAAGTCGGATCATCAGGAACACATACTCTGTCCCTGAATCTGAAGATGCCATCTGCATGTAATTTAAACTCTGACTCTCCCCCTTTAGCTTTTTCTTGGATCTTCAAGATGTAAGGATCAGTCTTCTGAGCCTCTCTGATCTGTGCTAACAATCCTGACTGAATTTGCAAACTAGCAAACCGAATCCCTACCTCAGTAGCTTCTGGTTTCCATGAACAAATTTCTTCCAAAGTCTCCCAGTCCTTGATAATAAAGCTTGCAACAGTAGCCTTTCGGCTCAAAGCGTCAGCAACAACATTTGCCTTACCTGGCACATAGTTAATAGAACAGTTATAACCACCCAATAGCTCTAGCCATCTTCGCTGCCTCATATTCAGATCCTTCTGTGAAAACAAATACTTGAGACTCTTGTGGTCAGTAAATATTTCAAATCTGCAACCCCACAAGTAGTGACGCCACTTCTTCAAAGCAAACACAACTGCAGCTAACTCAAGATCATGTGTAGGGTAGTTGACTTCATAAGGTTTCAATTTCCTAGAAGCATAGGCAATCACCTTACCATTCTGCATTAAAACACAACCCAAACCTTCCTTAGATGCATCACTGTAGACAACAAAGTTCTCTGTTCCCTCAGGTAAAGCTAGTATAGGAGCTGTAGTTAGTATTTTCTTCAATTCTTGGAAACTGGATTCACATTTAGCATCCCAGTGGTAAGCAACTTTCTTCCGAGTCAACTGGCTCAAAGGTCTAGAAATTTTGGAAAAGTCTTTAACAAATCTCCGGTAGTAACCTGCCAATCCAAGAAAACTCTGAATCTCTGACACCGTCTCAGGTCTCTTCCAAGATGAAACAACCTCAATCTTAGCTGGATCCACTGAAATTCCTCGGTCTGAAATGATATGGCCTAGAAAAGATATATGATTCAACCAGAACTCACACTTGCTGAATTTAGCAAAAAGCTTGTTTTCCTGCAAAGTCTGAAGCACAATCCTCAAGTGTTGCTCATGTTCAGCCTCATTCTTCGAATACAATAAAATGTCGTCAATGAAGATCACGACAAACTGATCAAGGTAAGGCCGAAAAACCCTCTACATCAAGTCCATGAATGCGGCTGGTGCATTCGTCAATCCAAACGGCAACACAACAAACTCATAGTGGCCATATCTAGTCCTGAATGCCGTCTTTGGTATATCGTCACTCCGAATTCTAAGTTGAAAGTAACCCTGCCTCAAGTCAAATTTGGAGTAAACACTCGCACCCTGCAACTTGTCAAACAATTCTTCAATCAACGGCAAGGGGTATTTGTTCTTAATCGTGACTTGATTAAGTCCCCTGTAATCAATGCATAACCGTAGCGTGCCGTCTTTCTTTCTCACAAACAACACAGGCGCACCCCACGGCGAAGAACTAGGTTGTATAAACCCTTTCTCAAGCAAGATCTGAAGCTGAATTTTTAACTCCTGAAGTTCAGCCGATGCCATCCTGTAAGGACTCCTAGAAATTGGCGCAGTGCCTGGTACAAGATCAATCACGAACTCAATATCCCTATCCGGTGATAAACCCGGTAATTCCTCGGGAAATACACCAGGGAAGTCTCTAACAATCGGAACCTCATTCAAACTCAACTTATCAGCAGGCTGATTGATCAAATGAGCTAAGTAAGCTTCACAACCCCTATTCAACAACTTAGAAGTCTTGATCGCTGATAAAAGTGGAATGCGGCCAGCCCTGCAGTTCCCAACAATCTCTAGTACCGGTAGGTCAGGAACCTTAAGATAAACGACATTTGTTCTACAATCCAACTGAGCATAATACTTTCCCAACCAGTCCATTCCCAAAATGATTTCAAAGTCACGGAATGGCAATATAATTAAATCAGTAGGAAATTTACGGTTCTCAATACATATATCACAAGATTTGCAAATAGACTTAGTAACAAATTTTTCACCCAAAGGAGTACTAACTTCAACTTCATGAGGCAAATTATCAATGCAAACATTCACAGATCGTGCACATGAAGGAGTTATAAACGAATGTGTAGCTCCGGGATCAATCAAAACTTTAACTGGCAGAGTATTGAGAAGAAAGGTACCTTCCACAATAGCTGTAGTATCGGGTAGCTCCTCCGCATCTAGTACAAAGACCCTAGCCTGAACCCTCTGTGCTGGACGTGCACCTGCTGCCCTATTCTGAACACCTTGGCCTCAACCACGACCCTGAACATTATTATATTTAGGGCAATCCCTCACCCTATGGTCATCACTGCCACAACCCGTACATTTACCACTCTTCCTCCAGCAGTTAGCCTCAATATGGCCCGATCGATTACAATAATTACACTGCTGATTTTGCCTAACCGCAGTGTTTCCCGTAGGTGCTGGGGCTCTGGCAGGGGTAGGAACTGTACCTCCCTGCTGGGGTCTAGTCACAGCTGGCCTAGCCTGAATCTGCTGCTGTGGCTGATACAGACGTTGCTGAGGACCCTGTGCAGAAGTCTGATACTGCCTCGGCTGACTTTGGCTGCTCTGGCCCAAATACTGCTTCTTACTCGGCTGACTGCTCTCAGCTAACATCTCAGCCTTCCGTTTCTCAAACTTCAAGGCTGCCTGAAAAGCCTCGGGAAAAGTAGTGTAGGTTTGCCCAGTCAAATGCAACTGAATGTCCATTCTCAGCCCACGGACAAACCTATGTATCATCCTCCTAGCCGGCCGTACCAACTCGGGCATATACCTCGACAGGCTAACAAACCTAGCCTCGTACTGTGCAACAGTCATATTTCCCTGCTTTAGGGCCACAAACTCATCTTCCCGTCTTTCCATTGCCATCTCGGGAATATATTTGTCCCGGAACTCACTTACAAAATCATCCCACAAATGTGGTACATCCTCACAATCCTACCTCAACCTGACAGTATTCCACCACTGCTCTGCATCACCCTCAAATAGAAATGATGCATAATCTATTCTTGCCTCATCAGTGTACCTCAAAGCGGTGAAAATCTTCTCAACTCGATTAATCCATCTCTCGGCCGCCTCATCATCCGGCTCTCCGAAGAACTTTCCCGGCTCGTGCCTCAGAAATTTCTCTAGCTGGTTATTCTCAACTCTGTACCCCTGTCCACCAGGATTAGCTTGATTTCCCTGGGGATTATTCCTGTCTTGTCTCTGCTCATGTAGTACCTGTGTGATCCGGTCTACTGCAGTAGTCATAGTAGCCATAACTGCTCAGGCAACGGCTGCTGACCCTGTTCTGCTGCCTCTTCATCTGATCCTATACCTTGAGTACCACGACGTGGCGGCATAGTAGCAATTCACAATAGCTTACAGCATATAAAAGCAGTTTATAGACAGGAATATAGCACATAAGATTAGATAACACTCAAGTCAATAACAATCCAATATTCTATCACACAATTCACATAAGACAAGTTTAACTTGCCAAACTATTTCACTTAAACACACAAACATTCCAAGTTCACAAAGTCATGCTAGAACATTTTCTTTTCACTTAGCAATCATACATAAACACTTTAGCATTTTAGACCTTTACCCCACAGATCGAGAATCATATACCGGCTCATGCAAGACTATCATGCTCTGATACCACCTAAAGATGTCACGCCCCGACCCGACCCCGCGAAAGGCCAAGCCCGGACCCGACACACGGACGGAGTCTCCTCTGTACCGTGGACGATCCGAAAACCCTAAAATCAATATAATACTTGCGAAAGCTATATAATAATCAAAACAAGCCAACTTTCTTTACAACATACATTTCTTATTAACCAACTTTCCAAACCAAAAATGCCATGCATACTACACAGGTATTTATGCCACTAAACCGTTAGCTATTAGCATGCATTTCTTCACTAGTCATCAGAGTATAAGTTTTCAATTTTACAACTTTAATCCATTACAACATAAGACCATTAAAGGTCTCAAAATAGGAAAATACATACAAGGCTACAAGCCTCAAAATTAAGCGACCTTCACGCAATATACATAACAAGCAAGGTTCGCACAAAAACTGGTAACCAACCACCAGCAAAGCAGGGAAGTGCTATCACGGAAACACCTCCACCTGCTCCTCCTCCTCTATTACCTCGAGAGGGTCTACTTCAACTACTCCTGTAAAAACATGGTATAGAAAGGAATGAGCAAAAACTATTGCTCAGTGAGGGCAATTGGTCTCAAGGACGGAGATGAGAGGAGTATGCAATGCAATTAGCCAAGCAATACATACAAATCATATAAGTTACATCCAAATCCAACAATAAAGCAAGGTAAGTATTTAAAGTTGCAAACACTCAATTAAAGGATACGATACTCTTTTCATGAGCAACTTTCAAATACAAATTCGATGACGACGCGCCGGCCCAAAACCACCTTATAACACCAGTTTGGAATACCCCGGAAGTATCCATCAACCTACGACCCAAATCTCCCTGGGAGGCAACCCAAGCGAGAAAGGGAATAGCAGCGGAGCTAGAGCAACCAACACTGGCAACCCGAGGCTACCCAGAGAGGCCCATCACTCACGCGCGAGACACTATGCAATTCAAGACTCGATACAAGGCGATAAACAAGCGATAAAGCCACACGTGGGAGAATAACAAAGTAGGTTACTCTCGCACGCAATAGCAGCAATTGATAAGCAATTCAATCCAAAACAACTCAAACAAGTAATTCAAGTAATTTTAAGCATTCTATAGGCATAAAGACAAGAAAACACACAAAAACACAAATCGGCCCCAACTATCAAAATGCTACCATTTCCAAACGAGCCACTAGTTCTGGAAACCGACTTCGCCAACCCTCCTAGGTCACCATAAGGCACGTCTAAAGACCCCGAAACCTTACTTTACCCTAGAACTCGCGCAAAGCCCCGATTTCCCCCTTTCTCGTTTGAACTACAACTATAACAACCAATCACCCAACCAATGCCATAATCACACCAAAAGTGCTTCCACGGCCTCCCGAAGCAATGCCAACACGCAAAACGAGAAAACGCTAAAGTCGACCTAAACGACCCCGACTTTCCCAAAGGTATAATTCTCATTTTTTTCACTACACAACCCAAACAAACCACACATTTTAGCATTCTAGCGTACCTAGCACATTTCTACATCAACAGAAAGCATAACAGCGCAACTTCAACGTTTCAAGGTTTTACTATTCATAAAACACTATTCATTAAACAATTTAATTTTCAATCACAACATTTAACCGCAGAAAATGTTACAAAGTTATAAATACATGTTCTACAAATGCCAAGGAACATTCTAGAAGCATCAAATCGCTTTAAATAACGATCTACGAATAAATCTAAAAATTGACAAAGTTAACATACACAACGTATAAATGCGCAAATAACATGCTTCCCTCACCTTAGGTACTCCTAGTCGCTAGGAAAACAACGTTGGTTGCCTCGGAAACCACCCCGCACGAGCTCACGCGAAGATTGATCTTTTGGAAGGTTGAATATTTTTTTTTCTTTCTCTCTTGTTTCGGCCAGCTCCTCACTGTTTTTGTGAAACCCCACTTTCCTGCTTATCTCGTTTTACGTGCTTTACCTCGTTTTGCGTGCATATGATCTGTTTATGTGCTATAGGACCTAGAAAGTTATAATTTTGATTTCAATACTCCTAATACGTGCTAAATGTGCATTCATGAAATTTTCATCAAAAACGGAGTCAGAAATTTTATCATCGATTTTCAGTGAATAGTGTTTTCTAAACACGTCCGCTAAAATTTTGAAACTGGTCTTTTTAACCCTTCTAGACCTAGTCCACGGACTTTAATAGACTTGTGTTTGATGAAAACGATTTTAAAATCGGCTTAAGAATTTATTAGGTTTTTTTACACCGACTTTTGCGAAAATCGAGTTTTAAGCCGACTCGGGTGAAATTATTGGATTGTAAAACTTCTTGTCACCTAAAAATAATCCACTTGAGATATCTTGGGGGTTGCATAATTATTTTTAATTTGGTGAGCATTAAAATGCAATTAAAGTCATTCAAAACACAAAAAAATACCTATTAAAATAACTTTGACTTTAATTAATTAATTGACCTTATAAGCTAATGTCCTCAACACACACTCACACAACACAAAAACACCATCACACACACACACATTGCCGAGAGAAAAGAGGGAGAAAAAGAGAAGAGAAAAACTCAAGCTTTCAATCCAATTTTTCAAAGAAAAACCTAGTTTTTGTCCGTGAAACTTCGCACCGACTTGGATTCTGCTTGTTGGGCACGCATAGCACGCATTCCTAGGCTTATATCGCATCTAAGGTGAGAGAAAAATTCTAGATCTCAAAATGTCATTTTTGTGTTTTTGCGTATAAATGAAGATTGAACCGTTAGAATTGTAATCTGATGTTAGATTATTGCTCCTTGCATGCTAGGGATCATTATATACTAATACTACGAGTTTCTGTCGGATATAGCATAATTTTTATTTTCCGGGTATTTAATTTTGATTAAAATGTTCAAAGTTGAATTAAATGAGTTGTGTTGATCGAAATCGATTGCCGTCGATTTCTAAATACTTGATAATTACGTGTTAGCGCTGTTGTAATGCCGAATTTTCGATTACATTGTTTGTGTGAAAATCCGGAAAATCCAGCCATGACATCTTAGGATTTTAGGGTTATCGGGCATGATTTGGAGGTGTTATGGTGGATTTCCGAGAGGGCTAATGTAGTAGGTTGAATGGGTGAGTGATAGGAACTGGTTTGGCAATGTTTGGATTAGTAGATTGTAAGTTATGAATTTTAGAAGTTTAGGTTGTCATTCTTTAATTTCTTGAACGATGCCTTAGATGGTTGGGTAGTGTTCGAGTGATGAATGGTGAGTTGTTGTTGAGTAATTTAGAGTTTAATTATGTATATTATGCATGTCCGGTTAGATGGCCTACTTTGTCATCTAACTACGTTGTTTGTTGTTTAATTTAATATTGATGTTATATTGCTGTTATTGATTGATTATTATTGAATGCGGGAATCGGGCACTCTTGTTGCTGATCTCCCAATTGATTGATTGATTGATGTTTGATTGATGATTGATGAATATGGAGTCTTGGTATGTGTGTGCCACCTCTCGGGCAGCGTCGGGCTGTCGGGTTGATAACGGCATGACTGCCATAGGCTACCCCCAGCTCGCATGACGGAGGTGTCATGGAGGGAGGGGCTAGTGAGGTACCTCGGGTGCGTGAGTAATGGGGAGTTATAAGAAGAACGGTTGAGATCGTGATGGCGTTTGGAGCTACACCAAATAGAGTATCCTTATTGATTGGTTATATAGTTATGTGATGATAGCTTTATTTATGTTATTATTGTTGTTGTGTGTTTACTTGCTCAAAGGACTAAATCCAAGGAGCGTAGTGAATACTGTCGAGATCTATCGGATCCTCACTGGGCTTATGTATATAAGCTCACTCTCTATTAATGCATGCTTACAGGTGTTGCAGAGCCAGATTACGGGTACGTGCCTCCTGAAGAGGAGAATGTGGAAAACGTGCCTTTCGTGGATGAGTCATATGTCCCTGAGTCTTATCCATGATTCTATGTTGTTAAACGTCATGTATATTAGCTTAATGGACTTTTATATGCTTTACGGTTCTTAGTGTAATAGTTGTTGAAAAGATGATGATCTAAATGATGTTAATTTAGTGGCTTTCTTTTGTCTATGGTTATGTTGTAGTTGTGTCTCAACTTATTTTTGAAATGTATAATGTAGTTGAGGTATTGTATGTTATGTTGGAACGGAGGCAGATAACGAAGACTGATTATTGTATACTACGGTTAGGTTGTATGTTGTTATGCTGTTAAGGAGTTGTTGTATGTATGGTTATGGAATTTTGAATGTTTAATGTTATTAACGAGGTTGGTTTAGAACCTCGGTAATCTATTTACTGTCGTTACTGCCGAAATTCCGTTGCGTCCTGACTGATCGTAGGTGGGGTCGAGTTGGGGCGTGACAGTTTTGCTGCTGTTTCTCTTTTTATTTTGCTTAGTTTTTTAGCTTATAAGTGTCAAATGGTCAACAAGTCAAAGGTCCAAGGTCAAACAACTTAAGACTTGGTCAAAGGGCCCTATTTTGCGCGTTTTAAAGCCATTTTAGCTAAGGTAAGATCAATTAAAGCTAGCAACATTTAAAATATAAAATTCAAGTCATCTAAATACTAGTTTCACTATTTGTTGAGGACTAGAAATCGTTATCTAGCTATCGCTCCTTAAATACAATGCACGTTGCGACGACAAGAAAATAACAATTAATTCACAAAGAATTTAAGGAAATATAATTTCAAAATAATAAACAAAGAATTTTCACATTCCGGGCTCGGGTATTACACCAGGGCCCATAACTTTTGATCTGTAGGGAGTGATATGACGTACAGCATATCGTTGGAAAGATTTTCAGGTGCTCTACGACGGGGACAGCAAGCCTGCTCGACTGCGCCTATTTTCGTTGCCCAAAATCAAACATTTTCATCAGTTTTAGGCCACTTTTTTTTCCATAGTTTTTTTTGTCCCGGGTCGGTTGTCTTGAGCTGCGAAAAGCACGACAACGTAACTCGCGGGATAGTAAACCGCCCTACTATCACGTCTTGAGAGAATACTGCATTGTTTGAGCTAATGGACTGTCGATAAGCCCATTTGGCCATTTGAGTGGGCCATCTAACTAGGCTGGGAGTATGAACTATCAACAAATAATGGCTTTGCACCTACGACATGACGGGTGCGATCATACCAGCACTAATGCACCAGATCCCAACAGAACTCCAAAGTTAAGCGTGCTTGGGCAAGAGTAGTACTTGGATGGGTGACCCCCTAGGAAGAAGTCGTGTTGCACCCGCTATTTTGTTTTTCTGTGCCCCGTTTGGCTTTAGCAAGATGCTTTCTCGTCACATTTCTTTCCGCAAGTCCTCTGACACCCTGGGCTGGCCAACTTCACTTCCCGGAGGACTAGGCCCGCAAACTGATGGCGTAGGGCCGATTAATAGGTTCCCGCTACTCCAGGGCCCATAACTTTTGATCTGTAGGGTGTTATACGATGCACAACATATCGTTGGAAAGTTTTCTGGGAGCTCTACGACTGGGGCAGCAAGCCCACTCGGTTGTGCCTATTTTCGGCGCCCAAAATCAAACATTTTCATTAGTTTCGGGCCACTTTTCTTCCTTTTGTATAGTTTTTTCATCCCAGGTGGGTTGTCGTGGGCCGCGAAAAGGACGATGACCTAAATCGCTAGATAGTAGACCGCCTTACTATCACGTCTTGCGACGATGCTGCATTGTTTGAGTTGATAGGCTCTCGATAAGCCCATTGGGCCATTTGAATGGGCCATCTCTCTAGGCTGGGAGTGTGAACCGTCAACACATAATGGCTTTGCACCCACAAAATGACGGGTGCGATCATACTAGCACTAATGCACCGAATCCCATCATAACTCCGAAGTTAAGCGTGCTTGGGTGAGAGTAGTACTAGGATAGGTGGCCCCTTGGGAAGGCCTCGTGTTATACCCCTTTTTTTGTTTTTTTTTTTGCTCCGTTTAGCTTTGGCAAGATGCTTTCTTGTCACATTTCTTTCCTCGAGTCCTACGATACTCTAGGCAGGCCAGCTTCGCTTCCTAGAGGGGTTGGGCCTGCAAACCGAGGGCGTGGAACCGATTACCAGGTCCCCGCCGCTCTAGGACCCATAAGTTTTGATACATAGGGAGTTATACGGCGCACAACATATCGTTGGAAAGCTTTTAGGGAGCTCTACAACGAGGGTAGCAAGCTTACTCGGTTGCGCCTATTTTCAGTGCCCAAAATGAAACCTTTTCATTAGTTTCGGGCCACTTTTCTTACTTTTGCACAATTTTTTCATCGCAGGTCGGTCTTCATGAGATGCAAAAAGGACGGCTACCTAACTCGTGGGATAGCAGACCACCCTACTATCATGTCTTGCGAGGATGCTACATTGTTAAAGCCGATAGGCTGTTGAGAAACCCATTGGGCCATTTGAATGGGCTATCTCTCTGGGCTGGGAGTGTGAACCGTCAGCACATAATGGATTTGCACCCACAACATGATGGGTGCGATCATACCAGCACTAATGCACCAGATCCTATCAGAACTCCAAAGTTAAGCGTGCTTGGGCAAGAGTAGTACTAGGATGGGTTAGCCCCGGGGAAGTTGTCATGTTGCACCCATTTTTTTGTTTTTTTATGCCCCGTTTAGCTTTGGCAAGATGTTTTTTCGTCACATTTCTTTCCTCGAGTACTACGACACCCTGGGCCGTCCAACTTCGCTTCCTAGAAGGGTTGGGTTAGCAAACAGAGGGATTGGGGCTGATTACCATGTCGCCGTCGCTCCAGGGCCCATAACTTTTGATCCGTAGGGAGTTATACCGTGCACAACATATCATTGGAAAGCTTTCCAGGAGCTCTACGATGGGGGCAGCAAGCCTAATTGGCTGCGCCTATTTTTGGTGCCCAAAATCAGACATTTTCATCAGTTACAAGCCACTTTTTTTTTCCTTTTGCACAGTTCTTTCATCTCGGGTCGGTCGTCGTGAGCCGCGAAAAGGACGACAACCTAACTTGCAGGATAGTAGACTGCCCTACTATCACGTCTTGCGAGGATGCTGCATTGTTTGAGCTAATGAGCTGTGGATAAGCCCATTGGGTCATTTGAATGGGCCATCTCTCTAGGTTGGGAATATGAACCGTCAACACATAATGGCTTTGCACCCACAACATGACGGGTGCGATCATACCATCATTAATGCACTGGATCCCATCAGAACTCAAAAGTTAAGCATGCTTGGGCGAGAGTAGTACTAGGATGGGTGACCCCTTGGGAAGTCCTCATGTTGCACCCCTTTTTTTCTTTTTTTTGCCCCATTTAGCTTTGGCAAGATGCTTTCTCGTCCCATTTTTTTCCTCGAGTCCTACGACACCCTAGGCCAGCCAGCTTCGCTTCCCGGAGTGACTGGGCCCGCAAATCATGGGCGTGGGGCTGATTATCAAGTCCCCGCCGCTCCAGGGCCCATAACTTTTGATCCTTAGGGAGTTATACGGCGCCTAGCATATCGTTGGAAAGCTTTTTGGGAGCTGTACGACGAGGATAGCATGCCTGCTCAGCTGCTTCTGTTTTCGTTGCCCAAAATCAAACATTTTCATCAGTTTCAGGCCACTTTTCTTTTTTTTCACAGTTTTTTCATCCCGGGTAGGTCGTCGTGAGCCGCGAAAAGCCCAACAACATAAGTCACGAGATTGTAGACTGCCCTACTTTGAGGATGCTACATTGTTTGAGCTGATGGGTTGTCGATAAGCCCATTGGGCCATTTGAAGTTAAGCGTGCTTGGGCGAGAGTAGTACTAGGATGGGTGATCTCCTGGGAAGTCCTCATGTTGCACCCCCTTTTTTAATTTTTTTTCCCCATTTAGCTTTGGCAAGATGCGTTATCGTCACATTTTTTTCCTCGAGTTCTACGACACCCTGGGCCGACAACTTCAATTCCCGGAGCGGCTGGGCCTGCATACCGAGGATGTGGGGCCGATTACCAGTTCCCCGCCGCTGTAGGGCCCATAACTTTTTTTCTTTAGGGAGTTATAAGGCGTACAACATATTTTTGGAAAGCTTTTCAGGAGCTCTACGACGGGGACAACAAGCCTGCTCGGCTGCGCCTTTTTTCGGTGCCCAAAATCAAATGTTTCCATCAGTTTTAGGCCACGTTTTTTCATTTTGCATAGTTTTTTCATCCCTGGTCGGTCGTCGTGAGCCGCGAAAAGCACGACCACCTAACTCGCGGGATAGTAGACTGCCCTACTATCACGTCCTGATAGGATACTGCATTGTTTGAGCTGATGGGCTGTCGATAACCCATTGGGCCGTTTGAATGGGCTCTCTCTGGGTTGGGACTGTGAACCATCAACACATAAAGGCTTTGCATCCACAACTTGACGGGTGCGATCGTACCAGCACTAATGCACCGGATCCCATCAGAACTCCAAAGTTAACCGTGCTTGGACGAGTGTAGTACTAGGATGGGTAACCTCCCGGGAAGTTCTCGTGTTGCAGCCCTTTCTTGTCACATTTCTTTCCTCGAGTCCTACGACACCCTGGCCGGCCAGCTGCGCTTCCCGGAGGAACTGGGATAGCAAACCGAGGATGTGGGGCTGATTACCAGGTCCCCACCACTCCAGGGCCCATAACTTTTGATCCGTAAGGAGTTATACGTCGCATAACATATCATTGAAAATCTCTCCCGGAGCTCTACAATGGGGACAGCAAGCTTGCTCGGTTGCGCCTATTTTTGGTGACCAAAATCAAACATTTTTATCAGTTTTACGCCACTTTTCTTCCTTTTGCACAATTTTTTCATCTCGGGTCGGTCGTCGTGAGCCGTGAAACGGACGACAACCTAACTCGCGGGATAGTAGACTGCCCTACTATCACGTCTTGAGAGAATACTGTATTGTTTGAGCCGATGGGCTGTCGATAAGCGCATTGGTCCGTTTGAATGGGCCATTTCTCTGGGCTGGGACTGTGAACCATTAACACATAATGGCTTTGCACCCATAACATGACAGGTGCGATCATACCATCACTAATGCACCGGATACCATCTGAACTCCAAAGTTAAGCGTGCTAGGGAGAGAGTAGTACTAGGATGGGAGACCCCCTAGGAAGTCCTCGTGTTGCACCCCAATTTTTTTTTTGCCCCGTTTAGCTTTGGCAAGATGCTTCTCGTCACATTACTTTCCTCGATTTCTACGACACCATGGGACGGCCAACTTCAATTCCAGGGGGGCTGGGACAACAAACCGAGGGCGTAGGGCTAATTACCAGGTCCCCGCTGCTCCAAGGCCTATAACTTTTGATCCGTAAGGAGTTATATGGTGCACAACATATCATTGGAAAGCATTTCGAGAGCTCTACGATGGGGACCGCATGCCTGCTCAGCTGTGCCAATTTTCTGTGCCCAAAATCAAATATTTTCATTAGTTTTAGGCCACTTTTCTTCCTTTTGCACAGTTTTTTCATCCCAGGTCAGTCGTTGTGAGCCGTGAAAAGAACGACAACCTAACTCGCGGGATAGTAGACTACCTTACTATCACATCTTGCGAGGATGCTGCATTGTTTGAGCCGATGGGCTGCCAATAAGCCCATTGGGCCATTTGAATGGGCCATCTCTCTGGGCTGGGACTGTGAATCGTCAATACATAATGCCTTTGCACCCACAACACGACTGGTGCGATCATACCAGCACTAATGCACCGGATCCCATTAGAACTCCGAAGTTAAGCGTGCTTGGGCGATAGTTGTACTAGGATGGGTGACCTCCTGGGAAATCCTCGTGTTGCACCCCCTTTTTGTTTTTTGTTTTGCCCCATTTAGCTTAAGCAAGACGCTTTCTCGTCACATTTCTTTCCTTGAGACCTACGACACCCTGGGCCGGCCAGCTTCGCTTCCTGGAGGGGCTGGGCCTGCAAACTGAGGGTATGGGGCCGATTACCAGGTCGCCACCGCTCCAGGGCCCATCACTTTGGATCCGTAGGGAGTTATACGGTGCACAACATATCGTAGGGAAGCTCTCTAGGAGCTCTACGATAGGGGCAGCAAGCCTGCTCAGTTGCGCCTATTTTCGGTGCCCAAAATCAAACGTTTTCATCAGTTTCAGGCCTCTCTTTTTTTGCACAATTTTTTCATCCCGGGTCAGTAGTCGTGAGCCACGAAAAGGACGACAACCTAACTCACGGGATAGTAGACCGCCCTACTATCACGTCTTGCGAGGATGCTACATTGTTTGAGCTGATGGGCAGTGGATAAGCCCATCGGGCCATTTGAATGGGCCATCTCTCTAGGATGGGAATGTGAACCGTCAACACATAATGGTTTTACACCCACAACATGACGGGTGCAATCATACCATCAATA
This sequence comes from Ehretia macrophylla, assembly GCA_037974665.1. Taxonomy (NCBI): domain Eukaryota; kingdom Viridiplantae; phylum Streptophyta; class Magnoliopsida; order Boraginales; family Ehretiaceae; genus Ehretia; species Ehretia macrophylla. Next base: position 26,785,130 of record CM075780.1, read on the forward strand.
ATGCACTGGATCCCATCAGAACTCCAAAGTTAAGTGTGCTTGGACGAGGGTAGTACTAGAATGGGTGACCCCGTGGGAAGTCCTCGTGTTGCACCTTTTTTTTTTGTTTTTTTTGCCCTGTTTAGCTTTGGCAATATGCTTTCTCGTCACATTTCTTTCCTCGAGTCCTACGACACCCTGGGCCGGCCAGCTTCGCTTCTCGGAGGGGCTGGACTCGCAAACCGAGGGTGTGGGGCCAATTACCAGGTCCCTCCCGGTCCAAGGCCTATAACTTTTGATCTATAGCGAGGTATACGGCGTACAACATATCGTTAGAAAGCTCTCCAGGAGCTCTACGACGGGGGCAGCAAGCCTGCTCAGTTCCACCTATTTTTGGCACCCAAAATCAAATGTTTTCAATAGTTTCAGGCTACTTTTCTTCTTTTTACACAGTTTTTTCATCCTTGGTCGGTCGTCGTGAGCCGCGAAAGGATGACAACCTAACTCACGGGATAGTAGATCGCCCTACTATCACGTCTTGTGAGAATGCTACATTGTTTGATCTGATGGGCTGTCGATACACCCATTAGGCCATTTGAATGGGCCATCTCTCTAGGTTTGAAGTGTGAACCTTCAACACATAATGGCTTTGCACCCACAACATGACGGGTGCGATTGTACCAGCACTAATGCACCGGATCCCATCAGAACTCCAAAGTTAAGCATGCTTAGGCGAGAGTAGTAGAAAGACGGGTGACCTCCCGGGAAGTCCTTATGTTGCACCCCCTTTTTTGTTTTTTTTGCCCCGTTTAGCTTTGGCAAGATGATTTCTCATCACATTTCTTTCCTTGAGTCCTACGACACCCTGGGCTGGCCAGCTTCTCTTCCCGGAGGGGATGGGCCTGAAAACCGAGGGCGTAGGGTCGATTACTAGGTCCCCACCGCTCCAGGGCCCATAACTTTTGATCTGTCAGGAGTTATACGGCGTACAACATATCGTTGGAAAGCTCTCTGGGAGGTCTACGATGGGGGCAGCAAGCTTGCTCAGTTGCGCCTATTTTTGGTGCCCAAAATCAAACATTTTCATCAGTTTCAGGCCACTTTTCTTCCTTTTACACTGTTTTTTCATCCCGGGTCGATCGTCGTGAGCCGCAAAAAGGACGACAACCTAACTCACGGGATAGTAGACCACCCTACTATCACGTCTTGTGAGGATGTTGCATTGTTTGAACTGATGGGCTGTCGATAAGCCCATTGGGCCATTTGATTGGGCCATCTCTCTAGGTTAGGAGTGTGAACCGTCAACATATAATGGCTTTGCACCCACAACATGACGGGTGCGATCATACCAGCACTAATGCATCGGATCCCATCAGAACTCTGAAGTTAAGCGTGCTTGGGCGAGAATAGTACTAGGATGGGTGACCCCCTGGGAAGTCTCGTGTTGCACCCCTTTTTTTTTTTTTTTTGCCCCGTTTAGCTTTGGCAAGATGCTTTCTCGTCACATTTCTTTCCTCGAGTCCTACGACACTCTAGGCCGGCCAGATTCGTTTCCTGGAGTGGCTGGGCCTGCAAACTGAGGGCGTTGGGCCGATTACCAAGTCCCCGCATCTCCAGGGCCCGTAACTTTTGATTCGTAGGGAGTTATACGGCGCAGAACATATCATTGGAAAGCTTTCCGGGAGCTCTACGACGGAGGCAGCAAGCCTGCTTGGTTGTGCCTATTTTCGGTGCCCAAAATCAAATATTTTCATCAGTTTCGGGCCACTTTTGTTCCTTTTGTACAACTTTTTCATCCCGAATCGGACGTCATGAGTCCCGAAAAGGACGACAACCTAACTCGCGGGATAGTAAACTGTCCTACTATCTTGTCTTGTGAGGATGTTGCATTGTTTGAGCTAGTGGGCTGTCGATAAACCCATTGGGCCATTTGAATAGGCAATCTCTCTAGGCTAGGAGTGTGAACCATCAACACATAATGGCTGTAAGGCCCGACCTCGATTTGCATGCGATACCTCATTTCATGTGTCCTAACCTTGAATTGTGTGCCTTAACCTAGGTTTAAGAGTCGTGTCTTGATTTACGTGCCTTGCATTGATTTACGTGCATTCATTTAGAGTTGCGTGTATTTACTTGGAATATGTGTATTTGTCTCGTAGTTCGTGCCTTATCTCATAGTACGTATCCTAGACCTAGGAAAGTGTGCCCGCACGCTAATCAAGAAAGCATCATACACGAAACACTAGACTATAGAATAATCCTACAAACTCTACTAACTAATATTATAATCCTAAGTCAATGCACTAGAAGACAAAATTTCACTAAACACTAAACATTCTTATTCTTTATTCTTTATTCCTTTTGGAAAACCCATACACCTCAAATTCCACACTTATTATAACCTATAATACCTTAATTTGAATCTGAAATTTCAGATTTTTAAGCTCCTTGGCCGACCATATCAATGCACTTGGTCAAACAATGCACAATTTCAAACCATCCTAGACAAACTATGACACAAGCTCAAGACACCATGCATAAACTATTCCTATACACTCCTACCAAGCTACCATTCTCGGCCACATCACCAAAGCATGCCAAACAATTCAAACAATGCTCAATAGATGACACAAATTCAGAAATTTAGAAGCTCAAGGCCAACACATGCTCACACAAACATCAAAACTCTCTCAAAATAAAAAATTCTCTCACACTCTCATTCTCTCCCATTCTCTCTCTCTCTCTCTCTCGGCCATGGCTGCTTCATGAGTCTCCATAGCTCAAGCTCACATTCTAAGAGTCACCTAGGCTCACAAGGATCCCAAGGGACTCGGCCTTAGCAAGTTAAGCAAGAAAATCGCTTGCAAGCTCACAAAGTTCATCATTTTCGGCCTTAGGTATGTCTTGATAGTTTTTCTTTCATTTCCTTTGGTTCTACACATATGCACACCATCCTCACATGCTAACTAAGTTAGAAATTAAGGGTAATCAAGCTATCTCTCTCGGCCAAAGCAAGGAAGAAGCCTTTGTGCATTTTGAAGAGCATTTGAGCATCATTAATCATCAATAGGCTAAGGTGAGGGTTAAACTCTTTTAAAAGCTTTTAAAACACACATGCATGCTTTCATATGGCTATATTTACCTCTGTAATTATTGTATATGTGTGTATATGAGCTTATCTTCGCATGCATGGCATGATAATGGCTAGAACTTGAAGTTAGGTAAAAACATTTTGCTGGCAGTTTTCTGATCTTGTAGTACGAGATGCATTTGGCTTAGTAAAACTTGATAAAAATGAGTGAAAATTGGTAGGTTACTATTTTTGCCAGTTCTGAGTACTTTTGGTAGAAATAGGCCAAGGCCAATTTTGACTCTAAGGCCCCGAAATGGTCAAACATCGTGAGGTGTCTAAATCTGGAAAATTTGGAAAAATGAAATAGGTTTCTGGCAGATTACTGACTTTGTAGAACGAAGCGTGTTTGACCTAGTATATGTTGGTGAAAATGCATTAAAATTGGTAGGTTTCTAGATTTTGCAGTTCTAGACATTTTTTTTCCAGAAATAGAACAAAGCCAATTCTGAATCTACAACCCTCAAAACAGCAAAAAGCGTAATGTGTCTAAAATTGGACAGTTTTGCATAGTCTCACGGTTTTGGCCATAACTCCTAAGTCCGAACTCCAAATGATGCGAGGTTTGTTCCTAGATTTAAATAACTCATTGAGATTTAATTTGAAATTTTGTTCACTCAAATTGGATATTGTTTTCTTGTCTAATCGAATGTGGGAAAACAGACCATTGCAGTGAGGTTTTTGTTTAGTGATATGCTTTGAAACATATTGTAACTTCTCCTGTGGTATTGAATGCTTGGAATTGTGGCACTTAGATGTTGTGTGGACTGTTGTGGCTGGTTGAGGTTGCTTAATTTGATTGATGTATGACTTGGGATCATTAATTGATGAATGGTTTGCTTAACCGCATGTTTAACCACGGAATTGAGGCCCTAATGCTTATGACTATTTGCTAAGAGATGATCTTATGGTTAAACGTGTTAAATTGTGTGGTTAATAGGCTACCCGTAGTTGTCCTTATAGCTCTAAATGTGATTCCCGATGATTACCTATTGATAAATAGACTTTTCTTGCACCTGATCTCATGTAAACGTCGTTGCATGCTTGTATAATCTTATTACTTGATACGTGAACCCCAAAATGAGTTATATGACTTGATTTACATGTGTTACATGGCTGCCCATTTAATATTCATATAACTCTATGTGTTTTACAAAGTGAAAATTCATGTCAAAGCATGCCTCATGTGTTTACCTGTCTATGTGCGATCTTATAATTGCTCGGAGGCAACCTACTTTGTTGTCCTCCTAATGTGATATGTTAAATGTTATAATTGTGCATTGCATACAAGGTTGCAACCTTTCTTTCTGGTATGGTAGCGTCTCATGCACGCCGGGCGGCATCGGGCTTGCCAGTGCTACCGTGACTACCATGGTCCAATTCCGTCTCTCGCTTGGGGGCTAGACTTTCTCGGAGAGCTGGGTCATAGGATTTTGGTGTACATTCGGAGTACACCCATTCGGAGTCATAAGTGGATGATTGAAGTCCGCTGCAACAACTGTTATAAAAAATGAACTTGAGAGCAAAAGCTCACCGTATCCTTTCATTATGTGATTAAGTACTCTCGCTTGGTTCCTAGAGGACCTCGGGAAGGAAAGACGGGTAAATGTGTTCTTTACATTTATGTTATGTTATAAACTTACTTGTGTTATATGTCAAGCTTTCAAAAAGGGTTTTCATAAGTTTAACCGGGAAAGGGTTTCAAAACGTATTTCTTGTTTTCCCTCGCTGAGTTCATAAGGACTCACCCTCTTTTACCATCACAGGTGAAGAAGATTAGGAACAGGTACCCGAGGAGAACGTGCCTGTTGATGACTCCTTGGAGTGATTTCTTGTCTTGCGTGCCTTGCTTGAATGTGTCTATTTTGTGAACGCTATGTTGTCTTGAAGATTATTTCTTATGTTGTTTGTTGTTGTTGTAAATGACCCCCGTTGTAATTTGGGGTCTAATTTTGACTTGTACTGATTAGGACTAGATGAACACTCTATCTTGTGGGTTGCTTTCACTATTTTGATTTAGTAACTATCGCAGGCAGCTCAATCACTAAGTGAAGAATCAAATGGTGTAACTCTATTTAATTTTACCTAGGTATTCAATAGTAAGCTAAAGATCAACAGGTACGTGCACCATAGGAATCGACAAGTAAACGGGACATAGCCATCATGCTAAGCTTATTAATCAAACAAGACTGTCAAGATAAATTAGTAGGTAGTTCAGTTGATGACCAAATAGAAGCTCTTAGTGGAATTGAATTAATGATTGATATATTGAGGCATTTAGAAATTTAGGCCAAACCAAAAGGTCCTAAATACAGCCGTTATGCTGCCGATTTTTTAGGAAATCCTTCAGAGTTTTAGGCTAACGGTAAGTGTTAAACCTTAACAAATGGTTAAGTATGTGAAACGATGTGAATGATTAGATTACCCCCCAGTCTAGCCTCTATAGGTCGGGTTGAGGCGTGACAATGGCTTTGCACCCACAACATGACAGGTGCGATCAAACCAGTACTAATGCACTGATCCCATCAGAACTCCGAAGTTAAGCGTGCTTGGGCGAGGGTAATACTAGGATGGGTGACCCCCTTTTTTGTTTTTATTTGCCTTGTTTAGCTTTGGCAAGATGCTTTCTCGTCGCGTTTCTTTCCTCAGGTCCTACGACACCCTGGGCCAGCCAGCTTCGCATCTCGGAGGGGCTAGGCCCGTAAACCGAAGGTGTGGGGCCGATTACCAGGTCCCCGCCGCTCTAGGGCCCATAACTTTTGATCCGTAGGGAGTTATACGGCGCACAACATATCGTTGGAAAGCTCTCCGAGAGATCTACGACAAGGGCAGCAAGCTTTCTCAACTGTACCTATTTTCGGTGCCTAAAATCAAACGTTTTCATCAGTTTCAGGCCACTTTTCTTCCTATTGCACAGTTTTTTCATCTCGGGTCGGTCGTCGTGATCCGCAAAAAGGACAACTACCTAACTCATGGGATAGTAGACCACCCTACTATCACGTCTTGCGGGTATACTGCATTGTTTGAGCTGATAGGCTGTCGATAAACCCATTGGGCCATTTGAATGGGCCATCTCTCTGGGCTAGGAGTCTGAACGGTCAACACATAATGGGTTTGCACCCACAACATGATGGGTCCGCTCATACCAGCACTAATGCATCGAATCCCATTAGAATTCCAAAGACAAGCGTGCTTGGGCAAAAGTAATATTAAGATGGGTGACCCCTAGGAAGTCCTCGTGTTGCACCCCCTTTTTTTGTTTTTTTTTTTGTGCCCCGTTTAGCTTTTGCAAGATGCTTTCTCGTCATATTTCTTCCCTCGAGTCCTACGATACCCTGGGCCGGCCAACTTCGCTTCTCGGAGGGGTAAGGCCCGCAAACCGAGGACGTGGGGCCGATTACCACAGGTCACCGTTGATCCAAGGCCCATAACTTTTGATCCGTAGGGAGTTATACGGCGCACAACATATTGTTGGAAAGCTCTCCAAGAGCTCTACTACGGGAGCAGCAAGCCTGCTCGGTTGCACCTATTTTCGGTGCCCCAAATCAAATGTTTTCATCAATTTCGGGCCACTTTTCTTACTTTTGCACAGTTTTTTCTTTCCGAGTCGGTCGTCGTGAGCCACAAAAATGACGACTACCTAATTCGCAGGAAAGTAGACCGCCCTACTATCACGTATTGTGAGGATGCTGCATTGTTTACGCCGATGGGCTGTCGATAAGCCTATTGGGCCATTTGAATGGGCCATCTCTCTAGGCTGGATGTGTGAACCGTCAACACATAATGGCTTTGCAACCACAACATGACGGGTGCGATCATACCAACACTAATGCACTGGATCCCATCAGAACTCTGAAGTTACGCGTGCTTGGGCAAGAGTAGTACTAGGATGGGTGACCCCCAGGGAAGTCCTTGTGTTGCACCCCTTTTTTTGTTTTTTTTTTTGCCCCGTTTAGCTTTGGCAAGATGCTTTCTCGTCACATTTCTTTCCTCGAGTCCTACGACACCCTGTGTCGGCCAGCTTCATTTCCAAGAGAGGCTGGGCCCACAAACCGAGGGTGTATGGTCGATTACCAGGTCCTTGCTGCTCCAGGGCCCATAACTTTTTATCCGTAGAGAGTTATGCGACAGACAACATATCGTTGGAAAGCTTTCCGGGAGCTCTACGATGGAGGCAGCAAGCCTGCTCGGCTGTGCCTATTTTTGGTGCCCAAAATCAAATATTTTCATCAGTTTTGGGCTACTTTTCTGCCTATTGCACAATTTTTTCATCCCGGGTTGGTCGTCGTGAGCCGCAAAAAAGACGACAACCTAATTCGCGGGATAGTAGACCACCCTACTATCACGTCTTGCGAGGATGCTACATTGTTTAAGCCAATAGGCTATCGATAAACCCATTAGGCCATTTGAATTGGCCATCTCTCTAGGCTAGGAGTGTGAACCGTCAACACATAATAGGTTTGTACATACAACATGACGGGTACGATCTTACCAGCACTAATGCACCGGATCCCATAAAAACTCCAAAGTTAAGCGTGCTTGTGCGAGAGTAGTACTTGGAAGGGTGATCCCCTGGGAAGTCCTCGTGTTGCACCCCCTTTTTTTTTTTTTTTCCCCGTTTAGCTTTGGCAAGATGCTTTCTCGTCACATTTCTTTCCTCAAGTCCTTCGACACCCTAGGCCGCCTAACTTCGCTTCCCGGTGGGGTTGGGCCCGCAAACCGAAGGCGTGGGGCCGATTACCATGTCCCCGCCGCTCCAAGGCCCATAACTTTTGATCCGTAAGGAGTTATACAGTGCAAAACATATCGTTGGAAAGCTTTCCTGGAGCTCTACAATGGGCATTGCAAGCATGCTAGGCTGCACCTATTTTCGGTGCCCAAAATCAAAAGTTTTCATCAGTTTTGGTCTACTTTTCTTCCATTTGCACAGTTTTTTCATCCCGGGTCGGTCGTCCTGAGGTACGAAAAGGATGACAACCTAACTAGCGGGATAGTAGACCACCCTACATCACGTCTTACGAGGATGCTGCATTGTTTGAGCTGATGGGCTGTCGATAACCCCATTGGGCCATTTGAATGGGCCATCTCTCCAGGCTGGGAATGTGAATCGTCAACAAATAATGGCTTTGCACCCACAACAAGATAGGTGCGATCATACTAGCACTAATGCACCAGATCCCATCAGAACTCCGAAGTTAAGCGTGCTTGGGTGAGAGTAATACTAGGATGGGTAACCCTTTGGGAAGTCCTTGTATTGCACCCCCTTTTTTGGATTTTTTTGCCCCGTTTAGCTTTGACAAGATGCTTTCTCGTCACATTTCTTTCCTCGAGTCCTATGACACCCTGAGCCGGCCAGCTTCGCTTCGCGGAAGGGCTAGGCCCACAAACCGAGGGCGTTGGGCCGATTACCAGGTCCCTGCTGCTCCAGGTCCCATAAATTTTGATCCGTAGGGAGTTATGCGATACATAACATATTATTCGGAAGCACTCCGGGAGCTCTACGGCGTGGGCTGAATGCCTGCTCGGCTGTGCCTATTTTCAGTGCCCAAAATCAAACATTTTCGTTAGTTTTGAGCCACTTTTCTTACTTTTGCACAGTTTTTTCGTCCCGGGTCGGTCGTCGTGAACCGTAAAAAGGACGACTACCTAACTCGCTGGATATTAGACTGCCCTACTATCACGTCTTACGAGGATGCTACATTGTTTGAGCCGATAGGCTGTTGATAAACCCATTGGGCCATTTGAATGGGCCATCTCTCTGGGCTGGGAATGTGAACCGTCAACACATAATGGCTTTGCACCCACAATATAACTGGTGCGATCATACCAACACTAATGCACTTGATCGTATCAGAACTCCGAAGTTAAGCGTGCTTGGGCGAGAGTAGTACCAGGATGGGTGACCTCTTGGGAAGTCCTCGTGTTACACCCCTTTTTTGGTTTTTTTTTGCCCCGTTTAGCTTTGGCAGGATGCTTTCTGGTCACATTTCTTTCCTCAAGTTCTACGACACCCTAGGCCGGCCAGCTTTAATTCCAGGAGGGGCTAGGCCCGCAAACCTAGGGCGTGGGATCGATTACCAAGTCCCCACCGTTCCAGGGCCCATAACTTTTGATCCGTAAGGAGTTATACATCGTACAACATATCATTTTTAAGATTTTCAGGAGCTCTACGATGGGGACAACAAGCCTGCTCAGCTGCGCCTATTTTCAATGCCCAAAATCAAATATTTTCATCAATTTCATGCCACTTTTCTTCCTTTTACACAGTTTTTTCTTCTTGGTCGATTGTCGTGACACGAAAAGCATGACAACCTAACTCATGGGATAGTAGACCGCCCTACTATAACCTCTTGAGAGAATACTGCATTGTTTGAGCTGATTGGCTGTCGATAAGCCCATTGGGCCATTTGAGTAGGCCATCTCTCTAGGTTGTGAGTGTGAACCGTCAACACATAATGGTTTTGCACCAACAATATGACGGGTGCGATCATACCAGTACTAATGCACCAGTTCCCATCAGAACTCCAAAGTTAAGCGTTCTTGGGTGAGAGTAATACTAGGATGGGTGACCCCCTGGGAAGTCCTCATGTTGCACCTCCTTTTTTGTTTTGTTTTGCCCTGTTTAGCTTTGGCAAGATGCTTTCTCCTCAAATTTCTTTCCTCGAGTCCTACGACACCCTGGGCCAGCCAGCTTCGCTTCCCGGAAGGGCTGGGCGTACAAACCGAGGGCGTGGGGCCGATTACCCTGTCCCCGCCGCTCCAAGGCCCATAACTTTAGATCTGTAGGGAGTTATACGGCGTATAACATATCGTTGGAAAGCTTTCTGGGATCTCTACAACGGAGGTAGCAAGCTCGCTCGGTTGCGCCTATGTTTGGTGCCTAAAATCAAACATTTTCATCAGTTTTGAGCCACTTTTCTTCCTTTTGCATAGTTTTTTCATCCTGGGTCGGTGGTCGTGAGCCGCAAAAAGGACGACAACTTAACTCGTGGGAAAGTAGACCACCCTACTATCACATCAAGCGAGGATACTGCATTGTTTGAGATGATGGGCTGTCGATAAGCCCATTGGGCCATTTGAATTGGTTATCTCTCTGGGCTGGGAGTGTGAACTGTCAACACATAATGGGTTTGCACCCACAATATTACGGGTGCGATCATACCAGGACTAATGCACCGGATCCCATCAGAAGTCCTAGGTTAACCGAGCGTGGGCTTGAGTAGTACTAGGATGGGTGACCTCCTTGGAAGTCCTCGTGTTGCACCCTCTTTTTTGTTTTTTTTTTTGCACCGTTTAGCTTTGGCAAGATGCTTTATCGTCACATTTTTTTCCTCCAGTTCTACGACACCCTTGGCCGGCCAACTTCAATTCCCAGAGGCGCTGGGCCAGCAAACCTAGGGCGTGGGGCCGATTACCAAGTCCCCGCCGCTCCAGGGCCCATAACTTTTGATCCGTAAGGAGTTATACGGCGTACAACATATCGTTAGAAATATTTTCAGAAGCTCTATGACGGGGACAATAAGCATGCTCAGCTGTGCCTATTTTCGGTTCCCAAAATCAAACATTTTCATCAATTTCAGGCCATTTTTCTTCCTTTTACACAATTTTTTCTTCTAGGGTCGGTCGTCCTGAGCAGCGAAAAGCACGACAACCTAACTCGCGGGATAAGCCCATTGGGCCATTGGGAGAATACTCCATTGATTGAGTTGATGGACTGTCGATAAGCCCATTGGGCCATTTGAGTAGGCCATCTCTCTAGGCTGGGAGTGTGAACCATCAACACATAATGGCTTTGCACCCACAATATGATGGGTGCGATCATACCAGCACTAATGTACCAGATCCAATCAGAACACCGAAGTTAAGCGTTCTTGGGCGATAGTAGTACTAGGATGGGTGACCTCCTGGGAAGTCCTCGTGTTGCACCCCTTTTTTTGTTTTTTTTTGCCCCGTTTAGCTTTGGCAAGATGATTTGTCCTCACATTTCTTTCCTCGAGTCCTACGATACCCTCGGCCGGCCAGCTTCGCTTGTATGAGGGGCTGGGCCCGCAAACCAAGGGCGTGGGGTCAATTACCAGGTCCCTGCCGCTCCAGGGCCCATAACTTTTGATCCGTAGGTAGTTATACGGCGCACAACATATTGTTGTAAAGCTTTTTGCGAGTTCTACGTCGGGGGCAGCAAGCCTGCTTGGCTGCGCTTGTTTTCGGTTCCTAAAATAAAATGCTTTCATTAGTTTCGGGAAACTTTTCTTCCTTCTGCACATTTTTTTCATCGAGGGTCGGTGGTCTTGAGCTGCGAAAAGGACGACAACCTAACTCGCGAGATAGTAAACTGCCCTACTATCACGTCTTGTGAGGATACTACATTTTTGAGCTGATGGGCTGTCGATAAGCCCATTGGGCCATTTGAATGGGACATCTCTCTAGGCTGGAAGTGTGAACTGTCAACACATAATGGCTTTGCACCCACAACATGACAGTTGCAATTATACCAGCACTAATGCACCGTATCCCATCAAAACTCCGAAAGTTAAGCATGCTTGGGTGAGAGTAGTACAAGGATGGGTGACCCCTTGGGAAGTCCTTGTGTTGCACCCTCTTTTATATTTATTTTTGCACCGTTTAGCTTTGGCAAGATGCTTTCTCGTCACATTTCTTTCCTTGAGTCCTACGACACCCTAGGCCGGGCAACTTCGCTTCCCGGAGGGGCTGGGCCCACAAACCAAGGGTGTGAGGCCGATTACCAGGTCCCTGCCGCTCCAGGGCCCATAACTTTTGATTCGTAGGGAGTTATGTGACGCACAGTATATCGTTGGAAAGCTCTTCGGGATCTCTACAACGGGGGCAGTAAGCCTGCTTGGCTGTGTCTGTTTTTGGTGCCCAAAATCAGATGTTTTCACCAGTTTTGGGCTATTTTTATTCTTTCTGCATAGTTTTTTCATCCCGGGTCAGTCGTCGTGAGCCGCAAAAAGGACGACTACCTAACTCGCGGGATAGTAGACCGCCCGACTATCACGTCTTGAGAAGATGCTGCATTGTTTGAGCCGATAGGCTGTCGATAAACCCATTGGGCCATTTGAATAGGCCATCTCCCTGGGCTGGGAGTGTGAACCGTCAACACATAATGGGCATGCACCTACAACATGACGAGTGCAATCATACCAGTACTAATGCATCAAATCCCATCAGAACTCTGAAGTTAAGCATGCTTGGGCGAGAGTATTACTAGGATGGGTGATGCCCTGGGAAATCCTCGTGTTGCACCCCTTTTTTTGTTTTTTTTGCCTTGTTTAGCTTTGGCAAGATGCTTTCTCATCACATTTCTTTCCTCGAGTCCTACGACACCTTGGGCCGGCCAACTTCGCTTATCGGAGGGGCTGGGCCAACAAACCGAGGGCATGGGGCCAATTACCAGGTCACCGCCGCTCTAAGGCCCATAACTTTTGATATGCAGGGAGTTATATGGCGCACAACATATCGTTAGAAAGCTTTCTGGGTGCTCTACGATGGGGGCAACAAGCTTACTCGGCTGCGCTTGTTTTCGATGCCCAAAATCAAACGTTTTCGTCAATTTCGAGCCAATTTTCTTCATTCTCCGCAGTTTTTTCATCACGGGTCGGTCATCGTGAGCCGCAAAAAGGATGACAACTTAACTCGCGGGATAGCAGACTGCCCTACTATCACGTCTTGCGAGAATACTTCATTGTTTGAGCTGATGGGCTGTCGAAAAGCCCATTGGGCCATTTGAATGGGCCATATCTCAAGGTTGGGAGTGCGAACCGTCAGCACATAATGGCTTTTTACCCACAACATGACGGGTGTGATCATACCAACACTAATGCATCGAATCCCATCATAACTCCAAAGTTAACCGTGCTTGGGCGAGAGTAGTACTAGGATGGGTGACCCCCTTGGAAGTCCTCGTGTTGCACCCCCTTTCTTGTTTTTTTTTTGCCTTGTTAAGCTTTGGCAAAATGCTTTCTCGTCACATTTCTTTCCTCGAGTCCTACGATACCATGGGCTAGCCAACTTCGCTTCCTGGAGGGGCTAAGCCCGCAAACCGAGGGTGTGCAGCCGATTACCCGGTGGCCACCACTGCAGGGCCCATAACTTTTGATCCGTAGGGAGTTATACGGCACACAACATATTGTTGGAAAGCTTTCCGGGAGCTCTACGACGGGGGAAGCAAGCCTACTTGGCTGCGCCTATTTTTGGCTCCCAAAATTAAACATTTTCATCAGTTTCGGGCCACTTTTCTTCCTTTTGCACAGTTTTTTCATCCCGGGTCGATCGTTGTGAGCAGCGAAAAGGAAGACAACCTAACTCACGAGATAGTAGACCGCCCTACTATCACGTCTTGCAAAGATGCTGCATTGTTTGAGCTGATGGGCTATCGATAAGCCCATTGGGCCATTTGAATGGGCCATCTCTCTAGGCTAGGAGTGTGAACCGTCAACACATAATGGCTTTGCACCCACAACATGATGGGTGCGATCATACCAGCACTAATGCACCGGATCCCATCAAAACTTCAAAGTTAAGCGTGCTTGGACGAGAGTAGTACTAGGATAGGCGACCCCTTGGGAAGTCCTAGTGTTGCACACCCTTTTTTGTTTTTTTTTTGCCCCGTTTAGCTTTGGCAAGTTGCTTTCTCGTCACATTTCTTTCCTCAAGTCCTACGACACACTAGGCTGGCCAGCTTGGCTTCCTGGAGGGGTTGGGCCTGCAAACTGAGGGCATGGAACCGATTACCAACTCCCCACCGCTTTAGGGCTCATAACTTTTGATCCATAGGGAGTTATATGGTGCACAACATATCATTGGAAAGCTTTTCGGGAGCTCTACAATGGGGGCAGCAATCCTGCTCGGTTGCGCCTATTTTCGGTGCCCAAAATCAAACCTTTTTATTAGTTTCGGGCCACTTTTCTTCCTTCTGCACATTATTTTCATCCCAGGTCGGTCGTCAAGAGCCGCGAAAAAAATGACAACCAAACTCGCGAGATAGTAGACCGCCCTACTATCACGTCTTGCGAGGATGCTGCATTGTTTGAGCTGATGGGTTGTCGATAAGCCCATTGGGCCATTTGAATGGGCCATCTCTCTAGGCTGGGAATGTGAACCATCAACACATAATGGCTTTGCACCCACAACATGACAGGTGCCATCATACCAGCATTAATGCACCGGATCGCATAAGAACTCCAAAGTTAAGCGTGCTTGGGCGAGATTAGTACTAGGATGGGTGACCCCCTAGGAAGTCCTTGTGTTGCACCCCTTTTTTGTTTTTTTTTGCCCCATTTAGCTTTGGCAAGATCCTTTCTCGACACATTTCTTTCCTCAAGTACTACGACACCCTGGGTTGGCCAGATTCGCTTGCCAGAGGGACTGGGCCCATAAACCGAGGGCGTGGGGCCGATTACCAAGTCCCCGCCACTCCAGGGCTGATAACTTTTAATTCGTATGGAGTTATATAGCACATAACATATCGTTAGAAAGCTTTCTAGGAGCTCTACGACGGGGGTAGCAAGGCTGCTCGGCTACGCCAGTTTTTGGTGCCCAAAATCAAACATTTTCATAAGTTTCGGGCTACTTTTCTTCCTTCTGCACAATTTTTTCGTCCCGAGTCGGTCGTCGTGAGCCGCAAAAAGGAGGACTACCTAACTCGCGGGACAGTAGACCGTCCTACTATCAAGTCTTGGTAGGATGCTGCATTGTTTGAAGCCATAGGCTGTCGATAAACCCATTGGGCCATTTGAATAGGCCATATCTCTGGGCTGGGAATGTGAACCGTCAACACATAATGGCTTTGCACCCACAACATGACGGGTGCGATCATACCAGCACTAATGCACTGGATCCCATCAGAACTCTGAAGTTAAACATGCTTGGGTGAGACTAGTACAAGGATGGGTGACCCCTTGGGAAGTCCTCGTGTTGCACCCTTTTTTTTATTTTGCACCGTTTAGCTTTGGCAAGATGCTTTCTTGTCACATTTCTTTACTGGTGTCCTACGACGCCCTGGGCTGGCTAGCTTCGCTTCCCGGAGGGGCTGGGCCCACAAACCGAGGGCGTTGGGCCGATTACCAGGTCCCTGCCGCTCTAGGGCCCATAACTTTTGATCCGTAGGGAGTTATACGACGCACAACATATCATTAGAAGGCTCTCTGGCAGCTCTACGATGGGGACAGCAAGCTTGCTCTGCTGCGCCTACTTTAAGATCCCAAAGTCAAACATTTTCATCAGTTTCGGGCCACTTTTCTTCCTTTTGCACAGTTTTTTCATCCTGGCTCGGTCGTCGTAAGCCGCGAAAAAGACGAGGACCTAACTTGCAGGATAGTAGACCACCCTACTATCATGTCTTACGTGGATATTGCATTGTTTGAGCTGATAGGTTGTCGATAAGCCGATTGGGCCATTTTAATGGGCCATCTCTCTAGGCTGGGAGTGTGAATTGTCAACACATAATGGCTTTGCACTCCCAACATGACGGGTGCGATCATACCAGCACTAATGCACCGGATCCAATCAGAACTCCGAAGTTAAGCGTGCTTGGGCGAGAGTAGAACTAGGATGGCTAAACCCCTGGGAAGTCCTCGTGTTGCACCCCCTTTTTGTCTTTTTTTGCCCTGTTTAGCTTTGGAAAGATGCTTTCTTATCACATTTATTTGCTCGAGTCCTACAACACCCTAGGCCTACCAGCTTTGCTTCCTGGAGGGGCTGGGCCCACAAACCGAGGGCGTAGGGCCGATTACCATGTCCCCGCCGCTCCAGGGCCCATAACTTTTTATTCGTAGGGAGTTATACGGCGCATAGCATATCGTTGGAAAGTTTTTCGAGAGCTGTACGTCGGGGACAGCAAGCCTACTCAGTTGTGCCTATTTTTGGTGCCCAAAATCAAACATTTTCATCAGTTTTAGGCCACATTTCTGCCTTTTGTACAATTTTTTCATCCCGAGTCAATCGTCGTAAGCTGCGAAAAGCACGACAACCTAACACGCGGGATAGTAAACCGCCCTACTATCGCGTCTTGAGAGGATAATGCATTGTTTGAGCTGATGGGCTATCGATAAGCCCATTGGGCCATTTGAATGGGCCATCTCTCTAGGCTGGGAGTGTGAACCGTGAACACATAATGGCTTTACACCCACAACATAACGGGTGCGATCATACCATCACTAATGCGCCGGAACCAATCAGAATGCCGAAGTTAAGCGTTCTTGGGCGAGAGTTGTACTAGGATGGGTGACCCCTTGGGAAGTCCTCGTGTTACACTCTCTTTTTTTGTTTTTTTTTGCCCCGTTTAGCTTTGGCAAGATGCTTTCTCGTCACATTTCTTTCCTCCAGTCCTACGATACCCTGGGCCGGCCAGCTTCGCTTCCTAGAGGGGTTGGGCCTACAAACCGAGGGCGTGGGGCTGATTACAAGGTCCCTGCCGCTCCAGGGCCCATAACTCTAGAACCGTAGGGAGTTATGAGACGCACAACATATCGTTGGAAAGCTCTCCGGGAGCTCTACGACGGCGACAGCAAGCCTGCTTTGCTGCGCCTATTTTAGGTGCCCAAAATCAAACGTTACCATCAGTTTTGACCCACTTTCCTTCCTCTTGCACAGTTTTTCATCCCGGGTCAGTCGTCGTGAGCCGCAAAAAGGACGACAACCTAACTTGCGGGATAGTAGTCCACCCCAATATCACGTCTTGCGAGGATACTGCATTGTTTGAGTTGATGGGCTGTCGAAAAGCCCATTGGGCCATTTGAATGGGCCATCTCTCTCGGCTGGGAATGTGAATCGTCAACACATAATGGCTTTGCACCCACAACATGACGGGTGCGATCATACCAGCACTAATGCACCGGACCCCATCAGAACTACGAAGTTAAGCGTGCTTGGGCGAGACTAGTAGTAAGATGGGTGACCCCTTGGGAAGTCCTCGTGTTGTACCCCCTTTTTTGTTTTTTCTCCCAATTTAGCTTTGGCAAGATGCTTTCTCATCACATTTCTTTACTCCAGTCCTACGACACCCTGGGCTGGCCAGCTTCGCTTCCCGGAGGGGCTGGTCCAACAAACTTAGGGCGTTGGGCCGCTTACTAGGTCCCTGCCTCTCCACGGCCCATAACTTTTGATCTGTAGGGAGTTATGCGATGCACAACATATCGTTGGAAAGCTCTCTTGGAGCTCTATGACGGCGACAGCAAGCCTGCTTTGCTGCAGCTATTTTCAATGCCCAAAATCAAACGTTTTCATCATTTTCGGGCCACTTTTCTTCCATTTGCACAGATTTTTCATCCCGGGTCGGTCGGCGTGAGCCGCAAAAAGGAGGACTATCTAACTCGCGAAATAGTAAATCGCCCTACCATCATGTCTTTCGAGGATGCTGCATTGTTTGAGCCGATAGGCCGTCGATAAACCCATTGGACCATTTGAATGGGCCATCTCTCTATGCTGGGAGTGTGAACCTTCAACACATAATGGCTTTGCACTCACAACATGACGGGTGTGATCATACCTGCACTAATGCACCGGATCCCATCAGAACTCCGAAGTTAAGCGTGCTTGGGCGAGAGTAGTACTAGGATGGGTGACCTCCATGGAAGTCTTCGTGTTGCACCCTTTTTTTTGTTTTTTTTTGCCCCGTTTAGCTTTGGCAAGATGTTTTCTCGTCACCTTTCTTTCCTCGAGTTCTACAACACCCTGGGCCAGCCAACTTCGCTTCCCGGAGGGGCTGGGCCCACAAACCAAGGGCATAGGGCCAATTACCAGGTCCTCGTCGCTACAGTTGTGAGGCTCGACCCCGATTTACGTGCAATACCTCATTTCGTGTGCCCTAACCTAGATTTGCGTGCCTTGACCTAGGTTTAAGAATTGCATTCCTTTTATGTGCCATGCATTGAATTACATGTATTCATCTAGGGTTGCATGCATTTACTTGAAAAACGTGTGTTCGTCTCGTAGTTCGTGTCCTACCTCGTACTGCGTGCCCTAGACCTAGGAAAGCATGCCTTCACACTAATCAAGAAATCATCTTACACAAAGCACTAGACTATTAAACAATCCTACAAAATCCACTATCAATATTATAATCCTAATTCAACTCACTAAAAGAGAAAAGTTCACCAAACACTAAGCATTCCTCATTCTTTATTCCTTATTCTTTTTGCACTTTCAAGACACAATTTAAAAAAATGCTTAAAGATGACAAAAATTCAGATTTGAGACTATCTTTGGCCGACCACCATGTGGTATTTTGCTTGGTTGCTCAATTCAAAATTCATTCCTAGACATACTATGACATTCTATGACACAAAATGCATAAAAATGGCTCAAAACCACCTCAATTCTCTCACCTTGCTCGACCAAACCACCTATGCCCATGCTAACATTTTAAATTTCACATATTGAAGACACAAAATCAGGAATTTTGCTGCCCAAGGCCGACCATAAGCATTAAAGATTGCAAAAGCTTTATTCCTTGTCATATTTTTGTCATTTCTTCATTTCTTCCTCAACTTCTCTCTCTCCTCTCATTCTCCTCACCACCTCTCGGCCTTGGCTGAGTTCTCACCATACCATAGCTCATCTTCTTCATCATATGGTGCATCAAGTCAAACAACAAGCAAGGAAATTCGAGCAAGCTAGCTAGAGTTCAAAAACCACACATGCATGTCCTTTGAAGTCTTCTATTCGGCCTAGGTAAGTTTCTTGGCTTCCATTTCTTTTCTTCTTTTTCTAACCTTATGCATGTACTAAGAGGTTGGTCACTAGGCTAGGAAAAATAGAGAAACCAAGTTGGAATCTCGGCTAAGCAAGAAGAAGAAGAGATTTGAGCTTCAACTAGTTTTTGTGCATCCTCTTGGTTGATTGCTAAGGTGAGGGTTAAAACCTTTTGAAAATCCTTCAAAAATCCACATGCATGCTCATAAATGTATGTCTTTGCTTCTGTACTTGAGTTATATGTTCGTTGATGAGCTTAAACAACCATGCATGGCAAGATCTTGGCTTAAAAGTGGTGATAGGTGAAGTCGGATTGTTGACAGCTCTCTTGAAAATTGGTAGGTGACTAGTTGGACAGTTTTGAACATTTTTTGCAGAAATAGGCCAAAGCTAATTTTGACTCTAAGGTCCTCAAAATAGCAAATCTTTAAAATATGTCCAAATCTGGAAATCTGGAAAATGAAGCAGGTTTTGGCAGATCCACTGACCTTGTAGAACGAACCAGATTTGACTTAGTAAATGATGTCCAAAATGGATGAAACGTGGTGTGCTACTAAATTTCTCAGTTCTGGACAATTTTGTCAGAAATGGACCAAGGCTAAATCGGACCCTAAAGATCTCAAAAACGTCAATTACTGAAAAGTGTGCAAATCTGGACAGTTTTGTGCTATTCCACTGTTTCGGCTATATCTAATGATCCCGAACTCCAATTGATGCAAGGTTTGTTTCTGATTTTAGTTAACTTCTTAAGATTTAATTTGACATCTTATTCACTGGATTTGGATATTGTTTGATTACCCTATTGATTGTGAGAAAACAGCATATTGCAGTAAATGTTTCACTTAGTCATATGCTTCGAAAATTGTTGTAACCTCTCTTGTGGTAATAATTGCTTGGAATTGTGGTGTTGGGATGTTGTGTGGACTGTTTTGAGTACTTGAGGATATTTGAATTGAATGATGCATGACTTGAGAATGATTTTGAGATGACTTAGGGTTTAATCACACGGTTAAGCATGAAACGGAAATGCTAATGACTAGGTAGGCTTGCTAAGTGTTAATCATTTGGATATTGTGTGGAATTATATGCTTAGTAGGCTGCCCGTAAATTCCCTTCTAGTCCTAAATGTGATTTTGATCATTGTATGTTGACAAATGGGCTTTTCTAGCATCCGAGCCCACGTAAATGTTGTTGCATGTTGAATAATTCTATCACCTGATTACGTGGACTTCGAAATGAGTTATATGGCTTGATTTACATGTGTTACATGGCTTCCCGTTTAATGTTCATATAACTCTATATGCATTTCAAGTGAAATTACCTGTTTTATCGTGCCCTGCCTGTTTACTTGGTTAATGTGCAATCTTATGACTGTCCGGAGGCAACCTACTTTGTTGTCCTCCTAATGTGATACATGAAATGTCATAAATGTGCACTGCATACAAGGTTGCAACCTTTCCTGTCGGCATGGTAGCGATCACGCACATTGGGCAGCATCGGGCTTGCTAGTGCACCCGTTACTACCATTGTCCCATTCCCTCTCTCGCTTGGGGGCTAGACTTCCTCGGAGAGTTGGGTCGTAGGATTTTGGGGTACTTTCGGAGTACACCCACCTGGCGTGTTTTGGGGATATTTTGAAGTCGGCCGCAACAACTGGTTCCGGAACTAATCTGAGAGTAAAAGCTCACTGTATCCTTTTTACTATGTGTATAAGTACTCTTGCATGGTTCCTAGAGAACCTCGGGGAGGAAAGACTGGTATTTCTGTTCTTGTACTTGTATTATTGTTATATTCATGCTCGCAAAAGGATTTTAGAAGTTGAACCGAAAAATGAGTTTCAAAACCTATTTCTCGTTCCCCCTTGCTGAGTTCATAAGGACTCACCCTCTTTTATCATCTCAAGTGAAGAAGACCCAGAACAGGTACCCGAGGACGGTGTGCCTAATGATGAACCCCTGGAGTGATTGCCTGTCATTGTTTGCTTTGCTTGAATGTGGCTACTTGTGAACTTTATGTTACTTGGAGACTATATCCTTTTATGTTGCTCAATGTTGTGATGTTAAAGACCCCTGTTGTAATTCCGGGTCTAATTTTGGTCTGTACTTATATTAAGTAGACTGATGCTAGACATTACTATGATCATTTTGCTTTATTACCGCTAGTATCTATCATAGGTTATGATGTATTAATTCAGGACTAAGTAAATGAACTTATTCAATCTTAAATAGGTACTCGCTAATAAGCTAAGATCAACAGGTACTTTTGTAACGAGGATAAACAAACAAACGATACATAGTATCATGCTAGGTTATAAATCAAACGAGACATCGAGATAACCAATAGGCATTTCAATTGATGTTAAATAGTAAACCTAGTTGGAAATGAAACTGAGAATTAGAGAAATTTGAGGCGTTTAGAGAATTAGGCCAAACCAAAGAGTCCAATTACAGCCGTTATGCTGCCGATTTTTTGAAAAATTTTGGAGTTTAGGCCAAAACGTTAAGTGTTGAATCTTAATGAACGGTTAAGTACGAGACGTGACTTGAATGTTAGTTCACACCCTAGTCTAACCTTTATAGGCCGGGTTGGGGCGTGACACCTTAGAAACAGAATGGTATCAGAGCTTAGATTGCTTAAGCTGGGTTTAACTCTCGGACCGTGGGTAGAGCCCTAAGTTAATTATGATGACTTGTTTATGTGTTATTGTGTGATAATGTTAAATGTGCCTTCTATGTTTTATGTGTCTAAGTGATTGATATGCCTTAGTTGTTTCTAGAATTGTATCTATATTATGTTGCATATCTTATGCATTAAATTCTTAATTGTCATATTTCAATAAATGGTGCATCGTAATCTGTGCCTATAGATGGCTGGCCCTAGTACCCGTACTACTAATAGGAGCGGTGAACCCCAAGAGACCGGAGATTCCTATCAAACTAATCCCGGTATAGCTATGTTTAATATGATGGCAAATACCATGGATCGTGTATCACGAGTGATGGAGCATCAAGATGCACGTGAGGCCAACAACGACAACAACATCAACAACAGGAATGAGGGAAACCACGAGAGACATAGCAAAATGAGGGAGTTCCTTAACTTTCGCCTGTCTAAATTCTACGGGGAAGCTGATGATGAGAAAGCCGAGGCTTGGCTATCCGAGATCGAGAAGATTTTCAGGCCACTTGATTATACTGATGAGGAAAAGGTGGAGTTTGCGGTGTTTTTGTTGCATGGGGATGCTGAACATTGGTGGCACACTGTGGAGGCACTGTAGGAAACTAATCAAACACCTCGCTTGTGGGGTAATTTCGTTAAGGCATTCAAGGAGAAATATGTACCTACAGTTTCCAGGAAGAGGCGGATCGAGGAGTTCATGCACTTGACCCAGGGTAATATGACGGTGGCCCAGTACGAGGCTCGTTTTGACCGACTGTCCCGTTATGCTCAATATATGGTTAGTACTTCGGAGGAAAAGATGTGGAAATTTACTACTGGATTGAGGCCAGAGATTCAGGACCAGCTGGCTTCTTATGACTTCGATACCTATTCTGCTCTCTTTGCTGCTGCCTCTCGAGTTGAGAAGAGGAAACTAGATGGAGCCGGTTCGAGTCTGCCGAACAAGAAACCATACCAACCTCCAGGTTAGCAGAGGAAATTCCAGAGTCAGGGTCGTAACCAGGGCCAGAGCCAGAACAGACCAGTGAATAACTGTGGCCCAACGAAAGCGCCATCAGCCTCTTCCGCCCGCAGATCCATAGGTAGTTCACCTGCTACTCAGTCCATCAATTTTTCTTATTGTGACAGGAAGGGGCATACCAAGGCCCAGTGCTGGAGGAAGTCAAGACGATGTATGAGATGTGGCAGTGATCAACATCAGATCAAGGATTGCCCTAAATGGCAGACAGGGCAGAATCAGGGTAAACCAGCTGGTAAAGGCAAGACTCCAGTTCCTAGAGTCCAGGCTCGAGCCTATGCTATTGAGTGCGAGGAGATTCCAGATGAGACTACTGTTGTTGAAGGTACATTCTTCATACTGAATCAACCTGTTAGGGTGTTAATTGATCCGGGTGCTACTCATTCATTTATTACCCCCTTATGTGTAGAACGTGTGAAACTGAAAGTTGTAAGTTTGCCATATGAAGTAGAAGTTGGTACTCCAAGGGGTTCTAAACTTGTAACTAGCTCAGCTTGTAAAGCATGTTAAATCCAAATTAAGGATAGGGAATTCTCAGCCAATCTTATTGTATTACTTTTTCGAGAATATGAGGTCATTTTAGGGATGGACTGGCTGGCAAAACATCATGTCCAACTAAATTGCCGGGCGAAGATTATAACGTTCCAAGTACCTGATCAACCGATACTGGAGGTTACGGGTTGAAGAGATTTTACCGGGAGTTCTATCATTTTATCTACAAAAGCAGTAAAGTCCTTGAGGAAAGGGTGCAGCGGATACTTGGCCTACCTTATCAACAAGCCATCGGACAAAGCTAAGTTGGAGGAGATGCCAGTGATCAAAGACTATGCGGATGTGTTTCCAGAAGAATTACCCGGTTTACCCCCAAATTGGGAAATCGAGTTTGTTATAGAGCTACTGCCTGGCGCCCAGCCGATATCTAAAGCTCCCTATCATATGGCACCGGCCGAGCTGCAGGAATTGAAGGACCAATTGCAAGGATTGCTATTGAAAGGGTTTGTTCAACCGAGTTCTTCACCGTGGGGTGCGCCAATTCTATTTGTAAAGAAGAAAGACGGAATGTTGAGGCTATGCATTGATTACCGAGGACTGAACCAAGTGACTGTCAAGAATAAATACCCACTTCCACTGATCAATGAGTTATTTGATCAACTGCAAGGAGCCAAAGTGTATTCGAAACTCGACTTGAGGCAAGGGTATTATCAGTTGCGGATCAAAAAGGAAGATGTGCCTAAAACGGCTTTCAGGACGAGATATGGGCATTATGAATATGTGGTTATGCCTTTTGGACTAACCAATGCCCCTGCTGATTTTATGGATTTGATGCACAGGGTGTTTCAACCCTACTTGGACCAATTTGTGGTGATCTTCATTGATGATATTTTGGTATACTCGAAATCCGAGGTGGAGCATGAACAACATCTGTGGTTGGTACTGCAGAAACTTCGAGAGCATTGGTTTTATGCAAAGTTTAGCAAGTGTGAATTTTGGTTGTAGCAGATTGCATTTTTGGGGCATATTATATCCCAAGAGGGAATAGCGGTGGATCCAGCAAAGATAGAAGCAGTAATGTCTTGGAAGAAGCCAGAAAATGTTATGGAAGTTCGGAGTTTTCTTGGTCTAGCCGGCTATTATCGGAGATTCGTGAAGGATTTCTCTAAGATTGCAGGATCGCTTACAAAGCTCACTCAAAAGAAAACAAAGTTCATGTGGGATGATAAGTGCGAGAACAGCTTCCAAGAATTGAAGAAAAGATTGACTACCGCACCTGTTCTTGCATTGCCTGAAGGGAGTCAAGGCTTTATAATCTATAGCGATGCTTCAAAGGAAGGATTAGGTTGTGTGTTGATGCAAAATGGAAGAGTAATTGCATATGCTTCTAGGAAACCAAAGCCGTATGAAGTGAATTACCCGACGCATGATTTGGAGTTAGTGGCTATTGTGTTTGCACTCAAGAAATGGAGGCATTACCTATGGGGTAACCAGTTTGAAGTAGTTACTGATCATAAGAGTTTGAAATACTTGTTCTCTCAAAAGGAGTTGAATATGAGGCAAAGGCGGTGGATGGAGCTTTTGGATGATTATAACTGCACAATCAATTATGTGCCTGGTAAAGCAAATGTAGTTGCAGATGCCTTAAGTAGGAAAACAAGCATGGCAAAACTTGAAGTCAAGGTACAGGAGTTGTTGGAGGAAGCATTTTTGTGGAAGCCACAATTGACTTAGAAATGGTTACTTTTTGCCACTACCAAAGTTCAATTGACTTTGTTGTCTGAGTTACGAGAGGCTCAACAGAAGGACCAACAGTTTCAGAAGATTAAAGAAGGCAACGCAGATTTCAAGTTTCATGATGATGGTGTTTGGAGGTTTAGGAATCGGATTTGCGTTCCTAATGAACCAGAGCTGAAAAAGAAGATTCTTGAAGAAGCCCATAATTCAAGATACACTATTCACCCCAGCGGAATAAAGATGTACCAGGATTTGAAGCAACACTATTGGTGGAATAACATGAAAAGAGAAATTGCGGAGTTTGTGGCACGGTGCTTGACTTGCCAGAGAGTCAAAGCGGAACATCAACGACCAGCAGGTTTACTTCAGCTGTTGGAGATTCCTCAATGGAAATGGGAACATATAACTATGGACTTTGTTATGGACCTGCCCAGATTGCAAAAGGGTCATGATGCTGTTTGGGTCATAGTGGATAGATTGACTAAGTTGGCACACTTTTTACCGATGAACAAGGAGGATGGTCCCGAGAAATTAGGAGATATGTATGTAGCGGAGATTGTAAGATTGCACGGGATGCCTGTGAGTAATGTATCGGATAGGGATCCTCGTTTTACTTCCCGATTTTGGAAGAGATTGCAAGAAGCTTTGGGAACGAAGCTGAGTTTCAGCACGGCTTATCACTCTCAGACTGATGGACAATCGGAGAGGACTATTCAGATTTTGGAGGATATGCTGAGGGCGTGTGTTTTGGATTTCAAAAAAGGTTGCGAGAAATATCTATCTCTAGCGGAGTTCGCTTATAATAATAGTTATCAGGCCACTATCGGGATGGTCTCATTTGAGGCGCTATATGGACGTAAGTGTCGATCCCCAATTTACTAGGATGAAGTAAGTGAGACGAAGACTTTTGACCCGACCCTTTTACCTGAACTCATGAAGACTGTTGATAATATCCACCTCATCTGGAAACGGATGCTTACCACCCAGAGCAGGCAGAAGAGTTATACAGACCGACAGAGACGGAGTCTCGAGTTCGAGGTTGGCGACAAGGTGTTCTTGAAGGTATCACCTCGGAGGGGACTGATTAAACATGGCAAGGGTAGAAAGTTGAGCCCAAGGTTCGTAGGACCATTCGAGATAATAGAGAAGGTTGGCAAATTGGTGTATCGCCTAGTATTACCCCAGAACCTCTCCAATATTCACGACGTCTTTCATGTTTCGATGCTGCAGAAGTATCATCCTGATCCATCACACATCTTGAAGCCAGAGCTGTTGCAGCTTCGGGAGAACTTGTCTTACGAGGAGAAGCCCATTCGGATCCTAGACCAGCAGGATCGGGAGTTGCGCAACAGAACTATACCAATGGTGAAAGTGCTGTGGGATCATCATGGAGTTGAAGAAGCAACGTGGGAAATGCGAGACCAGATAGAGCAGCAATATCCAGCTTTATTTCAAGGTAATGTTGAATTTTGGGACGAAATTCTTTTAAGGAGGGGAGGATGTGAGGCCCAACCCCGATTTGCATGCGATACCTCGTTTCGTGTGCCCTAACCTAGATTTACATGCCTTGATCTAGGTTTAAGAATTGCATTCCTTTTATGTGCCATGCATTGAATTACATGTATTCATCTAGGGTTGTGTGCATTTACTTGAAAAATGTGCATTCGTCTTGTAGTTAGTATCCTACCTTGTAGTGCGTGCCCTAGACCTAGGAAAGCGTGCCTTCACGCTAATCAAGAAAGCATCTTACACAAAGCACTAGACTATTAAACAATCCTACAAAATCCACTATCAATATTATAATCCTAATTCAACTCACTAAAGGAGAAAAGTTCACCAAACACTAAGCATTCCTCATTCTTTATTCCTTATTCTTTTTGCACTTTCAAGACACAATTTAAAAAAATGCTTAAAGATGACAAAAATTCAGATTTGAGACTAGCTTTGGCCGACCACCATGTGGTATTTTGCTTGGTTGCTCAATTCAAAATTCATTCCTAGACATACTATGACATTCTATGACACAAAATGCATAAAAATTGCTCAAAACCACCTCAATTCTCTCACCTTGCTCGACCAAACCACCTATGCCCATGCTAAAATTTTAAATTTCACATCTTGAAGACACAAAATCAGGAATTTTTCTGCCCAAGGCCGACCATAAGCATTAAAGATTGCAAAAGCTTTATTCCTTGTCATATTTTTGTCATTTCTTCATTTCTTCATTTCTTCCTCAACTTCTCTCTCTCCTCTCATTCTCCTCACCACCTCTCGGCCTTGGCTGAGTTCTCACCATACCATAGCTCATCTTCTTCATCATATGGTGCATCAAGTCAAACAACAAGCAAGGAAATTCGAGCAAGCTAGCTAGAGTTCAAAAATCACACATGTATGTCCTTTGAAGACTTCTATTCGGCCTAGGTAAGTTTCTTGGCTTCCATTTCTTTTCTTCTTTTTCTAACCTTATGCATGTACTAAGAGGTTGGTCACTAGGCTAGGAAAAATAGAGAAACCAAGTTGGAATCTCGGCTAAGCAAGAAGAAGAAGAGATTTGAGCTTCAACTAGTTTTTGTGCATCCTCTTGGTTGATTGCTAAGGTGAGGGTTAAAACCTTTTGAAAATCCTTCAAAAATCCACATGCATGCTCATAAATGTATGTCTTTGCTTCTGTACTTGAGTTATATGTTCGTTCATGACCTTAATCAACCATGCATGGCAAGATCTTGGCTTGAAAGTGGTGATAGGTGAAGTCGGATTGTTGACAACTCTCTGACCAGTCTGTTTCGAGGTAAGTTTAGCTAGGCAAATGATGTTGAAAATGCTTGAAAATTGGTAGGTGACTAGTTGGACAGTTTTGAACATTTTTTGCAGAAATAGGCCGAAGCTAATTTTGACTCTAAGGTCCTCAAAATAGCAAATCTTTAAAATATGTCCAAATCTGGAAATCTGGAAAATGAAGCAGGTTTTGGCAGATGCACTGACCTTGTAGAAAGAACCAAATTTTACTTAGTAAATGATGTCCAAAATGCATGGAACTTGGTGTGCTGCTATATTTTTCAGTTCTGGACAATTTTGTCAGAAATGGACCAAGGCTAAATCTGACCCTAAGGACCTCAAAAACGTCAATTACTGAAAAGTGTGCTAAACTGGACAGTTTTGTGCTATTCCACTGTTTCAGCTATATCTAATGATCCCGAACTCCAATTGATGCAAGGTTTGTTTCTGATTTTAGTTAACTTCTTAAGCTTTAATTTGAAATCTTATTCACTAGATTTGGATATTGTTTGAATATCCTATTGATTGTGAGAAAACAGCCTATTGCAGTAAAGGTTTCACTTAGTTATATGCTTGGAAAATTGTTGTAACCTCTCTTGTGGTAATAATTTCTTGGAATTGTGGTGTTGGGATGTTGTGTGGACTGTTTTGAGTACTTGAGGATGTTTGAATTGAATGATGCATGACTTTAGAATGATTTTGAGATGACTTAGGGTTTAATCACACGGTTAAGCATGAAACGGAAATCCTAATGACTAGGTAGGCTTGCTAACTGTTAATCATTTGGATATTGTGTGGAATTATATGCTTAGTAGGCTGCCCGTAAATGCCCTTATAGTCCTAAATGCGATTTTGATCATTGCATGTTGACAAATGGGCTTTTCTAGCATCCGAGCCCACGTAAATGTTGTTGCATGTTGAATAATTCTATCGCCTGATTACGTGGACTTCGAAACGAGTTATATGGCTTGATTTACATGTGTTACATGGCTTCCCGTTTAATGTTCATATAACTCTATATGCCTTTCAAGTGAAATTACCTGTTTTATCGTGCCCTGCCTGTTTACTTGGTCAATGTGCAATCTTATGACTGTCCGGAGGTAACCTACTTTGTTGTCCTCCTAATGTGATACATGAAATGTCATAAATGTGCACTGCATACAAGGTTGCAACCTTTCATGTTGGCATGGTAGCGATCACGCACACCGGGCGGCATCAGGCTTGCCGGTGCACCCGTGACTACCATGATCCCATTCTCTCTCTCGCTTGGGGGCTAGACTTCCTCGGAGAGTTTAGTCGTAGGATTTCGGGGTACTTCCGGAGTACACCCACCTGGCATGTTTTGGGGATGTTTTGAAGTCGGCCGCAACAACTGGTTCCGGAACTGATCTGAGTGCAAAAGCTCAATGTATCATTTTTACTATGTGTATAAGTAATCTCGCTTGGTTCCTAGAGAACCACGGGGAGGAAAGACTGGTATTTCTGTTCCTGTACTTGTATTATTGTTATATTCATGCTTGCAAAAGGATTTCATAAGTTGAATCGGAAAATGAGTTTCAAAACCTATTTCTCGTTCCCCCTCGCTGAGTTCATGAGGACTCACCCTCTTTTATCATCTCAGGTGAAGAAGACCCAGAACAAGTACCCGAGGATGGTGTGCCTAATGATGAACCCCTGGAGTGATTGCCTGTCATTGTTTGCTTTGCTTGAATGTGGCTACTTGTGAACTTTATGTTACTTGAAGACAATTTCCTTTTATGTTGCTCAATGTTGTGATGTAAAAGACCTCCGTTGTAATTTGGGGTCTAATTTTGGTTTGTACTTATATTAAGTAGACAGATGCTAGACATTACTATGATCGTTTTGCTTTATTACCGCTAGTGTCTATCATAGGTTATGACGTATTAGTTCAGGACTAAGTAAATGAACTTATTCAATCTTAAACAGGTACTCGCTAATAAGCTAAGATCAACATGTACTTTTGTAACGAGGATAAACAAACAAACGAGACATAGTATCATGCTAGGTTATAAATCAAACGAGACATCGAGATAACCAATAGGCATTTCAATTGATGTTAAATAGTAAACCTAGTTGGAAATGAATCTAAGAATTAGAGAAATTTGAGGCGTTTAGAGAATTAGGCCAAACCAAAGAGTCCAATTACAGCCGTTATGCTGCCGATTTTCCGAAAAATTTTGGAGTTTAGGCCAAAACGTTAAGTGTTGAATCTTAATGAATGGTTAAGTACGAGACGTGACTTGAATGTTAGTTCACACCCTAGTCTAACCTTTATCGGCCGGGTTGGGGCGTGACAACAGGGCCCATAACTTTTGATACATAGGGAGTTATATGGCGCACAACATATCGTTGCAAAGCTTTCCAGGTGCTCTACGATGGGGGAAACAAGCCTGCTCGGCTGCACCTATTTTTGGTCCCCAAAATCAAACGTTTTCATCAGTTTCGGGCCACTTTTCTTCTTTTTGCACAGTTTTTTCATCCCGGGTCGGTGGTCGTGAGCCGTGAAAAGGAGGACTACCTAACTCGCGGCATAGTAGACTGCCTTACTATCACGTCTTGCCAGGATGCTGCATTGTTTGAGCTGATGGGCTGTCGATAATCCCATTGGGCCATTTGAATAGGTCATCTCTATAGGTCGGGAGTGTGAACTGTTAACATATAATGGCTTTGCACCCACAACATGACGGGTGCGATCATACCAGCACTAATGCACCGGATCCCATCAGAACTCCGAAGTTAAGCGTGCTTGGGAGAGAGTAATACTAAGATGGGTAACCCCCTGGGAAGTCCTCGTGTTACACCCCCTTTTTTGTTTTTTTTTTGCCCCGTTTAGCATTGGCAATATGCTTTCTGGTCACGTTTCTTTCCTCGAGTCCTACGACACCCTGGGCCGGCCAGCTTCAATTCCCGGAGGGGCTGTGCCAGCAAACCGAGGGCATGGGGCCGATTACCAGGTCCCCGCAGTTCTAGGGCCCATAACTTTTGATCCGTATAGAGTCATACGATGTACAACATATCGTTGGAAAGCTTTTTAGGATCTCTACGATGGGGACAGCAAGCCTGCTCGGCTGCGCCTATTTTCAGTGCCCAAAATCAAATATTTTCATTTGTTTCAGGCCATTTTTCTTCTTTTTGCACATTTTTTTTAATCCCGGGTCGGTCGTTGTGAGCCGTGAAAAGCACGACAACCTAACTCACGGGATAGTAGGCCGCCCTACTATCACGTCTTGAGAGGATACTGCATTGTTTGAGTTGATGGGTGGTCGATAAGCCCATTGGACCATTTGAGTGGGCCATCTCTCTAGGCTGGGAGTGTGAACAGTCAACACATATAGGCTTTGAACCCATAACATGACGGGTGCGATCATACCAGAACTAATGCACCAGATCCCATGAAAACTCCGAAGTTAAGCGTACTTGGGCAGAGTAGTAATAGGGTGGGTGACCCCCTGGGAAGTCCTCGTGTTGCACCCCATTTTTTGTTTTTTTTTGCACCGTTGAGCTTTGGCAAGATGCTTTCTCGTCACATTTCTTTCCTCGAGTCCTACGACACCCTGGGTTGGCTAGCTTCTCTTCCCGGAGGGGTTGGGCCCACAAACCGAGGGCATGTGGCCGATTACCATGTCCCTACCGCTCCAGGGCCCATAACTTTGGATCCGTAGGGAGTTATGCAACCCACAGAATATTGTTGGAAAGCTCTTCAGGGGCTCTACGACAGGGCCAGTAAACCTGCTCAGCTACGCCTATTTTCGATGCCCAAATTCAAACGTTTTTATCAGTTTCGAGCCCTTTTTCTTCCTTTAGCATAGTTTTTTCATCCTGGGTCAGTCGTCGTGAGCCGCAAAATGATCGACTACCTAACTCGTGGGATAGTAGACCGCCCTACTATCACGTCTTGCGAGGATGCTGCATTGTTTGAGCTGATTGGCTCTCGATAAGCCTATTGGGCCATTTGAATGGGACATCTCTCTAAGCTAGAAGTGTGAACCGCCAACACATAATGGCTTTGCACCTACAACATGGCGGGTGCAATCATACAAGCACTAATGCACTGGATCCCATCAGAACTCCAAAGTTAAGCATACTTGGGCGAGAGTAGTACTAGGATGGGTGACCCCCTGGGAAGTACTCGTGTTGCACCCCCTTTTTTGTTTTTTTTTTGCCCCGTTTAGCTTTGGCAAGATGCTTTCATGTCACATTTCTTTCCTCGAGTCCTACGACACCCTGGGCCGGCCAGCTTCGCAACCCGAAGGGACTGGGCCCACAAACCGAAGGCGTGGGGCCGATTACCAGGTCCCCGCCGCTCCAAGGCCCATAACTTTTGATTCGTAGGGAGTTAAACGGCGCACAACATAATGTTGGAAAGCTTTCTGGCAGCTCTACAAAGGGGGCATTAAGCCTACTCGGCTGTGCCTAATTTCGGTGCCCAAAATCAAACATTTTCATCAGTTTTGGGCCACTTTTCTTGATTTTGCACAATTTTTTCATCCCGGGTATTTCGTCGTGAGCCGCTAAAAGATCGACTACTTAACTCGCGGGATAGTAGACCACCCTACTATCACGTCTTGGGTGGATGCTGCATTGTTTGAGCCGATAGGTTGTCGATAAACCCATTGGGCCATTTTAATGGGCCATCTCTCTAGGCTGGGATTGTGAACCGTCAACACGTAATGGCTTTGCACCCACAACATGACAGGTACGATCATACCAGCAGTAATGCCCCGGATCCTATCAGAACTCGAAAGTTAAGCATACTTGGGTGAGAATAGTACTAGGATGGGTGACCTCCTGGGAAGTCCTCGTGTTGTACCCTTTTTTTTGGTTTTTTTGCCCCGTTTAGCTTTGGCAAGATGCTTTCTCATCACATTTCTTTCCTTGAGTTCTACGACACCCTGGGCCGGCCAGCTTCAATTCCAGGAGGGGCTGGGCCCGCAAACCGAGGGCGTGGGGCCGATTACCATGTCCCCGTCGCTCCAAGGCCCATAACTTTTGATCCGTAGTGAGTTATACGACGCACATCATATCGTTGGAAAGCTTTTTTGGAGCTCTATGATTGGGACTGCAAGCCTGCTCAGCTGCACCTATTTTCGGTGCCCAAAATCAAATGTTTTCATCAGTTTCAGGCCACTTTTCTTCCTTTTGCATAGTTTTTTCATCCCGAGTCGGTCGTCGTGAGCAGTGAAAAGCACGTCAACCTAACTCGCGCGATAGTAGACCGCCCTACTATCACGTCTTGAGAGGATACTGCATTGTTTGAGTTAACAGGCTGTCGATAAGCCCATTGGGCCATTTGAATGGGCTATCTCTCTAGGCTGGGAGTGTGAACCGTCAACACATAATTGCTTTGCACCCATAACATGACGAGTGTGATCATACCAGCACTAATGCACCAGATCCCATTAGAACTCCAAAGTTTAGCGTGCTTAGGCGAGAGTAGTACTTAGATAGGTAACCCCCTGGGAAGTCCTCGTGTTGTACCCCATTTTTTGTTTTTTTTCCCCGTTTAGCTTTGGCAAGATGCTTTCTCGTCACATTTCTTTCCTCAAGTCCTACGACACCCTGGGCCGGCCAACTTCGCTTCCCGGAGGGGCTGGGCCTGCAAACCGAGGGCGTGGGGCTGATTACCATGTCCCCACCACACCAAAGCCCATAACTTTTGATCCGTAGGGGGTTATGTGGCGCATAGCATATTGTTGGAAAGCTTTTCGGGAGCTCTACAACGGTGGCAGCAAGCCTGCTCGGTTGCTCCTATTTTAGGTGCCGAAAATAAAATATTTTCATCAGTTTCGGGCCTATTTTTTTCCTTTTGCACAGTTTTTTCGTCCTTGGTCGGTCGTCGTGAGCTGCAAAAAGGATGACAACCTAACTCGCGGGATAGTAGACTGCCCTAATATCAACTCCTGCGAGGAAACGACATTGTTTGAGCTGATGGGTTGTCGATAAGCCCATTGGGCCATTTGAATGGGCCATCTTTCTGGGCTGGCAGTGTGAACCGTCAACACATAATAGATTTGCACCCACAACATGACGGGTGTGATCATACCAGCACTAATGCACTGGATCCCATCAGAACTCCGAAGTTAAGCGTGCTTGGGCAAGAGTAGTACTTGGATGGGTGCCCCCTTGGGAAGTTCTCATGTTGCACCCCCTTTTTTGTTTCTTTTTGCCCCGTTTAGCTTCGGCAAGATGTTTTCTCGTCACATTTCTTTCCTCGAGTTCTACGACACCCTAGGCCAGCCATCTTTAATTCCCGGAGGGGCTTGGCCCGCAAACCGAGGGCGTGGGGCTGATTACCAGGCCCTCGCCGCTCCACGACCCATAACTTTTGATCCGTAGTGAGTTACACGGTGCACAACATATCGTTGAAAAGCTTTTCGGGAGCTCTACGATGGGGACAACAAGCCTGCTTGGCTGCGCTTGTTTTTAGTGCCCAAAATCAAATGTTTTCATCAGTTTCAGGCCATTTTTCTTCTTTTTGCATAGTTTTTTCATCCCGGGTTAGTCGTCGTCAGCCGCGAAAAGCACGACAACCTAACTCATGTGAAAGTAGACCTCCCTACTATCACGTCTTGAGAGGATACTGTATTGTTTGAGCTGATGGGCTGTCGATAAGCCCATTGGGCTATTTGAGTGGGCCATCTCTCTAGGCTGGGAGTGTGAACCGTCAACACATAATGGCTTTGCACCCACAACATGACGGGTGCAATCATACCAGCTCTAATGCACCAGATCCCATCAGAACTCCGAAGTTAAGCGTACTTGGGCGAGAATAGTACTAGGATGGGTGACCCCCTGGGAAGTCCTCGTATTATACCCCCTTTTTTGTTTTTGTTTTTTGCCCCGTTTAGCTTTGGCAAGATGCTTTCTCGTCACATTTCTTTCCTCGAGTCCTACGATACCCTGGGCCGGCCATCTTCGCTTCTTGGAGGGGCTGGGCCCACAAACTGAGGGTGCGGGGCCGATTACCAGGTCCCTGCCGCTCTAGGGCCGATAACTTTTGATCCGTAGAGAGTTATATGGCGCACAACATATCATTGGAAAGCTTTCTGGGAGCTCTACGACGAGGGTAGTAAGCTTGCTCTGCTGCGCCTATTTTTGGTGCCTAAAATTAAATGTTTTCATCAGTTTTGTGCCACTTTTCTTTCTTTTGCATAGTTTTTTCATCCCAGGTCGGTCGTCGTGAGCCGCGAAAAGGACGAAAACCTAACTTGCGGGATAGTAGACCTCCCTACTATCACGTCTTGAAAGGATGCTGCATTGTTTGAGCTGATGGGCTCTCGATAAGCCCATTGGGCCATTTGAATGGGCCATCTCTCTAGGCTGGCAGTGTGAACCGTCAAAACATAATGGCTTTCCACCCACAACATGACGGGTGCGATCATACCATCACTAATGCACCGGATCCCATCAGAACTCCGTAGTTATGCTTGCTTGGGCGATAGTGGTACTAGGATCGGTGACCCCCTGGGAAGTCCTCGTGTTGCACCCCTTTTTTTGTTTTCTTTTTGCC
This sequence comes from Ehretia macrophylla, assembly GCA_037974665.1. Taxonomy (NCBI): domain Eukaryota; kingdom Viridiplantae; phylum Streptophyta; class Magnoliopsida; order Boraginales; family Ehretiaceae; genus Ehretia; species Ehretia macrophylla. The sequence continues at coordinate 26,820,182 of CM075780.1, forward strand.
CCGTTTAGCTTTGGCAAGATGCTTTCTTTTCACATTTCTTTCCTTGATTCCTACGACGCCCTGGGCTAGCCAGCTTCGCTTCCCGAAGGGGCTGGGCCTACAAATCGAGGGCATGGGGCCGATTACCATGTCCTTACCGCTCCAGGGCCCATAACTTTTGATTCGTAAGGAGTTATGCGACACACAACATATTGTTGGAAAGCTCTCCGGGAGCTCTACGACGGGGGCAAAAAGCATGCTCAGTTGCGCCTATTTTTGCTGCCCAAAATCAAACGTTTTCATCAATTTCGGGCCACTTTTCTTCCTTTTACACAGTTTTTTCATCCCGGGTCGGTCATCGTGAGTTGTAAAAATATCGACTACCTAACTCGCGGGATAGTAGATCGCCCTACTATCTCGTCTTGCGAGGATGCTCCATTGTTTGAGCTGATAGGCTATCGATAAACCCATTGGGCCAGCTTAATGGGTCATCTCCCTGGGCTGGGAGTGTGAACCGTCAACACATAATGACTTTGCACCCACAACATGATGGGTGCGATCATACCAGCACTAATTCATTGGATCCCATTAGAACTCCGAAGTTAACCATGCTTGGGCGAGAGTAGTACTAGGATAGGTGACCTCCTGGAAAGTGCTCGTGTTGCACCCTTTTTTTTGTTTTTTAGTTTTTTGCCTCGTTTAGCTTTGGCAAGATGATTTCTCGTCACATTTCTTTCCCCGTGTTCTACGACACCCTGGGCCTGCCAGCTTCAATTCCCAGAGGGGCTGGGCCCGCAAACCAAGGGCGTGGGGCTGATTACCAGGTTCCCGCCACTCCAAGGCCCATAACTTTGATCTGTAGGGAGTTATACGGCGCACAACATATCATTGGAAAGTTTTTCGGGAGCTCTACGACGGGGACATCAAGCCTGCTCGACTGCACCTGTTTTCAGTGCCCAAAATCAAACGTTTTCATAAGTTTCAGGCCAATTTTCTTCCTTTTGCACAATTTTTTCATCCCGAGTCAGTTGTCGTGAGCCGTGAGAAGCACGATAACCTAACTCGCGGGATAGTAGACCGCCCTACTATCACGTCTTGAGAGGATACTGCACTATTTGACTTGATGGGCTGTCGATAAGCCTATTGGGCCATTTGAGTGGGCAATCTCTCTAGGCTGGGAGTGTGTTTTTTTTTCCCTGTTTAGCTTTGGCAAGACGCTTTCTCATCACATTTCTTTCCTCGAGTTCTACGACACACTAGGCCACCCAGTTTCAATGCCTAGAGGGGCTAGGCCTAGAAACCGAGGGCACGGGGCCGATTACCAAGTCCTCGCCACTCCAGGGCCCATAACATTTCATCCGAAGGGAGCTACACGGTGCATAACATATCGTTGGAAAGCTTTTCGGGAGCTCTACGGCGGGGACAACAAGTCTGCTCGGTTGCGCCAATTTTCAGTGCCCAAAATCAAACATTTTCATCAATTTCAGGCCACTTTTATTCTTTTTGCATAGTTTTTTCATCCCGGGTCGGTTGTCATGAGTCGAAAAAAGGATGACAACCTAACTCACAGGATAGTAAACTGCCCTACTATCACGTCTTGTGAGGATACTGCATTGTTTGAGCTGATGGGCTGTCGATAAGACCATTGGGCCATTTGAATGGGCCATCTTTCTAGGCTGGGAGTGTGAACCGTCAACACATAATGGCTTTGTAGCCACAACATGACGGGTGCGATCATACCAGCACTAATGCACAGGATCCCATCAGAACAACTAAATTAAGCGTGCTTGGGTGAGAGTAGTACTAGGATGGGTGATCCCCTGGGAAGTCCTCGTGTTGCACCCCCCCCCTTTTTTTTTTTGCCCCGTTTAGCTTTGGCAAGATGCTTTCTCGTCACATTTCTTTTCTCGAGTCCTACGACACCCTGGGTCGGCCAGCTTCGCTTTTCGGAGGGGCTGGGCTAGCAATCCAAGGACGTGGGGCCGATTACCAGGTCCCCGTCACTCAAGAACCCATAACTTTTGATTTGTATAGAGTTATACGACACACATCATATCATTGGAAAGCTTTTCGGGAGCTCTACGATGGGGGTAGCAAGCCTGCTTGTCTGCGCCTATTTTTGGTGCCTAAAATCAAACATTTTCATCCGTTTCAGACCATTTTTCTTCCTTTTGCACAGTTTTTTCATCCCAAGTCGGTGGTCGTGAGCTGCGAAAAGGAACACAACCTAACTCGCAGGATAGTAGACTGTCCTACTATCACGTCTTGCGAGGATGTTGCATTATTTGAGCTAATAGGCTGTCGATAAGCCCATTGGGCCATTTGAATGGGCCATCTCTCTAGGCTGGGAGTGTGAACCGTCAACACATAATGGCTTTGCACCCCAAACATGACAAGTGCGATCATACCATCACTAATACACGGGATCCCATCGGAACCCTGAAGTTAAGCGTGCTTAGGCGAGGGTAGTACTAGGATGGGTGACTCCCTGGGAAGTCCTCGTGTTGCATCCCCTTTTTTGTATTTTTTTTTGCCCCGTTTAGCTTTGGCAAGATGCTTTCTCGTCACATTTCTTTCCTCGAGTCCTACGACACCCTAGGCTGGCCAGCTTCGCTTCCCGGAGGGGCTGGTCCCACAAACTGAGGGCGTGGGGCTGATTACCAAGTCCCTGCCGCTCCATGGCCTATAACTTTTGATCCTTAGGGAGTTATGCGACGTACAACATATCGTTGGAAAGCTCTCTGAGTGCTCTACGATAAGGACAGCAAGCCTACTCGGTTGCGCCTATTTTTGGCGCCCAAAATTAATCATTTTCATCAGTTTTGGGCCACTTTTATCCCTTTTGCACAGTTTTTTCACCCCGGGTCGGTCGTCGTGAGCCGCAAAAGGGACGACAACCTAACTCACAGGATAGTAGACCGCCCTACTATCACCTCTTGCTAGGATGCTACATTGTTTGAGCTGATGGGCTATCGATAAGCCCATTGGGCCATTTGAATGGGCCATCTCTCTAGGCTGGGAGTGTGAACCGTCAACACATAATGGCTTTTGCACCCACAACATGGCGGGTGCGATCATACCAGCACTAATGCACCGAATCCTATCAGAACTCCAAAGTTAAGTGTGCTTGGGCAAGGGTAGTACTAGGATGGGTGACCCCCTGGGAAGTTCTCGTGTTGCACCCCCTTTTTTGTTTTTTTTTGTCGCGTTTAGCTTTGGCAAGATTGTTTCTCGTCACATTTCTTTCCTCGAGTCCTACGACACCCTGGGCTGGCCAGCTTCGGTTCCCGGTGGGGCTGGGCCCACAAATCGGGGGCGTGGGGCCGAATACCAGGTCCCAGCAGCTCTAGGGCCTATAATTTTTGATCCGTAGGGAGTTATGTGATGCACAACATATCATTGGAAATCTCTCCGGGAGCTCTACGATGGCGGCAGCAACCCTGCTTGGCATAGCCTATTTTCGGTGACCAAAATCAAATATTTCATCAATTTTGGGACACTTTTCTTCCATTTGCACAGTTTTTTTGTCCTGGGTCGGTCATCGTGAGCCACAAAAAGGACGACAACCTAACTCGTGGGATAGTAGACCACCCTACTATCACGTCTTGTGAGGATGCTGCATTGTTTGAGCCAATGGGCTATCGATAAGCCCATTGGGCCATTTGAATGGGCCATCTCTCAGGGCTGGGAGTGTGAACCGTCAACACATAATGGCTTTACACCCACAACATGACGGGTGTGATCATACCAGCATTATTGAACCGGATCCCATTAGAACTCTGAAGTTAAGCATACTTGGGCAAGAGTAGTACTAGGATGTGTGACCACTTGGGAAGTCCTCATGTTGCACCCCCTTTTTTGTTTTTTTTTGCCCCGTTTAGCTTTGGCAAGATGCTTTCTCGTCACATTTCTTCCATCAAGTTCTATGACACCTTGGGCAAGCCAGCTTCAATTCCCAGAGGGATTGGGCCCGCAAACCGATTATGTGGGGCCGATTACCAAGTCCCCGCTACTCCAAGGCCTATAACTTTTGATCCGTAGGGAGTTATATGGCGCACAGCAAATCGTTGGAAAGCTTTTCGGGAGCTCTACGATGGGGACAACAAGCCTGCTTTGCTGCGCCTATTTTCGGTGCCCAAAATCAAACGTTTTCATCAGTTTCAGGCCACTTTTCTTCGTTTTGCACAATTTTTTCGACCCGGGCCGGTCGTTGTGAGCCGCATAAAGTACGACAACCTAACTCGCAGTGTCACGCCCCAACTCGATCTATAGAGGCTAGACTAGGGTATGACCTAATTCATTTATACTATTTCACCTACTTAATCATTTGTTATGATTTAACGCTTAACGTTGGCCTAAAACTCCAAAAGTTTTTTCAAAAAATCGGCAGCATAACTATTGTAATTGGGCTCTTTAGTTTGACCTATTTTCTAAATGCCTCAAAACTTTCAATCATTGATTTGATTCCAACTAAGATCCCTATTTTGTCATCAACCGATATGCCTACTAATTTATCGTATTAGTGCTGGTGTGATCGCACCCGTTATGTTGTGGCTACAAAGCCATTATGTGTTGACGGTTCACACTCCCAGCCCAAAGAGACGGCCCATTCAAATGTCCCAATGGACTTATCGACAGCCCATTGGCTCAAACAATGCAGCATCCTCGTAAGACGAAATAGTAGGGCTATCTACTATCCCATGAGTTAGGTTGTCATCCTTTTTGCAGCTCATGACGACTGACTCGGAATGAAAAAAATATGCAAAAGGAAGAAAAGTGGCCCAAAACTAATGAAAACGTTTGATTTTTGGCACCGAAAACAAGCGTAGCCTAGTAGGCTTGCTACCCTTGTCGTAGAGCTCCCGAAGAGCTTTCCAACGATATGTTGTGCACCGCATAACTCCCTACGGATCAAAAGTTATGGGCCCTGGAGCGGCGGGGACCTAGTAATCAGCCCCACGCCCTCGGTTTGCGGGCGCAGCCCCTTCGGGAAATGAAGCTGGCCGACCCAGGGTGTTGTAGGACTCGAGGAAATAAATGTGATGAGAAAGCATCTTGCCAAAGCTAATCAGGGCAAAAAGAAACAAAAAAGGGGTGCAACACTAGGACTTTCTTGGGGGTCACCCATCCTAGTACTACTCTCATCCATGCACACTTAACTTCGGAGTTCTGATGGGATCCAGTTTAATAGTGCTGGTATGATCGCACCCGTCATGTTGTAGGTGCAAAGCTATTATGTGTTGACGGTTCACAGTCCCAGCCCATAGAGATGACCCATTCAAATGGCCCAATGGGCTTATCGACAGCCCATCGACTCAAACAATGCAGCATCCTCGCAAGACGTGACAGTAGGATAGTCTACTATCCGACAAGTTAGGTTGTCTTCCTTTTTGCGGCTTACGATGACTGACCCGGGATAAAAACAAACTACGCAAAAGGATGAATAGTGGCCCAAAACTGATGAAAACATTTGACTTTGGGCACCGAAAATAAGCGCAGTCGAGCAGGCTTGTTGTCCCCAACGTAGAGCTCTAGGAGAGCTTTCCAACGATATGCTGTGCACCGCATAACTTCCTACGAATCAAAAGTTGTGGGCCAGGAGTGGCGGGGACCTGGTAATCAGCCCCATGCCCCCAGTTTGCGGGCCCAGCCCCTCCGGGAAGCGAAGTTGGCTGGCCTACGGTGTTGTAGGACTCGAGGAAAGAAATGTCATGAGAAACCATCTTGCCAAAGCTAAACGGGGCAAAAAAAACAAAAAAAGGGGAGCAACACGAGGACTTCCCAAGGGGTCACCCATCCTAGTACTATTCTTACCCAAGCACGCATAACTTCAGAGTTTTGATGGGATCCGGTGCATTAGTGCTAGTATGATCGCACCTGTCATGTTGTAGGTGTAAAGCCATTATGTGTTGACGGTTCATAGTCTCAGCCCAGAGAGATGGCCCATTCAAACGGCCCAATGGGCTTATCAACAGCCCATCGGCTCAAACAATGCAGCATCCTTACAAGACGTGATAGTAGGATGGTCTACTATCCTGCGAGTTAAGTTGTCTTCCTTTTCGCGGCTCACGATAACTGACCCGGGATGAAAAAACTACGCAAATGGAAGAAAAGTGGCCCGAAACTGATGAATACGTTAGATTTTAGGTGCCGAAAATAGGCGCAGTATAGTGGGCTTGTTGCCCTTATCGTATAGCTCTCGAAAAACTTTCCAATGATATGCTGTACGCTGTATAACTCCATACGGATCAAAAGTTATGGGTCCAGGAGCGGCGGGGATCGGGTAATCAGCCTTACGCCATCGGTTTGTGGGCCCAGCCCCTACGGGAAGTGAGGCTGGCCGACCCAGGGTGTTGTAGGACTCAAGAAAAGAAATGTGATGAGAAAGCACCTTGCCAAAGCCAAACGGGGCAAAAAAAAACAAAAAAGTGGGTGCAACACGAAGACTTCCTAAGGGTCACCCATCCTAGTACTACTCTCGCCCAAGCATGCTTAACTTCAGAGTTCTGATGGGATCCGGTGCATTAGCGCTGGTATGATCGCACCCGTCATGTTGTGGGTGCAAAGCCATTATGTGTTGACACTTTACACTCCCAGCCCAGAGAGATGGCCCATTCAAATAGACCAATAGGCTTATCGAGAGCCGATCGGCTGAAACAATGCAGCATCCTTGCAAGACGTGGTAGTTGGGCAGTCTACTATCCCGCGAGTTTGGTTGTCGTTCTTTTCGCGGCTCACGACGACCGACACGGGATGAAAAAACTGTGCCGAAGGAAGAAAAGTGGCCTAAAACTAATGAAAACGATTGATTTTAGGCACCGAAAATTGGTGCAGCTAAGCAGGCTTGTTGCTTCTGTCATAGAGCTCCTGGAGTGCTTTCCAACGATATGCTGTGCGTCGCATAACTCCCTATGGATCAAAAGTTATGGGCCCTGGAGCGGCGGAGACCTGGTAATCGGCCCCAAGCCCTCGGTTTGCGGGCTCTGCCCCTCTGGGGAGCGAAGCTGGCTGGCCCAGGGTGTCGTAGGACTCGAAGAGAGAAATGTAACGAGAAAGCATCTTGCCAAATCTAAACAGGTCAAAAAAATAAAAAATGGGGTACAACACGAGGACTTCCTTGGGGGTCACCCATCCTAGTACTACTCTCGCCCAAGCACGCTTAACTTTAGAGTTCTGATGGGATCCTGTGCATTAGTGCTGGTATGATCACACTCGTCATGTTGTGGGTGCAAAGCCATTATTTGTTGATGGTTCACACTCCTAGCCCAGAAAGATGGCCCAATGGGCTTATCAACAGCCCATCGGCTCAAACAATGCAGTATCCTTGCAAGACGTCATAGTAGGGTGGTCTACTATCCCGCGAATTAGGTTGTCATCCTTTTTAAGGCTCACGACGACCGACTCGGGATGAAAAAACTGTGCAAAAGGAAGGAAAGTGGCCCAAAATTGATGAAAATATTTGATTTTGGGCACCAAAAACAAGCGTAGCTGAGCAGGCTTGCTACCTCAGACGTAAAGCTCCCGGAGAGCTTTCCAACGATATGCTGTGCGCCGCATAACTCCCTACAGATCAAAAGTTATGGGCCTTGGAGAAGCGGGGACCTGGTAATCGGCCCCACGCCCTCGGTTTACGGGCCCAATCCCTCCGAGAAGCAAAGTTGGCCGGCCTAGGGTGTCATAGGACTCGAGGAAAGAAATGTGATGAGAAATCATCTTGCCAAAGCTAAACGGGGCAAAAAAAAAAAAATAAAGGGGTGCAACACGAGGGCTTCCCAAGGGGTCACCCATCCTACTACTACTTTCGCCCAAGCACGCTTAACTTCAGAGTTCTGATGGGATCCGGTGCATTAGTGCTAGTATGATCGCACCTGTCATGTTGTGGGTACAAAGCCATTATGTGTTGACGGTTCACACTCCCAACCAAGAGAGATGGCCCATTCAAATGGCCTAATGGGCTTATCGACAGTCCATCAGCTCAAACAATGCAGCATCATCACAAGACGAGATAGTAGGGCGGTCTACTATCCCGCGAGTTAGGTTGTCGTCCTTATCGCGGCTCACGACGACCGACTCGGGACAAAAAAGCTATGCAGAAGGAAGAAAAGTGGCCTGAAACTAATGAAAATATTTGATTTTTGGTGTCAAAAACTGGCGCAGTCAACCAAGCTTGTTGCCCCCGCCGTAGAGCTCCCAGAAAGCTTTCCAAAGATATATTGTGCGCCGTATAACTCCCTACGGATCAAAAGTTATGGGCCCTGAAGCGGCGGGGACCTGGTAATTGGCCCCATGCCCTCGGTTTGAGGGCTCAGCCCCTCTGGGAAGTGAAGCTAGCTGGCCTAGGGTGTCATAGGACTCGAGGAAAGAAATGTGATGAGAAAGCATCTTCCCAAAGCGAAAGGGGCAAAAAAAAAACAAAAAATGGGGTGCAACACGAGGACTTCCTAAGGGGTCACCCATCCTAGTACTAGTCTCACCCAAGTACGCTTAACTTCGGAGTTCTGATGGGATCCGGTGCATTAGTGCTGGTATGATCAAACCCGTCATGTTGTGGGTGCAAAGCCATTATGTGTTAACGGTTCACACTTCTAGCCCAAAGAGGTGGCCTATTCAAATGGCCCAATGGGCTTATCGACAGCCCATTGGCTCAACCAATGCAGCATCCTCGCAAGACATGATAGTAGAGCAGTCTACTATCTCGCGAGTTAGGTTGTCGTCCTTTTTGCGGCTCACGAAGAATGACTCAGGACGAAAAAACTGTGCAAAAGGAAGAAAATTGTCCCGAAATTGAAGAAAATGTTTGATTTTGGGCACAGAAAATAGGCGCAGCCAAGCAGGCTAACTGCCTCCGTCGTAGAGCTCCCGGAGATCTTTCCAATGATATGCTGTGTGCCTCATAACTCCCTACGGATCAAAAGTTATGGACCTTGGAGTGGCGGGGACCTTGTAATTAGCCCCACGCCCTCGGTTTGCGGGCCCAGCCCCTCCAGGAAGCGTAGCTGGCCGGCCCAGGGGATCGTAGGACTCGAGGAAAGAAATGTGACGAGAAAGCATATTGCCAAAGCTAAACGGGGCAAAAAAAAACAAAAATGTGGGTACAACACGAGGACTTCCCAGGGGGTCACCCATCCTAGTACTATTCTCGCCCAAGCACGCTTAACTTCGGAGTTCTGATGGGATCCGGTGCATTAGTGCTGGTATGATCGCACCCATCGTGTTATGGGTGCAAAACCATTATGTGTTGACAGTTCACACTCCAAGCCCAGAGAGATGGCCTATTCAAATTTCCCAATGGGCTTATCGATAGCCTATCGGCTCTAACAATGCAGCATCTTCGCAAGACGTGATAGTATGGTGGTCTACTATCCCACGAGTTAGGTTGTTGTCTTTTTTGTGGCTTATGATGACCAACTCGGGATGAAAAATTTGTGCAAAAGGAAGAAAAGTGGCCCAAAACTTATAAATACGTTTGATTTTGGGTACGGAAAATAGTCGCAGTCAAGCAGGCTTGTTACCCCCGCCGTAGAGCTCCCGGAGAGCTTTCCAACGATATGTTGTGCACCGTATAAGTCCCTACAGATCAAAAGTTAGGGGCCCTGGAGCGGCGGGGACTTGGTAATCAGCACCACACCCTCGGTTTGTGGCCCTAGCCCCTCCGGGAAGCGAAGCTGGCCGGCCCAGGGTGTCATAGGACTTGAGGAAAGAAATGTGATGAAAAAGCATCATGCCCAACTAGATTGCTGGACAAAGATCGTAACATTCCAGGTACCTGGTCAACCAATATTGGAGATTATGGGTCGAAGGGACTTCACTGGGAGTTCTATCATTTCATCCACGAAAGCAGTGAAGTTCTTGAGAGAAGGGTGTAGTGGATACTGGCTTACCTCATCAATAAGCCTTCAGACAAAGCTAAGTTGGAGGAGATGTCGGTGATTAAAGAATATGCCGATGTGTTTCTAGAGGAATTGCATGGTTTAGCTCCGGAATGGGAGATCGAATTTGTAATAGAATTACTGCCTGGTACACAACCGATATCTAGAGCTCCCTATCGTATGGCACTAGCCGAGCTACAAGAATTGAAGGACCAGTTGCAGGGATTGTTGAAGAAAGGGGTTTCTTCAACCGAGTTCTTCTCCATGGGGTGCACCAGTCCTATTTGTAAGGGGTCACCCATCCTAGTACTACTCTCGCCCAAGCACGCTTAACTTCGGAGTTTTGATGGGATCCGATGCATTAGTGCTGGTATGATCATACCCGTCATGTTGTAGGTGTAAAGCCATTATATGATGACGGTTCACAGTCCCAGCCCTGAGAGATGGCCTATTCAAACGGCCTAATAGGCTTATCGATAGCCCATCGGCCCCACGCCTTCGTTTTGCGAGCCCAGCCTCTCTGGGAAATGAAGCTGGCCGGCCTATGGTATCGTAGGAAACGAGGAAATAAATTTGATGAGAAAGTATCTTGCCAAAGTTAAACGGGGCAAAAAAAAATAAAAAATGGGGTACAACACGAGGACTTCTCAGGGGGTCACCCATCCTAGTACTACTCTCGCCCAAGCAGGCTTAACTTCAGAGTTCTGATGGGATCCGGTGCATTAGTGCTGGTATTATCGCACCTGTCATGTTGTGGGTGCAATGCCATTATGTGTTGACGGTTCACAGTCACAGCCTAGAGAGATGGCCTATTCAAATGGCCCAATGGGTTAATCGACAGCCCATCGGCTGCAACAATGCAGCATCCTCGAAAGACGTGATAGTAGGGCGGTCTACGATCTTGAGAGTTAGGTTGTCATCCTTTTCGTGGCTCACGACGACTGACCTGGGATGAAAAAATAGCACAAAATGAAGAAAAATAGCCCGAAACTGATGAAAACTTTTGATTTTGGTCACCGAAAATAGGCTTAGCCATGCAAGCTTGCTGTCCCCATTGTAGAACTCGCCGAGAGATTTCCAACGATATGTTGTGCGTCGTATAACTCCCTACGGATCAAAAGTTATGAAAACTGGAGCGGCGGGGTCCTGGTAATCGACCCACGCCCTCAGTTTGCCGGCCTAGCCCCTCTAAGAAGTGAAACTGGACGGCCGAGAGTGTCGTAGGACTCGAGGAAAGAAATTTGATGAGAAAGCATCTTGCCAAAGTAAAACGGGGCACAAAAAAATAAAAAAATTGGGTGTAACACGAGGATTTCCTAGGGGGTCACCCATCCTAGTACTACTCTCACCTAAGCATGCTTAGCTTTGAAGTTCTGATGGGATCCGGTGCATTCGTGCTAGTATGATCGCACCCGTCATGTTGTGGGTGTAAAGCCATTTTGTGTTGACGGTTCACAATCCCAGCCTAGAGAGATGGCCTATTCAAACAGACCAATGGGCTTATCGACAGCCTATCGGCTCTGACAATGCAACATCCTCGAAAGACATGATAGTAGGGCTGTATACAATCCCTCGAGTTAGGTTTTCTTCCTTTTCACAACTCACGACGACTGACCCGAGACGGAAACACATTGCAAAAGGAATAAAAGTAGCCCAAAACTGATGAAAAAGCTCAATTTTTGGATCCTAAAATAGGTACAGCCACGCAGGCTAGCTACCCTTGTTGTAGAGCTCTCGGAGAGCTTTCCAACGATATGTTGTGCGACGCATAACTCCATACGGATCAAAAGTTATGGTCACTGGAGCAGCGGGACCTGGTTATTAGCACTACGGCCTCGGTTTGCTGGCCCAGCCCCTCCGGGAAGCGAAGCTGGCTGGCCCAGGGTGTCGTAGGACTCAAGGAAAGAAATTTGATGAAAAAACATCTTGTCAAAGCTAAACGGGGCACAAAAAAACAAAAAAACGGGGTGTAACTTGAGGACTTCCCAGGGGGTCACCCATCCTAGTACTACTCTCGCTTAAGCATGCTTAGCTTTGGAGTTCTGATGGGATCTGATGCATTAGTGCCGGTATGATCGCATCCGTCATGTTGTAGGTGCAAAGCCATTATGTGTTGACAGTTCACAGTCCTAGCACAGAGAGATGACCCATTCAAATGGCCCAATAGGCTTATCGACAACCCATCGGCCCCACGCCTCGGTTTGTGGGTCCAGCCCCTCCGAGAAATGAAGCTGGCCGGCTTATGGTGTCGTAGGACATGAGGAAATAAATTTGACGAGAAAGTATCTTGCCAAAGCTAAAGGGGGCAAAAAAAACAAAAAATGGGGTACAACACGAGGACTTCTTAGGGGGTCACCCATCCTAGTACTACTCTCGCCCAAGCACGCTTAACTTCGGAGTTCTGATGGGATCTGGCGCATTAGTACTGGTATGATTGCACCCGTCATGTTGTGGGTACAAAGCCAATATGTGTTGACGGTTCACAGTCCCAACCCAGAGAGATGGCCTATTCAAATGGCCCAATGGGCTTATCGACAGCCCATCGGCTCCAACAATGTAGCATCCTCGAAAGACATGACAGTAGAAAAGTCTACTATCCTACGAGTTAGGTTGTTATCCTTTTCACGGCTCACGACGACCGACCCGGGATGAAAAAACAACGTAAAATGAAGAAAAATAGCCCGAAACTAATGAAAAAGTTCAATTTTAGGCACCGAAAACAAGAGTAACCGAGCAAGCTTACTGCCCCGGTAGTAGAACTCCTGGAAAGATTTCCAACGATATGTTGTGCGCCGCATAACTCCTTACGGATCAAAAATTATGGAAACAGGAGTTGCGGTGTCCAAGTAATCGACCCACGCCCTCGGTTTGCCGGCCTAGCCCCTCCGGGAAGTGAAACTGGCCGGCCCAGGGTATCGTAGGACACGAGAAAAGAAATTTGACGAGAAAGCATCTTGCCAAAGCTAAACAGGGCACAAAAAATGAAAAAAAGGGTGCAATATGAGGACTTCCTAAGGGGTCACCCATCCTAGTACTACTCTCGCCTAAGCACGCTTAGCTTCAGAGTTCTGATGGGATTGGGTGCATTACTGCTGGTATGATCGCACCCGTCATGTTGTAGGTGCAAGGCCATTATGTGTTGACAGTACACAGTTCTAGCCTAGAGAGATTACCCATTGACATAGTCCAATGGGCTTATCGACAGCCCATTGGCTCTAACAATGCAGCATTCTCGAAAGACGTGATAGTAGGGCAATCTACTATCTCGCGAGTTAGGTTATCATCCTTTTTGTGACTCACGACGACCGACCCGGGATGAAAAAATATTGCAAAAGGAAGAAAAATTTGCTGAAACTGATGAAAAGGTACAATTTTGGCACCGAAAATAGACGCAGCTGAGCAAGCTTTCGACCCCCGTCGTAGAGCTCCATGAGAGCTTTCCAACGATAAGTTGTGTGCTGTATAACCCCTTACGGATCAAAAGTTATGGGTACTGCAACAGGGGGAACCTAGTAATCGGCCCACGCACTCGGTTTGCTGGGCAGCCCCTCCGGGATGCGAAGCTGGCAGGCCAAGGGTGTCGTAGGACTCGAGGAAAGAAATTTGACGAGAAAGCATCTTTCCAAATCTAAACGGGGCAAGAAAAACAAAAAAGGGGGTGCAACACGAGGACTTCCTAGGGGGTCACCTATACTAGTACCACTCTCGCGCAAGCGCACTTAACTTCAGAGTTCTGATGGGATCCGGTGCATTAGTGCTGGTATGATCTCACCCGTCATGTTGTTGGTGCAAAGCCATTATGTGTTGACGGTTCACTGTCCCAGCCCAGAGACATAGCCCATTCAAACGGGCCAATGGGCTTATCGACAGCCTATCGGCTCTAACAATGTAGCATTCTCGAACGACGTGATAGTAGGGCGGTCTACTATCCCACGAGTTAGGTTGTCATCCTTTTCGCGGCTCACGACGACCGACCCGGGATGAAAAATAACGCAAAAGGAAGAAAAGTGGGCCGAAACTCATTGAAATGTATAATTTTGGGCACCAAAAATAGGCGCAGCTGAGCAGGCTTGCTGTCCCCCTCGTAGAGCTCTCTGAGAGCTTTCCTACGATATGTTTTGTGTGATATAACTCCCTACGGATCAAAATTTATGGGCACTGCAGCGGGGGGAACCTAGTAATCGGCCCACGCACTCGGTTTGCCGGGCAGCCCCTCCGGGACGCGAAGCTGGCAGGCCCACGGTGTCGTAGGACTCAAGGAAAGAAATTTGACGAGAAAACATCTTTCCAAATATAAACGGGGAAAAAAAAACAAAAAGGGGGTGCAACATGAGGACTTCCCAGGGGGTCACCTATACTAGTACCACTCTCGCACAAGCGCGCTTAACTTCAGAGTTCTGAAGGGATCCGGTGCATTAGTGCTGGTATGATCTCACCCGTCATGTTGTTGGGGCAAAGCCATTATGTGTTGACGGTTCACTGTCCCAGCCCAGAGACATGGCCTATTCAAACGGGCCAATGGGCTTCTCGACAGCCCATCGGCTCCAACAATGCAGCATCCTCGCAAGATGTGTTATAGGTGCATTTTAAGGCACTCTACTATCCTACGAGTTAAGTTGTCGTCCTTTTCACAGCTCACGATGACCAACCCGGGATGAAATAATAGCGAAAAATGAAGAAAAGTGGCTCAAAACTGATGAAAACGTTCGATTTTGGGCACCAAAATTAGGCACAACATAGCAAGCTAGCTGGCCCTGTCGTAGAGTTCCCGAAGAGCTTTCCAACGATATGCTGTGCGCCGCATAACTCTCTACGGATCAAAAGTTATGGGCACTGGAGCGACAGGGACCTGGTAATCAGCCCTACACCCCCAGTTTGTCGGCCCAGCCCCTTCGGGAAGCGAAGCTGGCCGGCCCAGGGTGTCATAGGACTCAAGGAAAGAAATGTGACGAGAAAGCATATTGCCAAAGCTAAACGGGGCCAAAAAAAACAAAAAAGGGGTGCAACACGAGGACTTCCCATGGGGGTAGCCCATCCTAGGACTACTCTTGCCCAAGCACGCTTAACTTCAGAGTTCATATGGGATCCGATGCATTAGTGCTGGTATGATCGCACCCGTCATGTTGTGGGTGCAAAGCAATTATGTGTTGACGGTTCACAATCCCAGCCCAGAGAGATCACCTATTCAAAAGACCCAATGGGCTTATCGACAGTCCATCGGCTCCAGTAATGCAGCATCATCGCAAGACGTGATATAGGCAAGTTATAGGGCGATCTACTATCCCGCGACTTAAGTTGTCATCCTTTTTGCGGCTCACGAATACCAGCTCGGGATGAAAAAATAGTGCAAAAGGAAGAAAATTGGCCCAATACATATGAAAATATTTAATTTTGGGTAACGAAAATAGGTAGGACCAAGTAGGCTGGATGCCCCCATCGTAGAGCTCCTGGAAAGCTTTCCAACGATATGCTGTGTGCCGCATAACTCACTACGGATCAAAAGTTATGGGCACTAGAGCGGCAGTGTCACGCCCCAACTCGACCCCACCTACGATCAGTCAGGACGCAATGGAATTTCGGCAGTATAACGACAGTGAATAGGATACCGAGGCTCTAAACCAACCTCAATAGGACATCATACATCAACTCCATAAACCATACAACAAACAACTTCTCAATAACATAACAACATACATCATAATATGACATTCCTCGTTATATGCCTCCGTTCCAACATAATACATGAACCTTAATATACATTACAAAAACATATTGAGCTAACCTAGCAACCTAATCATAAACAAAAGGAAGGCTACTAAGACAACATCAACTAATTCATTAACTTTTCAACATCTTATACATTATAAACTACAAAGCATATAAAAGTCTACTAAGTTAATTTACAAGATAGTAAAACAATGCAACATCAAGGATAAGACTTTGGAACATAAGACTCATCCACGTAAGGCACATTTTTCACATTCTCCTCTTTAGGAGGCACATACCCGTAATCCTGCGAAAGTACACCTGTAGGCATGCAATAATAGAGAGTGAGCTATATAAAATAAGCCCAGCGAGGATCCGATAGATCTCTACAGTATTCACTAAGCTCCTTGGATTTAATCCTTTGGGCAAGTAAACACACAATAACATCAATAATACTATCATCACATAATCTATGATGACCATACAATAAAGGATACACTAGTTGGTGTAGCTCTAATCACCATCACGATCATAACAACCTTCTTGTGATTCCCATAAACTCACGCACCCGAGGTACCCCAATAACCTCTCCCTCCATGACACCTCCATCATGCGAGCTGGAGGCAGTCTCTGGTAGTCATGCCGTTATCAACCCGACAGCCCGATGCTGCCCGAGAGGTGGCACACACATACCAAAGTAGGCCATCCAACCGAACATGCATTAATCACACAATCCAACCCTAGTTTACCCATCAACAACTCACAATTCAATCACTCAAACCACACCCGATCAACTAAGGCTTAATTCAATAATTTAAAGAAAGAAAACCTAAACTTCAAATAATCATATCTTACATTCTACTAATCCAAACAACCCCAAATCAGTTTCAAACACTCACCCACTCGATCAACTACATTAGCCCTCTCAGAAACCAACCAAGACACCTCAAAATCAAGCCCAACAACCCTAAAACCTCAAGGCACCTAGGCTGAAATTTTTGGATTTTCACCCAAACATCGTAATCGAAAATTTGGCATTATAACGGCGTTACCACGTAATTAACAAATTTTTAGAAATCGACGGCAATCGAATCCAACCACAACAACTCAAAATAATCCTCAAAAAGCCATTCTATCAACTTTAAATACCCGAAAATAAATAATTTCGCTACAATGGCTCAAATCTCGTAGTAATACACATAAACGATCCCTAGCATGCATGGAGCAATAATCTAACCTCAGATTAACATTCTAATGGTTCAAAATGCAGTTATGAGCAAAAACAAAAAAAATGAGTTTTGAGATCCAGAATTTTTCTCTCACATTTGATACGATAAAAGCCTAGGAATGCATGCCCAACAAGCGGAATCCAACTCGGCACGAAGTTTTACGGATAAAAACTAGGTTTTTCTTTGAATTTTTGTGTTGAAATCCTTGAAACTCTTTGGCTTTTTTCTCCTATGGATCTTGGCCCTTTGTGTGTGTGAGGAGTGTGTTTTGTGTTGTGTTTAGTGTGTGTTGATGATAATATGCAATTAAAAGCTTGGTCAATAAAAAAAAATGCAAAGTCAAAGTAGTATTTTTAGTCCTTTAATTTATTTTCTTGTCTTTTAAATGCATTTTAGCTATCTCCTTGCTCAAAACAAAAATGTAACTCCTAAGATAGCTCAAGTACGTTATTTTTAGGTGATAAGAAGTTTTACAATCAAACAATTTCACCCGAGTCGGCTTAAAACTCGATTTTCGCAAAAGTCGGTGTAAAAACCCTAATAAATTCTTAAGCCGATTTTAAAACTGTTTTAATCAAACTTAGGTCTATTAAAGTCCGTGGACTAGGTCTAGAAGGGTTAGAAAGACCAGTTTCAAAATTTTAGCGGACGTGTTTTGAAAACACTATTCATTGAAAATTGATGATAAAATTTCTGACTCCGTTTTTGATGAAAATTTCATGAATGCACATTTAGCATGTTCTAGGAGTATTGATTCTAAACTTACCACATTCTAAGTCACATAGCACATAGATAGGTTAATTCATGCAAAACGAGATAAAGCACGCAAAATGAGATAAGATAGAAAAGTGGGGTTTCACATTCTCCCCCCCTTAAAGAAATTTTGCCCTCGAAATTCTTACTTGATGTACTGAACAGATCTGGGTACTGCTGCTGCATCTGATCCCGTCTCTCCCAAGTAGCTTCGTCGATACCGTGATGCTTCCACAACACCTTAACCATCGGAATCTTCTTCGACCTCAACTCTCATTCCATCTAATCAATAATACGAATCGGATGCTCGTTATAAGTCAGATTCTCACGAAGCTGTAACGGCTCTGGCTCAAGAATATGAAACGGATCCGAATTATATTTCCGCAAATTAGACATGTGAAATATATCATGGACATTAGAGAAGTTCTCCGGTAAAGCCAACCGATATGCCAACTTACCGACCCTACCGGTAATCTCAAACGGCCCAACAAATCTCGGACTCAGCTTACCACTTTTACCATAACGAGCAAACCCCTTACGAGGAGACAATCTCAAGAAAACCCGATCTCCGACTGCAAACTCCAAGTCCCGACGACGCTTATCAGCATAACTCTTGAATCTACTCTCCGCCGTAAGCATTCTCTGCCTGATCAATTGAACATTCTCAATCTTCTCAAGAAGCTCTAGCATGATAGTCAGATCAATAGTCTTCATCTCCCCTACCTCGTCCCAATATAAAGGTGAACGGCACTTACGACAGTAAAGAGCTGCAAAAGGTGCCATCCCAATAGTAGCTTGATAACTATTGTTATAGGCAAACTCGGCAAGTAGTAGATGTTTCTTCTAGTTCTTCCCAAAATCCAGAACACAAGCCCTAAGCATATCTTCCAGAATTTGAATAGTCCACTCAGACTGATCGTCGGTCTGTGGATGATACGCTGTACTGAAGTTCAACTGAGTACCCAAGGTCTCCTGAAGTTTCTCCTACAAATGAGAAGTAAATCGAGGATCTCGATCTGAGACAATACTAGATGGAATCCCGTGAAGTCTAACAATCTGATCCAAATAAAGATCCGTCAACTTTGTAACCTCATCTCCTATCCTCATCGAAATAAAATGAGCTGTCTTCGTCAAACGATCCACGACAACCCAAACTGCATCGTTACCCCTCGGTTTTCTAGGCAAACCAGTGACGAAATCCATCGTAATATGCTCCCACTTCCACTCTGGTATAGCCAACGACTGAAGCAAACTTGTAGGTCGTTGATGCTCGGCTTTCACCCGCTGACAAGTCAAACATCTAGCTACAAACTGAGCAACCTCCCTCTTCATGTTATTCCACCAATAATGTTGCTTCAAATCCCGATACATCTTGGTTCCACCGGGATAAATAGTGTACTTAGAATTATGAGCTTCCTCCAGAATACCTCGCCTCAAGCCCGGTTCATTGGGAACACAAACCCTGTTTCGAAACCGAAGAATACCATCCTCATGCAGTTTAAAGTCAGACTGATCATCAGTGATCTGATCCTTGATCTTCTGAAGTTTAACATCAAGCTGCTGAGCTTCCCTGATCTGAGACAACAATAAAGGCTGAATATGGAGATGTAAACACATCACCCCAACCTGAGTCAACTCCGGTCTCCAATAAGTGAATTCCTCAAGAATATCCCATTTCTTGACAGCCAAACAAGCAACACTCGCCTTCCGGCTGAGAGCATCTGCTACAACATTTGCCTTGCCAGGTAGATAATTGATAGAACAATTATAATCTCCAAGAAGCTCCATCTACCTCCGCTGACACATATTCAACTCCTTCTGTGAGAACAAGTACTTCAGACTCTTATGATCAGTGAAAATCTCGAACTTACTGTCCCACAGATAATGACGCCACTTCTTCAATGCGAAGACAACTGCTGCCAACTCAAGATCATGAGTCGGATAATTCACCTCATAAGGCTTCAACTTCCTGGAAGCATAGGCAATAACTCGGCCATCCTGCATAAGAACACATCCCAAGCCCTCCTTGGATGCATCGTTGTAAATAACCATATTATCGGTCCCCTCTGGTAGAGCAAGTACTGGAGCAGTAGTCAACCTCTTTTTCAACTCCTGAAACCCACTCTCACACTTCTCATCCCAAGCAAAGATAGTCTGCTTCTGAGTCAACTTAGAAAGTGGCCCAGCAATCTTTGAGAAGTCCTTTACAAACCTACGGTAATAACCCGCCAAGCCAAGAAAGCTACGGACCTCAGAAACATTCTCTGGCCTTTTCCAAGACATCACCGATTCAATCTTAGTAGGATCTACAGAAATACCGCTCTGTGTAATAACATGGCCAAGAAAAGATATGCGTTGCAGCCAAAATTCACATTTGCTGAACTTGGCAAACAACTGATGCTTCTACAGCTTCTGTAAGACAAGCCGTAGATGTTGCTCGTGCTCCGATTCAGATTTAGAATAGACCAAGATATCATCAATAAAGATAACCACGAACTGGTCCAAATACGGCTGAAAAACCTGATGCATAAGGTCCATGAATGCTGCCGGTGCATTAGTTAATAATGCCCGTACCGAGTCCTAAAGGCAGACTTCGGAACATCCTCCGTGCGAATCTGAAGCTGATAATACCCCTGCATCAAATCAAATTTAGAATAGACTTTGGCTCCCTGAAGTTGATCAAACAACTCGTCAATCAGTGGCAAAGGATATTTGTTCTTGATGGTCACCTGATTCAAAGCACGGTAATCAATACACAATCTCAAGGTACCATCCTTCTTCTTCACAAATAAAACAGGAGCTCCCCAAGGTGAAGAACTCTGCTGAATGAATCCCTTCTCCAATAACTCCTGCAACTGAGTCTTCAACTCCTTCAACTCAGCTGGTGCCATCCAGTATGCTGTTTTAGAAATAGGTTGAGTACTGGGAATAAGATTGATCACAAACTCCACATCTCTCTCTGGCGGTAACCCTGGCAACTCCTCGGGAAATACATTGGGATATTCTCGAATAATAGGGACTTCCTCTAGCTGTAGATTATCAGATGGCTTGTTGATCAAATAAGCTAGATAACCCAAACACCCCTTACTCACCAACTTAACGGCTTTAGTTGCTGAGATAACAAAACTCGTCTTTGCACCCCGATTCCCTACTACCTCAACTACTGGCTGATCTGGCAAACGAAACTGTACTACCTTGGTTCTACAGTTCAACTGGGCATCATACTTAGAAAGCCAATCCATACCCAAGATAACATCATACCCCCGGATAGGAAATAAGATAAGGTCCGAAGTAAAATTATGCCCCTTAACATGTATTATACAATCTTTACATACTAAGACAGTAACATACTTATCAGTAAAAGAGGTACTAATCTCAACCACATAAGGCAATGTTTCAGGTTGCAAATTGACACGTTGCACATAAGCAGGAGTAATGAAAGAATGTGTAGCACCAGAATCAATCAACACTTTAACAAGTTGATGAAGTATAAGGAAGTTACCTTCCACAACTGCAATCTTCTCAGGCATCTCCTCTAAGTCAATTGCGTAGGCTCGAGCCTGAACCCGCTGCTGCTGTGGTGCACTGGCCGCAGGTCGGCCCTGATAACCTTGAGTCGCTGTCCAACCCTCAGTCCTCGAATACCTAGGGCAATCCCTCGCCCTGTGCTGATTGCTGCCGTATCCTAAACACGTCCCTGCTTTCACCCTGCAATCGGCCACCATATGCCCCGTGCCCTTACAGTGTGTACACTGCGGTGATGATGTACTAACACTGCCCCTGGATGAACCAGAAGCTGAAGGAATAGCTGAACCAGTCTGCTGCTGAGGCCTTACCAAACTGGGCCTATACTGACCCTGAGACTGGGCTGGCCTAAACTGGGACTGAACCTGATATGACCCCTGCTGAAACTAAGGTCGATAATAACTCTGCTGCCCCTGTGGCCTAAAAGAACCCTGTTGAACTGGTGGTCTGTACACAACCTGCTGTACGGGAGGCCTATACATATTCTGCTGATACTGCGGCTGATACGGCCTCTTGCTGGGCTAACTAGAAACAAGCTGATCCTCATTCCTTTTCTCTAGTCTAGAAGCTGCCTCAAAGGCCTCAGTGAATACATCATACCGATTCAGAGCCATCACATCCTTAATCTCGGGCCTCAACCCCAACATGAATCTACGAGTCCTCCGCTCCTCATCAACCACATACTCCGGTGCATAACGGGACAATCGAGTAAAGGTGGCCTCATACTGAGCCACTGAAGCATCTCCCTGCACTAAGGCTAGAAACTCTGCCTCTCTTCGTTCCTTCGCGATCCTTGGGACATACTTTGCCCGGAAAGCCAACAGAAAGGCACCCCAAACATACGGAATACCCTGAGTCGCCCAGCTAGTTCTCACTATGCGCCACCATTCTTCTGCCTCATCATTTAACAAGTACACGGCAAAAGAGACTTTCTGCTCATCGGTATAGTCAAGAGGATCATAAATCTTCTCCAACTTGCTAATCCATGCCTCAGCCTTCCTATTATCCTGTTCCCCCTGATATCTCGGTGGATGATACCCTAAGAATTCTTTCAGGGTACCACGCCCGTGGTTTCCACCCTGCAAATTCAACAATTGAGCCTGCCAAGCCTGAGTCTGGGCAGCCTGCCCTGCTATCAACTGAGCCTGACCGGCCACTAACTCAGCAATTCTCTCCATAGATGCCCCCAAACGGTCATCACCCCTATCACGGCTCGGTGCCGCAATACCAGGAGTCTCATCAGTCATCTCAGGCCTACCTCTGGTTCTCGGTCTGCCCGTCATTCTACTAATCAAAGAGTTAGCATAGGGTATAGCACGTAAACAGGTTATGAACAACTATTAGCACATAAACAACAAAGTCATATAAAACACATAACAAATTGATCACATAATCACATAAGTACTAAATCACATAATCACTTAATCACTTAATCATTTAATCATATTAATACATAGATCACTTTTCTTTCTTTTCATACATACTTTCATGCTAAGACCATTACCCACATTCCGAGAATACCCCGGCTGACAACTAACATGCGCTCTGATACCACTTAAATGTCACGCCCCAACTCAACCCCACCTACGATCAGTCAGGACGCAATGGAATTTCGGCAGTATAACGATAGTGAATAGGATACCGAGGCTCTAAACCAACCTCAATAGGACATCATACATCAACTCCATAAACCATACAACAAACAACTTCTCAATAACATAACAACATACATCATAATATGACATTCCTCGTTATATGCCTCCGTTCCAACATAATACATGAACCTTAATATACATTACAAAAACATATTGAGCCAACCTAGCAACCTAATCATAAACAAAAGGAAGGCTACTAAGACAGCATCAACTAATTCATTAACTTTTCAACATCTTATACATTATAAACTACAAAGCATATAAAAGTCTACTAAGTTAATTTACAAGATAGTAAAACAATGCAACATCAAGGATAAGACTCCGGAACATAAGACTCATCCACGTAAGGCACATTTTCAACATTCTCCTCTTCAGGAGGCACATACCCGTAATCCTGCGAAAGTACACCTGTAGGCATGCAATAATAGAGAGTGAGCTTATATAAAATAAGCCCAGCGAGGATCCGATAGATCTCTACAGTATTCACTATGCTCCTTGGATTTAATCCTTTGAGCAAGTAAACACACAATAACATCAATAATACTATCATCACATAATCTATAATGACCATACAATAAAGGATACACTAGTTGGTGTAGCTCCAATCACCATCACGATCATAACAGCCTTCTTGTGACTCCCATAAACTCACGCACCCGAGGTACCCCAATAACTTCCCTCCATGACACCTCCGTCATGCGAGCTGGAGGCAGTCTCTGGTAGTCATGCCGTTATCAACCCGACAACCCGGTGTTGCCCGAGAGGTGGCACACACATGCCAAAAACTCAACAATAATAATAAACATCAATCATTCACAAGAAGACAGTCTAGTAGAACTGCCTACCTCCTGACATCAATCATCAATCAATAATCATCAATCATCATCAATAATCATATTATCATCATCAATAATCTTATTATCATCATAATAACATCAATAATCAATTTAACAACAAATAACTAAGTTAGATGGCAAAGTAGGCCATCCAACCGAACATGCATTAAACACACAATCAAACCCTAGTTTACCCATCAACAACTCAAAATTCAATCACTCAAACCACACCTGATCAACTATGGCTCAATTCAATAATTTAAAGAAAGATAACATAAACTTCAAATAATCATATCTTACATTCTACTAATCCAAACAACCCCAAATTAGTTTCAAACACTCACCCACTCGATCAACTACATTAACCCTCTCAGAAATCAACCAAGACACCTCAAAATCAAGCCCAACAACCCTAAAACCTCAAGCCACCTAGGCTAAAATTTTTGGATTTTCACCCAAACATCGTAATCAAAAATTCAGCATTATAACGACATTACCA
Organism: Ehretia macrophylla; assembly: GCA_037974665.1. NCBI lineage: Eukaryota > Viridiplantae > Streptophyta > Magnoliopsida > Boraginales > Ehretiaceae > Ehretia > Ehretia macrophylla. The sequence continues at coordinate 26,844,233 of CM075780.1, forward strand.
CGTAATTAAAATTTTTTTAGAAATCGACGGCAATCGATTCCAACCACAACAACTCAAAATAATCCTCAAAAAGCCATTCTATCAACTTTAAATACCCGAAAACAAATAATTTCGCTACAATGACTCAAATCTCGTAGTAATACACATAAATGATCCTTAGCATGCATGGACATATAAATGATCCTTAGCATGCATGGAGAAATAATCTAACCTCATATTAAATTCTAACTGTTCAAAATGCAGTTATGAGCAAAAACAAAAAAAAAAGAGTTTTGAGATCTAGAATTTTTCTCTCACCTTTGATGCGATAAAAGCCTAGGAATACGTGCAATGCATGCCCAACAAGTGGAATCCAACTCGGCACGAAGTTCTACGAAAAAAAACTAGGTTTTTCTTTGAATTTTTGTGTTGAAAACCTTGAAACTCTTTGGCTTTTTTTCTCCTATGGCTCTCGGCCCTTTGTGTGTGTGAGGAGTGTGTTTTGTGTTGTGTTTAGTATGTGTTGATGATAATATGCAATTAAAATCTTGGTCAATAAAAAAAATACAAAGTCAAAGTAGTATTTTTAGTCCTTTAATTCATTTTCTTGTCTTTTAAATGCATTTTAGCTATCTCCTTGCTCAAAAAAAAAATGTAACTCCTAAGATAGCTCAAGTAGGTTATTTTTAGGTGACAAGAAGTTTTACAATCAAGCAATTTCACCTGAGTTGGCTTAAAACTCGATTTTTGAAAAAGTCGGTGTAAAAACCCTAATAAATTCTTAAGCCGATTTTAAAACCGTTTTAATCAAAAACAGGTCTATTAAAGTCTGTGGACTAGGTCTAGAAGGGTTAAAAATACCAGTTTCAAAATTTTAGCGGACGTGTTTTGAAAATACTATTCATTAAAAATCGACGATAAAATTTCTGACTCCGTTTTTTATGAAAATTTCATGAATGCACATTTAGCATGTTCTAGGAGTATTGATACTAAAATTACCACATTCTAAGTCACATAGCACATAGACAGGTTAATTCACGCAAAACGAGATAAAGCACGCAAAACGAGATAAGATAGAAAAGTGGGGTTTCACAGGCGGGCACCTTGTAATCGGCCCTACGCCTTTGGTTTGCTTGCCCAGCCTCTTCAGGAAGCGAAGCTAGCTGGCCTAGGGTGTCGTAGGACTCGAGGAAAGAAATTTGACGAGAAAGCATCTTGCCAAAGCTAAACGGGACAAAAAAAAAAAAAAGGGTGCAACACGAGGACTTCCCAAGGGGTCACCCATCCTTGTACTACTCTCGCCTAAGCACGCTTAGCTTCGAAGTTCTAATTGGATCCAATGCATTAGTACAGGTATGATCGCACCTGTAATGTTGTAGGTGCAAAGTCATTATATGTTGATGGTTCACAGTCCCAGTCCAGAGAGATGGCCCATTTAGACGGCCCAGTGGGCTTATCGACAACCCATCGGCCCCACGCCCTCAGTTTGCGAGCCCAGCCCCTCCTTGAAATGAAGCTGGCCGGCTTATGGTGTTGTAGGACACGAGGAAAAAAATTTGACGAGAAAGTATCTTGCTAAAGCTAAATGGGGCAAAAAAAAAAAAATGGGGTACAACACAAGGACTTCTCAAGGGGTCACCCATCCTAGTACTACTCTCGCCCAAGCACGCTTAACTTTGGAGTTCTGATGGGATCCGGTGCATTAGTGCTGGTATGATCGTACCCGTCATGTAATGGGTGCAAAGCCATTATGTGTTGATGGTTCACAGTCCTAGCCCAGAGAGATGGCCTATTCAAATGGCCCAATGGGCTTATTGACAGCCCATCAGCTTCAACAATGCAGTATCCTCGAAAGACGTGATAGTAGGGAAGTCTACTATCCCGAGAGTTAGGTTGTCATCCTTTTCGCGGATTACAACGACTGACCCAGGATGAAAAAACATCATAAAATGAAGAAAAATAGCCTGAAACTGAAGAAAACGTTTAATTTTTGGCACCAAAAACAAGAGCAGCTGAGCAAGCTTGCTGCCCCCATCGTAGAACTCCAAGAGATATTTCCAACGATATGCTGTGCGCCGCATAACTCCCTACGGATCAAAAGTTATGGAATTTGGAGCGGTAGGGTCCTAGTAATCGACCTATGCCATCGGTTTGCTGGCCCAGCCTTTCCGGGAAGCGAAACTGGCCAGCCCAGGGTGTCGTAGGACTCGAGGAAAGAAATTTGACGAGAAAGCATCTTGCCAAAGCTAAACGGGGCACAAAAAAACAAAAAAATGGGTACAAAAAGAGGATATCCCAGGGGGTCACCCATCCTAGTACTACTCTCGCCTAAGCATGCTTAGCTTCGGAGTTTTGATGGGATTCGGTGCATTAGTGCTGGTATGATCGCACCCGTCATGTTGTAGGTGCAATGCCATTATGTATTAACGGTACATAGTCCCAGCCTAGAGAGATGACCCTTTCGAACAGTCCAATGGGCTTATCGACAGCCCATTGGCACTAACAATGCAGCATTCTTGAAAGACGTGATAGTAGGGTAGACTACTATCTCGCGAGTTAGGTTGTCATCCTTTTCACAGCTCACGACGACCGACCTGGGATGAAAAAATAACGTAAAAGGAAGAAAAAAGGGGCGAAACTAATGAAAATGTACAATTTTGGGCACCAAAAATTGGCGCCGCTGAGCAGGCTTGCTACCCCTATCATACAGCTCCCTGAGAGCTTTCCAACAATATTTTGTGTGCTGCATAACACCCTACGGATCAAAAGTTATGGGCACTGCAGCGGGGGGAACCTAGTAATCGGCCCACGCCCTCGGTTTGCCGGGCAGCCCCTTCGGGATACGAAGCTCGCAGGCCCAGGGTGTCATAGGACTCGAGGAAAGAAATTTGACAAGAAAACATCTTGCCAAATCTAAACGGGGCAAAAAATAAAAATAAAAGGGAGTGTAACACGAGGACTTCCCAGGGGGTCATCTATCCTAGTACCACTCTCGCGCAAGCACGCTTAACTTCGGAGTTCTGATGGGATCCGGTGCATTAGTGCTGGTATGATCGCACCGGTCATGTTGTTGGTGCAAAGCCATTATGTGTTGACTATTCACTATCCCAGCCCAGAGACATGGCCTATTTAAACGGGCCAATGGGCTTATCGACAACCCATCGGCTCTAACAATGTACCATCCTCGCAAGACGTGATATAGGTGCATCGTAGGGCAGTCTACTATCTCGCGAGTTAAGTTGTCATCCTTTTCACGGCTCACGACGACCGACCAAGGATGAAAAATAGCACAAAAGGAAGAAAAGTGGCTCAAAACTGATGAAAACGTTCGATTTTGGGCACTAAAAAAGGCATAGCTTAGCAGGCTGGCTGCCCCTATCGTAGAGTTCCCAGAGAGCTTTCCAACGATATGCTGTGCACCGCATAACTCTCGATGGATCAAAAGTTATGGGCACTGGAACGACAGGGACCTGGTAATCAGCCCTACGCCCTCGGTTTGCCAGCCCAGCCCCTTCATGAAGTGAAGCTGGCCGGCCCAGGGTGTCATAGGACTCAAGGAAAGAAATGTGACAAGAAAGCATTTTGCCAAAGCTAAACGAGGCAAAAAAAAAAAAAAGGGGTGCAACACCAGGACTTCCCATGGGGTCACCCATCCTAGGACTACTCTCGCCCAAGCACGCTTAACTTCGGAGTTCTGATGGGATCCGGTGCATTAGTACTGCGATGATCGAACCCGTCATGTTCTGGATGCAAAGCAACTATGTGTTGATGGTTCACAATCCCAGCCCAGAGAGATCGCCTATTCAAACAACCCAATGGGCTTATCGAGAGTCCATCGGCGACAATAATGCAGCATCCTCGCAAGACATGATATAGGCGAGTTATAGGGCGATCTACTATCCCACGAGTTAAGTTGTCGTCCTTTTCACGGCTCACAATGACCAACCCGGGATGAAAAAATAGCGTAAAAGGAAGAAAAGTGGCCCAAAACTAATGAAAACATTCAATTTTGGGCATCGAAAATAGGCGCGACCAGGTAGGCTGGATTCCCCTATCGTAGATCTCCCGGAAAGCCTTCAAACGATATGTTGTGCACCGTATAACTCTTACAGATCAAAAGTTATGGGCATTGGAGCGACGGGCACCTTGTAATCAGCCCCACGCCCTTGGTTTACCAGCCCAGCCCCTCCGGGAAGCGAAGCTATCCGGCCCAGGGTATCGTATGACTCGAGGAAATAAATTTGACGAGAAAGCATCTTGCCAAAGCTAAACGGGGCAAAAAAAAAAACAAAAAAATGGTGCAACACGAGGACTTCCCATAGGATCACCTATCCTAGTGCTACTCTCGCCTATGCATGCTTAGCTTCGGAGTTCTGATGGGATCCGGTGCATTAGTAGAAGTATGATCGCACCCGTAATGTTGTAGGTACAAAGCCATTATGTGTTGACGGTTCACAGTCCTAGCCTAGAGAGATGGCCTATTCAAATGGCCCAATGGGCTTATTGATAGCGCATCGGCCCCACGCCCCCAGTTTGCGGGCCCAGCCCCTCCAGGAAATGATGCTGGCCGGCTTATGGTGTCGTAGAACACGAGGAAAAAAATTTGACGAGAAAATATCTTGCCGAAGCTAAACGGGGCAAAAAAAAACAAAAAATGGGGTACAACACGAGTACTTCTCGGGGGTCACATATCCTAGTACTACTCTCGCCCAAGAACATTTATCTTCGGAGTTCTGATGGGATCCGGTGCATTAATGCTGGTATGATCGCACCCGTCATGTTATAGGTGCAAAGCCATTATGTGTTGACGGTTCACAGTCCCAGCCCAGAGAGATGGCCTATTCAAATGGCCTAATGGGCTTATCGACAGCCCATCGACTCCAACAATGCATCATCCTCGAAAGACGTGATAGTAGGAAAGTCTACTATCTCGCGAGTTAGGTTGTCATCATTTTCTCGGCTCACGACGACTGACTCGGGATGAAAAAATAGCGTAAAATGAAGAAAAATGGCCCAAAACTGATGAAAACGTTCAATTTTGGGTACTAAAAACAGGCGCAGCCGAGGAAGCTTGCTGACCCTGTCGTAGAACTCTAGAAGATATTTCCAACGATATGTTGTGAGCCGCATAACTCCCTACAGATCAAAAGTTATGGAAATTGGAGCGGCAGGGTCCTGGTAATCGACCCACGCCCTCGATTTGCTGGCACAGCCTCTCCGAGAAGCGAAACTGGCCGGCCCAGGGTATTGTAGGACTCGATGAAAGAAATTTGACTATAAAGCATCTTGCCAAAGTTAAATGGGGCACAAAAAAACAAAAAAATGGGGTGCAACACGAGGACTTCCCACGGGTCACCCATCCTAGTACTACTCTCACCTAAGCACGCTTAGCTTCGGAGTTCTGATGGGATCCGGTGCATTAGTGCTGGTATGATCACACCCACCACGTTGTAGGTGCAAAGCCATTATGTGTTGACGGTACACAGTCCTAGCCTAGAGAGATGACCCATTCGAACAGTCCAATGAGCTTATCGACAACCCATTGGCTCTAACAATACACCATTCTACAAAGACGTGATAGTAGGGCAGTCTACTATCCCGCGAGTTAGGTTGTCATCCTTTTTCGCAGCTCATGACAACCGACCCGGGATGAAAATGCAAAAGAAAGAAAAATGGGCCAAAACTGATGAAAACGTATAATTTTAGGCACCGAAAATAGGCGTAGCTGAGCAGGCTTGCTGCCCCCATCGTAGAGCTCCTTGAGAACTTTCCAACAATATGTTGTGTGCTGCATAACTCCCTACGGATCAAAAGTTATGGGCACTGCAGCTGGGGGAACCTAGTAATCGGCCCACGCCCTCGGTTTCTCGAGCAGCCCCTCTGCGACGCGAAGCTGGTAGGCCCAGGGTGTCGTAGGACTCCAAGAAAGAAATTTAAATGGGGCAGAAAAAAAAAACAAAAAGAGGGTGTAACACGAGGACTTCCTAGGGGGTCACCCATCCTAGTACCACTCTCGTGCAAGCACGCTTAACTTCGGAGTTCTGATAGGATCTGGTGCATTAGTGCTGGTATGATCGCACCCATCATGTTGTTGGTGCAAAGCCATTATATGTTAACGGTTCACTGTCCTAGCACAGAGACATGGCCTATTCAAACGGGCCAATGGGCTTATCGACAGCCCATCGGCTCCAACAATGTAGCATCCTCGCAAGACATGATATAGGCGCAATGTAGCACAAAGACATGGCCTATCCCGCGAGTTAAGTTGTCGTCCTTTTTGCGGCTCCCGATGACCAACCCGGGATGAAAAAATAGCGCAAAAGGAAGAAAAGTACCCCAAAACTGATGAAAACATTCAATTTTGGGCATAGAAAACAGTCGCGACCAATTAGGCGGGATGCCCCCATCGTAGAGCTCCCGGAAAGCTTTCCAACGATATGCTGTGCACCGCATAACTCCTTACGGATCAAAAGTTTTGGGCACTAGAGCGGCGGGCAACTTGTAATCAGCCCCATTGGTTTGCTGGCCCAGCCCCTTCGGGAAACGAAGCTAGCCGGCCTAGGGCGTTGTAGGACTCGAGGAAAGAAATTTGAAGAGAAAGTATCTTGCCAAAGCTAAACGGGGTAAAAAAAAAAAAGGTGCAACACGAGGACTTCCCTGGGGGTCACCCATCCTAGCACTACTCTCGCCTAAACACGCTTAGCTTCGGAGTTCTGATGGGATTCGGTGCACTAGTGCAGGTATGATCGCACCTGTCATGTTGGTGTAATGCCATTATGTGTTGACGTTCATAGTCCTAGCCTAGAGAGATGGTCCATTCAAATGACCCAATGGGCTTATCAACATCCCATCGGCTCCAACAATACAACATCCTCAAAAGACGTAATAGCAGGGCAGTCTACTATCCCGCAAGTTAGGTTGTCATCCTTTTCACGGCTATTGACGATCGACCCGGGATGAAAAAACAGCGCGAAAGGAAGAAAAGTGGGCTGAAACTGATGAAAATGTTCGATTTTGGGCACCGAAAATAGGCGCAGCCAAGTAGGCTGGATGCCCCTATCGTAGAGGTCCCGGAGAGCTTTCTACAGATATGCTGTGCGCCGCACAACTCCCTACGGATCAAAGGTTATGGGCACTAGAGTAGCAGCGACCTGGTAATCTGCCCCACGCCCTCGGTTTGCCGGCCCAGCCCCTCCGGGAAGCTAAGCTGGCCAGCCCTAGGTGTCGTAGGACTCGAGGAAAGAAATTTGACAAGAAAGCATCTTGCCAAAGCTAAACAGGGCAAAAAAAAAAAAAAGGGTGCAACACGAGGACTTCCCGGGGGGTCACCCATCCTAGTACTACTCTTGTCTAATCACGCTTAGCTTCGGAGTTCTGACGGGATCTGATGCATTAGTGCTGGTATGATTGCACCCGTCATGTTGGGGGTGCAAAGCCATTGTGTGCTGACGGTTCACTGTCCCAGCCCAGAGAGATGGCCTATTCAAACAGCCTAATGGGCTTATTGACAGCCTATCGGCTTTAACAATGCAGCATCCTCGAAAAAGGTGAGAGTAGGGCAGTCTAGTATCTCGCAAGTTAGGTTGTCATCCTTTTCACGGCTCATGACGACTGACCCGGGATGAAAAAACAATGGAAAAAGAAAAAAATAGGCCACAATTGATGAAAACATTCGATTTTGGGCACAAAAAATTGAAGCAGCCAAGTAGGCTTGCTAACCTCGTCGTAGAGCTCCCGAAGACCTTTCCAACGATATGCTGTGCGCTGCATAACTCCTAACGGATCAAAAGTTATTGGCACTGCAGCGGCGGGGACCTGGTAATCAGCTCACGTCCTCGGTTTGCTGGCCCAGCACCTTCGGGACGCGAAGCTAGCTGGCCTAGGGTGTCATAGGACTCGAGGAAAGAAATTTGATGTGAAAGCATCTTGCCAAAGCTAAACAAGGCAAAAAAAAAAAAAAACAAAAAGGGGTACGACACGAGGACTTCCCAGGGGGTCACCCATCCTAGTACTACTGTCGCCCACGCACGCTTAACTTCGGAGTCCTGATGGGATCCTGTGCATTAGTGCTGGTATGATCGCACCCGACTTGTTATGGGTGCAAATCCATTATGTGTTGACGGTTCACAGTCCCATCCTAGAGAGATCGCCCATTCAAAATGGCCAATGGGCTTATCGACTACCCATCGGCTCCAACAATGCAGCATCTTCGCAAGACTTGACATAGGGTTATTGTAGCGCGGTCTACTATCCCGCGAGTTAAGTTGTCAACCTTTTTAAGGCTCACGACGACCGACCCCAGATGAAAAAATAGCGCAAAAGAAAGAACGTGGCTCAAAACTGATAAAAATGTTTGATTTTGGGAACCAAAAATAGGTGCAATCAAGCAGGCTTGTTGTCCCAGTCGTAAAGCTCCCGGAGAGCTTTCCAACGATATGTTGTGTGCCGCATAACTCCTTACGAATCAAAAGTTATGGGCACTGGAGCGGCGGGGACCTGGTAATCGGCCTACGCCCTCGGTTTGCCAGCCCAGCCCATTCGGGAAGTGAAACAGGCCGGCCCAGGGTGTCGTAGGACTCAAGGAAAGAAATGTGACAAGAAAGCATCTTGCCAAAGCTAGACGAGGCAAAAAAAAAAAACAAAAAAGGGGGTGCAACATGAGGACTTCCCATGGGGTTACCCATCCTAGGACAACTCTCGCCCAAGCACGCTTAACTTCGGAGTTCTGATGGGAACCGGTGCATTAGTGCTGGTATGATCGCACCCGTCATGTTGTGGGTGCAAAGGAATTATGTGTTGACGGTTCACAATCCCAGCCTAGAGAATTCACATATTCAAACGACCCAATGGGCTTATCGACAGTCCATCGGCTCCAATAATGCAGCATCCTCGCAAGACGTGATATAGACGAGTTATAGGGCGATCTACTATCCCGCGAGTTAAGTTGTCGTCCATTTCGCGGCTCACAATGACGAACTCGGGATGAAAAAACAGCGCAAAAGGAATAAAAGTGGCCCAAAACTGATGAAAACATTCAATTTTGGGCACCAAAAATAGGTGCGACCAAGTAGGCTGGATGCCTCCATCGTAGAGCTCCCGTAAAGCTTTCCAACGATATGATGTGCGCCACATAACTCACTACGGATCAAAAGTTATGGGCATTGGAGTAGAGGGCACCTTGTAATCGGCCCCACGCCCTTGGTTTGTAGGCCCAGCCCCTCCGGGAAGCAAAGCTAGCCGGCCCAGGGTGTCGTAGGACTCGAGGAAAGAAATTTGACCAGAAAGCAACTTGCCAAAGCTAAATGGGGAAAAAAAAAACAAAAAATGAGTGCAACACGAGGACCTCCCAAGGTGTCACCCATCCTAGTACTACCCTCACCTAAGCACGCTTAGCTTCGGAGTTCTGATGGGATCTGGTGCATTAGAGCAGGTATGATCGCACCCGTAATGTTGTAGGTGCAAAGCCATTTTGTGTTGATGGTTCACAGTCCCAGCCCAGAGAGATGGCCCATTCAAACGGCCCAATGGGCTTATCGACAGCCCATCGGCCCCATGCCCTCGGTTTGCGGGCCCAGCCCATCCGAAAAACGAAGCTAGCCGGCTTATGGTGTCGTAGGACACGAGGAAAAAAATTTGACGAGAAAGTATCTTGCCAAAGCTAAAGGGGGAAAAATAAACAAAAAATGGGGTACAACACGAGGACTTCTCAAGGGGTCACCCATCCTAGTACTACTCTCGCCCAAGCACGCTTAACTTCAGAATTCTGATGGGATCCGGTGCATTAGTGCTAGTATGATCGCACCAATCATGTTGTGGGTGCAAAGCCATTATGTGTTGATGGTTCACAATCCCAGCCCAGAAAGATGGCCTATTCAAATGGTGGAGCACGCTCGGGGTTAATCCAGGGTGTTACATTGTTAATTGATTAATTGATTGTTGAATTTAATCGAGGGGTGACCTACTTTGTTGTCCTCTCTGAGCAGTTTGATTGCATGATTGAGCGATTAGTTGTGCTTGCGAGTGTTTACAACAATTGTTATCGGGCTTGGTTGTGTTGTGTTACCCTGGGTAGCCTCAGGTTTGCCAGGCGATAACCCGACCACCATGGCCAATTCCCTCACTAGTATGGACGGGGAAATCCATGGGTGCTGGGTCGTACTATCAGGGTTTCCGGATTCTCTTGAGTGGGAGTAACAAGGTGGGAATGTTAAAGTTCATGAAAGGATTGGATAGAATCATGAAACAATTAAGTTAGATGACAAAGTAGGCCATCCAACTCAACAGGCATTAAACACACAACCAAACCCTAGTCTAACCATCAACAACTCACAATTCAATCACTCAAAGAATACCCAAACAACTAAAGGCATATATCAACATTTTAAAGAAAGACAACCCAAACTTATAAAAGTCATAACTTACATTCTACTAATCCGATAACTTCCAAACCAGTTTCTATCACTCACCTACTCAATCAACAACATTAGTCCCCTCAGAAACCAACCAAAATACATCTAAGTCAAGCCCAACAACCCTAAAACCTCAATGCACCTAGGCTGAAATTTCCGGACTTTCACACCAACATTACAATCAAAATTTCAGCATTACAACGGTACTACCCCATATTTAACAAACTTTTACAAATCGACAGCAATCGATTCCAACCACTACAACTCAAAATATTCAACAAATAGCCAACAACTCAACTTTTATAAAATAAAATTTCATGCTACAACGGTTCAAATCTTATACAAACGCATATAAACGATCCTTAGCATGCACTAAGCAATAATATAACATCAATTTAACTTTCTAACTGTTCAAAATTCAATTATACGCAAAAACATAAAAGATGACATTTGAGATCTAGAATTTTTCTCTCACTTTTGATGTGTTTTGATGCAAGAAAGATGTAGAATAGATGCCCAACAAGTGAAATCAAGCTTTGAATGAAGTGATTTGGACTTGAATTGCAAAATCTATGTAAAAAATGCTTTGAAAAACTTTGAAAATGCCTTCTTTCTTCTCCCTCATGGAGCCACGGTTTTTTATGTATTTTTGTGGTGCTTTGGCTGATATTTGAGTATATATTAAGTTAAGTAATAAGTCAATACAAAAAGAATTGGTCAAAGTTAGTATTTTTTAGTCTATTAATTATTTTCTAGTCTTTTAATTCTATTTCTTGACTATTTTGCTCACCAACATGAAATTAACTCCTAGACTATTTTAAGTTGCTTATTTTTAGTTGACAAGGAGTTCCACATGCATACATTTACACCTGACTCGTGTAAAAAATCAATTTTTGCAAAAGAAGATGAAAAATTATATTATTTGTTTTCAAATGTCTTTTAAATGCATTTTTCAATTGTGCCATTTTATAAATATTTAAAATGAAATATAACTTGTATTTAATATATACTAGGTCAATGAAAGTCAACACAATAATCGTTTTGAGCAAAAATCACTATTTTAGCTTAAAATGTACCTTTTCGCCCATAAAATCTATTTAAATTACTAATCAGTTTCAGAAATAATTTTTATTCAAATACGGGTCTATTAATAATGGAGGACTAGGTTTTAAGACGTTTAAAACACCCATGTAAAAATTTTAGCGCACAGGTGTTTAAAACACTATTCACAAAAATCGTCGATAAAATTTCTGGTGCCGATTTTGATGAAAATTTCATGAATGCTCATATAGCATGTATTAGGAATATAAATCACATATTTAGGACATTCTAATTCATATAACACATAAACAGGTCAAATCACGCAAATTGAGGCAAAGACACGCAAATCGAGGTTAAGATGAAAAGTGGGATTTCACAAGAGTTATATTGATAAGCGTCGTCGGGACTTGGAGTTTACAGTCGAGGATCGGGTTTTCTTGAGATTGTCTCCTCGTAAGGGGTTTGCTCCATATGGTAAAGGCGGAAAGCTGAGTCCGAGGTTTGTAGGGCCGTTTGAGATTACCAGCAGAGTTGGCAAGTTGGCATATCGGTTGGCTTTACCGGAAAATTTCTCTAATGTCCATGATGTCTTTCACTTGTCCAATTTGCAGAAGTATCATCCGGATCCTTCTCATATTCTAGAGTCAGAGCCGTTATAACTTCGTGAGAATCTGACTTATGATGAGAGGCCGATTCGCATTCTTGATCAATTGGAATGGGAACTGAGATTGAAGAAGATTTCGATGGTCAAAGTGTTATGGAAGCATCATGGTATTGAGAAGGCTACTTGGGATAGGCGAGATTAGATGTAGCAGCAGTACCCTGATCTTTTCCGTTCAGCAAGTAAGAATTTCAGGGATGAAATTTCTTTAAGGGGGGAAGAATGTGAAACCCCACTTTTCATCTTAACCTCAATTTGCGTGTTTTGTCTCATTTTGCGTGCTTTGACCTGTTTATGTGTTATATGAGTTAGAATGGGTTAAATATATGATTTATATTCCTAATACATGCTATATGTGCATTCATGAAATTTTTACCAAAAACGGAATCAGAAATTTTATCGCCGGTTTTAGTGAATAGTATTTTGAGCACCTGTCCGCTAAAATTTTTACAGGGGTGTTTTAAACGTTTTAAAACCTAGTCCTCGGGAATTAATAGATCCGTGTTTGATTAAAACAGATTTGGAATCGGTTTTGAAATTTTAAAGGTTTTTACACCATCTTTTACAAAAAATTGAGTTTTAAGCTGACTCGGGTGAAAATGTTTAAATGTAAAACTCTTTGTCACCTAAAATATATTGTCTAGAATTTATTTAGGTGTCAATTTAATAGTTGAGCAATAAATAGTCAAAAATAGGATAAAAAGACTAAAAATACTAAAAATAAACTAGTTTCTACCTTTGACTTTCTTTTATTTTAGTTGACCTTGAGAATATATGCATCAACACACATTAGCAAAGCACAAAAACACCTTATTTTGCACACACATGGCCGAGAGCTGTTAGAGAGAAAAAGAGAAAGAATTTCAACGTTTTCAAAGGCAATTTTTCATTAGAACTTGTAATCCAAGGCCAATTTCCATCAACCAAAGCTTGATTCCACCTCTTGAGCATCCATTGAGCATCTTTCTAGCTTCATAACACATCAAAGGTGAGAGAAAAATTCTAGATCTCAAATGTCATATTTTATGTTTTTGCGTATAATTGAATTTTGAACCATTAGAAAGTTGAATTGATGTTATATTATTCCTCAGTGCATGCTAAGGATCGGTTAGATGCGTTTATATAAGATTTGAACCGTTGTAGCATGAATTTTTATTTCCGGGTATTAAAAGTTGAGTTGTTGGCTATTTGTTGAATATTTTGATTTGTAGTGGTTGGAATCAATTGCCGTGGATTTGTAAAAGTTTGTTAAATACGGGGTAGTTCCGTTGTAATGCCGAAATTTTGATTGTGATGTTGGTGTGAAAGTCCAGAAATTTCAGCCTAGGTGCATTGAGGTTTTAGGGTTGTTGAGCTTGATTTGGATGTATTTTGGTTGGTTTCCGAGGGGGCTAATGTAGTTGATTGATTGAGTGAGTGATAAGAACTAGTTTGGAGTTGTTTAGATTAGATGAATGTAAGTTATGATTATTAGAAGTTTAGGTTGTCTTTCTTTAAAATGTAGTTATATGCCTTTAGATGATAGGGTGGTGTTTGAGTGATTGAATTGTGAGTTGTTGATGGTTAGATTAGGGTTTGGTTGTGTGTCTAATGTATGTTAAGTTGGGTGGCCTACTTTGTCATCTAACTTAGTTGTTTAGTTGTTAATTGATTAATTGATGTTGTGTTGTTGTGTTGTTGTAATGTTATTAATTGATTGATCCATTATTGATTATTGATTATTGAATATTGATTATTGATGAACCGGGAGATAGTCAACGGAAAAGGTTGTCTTCCTGTGATTGAATGTTTATTATTATTGCTGAGTCTTGATATGCGTGTGCCACCTCTCGGGCGGTATCGGGCCGTCGGGTTGAAAACGGCATGGCTATCAGAGGCTACCCTCATCTCGCATGGGCGGAGATGCCATGGAGGGCAGGGCTAGTGAGGTACCTTGGGTGTGTGTGTCATGGGGGTGATAAGAAGTTGGTTGAGATCATGATGGTGTTTGGAGCTACACTAACTAGAGTATCCTTTATTGAATGATCATTATAGTTTATGTGTTTATATTGTTATTGATGTTTATTGCGTGTTTACTGCTCAAAGGATCATTTCCAAGGAATATAGTAAATACTGTTAGAGATCTATCGGATCCTCACTTGGCTTGTTTTATATAAGCTCACTCTCAATTATTGCATGCATGCAGGTGTTACTGATTCTGACTACGGGTACGTGCCTCTTGAAGAGGGAAATGTGCCATATGTGGATGAGTCTTATGTGTAGGAGTCATTGCCATGAGATTATCTTAATTGTTGTAAAACTATGTATTGTATACCTATCTTAATATAAAGACATATGTATGATGATTTAGTAGTCTTTATTTTGATCATGATTAGATTGCTAAGTTGGTTATAACCTATTTTGAAATGTATGTATAGCCTATGTACTAAGTTGGAACGGAGGCGTATAACCATGAATGGATTGTTGAAGGAGTTATTATTGTATAATATGGCTGGATTGTTTATTGTTGAATGTTTGTGGAGTTGGTTGTATGATTTGTGATGAGGTTGGTTTAGAGACTCGGTGTCCTAATTATTGTCCTTATACTGCCGAAATTCTATTGCGTCCTGACTGATTGTAGGTGGGGTCTAGTTGGGACGTGACAGACAAGGTTGTTATGACCAATATAATGACATCTACAAGGCTTTCCAAAAGAATCATATATACTATCAGACAACTCCAATCAACTGGAAAAAACTGCAGAAAGTCGCTCTAGTTCGGAACCCTTCCGGACAAGTTCGTTCTTGGAACAGCGTCAACATGATCAACATGCAGAAATCTTATTCCGAGAAGCATTATCTTGATTAAGATGAATTCAAAAGAAAAAGAGAATGACTCGCAGAAAAGCTCAAACAGTCAGCTAAGCCAAAGAAGCAGTCCTTTCATCCTTGGAAGCATAATCTAAAGCCAAATCATGCCGTCTGGATACCAAGTGGAAATTGCGTAAAAGCCTATTGGGTTGATCTTACACCACCTCCTCATTATCTCTCCAAAGAGAAAATTATCCCAACTAGCGGGAGGCGGAAGACATGGCTAAAGGCGAAGCTTGAGGGAGAGAAGTTGTAAGCTTTTGAGAGAAAGAAAGACGTGTTTCAATCCAAATCTGACTCTGTCTGACTCTATTTGACTCTATCTGACTCTACCCTTTTAGTCAACGGTTCTTCATTATTTATAGGCAAACCATTACAAAGCCTAATAATACAAAGCAAAATCTACACTATTCTTGACAAAGACTAAAGCAGCTTCCTTTAATAAAGGAAAAGCTGGCACAACATAAAGAGATTCTTAATAATTCACAATAAGACAAACCTGACGCGACTAAAGCAGTTTTCTTTAATAAAGGAAATCTCACTTATTACAAACAGACAAACGAGACATGACTTAAAGGGAATCTGAAGTGACAAAAGATTCTTATCATATCCTATTATTACAACATGACAAACTATTTACATGACACGAAGCTTCGTCATGGGGTCCACCCGAGATTCCTGGAATCCTGTCTTCAATGAGTCACCATCTTTCGTTATTGAGATCGATGTCATCCCACTCCTGACTATTTTGGCTAAGATCTCCCCCCCACGGGTCGTAGTCAGACCCAAGGTTTGTAGTGGAAAAGCCATCCTCTTGAGAAAAACTCTGGAATGCGAGAAGATGTTCATGAAAAGTGGGGCTATTAGGAAAGCGGACGTGCCAAAATTCTCAGGGATCAGAAACATCTAGACCATGTGCTCGAGTTGTGGCTCTCTTGATAGTAAGACATTGTTCCCAAGAAATAAAATATTCCCAAGGCTCTTGTCAGAGGTGGAAAGGGTTGATTGGGATGATGGTTGGTGGAATGACTCGATTCCAAACATCTGTGAGGCGAATGAAGAAAACCTGCTGATGCTGTATAACTTGACCGGTGATGACTGCCGGAGGGTCAAATGACTGAAACACCTATGAGAATAGCTTGATGAAGCGGGATTCTGGGAACACACGAACATGTCTCTAAATGAGTTTTGATCAAAAAGAACTGCCATAGGATAATAATTAAGCCAATACCAAAGATACAAGAATTGCATCTTTGAAAAGTCATAATTATTGAAATCAAGAACTGTATCCCATGGTTCTTCATGTTGGGGACTGTGACGAACAACGTTGCGAACATAATAGACAGAGGATAATAGATCAATAATTCTCCTGAGCTTGTTCTCAACGAATTCTTCAAAGAAATCAGTGATCTGGCTTCTGGCAAATGATCGGAGTATTTTTACTCTGAGCTCTTCAGGTAGTGCTCCCAGAAATTGAGCTTGCTGGTTTGGACTCAAGTCATAAAATGTTTGGGACTGTCCATCAGTGGGATCTGGATCTAAGCTAGAACTGCCTTGAATAAGACCTGGAACAAGGAAAGACGGAAACTTGCGTCCATTTGGATTTACCATGCATACAGTTTTCTCTGATGGCGGAGTGCGAGAGAGAAAATCAGCAAGGATATTCTCTTTGCCTGGGATGTGTCGCATTGTCCAATCGAATTGGGTAATCCATTCTGTCCATCGGATGAGTTGTGGATCTAGAATATCATTCTGCCTTCTTTTAAGAACACCTTGAAATCCTTTAAAATCTGTTTCAATAATAAAAGGATTTTGAGCAAAATAAAACTTGAATTTTTTGATTCCCTGAATAACTGCAAGAACTTCTCTTTTGAAAGAGGGATAGTTGAGTTGTGTTGGCATGAAAGATCCTGATTTGTAACCACAAACTTGTCTGTGTCCATTGTCTTCTTCAATGAGAACTGCGGCCCAAAAATCAAGGGAAGCATCTGTCTGCAAGATGAGTTGTCCTGGACCTAGGATCTTGAGAGGAGGAATAGTTTTACATAGGTCTTTCAGCTTCTGGATTGCAATTGTGGCTTCTGGAGACCAATTTCCAATGTTAGATTTTCGGAGGTACTTGGAAATCTGACTGGTGTAGTTGGCCAATGATGAGACATGCAATGAGGCATAATTGATGAGGCCAAAGAACTGTTGGATCTGTGTAACAATTCTGAGTTCATCAGGAAAGTTGAGGACTTTACTTAATATGTGGTCCTGTAAGAGAATGTGTACTTCTCTTATCTGCAAACCAAGAAAATCAATAGCATTGAGACCAATTTTCATCTTGGATTCAGCAAGAACTAATCCATACTAGTAGGTTAACTCCTGGAATTGTCGGAGATGTTGGTGGTGTTCTTCAGTTGTGTTACTGAATACAAAAACATCATCAATGTAGACAATACAGTGTTGCGCAAGGGGTCGGTATACATCATCCATTCTGTGTTGGAACTCGGACGGTGCATTCTTGAGACTGAATGGCATGACATTTCATTCATAATGTCCCTGTGGATCAACAAAAGCAGTTTTGAATCTATCAGCTTTAGTAATACAAATTTGCCAAAATCCAGATTTCATATCAAATTTGGAGAAGAATTTGGCTTTGGATAGCTTCTGAAGGAGTTGTTCCTTTCTTGGAAGAGGGTATCTGATATCTTGCAATTGATAATTGAGTTGGCGATAATCTATCATCAATCTTTTCTTTCCTCGGACTTGTTCAGATCTTTTGTTGACATAAAAGGCATGACTTGCCCATGGAGATCTGGATGGTCAGATGAGACCTTGCTCAAGTAGTGTTTATATTTCAGCTTGACAAAGATCTTCATCTTTTGGAATTCCTGGATGAGAGGCGGTTTGGTGTGGCATCTATCAATTTTCTTTGTAAGGTAGAGAGATAAAGTGTTTATCTCTTTCCTAAAACTTGTTTAGAAGATCACCGCAATAGGAAATGAGGAGGCTTCTTTCTTCAACAAATTCATCATCTTGAATGGCTGAAACCTGTGAGGGCAATTTTTGTAAGGATACCCAAGGGGTATACTGATTATGCAAGAATTGGAAACCATCTGTCTGAAATGAGAATGGAACAAGTAAGGTGAGAAAATCCATTCCTAAGAGAATATATTCACAGCATTGATCATACTGGTAAAAACTGTGTCGAACGAAGACACTTGGGGATAAGTGAATGGGAATAGTCATGGAATGTGCTTCACTTGCAAATCCACTACTAGAAGTAGTGGTAAAGGTTGCTCTGGAGGAAATCCAAAATTCAAGAGGAAGATACTTGAATTTCATGAAAGAAATACATGAAGCTGTGTCTAGAAGTGCAGTAATAGTGATAGGAACATATCCTGGAGGGTTAACAATAAGCTTTATGTATGACTTATAGATCTGTCCTGAGGTAAATGTAGCTTTGGAAGTGGTAAGGATTGGTTGTTCTATGGTTTTGTGTATTTTGGCTATGGAGAGGGTTGGTTCAGAATCAGAGGATTCGGATTCTGAGATGAGACCTAAGGATGATGCTGTATCAAGGTTAAGGACGGCTTTATCTGGTTCGGAAGTCCATGTGTATAACTGGTCATCATAGGTTTGAGTTGAAATGAACTGAACAAGCTTGGCTAGTAGCTTCTTGGACTTTTTGAGGTAACAATCTTTTGCAAAATGTCTTTTTTTTCCACAAATAAAACATTTAGTGGAGGAAGAGGATTTTGATCTCTTCTTCACAAATCTGAATTTCCTAAAAGGTTTTCTGGACTTGTGAAATCTTTTCTGATGTTTGTGCTTCTTGTATTTGTGACACAAACATGGAGAGTAGCTGTGAGCATGACAGCCAAATTTTTGGAAATCTTTTCTACAAAAGGTATCCATTGTTTTTTGCTCGTTACTCTTGAGAAGTTTTCCAAGTCGCTTGGACTTGCACTGATCTTGAATGAGCTTTCTGGCCATCTGGTACAAGTGAGCAAGACTCACTAGTCTTAGATTTGTAATATTGGCTCGTTTGAACTCTGTTTCGAGCAATTCAGGAAGGGGTTGTGCATATTAAAGACGAATGCCTTCTTGATGGTTTATGTATTTTTTCCAAAGGTAAAATACAGAGCTTCCTATCTGAGATAGTAATCTCCAAGTTTTGCAACATCACTACATTTGTTGAGTAAGAACTCATTTTCTGCTTCCTCAATCTCTTGGGCTGTTTGTCCAATGAAAATGGCTCGTAGACATCTTAGAAACATCGGAATAGGATCTGCATCTGTGAGGATGATCTGTCTTTCTTCTTCTGTCAACATCCTTGTCCACCAACTGCGAAGTGATCCTGTAAAAGAAGCAACAAGACGGTCAATGATATCTCTTATTTCAAGAGTAGGATTTCGGAGAGATTGTCCCTTTATTCATGCATCCATTTTCTCAAGATATTTGAGTCTGTCATCAGGAGGGATGGCATCAATGTTCCAGAATTGCTTGTGATCTAAAGCATATGGGATGGAAACTTTTCCTTCAATGTTTTGTTGTCTCTAAGGTTGCTGTTGTGGAACCTGTGGGACTTGTGCTTGTGGCGGCTGTTGGATCCGATGCTCACCAGCTTGGGAAGTTTCTCCCTGGTCACTGGTTGTTTTTGAATCATTAGGATTAGTTTGTATAGGGTTGTGTGTACGTGTCCTTGTGGTGTTCGTGTAGAACAGAGTCACAGGAGTCGGCATAAGAACTAGTCCTTTGTATGGAGGAATCGTCTAAGAGGACGAATTCTTTTCAAATGGATTAAAGGAGTCAAATGATGAAATGACTGAAGAAATTTCACTAGGACCTTCTTTCTCGTCTTCATCACCCCACCCAATTGGGATAATTTTCTATTTGGAGAGATAATGAGGAGGTGGTGTGAGATCAACCCAATAGGTTTTTTCATAATTTTCACTTGGTATCCAGACTGCATGATCTGGCTTTGGATTATGCTTCCAAGGATGAGAGGACTACTTCTTTGGCTTAGCTGGCTGTTTGAGCTTTTCAGTGAGTCATTCTCTTTTTCTTTTGAACTTGTCTGAATCAAGATAATGCTTCTCGGAAGAAGATTTTTGCATGTTGATCATGTTGATGTTGTTCCAAGAACGAACTTGTCCGGAAGGGTTCCGAACAAGAGCGGCTTTCTGTAGTTTTTTCCAGTTGATCAGAGTTGTCTGATGGTATATGTGATTCTTGTGGAAAGTATTGTAGAGGTCATTATATTGGTCATTTCAGCCTTGTTTGAGATGATCATGGGCTTCTTTTGTCCATGCAACATGTTCCCTGAGATCTGACCATATTTTTTGAATGGCAACATTCTGAGCTTTTGCATTTATGTTGCTTCAATTGATTGCTGACTCGATTTGTCCAACATCTTGTGGTCTGGTATTGGTAACTTGCCATTTACCAACATATGCGTTGTTGGCTTCTCCTGTACAATAGATGTCTTCAGGAAAATTAACAGAATAGACATATCTAGAGGACCTAGATCTGGTAGCAAAGGGTTTTCTGACACAGTGTGGACATGACTGAGGATGTCCAGCAAGTTGGCATTTTTCACATGGTTTAGCTGGTTGGGATTCTATTGGAAAGGATATGGCGACACGACCTGGTTCTAGTGGATGTCTAGAGATTCTTGGTGAATCATGGATGATTGGTCGGTTATGGCTTCTCTCATAATCATTTTTGCAACGAGGAGGGAAAATGAGTTCATGTTTGGTGTAGATCTTTGGTTGGGTAACATTACTATCACCTAACATGTGGACTCGAGGCTTACAGTTGTGGTCCATGGAAAAAGATGGGTTTGGACGTTATAGGTTATAGAATGATGGAGTGCAACAACAGTTTCATTTGGGTTTATATTAGCTCCATAAAGTTGGATAAGGACCTGTATGGTTTGAGAAAGGGTAGGACAGGAAATATCAAGGGTGAAGTTTGGTTCAACCTGGATGAGAACATAGCCGTTGTGAAGACCTGCTTCGACGACACAGATGAGTGCATCATCAAACTTACGCCACCTGGTATCTAGTAAAGAGACTAGACATGAAATATTTTTTCAGGCAAGGAAACTAGGTTGTAAGGCTAGACGAATGTCTCCAAGGTGTAAACCTTTGTAACCTTTCTGTCTATATCTACGGAGATTAGGTTCAGAAAGTATAGGAAGATAGGTTTCTGTGCAGGAAGAGGATACAGATTGTACAAAAACTGTAGAGGATTTGTACACAATTGTAAGGGCTGCTAGCTTGATAGGTAACAGAGATTTGAACTTTTGTGTGAATTGGGAGGTTTGGTAATATGAGTAGGGTTTAACGGAGAGAGTTTGAAGAGTTCTCCAGGTTTGGTAGATGGAGGTGTTTGGGTTATGTCTACCTCATAGTGAGATGCGGAAGGATCAAAAGAAATGACTTCAGAGTTGTTAGCAACAACATCTTGTTATGGCAAGGGAAGATCAGCCATGGTGGATACACTGGTCACGGCTGGATTTACTGCGGGACTTACGACGTCTTTCATTCACTCTTTAACGGCTATTGCCCTATTGCCAAAGACTCTAGTGTTCAACACACAAGTATAGTTTAAGACTTTCAATACCAGAATAGGGAAGTGCTACAATTAACTAGGCTCTGTTACCACTAAGGGGAAGGTGATGGAAGGAGCGGGAGGCGGAAGACATGGCTAAAGGCGAAGCTTGAGAGAGAGAAGTTGTAAGCTGTTGAGAGAAAGAAAGATGTGTTTCAATCCAAATCTGACTCTGCCCCTTTAGTCAGGGGTTCTTCATTATTTATAGGCAAACCATTACAAAGCCTAATAATACAAAGCAGAATCTACACTATTCCAGACAAGGACTAAAGCAGCTTCCTTTAATAAAGGAAAAGCTGACACGACATATAGAGATTCTTAATAATTCACAATAAGACAAACCTGACACGACTAAAGCGGTTTCCTTTAATAAAGGAAATCTCATTTATTACAAACAGACAAATGAGACATGACTTAAAGGGAATCTGAAGTGACAAAAGATTCCTGTCATATCCTATTATTACAACATGACAAATCTATTTATATGACACGAAGCTTCGTCATGGGGTCCACCCGGGATTTCTGGAATCCTGTCTTCAATGAGTCACCATCTGTCGTTATTGAGATCGATATCATCCCACTCCTGACTATTTTAGCTAAGAGTCATTTGACTCCTTTGATCCGTTTGAAAAGAATTCGTCCTCTCAGACGATTCCTCCATACAAAGGACCAGTTCTTATGCAGACTCCTGTGACTCCGTTCTACACGGACACCACAAGGACACATACACACAACCCTGTACAAACTAAACCTGATGATTCAGAAACAACCAGTGACCAGGGAGAAACTTCCCAAGCTGGTGAGCACTGGAACCAATAGCCGCTACATGCACAAGTCTTACAGGTACCACAACAGCAACCTCAAAGACAACAAAACTTTGAAGGAAAAGTTTTCATCCCATATGCTCCAGATCAAAAGCAATTCTAGAACATTGATGCCATCCCTCCTGATGACAGACTCAAATATCTTGAGAAAATGGATGCATGGATAAAGGGACAATCTCTCTGAAATCCTACTCTTGAAATAAGAGATATCATTGACCGTCTTGTTGCTGCTTTTACAGGATCATTTCGTAGTTGGTAGACAAGGATGCTGACAGAAGAAGAAAGACAGATCATCCTCATAGATGCAAATCCTATTCAGATATTTATAAGATGTCTACGAGCTATTTTCGTAGGACAAACAGCCCAAGAGATTGAGCAAGCAGAAAAAGGAGTTCTTACTCAACAAATGCTGTGATGTTGCAAAACTTGGAGATTACTATCTCAGACAGGAAGCTCTGTATTTTACCTTTGGGAAAAATATAGAAACGATCAAGAAGGCGTTCGTCTTTAACATGCCACAACCCCTTCCTGAATTGCTCGAAACATAGTTCAAACGAGCCAATATTACAGATCTAAGACAGGTGAGTCTTACTCACTTGTACTAGATAGCCAGAAAGCTCATTCAAGATCAGTGCGAGTCCAAGCGACTTGGCAAACTTCTCAAGAGCAACGAGCAAAAAACAATGGATTCCTTTTGCAGAAAAGATTTCCAAAAGTTTGGATGTCATGCTTACAACGACTCTCCATGTTCGTGTCTCAAATACAAGAAGCACAAACATCAGAAAAGATTTCACAAGTCCAGAAAACCTTTCAGGAAAATCAGATTTGTGAAGAAGAGATCAAAACCCTCTTCCTCCACTAAATGTTTTCTTTGTGGAAAAAAAGACATTTTGCAAAAAATTGTTACCTCAAAAAGTCCAAGAAGCTACCAGCCAAGCTTGTTTAGTTCATTTCAACTCAAACCTTTCATGACCAGCTATACACATGGACTTCCGAACCAGATCAAGCCGTCCTTAACCCTGATATAGCTTCATCCTCAGGTTTTACCTCAAAATCAGAATCCTCTGATTCTAAACCAACCCACTCCATAGCCAAAATACAGAAAACCACAGAACAACCAATCCTTACCACTTCCAAAGCTACCTTTACCCTAGGATAGATCTATAAGCCATACATAAAGCTTGTTGTTAACCCTCCAGGATATGTTCCTATCACCGTTACTGCACTTCTAGACACAGGTTCATGTATTTCATTCATGAAATCCAAGTGTCTTCCTCCTGAATTTTGGATTTCCTCCAGAGCAACCTTTACCACTGCTTTTGGTAGTTGATTTGCAAGTGAAACACATTCCATGACCATTCCCATAAACTTATCCCCAGATATCTCAATTCAACACAACTTTTACCAGTATGATCAATGTTGTGAAGATATTCTCTTAGGAAGGATTTTCTCACCTTACTTGCTCCATTCTTATTTCAGACAGATGGTTTCCAATTCCTGCATAATCAGTATACCCCTTGGGTATCCTTACAGAAATTGCCCTCACAGGTTTTAGCCATTCAAGATGATGAACTTGCTGAAGAAAGAAACCTCCTAATTTCCTGTTGCGGTGATCTTCCAAACAAGTTTTGGGAAAGAGAGAAACACTTTGTCTCTCTACCTTACAAAGAAAATTGGCAGATGCCACACCAAACCGCCTCTCATCTAGGAAGGCCAAAAGATAAAGATCATTGTCAAGATGAAATATAGACACTACTTGAGCAAGGTCTCATCCGACCATCCAGATCTCCATGGGTAAGTCATGCCTTTTATGTCAACAAAAGATCTGAACAAGTTTGAGGAAAGAAAAGATTGGTGATAGATTATCGCCAACTCAATGATCAATTGCAAGATATCAGATACCCTATTCCAAGAAAGGAACAACTCCTTTAGAAGCTATCCAAAGCCAAGATTTTCTCCAAATTTGATATGAAATCTGGATTTTGGCAAATTGGTATTACTGAAGCTGATAGATTCAAAAATGCTTTTGTTGTTCCACTGGGACATTATGAATGGAATGTCATGCCATTCGGTCTCAAGAATGCATCGTCCGAGTTCCAACACGTAATGGATAATTTATACCGACACCTTGCGCAACACTGTATTGTCTACATTGATGATGTTTTGGTATTCAGTAACAAAGCTGAAGAACACCACCAAGACAACTCATCTTGCAGACTGATACTTCCCTTGATTTTTGGGCCGCAGTTCTCATTGAAGAAGACAATGGACACAGACAAGTCTGTGGTTACATGGCTAAAGGCGAAGCTTGGGAGAGAGAAGCTGTAAATTGTTGAGAGAAAGAAAGATGTGTTTCAATCCAAATCTGACTCTGCCCCTTTAGTTAGGGGTACTTCATTATTTATAGGCAAACCATTACAAAGCCTAATAATACAAAGCAGAATCTATACTATTCCTTACAAGGACTAAAGCAGCTTCCTTTAATAAAGGAAAAGCTGACACGACATAAAGAGATTCTTAATAATTCACAATAAAACAAACATGACACGACTAAAGCGGTTTCCTTTAATAAAGGAAATCTCACTTATTACAAACAGACAAATGAGACATGACTTAAAGGGAATCTGAAGTGACAAAAGATTCCTGTCATATCCTATTATTACAACATGACAAACCTATTTACATGACACGATGCTTCGTCATAGGGTCTACCCGGGATTCCTGGAATCTTGTCTTCCACCTCCCGCTCCTTCCTTCACCTTCCCCTTAGGGGTAACAGAACCTAGTTAACTGTAGCAGTTCCCTATTCTGGTATTAAAGGTCTTAAACTATACTTGTATGTTGAACAATAGAGTCTTTGGCAATAGGGCAATAGCCATTAAAGAGTGAATGAAAGGCATCGTGAGTCCCGCAGTAAGTCCAGTCGTGACTAGTGTATCCACCATGGCTGATCTTCCCCTGCCAGAACAAGAAGTTGTTGCTAACAACTCTGAAGTCACTTCATTTGATCATTCTGTATCTCACTATGAGGTAGACTTAACCCAAACACCTCCATCTACCAAATCAGAAAAACTCTTCAAACTCTCTCCGTTAAACCGTTACTCATATTACCAAACTTCCCAATTCACACAAAAGTTCAAATCTCTATTACCTACCAAGGCAGCAGGCCTTACAGCCATGTACAAATCCTCTACAGTTTCTGTATCCTCTTCCCACATGTAAACCTATCTTCCTATACTTTCTAAACCTGATCTCCGTAGATATGGACAGAAAGGTTACAAAGGTTTACACCTCGGAGCCGTTTGTCTAGCCTTACAGCCTAGTTTCATTGCTGGAAAAAAAATTCATGTCTAGTCTCTTTACTAGATACCAGGTGGCGTAAGTTTGATGATGCACTCATCTGTGCCGTCGAAGTAGGTCTTCACAATGGCCATGTTCTCATCCAAGTTGAACCAAACTTCACCCTTGATCTTTCCTGTCCTAGCCTTTCTCAAACCATACAGGTCCTTATCCAACTTTATGGAGCTGATATGAACCCAAATGAAACTGTTGTTGCACTCCATCATTCTGTGACCTATAAAGTCCAAACCCATCTTTTTTCCATGGACCACAACTGTAAGCCTCGAGTCCACATGTTAGGTGATAGAAATGTTACCCAACCAAGGATCTACACCAAACATGAACTTACTTTCCCTCCTCGTTGGAAAAATGATTATGAGAGAAGCCATAACTGACCAATCTCCATGATTCACCAAGAATCTCTACACATCCTTTAGAACTAGGTCGTGTCGCCATATCTTTTCCAACAGAATCTGTGATACCCTGAAACTGGCATGCATTTAATAGCATTTAACTGCATTTAATTAAGTGTTTAATTAGTTAATCATCCATTTTTGAACTATTTTGATATTTCATTAAAAGCATTCAATAATTTTTATATTGATTAATTTAAAAGATTATTACCTATTTTTATTATTTATAAAAATTGGATTTACTTTCTTGTATTTAATTAAGTGTCATCTTAAATGTTAGTATTTAATTGCATTTGATTACGTGTTTATATTAACTTGTTCATTCGTATCTTAGCATTAATTTCATAATTCTTTAAAATATTATAGAAATAGTTAAATTATTTATTTTTAAATGAATATTGATTATTTTGATTGTTTTGATTATTTTAATAATCGGTTTTATTTTCCTACATTTAATTACTCAACTTTTAATTAAATGAGAAAAGTAATTCCGAGCCGGAGTGAATTTTAAACTATTCTACTATTCTACTTTTCAAAAATTATACTTTTATATTATTACTCATCATTTGATTAACGATCGTTTATTGACCGTTCGATCGTAGCATTTCGAAAATGAAAGTTAGAAGAATATTTCTCGGATTTCATGAATAGCGTTTCTAGTTTAATTTAGCTAGTTTTAGTTGGTTTTCAATAAAATTGCATTGTTTTAACTTGAATTAGATTAAATGGCATCAAAATAAGCTAATTTGACCATTTTAACTTGATTTTTGACCAAGCATTTCTCCTTTGACCATTTTACCCCTTTGTGTCATCTTTTAAACAAAAGAAAAGAAAAATAAATAAAACAAGGCAAAAAAAATCAGCCCATGGCCGAAACTCAAGGGAAAAGAAAAAAAAAATTTCTTTTGCATTTTCTTCTCCAATCTTGCGTGGAATTGGACGGGGATCATGGCTTGGGTCCTTGCGGGTCTTGGTCTTCAATATCTGTGAGGGTTTTCACATTTTTGTGCATTTATATTCAAATTTGATTTTTTATTCAATTTCTTAGATTTGATATTTAATGCGTTATAATGCTTGAAATTGCTTGGAATTGCATCTTTAGGGTTCGTAGAGCATTGCTTGTTAGTTATTTAGTGATTTTTACAGCTAGAAATACAAATAGAAATTAGGGAAGAACGTGAATAGTAAAAATGAATAGTAAAACCCTAGATTTTTGGATTTTTGCTCTGAATTGCGATTTCTTGATTTGGATAGTGTCATTAACGTTAGAAAGATAAAATGTGCAATAATAACGGACCAGCCTTTGTTAAAATTGGAAATTAGACAAAGAAACGTAAAGGGGCCATTTGACCAAGAGTTGACAGTGCTAGAATTGAGTTGGGGGTTTTGCTATTGAGGGCATGGAAGCACTTTTGGCGCTATTGTGGCGTTGATTGAGCGACCGGTTAGCATAGTTGTAGTTCAAACGCAGTAGGTGGACTTTCAGGCTTCGGTTGGAAAAATGAAGTTTCGTGACATAGGGACGTGCCTTGTAGTGCCTAAGTGAATGTAGTGAAATCGGTTTCCTAATCCTGTATCTCATTTGCTCGTAATTGCCTTTGAAAGTTAGAGATTAAATAATGTTATTTGTCATTTTTTTTCGTGTTTGAACTGCTATTGCTTGTTTAATCTGTGTTCTTGTTGTTAATAATGATAATCTTGCTTGAAATGTCAATTAATTGCCACTATTGATTTTAAGTGCTTGATATATTGAAAATTGATATTAAACTATACTTTGGTGCTATCGCTCGTTTATTGCTTGTATCTCGTATTGCATTGCATTGTGTTAGGCGCATGAGTGATGGGCCTCTCTAGGCAGTCTCGGGCTGCCAGGGTTGGTTGCTCTAGCTTTGTGTCCTATTCCCATTCTCGCTAGGGGTGCCGCCCTAGGAGATTTGGGTCGTAGATGTGTCGGGGTACATCCGGAGTACACCTAGTGGATGTTATAAGGTGGTTGCGCGCTTATTGTCATCGTTGTCAACATCAAGCTAGAGATTGATGTATTGCTCGTGAGATGGTACATTGCTCGTATGAGTGAACCATGACCTTCAAAGTGTGGTATAACTTTGAATGGTTGTGTTAATGCTTTCTTTAATTGTTTATTGTATTGTCGTTTATATTGAATGCTTTCTTATTGATTATATTGTTTAACTGTACCTATTTGCATTGCACGATCTTCTTTCTCTCTACCTCGATATTTGTCTCGCCCTCACTGAGTATACGTGTTGTGTATACTCACTCTTCACCACCACATTTCAGTAAATGTCATGTTAGCTAAAAAGTTCGTGGTTATGTGAAAGATCATGCTTGAAGAGTTGTCTTGTGTTTTATGTGGCTGAGTTGGAGAAAGATGCAAAGATGTATGTTTTCATGTATTGTTTGTATTTAGTGTTAAAAGTTATGTAATTAACTTAACTAGGTTTATTAGAATGGTATGATAGTCTATTTTATGCAATAGGTTAGTATAGTTTAATTACCAAGCATGAATGTACTTGTCAAAGATGAGAAGAGATAGGTTAGCTTTTAAACTGGAAATGTATATTTACTTGTGTTCGCTTGTTGAGAACCAAGGCTCGGATGGCCTTGAGGTGTGTGTATGGTTGGACATGGTGCTGGTCTGCTTATATGCTATTGCAGGTTTTGCATTTTTCCTAGAAACAGGGTAGACTTCATCTATTTTCCCTAAATTTTATGCCCGGGTTTGGAATTGGGTTGCAAATAGATTGATTGATAGGACTCCTGGTCTCGAGAGGGATCAGGTGTTACAGGTGGTATCAGAGCTTGTTTAGCTCATAAGCCAGGACAAGGTCCTCGGTTTGGTGGGTAGTGATCCTTGAATGTGTGCTTGTTAAGTGTGTCTTGAAAGTGTATGCTTGTATGTGAGATTGTGTGTCTTGACTTGAATGTATGCACCTATGTGATATAGTTATGTGTTATGTGTTAAATGTTTCTCAAGTAAGGTGAAGTGACTACTCGTGTATCGAATTGGCATCGTGAATCGAATCGACCTCGTGAATTGTTATTTGCTTGAAGTATTGCTTATAATGTGTGTATTGGAATGTCTTGAATTGGTTATGTCGTGATTTGAATTGATTATGTTGTGCTTGACTTGATTGTCGTGCTTGAGTGACTTTGTTGAATAAACTGTTTTATAAACTATTTTACAAACATGCTTGCATAATAGATTAAGGCATATATGTATAAATGTGATATCTTGGCATTCATACATGTCCTGTTGAAATGGTAAGAAAGACTTCTTCCTTCCCCTGAAGAGAAGTGGTTAGTAGCAAGCCCTCCAAGTTATTTGGATTGACGAGAATGAGCAGTATTTGACTAGCCTTTATTTCGAAGTTGGTGTTTGCTTTTGGAGCTCGATTATTGGCAAATCTCTAAGGTCCTTCTCTGTGTTTAACAGTTGTGAAAGAGTAGCTTTCTCTTGGAGTTCTATTTGGTTGTTCTCTGGAGCATTCTTTGGTTTTCTTGTTGGGTATTCTTTGGAGACTTCTATTGGCACTTCCTGGTAGACTTGGCTATTGGGTTTTCAATCGGACTTACTGCATGGTATTATCTATGGCATATGTGTCACGGTCTTTATTGGTTGTTACTGGCATCCTTTATTGGAAATTCTTCAATGGTATTCTATAGAATTCTTAGTGGTCATTTATCTAGTACTTACTTATTGGGCAATCCTTGGTACTTTCTTACTGGAGCATTGTTTCAGGTATTTTCTTTAGTGTTCCTCAGTAGGTTGGGTTTTTGGAATTCCTATCATACTTATTGTATAGTACTACCTACGGTATTCTGTGGAATTCTTAGTGGGCATTCTACTAGTATTTCCCTTGATGGCACTTATTGGAAGTCTTACACTTGGAATCCTGTTCAGACTTATTATCTCATATGGCTTACGCTATGCTGTCAAATACTTTGGGCTTTCTTGGTGGTAATTTGTATAAAGTTCTCACTTGGCAAACAGTGAAGAGGCCTCGAAGTTTGGTTTTGTATATTGTGCACCAGCTCGGTATTTTCCCTTAGGTTTTTCGTCTAGCTGGGAAAACTATATTTGTTATTCAACTTGATTGTCTTATTGGGCACATTTTATTTTCTCTGCTATTTCCTTTGACATTCTTCTCAGCATTTGATAGCGGTACTCGGGATCTAATTGGTTATCCTATGGGATTATTATTTGGAAGACTTCTCTAGAACGTTTGAAGTATATTTGATTGGGTTTTCTTAGTACTTTCCTCAGCACTCCTAACAAGGAATTATTCTATGAAATTCATGACCAGTGGGGTACTTCTTTGGACCTCTGGATGGAATCTTCATTTGAGCCTTCAGTTGCCTTCTTGCTTGGGCGTTCTCGGGCAATAATAGTTGAACTTCTACTGGAGATTTGTATGTGAGGTATTCTTTCGGTATTCTTCTTGTCATTAATATGTGATGTTAATTTTATCTACAGTATCCCTGCTTCAGTCTTTAGTTGGTATTTTCTCGGCATACTTGGTTGGGATTTCTATTTGGGTTTTCCTACGGGCATTCTTATTCAGTGTTTTGCTCTGCAACCGATGAATATGAGTCAGAGTTGGATTCAGTGGATGCTGAGTCCTATTGGAAGAGGAATTGCGAGGACGCAATTGTTTTAAGGGGGAAAGGATGTGATACCCCGAAACCGGCATGCATTTAATAGCATTTAACTGCATTTAATTAAGTGTTTAATTAGTTAATCATCCATTTTTGCACTATTTTGATATTTCATTAAAAGCATTCAATAATTTTTATATTGATTAATTTAAAAGATTATCAACTATTTTTATTATTTATAAAAATTGGATTTACTTTCTTATATTTAATTAAGTGTCATCTTAAATGTTAGTATTTAATTGCATTTTATTACGTGTTTATATTAACTTGTTCATTCGTATCTTAGCATTAATTTAATAATTCTTTAAAATATTATAGAAATAGTTAAATTAATTATTTTTAAATGAATATTGATTATTTTGATTGTTTTGATTATTTTAATAATCGGTTTTATTTTCTTGCATTTAATTACTCAGTTTTCAATTAAATGAGAAAAGTAACTCCGAGCCGGAGTGAATTTTAAATTATTCTACTATTCTACTTTTCAAAAATTATAGTTTTATATTATTACTCATCATTTGATTAGCGATCATTTATTGACCGTTCGATCGTATCATTTCAAAAATGAAAGTTAGAAGAATATTTCTCGAATTTCGTGAATAGCGTTTCTAGTTTAATTTAGCTAGTTTTAGTTGGTTTTCAATAAAATTACATTATTTTAACTTGAATTAGATTAAGTGGCATCAAAATAAGCTAATTTGACCATTTTGAACTTGATTTTTGACCAAGCATTTCGCCTTTGACCATTTTACCCCTTTGTGTCGTCTTTTAAACAAAAGAAAAGAAAAAAAAATAAAACAAGGCAAAAAAAATCAGCCCATGGCCGAAACTCAAGGGAAAAGAAAGAAAAAAATTTCTTTTGCATTTTCTTCTCCAATCTTGCTTGGAATCGGAAGAGGATCGTGGCTCGGGTCCTTGCGGGTCTTGGTCTTCAATCTCTGTGAAGGTTTTCATATTTTTGTGCATTTATATTCGAATTTGATTTTTGATTCAATTTCTTAGATTTGATATTTAATGTGTTATAATGCTTGAAATTGCTTGGAATTGCCTTTTTAGGGTTCATAGAGCATTGCTTGTTAGTTATTTAGCAATTTTTACGGCTAGAAATGCAAATAGAAATTAGGGAAGAACGTGAATAGTAAAAATGAATAGTAAAACCCTAGATTTTTGGATTTTTGCTCCGAATTGCGATTTCTTGATTTGGATAGGTGCCATTAACATTAGAAAGATAAAATGTGCAATAAAAACGGACCGGCCTTTGTTAAAATTGGAAATTAGACAAAGAAACGTAAAGGGGCCGTTTGACCAAAAGTTGACCATGCTCGAATTGAGTTGGGGGTTTTGCTATTGAGGGCATGGAAGTACTTTTGACGCTATTGTGGCGTTGATTGAGCGACCAGTTAGCATAGTTGTAGTTCAAACGCAGTAGGTGGACTTTCGGGCTTCGGTTGGAAAAATGAAGTTTCGTGACATAGGGACGTCCCTTGTAGTGCCTAAGTGAATGTAGTGAAATCGGTTTCCTAATCCTGTAGCTCGTTTGCTCGTAATTGCCTTTGAAAGTTAAAGATTAAATAATGTTATTTGTCATTTTTTTTCGTGTTTGAACTGCTATTGCTTGTTTAATCTGTGTTCTTGTTGTTAATAACGATAATCTTGCTTGAAATGTCAATTAATTACCACTATTGATTTTAAGTGCTTGATATATTGAAAATTGATATTAAACTATACTTTGGTGCTATCGCTCGTTTATTGCTTGTATCTCGTATTGCATTGCATTGTGTCAGGCGCATGAGTGATGGGCCTCTCTGGGCAGTCTCGGGCTGCCAGGGTTGCTTGCTCTAGCTCTGTGTCCTATTCCCATTCTCGCTAGGGGTGCCGCCCTGGGAGATTTGGGTCGTAGATGTGTCGGGGTACATCCGGAGTACACCCAGTGGATGTTATAAGGTGGTTGCGCGCTTATTGTCATCGTTGTCAATATCAAGCTCGAGATTGATGTATTGCTCGTGAGATGGTACATTGCTGGTATGAGTGAACCGTGACCTTCAAAGTGTGGTATAGCTTTGAATGGTTGTGTTAATGCTTTCTTTAATTGTTTATTGTATTGTCGTTTATATTGATGTTTTCTTATTGATTATATTGCTTAACTGTACCTATTTGCATTGCACGATCTTCTTTCTCTCCACCTCGATATTTGTCTCACCCTCACTAAGTATATGTGTTGTGTATACTCACTCTTCACCACCACATTTCAGGAAATGCCATATTAGCTGGAAAGTTCGTGGTTACGTGAAAGATCGTGCTTGAAGAGTTGTCTTGTGTGTTATGTGGCTGAGTTGTAGAAAGATACAAAGATGTATATTTTCATGTATTGTTTGTATTTAGTGTTAAAAGTTATATAATTAACTTAACTAGGCTTATTAGAATGGTATGATAGTCTATTTTATGCGATAGGTTAGTATAGTTTAATTGCCAAGCATGAATGTACTTGTCAAAGATGAGAAGAGATAGGTTAGCTTTTAAACTGGAAATGTATATTTACTTGTGTTCGCTTGTTGAGAACCAAGGCTCAGATGGCCTTGAGATGTTTGTATGGTTGGACACGGTGCTGGTCCGCTTATATGCTATTGTAGGTTTTGCATTTTTCCTATAAACAGGGGAGACTTCGTCCGTTTTCCCTAAATTTTATGCCCGGGTTTGGAATTGGGTTGCGAATAGATTGATTGATAGGACTCCTGGTCTTGAGAGGGATCGGGTGTTACAGAATCCCAACCAGCTGAACCATATGAAAAATGCCAACTTGCTGAACATCCTCAGTCCTATCCACACTGTGTTAGAAAACCCCTTGCTATCAGATCTAGGTCCTCTAGATATGTATGTTCTATTAATTTTCCTGAAGACATCTATTGTACAGGAGAAGCCGACAACGCATATGTTGGTAAATGGCAAGTTACCAAAACCAGACCACAAGATATTGGACAAATCGAGTCAGCAATCAATTGGACCAACATGAATGCAAAAGCTCAAAATGCTGCCATTCAAAAATTTTGGTCAGATCTCAGGGAACATATTGAATGGACAAAAGAAGCACATGATCATCTCAGACAAGGTTGTTATGACCAATATAATGACCTCTACAAGGCTTTCCACAAGAATCACATATACCATCAGACAACTCCAATCAACTGAAAAAAAACTGCAGAAAGCCGCTCCAGTTCGGAACCCTTCCGGACAAGTTCGTTCTTGGAACAACGTCAACATGATTAATATCCAAAAATCTTCTTCCGAGAAGCATTATCTTGATTCAAACGAGTTCAAATGAAAAAGAGAATGACTTGCTGAAAAACTCAAATAGCCAGCTAAGCCAAAGAAGCAGTCCTCTCATCCTTGGAAGCATAATCCAAAGCCAGATCATGCAGTCTGGATACCAAGTGGAAATTGCAAAAAAGCCTATTGGGTTAATCTCATACCACCTCCTTATTATCTCTCCAAAGAGAAAATTATCCCAACTGGGTAGGGTGATGAAGATGAGAAAGAAGGTCCCAGTGAAATTTCTCTAGTCATTTCATCATTTGGCTCCTTTGATCCGTTTGAAAAGAATTCGTCTCAGACGATTCCTCCATACAAAGGACCAGTTCTTATGCAGACTCCTATGACTCCGTTCTACACGGACACCACAAGGACACGTACACACAACCCGGTACAAACTAATCTTGATGATTCAGAAACAACTAGTGACTAGGGAGAAACTTCCCAAGCCAGTGAACACCAGAACCAACAGCCGCCACAAGCACAAGTCCCACAGGTTCCACAACAGCAACCTCAAAGACAACAAAACATTGAAAGAAAAGTTTCCATCCTATATGTTCCAGATCGAAAGAAATTCTGGAACATTGATGCCATCCCTTCTGATGATAGACTCAAATATCTTGAGAAAATGGATGCATGGATAAATGGAGAATCTCTCTGAAATCCTACTCTTGAAATAAGAGATATCATTGACTGTCTTGTTGCTGCTTTTACAGGATCACTTCGCAGTTGGTGGACAAGGATACTGACATGTATTTCTTTCATGAAATTCAGGTGTCTTCCTCCAAAATTTAGGATTTCCTCCAGAGCAACCTTTACCACTGCTTCTGGTAGTGGATTTGCAAGTGAAGCACATTCCATGACCATTCCCATACACTTATCCCCTGATGTTTCAGTTCGACACAGCTTTTACCAGTATGATCAATGATGTGAAGATATTCTCTTTGGAATGGATTTTCTCACCTTACTTGCTCCATTCTCATTTCAGACTGATGGTTTCCAATTCCTGCATAATCAGTATACCCCTTGGGTATCCTTACAGAAATTGCCCTCACAGGTTTCAGCCATTCAAGATGATGAATTTGCTGAAGAAATAAGCCACCTCATTTCCTGTTGCGATGATCTTCCAAACAAGTTTTAGGAAAAGAGAAAAACACTTTGTCTATCTACCTTACAAAGAAAATTTGCAGATGCCACACCAAACCGTCTCACATCCATGAATGCCAAAAGATGAAGATCTTTGTCAAGCTGAAATACAGACACTACTTGAGCAAGGTCTCATCCGACCATCCAAATCTTCTTAGGCATATCATGCCTTTTATGTCAGCAAAAGATTTGAACAAGTCCGAGGAAAGAAAATATTGGTGATAGATTATCGCCAACTCAATGATCAATTGCAAGATATCAGATTCCCTCTTCCAAGAAAGGAACAACTCCTTCAGAAGCTATCCAAAGCCAAATTCTTCTCGAAATTTGATATGAAATCTGGATTTTGGCAAATTGGTATTAATGAAACTGATAGATTCAAAACTACTTTTGTTGTTCCATAGGGACATTATGAATTGAATGTCATGCCATTCGGTCTCAAGAATGCACCGTCCGAGTTCCAACACATAATGGATGATGTATACCGACCCCTTGCGAAACACTGTGTTGTCTACATTGATGATGTTTTGGTATTCAGTAACACAGCTGAAAAACACTACCAGCATCTCCAACAATTCCAGGAGTTAACCTACCAGCAAGGATTAGTTCTTGCTGAATCCAAGAGGAAAATTGGTCTCAAGGCTATTGATTTTCTTGGTTTGCAGATAAGAGAAAGACATATTCTTTTACAAGACCACATATCAAGCAAATTCCTCGACTTTCTTGATGAACTCAGAACTGTTACACAAATCCAGCAGTTCCTTGGCCTCATCAATTATGCCTCATCGCATGTCCCATCATTGGCCAACTACACCAGCCAGATTTCCAAGCACCTCCAAAAATCTAACATTGGAAATTGGTCTCCAGAAGCCACAGTTGCAGTCCAGAAGCTGAAAGAGCTATGTAAAACGCTTCCTCCACTCAAGATCCCAGGTCTAGGACAGCTCATCTTGCAAACTAATGCTTCTCTTGATTTTTGGGTTGCAGTTCTCATTGAAGAAGACAATGGACATAGACAAGTCTGTGGTTACAAATCAGGATCTTTCACGCCAGCACAATGCAACTATCCCTCTTTCAAAAGAGAAGTTCTTGCAGTTATTCAGGGAATCAAAAATTCAAGTTTTATCTTGCTCAAAATCCTTTCATTATTGAAACAGATTTTAAAGGATTTCAGGGTGTTCTTAAAAGAAGGCAGAATGATATTCTAGATCCACAACTCATCTGATGGACATAATGGATTTTCCAGTTCAATTGGACAATGCGATACATCCTAGGCAAAGAGAATATCCTTGCTGATTTTCTCCCTCACACTCCGCCATTAGAGAAAGCTGTATGCATGGTAAATCCAGATGGACGCAAGCTTCCATCTTCCCTTGTTCCAGGTCTTATTCCAGGCAGTTCCAGCTCAGATCTAGATCCCACTGATGGACAGTCCCAAACATTTTATGACTTGAGCCCAGACCAGGAAGCTCAATTTCTGGGAGCACTACCTGAAGAGCTCAGAGTAAAAATACTCCGATCATTCGCCCTAAGCCAGATCACTAATTTCTTTGAAGAATTCGTTGAGAACAAGCTCAAGAGAATTATTGATCTATTATCCTCTATCTATTATGTTCGCACCGTTGTTCGTCACAGTCCCCAGCATGAAGAGCCATAGGATACAGTTCTTGATTTCAATAATTATGACTTTTCAAAGATGCAATTCTTGTACCTTTGGTATTAGCTTAATTATTATCCTTTGGCAGTTCTTTTTGATCCAGAACTTATTCAGAGACAAGTTCGTATGTTCCCAGAATCCCGATTCGTCAAGCTATTCTCATAGGTGTTTCAGTCATTTGACCCTTCGGCACTCATCACCAGTGAAGTTATACAACACCAACAGGTTTTCATCATTCACCTCACAGATGTTTGGAATCGAGTAATTCCATCAACCATCATCCCTATCAACCATTTCCACCTCTGACAAGAGCCTTGGGAATATTTTATTTCTTGGGAACAATGTCTTACTGTCAAGAGAGCCACTACTCGAGCACATGGTCTAGATGTTTCTGATCCCCAAGAATTTTGGCACGTCCGCTTTCCTGATAGCCCCACTTTTCATGAACATCTTCTTGCCTTCCAGAGTGATGGCTTTTCCACTACAGACCTTGGGTGTGACTACGACTTGTGGGGGGAGGTCTTAGCCAAAATAGTCAGGAGTGGGATGATATCAATCTCAATAATGACAAATGGTGACTCATTGAAGACAGGATTCTAGGAATCCCGGGTAGACCCCATGACGAAGCTTCGTGTCAAGTAAATAGATTTGTCATGTTGTAATAATAGGATATGAAAGGAATCTTTTGTCACTTCAGATTCCCTTTAGGTCATGTCTCGTTTGTCTGTTTGTAATAAGTGAGATTTTCTTTATTAAAGGAAACTGCTTTAGTCGCGTCAGGTTTGTCGTATTATGAATTATTAAGAATCTCTTTATGTCGTGCCAACTTTTCCTTTATTAAAGGAAGCTGCTTTAGTCCTTGTCAGGAATAGTGTAGATTCCGCTTTGTATTGTTAAGCTTTGTAATGGTTTGTCTATAAATAATGAGGAACCCCTGACTAAAGGGGCAGAGTCAGATTTGGATTGAAATACATCTTTATTTCTCTCAACAGCTTACAGCTTCTCTCTCTCAAGCTTCGCCTTTAGCCATGTCTTCCGCCTCCTGCTCCTTCCCTCACCTTCCTCTTAGTGGTCTCAGAGCCTAGTTAACTGTAGCACTTCCCTATTATGGTATTGAAGGTCTTAAACTATACTTAGGTGTTGAACACTAGAGTCTTTGGCAATAGGGAAATAGCCGTTAAAGAGTGAATGAAAGGCGTCGTAAGTCCCGCAGTAAGTCCAGTCGTGACTAGTGTATCCACCATGGCTAATCTTCCCATGCCAGAACAAGAAGTTGTTGCTAACAACTTTGAAGTCACTTTCTTTGATCCTTTCGCAACTCACTATGAGGTAGACATAACCCATACACCTCCATCTACCAAATCAGGAGAACTCTTCAAACTCTCTCTGTTAAATCCCTACTCAAATTACCAAACCTCTCAATTCACACAAAAGTTCAAATCTCTATTACCTATCAAGCCAACAGCCCTTACAGCTGTGTACAAATCCTCTACAATTTCTGTACAATCCGTATCCACTTCCCGCACAGAAACCTATCTTCCTATACTTTCTGAACCTGGTCTCCATAGATATAGACAGAAAAGTTACAAAGGTTTACACCTTGGAGCCATTTGTCTAGCCTTATAGCCTAGTTTCCTTGCCGGAAAAAATGTTTCATGTCTAGTCTCTTTACTAGATACCAGGTGGCGTAAGTTTGATGATGCCTTCATCTGTACCATCGAAGCAATAAACGAGCGATAGCACGAAAGTGCAGATTAGTGGCGATATACGAGATATCAAGCATTTACAATCAACATTAGCATTCAATTAACTTTTCAAGCATGATTATCATTATTATCAACAATAACATCAACTAAACAAGTAATAGCAGTTCAAACACGAAAACGACAAATATCACTATTCAATCTCTAACTTCCAAAGGCAATTACGAGCAAACCGCTATCTTTACTTAGGCACTACAAGGCACGTTTCTATGTCACAAAACTTCACTTTCTCACCCGAAGCCCGAAAGTCCACCTACTGCATTTGAACTACAGTTATACTAACCGGTCGCTCAATCAACGCCACAACAGTGCCAAAAGTGCTTCCATGCCCTCAATAGCAAAACCCCCAACTCAATTCGAGCATGGTCAACACTTGGTCAAACGGCCCCTTTACGTTGCTTTGTCTAATTTTCAATTTTAACAAAGGCCGGTTCGTTTTTATTGCACATTTTATCTTTCTAACATTAATGGCACCTATCCAAATCAAGAAATCGCAATTCGGATAAAAACTCCAAAAATCTAGGGTTTTACTATTCAAAAACACTATTTATTATTATTCCCCAATTTCAATTCGCATTTTTAGCCGTAAAAATTTCTAAATAACCATCAAACAATGCTCTACGAACTCAAAGGAAGCTATATCAAGCAATTATAGGCATTATAACACAATATATATCAAACTGAAAATTTGAAACAATAATCAAATTTCACAAAATCTGCACAAAAACGTGAAAACCCTCACAGAGATTGAAGAGGAAGACTTGCAAGAACCCTAGCCTCGATCCTCGTTCAATTCTACGCAAAATTGTGGAAGAAAAATGCAAAGAAAATTTTTCTTTTTTTTCTTGTTGGAGTTTCGGCCATGGCTGATTTTTTTTTTTGCCTTGTTTTATTTATTTATTTTTCTTTTCTTTGTTTAAAAGATGACACAAAGGGGTAAAATGGTCAAAGGCTAAATGCTTGGTCAAAATCAAGTTAAAAATGGTCAAATTAGCTTATTTTGATGCCATTTAATCTAATTCAAGTTAAAACATTGCAATTCAATAAAAATCAACTAAAAACTAGTTAAATTAAACTAGAAATACTATTCACAAAATCCGAAAAATATTATTCTAACTTTCATTTTCGAAATGCTACAATCGAACGGTCAATAAACGATCGCAAATCAAATGATGAGCAATAATATAAAACTATAATTTTTGAAAAGTAGAATAGTAGAATAGTTTAAAATTCACTCCTGCTCAGAGTTACTTTTCTCATTTAATTGAAAACCGAGTAATTTAATGCAAGAAAATAAAACCGATTATTAAAATAATTAAAACAATCAAAATAATCAATATTTATTTAAAAATAATTAATTTAACTATTTCTAGAATATTTTAAAGAATTATGAAATTAATGCTAAGATACGAATAAACAAGTTAATATAAACACGTAATCAAATGCAATTAAATACTAACATTTAAGATGACACTTAATTAAATACAAGAAAGTAAATCCAATTTCTATAAATAATAAAAATAGGTAATAATCTTTTAAATTAATCAATATAAAAATTATTTGAATGCTATTAAAATAAATATCAAAATAGTGCAAAAATGGATGATTAACTAATTAAACACTTAATTAAATGCAGTCAAATGCTATTAAATGCATACCGGGTTTGGGGTATCACACTTATCCCTAGATGTCTCAGTTCGACACAGCTTTTACCTATATGATCAATGCTGTGAAGATATTCTCTTAGGAATGGATTTTCTCACCTTACTTGCTGCATTCTCATTTCAGACAGATGGTTTCCAATTCCAGTATAATTAGTATACCCCTTGGGTATCCTTACAAAAATTGCCCTCACAGGTTTCAGCCATTCAAGATGATGAATTTGTTGAATAAAGAAGCCTTCTCATTTCCTGTTGCGGTGATCTTCCAAACAAGTTTTAGGAAAGAGAGAAACACTTTGTCTCTCTACCTTACAAAGAAAATTGACAGATGCCATACCAAACCACCTCTCATCCGGGAATGCCAAAAGATGAAGATCTTTGTCAAGCTGAAATACAGACACCACTTGAGCAAGGTCTCGTTCAACCATCCAGATCTCCAGGGGCAAGTCATGCCTTTTATGTCAACAAAAGATCTGAACAAGTCTGAGAAAATAAAAGATTGGTGATAGATTATCGCCAACTCAATGATCAATTGCAAGATATCAGATACCCTCTTCCAAGAAAGGAACAACTCCTTCAGAAGCTATCCAAAGCCAAATTCTTCTCCAAATTTGATATGATATCTGGATTTTGGCAAATTGGTATTACTGATGCTGATAGATTCAAAACTGCTTTTGTTGTTCCACAGGGACATTATGAATGGAATGTCATGCCATTCGGTTTCAAGAATGCACCGTCTGAGTTCCAACACAGAATAGATGATGTATACTAACCCCTTGCGCAGCACTGTATTGTCTACATTGATGATGTTTTGGTATTCAGTAACATAGCTGAAGAATACCACCCGCAACTCCGACAATTCCAGGAGTTAGCCTACCAGCATGGATTAGTTCTTGCTGAATCCAAGATGAAAATTAGTCACAATGCTATTGATTTTCTTGGTTTGAAGATAAGAGAATGACACATTATCTTACAGGACCACATATCAAGCAAAGTCCTCGACTTTCCTGATGAACTCAGAATTGTTACACAGATCCAGCAGTTCCTTGGCCTAATCAATTATGCCTCATCGCATGTCCCATCATTGGTCAACTATACCAGCCAGATTTCCAAGTACCTCTGAAAATCTAACATTGGAAATTGGTCTCTAGAAGCCACAGTTGCAGTCCAGAAGCTGAAAGAGCTATATAAAACATTTCCTCCTCTCAAGATCCTAGGTCCAGAGCAAGTCATCTAACAGACTGATGCTTCCCTTGATTTTTGGGCCACAGTTCTCATTGAAGAAGACAATGGACACTGACAAGTCTGTGGTTACAAATCAGGATCTTTCACGCTAGCACATCGCAACTATCCCTCTTTCAAAAGAGAAGTTCTTGCAGTTATTCAGGGAATCAAAAAATTCAAGTTTTATCTTGCTCAAAATTGTTTCATTATTGAAATAGATTTTAAAGGATTTCAGGGTGTTCTTAAAAGAAGGCAGAATAATATTCCAGATCCACAACTAATCCGATGGACATAATGGATTTCCCAGTTTAATTGGACAATGCGCCACATCCCAGGCAAAGAGAATATCCTTGCTGATTTTCTCTCTCGCACTCAACCATCAGAGAAAACTGTATGCATGGTAAATCCAGATGGACGCAAGCTTCCATCTTCCCTTGTTCCAGGTCTTATTCCAGGTATTTCCAGCTCAGATCCAGATCCCACAGATGGACAGTCCTAAACATTTTATGACTTGAGTCTAGACCAGCAAGCTCAATTTCTGGGAGCACTACCTGAAGAGCTTAGAGTAAAAATACTCCGATCATTCGCCAGAAGCTAGATCACTGATTTCTTTGAAGAATTCATTGAGAACAAGCTCAGGAGAATTATTAATCTATTATCCTCTATCTATTATGTTTGCAACGTTGTTCGTCATAGTCCCCAGCATGAAGAACCATGGGATATAGTTCTTGATTTCAATAATTATGACTTTTCAAAGATGCAATTCTTGTATCTTTGGTATTGGCTTAATTATTATCCTATGGCAGTTTTTTTTGATCTAGAACTCATTCAGAGACATGTTCGTGTGTTCCTAGAATCCCGCTTTATCAAGCTATTCTCACAGGTGTTTCAATCATTTGACCCTCCGGTACTCATCATTGGTCAAGTTATACAGCACCAGCAGGTTTCATCATTCGTCTCACAAATGTTTGGAATCGAGTCATTCCACCAACCATCATCCCAATCAACCATTTCCACCTTTGACTAGAGCTTGGGGAATATTTTATGTCTTGGGAACAATGTCTTACTATCAGGAGAGCCACTACTCAAGCACATGGTCTAGATGTTTCTGATCCCTGAGAATTTTGGCACGTCCGCTTTCCTGGTAGCCCCACTTTTCATGAACATCTTCTCGCCTTCCAGAGTTTTTCTCAAGAGGATGGCTTTTCCACTGCAGACCTTGGGTCTGAGTACGACCCGTGGGGGAGGGGGGGAGGGAGGGGAGGGGAGGGAGGCGGAGATCTTAGCCAAAATAGCCAGGAGTGGGATGATATCAATCTCAATAACGACAGATGGTAACTCATTGAAGACAGGATTCCAGGAATCCTAGGTAGACCCCATGATGAAGCTTCGTGTCATGTAAATAGGTTTGTCATGTTGTAATAATAGGATATGACAAGAATCTTTTGTCACTTCAGATTCCCTTTAAGTTATGTCTCGTTTGTCTGTTTGCAATAGGTGAGATTTCCTTTATTAAAGGAAACCACTTTAGTCGCGTCAGGTTTGTCTTATTGTGAATTATTAAGAATCTCTTTTTGTCGTGTCAGCTTTTCTTTTTTAAAGGAAGCTGCTTTAGTCCTTGTCAGGAATAGTGTAGATTCCGCTTTGTATTATTAGGCTCTGTAATGGTTCGCCTATAAATAATGAAGAGCCCCTGACTAAAGGGGCATAGTTAGATGTGGATTGAAACACATCTTTCTTTCTCTCAACAGCTTACAGCTTCTCTCTCTCAAGCTTCGCCTTTAGCCATGTCTTCCGCCTCCTGCTCTTTCCCTCACCTTCCCCTTAGTGGTCTCAGAGCCTAGTTAACTGTAGCACTTTCCTATTCTGGTATTGAAGGTCTTAAACTATACTAATGTGTTGAACCCTAGAGTCTTTGGCAATAGGGCAATAGCCGTTTAAGAGTGAATGAAAGGCATCGTAAGTCCCGCAATAAGTCCAGTCGTGATCTGTGCATCCACCATGGCTGATCTTCCCCTTCTAGAACAAGAAGTTGTTGCTAACAACTCTGAAGTCACTTCCTTTGATCCTTCCGCATCTCACCATGAGGTAGACATTGTCACGCCCCAACTCGACCCCTCCTACGATCAGTCAAGACGCAATAGAATTTCGGCAGTATAATGACAGTAATTAAGTCACCGAGGCTCTAAACCAACCTCTTTAGAATATCATACAACCAACTCCAAACCAGTTCGTATCACTCACTCACTCACTCAATCAACTACATTAGTCCCCTTGGAAACCAACCAAACTTAATCCAAATCAAGCCTAACAACCCTAAAGCCTCAATGCACCTAGGCTGAAATTTCCGGACATTCACACCGACATCACAATCAAAATTTCGGCATTACAACGACACTTCCCCGTATTTAACAAACTTTTACAAATCAATGGCAATCGATTCCAACCACTACAACTCAAAATATTCAACAAATAGCCAACAACTCAACTTTTAATACCCGAAAATAAAAATTCATGCTACAACGGTTCAAATCTTATATAAACGCATATAAACAATCCTTAGCATGCACTGAGCAATAATATAACATCAATTAAACTTTCTAATAGTTCAAAATTCAATTATACGCAAAAACATAAAATATGACATTTGAGATCTAGAATTTTTCTCTCACCTTTGATGTGTTATGAAGCTAGAAAGATGCTCAATGGATGCTCAAGAGGTGGAATCAAGATTTGGTTGATGGAAATTAGCCTTGGATTACAAGTTCTATTAATTCCCGAGGACTAGGTTTTAAAATGTTTAAAACACCCCTGTAAAAATTTTTGCGGACAAATGCTCAAAACATTATTCACTAAAACCGGCGATAAAATTTATGATTCTGTTTTTGATAAAAATTTCATGAATGCACATATAGCATGTATTAGGAATATAAATCACATTTTTAACACATTCTGACTCATATAATACATAAACAGGTCAAAGTACGTAAAACGAGATAAAACACGAAAATAGAGGTTAAGATGAAAAGTGGGGTTTCACATTCTTTCCCCCTTAAAGAAATTTCATCCCCGAAATTCTTACTT
This sequence comes from Ehretia macrophylla, assembly GCA_037974665.1. Classification (NCBI taxonomy): domain Eukaryota; kingdom Viridiplantae; phylum Streptophyta; class Magnoliopsida; order Boraginales; family Ehretiaceae; genus Ehretia; species Ehretia macrophylla. Next base: position 26,888,869 of record CM075780.1, read on the forward strand.
CCTAAACGGAAAAGATCTGGGTACTGCTGCTGCATCTGATCTCGCCTCTCCCAAGTAGCTTCCTCGATACTGTGATGCTTCCACAATACTTTGACCATCGGAATCTTCTTCAATCTCAGTTCCCGTTCCATCTGATCAAGAATACGAATCAGCCTCTCATCATAAGTCAGATTCTCACGAAGCTGTAACGGCTCTGGCACTAGAATATGAGAATGATCTGGATTATATTTTCGCAAATTAGACACGTGAAAGACATCATGAACATTAGAGATATTCTCTGGTAAAGCCAACCGATATGCCAACTTGCCAACTCTGCTGGTAATCTCATACGGCCCTACAAACCTCGAACTCAGCTTTCTGCCTTTACCATATCGAGCAAATCCCTTACGAGGAGACAATCTCAAGAAAACCCGATTTTCGACTGTAAACTCCAAGTCCCGACGACACTTATCAGCATAAATCTTGAATCTACTCTACGCTGTAAGCATTCTCTGCCTGATCAACTGAACATTCTCAATCTTCTCTAGAAGCTCTAGCATAATAGTCGGATCAATAGTCTTCATCTCCCCTATTTCATCCCAATACAAAGGTGAACGGCACTTACGACCATAAAGAGCTACAACAGGTGCCATTCCAATAGTAGCTTGATAACTATTGTTATAGGTAAACTTGGCAAGTGGTATATGTTTCTCCCAGTTTTTCCCGAAATCCAGAACACAAGCCCTGAGCATATCCTCCAGAATCTGAATAGTCCTCTCAGACTGGTCGTCGGTCTGTGGATGATACGCTGTACTGAAGTTAAGCTGAGTACCCAAAGTCTCCTGAAGTTTCTCCCACAAGCGAGAAGTAAATCGAGGATCTTGATCTAAGACAATACTAGATGGAATTCCGTGAAGTCTAACAATCTGATCCAAATAAATATCCGTCAACTTTACAACTTCATCTCCCATCCGCATCGAAATAAAGTGAGCTGTCTTCGTCAAACGATCCACGACAACCCAAACTGCATCATTACCTCCCGGTGTTCTAGGCAAACTAGTGACGAAGTCTATCGTAATATGCTCCCATTTCCACTATGGTATAGCCAATGGCTGAAGCAAACCTGCAGGTCATTGATGCTCGGCCTTCACTAGCTAACAAGTCAAACATCTAGATACAAATTGAACAACTTCCTTCTTCATGTTATTCCACCAATAATGTTTTTTCAAATCCTGATACATCTTATTTCCACCACGATGAATGGAGAATTATGAGCCTCATCCAGAATACCTCGCCTCAAGCCCGGTTCATCGGGAACACGAACCCTATTCCGAAACCGAAGAATACCATCCTCATGTAATTTGAAGTCAGACTGATCATCCGTGATTTGATCCTTGATATTCTGAAGTTTAACATCAAGTTGCTGAGCTTCTCTGATCTGAGACAACAATAAAGGTTGAATATGGAGATGTGAACATATCACCCCAACCTAAGTTAACTCCAGTCTCCAATAAGTGAATTCCTCAAGAACCTCTCACTTCTTGACAGCCAAACAAGAAACACTCGCCTTACGACTAAGAGCGTCTGCCACAACATTTGCCTTCCCAGGCAGATAACTGATAGAACAATTATAGTCTCCGAGAAGTTCCATCCACCTCCGTTAACGCATATTCAACTCCTTCTGTGAGAACAAATACTTAAGACTCTTATGATCAGTGAAAATCTCGAACTTACTGCCCCACAGATAATGACGCCACTTTTTCAGTGCGAAAACAACGGCTGCCAACTCAAGATCATGAGTCGGATAATTCACCTCATATGGTTTCAACTTCCTGGAAGCATAGGCAATAACCCGACCATTCTGCATAAGTACACAACCCAAGCCCTTATTGGATGCATCACTATAGATAACCATATTATCGGTCCCCTCTAGTAGAGCAAGTACTGGAGCAGTAGTCAATCTCTTTTTCAACTCCTGAAACCCACTCTCACATTTCTCATCCCAAGCAAAGTTAGTCCGTTTTTGAGTTAACTTAGAATGTGGCCCAGCAGTCTTAGAAAAGTCCTTGACAAACCTATGGTAATAACTCGCCAAGCCAAGAAAGCTACGAACCTCCGAAACATTCTCCGGTTGTTTCCAAGACATCACCACTTCAATCTTAGTGGGATCTACAGAAATACTGCTCTATGTGATAACATGGCCAAGAAAAGATATGCATTGTAGCCAAAATTCACATTTGCTGAACTTCGCAAACAACTAATGCTTCTGCAGCTTTTGTAAGACAAGCCGTAGATGTTGCTCGTGCTCTGATTCAGACTTCGAATAAACCAAGATATCATCAATAAAGATCACCACGAACTGGTCCAAGTACGGCTAAAAATCCCGATGCAGAAGATCCATAAATGCTGCCGGTGCATTAGTTAATCCAAAGGGCATAACTACAAACTCATAATGCCCGTACCGAGTCGTGAAGGTAGACTTCAGAATATCCTCCGTGTGAATTTGAAGCTGATAATACCCCTGTCTCAAGTCAAACTTAGAGTAGACTTTGGCTCCCTGAAGTTGATCAAACAACTCGTCAATCAATGGCAAATGATACTTGTTCTTGATAGTCACTTCATTCAAACCACGATAGTCAATGCATAATCTTAAGGTACCATCTTTCTTCTTCACAAATAAAAAAGGTGCTCCCCAGGGTGAAGAACTCTGCTGAATGAAACCCTTCTCTATTAACTCCTGCAACTGAGTTTTTAGCTCCTTCAACTCAGCTAGTGCCATCCAGTACGCTGATTTAGAAATAGGTTGAGTACCGGGAATATGATTGATCACAAACTCCACATCTCTCTCTGGTGGCAACTGTCACGCCCCGACCCGACCCCGCAAAAGGCCAAGCCCGGACCCGACACACGGACGGAGTCTCCTCTGTACCGCGGACGATCCGAAAACCCTAAAATCAACATAGTAATTACGAAAGCCATAAAAACAATTAAAACAAGCCGACTTCCTTTCAAAACACACATCTTTTCATTAACAACTTTGCAACCCAAAAATGATATGCATACTACACAATTATTTATGCCACTAAACAATTAACCATTAGCATGCATTTCCTTACTAGTCATATGAGTATATATTTACAACATTACAACCTTTAATCCTTTACAATAAAAGACCATAAATGCCTCAAAATAGAAATACATACAAGGCTACAAGCCTCAAAATAAAGCGACATCCAAGCAATATACATATTAAGCAAGGCTCGCACAAAAGTCTGGCAACCAACCACCAGCTAAGCAAAGAAGTGCTATCAAGGAAACACCTCCACTTGCTCCTCCTCCTCTATTACCTCAAGAGGATTGGCTTCAACTACTCCTATAAAAATATAGTATAGAAAGGAATGAGCAAAACTATTGCTTAGCGAGGGCAAATGGTTTCAAGGACGGAGATGAGAGGAGTATGCAATGCAATTAGTCAAGCAATTCATACAAATATCATATAGAGATACAAACAAAGCCAACAATAAAGCATGGCAAACATTAAAACTATAAACACTCATTCAAAGGATATGATACTCTTTCCACGAGCAACTTTCAATCACGAATTCATTGACGACGCGCCGGCCCAAACCACCTTATAACACCAGTTTAGAATACCTCGGAAGTATCCATCAATCTACGACCCAAATCTCCGTGGGAGGCAACCCAAGCGAGAAAGGGAATAGGACACGGAGCTAGGGCAACCAACACTGGCAACCCGAGGCTACCCAAAGAGGCCCATCACACCGCCCTGACTCTATGAATGCAATACAATTTACAATGCAACAATCGAGCAATAAAGCCACACGTGGGAGAATAACAAAGTAGATTACTCTCGCATGCAATAGTAACAGTTGATAACCATTCCAATCAAAATCAACTCAAACAAGCATATCAAGCTATATTAAACATTCTATAGACATAATATCAAGAAAACAAGCAAAATCACAAATCGGCCCCAACTATCTAAACGCTACCATTTCCAAACGAGCCACGAGTTCTGGAAACCGACTTCACCAATCCTCCTAGGTCACCATATGGCACGTCTAAAGACCTCGAAACCCTACTTAACCCTAGAATTCACGCAAAGCCCCGATTTTTCCCTTTGCTCGTTTGAACTACAACTATACCAACCAAACACCCAACCAATGCCACAATCGCACCAAAAGTGCTTCCATGGCCTCCCGAAACAATTCCAACACGCAAAACGAGAAAACTCGAAACTCGACCTAAATGACCCCAACTTTCACCAAGGCATATTTCTCATTTTTTTTCATTACGCAACCTAAACAAACCATGCATTTAGGCATTCTAGCATACCTAGCACATTTTTACATCAACAGGAAGCATAATAGCGCAACTTCATCATTTCAAGGGTTTACTATTCACATATTACTATTCAATTGAAATTTTAAATTACAATCTCAACAGTCAACCGCAGAAAATGTTAAAAAGCTATAAATACATGTTCTACAATTGGCAAGGAACAATCTTTAAGCACTAAATCGATTAAAACAACAATCTACGGATAAATTCTAAAAATCAAAAAGTTGACATATATAACATTTAAATGGGCAAATAACGTGCTTCCCTCACCTTAGGCACTCCTAGTCGCTAGGAAAACAACGCTGGTTGCCTTGGAAACTACCCCGCACGAGCTCACGCAAAGATTGAACGATTGGAAGTTGAAATGGTTTTTTTTTTCTCTTCAAACTCTCGGCCTGCTCACTATTATGTTTTCAGCTTTTTGTTTTATTTTTCTTTGTTATTTTGCTTATTAAAAGATGACAAGTTGGTCAATAGGTCAAACCCTTGGTCAACTACTTAAAAATTGGTCAAATTGTCTTATTTTTATGCATTTTAAGCTAAAATAACTATCACCAAAATTAATTCTAGCTAACAACAAATAAAACATAAATTTAAGACACCAAAATTCTAGTTTCACTATTTGCTAAGGACTAGAAATCACTCTCTAGCTATCGCTCCCGAAATGCAATGCTCCTTGCGACAATAAAGAAATAACAATTAAATTTCAAAGAATCTAAGAAAATATAATTTTTGAAATAAATAACAAGAAAATTCCACATTCCGGGCTCGGGTATTACACCCTCTCCCCCTTAAAACAATTGCGCTCACGCAATTCTTACCTGGTCAACAAACAACTCCGGATACTGATTCCGAACTTGGTCCTCTCTTTCCCAAGTCGCTTCCTCAAACCCATGATGATTCCACAAAACCTTTACTAGCGGAATACTCTTTCTGCGAAGCTCTTGAATTTTCTGATCCACAATTCGAATTGGTTTCTCCTCATAAGACATCTTTTCCTCAATCTGCAAAGGCTCTGGTTCAAGTACATGTGAAGGATCTGGATGGTACTTCTTTAACATTGACAAGTGAAAAACATCGTGCAGTCTTGACAAGCTCGGAGGTAAAGCTAACTGGTAAGCCAAAGGACCCACCTTCTCGGTGATCTCATACGGACCCACATACCTGGGACTAAGTTTCCCGCTCTTACCGTGCCGAATCAATCCCTATCGAGGAGAAATCTTAAGAAATACCCAATCTCCCAAATCAAACTCAAGATCCCGACGATGTTTATCCGCATAACTCTTCTGACGACTATGAGTTGTAAGCATATGCTGGCAAATAAGATGAACATTATCTACCATCTTAATCATCTCAGGTAACACAGTCGGATCAACTGTTCTCATCTCTCCAACCTCTTCCCAATACAATGGGGATTTGTATTTACGACCGTACAATGCCTCGTAGGGAGCCATACCTATAGTAGATTGATAACTATTATTGTAGGCGAACTCCGCTAATGGAAAAAACTTCTCCCAATTCTTCCCAAAGTCTAACACACATGCCCGAAGCATGTCTTCCAAGATCCTGATGGTTCTCTCAGACTGGCCATCAGTTTGTGGATGGTATGCGGTACTGAAGCTCAATTTAGTTCCCATGGCCTCTTGCAACTTCTGCCAAAAATGAGATCTAAATCTTGGATCTCTATCTGACCTTATACTTTGCGGCACACCATGAAGTCTCACAATGTTAGCAACATAAAACTCAGCTAGTTTATCAAGGCTATCATGTTTGTTCACAGGAATAAAATGTGAAACTTTAGTCAAGGGGTCCACAACAACCCAAATATAATCACACCCTCTCGGAGATCTAGGAAGATCGGTCACAAGGTCCATTGTTATATGCACCCACTTCCATTGCGGAATCGACAACGGCTGCAGAAGCCCGGCTGGCCTCTTATGCTCAACTTTAACCCTCTGACAAGTCAAACATCTAGATACATATCCAGCAATCTCCCTCTTCATATTGTTCCACCAGAAGTGTTGTTTCAAATCTCTATACATTTTAGTACTGCCCGGGTGAATCGTATACCTTGAATTATGTGCCTCGGACAGAATCTCATTCTTCAAAGTCGGATCACCAGGAACACACACCCTGTCCCTGAATCTGAAGATACCATCTGTATGTAATTTAAACTCCGACTCTCCCCCTTTTGTTTTTTCTTGGATTTTCAAGATGTGAGGATCAGTCTTCTGAGCCTCTCTGATCTCTGCTAGCAATCCCGACTGAATCTGCAAGCTGGCAAATCGAATCCCTACCTCAGTAGCTTCTGGCTTCCATGAACAAATTTCCTCCAAAGTCTCCCAATCCTTGATAATTAGGCTTGCAACAGTAGCCTTTCGGCTCAAAGCATTAGCAACAACATTTGCCTTACCTGGCACATAGTTTATAGAACAGTTGTAACCACTCAATAGCTCTAGCCATCTTTGCTGCCTCATATTCAGATCCTTCTGTGAAAACAAATACTTGAGACTCTTGTGGTCAGTAAAACTTTCAAATCTGCTACCCCACAAGTAATGACGCCACTTCTTCAAAGAAAACACAACTGCAGCTAACTCAAGATCATGTGTAGGGTAATTGACTTCATATGGTTTCAACTTCCTAGAAGCATAAGCAATCACCTTACCATTCTGCATTAAAACACAGCCCAAACCTTCTTTAGATGCATCACTGTAGACAACAAAGTTTTCTGTTCCCTCCGGTAAAGCTAGTATAGGAGCTGTAGTTAGTCTCTTCTTCAATTCTTGGAAACTGGATTCACATTTGGCATCCCAGTTGTAAGTAACTTTCTTTCGAGTCAACTGGCTTAAAGGTCCAGAAATTTTGGAAAAGTCTTTAACAAACCTCCGATAGTAACCTGCCAACCCAAGAAAACTCCGAATCTCTGACACCGTTTCAGGTCTCTTCTAGGACGAAACAACTTCAATCTTAGCTAGGTCCACTGAAATTCCTTGATGTGAAATGATATGACCTAGAAAAGATATTTGATTCAACCAGAACTCGCACTTGCTGAATTTAGCAAAAAGCTTGTTTTCTTGCAAAGTCTGTAGCACAATCCTCAAGTGTTGTTCATGTTCAGCCTCATTCTTAGAAAACACAAAAATGTCATCAATAAAGATTACGACAAACTGATCAAGATAGGGTCGAAAAACCCTCTGCATCAAGTCCATGAATGCGGCTGGTGCATTCGTCAATCCAAACGGCAACACAACAAATTCATAGTGACCATATCTAGTCTTGAATGCCGTCTTTGATATATCGTCACTCCGAATCCTAAGTTGGTAGTAACCCTGCCTCAAGTCAAATTTAGAGTAAACACTCGCACCCTGCAACTGGTCAAACAATTCTTCAATCAACGGCAAGGGGTATTTGTTCTTAATCGTGACTTGATTAAGTCCCCTATAATCAATACATAACCGTAGCGTGCCATCTTTCTTTCTCACAAACAACACAGGCGCACCCCACGGCGAAGAACTAGGTTGTATAAACCCTTTCTCAAGCAAGTTCTGAAGCTGAATTTTCAATTCTTGAAGTTCAGCCGATGCCATTCTATAAGGACTTCTAGAAATTGGCGCAGTGCCTGGCATAAGGTCAATCACAAATTCAATCTCCCTATCTGGTGGTAAACCCGGTAATTCCTCGGGAAATACACCAGGAAAGTCTTTAACAATTGGAACCTCATTCAAATTCAACTTATCAGTAGGTTGATTGATCAGATAAGCTAAGTAAGCTTCACAACCCTTATTCAACAACTTAGAAGCCTTGATCGATGATAAAAGAGGAATTCAGGCAGCCCTGCAATTCCCAACAATCTCTAGTACCAGTAGATCAGGAATCTGAAGATAAACAATCTTTGTTCTACAATCTAACTGAGCATAGTATTTCCTCAACCAATCCATTCCCAAAATGATTTCAAAGTCACGGAATGGCAGTATAATTAAATCAGCAGGAAATTTACGGTTCTCAATGCATGTATCACAAGATTTGCAAATAGACTCAGTAACAAATTTTGCACCCAAAGGCGTACTAACTTCAACTTCATGCAGCAGTTTATCAATGCAAACATTCACAGATCATGCACATGCAGGAGTTATAAACGAATGTGTAGCTCCGGGATCAATCAAAACTTTAACTGGCTGAGTATTGAGAAGAAAGGTACCTTCCACTATTGTTGTAGTGTCAGGTAGCTCCTCTGCATCCAGTGCAAAGACCCTAGCCTGTACCCTCTATGTTGGACCTATACCTGCAGCCCTATTCTACACACCTTGGCCTCCAGTACGGCCCTGAACATTCCTATACTTAGGGCAATCTCTCACCCTATGGTCATCACTCCCACAACCTGTGCATTTACCACTCTTTCTCCAACAATTAGCCTCCATATGCCCCGATTGATTACAAAAGTTACACTGCTAATTTTGCCTTACAACAGTGTTTCCCGTAGGTGCTGAGGCTCTGGCAGTGGTAGGAACTGTACCTCCCTGCTGAGGTCTAGTCACAGCTGGCCTAGCCTGAATCTGATGTTGTGGCTGATACGGACGTTGCTGAGGTACCTGTGCAGAAGTCTGATACTGCCTCGGCTGACTCTGGCTGCTCTAGCCCAAGTATTGTTTCTTACTCGGCTGGCTACTCTCAACTAACATCTCAGCCTTCCGTTTCTCAAACTTCGAGGCTGCTTGGAATGCCTCGGGAAAAGTAGTGTAGGTCTGCCCAGTCAAATGCAACTGAATATCCATTCTCAGTCCACGAACAAACCTATGAATCATCCTCCTAGCTGGCCGTACCAGCTCGGGCATATACCTCGACAGGCTGACAAACCTAGCCTCATACTGTGCAACAGTCATGTTTCCCTGCTTCAGGGCCACAAACTCGTCTTCCCTCCTTTCCATAGCCATCTCAGGAATTTACTTGTCCCGAAACTCACTCACAAAATCATCCCACAAATGTGGTACATCCTCACAGTCCCACCTCCTCCTGACAGTGTTCTACCACTGTTCGACATCGCCCTCTAACAGGAATGCTCGACATCGCCCTCTAACAGGAATGCCGCATAATCTATTCTTGCCTCATCAGTGTACCTCAAAGCAGCGATAATTTTCTCAACACGATTAATCCATCTCTCGGCTGCCTCATCATCCGGCTCTCCAAAGAACTTACCCGGCTCGTGCCTCAGGAATTTTTCTAACTGGTTATTCTCAGCCCTATACCCCTGTCCACCAGGATTAGCTTGATTTCCCTGGGGATTATTATTCCTGTCCTGCCTCTGCTCATGCAGTACCTGGGTAATCCGGTCAACTGCTGTAGTCATAGTAGCCATAAACTGCTCAGGCAACGGTTGCTGACCCTGTTCTGCTGCCTCTTCATCTGACCCTAGACCTTGGGTACCACGACATGGCAGCATAGTAGCAACTCACAATATCTGGCAACATTTAAAAGCAGTTTATAGACAGAAATATAGCACATAAGATTAGATAACACTCAAGTCAATAACGATCAAACATTCTAACACGTAACTCACATAACACAAGTTTGACATGCCAAACTAATTCACTTTAAACACATAAGCACTCTAAGTTCACAAAGTCATGCTATAACACTTTCTTTCCACTTAACAATCATACAATAACACTCTAGCATTTTAGACCTTTACCCCACAGACCGAGAAACATATTCCGGCTCATGCAAGACTATCATGCTCCGATACCACCTAAATATGTCACGCCCCGACCCGACCCCGCAAAAGGCCAAGCCCGAACCCGACACACGGACGGAGTCTCCTTTGTACCGCGGACGATCCGAAAACCCTAAAATCAACATAGTACTTATGAAAGCCATAAAAACAATTAAAACAAGCCGACTTCCATTCAAAACATACATCTTTTCATTAACAACTTTGCAACCCAAAAATGATATGCATACTACACAATTATTTATGCCACTAAACAATTAACCATTAGCATGCATTTCCTTACTAGTCAAATGAGTATATATTTACAACATTACAACCTTTAATCCTTTACAATAAAAGACCATAAAGACCCCAAAATAGAAATACATATAAGGCTACAAGCCTCAAAATAAAGCGACATCCAAGCAATATACATATTAAGCAAGGCTCGCACAAAATTCTGGCAACCAACCACCAGCTAAGCAAAGAAGTGCTATCAAGGAAACACCTCCACTTACTCCTCTTCCTCTATTACCTCAAGAGGATCAGCTTCAACTACTTCTGTAAAAATATAGTATAGAAAGGAATGAGCAAAACTATTGCTCAGCGAGGGCAAATGGTCTCAAGGACGGAGATGAGAGGAATATGCAATGCAATTAGTCAAGCAATTCACGCAAATATCATATAGAGATACAAACAAAGCCAACAATAAAGCATGGCAAGCATTAAAACTATAAACACTCATTCAAAGGATACGATACTCTTCCACGAGCAACTTTCAATCATGAATTCGATGACGACGCGCCGGCCCAAACCACCTTATAACACCAGTTTGGAATACCCCGGAAGTATCCATCATTCTACGACCCAAATCTCCCTGGGAGGCAACCCAAGCGAGAAAGGGAATAGGACACGGAGCTAGGGCAACCAACACTGGCAACCCGAGGCTACCCAGAGAGGCCCATCACACCGCCCTGACTCTATGAATGCAATACAATTTACAATGCAACAATCGAGCAATAAAGCCACACGTGGGAGAATAACAAAGTAGATTACTCTCGCATGCAATAGCAACAGTTGATAACCATTCCAATCAAAATCAACTCTAACAAGCATATCAAGCTATATTAAACATTCTATAGACATAATATCAAGAAAACAAGCAAAATCACAAATCGGCCCCAACTATCTAAACGCTACCATTTCCAAACGAGCTACGAGTTCTGGAAACCGACTTCACCAATCCTCCTAGGTTACCATAAGACACGTCTAAAGACCTCGAAACCCTACTTAACCCTAGAATTCACGCAAAGCCCCGATTTCCCCCTTTGCTCGTTTGAACTACAACTATACCAACCAAACACTCAACCAACGCCACAATCGCACCAAAAGTGCTTCCATGGCCTCCCGAAACAATGCCAACATGCAAAACAAGAAAACGCCAAACTCGACCTAAACGACCCCGACTTTCACCAAGGCATATTTCTCATTTTGTTTCATTACGCAACCTAAACAAACCATGCATTTAGGCATTCTAGCATACCTAGCACATTTTTACATCAACAAAAAGCATAACAGCGCAACTTCATCGTTTCAATGGTTTACTATTCATATATTACTATTCAATTGAAATTTTAAATTACAATCTCAACATTCAACCGCATAAAATGTTAAAAAGCTATAAATACATGTTCTACAATTGGCAAGGAACAATCTTTAAGCACTAAATCGATTAAAAAAACAATCTACGGATAAATTTTAAAAATCAAAAAGTTGACATACATAACATTTAAATGCGCAAATAACGTGCTTCCCTCACCTTAGGCACTCCTAGTCGCTAGGAAAACAATGCTGGTTGCCTTGGAAATCACCCCGCACGAGCTCACGCGAAGATTGAACGATTGGAAGTTGAAATGGTTTTTTTTTCTCTTCAAACTCTCGGCCTGCTCACTATTATGTTTTCAGCTTTTTGTTTTATTTTTCTTTGTTATTTTGCTTATTAAAAGATGACAAGTTGGTCAATAGGTCAAACCCTTGGTCAACTACTTAAAAATTGGTCAAATTGTCTTATTTTTATGCATTTTAAGCTAAACTAACTATCACCAAAATTAATTCTAGCTAACAACAAATAAAACATAAATTTAAGACACCAAAATACTAGTTTCACTATTTGCTGAGGACTAGAAATCACTCTCTAGCTATCGTTCCTGAAATGCAATGCTCCTTGCGACAATAAAGAAATAACAATTAAATTTCAAAGAATCTAAGAAAATATAATTTTCAAAATAAATAACAAGAAAATTCCACATTCCGGGCTCAGGTATTACAGCAACCCTGGCAACTCCTCAGGAAATACATTGGGATATTCCCGAATAATAGGTACTTCCTCCAGTTGTAGCTTATCAGATGGCTTGTTGATCAAATAAACTAGATAACCCGAATACCCCTTACTCACCAACTTAACGGCTTTAGTTGCTTCCACCACTGCAGTCTCCTCAGGCATTTCCTCCAAATCAACTGCGTAGGCCCGAGCCTGAACCCTCTGCTGCTAAGGTGCACTGTAACACCCTGATCCCTCTCGAGACCGGGAGTTCTACCAATCAATCTAATCACAACCCAATTCCAAACCCGGGCATAATTTTTAGGAAAAACGGACGGAGTCTCCCTTGTTTATAGGCAAACAGCAAACCTGCGACAACATATAAGTGGACCAATACCATGTCCAAACATTCAACGACCTCAAGGCCATCCGAGCCTTGTTCTCAACAAGCAATCACAAACAAAATACATTTCCAATTTACAAACTAGCCTACCTCTTCATATCTTTCACAAGTACACTCATGCTTGACAATTAAACCATATTAACCTATTGCATAAGTTAGACTATCAAACCATTCTAATTCTTTTCCTTTGGACATTACAAACATGCATTGAAGTTAAACTATACTAACTAAATACATAAGCTAGCTTTTCAAATCACTTCAATAACCTTGTAAAACCTAAATTACATTCTTTTAATATTAAATACATACAATACATAAAAGCATACATCTTTGCTACTTCGACAACTCAAGCCACATAGGCACGCAAGACAACTCTTCAAGCACGAACTTTCACATAATCACGAACTTTCCAGCTAACATGGCATTTCCTGAAATGTGGTGGTGAGGAGTGAGTATACATAACACGTATACTTAGTGAGGGCGAGACATATATCGAGGTGGAAAGAAAGAAGGTCGTGCAATGCAAATAAGTACGGTTAAGCAATATAATCAATAAGAAAGAATTCAATATACAAGACAATACAATAAACAATTAAAGAAAGCATTAACACAACCATTCAAAGCTATACCACACTCTGAAGGCTATGGTTCACTCATACGAGCAATGTACCATTTCACGAGCGATACATCAATCTCGAGCTTGATGTTGACAACGATGACAATAAGCGCGCAACCACCTTATAACTTCAGTTTGGAATACCTCGGAAGTATCCATCAATTCTACGATCCAAATCTCCCTGGGAGGCAACCCAAGAGAGAATGGGAATAGGACACGGAGCTAGAGCAACCAACACTGGCAGTCCGAGACTACCCAGAGAGGCCCATCACTCACGTGCCTGACACTATGCAATGCAAGACACGATACAAGGCGATAAACAAGCGATATCACAACAATACAAATTAGAGGCGATAAACGAGATATCAAGCATTTACAACCAATACTAGCATTCAATTAACTTTTCAAACATAACTATCATTAATAGCAACAATAACACCAATTAAACAAATAACAGCAGTTCAAACACGAAAACGACAAATATCACTATTCAATCTCTAACTTCCAAAGGCAATTACGAGCAAACGAGCTACGAGATTAGGAAACCGATTTCACTACATTCACTTAGGTACTACAAGGCATGTTTCTATGTCACTAAACTTCACTTTCTCACCCGAGGCCCGAAAGTCCACGTACTGCGTTTGAACTACAACTATGCTAACCGGTCACTCAATTAACGCCACAACAGCGCCAAAAGTGCTTCCATACCCTTAATTGCAAAACCCCCAACTCAATTCGAGCACGGTCAACTTTTGGTCAAACGGCCCCTTTACGTTTCTTTGTCTAATTTTCAATTTTATCAAAGGCCGATCCGTTTTTATTTCACATTTTATCTTTCTATCACTAATGGCACCTATCCAAATCAAGCAATCGCAATTCGGATCAAAATCCGAAATTCTAGGGTTTACTATTCATAATTCACTATTCATTATTCTTCCCCAATTTCTAATACGCAGTTTCAACCGTAAAAATTGCTAAATAACTATCAAACAATGCTCTACGAACTCAAAGGAAGCTATATCAAGCATTTACAGGCATTATAACACATTATATATCAAATCTAAAAATTTGACACAAAATTCAAATTCGAATTTAAATGCACAAGAGTGTGAAAACCCTCACAGAGATTGAAGACCAAGACCCGCAAGGACCTGAGCCACGACCCCCGAGCAATTCCACTCACGATTGTAGAAGAAAAATGCAAAACAATTTTTTTTTCTTTTCCCTCAAGCTTTCGGCCATGGGAGGACATGGATGGCATTTGTGGTTTTGTTTTTTTTTATTTTTGCCTTGTTTTATTATTTAAAAGGTGACAAGGGCATTTTGGTCATTTGCAAAATCAAGCTTTAGTTAAAAATGGTCAAATAAGCTTATTTTAATGCCATTTAAATCTAATTCAAGTTAAAACAATGCAATTAAATGAAAAACAACTAAAACTGGTTAAATTAAGCTAAAAACATTTTTCACTAAATCCGAGAAATATTTCTCTAGCTCTCATTTCGAAATGCTATGATCGAACGGTCATTAAACGATCGCTAATCAAATGATGTGCAATAATATAAAACTATAATTTTTGAAAAGAAGAATAGTAGAATAGTTTAAAATTTACCCCGGCTCGAAGTTACTTTTCTCATTTATTTGAAAACCGAGTAATTTTAATGCAAAATAATTAAAACCGATTATTAAAATAATCAAAACAATCAAAGTAATCAATATTCATTTAAAATAATTAATTTAACTATTTCTAGAATATTTTAAAGAATTATGAAGTTAATATTAAGTTACAAATAAATAAGTTAATATAAACACGTAGTCAAATACAATTAACAACTAACATTTAAGATGACACTTAATTAATTACAAGAGAATAAATTCAATTACTATAATTATTAGAAATAGGTAATAATCTTTTAATTAATTAATATAAATCTTTTTGAATTCTTCTAAAAGAAATAGTAGAACAGTGAAAATTAGATGATTTAACTAATTAAACATTTAATTAAATGCAGTCAAATGCCATTAAATGCATGCCGGTTTCGGGTTATCACATCCTTCCCCCCTTAAAACAATTGCGTCCTCGCAATTCTTCTTCCAATAGGACTCTGCATCCACTGAAATCCAACTCTGACTAATCTTCATCAGCTGCTGAGCAAGTATATTAATCAAGATAACCTATAGGAAAGTTTAAGAAGAAATTCCATGTAGTAATGCCGAATAAAGGCTCAAATGTAGATACCGCACAAGAATCCCGTTGACACGAATACCAAAGAAGAATAAAATTCCAACCAAGAGCGCCGAGATAACACCAATAAAGACTAAAGCAAAAATACTGTAGATAAATTCACATCACATATTAATGATAAGAAGAATACTGAATGAATACCCCCATACACGAATCTCTAGTAGAAGTTCAACTATTACTGCCCGAGATTTCCAAAGCAAGAAGCCAAATAAAAGCTCAAACAAAGGTTCCATCCAAAGGTCCAAAGAAGTACCCCACTGGTCATGAATTTCATAGAAGAATTCCCTGTTAAGAGTGCTGAAGAAAATACTAAGAACCCAATCAAATAAGTGGGTATCCAAATAATAACCCCATAGGACAACCAATTAGATTCCGAGTATCGCTATCAAATACTGATAAGAAGGTCTAAGGAATAGCAGAGAAAATATAATGTGCCTAATAAGACAATCAAGTCGAATGACAAATATAGTTTCCCAACAAGACGAAAACCCTAAGGAAAAATACCGAGCTGGTGCACAATATACAAAACTGAACTCCAAGGCCTCTTCATTGTTTACCAAGTGAGTACTTCATACAACCTTGCCATTAAGGAAACCCAATAAGAGAATACCAAAAGAATGCTACTAAGAGCCATCAAATAAAAACCCCAATGAAAGTTATCTTTTTATGATTGCCAACCACGAAGAAGAGTCTTAGAAGTATGCCAATAACCGAGCTCCAAAAGCAAACACCAACTCCGAAATAAAGGCTAATTAAATGCCATTCATTTCCTGCCAATCCATACTATTTGAAAGGCCAGCGGTGAACCACTTTCTTCAGGGGAGAAAGAGGACTTACTTACCACTTCCATGGGACATGTATGAATGCCAAGATATCACATTTATACATATGCCTTAAACTATTATGCAAGCAAGTTTACAAAAGAGTTTATTCAACAAAGTCACTCAAGCACGACAATCAAGTCAAGCACAACATAATCAATTCAAATCACAACATAACCAATTCAAGACATTCCAAGACACACATTACAAGCAATACTTCAAGCAAATAACAATTCACGAGGTCGATTCGATTCACGATGCCAATTCAATAGGTCAATTCAATACAAAACTAGACACTTCACTTCACTTGAGATACATTTAACACATAACACATAACTATATCACATAGCAGCACACATTCAGGTCAAGACACAATCTCACATACAAGCATACACTTTCAAGACACACTTAACAAGCACACATTCAAGGATCACTACCCACCAGACCGAGGACCCTATCCCGGCTTATGAGCTAAACAAGCTCTGATACCACCTGTAACACCCCGATCCCTCTCGAGACCGGGAGTTCTATCAATTAATCTAATCATAACCCAATTCCAAACCCGGGCATAATTTTTAGGGAAAACGGACGGAGTCTCCCCAGTTTCTAGGCAAACAGCAAACCTGCGACAGCATATAAGTGGACCAATACTATGTCCAAACATTCAACCACCTCAAGGCCATCCGAGCCTTGTTCTCAACAAGCAATCACAAGCAAAATACATTTCCAGTTTACAGAATAACCTACCTCTTCATATCTTTCACAAGTACATTCATGCTTGACAATTAAACCATACTAACCTATTGCATAAGTTAGACTATCAAACCATTCTAATTCTTTTCCTTTGGACATTACAAACATGCATTGAAGTTAAACTATACTAACTAAATACATAAGCTAGCTTTTCAAATCACTTCAATAACCTAGTAAAACCTAAATTACATTCTTTTAATATTAAATATATACAATACATGAAAGCATACATCTTTGCCACTTCGACAACTCAAGCCACATAGGCACGCAAGACAACTCTTCAAGCATGAACTTTCACATAATCACGAACTTTCCAGCTAACATGGCATTTCCTAAAATGTGGTGGTGAGGAGTGAGTATACACAACATGTAGACTGAGTGAGGACGAGACAGATATTGAGGTGGAAAGAAAGAAGGTCGTGCAATGCAAATAGGTACAATTAAGCAATATAATAAATAAAAAAGCATTCAATATACAAGACAATACAATAAACAATTAAAGAAAACATTAACACAACCATTCAAAGTTATACCACACTCTGAAGGCTATGGTTCACTCATACGAGCAATGTACCATTTCACGAGCGATACATCAATCTCGAGCTTGATGTTGACAACGATGACAATAAGCGCGCAACCACCTTATAACTTCAGTTTGGAATACCCCGGAAATATCCATCAATTCTACGACCCAAATCTCCCTGGGAGGCAACCCAAGCGAGAATAGGAATAGGACACAGATCTAGAGCAACCAACACAGGCAGCCCGAGACTACCCAGAGAGGCCCATCGCTCACGCGCCTGACACTATGCAATGCAAGACACGATACAAGGTGATAAACGAGCGATAGCACAACAATACAAATTAGAGGTGATAAACGAGATATCAAGCATTTACAACCAATACTAGCATTCAATTAACTTTTCAAACATAACTATCATTAATAGCAACAATAACACCAATTAAACAAATAACAGCAGTTCAAACACAAAAACGACAAATATCACTATTCAATCTCTAACTTCCAAAGGCAATTACAAGCAAACGAGCTATGGGATTAGGAAACCGATTTCACTACATTCACTTAGGCACTACAAGGCACGTTTCTATGTCACTAAACTTCACTTTCTCACCCGAGGCCCGAAAGTCCACCTACTGCGTTTGAACTACAGCTTTGTTAACCGGTCACTCAATTAACGCCACAACAGCGCCAAAAGTACTTCCATACCCTCAATTGCAAAACTCCCAACTCAATTCGAGCACGGTCAACTTTTGGTCAAACGGCCCCTTTACGTTTCTTTGTCTAATTTTCAATTTTATCAAAGGCCGATCCATTTTTATTTCACATTTTATCTTTCTATCACTAATGGCACCTATCCGAATCAAGCAATCACAATTCGGATCAAAATCCAAAATTCTAGGATTTACTATTCATAATTCACTATTCATTATTCTTCCCCAATTTCAAATACGCAGTTTCAACCATAAAAATTGCTAAATAACTATCAAACAATGTTCTACGAACTCAAAGGAAGCTATATCAAGCATTTACAGGCATTATAACACATTATATATCAAATCTAAAAATTTGACACAAAATTCAAATTCGAATTTAAATGCACAAAAGCGTGAAAACCCTCACAAAGATTGAAGACCAAGACCCGCAAGGACCCGAGCCATGACCCCCGAGCAATTCCACGCACGATTGTAGAAGAAAAATACAAAACAATTGTTTTCTTTTCTCTCAAGCTTTCGGCCATGGGAGGACATGGATGGCATTTGTGGTTTTGTTTTTTTGATTTTTACCTTGTTTTATTATTTAAAAGGTGACAAGGGCATTTTGGTCATTTGTAAAATTAAGCTTTAGTTAAAAATGGTCAAATAAGCTTATTTTAATGTCATTTAAATCTAATTCAAGTTAAAACAATGCAATTAAATGAAAAACAACTAAAACTGGTTAAATTAAGCTAAAAACATATTTCACTAAATCTGATGAATATTTCTCTAACTCTCATTTCGAAATGCTACGATCGAACGGTTATTAAACGATCGCTAATCAAATGATGTGCAATAATATAAAACTATAATTTTTGAAAAACTGAATAGTAGAATAGTTTAAAATTTACCCCGGCTCAGAGTTACTTTTCTCATTTATTTGAAAACCGAGTGATTTTAATGCAAGATAATTAAAACCGATTATTAAAATAATCAAAACTATTTCTAGAATATTTTAAAGAATTATGGAGTTAATATTAAGTTACAAATGAATAAGTTAATATAAACACGTAGTCAAATACAATTAAACACTAACATTTAAGATGACACTTAATTAATCATAAGAGAATAAATTCAATTACTATAATGATTAGAAATAGGTAATAATATTTTAATTAATTAATATAAATCTTTTTGAATTATTCTAAAAGAAATAGCAGAACAGTGAAAATTAGATGATTTAACTAATTAAACATTTAATTAAATGCAGTCAAATGCCATTAAATGCATGCCGGTTTCGGGTTATCACATGCACCACCAGTAAGTAGACCCTGATAACCCTGGGTCACTGCCCGACCCTCCGTTCCCCGATATCTATAGCAATCCTTTACCCTATGCTGATTGCTGCCGCAACCCAAACACGTTCCTGCCTTGGCCCTACTGTCGGCCTCCACATGGCCCTGACGTTTGCAGTAAGTACATTGTGGTGATAAAATACTGCTACTACCCCTAGAAGAACCAGAAGCCGAGAAAGTAGCTATACCAGCCTGCTGTTGAGGTCTCTCAACACTAGGCCTATATGGACCCTGAGACTAGGTCGGCCTATACTGCAACTGAGCCTGATAAGACCCCTGCAGAAACTGAGGCCGATAGTAGCCCTGTAAACCCTGTGGTCTGAAAGAACCCTACTGCACTACAGGCCTATAACCACCCTATTGTACCGAAGGTCTATATATACCCTACTGACCCTACGGTTGAAAGGGCCTCTTGCTAGGCTGACTAGGTCCGATCTGTTCCCTATTTCTCTTCTCTAACCTAGAAGCTGCATCAAAGGCCTCAGTAAGTATATCATACTAATTCAGGGCCATCGCATCCTGAATCTCGGGCCTCAAACCCAACATAAACCTATGAGTCTTGCGCTCCTCGTCAGCCACAAACTCCGGTGCATACCGGGATAGTCTAGTAAATGTGGCCTCATATTGAGCCACTGAAGCATCCCCCTGAACCAGAGACAGAAACTCAGCCTATTTCCTTTCCCGTGCAATCCTCGGGACATACTTGGCCCGAAAAGCTCTCAGAAAGGTATCCTAGACATACGGAATACCCTGGGTCTCCCAACTAGATTTCACCATGCGCCACCACTCCTTTACCTCATCATCAAACAAATAAACAGCAAAGGTGACCTTTCTTTCATCAGTATAATCCATAGGGTCAAATATTTTCTCCACTTTATTAATCTATGCCTCGGCTTTCCGATCATCTGGCTCCCCCTGAAACCTCGATGGATAGTACCCCAATAACTCCTTTAGTGTACCACACCTATAGTATCCACCCTATACGTTCAGTAACTGTGCCTATAAAGTCTGAGCTTAGGCAACCTGCCCTGCTAGCAACTGTGCCTGACCGGCCATAACCTTAGCTATCTTATCCATGGCTGCTTCAAAATGATCATCACCCTTTTCTCGGCCCAGTGCCACATTATTCGGAACCTCGTCAATTGCTTTGGGCCTACCTCTCGTTCTCGATCTACTAGTCATTCTACTAATCAAAGAGTTAGCGCAGGTTATAGCACGTAAACAGGCTATAAACAATTATTAGCACATAAACAACAAACCCATATAAAGCACATAAGTCACTTAAGTATCAATCACATAAACAAATTGATCACATAATCACATAGGCACTAAATCACATAATCACATAATCATTTAATCATATTAACACATAGTTCATTTTTCTTTCACTTCATACATACTTTCATGTTAAGACCATTACCCACATTCCGAGAATACCCCGGATGATAACTAACATGTGCTTTGATACCACTTAATGTCACGCCCCAACTCGACTCCTCCTACGATCAGTCAGGACGCAACGGAATTTTGACAGTATAACGACCGTAATTAAGACACCAAGGCTCTAAACTAACCTCTTCAGAATATCATACAACCAACTCCAAACCAGTTCCTATCACTCACTCACTCAATCAACTACATTAGCCCCTTCAAAAACCAATCAAACTTCATCCAAATCAAGCCCAACAACCCTGAAACCTCAATGCACCTAGGCTAAAATTTTCATACTTTCACACCAACATCACAATCAAAATTTTGGCATTACAACGGCACTACCCCGTATTTAAAAAACTTTTACAAATCGACGACAATCGATTCCAACCATTACAACTCAAAATATTCAACAAAAGCCAACAACTCAACTTTTAATACCCGAAAATAAAAATTCACGCTACAACGGTTCAAATCTTATATAAACGCATATAAACGATCCTTAGCATGCACTGAGCAATAATATAACATCAATTCAACTTTCTAATGGTTCAAAATTCAATTATACGCAAAAATATAAAATATGACATTTGAGATCTAGAATTTTTCTCTCACCTTTGATGTGTTATGAAGCTAGAAAGATGCTCAATAGATGCTCAAGAGGTGGAATCAAGCTTTGGAAATTGGCCTTGGATTACAAGTTCTAATGAAAAATTGCCTTTGAAAACCTTGAAATTCTTTCTCTTTTTCTCTCTAATGGCTCTCGTCCATGTGTGTGCCAAATAAGGAGTTTTTGTGCTTTGCTAATGTGTGTTGATGCATATATTCTCAAGGTCAACTAAAATAAAAGAAAGTCAAAGGTGGAAACTAGTTTATTTTTAGCACTTTTAGTCTTTTAATCCTATTTTTGACTATTTCTTTCTCAACTATTAAATTGACACCTAAATTAATTCTAGACAATATATTTTAGGTGACAAAGAGTTTTAAATTTAAACATTTTCACACGAGTCGGCTTAAAACTCAATTTTTTTTTGTAAAAGACGATGAAAAAACTTTTAAAATTCTAGAATCGATTCCAAATATGTTTTAATCAAATACGGGTCTATTAATTCCCGAGGATTAGGTTTTAAAATGTTTAAAACAACCCTATAAAAATTTTAGAGGACATGTGCTCAAAATACTATTCACTAAAACCGGCGATAAAATTTCTGATTCCATTTTTGATAAATATTTCATGAATGCACATACAGCATGTATTAGGAATATAAATCACATTTTAGACACATTCTGACTCATATAACACATAAACAGGTCAAAGCACGTAAAACGAGGTAAAACACGCAAATCGAGGTTAAGATGAAAAGTGGAGTTTCACAGACATAACCCAAACACCTCTATCTACCAAATCAGGAGAACTCTTCAAACTCTCTCCGTTAAACCCCTACTCATATTACCAAACCTCCCAATTCACACAAAAGTTCAAATCTTTATTACCTATCAAGCCAACATGTGAAACCCCACTTTTCATCTTAACCTCGATTTGCATGTCTTTACCTCGATTTGTGTGAGTTGACCTGTTTATGTGTTATATGAATTAGAATGTGCTAAATATGTGATTTATATTCCTAATACATGCTATATGTGCATTCATGAAATTTTCATCAAAATCGGCACCATAAATTTTATCGACGATTTTTATGAATAGTATTTTGAACACCTGTCCGCTAAAATTTTTACATGGGTGTTTTAAACGTCTTAAAACCTAGTCCTCCATTATTAATAGACCCATATTTGAATAAAAATTATTTCTGAAACTGATTAGTAATTTAAATAGATTTTACGGGTGAAAAAGTACGTTTTAAAGCTAAAATATTGATTTTTGCTCAAAACAATTCTTACGTTGACTTTCATTGACCTAGTATATATTAAATACAAATTATATTTCATTTTAAATATTTATAAAATGGCACAATTGAAAAATGCATTTAAAAGACATTTGAAAACAAATAATATAACTTTTCATCTTCTTTTGCAAAAACTAAGTTTTTTACCCGAGTCGGGTGTAAATGTATGCATGTGGAACTCTTTGTCAACTAAAAATATGCAACTTAAAATAGTCTAGGAGTTAATTGCATGTTGGTGAGCAAAATAGTCAAGAAATAGAATTAAAAGACTAGAAAACAATTAAAATACTAAAAAATACTAACTTTGACCAATTCTTTTTGCATTGACTTATTACATGACTTAATTTAAACTCAAATATCAACCAAAACACCACAAAAACACATTGAAAACCGTGGCTCCATGAGAGAGAAGAAAGAAGGCATTTTCAAGGTTTTTCAAAGCATTTTACACATAGATTTTGCAATTCAAGTCCAAATCATTTCATTCAAAGCTTGAATTCACTTGTTGGGCATCCATTCTACATATTTCTTCCATCAAAACACATCAAAGGTGAGAGAAAAAATTCTAGATCTCAAATGTCATCTTTTATGTTTTTGCGTATAATGGAATTTTGAACCATTAGAAAGTTAAATTGATGTTATATTATTGCTCAGTGCATGCTAAGGATCCTTTATATGCGTTTATATAAGATTTGAACCGTTGTAGCATGAATTTTTATTTTCGGGTATTAAAAGTTGAGTTGTTGGCTATTTGTTGAATATTTTGAGTTGTAGTGGTTGGAATCGATTGCCTTTGATTTGTAAAAGTTTTTTAAATACGGGGTAGTACCGTTGTAATGCCAAAATTTTGATTGTGATGTCGGTGTGAAAGTCCGGAAATTTCAGCCTAGGTGCATTGAGGTTTTAGGGTTGTTGGGCTTGACTTGGATGTATTTTGGTTGGTTTCCGAGAGGACTAATGTTGTTGATTGAGTAGGTGAGTGATAGAAACTGGTTTGGAGGTTATTGGATTAGTGGAATGTAAGTTATGACTTTTATAAGTTTGGGTTGTCTTTCTTTAAAATGTTGATATATGCCTTTAGTTGTTTGGGTGATTTTGAGTGATTGAATTGTGAGTTATTGATGGTTAGACTAGGGTTTGGTTGTGTGTTTAATGCATGTTGAGTTGGATGACCTACTTTGTCATCTAACTTAATTGTTTCATGATTATATAGTTGTTGATTGTTAAATGTTATTTAATTGATTGTTGAAATATGGATTAATTGATTATTGATTATTGATTGTTGTTACAAAATCGTGAGGAGCACGCTCGGGGTTAATCCGTGGTATTACATTGTTAACTGATTAATTGATTGTTGAATTTAATCGAGGGGCGACCTACTTTGTTGTCCTCTCTGAGCGGTTTGATTGCATGATTAGTTGTGCATGCGAATGTTTACAACAATTGTTATCGGGCTTGGTTGTGTTGTGTTACCCTGGGCAGCCTCGGGTTTGCCAGGCGATAACCTGACCACCATGGCCAATTCCCTCACTCGTATGGACGGGAAAATCCATGGGTGCTGGGTCATACTATCAGGGTTTTCGGATTCTCTTGAGTGGGAGTAACAAGGTAGGAATGTTAAAGTTCGTGAAAGGATTGGATAGAGTCCAACGGGTTCAAAGGAACAACTATATCATATCCTTACTGATTGTTTACTTTTATTGCTGAATTTCTATTGTTATTAATGTTTATTATGTGTTTACTGCTCAAAGGATGATTTCCAAGGAGTATAGTAAATACTGTTAGAGATTTATCAAATCCTCACTGGGCTTGTTTTGTATAAGCTCACTCTCAATTATTGCATGCATGCTGGTATTACTGAGCCTGACTACAGGTACGTGCCTCTTGAAGAGGGAAATTTGCCATATGTGGATGAGTCATATGTGCATGAGTCATTGCCATGAGATTATCTTAGTTGTTGTAACACAATGTATTGCATAACCTATCTTAATATAAAGACATATGTAGGTTGATTTAGTAGTCTTTATTTTGATCATAACTAGATTACTAAGTTGGTTATATCCTATTTTGAAATGTATGTATAGCCTATGTACTAAGTTGGAACGGAGGCATATAACTATGAATGAATTATTGAAGGAGTGATTATTGTATAATATGGTTGGGTTGTTTATTGTTGAATGTTTGTGGAGTTTGTTGTATGAGTTGTGAAAAGGTTGGTTAAGAGCCTCGGTGTTCTAATTACTGTCATTATACTGCCGAAATTCTGTTGCGTCCTGACTGATTGTAGGTGGGGTCGAGTTAGGACGTGACACAGCAGCCCTTACATCCGCGTACAAATCCTCTACAGTTTCTGTACAATCCGTATCCTCTTCCCGCATAGAAACTTATCTTCCTATACTTTCTGAACCTGATCCCCATAGATATAGACAGAAAGGTTACAAAGGTTTACACCTTGGAGCCATTCGTCTAGCCTTACAACCTAGTTTCCTTGCCGAAAAAATGTTTCATGTCTAGTCTCTTTATTAGATACCAGGTGGCGTAAGTTTGATGATACACTCATCTGTGCCGTCAAAGCAGGTCTTCACAATGGCCATGTTCTCATCCAAGTTGAACCAAACTTCACCATTGATCTTTCCTGTCCTACCCTTTCTCAAACCATACAAGTCCTTATCCAACTTTATGGAGTTGATATGAACCCAAATGAAACTGTTGTTGCACTCCATCATTCTATGACCTATAAAGTCCAAACCTATCTTTTTTCCATGGACCACAATTGTAAGCCTCAAATCCACGTGTTACCTGATAGTAATGTTACCCAACCAAAGATCTACACCAAACATGAACTCATTTTCCCCCCTCGTTGGAAAAATGATTATGAGAGAAGCCATAATCGACCAATCATCCATGATTCACCAGGAATCTCTAGACATCCTCTAGAACCAAGTTGTGTCGCCATATCCTTTCCAACAAAATCCCAACCAATTGAACTAAGTGAAAAATGCCAACTTGCTGGACATCCTCAGTCTTGTCCACACTGTGTCAGAAAACCCTTTGTTACCAAATCTAGGTCCTCTAGATATGTCTATTCTGTTAATTTTCCTGAAGACATCTATTGTACAGGAGAAGCCGACAACGCATATGTTGGTAAATGGCAAGTTACCAAAACCAGACCACAAGATGTTGGACAAATCGAGTCAGCAATCAATTGGAGCAACATGAATGCAAAAGCTCAGAATGCTGCCATTCAAAACATATGGTCAGATCTCATAGAACATGTTGCATGGACAAAAGAAGCCCATGATCATATCATACAAGGTTGTTATGACCAATATAATGACCTCCACAAGGCTTTCCACAAGAATCACATATACCATCAGACAACTCCAATCATCTAGAAAGAACTATAGAAAGCCGCTCCAGTTCGGAACCCTTCCGGACAAGTTCGTTCTTAGAACAGCGTCAACATGATCAACATGCAAAAATCTTCTTCCGAGAAGCTTTATCTTGATTCAGACGAGTTCAAAAGAAAAAGAGAACAACTTGCTTAAAAGCTCAAACAGCCAGCTAAGCCAAAGAAGCAGTCCTCTCATCCTTGGAAGCATAATCCAAAGCCAGATCATGTAGTCTGGATACCAAGTGAAAATTACGGAAAAGACTATTGGGTTGATCTCCCACCACCTCCTCATTATCTTTCCAAAGAGAAAATTATCCCAACTGGCAGGAGGTGGAAGATATGGCTAAAGGCGAAGCTTAAGAGAGAGAAGTTGCAAGCTGTTGAGGGAAAGAAAGATGTGTTTCAATCCAAATCTGACTTTGTCTGACTCTATCTGACTCTACCCCTTTAATTAGGGGTTCTTCATTATTTATAGGCAAACCATTACAAAGCCTAATAATACAAAGCGGAATCTATACTATTCCTTACAAGGACTAAAGCAGCTTCCTTTAATAAAGGAAAAGCTGACACGACATAAAGAGATTCTTAATAATTCACAATAAGACAAACCTGACTCGACTAAAGCAGTTTCCTTTAATAAAGGAAATCTCACTTATTACAAATAGACAAACGAGACATAACTTAAAGGGAATCTGAAGTGACAAAAGTGTAGTATCCTATTATTACAACATGACAAACCTATTTACATGACACGAAGCTTTATCATGGGGTCCACTCGGGATTCCTGGAATCCTGTTTCAATGAGTTATCATATGTCGTTATTGAGATCGATATCATCCCACTCCTGACTATTTTGGCTAAGATCTCCCCCCCACGGGTCGTAGTCAGACACAAGGTCTGTAGTGTAAAAGCCATCCTCTTGAGAAAAACTCTGGAAGGTGAGAAGATGTTCATGAAAAGTGGGGCTATCAGGAAAGCTGACATGCCAAAATTCTCGGGGATCAGAAACATCTAGACCATGTGCTCTAGTAGTGGCTCTCTTGACAGTAAGACATTGTTCCCCAGAAATAAAATATTCCCAAGGCTCTTGTCGGAAGTGGAAATGATTGATTGGAATGATGGTTGATGGAATGACTCGATTCCAAACATCTATGAGACGAATGATGAAAACCTGTTGGTGCTGTATAACTTGACCAGTGATGAGTGCCGGAGGGTCAAATGACTAAAACACCTGTGAGAATATCCTAATGAAGCGGGATTCTGGGAACACACAAACATGTCTCTGAATGAGTTCTGGATCAAAAAGAACTGCCATAGGATAATAATTAAGCCAATACCAAAGATACAAGAATTGTATCTTTGAAAAGTCATAATTATTGAAATCAAGAACTGTATCTCATGGTTCTTCATGCTGGGACTGTGCCGAACAACGTTGCGAACATAATAGACAGAGGATAATAGATCAATAATTCTCCTGAGCTTGTTGTCAACGAATTCTTCAAAGAAATCAGTGATCTGGCGAGCAAAAAACAATGGATACCTTTTGCAGAAAAGATTTTCAAAAGTTTGGTTGTCATGCTCACAGCTACTTTCCATGTTCGTGTCACAAATACAAGAAGAACAAACATCAGAAAGATTTTACAAGTCCAGAAAACCTTTCAGGAAATTCAGATTTGTGGATTCCTGGAATCCTGTCTTCAATGAGTCACCATCTGTCGTTATTGAGATCGATATCATCCCACTCCTGACTATTTTGGCTAAGATCTTCCCCCCACGGGTCGTAGTCAGACTCATGGTCTGCAGTGGAAAAGCCATCCTCTTGAGAAAAACTCTGGAAGACGAGAAGATGTTCATGAAAAGTAGGGCTATTAGGAAAGTGGACGTGCCAAAATTTTTGGGGATCAGAAATTTCTAGACTATGTGCTCGAGCAGTGGCTTTCTTGACAGTAAGACATTGTTCCCAAGAAATAAAATATTCCCAAGGCTCTTGTCGGAGGTAGAAATGGTTGATTGGGATGATGGTTGGTGGAATGACTCGATTCCAAACATCTGTGAGGCGAATGATGAAAATCTGCTGGTGTTGTATAACTTGACCGGTGATGAGTGCCGGAGGGTCAAATGACTGAAACACCTATGAGAATAGTTTGGCAAAGCGGGATTCTGGGAACACACGAACATGTCTTTGAATGAGTTCTGGATCAAAACGAACTGCCATAGGATAATAATTAAGCCAATACCAAAGATACAAGAATTCTATCTTTGAAAAGTCATAATTATCGAAATCAAGAACTGTATCCCATGGTTCTTCATGCTGGGGACTATGACGAACAACGTTGTGAACATAATAGACAAAGGATAATAGATCAATAATTCTCCTAAGCTTGTTCTCAATGAATTCTTCAAAGAAATCAGTGATCTGGCTTCTGGCGAATGATCGAAGTATTGTTACTCTGAGCTCTTTAAGTAGTGCTCCCAGAAATTGAGCTTGCTGGTCTAGACACAAGTCATAAAATGTTTGGGACTGTCTATCAGTGGGATCTGGATTTGAGCTGGAACTACCTGGAATAAGACCTGGAACAAAGAAAGATGGAAACTTGCGTCTATATGGATTTACCATGCATACAGTTTTCTCTTATGGCGGAGTGCGAGAGAGAAAATCAGCAAGGATATTCTCTTTGCCTGGGATGTGTCGCATTGTCCAATTGAACTAAGAAATCCATTTTGTCCATCGGATGAGTTGTGGATCTAGAATATCATTATGCCTTCTTTTAAGAGCACCCTGAAATCCTTTAAAATCTATTTCAATAATGAAAGGATTTTGAGCAAGATAAAACTTGAATTTTTTGATTCCCTGAATAACTACAAGAACCTCTCTTTTGAAAGAGGGATAGTTGCGCTGTGCTGGCATGAAAGATCCTGATTTGTAACCACAGACTTGTCTGTGTCCATTGTCTTTCTCAAAGAGAACTGCAGCCCAAAAATCAGGGGAAGCATCAGTTTGCAAGGTGAGTTGTCCTGGACCTGGGATCTTGAGAGGAGGAAGTGTTTTACATAGCTCTTTCAGCTTCTGGATTGTAATTGTGGCTTGTGGAGACCAATTTCCAATGTTAGATTTTCAGAGGTACTTGGATATCTGGCTGGATTTGTGTAACAGTTCTTAGTTCATCAAGAAAGTCGAGGACTTTGCTTAATATGTGGTCCTGTAAGAGAATGTGTCCTTCTCTTATCTGCAAACCAAGAAAATCGATAGTATTGAGACCAATTTTCATATTGGATTCAGCAAGAACTAATCCATGTTGGTAAGTTAACTCCTGGAATTGTCGGAGATGCCGGTGGTATTCTTCAGCTGTGTTACTGAATACCAAAACATCATCAATGTAGACAATATAGTGTTGCGCAAGGGGTCGATATACATCATCCATTATGTGTTGGAACTCGGACGGTGCATTCTTGAGACCAAATGGCATGACATTCCATTCATAATGTCCCTGTGGAACAACAAAAGCAATTTTGAATCTATCAGCTTCAGTAATACCAATTTGCCAAAATCCAGATTTCATATCAAATTTGGAGAAGAATTTGGCTTTGGATAACTTCTGAAGGAGTTGTTCCTTTCTTGGAAGAGGGTATCTGATATCTTGCAATTGATCATTGAGTTATTGATAATCTATCACCAATCTTTTCTTTCCTCGGACTTGTTCAGATCTTTTGTTGACATAAAAGGCATGACTTGCCCATGGAGATCTGGATGGTCGAATGAGTCGATGCTCAAGTAGTATCTGTATTTTAGCTTGAAAAAGATCTTCATCTTTTGGCATTCCTGGATGAGAGGTAGTTTGGTGTGGCATCTGCCAATTTCCTTTGTAAGGTTGAGAGACAAAGTGTTTATCTCTTTCCCAAAACTTGTTTGGAAGATCACCGCAATAGGAAATGAGGAGGCTTCTTTCTTCAGCAAATTCATCATCTTGAATGGCTAAAACCTGTGAGGGCAATTTCTGTAAGGATACCCAAGGGGTATACTGATTATGCAAGAATTGGAAACCATCTGTCTGAAATGAGAACGTAGCAAGTAAGGTGAGAAAATCCATTCCTAAGAGAATATCTTCACAGCATTTATCATACTGGTAAAAGTTGTGTCGAACTGAGACATCTGGGATAAGTGTATAGGAATGGTCATGGAATGCGCTTCACTTGTAAATCTACTACCAGAAGTAGTGGTAAAGGTTGCTCTAGAGGAAATCCAAAATTCAGGATGAAGACGCTTGGATTTCATGAAACAAAAACATGAACCTGTGTCTAAAAGTGCAGTAACGGTGATAGGAACATATCCTGGAGGGTTAACAACAAGCTTTATGTATGGCTTATAGATCTGTCCTAGGTTAAAGGTAGCTTTGGAAGTGGTAAGGATTGGTTGTTCTGTGGTTTTGTGTATTTTGGCTATGGAGAGGGTTGGTTCAGAATCAGAGGATTCGGATTCTGAGGTGAGACCTGAGGATTAAGCTGTATCAAGGTTAAGGACGACTTGATCTGGTTCGGAAGTCCATGTGTATAACTTGTCATTAAAGGTTTGAGTTGAAATGAACTGAACAAGCTTGGTTGGTAACTTCTATGACTTTTTGAGGTAACAATCTTTTGCAAAATGTCCTTTTTTCCACAAATAAAACATTTAGTGGAGGAAGCGGGTTTTGATCTCTTCTTCACAAATCTGAATTTCCTGAAAGGTTTTCTGGAATTGTGAAATCTTTTCTGATGTTTGTGCTTCTTGTATTTGTGACACGAACATGGAAAGTAGCTGTGAGCATGACATCCAAACTTTTGGAAATCTTTTATGTAAAAGGTATCCATTTTTTTTTGCTCGTTGCTCTTGAGAAGTTTGCCAAGTCGCTTGGACTCGCATTGATCTTGAATGAGCTTTCTGGCCATCTGGAACAAGTGAGCAAGACTTACCTGTCTTAGATCTGTAATATTGGCTCGTTTGAACTCTGTTTTGAGCAATTCAGGAAGGGGTTGTGGCATGTTAAAGATGAACGTCTTCTTGATGGTTTCTGTATTTTTCCCAAAGGTAAAATACAGAGCTTTCTGTCTGAGATAGTAATCTCCAAGTTTTGCAACATCACAACATTTGTTGAGTAAGAACTCCATTTCTTCTTGCTCAATCTCTTGGGCTGTTTGTCCTACGAAAATGTCTCGTAGACATCTTAAAAACATCTAAATAGGATTTGCATTTGTGAGGATGATTTGTCTTTCTTCTTCTGTCAGCATCCTTGTCCACCAACTGTGAAGTAATCCTGTAAAAGCAGCAACAAGACGGTCAATGATGTAATACCCGAGCCCGGAATATGAATTTTCTTTGTTTATTATTTTGAAAATTTTATTTCCTTAAATTCTTTGTGAATTAACTGTTACTTTCTAGTCGACGCAACGTGCATTGCATTTAAGGAGCGATAGCTAGATAACGATTCCAGTCCTCAGCAAATAGTGAAACTAGTATTTAGATGACTTAAATTTTATATTTTAAATATTGCTAGCTTTATTTGAACTTACCATAGCTGAAACGGCTTTAAAACGCGCGAAATAGGGGCCTTTGACCGAGTTTTAAGTGGTTTGACCTTTGACCTTTGACCTTTGACCATTTGAGACCTTATAAGCTAAAATAATAGGCAAAATAAAAAAAAAAACAGCAGCAAATAGAGAGAGCAGGCCGTGAGCTTTGAGGGAGAAAAAAAAAAAGATTTCAACTTCCAATCTTTCATTCTTCGCGAGAGCTTGTGCGGGGTGATTACCGAGGCAACCAACGTTGTTTTCCTAGCGACTAGGAGTACCTAAGGTGAGGGAAGCATGTTATTTGCGCATTTATACGTTGTGTTAGTTAACTTTATCAGTTTTTAGATTTATCCGTAGATCGTTATTTAAAGCGAATTGATGCTTCTAAAATGTTCCTTAGCATTGGTAGAACATGTATTTATGGCTTTGTAACATTTTCTGCGGTTAAATGTTGTGATTGCAACTTGAATTGTGATATGAATAGTACTTTGTGAATAGTAAAATCTTGAAACGTTGAAATTGCGCTGTTATGCTTTCCGTTGATGTAGAAACGTGCTAGGTATGCTAGAATGCTAAAATGTGTGGTTTGTTTGGGTTGCGTAGTGGAAAAAAACGAGAATTAAGCCTTTGGGAAAGTCGGGGTCGTTTAGGTCGCCTTTTGCGTTTTCTCGTTTTGCGTGTTGGCATTGCTTCGGGAAGCCATGGAAGCACTTTTGGTGCGATTATGGCGTTGGTTGGGTGTTTGGTTGTTGTAGTTTTAGTTCAAACGAGAAAGGGGGAAATCGGGGCTTTGCGCGAGTTCTAGGGTAAAGTAAGGTTTTGGGGTCTTTAGACGTGCCTTACGGTGACCTAGGAAGGTTGGCGAAGTCGGTTTCCAGAACTCGTGGCTCGTTTGGAAATGGTAGCATTTTGATAGTTGGGGCCGATTTGTGTTTTTGTGTGTTTACTTGTCTTTATGCTTATAGAATGCTTAGAATTACTTGAATTACTTGTTTGAGTTGTTTTGGATTGAATTGCTTATCAAATTGCTGCTATTGCGTGCGAGAGTAACCTACTTTGTTATTCTCCCACGTGTGGCTTTATCGCTTGGTTATCGCTTGTTTATTGTCTTGTATCGAGTCTTGCATTGCATAGTGTCTCGCGCGTGAGTGATGGGCCTCTCTGGGTAGCCTTGGGTTGCCAGTGTTGGTTGCTCTAGCTCCGCTGCTATTCCCTTTCTCGCTTGGGTTGCCTCCCAGGGAGATTTGGGTCGTAGGATTGATGGATACTTCCGGGGTATTCCAAAATGGTGTTATAAGGTTGTTTGGGCCGGCGCGTCGTCATCGAATTCGTGTTTGAAAGTTGCTCGTGAAAAGAGTATCGTATCCTTTGAATGAGTGTTTGCAGCTTTAAATACTTGCCTTGCTCTATTATTGGCTTTGGTTGTATCTTTATATGATTTATATGTATTGCTTGGTTAATTGCATTGCATACTCCTCTCATCTCCGTCCTTGAGACCAATTGCCCTCGCTGAGCAATAGTTTTTGCTCATTCCTCTCTATACTATGTTTTTACAGGAGTAGTTGAGGCAGACCCTCTCGAGGTAATTGAGGAGGAGGAGCAGGTGGAGGTGTTTCCGTGATAGCACTTACCTGCTTTGCTGGTGGTTGGTTACCAGTTTTGTGCAAACCTTGTTGTTATGTATATTGCGTGAAGGACGCTTAATTTTGAGGCTTGTAGCCTTGTATATATATTTTCTAGTTGAGACCTTTAATGGTCTTATGTTGTAATGGTTTAAAGTTTGTAAATGGTAAACTTATACTCGGATGACTAGTGAAGAATGCATGCTAATGGCTAATGGTTTAGTGGCATAAGTACTTGTGTAGTATGCATATCATTTTTGGTTTGGATAGTTGGATAATAAGAAATGTATGTTTTATAGAAAGTTGACTTGTTTGATTATTTTATAGCTTTCGCAAGTATTATATTGTTTTTAGGGTTTTCCGATCGTCCGCGGTACAGAAGAGACTCCGTCCGTGTGTCGGGTCCGGGCTTGGCCTTTTGCGGGGTTAGGTCGGGGCGTGACATCTTTAGGTGGTATCAGAGCCTACCGGGGTGACCCGGCGTTGTGACGTTAGCCCGCGAGGGCGCGTGCCTCTTAAGGGGGGTGGAGTGTGGCGCTCCCACATCGAAAAATTAGGAAGTGATGCAGCTGTATATAAGGGGGCGACTCCTTGTATAAGCCAGAACGCGTTTTCACGTGGGAGACCACGTGAGAAACAAAACCGTGAGAGTATTGGTTCCCTTCGGGGCTTGCTCAAAGCGGACAATATTCTGGTAGTGACGTGTCCGTGCCCGTTATAAACCGTGGCGGTGCGTTACAAATGGTATCAGAGCATGATAGTCTTGCATGAGCCGGGATATGATTCTCGGTCTGTGGGGTAAAGGTCTGAAATGCTAAAGTGTTTATGAATGATTGCTAAGTGAAAAGAAAATGTTCTAGCATGACTTTGTGAACTTGGAATGTTTATGTCTTTAAGTGAAATAGTTTGGCAAGTTAAACTTGTCTTATGTGAATTGTGTGATAGAATATTGGATTGTTATTGACTTGAGTGTTATCTAATCTTATGTGTTATATTTCTGTCTATAAACTGCTTTTAAATGTTGCCAGCTATTGTGAGTTGCTACTATGCCGCCACGTCGTGGTACTCAAGGTATCAGATGAAGAGGCAGCAGAACAGGGTCAGCAGCCGTTGCCTGAGCAGTTTATGGCTACCATGACTACTGCAGTAGACCGGATCACACAGGTACTACATGAGCAGAGGCAGGACCGGATTAATCCCCAGGGTAATCAAGCTAATCCTGGTGGACAGGGGTACAGAGTTGAGAATAACCAGCTTGAGAAATTTCTGAGGCACGAGCCGGGAAAGTTCTTCGGGGAGCCGGATGATGAGGCGGCCGAGAGATGGATTAATCGAGTTGAGAAAATTTTCACTGCTTTGAGGTATACCGATGAGGCAAGAATAGATTATGCATCATTTTTATTTGAGGGTGATGCAGAGCAGTGGTGGAATACTGTTAGGCTGAGGTGGGATTGTGAGGATGTTCCACATTTATGGGATGATTTTGTAAGTGAGTTCCGGGACAAATATATTCCCGAGATGGCAATGGAGAGACGGGAAGATGAGTTTGTGGCCCTGAAGCAGGGAAACATGACTGTTGCACAATATGAGGCTAGATTTGTTAGCCTGTCGAGGTATATGCCCGAGTTGGTACGGCCAGCTAGGAGGATGATACATAGGTTTGTCCGTGGGTTGAGAATGGACATACAGTTGCATTTGACTGGACAGACCTACACTACTTTTCCCGAGGCATTTCAGGCAGCCTCGAAGTTTGAGAAACGGAAGGCTGAGATGTTAGCTGAGAGCAGTCAGCCGAGTAAGAAGCAGTTTTTGGGCCAGAGTAGCCAGAGTCAGCCAAGGCAGTATCAGGCTTCTGCACAGGGTCCTCAGCAGCGTCCGTATCAGCCACAGCAGCAGATTCAGGCTAGACCAGCTGTGACCAGACCTCAGCAGGGAGGTACAGTTCCTACCCCTGCCAGAGCCCCAGCACCTACAGGAAACACTGCGGTTCGGCAAAATCAGCAGTGTGATTATTGTAATCGACCAGGGCATATTGAGGCTAACTGCTGGAGGAAGAGTGGAAAATGTACGGGTTGTGGCAGTGATGAGCATAGGGTGAGGGATTGCCCTAAATATAATAATGTTCAGGGCCGTGGTGGAGGCCGAGGTGTTCAGAATAGGGCTGCAGGTGCACGACCAGCACAGAGAGTTCAGGCTAGGGTCTTTGCACTGGATGCAGAGGAGCTGCCCGATAATACAGCTATAGTGGAAGGTACCTTTCTTCTCAATACTCAGCCAGTTAAAGTTTTGATTGATCCTGGAGCTACGCATTCGTTTATAACTTCTGCATGTGCACGATCTGTGAATGTTTGCATTGATAATTTGCCTCATGAAGTTGAAGTTAGTACTCCTTTGGGTGCAAAATTTGTTGTTGAATCTATTTGCAAATCTTGTGATATATGTATAGAGAACCTTAAATTTCCTGCTGATTTAATTATATTACCATTCCATGACTTTGAAATCATTTTGGGAATGGACTGGTTGGGAAAGTATTATGCACAGTTGGATTGTAGAACAAAGATCGTTTATCTTAAGGTTCCTGACCTACCGGTACTAGAGATTGTTGGGAACTGCAGGGCTGCCCGCATTCCACTTTTATCAGCGATCAAGACTTCTAAGTTGTTGAATAGGGGTTGTGAAGCTTACTTAGCCTATTTGATCAATCAGCCTGCTGATAAGTTGAGTCTGAATGAGGTTCCGATTGTTAGAGACTTCCCTGGTGTATTTCCCGAGGAATTACCGGGTTTACCACCGGATAGGGAGATTGAGTTCGTGATTGATCTTGTACCAGGCACTGCGCCAATTTCTAGGAGTCCTTATAGGATGGCATCGGCTGAACTTCAGGAATTAAAAATTCAGCTTCAGAACTTGCTTGAGAAAGGGTTTATACAACCTAGTTCTTCACCGTGGGGCGCACCTGTGTTGTTTGTGAGAAAGAAAGACGGCACACTACGGTTATGCATTGATTACAGGGGACTTAATCAAGTCACGATTAAGAATAAATACCCCTTGCCGTTGATTGAAGAATTGTTTGACCAGTTGCAGGGTGCGAGTGTTTACTCCAAATTTGACTTGAGGCAGGGTTACTATCAACTTAGAATTCGGAGTGACGATATACCAAAGACGGCATTCAGGACTAGATATGGCCACTATGAATTTGTTGTTTTGCCGTTTGGATTGACGAATGCACCAGCCGCATTCATGGACTTGATGCAGAGGGTTTTTCGGCCTTACCTTGATCAGTTTGTCGTGATCTTCATTGACGACATTTTAGTGTATTCGAAGAACGAGGCTGAACATGAGCAACACTTGAGGATTGTGCTTCAGACTTTGCAGGAAAACAAGCTTTTTGCTAAATTCAGCAAGTGTGAGTTCTGGTTGAACCAGATATCTTTTCTAGGCCATATCATTTCAGACCGAGGAATTTCAGTGGACCCAGCTAAGATTGAAGTTGTTTCAGCTTGGAAGAGACCTGAGACGGTGCCAGAGATTCGGAGTTTTCTTGGATTGGCAGGTTACTACCGGAGATTTGTTAAAGACTTTTCTAAAATTTCTGGACCTTTGAGCCAGTTAACTCGGAAGAAAGTTGCTTACAATTGGGATGCCAAGTGTGAATCCAGTTTCCAGGAATTGAAGAAGAGACTAACTACAGCTCCTATACTAGCTTTACCTGAGGGAACAGAGAACTTCGTTGTCTACAGTGATGCATCTAAAGAAGGATTGGGCTGTGTTTTAATGCAGAATGGTAAGGTGATTGCCTATGCTTCTAGGAAATTGAAACCTTATGAAGTCAATTACCCTACACATGATCTTGAGTTAGCTGCAGTTGTGTTTGCATTGAAGAAGTGGCGTCATTACTTGTGGGGTTGCAGATTTGAAATATTTACTGACCACAAGAGTCTCAAGTATTTTTTTTCACAGAAGGATCTAAATATGAGGCAGCGGAGATGGCTAGAGCTATTGGGTGGTTATAACTGTTCTATTAACTATGTGCCAGGTAAGGCAAATGTTGTTGCTGATGCTTTGAGCCGAAAGGATACTGTTGCGAGCTTGATTATCAAGGACTGGGAGACTTTGGAAGAAATTTGTTCGTGGAAACCAGAAGCTACTGAGGTAGGGATTCGGTTTGCTAGTTTACAGATTCAGTCAGGGCTGCTAGCACAGATCAGAGAGGCTCAGAAGACTGATCCTCACATCTTGAAGATCCAAGAGAAAGCTAAAGGGGGAGAGTCGGAGTTTAAATTACATGCAGATGGCATTTTCAGATTCAGGGATAGAGTATGTGTTCCTGATGATCCGACTTTGAAGAATGAGATCCTGTCCGAGGCACATAATTCGAGGTACACGATTCACCCGGGCAGTACTAAGATGTATAGAGATTTGAAGCAACACTTCTGGTGGAACAATATGAAGAGGGAGATTGCTGGGTATGTATCCAGATGTTTGACTTGTCAGAGGGTTAAAGTTGAGCATCAGAGGCCAGCCGGACTTCTACAGCCGTTATCGATTCCGCAGTGGAAGTGGGTACATATTACAATGGACCTTGTGACCGATCTTCCTAGATCTCCGAGAGGATGTGATTCTGTTTGGGTTGTTGTGGACCGCTTGACTAAAGTTACACATTTTATCCCCGTGAACAAACAGGATAGCCTTGATAAGCTAGCTGAATTGTATGTTGCTAATATTGTGAGATTGCATGGAGTACCACAGAGTATAGTGTCAGATAGGGATCCCAGATTCAGATCTCGTTTTTGGCAGAAGTTGCAAGAGGCCATGGGAACTAAGTTGAGCTTCAGTACTGCATATCATCCGCAAACTGATGGCCAGTCTGAGAGAACCATCAGGATTTTGGAAGACATGCTTCGAGCATGTGTGCTAGACTTTGGGAAGAATTGGGAGAAGTTTTTGCCTTTAGCGGAGTTCGCCTACAACAATAGTTATCAATCTACTATAGGTATGGCTCCCTACGAGGCATTGTATGGTCGTAAATGCAGATCCCCGTTATATTGGGAGGAGGTTGGAGAGATGAGAACAGTTGATCCGACTGTGTTACCTGAGATGATTAAGATGGTAGATAATGTTCACCTTATTCGCCAGCGTATGCTTACAGCTCAGAGTCGTCAGAAGAGTTATGCAGATAAGCACCGTCGGGATCTTAAGTTTGATTTGGGAGATTGGGTGTTTCTTAAGATTTCTCCACGGAAGGGATTGATTCGGCACGGTAAGAGCGGGAAGCTTAGTCCCAGGTATGTGGGTCCGTATGAGATCACCGAAAAGGTAGGTCCTTTGGCTTATCGATTAGCTTTGCCTCCGAGCTTGTCGCGACTGCATGATGTGTTTCACGTGTCTATGTTGAAGAAGTATCATCCAGACCCTTCGCATGTACTTGAACCAGAGCCTTTGCAGATTGAAGAGAAGTTATCCTACGAAGAGAAACCGATTAGAATTGTGGATCGGAAGATTCAAGAGCTTCGCAGAAAGAGTATTCCGTTAGTGAAGGTTCTGTGGAGTCATCATGGGTTTGAGGAAGCGACATGGGAAAGAGAGGACCAAGTTCGGGATCAGTATCCGGAGTTGTTTGTTGACCAGGTAAGAATTGCGTGGGCGCAATTGTTTTAAGGGGGAGAGGGTGTAATACCCGAGCCCGGAATATGAATTTTCTTTGTTTATTATTTTGAAAATTTTATTTCCTTAAATTCTTTGTGAATTAACTGTTACTTTCTAGTCGACGCAACGTGCATTGCATTTAAGGAGCGATAGCTAGATAACGATTCCAGTCCTCAGCAAATAGTGAAACTAGTATTTAGATGACTTAAATTTTATATTTTAAATATTGCTAGCTTTATTTGAACTTACCATAGCTGAAACGGCTTTAAAACGCGCGAAATAGGGGCCTTTGACCAAGTTTTAAGTGGTTTGACCTTTGACCTTTGACCTTTGACCATTTGAGACCTTATAAGCTAAAATAATAGGCAAAATAAAAAAAAAAACAGCAGCAAATAGAGAGAGCAGGCCGTGAGCTTTGAGGGAGAAAAGAAAAAAAGATTTCAACTTCCAATCTTTCATTCTTCGCGAGAGCTTGTGCGGGGTGATTACCGAGGCAACCAACGTTGTTTTCCTAGCGACTAGGAGTACCTAAGGTGAGGGAAGCATGTTATTTGCGCATTTATACGTTGTGTTAGTTAACTTTATCAGTTTTTAGATTTATCCGTAGATCGTTATTTAAAGCGAATTGATGCTTCTAAAATGTTCCTTAGCATTGGTAGAACATGTATTTATGGCTTTGTAACATTTTCTGCGGTTAAATGTTGTGATTGCAACTTGAATTGTGATATGAATAGTACTTTGTGAATAGTAAAACCTTGAAACGTTGAAATTGCGCTGTTATGCTTTCCGTTGATGTAGAAACTTGCTAGGTATGCTAGAATGCTAAAATGTGTAGTTTGTTTGGGTTGCGTAGTGGAAAAAAATGAGAATTAAGCCTTTGGGAAAGTCGGGGTCGTTTAGGTCGACTTTTGCGTTTTCTCATTTTGCGTGTTGGCATTGCTTCGGGAAGCCATGGAAGCACTTTTGGTGCGATTATGGCGTTGGTTGGGTGTTTGGTTGTTGTAGTTTTAGTTCAAACGAGAAAGGGGGAAATCGGGGCTTTGCGCGAGTTCTAGGGTAAAGTAAGGTTTTGGGGTCTTTAGACGTGCCTTACGGTGACCTAGGAGGGTTGGCGAAGTCGGTTTCCAGAACTCGTAGCTCGTTTGGAAATGGTAGCATTTTGATAGTTGGGGCCGATTTGTGTTTTTGTGTGTTTACTTGTCTTTATGCTTATAGAATGCTTAGAATTACTTGAATTACTTGTTTGAGTTGTTTTGGATTGAATTGCTTATCAAATTGCTGCTATTGCGTGCGAGAGTAACCTACTTTGTTATTCTCCCACGTGTGGCTTTATCGCTTGGTTATCGCTTGTTTATTGTCTTGTATCGAGTCTTACATTGCATAGTGTCTCGCGCGTGAGTGATGGGCCTCTCTGGGTAGCCTTGGGTTGCCAGTGTTGGTTGCTCTAGCTCCGCTGCTATTCCCTTTCTCGCTTGGGTTGCCTCCCAGGGAGATTTGGGTCGTAGGATTGATGGATACTTCTGGGGTATTCCAAAATGGTGTTATAAGGTTGTTTGGGCCGGCGCGTCGTCATCGAATTCGTGTTTGAAAGTTGCTCGTGAAAAGAGTATCGTATCCTTTGAATGAGTGTTTGCAGCTTTAAATACTTGCCTTGCTCTATTATTGGCTTTGGTTGTATCTTTATATGATTTATATGTATTGCTTGGTTAATTGCATTGCATACTCCTCTCATCTCCGTCCTTGAGACCAATTGCCCTCGCTGAGCAATAGTTTTTGCTCATTCCTCTCTATACTATGTTTTTACAGGAGTAGTTGAGGCAGACCCTCTCGAGGTAATTGAGGAGGAGGAGCAGGTGGAGGTGTTTCCGTGATAGCACTTACCTGCTTTGCTGGTGGTTGGTTACCAGTTTTGTGCAAACCTTGTTGTTATGTATATTGCGTGAAGGACGCTTAATTTTGAGGCTTGTAGCCTTGTATATATATTTTCTAGTTGA
This sequence comes from Ehretia macrophylla, assembly GCA_037974665.1. NCBI lineage: Eukaryota > Viridiplantae > Streptophyta > Magnoliopsida > Boraginales > Ehretiaceae > Ehretia > Ehretia macrophylla. The sequence goes on from CM075780.1 coordinate 26,930,174, forward strand.
GACCTTTAATGGTCTTATGTTGTAATGGTTTAAAGTTTGTAAATGGTAAACTTATACTCGGATGACTAGTGAAGAATGCATGCTAATGGCTAATGGTTTAGTGGCATAAGTACTTGTGTAGTATGCATATCATTTTTGGTTTGGATAGTTGGATAATAAGAAATGTATGTTTTATAGAAAGTTGACTTGTTTGATTATTTTATAGCTTTCGCAAGTATTATATTGTTTTTAGGGTTTTCCGATCGTCCGCGGTACAGAAGAGACTCCGTCCGTGTGTCGGGTCCGGGCTTGGCCTTTTGCGGGGTTGGGTCGGGGCGTGACAAATGATATCTCTTATTTCAAGAGTAGGATTTCGGAGAGATTCTCCATTTTTCCATGTATCTATTTTCTCAAGATATTTGAGTCTGTCATCAGAAGGGATGGCATCAGTGTTCTAGAATTGCTTGTGATCTGGAGCATATGGGATGGAAAGTTTTCCTTCAATGTTTTGTTGTCTCTGAGGTTGCTGTTATGGAACCTGTGGGACCTGTGCTTGTGGCGGTTGTTGGTTCCGGTACTCACTAGCTTGGGAAGTTTATCCCTGGTCACTGGTTGTTTCTAAATCATCAGGATTAGTTTATACAGGGTTGTGTGTATGTATCCTTGTGGTGTCCGTGTAAAACGGAGTCACAGGAGTCTGCATAAGAACTGGTCCTTTGTATGGATGAATCGTCTGAGAGGACGAATTCTTTTCAAACGGATCAAAGGAGTCAAATGATGAAATGACTGAAGAAATTTCACTGGGACCTTCTTTCTCGTCTTCATCACCCTACCTAGTTGGGATAATTTTCTCTTTGGTGAGATAATGAGGAGGTGGTATGAGATCAACCCAATAGGCTTTTTTCGCAATTTCCACTTGGTATCCAGACTGCATGATCTGGCTTTGGATTATGCTTCCAAGGATGAGAGGACTGCTTCTTTGGCTTAGCTGGTTGTTTGAGCTTTTCAGCGAGTCGTTATCTTTTTCTTTTGAACTCGTCTGAATCAAGATAATGCTTCTCGGAAGAAGATTTCTGCATGTTGATCATGTTTACATTGTTCCAAGAACAAACTTGTCCAGAAGGGTTCCAAACTGGAGCGACTTTTTGCTATTTTTTCCAGTCGATTGGAGTTGTCTGGTGGTATATGTGATTCTTGGGGAAAGCCTTGTGGAGGTCATTATATTGGTCATAACAACCTTGTCTGAGATGATCATGGGCTTCTTTTGTCCATGCAACATGTTCCCTGAGATCTGACCATATTTTTTGAATGGCAGCATTCTGAGCTTTTGCATTCATGTTGCTCCAATTGATTGCTGACTTGATTTGTCCAACATCTTGTGGTCTGGTTTTGGTAACTTGCCATTTACCAACATATGCATTGTCGGCTTCTCCTGTACAATAGATGTCTTCAGGAAAATTAACAGAACAGACATATCTAGAGCACCTCGATCTGGTAGCAAAGGGTTTTCTGATACAGTGTGGACAGGTCTGAGGATGTCTAGCAAGTTGGCATTTTTTACATGGTTCAGATGGTTGGGATTCTGTTGGAAAGGATATGGCGACACGACCTGGTTCTAGAGGATGTCTAGAGATTCTTGGTGAATCATGGATGATTGGTCAGTTATGGCTTCTCTCATAATCATTTTTCCAATGAGGAGGGAAAGTGAGTTCATGTTTGGTGTAGATCTTTGGTTGGGTAACATTACAACCACCTAACACGTGGACTCGAGGCTTATAGTTGTGGTCCATGGTAGAAAGATGAGTTTGGACTTTATAGCTCATAGAATGATGGAGTGCAACAACAGTTTCATTTGGGTTCATATCAGCTCTATAAAGTTGGATAAGGACCTGTATGGTTTGAGAAAGGGTAGGACGGGAAAGATCAAGGGTGAAGTTTGGTTCAACCTGGATGAGAACATGGCCATTGTGAAGACCTGCTTCGACAGCACAGATGAGTACATCATCAAACTTACACCACCTGGTATCTAGTAAAGAGACTAGACATGAAACATTTTTTTCAGCAAGGAAATTAGGCTGTAAGGCTAGACGAATGGCTCCAAGGTGTAAACCTTTGTAACCTTTCTATCTATTTCTACGAAGATTAGGTTCAGAAACTATAAGAAGATAGGTTTTTGTGTAGGAAGAGGATACGGATTGTACAGAAACTGTAGAAGATTTGTACACGGCTGTAAAGGCAGCTGGCTTGACAGGTAATAGAGATTTAAACTTTTGTGTGAATTGGGAGGTTTGGTAATATGAGTAGGGGTTTAACGGAGGGAGTTTGAAGAGTTCTCCTAGTTTGGTAGATAGAGGTGTTTGGGTTATGTCTACCTCATAGTGAGATGTGGAAGGATCAAAGGAAGTGACTTCAGAGTTGTTAGCAACAACTTCTTGTTCTGGCAGGGGAAGATCAGCCATGGTGGATACATTGGTCACGACTGGACTTACTGCGGGACTTACGACGTCTTTCATTCACTCTTTAACAGCTATTGCCCTATTACCAAAAACTCTAGTGTTCAACACACAAGTATAGTTTAAGACCTTCAATACCAGAATAAGGAAGTGCTACAGTTAACTAGGCTCTGAGACCATTAAGGGGAAGGTGAGGGAAGAAACGGGAGGTAGAAGACATGGCTAAAGGGAAAGCTTGAGAGAGAAAAGCTGTTAGCTGTTGAGAGAAAGAAAGATGCGTTTCAATCGAAATCTGACTCTGCCCCTTTAGTCAGGGGTTCTTCATTATTTATAGGCAAACCATTACAAAGCCTAATAATACAAAACGGAATCTTCACTATTCCTGACAAGGACTAAAACAGCTTCCTTTAATAAAGGAAAAGCTAACACGACATAAAAAGATTTCTAATAATTCATAATAAGAGAAACCTGACGCGACTAAAGCGATTTCCTTTAATAAAGGAAATCTCACTTATTACAAACAGACAAACGAGACATGACCTAAAGGGAATCAAAAGATTCATGTCATATCCTATTATTACAACATGACAAACCTATTTACAAGACACGAAGCTTCATCATGGGGTCCACCCGGGATTCCTAGAATTCTATCTTCAATGAGTCACCATCTGTCATTATTGAGATCGATATCATCCCACATCTGACTATTTTGGCTAAGATGAGAAACACTTTGTCTCTCTACCTTACAAAGAAAATTGGCAGATGCATTTAATGGCTTTTAATTGCATTTAATTAAGTGTTATCTTAAATGTTAGCATTGAATTTTGTGTTTATTTTTAGTTAAACATTCATCTATAGCTTTATTTTCATATTTATATTAATCGGTTTTATTTTTCTTGCATCTTAATGCTCGGTTTTCAATTAAATGAAATGTAGCTCCGAGCCGGAGTAAATTTTAAACTATGTTGCTTTTCAAAATTATATTTTCTTAAATTCTTTGAGATTTAATTGTTATTCTTTTATTGTCGCAAAGTGCATTGCATTTCGAGAGCGATAGTTAGAGAGTGTTTTCTAGTCCTCAGCAAATAGTAAAAACTAGTATTTAGTGTTTTAATTTTAGTGTTTTAGTTGTTGTTAGCTAGAATTAAAATTGTGGTAGTTGTTTAAGCTTTAAAATGCAAAAAATAAGCTTATTTGACCAATTTTTAGTTAGCTTTGACCTAGACCTTGACTTTGACCAAGCTTGTCATCTTTTATTAAGCAATTTAGAAGGCAAAAAAAAATGAAAAACAAAGCTGAAGAAACAATCAGCAGGCTGAAACATAGAGGAGAAGAAAAAAAAAAACCTTTCAACTTCAAACTTCAATTTCTTCGCGAGAGCTTGTGCGGGGTGGTTTCCGAGGCATCCCGCGTGGTTTTCCTAGCGTCTAGGAGCGTCTAAGGTGAGGGTTTCATTGTTATTTGTGCATTTGAAATTATTGAACCTAAACTTTAATTTTTGGATTTTAGCTGTAAGTTGTTATTTTGATTGTTTTGATGGTTGAAGAATGCTCCCTAGCAATCATAGAACATGTATTTATAGTTTTTTAGCATTTTCTGCGGTTGAATATCAGAATTACAATTTAAATTGATAATTGAATAGTAAATTATGAATAGTAAACCCCCGTTTCGATGAAGTTGCTCTGTTATGCATTTTGTTGATGTAGGAAGGTGCTAGATATGCTAGAATGCCTAAATGTGTGGTTTAATTGGATTGTGTAATGGAAAAATGGAGGAAAATGGCTTAGTGAAAGTTGGGGTGGTTTAGGTCAAGTTTGGCATTTTATCGTTTTGCGTGATGGCGTTGTCTCGGGAGGCCATGGAAGCACTTTTGGTGTGGTTATGGTGTTGGTTGGGTGTTTGGTTAGGGTAGCGGTAGTTCAAACGAGCAAAAGGGGAAATCGGGGCTTTGCATGAATTCTAGGGTTAAGTAGGGTTTTGGGGTCTTTAGATGTGCCTTATGGTGACCTAGGAGGATTGGTGAAGTCGGTTTCCAAAACTCGTGGCTCGTTTAGAAGTAGTAGTGTTTTGAAAGTTGGGGTCATTTTGTGATTTTGTGTGTTTTCATAGTATAATGCCTATAGAATGCTTAATAATGCTTGTTATGCTAGTTAAAGTTGATTATGATTGAATTTGTATATCAATTGTTGATAATGCTTGTTGGTGTTGTTCTTGTTACTTAATTGATTGTAGTTGCTTATTATGTGCTTATTGTATCGCATGTTGTTACTGACTTGCACTTCAGTGCCTTGCTCGATTATCGTTAAATAGCTTGTATTGTATTGCATAAGTGTCAGGCACGTGAGTGATGGGCCTCTCTGGGTAGCCTCGGGTTGCCAGTGTTGGTTGCTCTAGCACCGTGTCCTATTCCCTTTCTCGCTTGGGTTGTCGCCCAGGGAGTTTTGAGTCGTAGAATTGACAGAGTATGTCCGGAGTACTCTAACGGAAGTTATAAGGTGGGTGAGCCGGCACGTCATTGTTAAAGTCATCGAATTCGTGATCGGTACATTGCTCGTTTGAGTGAACCATAGCCTTCAAAGTGTGGTATAGCTTTGAATGGTTGTGTTAATGCTTTATCAATTGTTTATTGTATTGATTGATAGATTGAATGCCTACTTGTCAGATATATATTGCTTAACTGCCTTATTTGTATTGCACGATCTTCTTTTTCTCCACCTCGATATCTGTCTCACCCTCACTGAGTATACGTGTTGAGTATACTCACTCCTCACCACCACATTTCAGGAAATGCCATGTTAGCTAGAAAGTTCGTGGATATGTGAAAGATCATGCTTGAAGAGTTGTCTTGCATGCTATGTGGCTTGAGTTGTCAAAGATGCAAAGATGAATGTTTCATGTGTTGTTTGTATTTAATGTCAAAAAGGAATGTAATATGAGTTTTCTAGATTATTGAAGTGATTTGGAAAGGCTAGTTTATGTATTCAGATAGAATAGTTTAACTTTAATGTATGTTTGTAATGCCCAAAGGAAAAGAGTTAGAATGGTATGATAGTCTATTTTATGTAATGGATTAGTGTAGTTTAATTGGTTAGCATGAATGTTCTTATCAAAGATGAAAATAGATAGGTTAGCTTTTAAATTGGAAATGTATATTTGGTTGTGTTCGCTTGTTGAGAACCAAGGTTCGGATGGCCTTGAGGTGTTTGTATGATTGGACACGGTGCTGGTCCACTTATATGCTATTACAGGTTTTACATTTCGCCTAGAAACAGGGGAGACTCTGTCCGTCTTTCCCTAAAATTTTGCCCGGGTTTGGAATTGGGTTGTGATTAGATTGATTGATAGAACTCTCAGTCTCGAGAGGGATCGGGGTATTACAGGTGGTATCAGAGCTTGTTTAGCTCATAAGCCGGGACAGGGTCCTCGGTCTGGTGGGTAGTGACCCTTGAATGTGTGCTTGTTAAGTGTGTCTTGAAAGTGTATGCTTGTATGTGAGATTGTGTGTTTTGACTTGAATGTGAATACCTATATGATATAGTTATGTGTTATGTGTTAAATGTTTCTCAAGTAAAGTGAAGTGTCTAGTTATGTATTGAATTGACCTATTGAATTGGCATCATGAATCGAATCGACCTCGTGAATTGCTATTTGTTTGAAGTATTACTTGTAATGTGTGTATTAGAATGTCTTGAATTGGTTGTGCCGTGATTTGAATTGATTATGTTGTGCTTGACTTGATTGTCGTGCTTTAGTGACTTTGTTGAATAAATTGTTTTATAAACTATTTTACAAACTTGCTTGCATAATAGTTTAAGGCATGTATGTATAAATGTGATATCTTGGCATTCATACATGTTCTGTGGAAATGGTAAGTAAGTCATCTTTCTCCCCTGAAGAAGTGGTTCACCGCTGGCCTTTCAAAGTGTATGGATTGGTAGGAAATGAATGACATTTATTTAGCCTTTATTTGGGAGTTGGTGTTTTCCTTTGGAGCTCGGTTATTGGCGAAACTCTAGGGTCCTCCTCTGTGCTTAACAGTTGTGAAAGAGTAGTCTTCTTTTGGGGTTCTATTTGGTTGTTCTCTGGAGCATTCTTTGGTTTTCTTATTGGGGTATTCTTTGGAGCTTCTGTTGGTACTTCTTGGTAGACTTGGCTATTGGGTATTCAATCGGACTTACTGCACAGTATTATCTATGGTATATGTGTCTCGGTCTTTATTGGAGTGCTACCGGCATTCCTTATTGGAAATTCTTCAATGGCATTCTATAGAATTCTTGGTGATCATTTATTTGGTACTTACTTATTGGGCAATCCTTGGTATTTTCTCACTAGAGCATTGTTTCGGGAATTTTCTTTAGTGTTCCTCAGTAGGTTTGGTATTTGGAATTCCTATCATACTTATTGTATAGTACTACTTACGGTTCTCTTTGGAATTCTTATTGGGCATTCTATTGGTATTTTCATTATTGGCAAGGTTGTATGAAGTTCTCATTTGGTAAACAGTGCAGGGGCCTCAGAGTTTGGTTTTGTATATTGTGCACCAGCTCGGTATTTTCCTTAGGGTTTTCGTCTATCTGGGAAACTATATTTGTTATTCAACTTGATTGTCTTATAGGGCACATTATATTTTCTCTTCTATTCCTTAGACCTTCTTCTCAGCATTTGATGGTGATACTCGGAATCTAATTGGTTGTCCTAAGGGGTTATTATTTGGAAGGCTTCTTTGGGAACTTTTGAGGTATATTTGATTGGGTTTCTTAGTATTTTCTTCAGCACTCTTCACGGGAATTCTTCTATGAAATTCATGACCAGCGGGGTACTTCTTTGGACCTCTGGATGGAACCTTTGTTTGAGCCTTTATTTGGCTTCTTGTTTGGGTATTCTCGGGCGATAATAGTTGAACTTCTACTAGAGATTCGTGTATGGGGTATTCATTCGGTATTCCTCTTATCATTAATATGTGATGTGATTTTATCTACAGTATCTTTGCTTTAGTCTTTATTGGTATTATCTCGGTGCTTTTGGTTGGAATTTTATTCTTCTTCGGTATTCGTGTCAATGGGATTCTTGTGCGGTATCTACATTTGAGCCTTTATTCGGCATTACTACTTGGAATTTCTTCTTAAACTTCCCTATTGGTTATCTTGATTAATATACTTGCTCAACAGCTGATGAAGATTAGTCAGAGTTGGATTTCAGTGGATGCAGAGTTCTATTGGAAGAAGAATTGCGAGGACGCAATTGTTTTAAGGGGGGAAGGATGTGATAACCCGAACCCGGCATGCATTTAATGGCATTTAATTGCATTTAATTAAGTGTTATCTTAAATGTTAGCATTGAATTTTGTGTTTATTTTTAGTTAAACATTCATTTGTAGCTTTATTTTCGTATTTATGTTAATCGGTTTTATTTTTCTTGCATCTTAATGCTCAATTTTCAATTAAATGAAAAGTAGCTCCGAGCCGGAGTAAATTTTCAACTATGTTGCTTTTCAAAATTATATTTTCTTAAATTCTTTGAGATTTAATTGTTATTCTTTTATCGTCGCAAAGTGCATTGCATTTCGAGAGCGATAGTTAGAGAGTGTTTTCTAATCCTCAGCAAATAGTGAAAACTAGTATTTAGTGTTTTAATTTTAGTGTTTTAGTTGTTGTTAGCTAGAATTAAAATTGTGCTAGTTGTTTAAGCTTTAAAATGCAAGAAATAAGCTTATTTGACCAATTCTTAGTTAGCTTTGACCTAGACCTTGACTTTGACCAAGCTTGTCATCTTTTATTAAGCAATTTAGAAGGCAAAAAAAATGAAAAACAAAGCTGAAAAAACAATGAGCAGGCCGAAACATAGAGGAGAAGAAAAAAAAAACCTTTCAACTTCAAACTTCAATTTCTTCGCGAGAGCTTGTGCGGGGTGGTTTCCGAGGCATCCAACGTGGTTTTCCTAGCGTCTAGGAGCGTCTAAGGTGAGGGTTTCATCGTTATTTGCGCATTTGGAATTGTTGAACCTAAACTTTAATTTTTGGATTTTAGCCATAAATTGTTATTTTGATTGTTTTGATGGTTGAAGAATGCTCCCTAGCAATCATAGAACATGTATTTATATTTTTTTAGCATTTTCTGCGGTTGAATATCGGAATTGCAATTTAAATTGATAATTGAATAGTAAATTGTGAATAGTAAATCCCCTTTTCGATGAAGTTGCTCCGTTATGCGTTCTGTTGATGTAGGAAGGTGCTAGACATGCTAGAATGCCTAAATGTGTGGTTTAATTGGATTGTGTAATGGAAAAACGGAGGAAAATGGCTTAGTGAAAGTTGGGGTCGTTTAGGTCAAGTTTGGCATTTTATCGTTTTGCATGATGGCATTGTCTCGGGAGGCTATGGAAGCACTTTTGGTGCGGTTATGGTGTTGGTTGGGTGTTTGGTTAGGGTAGCGGTAGTTCAAACGAGCAAAGGGAAAATCGGGGCTTTGCGTGAATTCTAGGGTTAAGTAGGGTTTCGGAGTCTTTAGACGTGCCTTATGGTGACCTAGGAGGATTGGTGAAGTCGGTTTCCAAAACCCGTGGCTCGTTTGGAAGTAGTAGTGTTTTGAAAGTTGGGGTCATTTTGTGATTTTGTGTGTTTTCATAGTATAATGCCTATAGAATGCTTAATAATGCTTGTTATGCTAGTTAAAGTTGATTATGATTGAATTTGTATATCAATTGTTGATAATGCTTGTTGGTGTTGTTCTTGTTTCTTAATTGATTGTAGTTTCTTATTGTGTGTTTATTGTATCGCATGTTGTTACTGACTTGCACTTCAGTGCCTTGCTCGATTATCATTAAATAGCTTGTATTGCATTGCATAAGTGTCAGGCGCGTGAGTGATGGGCCTCTCTGGGTAGCCTCGGGTTGCCAGTGTTGGTTGCTCTAGCTCCGTGTCCTATTCCCTTTCTTGCTTGGGTTGTCGCCCAGGGAGTTTTAGGTTGTAGAATTGACAGAGTATGTCCGGAGTACTCTAACGGAAGTTATAAGGTGGGTGAGCTGGCGCGTCATCGTTTAAGTCATTGAATTCGTGATCGGTACATTGCTCGTTTGAGTGAACCATAGCCTTCAAAGTGTGGTATAGCTTTGAATGGTTGTGTTAATGCTTTATCAATTGTTTATTGTATTGATTGATAGATTGAATGCGTACTTGTCAGATATATATTGCTTAACTGGCTTATTTGTATTGCACGATCTTCTTTTTCTCTACCTCGATATCTGTCTCGCCCTCACTGAGTATACGTGTTGAGTATACTCACTCCTCACCACCACATTTTAGGAAATGCCATGTTAGCTAGAAAGTTCGTGGATATGTGAAAGATCATGCTTGAAGAGTTGTCTTGCGTGCTATGTGGCTTGAGTTGTTAAAGATGCAAAGATGTATGTTTAATGTGTTGTTTGTATTTAATGTCAAAAAGAATGTAATATGAGTTTTCTAGATTATTGAAGTGATTTGGAAAGGCTAGTTTATGTATTCAGATAGAATAGTTTAACTTTAATGTATGTTTGTAATGCCCAAAGGAAAAGAGTTAGAATGGTCTGATAGTCTATTTTATGTAATGGATTAGTGTAGTTTAATTGGTTAGCATGAATGTTCTTGTCAAAGATGAAAAGAGATAGGTTAGCTTTTAAATTGGAAATGTATATTTGGTTGTGTTCGGTTGTTGAGAACCAAGGCTCGGATGGCCTTGAGGTGTTTGTATGATTGGACACGGTGCTGGTCCACTTATATGCTATTACAGGTTTTACATTTCGCCTAGAAACAGGGGAGACTCCGTCCGTCTTTCCCTAAAATTTTGCCCGGGTTTGTAATTGGGTTGTGATTAGATTGATTGATAGAACTCTCGGTCTCGAGAGGGATCGGGGTGTTACAAAGCCACCTATCATCTAGGAATGCCAAAAGATGAAGATCTTTGTCAAGGTAAAATACAGACACTACTTGAGCAAGGTCTCATCTGACCATCCAGATCTCCATGGGCAAGTCATTCCTTTTATGTCAACAAAAGATCTGAACAAGTCTAAGGAAAGAAAATATTGGTGATCGATTATCGCCAACTCAACGATCAATTGCACAATATCAGATACCCTCTTCCAAGAAAGGAACAACTCCTTTCCCCAGATGTCTCAGTTCGACACAGCTTTTACCAGTATGATCAATGCTATGAAGATATTCTCTTAGGAATGGATTTTCTCACCTTACTTGCTCCATTCTTATTTCAGACAGATGGTTTCCAATTCCTGCATAATCAGTATACCCCTTGGGTATCCTTACAGAAATTGCCCTCACAGGTTTCAGCCATTCAAGATGATGAATTTGCTGAAAAAAGAAGCCTCCTCATTTCCTGTTGCGGTGATTTTCCAAACAAATTTTGGGAAAGAGAGAAACACTTTGTCTCTCTACCTTACAAAGAAAATTGGCAGATGCCACACCAAACCGCCTCTCATCCAGGAATGCCAAAAAATGAAGATATTGTCAAGCTGAAATACATACACTACTTGAGCAAGGTCTCATCCAACCATCCATATCTCTATGGCAAGTCATGCCTTTTATGTCAATAAAAGATCTGAACAAGGCCAAGGAAAGAAAAGATTGGTGATAGATTATCGCCAACTCAATGATCAATTGCAAGATATCAGATACCCTCTTCCAAGAAAGGAACATCTCCTTCAGAAGCTCTCCAAATTTGATATGAAATATGGATTTTGGCAAATTGGTATTACTGAAGCTGATAGATTCAAAGCTGCTTTTGTTGTTCCACAGGGACATTATGAATGGAATGTCATGCCATTCGGTCTCAAGAATGTTCCCTCCTAGTTGGAAAAATGATTATGAGAGAAGCCATAACCGACCAATCATCCATGATTCAACAAGAATCTCTAGAAATCCTCTAGAACCAGGTCATGTCGCCATATCCTTTCCAACAGAATCCCAACCAGCTGAACCATGTGAAAAATGCCAACTTGCTGGATATCCTCAGTCCTGTCCACACTGTGTTAGAAAACCCTTTGCTACCAAATCTAGGTCCTCTAGAGATGTCTGTTCTGTTAATTTTCCTGAAGACATCTATTGTACAGGAGAAGCCAACAATGCATATGTTGGTAAATGGCAAGTTACCAAAACCAGACCACAAGATGTTGGACAAATCGAGTCAGCAATCAATTGGAGCAACATGAATGCAAAAGCTCAGAATGCTGCCATTCAAAAAATATGGTCAGATCTCAAGGAACATGTTGCATGGAGAAAAGAATCCCATGATCATCTCAGACAAGGTTGTTATGACCAATATAATGACCTCCACAAGGCTTTCCACAAGAATCACATATACCATCAGACAACTCCAATCGACTGGTAAAAACTGCAGAAAGTCGCTCGAGTTCGGAACCCTTCCGGACAAGTTCGTTCTTGGAACAGCGTCAATATGATGAACATATAGAAATCGTTTTCCGAGAAGCATTATCTTGATTCAGACGAGTTCAAAAGAAAAAGAGAACGGCTCGTTGAAAAGCTCGAACAGCCAACTAAGCCAAAGAAGCAGTCCTTTCATCCTTGGAAGCATAATCCAAAGCCAGATCATGCAGTCTGGATGCCAAGTGAAAATTGCGAAAAGGCCTATTGGGTTGATCTCACACCACCTCCTTATTATCTCTCCAAAGAGAAAATTATCCCAACTGGGTAGGGTGATGAAGACGAGAAAGAAGGTCTCAGTGAAATTTCTTTAGTCATTTTGTCATTTGACTCCTTTGATCCGTTTGAAAAGAATTCGTCCTCTCATACGATTCCTCCATACAAAGGACCACTTCTTATGCAGACTCCTGTGACTCCGTTCTACACGAACACCACAAGGACACGTACACACAACCTTGTACAAACTAATCCTGATGATTCAGAAACAACCAGTACCCAGGGAGAAACTTCCCAAGTTGGTGAGCACCGGAACCAACAACTGCCACAAGCACAAGTCCCACAGGTTCCACAACAGTAACCTCAGAGACAACAAAACATTGAAGGAAAAGTTTTCATCCCATTTGCTCTAGATCACAAGCAATTCTGGAACATTGATGTTATCCCTACTGATGACAGACTCAAAATCTTGAGAAAATGGATGCATGGATAAATGGAGAATCTCTCCGAAATCCTACTCTTGAAATAAGAGATATCATTGACCGTCTTGTTCCTGATTTTATAGGATTACTTCGCAGTTGGTGGACAAGGATGCTAACAGAAGAAGAAAGACAGATCATCTTCATAGATGCAGATCCTATTCAGATGTTTCTAAGATGTCTACGAGCCATTTTCGTAGGACAAACAGCCCAAGAGATTGAGCAAGCAGAAAATGAGTTATTACTCAACAAATGCTGTGATGTTGCAAAACTTGGAGATTACTATCTCAGACAGGAAGCTCTGCATTTTACCTTTGGGAAAAATACAATGTGAAACCCCACTTTCCTGCTTATCTCGTTTTACGTGCTATACCTCGTTTTGCGTGCATATGTTCTGTTTATGTGCTATAGGACCTAGAAAGTTATAATTTTGATGTCAATACTCCTAATACGTGCTAAATGTGCATTCATGAAATTTTCATCAAAAACGGAGTCATAAATTTTATCGTCGATTTTCAGTGAATAGTGTTTTCGAAACACGTCCGCTAAAATTTTGAAACTGGTCTTTTTAACCCTTCTAGACCTAGTCCACGAACTTTAATAGACATGTGTTTGATAAAAACGGTTTTAAAATCGGCTTAAGAATTTATTAGGGTTTTTACACCGACTTTTGCGAAAATCGAGTTTTAAGCCGACTCGGGTGAAATTGTTGGATTGTAAAACTTCTTGTCACCTAAAAATAATCCACTTGAGATATCTTGGGGGTTGCATAATTATTTTTAACTTGGTGAGCAATAAAATGCAATTAAAGTCATTAAAAACACAAAAATACTAATTAAAACTAACTTTGACTTTGCATTTTTTTAATTGACCAAGCTTTTAAATACTCCTTGTCATCAACACACAAAACACACTCCACAAACACACACAAGGCCGAGAGAAAAGAGGGAGAAAAAGAAAGAGAAAAACTCAAGCTTTTCAATCAATTTTTCAAAGAAAAACCTAGTTTTTGTCCGTAGAACTTCGCACCGACTTGGATTCTGCTTGTTGGGCACGCATAGCACGCATTCCTAGGCTTATATCGCATCAAAGGTGAGAGAAAAATTCTAGATCTCAAAATGTCATTTTTATGTTTTTGCTCATAAATGAAAATTTAACCGTTAGAATTGAAATCTGATGATAGATTATTGCTCCTTGCATGCTAGGGATCGTTATATACTAATACTACAAATTTCTGTCGGATGTAGCATAATTTTTATTTTCCGGGTATTTAATTTTGATTAAAATGTTCAAAGTTGAATTAAATGAGTTGTGTTGATCGAAATTGATTGCCGTCGATTTCTAAATACTTGATAATTACGTGTTAGCGCTGTTGTAATGCCGAATTTTCGATTACATTGTTCGTGTGAAAATCCGGAAAATCCAGCCAAGACATCTTAGGGTTTTAGGGTTATCGGGCATGATTTGGAGGTGTTATGGTAGATTTCCGAGAGGGCTAATGTAGTAGGTTGAATGGGTGAGTGATAGGAACTGATTTGGCAATGTTTGGATTAGTAGATTGTAAGTTATGAATTTTAGAAGTTTAGGTTGTCATTCTTTAATTTCTTGAACGATGCCTTTAGATGGTTGGGTAGTGTTCGAGTGATGAATGGTGAGTTGTTGATGAGTAATTTAGAGTTTAATTATGTATATTATGCATGTCCGGTTAGATGGCCTACTTTGTCATCTAACTACGTTGTTTGTTGTTTAATTTAATATTGATGTTATATTGATGTTATTGATTGATTATTATTGAGTTCGGGAATCGGGCACTTTTATTGCTGATCTCCTAATTGATTGATTGATGATTGATTGATGATTGATGATTATGGAGTCTTGGTATGTGTGTGCCACCTCTCGGGCAGCGTCGGGCTGTCGGGTTGATAACGGCATGACTGCCATAGGCTACCCCCAGCTCGCATGACGGAGGTGTCATAGAGGGAGGGGCTAGTGAGGTACCTCGGGTGCGTGAGTAATGGGGAGTTATAAGAAGAACGGTTGAGATCGTGATGGCGTTTGGAGCTACACCAAATAGAGTATCCTTTAATGAATGGTTATATAGTTATGTGATGATAATGTTATTATTGTTGTTGTGTGTTTACTTGCTCAAAGGACTAAATCCAAGGAGCGTAGTGAATACTGTCGAGATCTATCGGATCCTCACTGGGCTTATGTATATAAGCTCACTCTCTATTATTGCATGCTTACAGGTGTTGCAGAGCCGGATTACGGGTACGTGCCTCCTGAGGAAGAAAATATGCCTTACGTGGACGAGTCATATGTTCCCGAGTCTTATCCATGATTATATGTTGTGTAATGTCATGTATTAGCTTAATAGACTTTTATATGCTTTGTGGTTCTTATTGTAATAGATGTTGAAAGATGATGATCCAAACGATGTTAACTTAGTGGCTTTCTTTTGTCTATGGTTAAGTTGTAGTTGTGTCTCAACTTATTTTTTAAATGTATGATAAGGTTGAGGTATTGTATGTCATGTTGGAACGGAGGCGTATAAAGAGGATGGTTTATTGTATAATATGGTTGTGTTGTATGTTGTTGTTTGTATTGAGGAATTGATGGATGTATGATGTTTTATGAGGTTGGTTTAGAACCTCGGAAACCTATTTACTGTCGTTATGCTGCCGAAATTCCGTTGCGTCCTGACCGATTATAGGTGGGGTCGAGTTGGGGCGTGACAGTTTAAGTGGTATCAGAGCGCATGTTAGTTGTCAGCCGGGGTATTCTCGGAATGTGGGTAATGGTCTTAGCATGAAATATGTGTGAAAAGAAAGAAAAGTGAATTATGTATTGATATGACTAAATGATTAAGTGATTATGTGATTTAAGTGCTTATGTGATTATGTGATTAATTTGCTTATGTGATTGAAACTTATGTGATCTATGTGTTTTATATGAGTTTGTTGTTTATGTGTTAAAAGTTGTATATAACCTGTTTATGTGCTATAACCTGTGCTAACTCTTTGATTAGTACGATGGCCGGTAGACCGAGGACTCGTGGTAGGCCCGAGATTGTAGATGAGGTTCCTGGTAATGTGGCACAGGGCAGTGATAGGGGTGATGACAGGTTAGGGTCAGCAATGGATCGGATTGCAGATTTGATGGCTGGGCAGGCCCAGTTGTTAGCAGGTCAGGCTGTTCAGACTCAGGCGTTGCAGGCTCAGATACAGAATGTACAGGGAGGTAATCACGGTCGAGGTACTATGAAGGAGTTTCTGGGGTACTATCCTCCTAGATTTCAGGGAGAGCCTGATGATAGGAAGGCCGAGTCGTGGATTAGTAAGTTAGAGAAAATTTTTGATTCTCTCGGGTACACTGATGAGAGGAAGGTGACTTGTGCTGTCTATTTGCTTGATGATGAGGCAGAGGAATGGTGGCGCACTGTGAGAGCCAGTTGGGAGACCCGGGGTGTTCCGTATGTTTGGGATACTTTTCTGACTGCTTTTAGGGATAAGTATGTCCCGAGGGTTGCACGGGAGATGAGAGAGGCTGAGTTCTTGTCCTTGGTGCAGGGGGATTCTACTGTGGCTCAGTATGAGGCTACATTCACTAGGTTGTCCCGGTATGCACCGGAGTTTGTAGCTGTGGAGGAGAGGAAGACCCGTAGATTTATGCTGGGATTGAGGCCCGAGATTCAGGATGCAATGGCTCTGAATCGCTATGATATCTTTACTGAGGCTTTTGATGCAGCTTCTAGATTAGAGAAGAGGAAAGGGGATCAGATTGTCTCCAGTTAGCCTAGTAAGAGGTCGTATCAGCCACAGGGCCAGCAGGTTATATATAGGCCTCCAGTACAGCAGGTTGTCTACAGGCCACCAGCCCAGCAGGGTTCTTATAGGCCACAGGGTCAGCAGAGTTACTATCGGCCTCAGTTTCAGCAGAGGCCATATCAGGTTCAGACTCAGTATAGGCCAGCGCAGTCTCAGGGTCAGTACAGGCCTAGTGTGGTGAGACCTCAGCAGCAGGCTGTATCAGCTGCTTCTTCAGCTTCTGGTTCTTCTAGGGGCAGTGTTAGTGCCACATCATCGCAGTGTAATTACTGCAAGCGCCCAGGGCATGTGGAGTCCGACTGTAGGGTAAAGGCAGGGACATGTTTGGGTTGTGGTAGCATCAAGCATAGGGCGAAGGATTGCCCTAGATATGCGAGGACTGAGGGTCGGGCAGTGACTCAGGGTTACCAGGGTAGGCCTACAGGCAGTGTACCACAGCAGCAGCGGGTTCAGGCTCGGGCTTACGCAGTTGATATGGAGGAGATGCCTGAGGAGACTGCAGTTGTGGAAGGTAACTTCCTTATACTTGATCAACTTGTTAAAGTGTTGATTGATTCTGGTGCTACGCATTCTTTCATTACTCCTGCTTGTGTGCAACGTGTTAAATTGCAACCTGAAAGATTGCCTTATGTGGTTGAGATTAGTACCTCTTTGACTGATAAGTATATTACTGGCTTAGTATGTAAGGATTGTATAATACATGTTAAGGGGCATAATTTTCCTTCGGACTTTATCTTATTTCCTATCTGGGGGTATGATGTTATTCTGGGTATGGATTGGCTTTCTAAGTATGATGCCCAGTTGAACTGTAGAACCAAGGTAGTACAGTTTCGTTTGCCAGATCAGCCAGTAGTAGAAGTAGCGGGTAACCGGGGTGCTAAGACGAGTTTTGTTATCTCAGCAACTAAAGCCGTTAAGTTGGTGAGTAAGGGGTGTTCGGGTTATCTAGCTTATTTGATCAACAAGCCATCTGATAAGCTACAGCTAGAGGAAGTCCCTATTATCCGGGAATATCCTAATGTATTTCCCCAGGAGTTGCCAGGGTTGCCGCTAGAGAGGGATATAGAGTTTGTGATTAATCTTGTTCCCGGTACTCAACCTATTTCTAAATCGGCGTACCGGATGGCACCAGCTGAGTTGAAGGAGTTGAAGACTCAGTTACAGGAGTTATTGAAGAAAGGATTCATTCAGCAGAGTTCTTCACCTTGGGGAGCTCCAGTCTTATTTGTGAAGAAGAAGGATGGTACTTTGAGATTGTGTATTGATTACCGTGGTTTGAATCAGGTGACCATCAAGAATAAATATCCTTTGCCACTGATTGATGAGTTGTTTGATCAACTTCAGGGAGCCAAAGTCTATTCTAAATTTGATTTGAGGCAGGGGTATTATCAGCTTCGGATTCGTACGGAGGATGTTCCGAAGTCTGCCTTCAGGACTCGGTACGGGCATTATGAGTTTGTTGTTATGCCCTTTGGATTGACTAATGCACCGGCAGCATTCATGGATTTGATGCATCGAGTCTTTCAGCCGTACTTGGACCAGTTCGTGGTGATTTTTATTGATGATATCTTGGTCTATTCTAAATCTGAATCGGAGCACGAGCAACATCTACGGCTTGTATTGGAGAAGTTGCAGGAGCATCAGTTGGTTGCCAAGTTCAGCAAATGTGAATTTTGGCTGCAACGGATTTCTTTTCTTGGCCATGTTATTACACAGAGCGGTATTTCCGTAGACCCCACTAAGATTGAATCGGTGATGTCTTGGAAGCGGCCAGAGAGTGTTACTGATGTCCGTAGCTTTCTTGGCTTGGCGGGTTATTACCGTAGGTTTGTCAAGGACTTCTCAAAGATTGCGGGGCCACTATCTAAGTTGACTCAGAAACGAACTATCTTTAATTGGGACGAGAAGTGTGAGAGTGGATTTCAGGAGTTGAAAAAGAGGTTAACTACCGCTCCAGTACTTGCTCTACCAGAGCGGACCGATAATATGGTTATTTACAGCGATGCATCCAAGGAGGGCTTGGGATGTGTTCTTATGCAGGATGGCCGAGTTATTGCCTATGCTTCTCGAAAGTTGAAGCCTTATGAAGAAAATTATCCGACTCATGATCTTGAGTTGGCAGCAGTTGTCTTTGCACTCAAGAAGTGGCGTCATTATCTGTGGGGAAGTAAGTTTGAAATTTTCACTGATCATAAGAGTCTGAAGTACTTATTCTCACAGAAGGAGTTGAATATGCGCCAGCGGAGGTGGATGGAGCTTCTTGGAGATTATAATTGTTCTATCAATTATCTGCCTGGAAAGGCAAATGTTGTAGCAGACGCTCTCAGCCGGAAGGCTAGTATTTCTTGTTTGGCTGTCAAGAAGTGGGAGGTTCTTGAGGAGTTTAGTTATTGGAGACCAGAGTTGACTCAGGTTGGGGTGATGTGTTCACATCTCCGTATTCAGCCTTTATTATTGTCTCAGATCAGGGAAGCTCAGCAGCTTGATGTTAAACTTCAGAAGATCAAGGATCAGATCGCGGATGATCAGTCTGACTTCAAACTGCATGAGGACGGTATTCTTCGGTTTCGGAACAGGGTTTGTGTTCCCGATGAACCGAGCTTGAGGCGAGGTATTCTGGAGGAAGCTCATAATTCTAAATATACTATTCATCCCGGTGGAACCAAGATGTATCGGGATCTGAAGCAACATTTCTGGTGGAACAACATGAAGAGGGAGGTTGCTCAGTTTTTATCTAGATGTTTGACTTGTCAGAGAGTGAAAGCCGAGCATCAACGACCAGCAGGTTTGCTTCAGCCGTTGGCTATACCAGAGTGGAAATGGGAGCATATTACGATGGACTTCGTCACTGGTTTGCCTAGATCACCGAGGGGTAATAATGCAGTTTGGGTTGCCATGGATCGTTTGACGAAGACATCTCGTTTTATTGCCATGAGGATGGGAGATGAGGTTACAAAGTTGACGGACCTCTATCTGGATCAGATTGTTAGACTTCACGGTATTCCATCTAGTATTGTCTCTGATCGAGATCCTCGATTTACTTCTCGTTTGTGGGAGAAACTTCAGGAGAACTTAGGTACTCAGTTGAACTTCAGTACAGCGTATCATCCACAGACCGACGGTCAGTCTGAGCGGACTATTCAGATTCTGGAAGATATGCTTAGGGCTTGTGTTCTGGACTTTGGGAAGAACTGGGAGAAACATCTACCACTTGCCGAGTTTGCCTATAACAATAGTTATCAAGCTACTATTAGGATGGCACCTTTCGCAGCTCTTTACGGTCGTAAGTGCCGTTCACCTTTATATTGGGACGAGGTAGGAGAGATGAAGACTGTTGATCCGACTATTATGCCAGAACTTCTTGAGAAGATTGAGAATGTTCAGTTGATCAGGCAGAGAATGCTTACGGCGCAGAGTAGATTCAAGAGTTATGCTGATAAGCGTCGTCGGGACTTAGAGTTTGCAGTTGGAGATCGGGTTTTCTTGAGATTGTCTCCTCGAAAGGGGTTTGCTCGTTATGGTAAAGGTGGAAAGCTGAGTCCGATATTTGTTGGGCCGTTTGAGATTACTGGCAGGGTTGGTAAGTTGGCATATCGGTTGGCTTTACCGGAAAACTTCTCTAATGTCCACGATGTATTTCACGTGTCTAATTTCCGGAAATATAATCCGGATCCTTCTCATATTCTTGAGCCAGAGCCGTTACAGCTTCGAGAGAATTTGACTTATGACGAGCGTCCGATTCGTATTCTAGATCAGATGGACCGAGAGTTGAGGTCGAAGAGGATTCCGATGGTTAAGGTGTTGTGGAAGCATCACGGCATTGAGGAAGCTACGTGGGAGAGACGAGATCAGATGCAGCAGCAATACCCAGATCTATTCCGTACATCAAGTAAGAATTTCGAGGACGAAATTTCTATAAGGAGGGGAGAATGTGAAACCCCACTTTCCTGCTTATCTCGTTTTACGTGCTATACCTCGTTTTGCGTGCATATGTTCTGTTTATGTGCTATCGGACCTAGAAAGTTATAATTTTGATGTCAATACTCCTAATACGTGCTAAATGTGCATTCATGAAATTTTCATCAAAAACGGAGTCATAAATTTTATCGTCGATTTTTAGTGAATAGTGTTTTCGAAACACGTCCGCTAAAATTTTGAAACTGGTCTTTTTAACCCTTCTAGACCTAGTCCACGAACTTTAATAGACCTGTGTTTGATGAAAACGGTTTTAAAATCGGCTTAAGAATTTATTAGGGTTTTTACACCGACTTTTGCGAAAATCGAGTTTTAAGCCGACTCGGGTGAAATTGTTGGATTGTAAAACTTCTTGTCACCTAAAAATAATCCACTTGAGATATCTTGGGGGTTGCATAATTATTTTTAACTTGGTGAGCAATAAAATGCAATTAAAGTCATTAAAAACACAAAAATACTAATTAAAACTAACTTTGACTTTGCATTTTTTTAATTGACCAAGCTTTTAAATACTCCTTGTCATCAACACACAAAACACACTCCACAAACACACACAAGGCCGAGAGAAAAGAGGGAGAAAAAGAAAGAGAAAAACTCAAGCTTTTCAATCAATTTTTCAAAGAAAAACCTAGTTTTTGTCCGTAGAACTTCGCACCGACTTGGATTCTGCTTGTTGGGCACGCATAGCACGCATTCCTAGGCTTATATCGCATCAAAGGTGAGAGAAAAATTCTAGATCTCAAAATGTCATTTTTATGTTTTTGCTCATAAATGAAAATTTAACCGTTAGAATTGAAATCTGATGATAGATTATTGCTCCTTGCATGCTAGGGATCGTTATATACTAATACTACAAATTTCTGTCGGATGTAGCATAATTTTTATTTTCCGGGTATTTAATTTTGATTAAAATGTTCAAAGTTGAATTAAATGAGTTGTGTTGATCGAAATTGATTGCCGTCGATTTCTAAATACTTGATAATTACGTGTTAGCGCTGTTGTAATGCCGAATTTTCGATTACATTGTTCGTGTGAAAATCCGGAAAATCCAGCCAAGACATCTTAGGGTTTTAGGGTTATCGGGCATGATTTGGAGGTGTTATGGTAGATTTCCGAGATGGCTAATGTAGTAGGTTGAATGGGTGAGTGATAGGAACTGATTTGGCAATGTTTGGATTAGTAGATTGTAAGTTATGAATTTTAGAAGTTTAGGTTGTCATTCTTTAATTTCTTGAACGATGCCTTTAGATGGTTGGGTAGTGTTCGAGTGATGAATGGTGAGTTGTTGATGAGTAATTTAGAGTTTAATTATGTATATTATGCATGTCCGGTTAGATGGCCTACTTTGTCATCTAACTACGTTGTTTGTTGTTTAATTTAATATTGATGTTATATTGATGTTATTGATTGATTATTATTGAGTTCGGGAATCGGGCACTTTTATTGCTGATCTCCTAATTGATTGATTGATGATTGATTGATGATTGATGATTATGGAGTCTTGGTATGTGTGTGCCACCTCTCGGGCAGCGTCGGGCTGTCGGGTTGATAACGGCATGACTGCCATAGGCTACCCCCAGCTCGCATGACGGAGGTGTCATGGAGGGAGGGGCTAGTGAGGTACCTCGGGTGCGTGAGTAATGGGGAGTTATAAGAAGAACGGTTGAGATCGTGATGGCGTTTGGAGCTACACCAAATAGAGTATCCTTTAATGAATGGTTATATAGTTATGTGATGATAATGTTATTATTGTTGTTGTGTGTTTACTTGCTCAAAGGACTAAATCCAAGGAGCGTAGTGAATACTGTCGAGATCTATCGGATCCTCACTGGGCTTATGTATATAAGCTCACTCTCTATTATTGCATGCTTACAGGTGTTGCAGAGCCGGATTACGGGTACGTGCCTCCTGAGGAGGAAAATATGCCTTACGTGGACGAGTCATATGTTCCCGAGTCTTATCCATGATTATATGTTGTGTAATGTCATGTATTAGCTTAATAGACTTTTATATGCTTTGTGGTTCTTATTGTAATAGATGTTGAAAGATGATGATCCAAACGATGTTAACTTAGTGGCTTTCTTTTGTCTATGGTTAAGTTGTAGTTGTGTCTCAACTTATTTTTGAAATGTATGATAAGGTTGAGGTATTGTATGTCATGTTGGAACGGAGACGTATAAAGAGGATGGTTTATTGTATAATATGGTTGTGTTGTATGTTGTTGTTTGTATTGAGGAATTGATGGATGTATGATGTTTTATGAGGTTGGTTTAGAACCTCGGAAACCTATTTACTGTCGTTATGCTGCCGAAATTCCGTTGCGTCCTGACTGATTATAGGTGGGGTCGAGTTGGGGCGTGACATACAAAAACCATCAAGAAGGCGTTCATCTTTAACATGCCACAACCCCTTCCTGAATTGCTCGAAACAGAGTTCAAACGAGCCAATATTACAGATCTAAGACAGGTGAGTCTTGTTCACTTGTACCAGATGGCCAGAAAGCTCATTCAAGATCAGTGCGAGTCCAAGCGACTTGGCAAACTTCTCAAGAGCAACGAGCAAAAAACAATGGATACCTTTTGCATAAAAGATTTCCAAAAGTTTGGTTGTCATTCTCACAGCTACTCTCTATGTTCGTGTCACAAATACAAGAAGCACAAACATCAGAAAAGATTTCACAAGTCCAGAAAACCTTTCAGGAAATTCAGATTTCTGAAGAAGAGATCAAAACCCTCTTCCTCCACTAAATGTTTTCTTTGTGGAAAAAAAAGACATTTTGCAAAAGATTGTTACCTCAAAAAGTCCAAGAAGCTACCAACCAAGCTTGTTCAGTTCATTTCAACTCAAACCTTTGATGACCAACTATACACATGGACTTCCGAACCAGATCAAGCCGTCCTTAACCTTGATACACCCTCATCCTCAGGTCTCACCTGAGAATCCGAATCCTCTGATTCTGAACCAACCCTCTCCATAGTCAAAATACACAAAACCATAAAACAAACAATCCTTACCACTTCCAAAGCTACCTTTACCCCACGACAGATCTATAAGCCATACATAAAGCTTGTTGTTAACCCTCCATGATATGTTCCTATCACCGTTACTGTACTTCTCGACACAGGTTCATGAATTTCTTTCATGAAATCCAAGTGTCTTCATCCTGAATTTTGGATTTCCTCCAGAGCAACCTTTACCACTGCTTCTGGTAGTGGATTTGCAAGTGAAGCACATTCCATGACTATTCCCATACATTTATCCCCAGATGTCTCAGTTCGACATAACTTTTACAAGTATGATCAATGTTGTGAAAATATTCTCTTAGGAATGGATTTTCTCACCTTACTTGCTACATTCTCATTTTAGACAGATGGTTTCCAATTCCTACATAATCAGTATACCTCTTGGGTATCCTTACATAAATTGCCCTCATAGGTTTTATCCATTCAAGATGATGAATTTGCTAAAGAAAGCACCCTCCCCATTTCATGTTGTGGTGATCTTCCAAACAAGTTTTGGGAAAGAGAGAAACACTTTGTCTCTCTACCTTATAAAGAAAATTGGTAGATGCCACACCAAACCACCTTTTATCCAGGAATGCCAAAAGATGAAGATCTTTGTCAAGCTGAAATACAGACACTACTTGAGCAAGGTCTCATCCGACCATCCAGATCTCCATGGGCAAGTCATGCCTTTTATGTCAACAAAAGATCTGAACAAGTCTGAGGAAAGAAAAGATTGGTGATAGATTATCGCCAACTCAATGATCAATTGCAAGATATCAGATACTCTTTTCCAAGAAAGGAACAACTTTTTCAGAAGTTATCCAAAACCAAATTCTTCTCCAAATTTGATATGAAATCTGGATTTTGGCAAATTGGTATTACTGAAGCTGATAGATTCAAAACTGCTTTTGTTGTTCCACATGGACATTATGGATGAAATGTCAAGCCATTCGGTCTCAAGAATGCACCGTCCGAGTTCCAACATCACAGCATTTGTTGAGAAAGAACTCCTTTTCTGCTTGCTCAATCTCTTGGGCTGTTTGTCCTACGAAAATGGCTCGTAAACATCTTAGAAACATCTGAATAGGATCTGCATTTGTGAGGATGATCTTTCTTTCTTCTTCTATCAACATCCTTGTCCACCAACTGCGAAGTGATCCTGTAAAAGCAGCAACAAGACGGTCAATGATATCTCTTATTTCAAGAGTAGGATTTCTGAGAGATTCTCCATTTATCCATACATCCATTTTCTCAAGATATTTGAGTCTATCATCAGGAGGGATGACATCAATGTTCCAGAATTGCTTGTGATCTGGAGCATATGGGATGGAAATTTTTCCTTCAATGTTTTGTTGTCTTTGAGATTGTTGTTATGGATGTGAAATCCCACTTTTCTATCTTATCTCGATTTGCGTGCTTTACCTCGTTTTGCGTGAATTGACCTGTTTATGTGCTATATGACTTAGAATGTGTTAAATATGTGATTAATACTCCTAATACATGCTAAGTGTACATTCATGAAATTTTCATCAAAAGCGGAATTAGAAATTTTAACATTGGTTTTGGTGAATAGTATTTTTGAACACCTGTCCACTAAAATTTTTATAGGAATTTTTTAAACGTTTTAAAACCTAGTCCTCGAGTATTAATAGACCCGTGTTTGATTAAAACGGATTTGGAATCGGTTTTGAAATTTTAAAGATTTTTACACTTTCTTTTGTAAGAAAACGAGTTTTAAGCCGATTCGGGTGAAACTATTTTAATGTAACCTTCTTTGTCACCTAAAATATAATGTCTAGAATTAATTTAAGTGTTAATTTGTTAGTTGAGCAAGAAATACTCAAGAAATGAATTAAAAGACTAAGAAATGAATTAAAGGACTAATGAACTACTTTGACTTTGCATTTTAATTGTTTGACTTCTACTTATAAGCATCAACACACACTTACAAAGAAGAAAAACACCCTAAAAAATACCTACATGGCCAAGACATCCATGGGAGAATAAGCCAAGGTTTTCTTCAAATTTTCAAATCAATTTTTCATAGAAAAACCTAGTTTTTGTCCATAGAACTTTGTGCCGAGTTGGATTCCGCTTGTTGGGCACGCATTGCACGTATATCTAGGCTTATATCACATCAAAAGTGAGAGAAAAATTCTAGATCTCAAAACTCATTTTTTATATTTTTGCTCATAACTGCATTTTGAACCTTTAGAATATTAATTTGAAGTTATATTATTGATCAATGCGTGCTAGGGATCGTTTATGTGTATTACTACGAGATTTGAGTCATTGTAGCGAAATTATTTATTTTCGGGTATTTAAAATTGATAGATTGGCTATTTGAGGATTATCTTGAGTTGTTGTGGTTGGAATCGATTGCCGTCGATTTCTAAAAGTTTGTTAATTATGTGGTAACGCCGTTATAATGCCGAATTTTCAATTACAATGTTTCGGTGAAAATCCAGAAATTTCAGCCTAGGTGCCTTGAGGTTTTAGGGTTGTTGGGCTTGATTTTGATGTGTCTTGGTTGGTTTCCAAGAGGGCTAATGTAGTTGATTGAATGGGTGAGTGTTTGAAACTGATTTGGAGTTGTTTGGATTAGTAGAATGTAAGATGTGATTATTTGAAGTTTAGGTTGTCTTTCTTTAAATTGTTGAATTGAGCCTCTAGATGATTGGGTGGTGTTTGAGTGATTGAATTGTGAGTTGTTAATGGTTAGACTAGGGTTAGATTACGTGTTTCATGCATGTTAAGTTGGATGGCCTACTTTGTCATCTAACTTAGTTATTTGTTGTTTAATTAAATATTGATGTTATATTGATGTTATATTGACGATTATTGAGTACGGGAAACGGGCACTTTCGTTGCTGATCTCTTGGAATATTGACAATTATTGAGTACGAGAATCGGGCACATTTGTTGCTGATCTCTCAAAATATTGATGATTATTGAGTATGGGAATCGGGCACTTTCGTTGCTGATATCTCGGAATATTGATTGATTATTGATTATGGGAATCGAGCACTTTCATTGCTGATCTCTCGGTTTATTTATGTTGAGTCTCATTGTTGTGAGCTTTGATAATGTTGTGTCACCTTGGGAGGTATCCTGGGCTGCGGGCACAGTTATCATGGCTAATCCCTATCTCGCATGGGCGGAGAGGCCATGGGGTGTGGGTCTAGGTCAATGTACCTCAGGATTGTGTCATTGAGTTTGAAGGAGTTGTTGAGCATGGAATTGGTGTATGGGGCTTCATCAGCAAATGTATCGTATCCTTATTATGTGTTTACAGTTATTAATATTGTTGCATTTATAATGATTATTGATGTTCATTGTGTGTTTACTGCTCAAAGGATGATTTCCAAGGAGTATTGTAAATACTGTTAGAGATATATCGGATCCTTACTGAGCTTGTTTATATAAGCTCACTCTCTATTATTGCATGCATACAGGTGTCCTTTCGCAAGATTTCGGGTACGTGCCTCCCAAAGGGGATAATGTGTCGTATGTGGACGAGTCCTATGTGCCAGAGTCTTGTCCTTGATGCTTGAGATGTTGTATACTCTATTATCATGTATATTAAACTAGTTTTCTCTTATTGTTCCTTGTAATTTATGATGTATAAGTTGTAGTAAAGATAATGAACTAAATGATGCTAACTTTGTAGTCTCTCTTTTGTTATGATCTAGGTTGCTAAGTTGGTTTATAATCTATTTTGATATGTATGTTAAAGTTAAGGTATTATGTTGGAACGAAGGCGTATAACTATGAATGGATCGTCTAAGAATGATTGTTGTATAATATGGTTATGTTGTATGTTGTTAATGGTTTTAAGGAATTGATTGTTGTTTGGTTGAGGAGTTTGATTGTATAATGTTCTGAGAGGTTGGTTTAGAGCCTCGGTGTCTTTATTACTGTCGTTATACTGTCGAAATTCCGTTGCGTCCTGACTGATTGTAGGAGGGGTCGAGTTAGGACGTGACATTTAGTGGTATCAGAGCTTGATTAGCTGTCAGCCGTGGTATCCTCGGAATGTGGGTAGTGGTCCAAGCATGCAAGTATCTATGAAGTGAAAGAAAAGTGAATTATGTGTTAATATGGTTAAGTGATTTTGTGATTTAGTGCTTATGTCATTATGTGATTAATTTGTTTATGTGATTGATACTTAAGTGATTTATATGTTTATGTGAATTGTTGCTTATTTGCTAATAACTGTCTATAGCCTATTTACGTGCTATAACCTGTGCTAACTCTTTGATTAGTAGAATGACGGGTAGACCGAGGACCAGAGGTAGGCCTGAGATGACTGATGAGGTTCCGAGAAATATGGCACCAGGTCAAGTTAGGGATGAAGATCGTCTAGGTGCAGCTTTTGATAGGATGAACGAGATTATGGCTAGTCAGACACAGTTACTAGCAGGACAGGCTACCCAAAATCAGGCATTGCAGAATCAGTTGTTGAATGCACAAGGTAGGTACCACGCTCGTGGTACACTGAAAGAGTTTTTAGGGTATTATCCACCGCGGTTTCAGGGGGAGCAGGACGATCGGAAAGCTGAGGTGTGGATTAATAAGGTGGAGAATATTTTTGACCCTTTGGATTATACCGATGAGCGGAAGGTCACTTTTGCCGTGTACTTGCTGGATGATGAGACAGAAGAATGGTGGCGCACGGTGAAAACTAGCTGGGAGACTCAAGGTATTCCGTATGTTTGGGATACCTTTCTGTTAGCTTTCCGGATGAAGTATGTCCCGAGGATCGCGAGGGAGCGGAAAGAGGCCGAGTTTCTAGCCTTAGTACAGGGAGATGCTTCAGTGGCTCAGTATGAGGCCACTTTCACTAGGTTGTCCCGATATGCACCGGAGTATGTGGCTGATGAGGAACGTAAGACTCATAGGTTCATGTTGGGGTTGAGGCCAGAGATTCAGGATGTGATGGCCCTGAATCGGTATGATGTACTGACTGAGGCCTTTGATGCAGCTTCTAGGTTAGAGAAGAGAAAGGGGGAACAGATCAGACATAGTCAGCCTAGCAAGAGGCCATTTTAGCCGCAGGGTCAGCAAGGAGTGTATAGGCCTCCCGTACAGCAGGTTATGTACAGGCTGCCAGTGCAGTAGGGTTCGTTCGGACCACAGGGTCAGCAGGGTTACTATCGGCCTCAGTTTCAGCAGCGGTCTTATCAGGCTCACCCGTAGTTTAGGCCAGCCCTGTCTCAGGGTTGGTACAGGCCTAGTGTTGTTAGACCTCAATAGCAGGCTGGTTCTGTGATAACCCGAACCCGGCATGCATTTAATGGCATTTAATTTCATTTAATTAAGTGACATCTTAAATGTTAGCATTGGATTTGTGTTTATTTTAGTTAAACATTTATTTGTAGCTTTATTTTCATATTTCTTTTAGAAGTAACTAGAATAATACTTGAGCTAATTATTTTAACGGAATATCAACTACTTTTCATAATTATGTTAATCGGTTTTATTTTTCTTGCACTTAAATGCTCGAATTTCAATTAAATGAAAAGTAGCTCCGAGCCAGAGTAAATTTTAAACTATGATGCTTTCCAAAAATGATATATTTCTTAAATTCTTTGAGATTTAATTGTTATTCTTCTATTGACGCAAAGTGCATAGCATATCGAGAGCGATAGTTAGGAAATGATTTTTAGTCCTCAGCAAATAGTGAAAACTAGTATTTAGTGTTTTAATTTTAGTGTTTTAAGTTGTATTTAACTAGAATTAGATTTGGGTTGGTTGTTTTAGCTTTAAAATGCATAAAACAATCTTATTTGACCAAATTTTAAGTGCTTTGACCAAGGCTTTGACCCTTGACTTGCTGGTCATCTTTTATATGCATGTAATAACAAAGAAAAAATAAAACAAAGCTGGAAAAAACAATGGGGTGCTGGCCGAAAATAGAAGAGAGGAAAAAAAAAGAAATTTCAAACTTCAAATCTTCAATTCTTCGCGTGAGCTTGCACGGGGTGGTTTCCGAGGCATCCTACGAGGTTTTCCTAGTGTCTAGGAGCGTCTAAGGTGAGGGTTTCACGTTTATTTGCGCATTTGAATATTTTGTATATTAACTTTGATTTTTGGAATTTATCCGTATATTGTTATTTTAATCGTTTTGAGGCTTAAAGAATGTTCCCTACCAATCGTGGAACATGTATTTATAGCGTTTTAACATTTTCTACGGTTGAATATTGAAATTGAAATATAAATTGTTAATTGAATAGTAATTTGTGAAGTTTACATGAAACAATGAAGTTGCGTTGTTATGCTTTCTGTTGATGTGAAAATGTGCTAGGTATGCTAGAATGCCTAAATGCATGGTTTGTTTAGGTTGCGTAATGGAAAAAACGAGAATTATACATTGGTGAAAGTCGGGGTCGTTTAGGTCGAGTTTAGCGTTTTCTCATTTTGTGTGATGGCATTGTCTCGGGAGGCCATGGAAGCACTTTTTGTGCGATTATGGCATTGGTTGGGTGTTTGATTGGTATAGTTGTAGTTCAAACGAGTAAAGGGAGAAATCGGGGCTTTGCGTGAATTCTAGGGTTAAGTAGGGTTTCGGGGTCTTTAGACGTGCCTTATAGTGACCTAGGAGGATTGGTGAAGTCAGTTTCCAAAACTCGTGGCTCATTTGACAGTAGTAGCGTTTTGAAAGTTGGTGTCATTTTTGTAATTTTGTGTGTTTTCATAGTATATTGTTTATAGAATGCTTATAATGCCTATAGAATGTTTATAATGCTTATAGAATGTTTATAATGCTTATAGAATGTTTATAATGCTTATAGAATGCTTATAATGCCTATAGAATACTTGTTATTGCTTGATAATGTTAGCTGGTGTTCTTCTTGTTACTTATTTGATTGTAAATGCTTGTTAATGCTTATTACGCTTGTTAGAGTTGATTATTGATTGAAATGTTTAACAATTGTTGAATAATGCTTGATATCTCGTTTATCTCCTCTATTCTGTATTGTTGTGCTATCGCTCGTTTATCGCCTTGTATCGAGTCTTGCATTGCATAGTGTTAGGGCGTGAGTGATGGGCCTCTCTGGGTAGCCTCGGGTTGCCAGTGTTGGTTGCTCTAGCTCCGTGTCCTATTCCCTTTTCTCGCTTGGGTTGCCTCCCAGGGAGATTTGGGTCATAGAATTGATGGTTACTCCCGGGGTATTCCAAACTGGTGTTATAAGGTGGTTGCGCGCTTATTGTCATCGTTGTCAACATCAAGCTCGAGATTGATGTATCGCTCGTGAAATGGTACATTGCTCGTATGAGTGAACCATAGCCTTCAGAGTGTGGTATAGCTTTGAATGGCTGTGTTAAGGCTTTCAATAATTGCTTATTGTATTGATTGTTTGCCTTGATTGCTTATTTATCAGTTATATTGCTTAACTGTCTTATTTGCATTGCACGACTTTCTTTCTCTCCACCTCGATATATGTTTCGCCCTCACTGAGTATACGTGTTGTGTATACTCACTCCTCACCACCACATTTTAGGAAATGTCATGTTAGCTGGAAAGTTCGTGATTTCGTGAAAGCTCGTGCTTGAAGAGTTGTCTTGCGTGCTATGTGCCTTGAGTTGTCAAAGATGCAAGATGTATGCTTTTATGTATTGTATGTATTTATTGTTAAAAGAAATGTAATCTAAATTAGCTAAATAGTTGAGGTAAATTTATAAGCTAGTTATGTAATCAGTTAGCATAGCTTAACCTCAATGCATGTTTGTAATGTACCAAGAAAAAGAATTAGAATGGCATGATAGTTTATTTTATGCAGTAGCTTAGTATGGTTTAATTGTCTAGTTTGAATGTATTTGTCTAGAATGAAAAGAGATAGGTTAGCTTTTTAATTGGAAATGTATGTATACTTGCTGAGTTTAATTGTTGAGAACCGAGGCTCGGATGGCCTTGAAGTGTTAGTATGGTTGGACACGGTGTTGGTCCACTTATATGCTGTCGCAGGTTTTACATTTCGCCTAGAAACAGGGGAGACTCCGTCCGTTTTCCCTAAAAATTATGCCCGGGTTTGGATTTGGGTTGTGATTAGATCAATTGTTAGAACTCCCGGTCTCGTGAGGGATCGGGGTGTTACAAGTGGTATCAGAGCTTGTTTAGCTCATAAGCTGGGACAGGGTCCTCGGTCTGGTGGGTAGTGATCCTTGAATGTGTGCTTGTTAAGAGTGTTTTGAAAGTGTTTACGTGTATGTGAGATTGTGTGTCTTGACCTGAATGTGTGTTCCTATGTGATATAGTTATGTGTTATGTGTTAATTGTGTGCTAAGTAAAGTGAAGTGTCTAGTTGTGCATTGAATTAACCTATTGAATTGGCATCGTGAATCGAATCGACCTCGTGAGTTGTTATTTGCTTGAAGTATTGCTTGTAATGTGTGTATTAGAATGTCTTGAATTGGTTGTGCCGTGATTTGAATTGATTATGTTGTGCTTGACTTGATATTCGTGATTGAGTGACTTTGTTGAATAAACTCTTTTGTAAACTTGCTTGCATAATAGTTTAACGCATGTGTATAAATGTGATATCTTGGCATTCATACATGTCCTGAGGAAATGGTAAGAAAGACTTCTTCCTCCCCTGAAGAGAAGTGGTTAGTAGCAAGCCCAAGTTATTTGGATTGACGGAAACGAGCAGTGCTCAACTAGGCCTTTATTTGGGAGTTGACATTTATAGATGGAGTTTGTTTATTGGGGTTCCTTGAAGGTTATCTTCTATGCTTTGTGTAAATGACTTCCTTTGGAGTTCTACATGATTATTCTCTGGGGTATTTTCTTAATGTCTTCTTGATTGGGCATTCATCGGGTATTTCCATATTGGCATTTCGTGGGAGACTTGGTTGGGATTTTAATCAACCTTTGGTGTTCTTTCTGCATTCTTATGGGGAACTTTGATTTGAGTCTGCTTACAATGATCAGTTTTGTGTGAGGCGTATGACTTTGGTATTCCTTGTGGACATTTCTCAGTGGATTTGGCAATCGGAATTCTTATTGGACTTGCTGCATAATATTGTCTACAATATCTTTACTCTAGTCTTTCTTGATATCTTATTGGCAATCGTGATTGGAATTCTTCAATAGTATATAGTGCACCTGCACGACATTCCCTCTGGAATTTTACCCAATATTCGGTAGCAATATTATTTTGGGAATCTACTTGGTTATTCAGCTTGCTGTTCATTCATGGACTTTTGATAAGTATATATATATGTTGGCGTACATTTTGGATTCCCTATTCAGATCCTTCTTGAGCTATATATTTTGAAAGACTTCCTTGAAACTTCTGTAATATGATTGACTGAATTTCTTGTCTGGAGTTTTTCTGAGCAGTACTTGGGATTCTTGTTTAGACTCTGCTTCAGATTGTTTATTGGAATGTTCTCGGTACTTTTAGTTGGGATTCTATTATGGCATTCATGTCTAGTAAGATTTTTATTTGGGGATCTATTTGGTATTCTCTAGAGCCTTTATTTGGCCTTATTATTTTGGAATTTTGGGCGGTACTATTCGGGCTTCTTCTTCGGCCTTTTCCACACAGGGGAAAATCTATACTTGTGGTTTTATTAAGATGACGCAGGAAGGACTCAGTGATTGGAGGATTTCATTTAGAGATTGGCCTTTGGTATTCTTCTCCATATTCCTTTACAGAATTTTCAACCAGGTCTACTTACATTAATAAGCACTGCATGAGTATCTTTGCTTCAGTCTTTAATTAGTATTTTCTCGGCATTCTTGGTTGGAATTTCTATTGGGGTTCCCCTATGAGCATCCTTATTCACTATCTTACACAGCAGCTGAAGAAGATTAGTCGGAGTTGGATTTCAGTGGATGCAAAGTTCTATTGGAAGAAGAATTGCGGGGACGCAATTGTTTTAAGGGGGGAAGGATGTGATAAACCGAACCCGGCATGCATTTAATGGCATTTAATTTCATTTAATTAAGTGACATTTTAAATGTTAGCATTGGATTTGTGTTTATTTTAGTTAAACATTTATTTGTAGCTTTATTTTCATATTTCTTTTAGAAGTAACTAGAATAATACTTGAGCTAATTATTTTAACAGAATATCAACTACTTTTCATAATTATGTTAATCGGTTTTATTTTTCTTGCACTTAAATGCTCGGATTTCAATTAAATGAAAAGTAGCTCCGAGCCGGAGTAAATTTTAAACAATGATGCTTTCCAAAATTGATATATTTCTTAAATTCTTTGAGATTTAATTGTTATTCTTCTATTGACGTATAGTGCATAGCATATCGAGAGCGATAGTTAGGAAATGATTTTTAGTCCTCAGCAACTAGTGAAAACTAGTATTTAGTGTTTTAATTTTAGTGTTTTAAGTTGTATTTAACTAGAATTAGATTTGGGTTGGTTGTTTTAGCTTTAAAATGCATAAAACAAGCTTATTTGACCAAATTTTAAGTGCTTTGACCAAGGCTTTGACCCTTGACTTGCTTGTCATCTTTTATATGCATGTAATAACAAAGAAAAAATAAAACAAAGCTGGAAAAAATAGTGGGGTGCTGGCCGAAAATAGAAGAGAGGAAAAAAAAGAAATTTCAAATTTCAAATCTTCGATTCTTCGCTTGAGCTTGCACGGGGTGGTTTCCGAGGCATCCTACGATGTTTTCCTAGCGTCTAGGAGCGTCTAAGGTGAGGGTATCACGTTTATTTGAACATTTGAATATTTTGTACAATAACTTTGATTTTTTGGTTTTATCCATATATTGTTGTTTTAATCATTTTGAGGCTTAAAGAATGTTCCCTAGCAATCGTAGAACATGTATTTATAGCTTTTTAACATTTTCTGCAGTTGAATATTGAAATTAAAATATAAATTGTTAATTGAATAGTAATTTACGAATAGTAAACCCTTGAAACGATGAAGTTGCATTGTTATGCTTTCTGTTGATGTGAAAATGTGCTAGGTATGCTAGAATGCCTAAATGCATGGTTTGTTTAGGTTGCATAATGGAAAAAATAAGAATTATTGTGAAACCCCATTTTTCTGCTTATCTCGTTTTACGTGCTATACCTCGTTTTGCGTGCATATGATCTGTTTATGTGCTATAGGACCTAGAAAGTTATAATTTTGATGTCAATACTCCTAATACGTGCTAAATGTGCATTCATGAAATTTTTATAAAAAACGGAGTTAGAAATTTTATCGTCGATTTTCAGTGAATAGTGTTTTCGAAACACGTCCGCTAAAATTTTGAAACTGGTCTTTTTAACCCTTCTAGACCTAGTCTACGGACTTTAATAGACCTGTGTTTGATGAAAACGGTTTTAAAATCGGCTTTAGAATTTATTAGGGTTTTTACACCGACTTTTGCGAAAATCGAGTTTTAAGCCGACTCGGGTGAAATTATTGGATTGTAAAACTTCTTGTCACCTAAAAATAATCCACTTGAGATATCTTGGGGGTTACATAATTATTTTTAATTTGGTGAGCATTAAAATGCAATTAAAGACATTAAAAACACAAAAATACCTATTAAAATTAACTTTGACTTTACTTAATTATTTGACCTTATAAGCTAATGTCCTCAACACACACTCACACAACACAAAAACACCATCACACACACACACATTGCCGAGAGAAAAGAGGGAGAAAAAGAAAGAGAAAACTCAAGCTTTTCAATCAAATTTTTCAAAGAAAAACCTAGTTTTTGTCCGTGAAACTTCGCACCGACTTGGATTCTGCTTGTTGGGCACGCATAGCACGCATTCCTAGGCTTATATCGCATCTAAGGTGAGAGAAAAATTCTAGATCTCAAAATGTCATTTTTGTGTTTTTGCGTATAAATGAAGATTGAACCGTTAGAATTGTAATCTGATGTTAGATTATTGCTCCTTGCATGCTAGGGATCATTATATACTAATACTACGAGTTTCTGTCGGATATAGCATAATTTTTATTTTCCGGGTATTTAATTTTGATTAAAATGTTCAAAGTTGAATTAAATGAGTTGTGTTGATCGAAATCGATTGCCGTCGATTTCTAAATACTTGATAATTACGTGTTAGCGCTGTTGTAATGCCGAATTTTCGATTACATTGTTTGTGTGAAAATCCAGAAAATCCAGCCATGACATCTTAGGGTTTTAGGGTTATCAGGCATGATTTGGAGGTGTTATGGTGGATTTGCGAGAGGGCTAACGTAGTAGGTTGAATGGGTGAGTGATAGGAACTGATTTGGCAATGTTTGGATTAGTAGATTGTAAGTTATGAATTTTAGAAGTTTAGGTTGTCATTCTTTAATTTCTTGAACGATGCCTTTAGATGGTTGGGTAGTGTTCGAGTGATGAATGGTGAGTTGTTGATGAGTAATTTAGAGTTTAATTATGTATATTATGCATGTCCGGTTAGATGGCCTACTTTGTCATCTAACTACGTTGTTTGTTGTTTAATTTAATATTGATGTTATATTGATGTTATTGATTGATTATTATTGAGTTCGGGAAACGGGCACTTTTGTTGCTGATCTCCCAATTGATTGATTGATGATTGATTGATGATTGATTGATGATTGATGATTATGGAGTCTTGGTATGTGTGTGCTACCTCTCGGGCAGCGTCGGGCTGTCGGGTTGATAACGGCATGACTGCCATAGGCTACCCCCAGCTCGCATGACGGAGGTGTCATGGAGGGAGGGGCTAGTGAGGTACCTCGGGTGCGTGAGTAATGGGGAGTTATAAGAAGAACGGTTGAGATCGTGATGGCGTTTGGAGCTACACCAAATAGAGTATCCTTTATTGATTGGTTATATAGTTATGTGATGATAGCATTATATATGTTGTTGTGTGTTTACTTGCTCAAAGGACTAAATCCAAGGAGCGTAGTGAATACTGTCGAGATCTATCGGATCCTCACTGGGCTTATGTATATAAGCTCACTCTCTATTATTGCATGTTTTCAGGTGTACTTTCACAAGATTACGGGTACGTGCCTCCTGAAGAGGAGAATGTGGAAAACGTGCCTTTCGTGGATGAGTCATATGTCCCTGAGTCTTATCCATGATTCTATGTTGTTAAACGTCATGTATATTAGCTTAATGGACTTTTATATGCTTTACGGTTCTTAGTGTAATAGTTGTTGAAAAGATGATGATCTAAATAATGTTAATTTAGTGGCTTTCTTTTGTCTATGGTTAAGTTGTAGTTGTGTCTCAACTTACTTTTGAAATGTATGATAAAGTTGAGGTATTGTATGTCATGTTGGAACGGAGGCGTATAACGAGGATGTTTTATTGTATAATATGGTTGTGTTGTATGTTGTTGTTGTATTGAGGAATTACGGGATGTATGATGTTTTATGAGGTTGGTTTAGAACCTCGAAAATCTGTTTACTGTCGTTATGCCGCCGAAATTCCGTTGCGTCCTGACTGATTATAGGTGGGGTCGAGTTGGGGCGTGACAGTTTAAGTGGTATCAGAGCTCATGTTAGTTGTCAGCCGGGGTATTCTCGGAATGTGGGTAATGGTCTTAGCATGAAATATGTATGAAAGGAAAGAAAAAAATGAAATATGCATTGGTATGATTAATTGATTAAGTGATTATGTGATTTAAGTGCTTATGTGATTATGTGATCAATTTGTTTATGTGTTTTATATGAGTTTGTTATTTATGTGTTAATAGTTGTTTATAACCTGTCTACGTGCTATAACTGTGCTAACTCTTTGATTAGTAGAATGGCCGGTCGACCGAGAACCAGAGGTAGGCCTGAGATGGCTGATGAGACTCCGAGTAACGTGGCACCGGGCCGTGACGGGGGTGATGACCGATTAGGAGCAGCTATGTAGCGGATTGCAGAGTTAGTGGCTAGTCAGGCACAGTTATTAGCAGGGCAGGCTGCCCAGAATCAGGCTATGCAGGCTCAGCTTCTGAATATTCAGGGTGGTAACCACGGGCGTGGTACCCTGAAGGAGTTTTTAGGATATCACCCACCGAGATTTCAGGGGGAGCCGGATGATAGGAAGGCGGAGGCATGGATTAGCAAGTTGGAAAAGATTTATGATCCACTTGGCTATACTGATGAGCAGAAAGTCTCTTTTGCCGTGTATTTGTTAGATGACGAGGCAGAGGAGTGGTGGCGCACGGTAAGGACTAGCTGGGCGGCACAGGGTATTCCTTATGTTTGGGGTACCTTTCTGATGGCTTTCCGAGCAAAGTATGTCCCGAGGATTTGCAGGGAACGGAGAGAGGCCGAGTTTCTAGCCTTGGTCCAGGGAGATGCTACAGTGGCTCAATATGAGGCCACATTTACTCGATTGTCCCGGTATGCACCGGAGTATGTGGCAGACGAGGAGCGAAGGACTCGCAGGTTTATGTTGGGGTTGCGGCCCGAGATTCAGGATGTGATGGCTCTGAATCGATATGATATCTTCACTGAGGCTTTTGATGCAGCTTCTAGGTTAGAGAAGAGGAAAGGGGATCAGATTGTCTCCAGTCAGCCTAGTAAGAGGCCGTATCAGCCACAGGGCCAGTAGGTTATATATAGGCCTCCAGTACAGCAGGTTGTCTACAGGCCACCAGCCCAGCAGGGTTCTTATAGGCCACAGGGTCAGCAGAGTTACTATCGGCCTCAGTTTCAGCAGAGGCCATATCAGGTTCAGACTCAGTATAGGCCAGCCCAGTCTCAGGGTCAGTATAGGCCTAGTGTGGTGAGACCTCAACAGCAGGCTGTATCAGCTGCTTCTTCAGCTTCTGGTTATTCTAGGGGCAGTGTTAGTGCCACATCATCGCAGTGTAATTACTGCAAGCGCCCAGGGCATGTAGAGTCCGACTGCAGGGTAAAGGCAGGGACATGTTTGGGGTGTGGTAGCATCGATCATAGGGCGAAGGATTGCCCTAAATATGCGAGGACTGAGGGTCGGGCAGCGACTCAGGGTTACCAGGGTAGGCCTACAGGCAGTGTACCACAGCAGCAGTGGGTTCAGGCTCGGGCTTACGCAGTTGACTTAGAGGAGATGCCTGAGGAGACTGCAGTTGTGGAAGGTAACTTTCTTATACTTGATCAACTTGTTAAAGTGTTGATTGATTCTGGTGCTACGCATTCTTTCATTACTCCTGCTTGTGTGCAACGTGTTAAATTGCAACCTGAAAGATTGCCTTATGTGGTTGAGATTAGTACCTCTTTGACTGATAAGTATGTTACTGGCTTAGTATGTAAGGATTGTATAATACATGTTAAGGGGCATAATTTTCCTTCGGACCTTATTTTATTTCCTATCCGGGGGTATGATGTTATTCTGGGTATGGATTGGCTTTCTAAGTATGATGCCCAGTTGAACTGTAGAACCAAGGTAGTACAGTTTCGTTTGCCAGATCAGCCAGTAGTAGAGGTAGCGGGTAACCGGGGTGCTAAGACGAGTTTTGTTATCTCAGCAACTAAAGCCGTTAAGTTGGTGAGTAAGGGGTGTTCGGGTTATCTAGCTTATTTGATCAACAAGCCATCTGATAAGTTACAGCTAGAGGAAGTCCCTATTATCCGGGAATATCCTAATGTATTTCCCGAGGAGTTGCCAGGGTTGCCACCTGAGAGGGATATAGAGTTTGTGATTAATCTTGTTCCCGGTACTCAACCTATTTCTAAATCGGCGTACCGGATGGCACCAGCTGAGTTGAAAGAGTTGAAGACTCAGTTACAGGAGTTGTTGGAGAAAGGATTTATTCAGCAGAGTTCTTCACCTTGGGGAGCTCCTGTTTTGTTCGTGAAAAAGAAGGATGGCACCTTGAGGTTATGTATAGATTATCGTGGGTTGAATCAGGTGACTATCAAGAATAAATATCCTTTGCCACTGATTGATGAGTTGTTTGATCAACTTCAGGGAGCCAAAGTCTATTCTAAATTTGATTTGAGGCAGGGGTTTTATCAGCTTCGGATTCGCTCAGACGATGTTCCGAAGTCTGCCTTCAGGACTCGGTATGGGCATTATGAGTTTGTTGTTATGCCCTTTGGATTGACTAATGCACCGGCAGCATTCATGGATCTTATGCATCGAGTCTTTCAGCCGTACTTGGACCAGTTCGTGGTGATTTTTATTGATGATATCTTGGTCTATTCTAAATATGAATTGGAGCACGAGCAACATCTACGGCTTGTATTAGAGAAGTTGCAGGAGCATCAGTTGTTTGCCAAGTTCAGCAAATGTGAATTTTGGCTGCAACGGATTTCTTTTCTTGGCCATGTTATTACACAGAGCGGTATTTCTGTAGATCCCACTAAGATTGAGTCGGTGATGTCTTGGAAGCGGCCAGAGAGTGTTACTGATGTCCGTAGTTTTCTTGGCTTGGCGGGTTATTACCGTAGGTTTGTCAAGGACTTCTCAAAGATTGCGGGGCCACTATCTAAGTTGACTCAGAAACGGACTATCTTTAATTGGGACGAGAAGTGTGAGAGTGGATTTCAAGAGTTGAAAAAGAGGTTAACTACCGCTCCAGTACTTGCTCTACCAGAGGGGACCGATAATATGGTCATTTACAGTGATGCATCAAAGGAGG
Organism: Ehretia macrophylla; assembly: GCA_037974665.1. Taxonomy (NCBI): domain Eukaryota; kingdom Viridiplantae; phylum Streptophyta; class Magnoliopsida; order Boraginales; family Ehretiaceae; genus Ehretia; species Ehretia macrophylla. The sequence continues at coordinate 26,970,062 of CM075780.1, forward strand.
GCTTGGGATGTGTTCTTATGCAGGATGGCCGAGTTATTGCCTATGCTTCCAGGAAGTTGAAGCCTTATGAGGTGAATTATCCGACTCATGATCTTGAGTTGGCAGCAGTTGTCTTCGCACTGAAAAAGTGGCGTCATTATCTGTGGGGCAGTAAGTTCGAGATTTTCACTGATCATAAGAGTCTAAAGTATTTATTCTCACAGAAGGAGTTGAATATGCGCCAACGGAGGTGGATGGAGCTTCTTGGAGATTATAATTGTTCTATCAATTATCTGCTTGGAAAGGCAAATGTTGTGGCAGATGCTCTCAGCCGGAAGGCTAGTATTTCTTGTTTGGCTGTCAAGAAGTGGGAGGTTCTGGAGGAGTTTAGTTATTGGAGACCAGAGTTCACTCAGGTTGGGGTGATGTGTTCACATCTCCGTATTCAGCCTTTATTATTGTCTCAGATCAGGGAAGCTCAGCAACTTGATGTTAAACTTCAGAAGATCAAGGATCAGATTTCGGATGATCAGTCTGACTTTAAAGTGCATGAGGACGGTATTCTTCGGTTTCGGAACAGGGTTTGTGTTCCCGATGAACCGGGCTTGAGGCGAGGTATTCTGGAGGAAGCTCATAATTCTAAATATACTATTCATCCAGGTGGAACCAAGATGTATCGGGATTTGAAACAGCATTACTGGTGGAACAACATGAAGAGGGAGGTTGCTCAGTTTGTGTCTAGATGTTTGACTTGTCAGAGAGTGAAAGCCGAGCATCAACGACTAGTAGGTTTGCTTCAGCCGTTGGCTATACCAGAGTGGAAATGGGAGCATATTACGATGGACTTCGTCACTGGTTTGCCTAGATCACCGAGGGGTAATGATGCAGTTTGGGTTGTCGTGGATCGTTTGACGAAGACAGCTCATTTTATTGCCATGCGGTTGGGAGATGAGGTTACAAAGCTGACGGATCTCTATCTGGATCAGATTGTTAGACTTCATGGTATTCCATCTAGTATTGTCTTTGATCGAGATCCTCGATTTACTTCTCGTTTGTGGGAGAAACTTCAGGAGACCTTAGGTACTCAGTTGAACTTTAGTACAGCGTATCATCCACAGACCGACGGTCAGTCTGAGCGGACTATTCAGATTCTGGAAGATATGCTTAGGGCTTGTGTTCTGGACTTCGGGAAGAACTGGGAGAAACATCTACCACTTGCCGAGTTTGCCTATAACAATAGTTATCAAGCTACTATTGGAATGGCACCTTTCGCAGCTCTTTACGGTCGTAAGTGCCGTTCACCTTTGTATTGGGACGAGGTAGGAGAGATGAAGACTTTTGATCCGACTATTATGCCAGAACTTCTTGAGAAGATTGAGAATGTTCAGTTGATCAGGCAGAGAATGCTTACGGCGCAGAGTAGATTCAAGAGTTATGCTGATAAGCGTCGTCGAGACTTGGAGTTTGCAGTTGGAGATCGGGTTTTCTTGAGATTGTCTCCTCGAAAGGGGTTTGTTCGTTATGGTAAAGGTGGTAAGCTGAGTCCGAGATTTGTTGGGCCGTTTGAGATTACTGGCAGGGTTGGTAAGTTGGCACATCGGTTGGCCTTACCGGAGAACTTCTCTAATGTCCACGATGTGTTTCACGTGTCTAATTTGCGGAAATACAATCCGGATCCTTCTCATATTCTTGAGCCAGAGCCGTTACAGCTTCGTGAGAATTTGACTTATGACGAGCGTCCGATTCGTATTCTAGATCAGATGGACCGAGAGTTGAGGTCGAAGAGGATTCCGATGGTTAAGGTGTTGTGGAAGCATCACGGCATTGAGGAAGCTACGTGGGAGAGACGAGATCAGATGCAGCAGCAATACCCAGATCTTTTCCGTACATCAAGTAAGAATTTCGAGGACGAAATTTCTATAAGGAGGGGAGAATGTGAAACCCCATTTTTCTGCTTATCTCGTTTTACGTGCTATACCTCGTTTTGCGTGCATATGATCTGTTTATGTGCTATAGGACCTAGAAAGTTATAATTTTGATGTCAATACTCCTAATACGTGCTAAATGTGCATTCATGAAATTTTTATAAAAAACGGAGTTAGAAATTTTATCGTCGATTTTCAGTGAATAGTATTTTTGAAACACGTCCGCTAAAATTTTGAAACTGGTCTTTTTAACCCTTCTAGACCTAGTCCACGGACTTTAATAGACCTGTGTTTGATGAAAACGGTTTTAAAATCGGCTTTAGAATTTATTAGGGTTTTTACACCGACTTTTGCGAAAATCAAGTTTTAAGCCGACTCGGGTGAAATTATTGGATTGTAAAACTTCTTGTCACCTAAAAATAATCCACTTGAGATATCTTGGGGGTTGCATAATTATTTTTAATTTGGTGAGCATTAAAATGCAATTAAAGACATTAAAAACACAAAAATACCTATTAAAATTAACTTTGACTTTACTTAATTATTTGACCTTATAAGCTAATGTCCTCAACACACACTCACACAACACAAAAACACCATCACACACACACACATTGCCGAGAGAAAAGAGGGAGAAAAAGAAAGAGAAAACTCAAGCTTTTCAATCCAATTTTTCAAAGAAAAACCTAGTTTTTGTCCGTGAAACTTCGCACCGACTTGGATTCTGCTTGTTGGGCACGCATAGCACGCATTCCTAGGCTTATATCGCATCTAAGGTGAGAGAAAAATTTAGATCTCAAAATGTCATTTTTGTGTTTTTGCGTATAAATGAAGATTGAACCGTTAGAATTGTAATATGATGTTAGATTATTGCTCCTTGCATGCTAGGGATCATTATATACTAATACTACGAGTTTCTGTCGGATATAGCATAATTTTTATTTTCCGGGTATTTAATTTTGATTAAAATGTTCAAAGTTGAATTAAATGAGTTGTGTTGATCGAAATCGATTGCCGTCGATTTCTAAATACTTGATAATTACGTGTTAGCGCTGTTGTAATGCCGAATTTTCGATTACATTGTTTGTGTGAAAATCCGAAAAATCCAGCCATGACATCTTAGGGTTTTAGGATTATCAGGCATGATTTGGAGGTGTTATGGTGGATTTGCGAGAGGGCTAACGTAGTAGGTTGAATGGGTGAGTGATAGGAACTGATTTGGCAATGTTTGGATTAGTAGATTGTAAGTTATGAATTTTAGAAGTTTAGGTTGTCATTCTTTAATTTCTTGAACGATGCCTTTAGATGGTTGGGTAGTGTTCGAGTGATGAATGGTGAGTTGTTGATGAGTAATTTAGAGTTTAATTATGTATATTATGCATGTCCGGTTAGATGGCCTACTTTGTCATCTAACTACGTTGTTTGTTGTTTAATTTAATATTGATGTTATATTGATGTTATTGATTGATTATTATTGAGTTCGGGAATCGGGCACTTTTGTTGCTGATCTCCCAATTGATTGATTGATGATTGATTGATGATTGATTGATGATTGATGATTATGGAGTCTTGGTATGTGTGTGCCACCTCTCGGGCAGCGTCGGGCTGTCGGGTTGATAACGGCATGACTGCCATAGGCTACCCCCAGCTCGCATGACGGAGGTGTCATGGAGGGAGGGGCTAGTGAGGTACCTCGGGTGCGTGAGTAATGGGGAGTTATAAGAAGAACGGTTGAGATCGTGATGGCGTTTGGAGCTACACCAAATAGAGTATCCTTTATTGATTGGTTATATAGTTATGTGATGATAGCATTATTTATGTTGTTGTGTGTTTACTTGCTCAAAGGACTAAATCCAAGGAGCGTAGTGAATACTGTCGAGATCTATCGGATCCTCACTGGGCTTATGTATATAAGCTCACTCTCTATTATTGCATGTTTTCAGGTGTACTTTCACAAGATTACGGGTACGTGCCTCCTGAAGAGGAGAATGTGGAAAACGTGCCTTTCGTGGATGAGTCATATGTCCCTGAGTCTTATCCATGATTCTATTTTGTTAAACGTCATGTATATTAGCTTAATGGACTTTTATATGCTTTACGGTTCTTAGTGTAATAGTTGTTGAAAAGATGATGATCTAAATGATGTTAATTTAGTGGCTTTCTTTTGTCTATGGTTGAGTTGTAGTTGTGTCTCAACTTACTTTTGAAATGTATGATAAAGTTGAGGTATTGTATGTCATGTTGGAACGGAGGCGTATAACGAGAATGTTTTATTGTATAATATGGTTGTGTTGTATGTTGTTGTTGTATTGAGGAATTACGGGATGTATGATGTTTTATGAGGTTGGTTTAGAACCTCAGAAATCTGTTTACTGTCGTTATGCCACTGAAATTCCGTTGCGTCCTGACTGATTATAGGTGGGGTCGAGTTGGGGCGTGACAATTATACATTGGTGAAAGTCGGGGTCGTTTAGGTCGAGTTTAGCATTTTCTCGTTTTGCGTGATGACATTGTCTCGGGAGGCCATGGAAGCACTTTTGGTGCGATTATGGCGTTGGTTGGGTGTTTGATTGGTATAGTTGTAGTTCAAACGAGCAAATGGGGAAATCGGGGCTTTGTGTGAATTCTAGGGTTAAGTAGGGTTTCGAGGTCTTTAGACGTGCCTTATAGTGACATAGGAGGATTGGTGAAGTCGGTTTCCAAAACTCGTGGCTCGTTTGACAGTAGTAGCATTTTGAAAGTTGGGGTCATTTTTGTAATTTTGTGTGTTTTCATAGTATATTGTTTATAGAATGCTTATAATGCCTATAGAATGTTTATAATGCTTATAGAATGTTTATAATGCTTATAGAATGCTTATAATGCCTATAGAATACTTGTTATTGCTTGATAATGTTAGCTGGTGTTGTTCTTGTTACTTATTTGATTGTAAATGCTTGTTAATGCTTATTACGCTTGTTAGAGTTGATTATTCATTGAAATGTTTAATAATTGTTGAATAATGCTTGATATCTCGTTTATCTCCTCTATTCTGTATTGTTGTGTTATCTCTCGTTTATCGCCTTGTATCCAGTCTTGCATTGCATAGTGTCAGGGCTTGAGTGATGGGCCTCTCTGGGTAGCCTCGGGTTGCCAGTGTTGATTGCTCTAGCTCCGTGTCCTATTCCCTTTTCTCGCTTGGGTTGCCTCATAGGGAGATTTGGGTCGTAGAATTGATGGTTACTCCCGGGGTATTCCAAACTGGTGTTATAAGGTGATTACGCGCTTATTGTCATCGTTGTCAACATCAAGCTCGAGATTGATGTATTGCTCGTGAAATGTTACATTGCTCGTATGAGTGAACCATAGCCTTCAGAGTGTGGTATAGTTTTGAATGGCTGTGTTAAGGCTTTCAGTAATTGCTTATTGTATTGATTGTTTGCCTTGATTGCTTATTTATCAGTTATATTGCTTAACTGTCTTATTTGCATTGCACGACTTTCTTTCTCTCCACCTCGATATATGTTTCGCCCTCACTGAGTATACGTGTTGTGTATACTCACTCCTCACCACCACATTTCAGGAAATGTCATGTTAGCTGGAAAGTTCGTGATTTCGTGAAAGCTCGTGCTTGAAGAGTTGTCTTGCGTGCTATGTGCCTTGAGTTGTCAAAGATGCAAGATGTATGCTTTTATGTATTGTATGTATTTATTGTTAAAAGAAATGTAATCTAAATTAGCTAAATAGTTGAGGTAAATTTATAAGCTAGTTATGTAATCAGTTAGCATAGCTTAACCTCAATGCATGTTTGTAATGTCCCAAGAAAAAGAATTAGAATGGCATGATAGTTTATTTTATGCAGTAGCTTAGTATGGTTTAATTGTCTAGTTTGAATGTATTTGTCAAGAATGAAAAAAGATAGGTTAGCTTTTTAATTGGAAATGTATGTATACTTGCTCAGTTTAATTGTTGAGAACCTAGGCTCGGATGGCCTTGAGGTGTTTGTACGGTTGGACACGGTGTGAGTCCACTTATATGCTGTCGCAGGTTTTACATTTCGCCTAGAAACAGGGGAGACTCCGTCCGTTTTCCCTGAAAATTATGCCCGGGTTTGGATTTGGGTTGTGATTAGATCGATTGTTAGACTCCTGGTCTCGTGAGGGATCGGGGTGTTACAGGTTCAGCTGCTTATTCAGCTTATGGTTCTTTAAGAGGAAGTGTCAGTGCTCCGACGCCGCAGAGTGTTTATTGTAAACGTAAGGGCCATCTGGACGCCGACTGTCGGAGGAAGGCAAGGACGTGTTTAGGTTGCGGCAGCAACCAACACCGGGCGAGGGATTGCCCCAGGTATCAGGGATCTACGGGTCCGCCAGCAGTCGAGGGTTATTAAGGTGGACCTGCAAGCAGTACAGCTCAGCAGCAATAAGCTCAGGCTCGGGCCTACGCAGTGGACTTGGAGGAATTGCTAGAGGCGACAGCAGTGGTGAAAGGTAACTTACTTATTCTCAACCAATTAAATATCATATCTCCCTGAGTGCAACGTGCTAAAATGTGAGTAGAGAGTTTGCCTTATATGATTAAAGTTAGCACGTGCATCATATCAGTTGGCAACTGAGTAGTATGTGACGCAGAGGTATATGGAATTCCAATTAGGGGTCAAGTTACTTTATGACTATACATTGATTATTGGGATTCTTATTTGGTGATTTTATACGGCATTCTTCCTTAAGATTTCTGTATAGAGATTCTTATTCAACATACTTCTTTGGGCATCTTCTATGATATTTTCTATGCGGTATTCTTATGTAGAATTCTGATACAGTATTATCCAGAGTTCTTATATTGGGATTATTATTTGGTATTCTCGCTCGGTGATCTTGTTGAAGCTCTTACTTGGTATTCTTGGTTGATGCTCAATTACGGGATCTGTGTTTGGCATTTTCTTCAGTAATTATTTGAGATTCTCATCCGGAAGTCTTAGTCGGTGTTCTTATTCAACGTTCCTATTCAAGCTTCTTGTTCGGTATTCCTAGTTGGCATACTTCGTTGGTATTCAGAATTTGATTTCAGTCTTTCATTCCGTATGTTTGGATTAGTAGAATGTAAGATGTGATTATTTGAAGTTTAGGTTGTCTTTCTTTAAATTGTTGAATTGAGCCTTTAGATGATTGGGTGGTGTTTGAGTGATTGAATTATGAGTTGTTAATGGTTAGACTAGGGTTAGATTACGTGTTTCATGCATCTTAAGTTGGATGGCCTACTTTGTCATCTAACTTAGTTGTTTGTTGTTTAATTAAATATTGATGTTATATTGATGTTATATTGACGATTATTGAGTACGGGAATCGGACACTGTCGTTGCTGATCTCTCAGAATATTGACAATTATTGAGTACGGGAATCGGGCACTTTCGTTGCTGATCTCTCGGAATATTGATGATTATTGAGTATGGGAATATGACACTTTCGTTGCTGATCTCTCAGAATATTGATTGATTATTGATTATGGGAATTGGGCACTTTCATTGCTGATCTCTCGGTTTATTTATGTTGAGTCTCATTGTTGTGAGCTTTGATAATATTGTGTCACCTCGGGAGGCATCCTGGGCTGTGGGCACAGTTATCATGGCTAATCCCTATCTCGCATGGGTGGAGAGGCTATGGGGTGTGGGTCTAGGTCAAGGTACCTCAGGATTGTGTCATTGAGTTTGGAGGAGTTGTTGAGCATGGAATTGGTGTATGGGGCTTCATCAACAAATGTATCGTATCCTTATTATGTGTTTACAGTTATTACTATTGTTGCATTTATAATGATTAATGATGTTCATTGTGTGTTTACTGCTCAAAGGATGATTTCCAAGGAGTATTGTAAATACTGTTAGAGATCTATCGGATCCTCACTGAGCTTGTTTATATAAGCTCACTCTCTATTATTGCATGCATACAGGTGTCCTTTCGCAAGATTTCGGGTACGTGCCTCCAGAAGGGGATAATGTGCCGTATGTGGATGAGTCCTATGTGCCAGAGTCTTGTCCTTGATGCTTGAGATGTTGTATACTCTATTATCATGTATATTAAACTAGTTGTCTCTTATTGTTCCTTGTAATTTATGATGTATAAGTTGTAGTAAAGATAATGAACTAAATGATGCTAACTTCGTATCTCTCTTTTGTTATGATCTAGGTTGCTAAGTTGGTTTATAATCTATTTTGATATGTATGTTAAAGTTAAGGTATTATGTTGGAACGGAGGCGTATAACTATGAATGGATCGTCTAAGAATGATTGTTATATAATATGATTATGTTGTATGTTGTTAATGGTTTTAAGGAATTGATTGTTGTTTGGTTGAGGAGGTTGATTGTATAATGTTCTGAGAGGTTAGTTTAGAGCCTCGGTGTCTTTATTACTGTCGTTATACTGCCAAAATTCCGTTGCATCCTGACTGATCGTAGGAGGGGTCGAGTTGGGGCATGACAATGGAACCTATGGGACCTGTGCTTGTGGCGGCTGTTGGTTCCAGTGCTCACCAGCTTGGGAAGTTTCTCCCTGGTCATTGGTTGTTTCTGAATCATCAAGATTAGTTTGTACATGGTTGTGTATACGTGTCCTTGTGGTGTCCGTGTAAAACGGAGTCACATGAGTCTGCATAAGAACTGGTCCTTTGTATAGAGGAATCATCTGAGAGGACGAATTCTTTTCAAACGGATCAAAGGAGTCAAATGACGAAATGACTGAAGAAATTTCACTGGGACTTTCTTTCTCATCTTCATCACCCTACCCAGTTGGGATAATTTTCTCTTTGGAAAGATAATAAGGAGGTGGTGTGAGATCAACCCAATAGGCTTTTTCGCAATTTCCACTTGGTATCCAGACTGCATGATCTGGCTTTGGATTATGCTTCCAAGGATGAGAGGACTGCTTCTTTGGCTTAGCTGACTGTTTGAGTTTTCAGCGAGTCATTCTCTTTTTCTTTTAAACTCGTCTGAATCAAGATAATGATTCTCAGAAGAAGATTTCTTCATATTGATCATGTTGACGATGTTCCAAGAACGAACTTGTCTGGAAGGGTTCCGAACTAAAGCGGCTTTCTACAGTTTTTTCCAGTTGATTGGAGTTTTCTGATGGTATATGTGATTCTTTGGGAAAGCCTTGTGGAGGTCATTATATTGGTCATAACAACCTTGTCTGAGATGATCATGGGCTTCTTTTGTCCATGCAACATGTTCCCTGAGATCTAACCATATTTTTTGAATGGCAGCATTCTGAGCTCTTGCATTCATGTTGCTCCAATTTATTGTTGACTCGATTTGTCCAACATCTTGTGGTCTGGTTTTGGTAAGTTGTCATTTACCAACATATGCATTGTCGGCTTCTCCTGTACAATAGATGTCTTTAGGAAAATTAACAGAATAGACATATCTAGAGAACCTAGATCTGGTAGCAAAGGATTTTCTGACACAGTGTGGATAAGACTGAAGATGTCCAGCAAGTTGGCATTTTTCACATGGTTCAGCTGGTTGGGATTCTGTTGGAAAGGATATGGCGACACGAACTGGTTCTAGAGGATGTCTAGAGATTCTTGGTGAATCATGGATGATTGGTCGGTTATGGCTTCTCTCATAATCATTTTTCCAACGAGGAGGGAAAGTGAGTTCATGTTTGGTGTAGATCTTTGGTTGGGTAACATTACTATCACCTAACACGTGGACTCGAGGCTTACAATTGTGGTCCATGGAAAAAAGATGGGTTTGGACTTTATAGGTCATAGAATGATGGAGTGCAACAACAGTTTCATTTGGGTTCATATCAACTCCATAAAGTTGGATAAGGACCTGTATGGTTTGAGAAAGGGTAAGACATGAAAGATCAAGGGTGAAGTTTGGTTCAACCTGGATGAGAACATGGCCATTGTGAAGACCTGCTTCGACAGCACAGATGAGTGCATCATCAAACTTACGCCACTTGGTATCTAGTAAAGAGACTAGACATGAAACATTTTTTCTGGCAAGGAAACTAGGCTGTAAGGCTAGACGAATGGCTCCAAGGTGTAAACCTTTGTAACCTTTCTGTCTATATCTACGAAGACCAGGTTCAAAAAGTATAGGAAGATAGGTTTATGTGCGGGATGTGCGGGAAGAGGATACGGATTGTACAAAAACTGTAGAGGATTTGTACACGGTTGTAAGGGCTGCTTGCTTGATAGGTAATAGAGATTTGAACTTTTGTATTAATTGGGAGGTTTGGTAATATGAGTAGGGGTTTAACGGAGAGAGTTTGAAGAGTTCTCCTGATTTGGTAGATAGAGGTGCTTGGGTTATGTCTATCTCATAGTGAGATACAGAAGGATCAAAGGAAGTGACTTCAGAGTTGTTAGCAACAACTTCTTGTTCTGGCAAGGGAAGATCAGCCATGGTGGATACACTAGTCACGACTAGACTTACTGCGGGACTTACAACACCTTTCATTCACTCTTTAACGGCTATTGCCCTATTGCCAAAGACTCTAGTGTTCAACACACAAGCATAGTTTAAGACCTTCAATACCAGAATAGGGAAGTGCTACAATTAACTAGGCTCTTTTACCACTAAGGGGAAGGTAAGGGAAGGAGCGGGAGGTGGAAGACAGGATTCCTAGAATCCCGGGTGGACCCCATGACGAAGCTTCGTATCTTGTAAATAGGTTTGTCATGTTGTAATAATAGGATATGATAGGGATCTTTTGTCACTTCAGATTCCCTTTAAGTCATGTCTTGTTTGTCTGTTTGTAATAAGTGAGATTTCCTTTATTAAAGGAAACCGCTTTAGTCGCGTTAGGTTTGTCTTATTGTGAATTATTAAGAATCTCTTTATGTCATGTCAGCTTTTCCTTTATTAAAGGAAGCTGCTTTAGTCCTTGTCAGGAATAGTGTAGATTCCGCTTTGTATTATTAGGCTTTGTAATAGTTTGCCTATAAATAATAAAGAACCCCTGACTAAAGGGGCGTAGTCAAATTTGGATTGAAACACATCTTTCTTTCTCTCAATAGCTTACAGCTTCTCTCTATCAAGCTTCGCCTTTAGCCATGTAACCACAGACTTGTCTGTGTCCATTGTCTTCTTCAATGAGAACTGCGGCCCAAAAATCAAGGAAAGCATCAGTCTGCAAGATGAGATGTCCTGGTAGTGTTCTTCAGATGTGTTACTGAATACCAAAACATCATCAATGTAGACAATACAGTGCTGCGCAAGGGGTCGGTATACATTATCCATTATGTGTTAGAACTCGGATGGTGCATTCTTGAGACCGAATGGCATGACATTCCATTCATAATGTCCCTGTGGAACAACAAAACAATTTTGAATCTATCAGCTTCAGTAATACCAATTTACCAAATTCCATATTTCATATCAAATTTGCAGAAGAATTTGGCTTTGGATAGCTTCTGAATGAGTTGTTCCTTTCTTGGAAGAGAGTATCTGATATCTTGCAATTGATCATCGAGTTGGCGATAATCTATCACCAATCTTTTCTTTCCTCGGACTTGTTCAGATCTTTTGTTGGCATAAAAGGCTTGACTTGCCCATGGAGATCTGGATGGTCAGATGAGACCTTGCTCAAGTAGTGTCTGTATTTCATCTTGACAAAGATCTTCATCTTTTGGCATTCTTGGATGAGAGGCTGTTTGGTGTGGCATCTGCCAATTTTTTTTGTAAGGTAGAGAGACAAAGTGTTTCTCTTTTTCCCAAAACTTGTTTGGAAGATCACCGCAACAGGAAATGAGAAGGTTTCTTTCTTTAACAAATTCATCATCTTGAATGGCTGAAACCTGTGAGGGCAATTTCTGAAAGAAAACCTAAGGGGTATACTGATTATGCAGGAATTGGAAACCATCGGTCTGAAACAAGAAAGGAGCAAGTAAGTTGAGAAAATTCATTCCTAAGAGAATATCTTCACAACATTGATCATACTGGTAAAAGTTGTGTCGAACTGAGACATTTGGGGATAAGTGTATGGGAATGGTCATTGAATGTGCTTCACTTGCAAATCCACTGCCAGAAGTAGTGGTAAAGGTTGCTCTGGAGGAAATCCAAAATTCAGGAGGAAGACACTTGGATTTCATGAAAGAAATACATGAACCTGTGTCTAGAATTGCAGTAACGGTGATAGGAACATATCCTAGAGGGTTAACAACAAGCTTTATGTATGGCTTATAGATCTGTCCTAGGGTAAAGGTAGCTTTGAAATTGGTAAGGATTGGTTGTTTTGTGGTTTTGTGTATATTGGCTATGGAGAGGGTTGGTTCAGAATCAGAGGATTCGGATTCTGAGGTGAGACCTGACGATGAAGCTTAATCAAGGTTAAGGATGACTTGATCTGGTTCAGAAATCCATGTGTATTGCTGGTCATCAAAGGTTTGAGTTGAAATGAACTGAACAAGCTTGGCTGGTAGCTTCTTGGACTTTTTGAGGTAACAATCTTTTGTAAAATGTCTTTTTTTTCCACAAAGAAATCATTTAGTGGAGGAAGAGGGTTTTGATCTCTTCTGCACAAATCTGAATTTCCTGAAAGCTTTTCTGGACTTGTAGAATCGTTTCTGATGTTTGTTCTTCTTGTATTTGTGACACGAACATGGAGAGTAGCTGTGAGCATGACAACCAAACTTTTGGAAATCTTTTCTGCAAAAGGTATCCATTTTTTTTTGCTCGTTGCTCTTGAGAAATTTGCCAAGTCGCTTGGACTCGCACTGATCTTGAATGAGCTTTCTGGTCATCTGGTACAAGTGAGCAAGACTCACCTGTCTTAGATTTGTAATATTGGCTCGTTTGAACTCTGTTTCGAGAAATCAGGAAGGGGTTGTGGCATGTTAAAGACAAACGCCTTCTGGATGGTTTCTGTATTTTTCCCAATGGTAAAATATAGAGCTTCCTATCTGAGATAGTAATCTCCAAGTTTTGCAACATCATAGCATTTGTTGGGTAAGAACTCTTTTTTTGCTTGCTCAATCTCTTGGGCTGTTTGTCCTATGAAAGTGGCTCGTAGACATCTTAGAAACATCTGAATAGGATCTGGATCTGTGAGGATGATTTGTCTTTCTTCTTCTGTCAGCATCCTTGTCCACCAACTGCGAAGTGATCCTGTAAAAGCAGCAACAAGACGGTCAATGATTTCTCTTATTTCAAAAGTAGGATTTCGGAGAGATTCTCCATTTATCCATGCATCCATTTTCTCAAGATATTTGAGTTTGTCATCAGGATGGATGGCATCAATGTTCCATAATTGCTTGTGATCTGGAGCATATAGGATGGAAACTTTTCCTTCAATATTTTGTTGTCTCTGAGGTTGCTGTTGTGGAACCTGTGGGACTTGTACTTGTGGCGGTTGTTGGTTTCGGTGCTCACCAGCTTGGGAAGTTTCTCTTTGGTCACTGGTTGTTTCTGAATCATTAGGATTAGTTTGTACAGGGTTGTGTGTACGTGTCCTTGTGGTGTCCGTGTAGAACAAAGTCACAGGAGTCTGCATAAGAACTTGTCCTTTGTACGGAGAAATCATATGAGATGACGAATTCTTTTCAAACAGATCAAAGGAGTCAAATGACTCTTGGCCAAAATAGTCAGGAGTGGGATGATATCGATCTCAATAACGACAGATGGTAACTCATTGAAGACAGGATTCTAGGAATCCCGGGTGGACCCCATGACGAAGCTTCGTGTCATGTAAATAGGTTTGTCATGTTGTAATAATAGGATATGACATGAATCTTTTGTCACTTCAGATTCCCTTTAAGTCATGTCTCATTTGCATGTTTGTAATAAGTGAGATTTCCTTTATTAAAGGAAACCGCTTTAGTCGTATCAGGTTTACCTTATTGTGAATTATTAAGAATCTCTTTATGTCGTGTCAGCTTTTCCTTTATTAATGGAAGTTGCTTTAGTCCTTGTCAGGAATAGTGTAGATTATGCTTTCTATTATTAGACTTTGTAATGGTTTGTCTATAAATAATGAAGAACCCCTAACTAAAGGGGCAGAGTCTAATTTGGATTGAAACACATCTTTCTTTCTCTCAACAGCTTACAACTTCTCTCTCTCAAGCATCGCATTTAGCCATGCCTTAGTGGTAACAGAGCCTAGTTAACTGTAGCACTTCCCTATTCTAGTATTGAAGGTCTTAAACTATACTTGTGTGTTGAACGCTAGAGTCTTTCGCAATAGGGCAATAGCCGTTAAAGAGTGAATGAATAGCGTCGTAAGTCCCGCAGTAAGTCCAGTCGTGACCAATGTATCCACCATGGCCGATCTTCCCCTGCCAGAACAGGAAGTTGTTGCTAACAACTCTTAAGTCACTTCCTTTGATCCTTCCACATCTCACTATGAGGTAGACATAACTCAAACACCTTCATCTACCAAATCAAGAGAACTCTTCAAACTCTCTCCGTTAAACCCCTAATCATATTACCAAACCTCCCAATTCACACAAAAGTTCAAATCTCTATTACCTATCAAGCTAGCAGCCCTTACAGCCGTGTACAAATCCTCTACAGTTTTTGTACAATCCGTATCCTCTTCCTGCATAGAAACCAATATTCCTATACTTTTTGAACCTGATCTCCGCAGATATAGACAGAAAGGTTACAAAGGTTTACACCTTGGAGCCATTCGTCTAGCCTTACAGCCTAGTTTCCTTGCCGAAAAAAATGTTTCAAGTCTAGTCCCTTTACTGGATAACAGGTGGCATAAGTTTGATGATGCACTCATCTGTGCCGTCGAAGCAGGTCTTCACAATGGCCATGTTCTCATCCTGGTTGAACCAAACTTCACTCTTGATCTTTCCCGTCCTACGCTTTCTCAAACCATACAGGTCCTTATCCAACTTTATGGAGCTGATATGAACCCAAATGAAACTGTTGTTGCACTCCATCATTTTATGACCTATAAAGTCCAAACCCCTCTTTTTTCCAAGGACCACAACTGTAAGCCTCGAGTCCACGTGTTAGGTGACAGTAATGTTACCCAACCAAAGATCTACACCAAACATGAACTCACTTTCCCTCCTCGTTGCCAAAATGATTATGAGAGAAGCCATAACCGACCAATCATCCATGATTCACCAAGAATCTCTAGACATCCTCTAGAACTAGGTCGTGTCGCCATATCCTTTCCAACAGAATACCAACCAGCTGAACCATGTGAAAAATGCCAACTTGCTGGACATCTTCAGTCTTGTCCACACTGTGTCAGAATACCCTTTGCTACCAGATCTAGGTCCTCTAAATACGTCTGTTCTGTTAATTTTCCAGAAGACATCTATTGTACAAGAGAAGCCGACAGCGCATATGTTGGTAAATGAAAAGTTACCAAAACTAGACCACAAGATGTTGGACAAATCGAGTCAGCAATCAATTGGAGCAACATGAATGCAAATGCTCAGAATGTTGCCATTCAAAAAATATGGCCAGATCTCAGGGAACATGTTGCATGGACAAAAAAAGCCCATGATCATCTCAGACAAGGTTGTTATGACCAATATAATGACCTTTACAAGGCTTTCCACAAGAATCACATATACCATCAGACAACTCCAATCAACTGGAGAAAACTGCAGAAAGCTTCTCTAGTTCGGAACCCTTCCAGACAAGTTCGTTCTTGGAACATCGTCAACATGATCAATATGCAGAAATCTTCTTCCGAGAAGCATTATCTTGATTCAGACGAGTTCAAAAGAAAAAGAGAACGAATCGCTGAAAATCTCAAATAGCCAGCTAAGCCAAAGAAGCAGTCCTCTCATCCTTGGAAGCATAATCCAAAGCCATATCATGCAGTCTGGATGCCAAGTGAAAATTGCGAAAAAGCCTATTGGGTTTATCTCACACCACCTCCTCATTATCTCTCTAAAGAGAAAATTATCCCAACTAGGTGGGGTGATGAAGACAAGAAAGAAAGACCCAATGAAATTTCTTCAGTCATTTCATCATTTGGCTTCTTTTATCCGTTTGAAACGAATTCGTCCTCTCAGCCTATTCCTCCATACAAAGGACCAGTTCTTATGCAGACTCATGTAACTCTGTTCTACACGGACATCACAAGGACACGTACACACAATCCTGTACAAACTAATCCTATGATAACCCGAACCCGGCATGCATTTAATGGCATTTAACTGCATTTAATTAAATGTTTAATTAATTAAATCATTTATCTTTCACTATTTTGATATTTCCTTTAGAAGAATTCAATAATTTTTATATTAATTAATTAAAATATTATCACCTATTTTTATTATTTATAGAAAATTGGATTTACTTTCTTATATTTAATTAAGTATCATCTTAAATGTTAGTATTTAATTACATTTGATTACATGTTTATACTAACTTGTTCATTCGTAACCTAGCATTAATTTCATAATTCTTTAAAATATTCTAGAAATAGTTAAATTAATTATTTTTAAATGAATATTGATTATTTTGATTGTTTTGATTATTTTAATAATAAGTTTTAATTGTCTTGCATTAAAATTACTCAGTTTTCAATTAAATGAGAAAAATGGCTCGGAGTCCGGAGTGAATTTTAAACTATTATACTATTCTATTTTTCAAAAAAATTATAGTTTTATATTATTGCTCATCATTTGATTAGCGATCGTTTATTGACCGTTCGATTGTAGCATTTCGAAAATGAGAGTTAGAGAAATATTCTTCGGACTTAGTGAAAAGTGTTTTTAGCTTAATTTAACTAGTTTTAGTTGTTTTTCATTTAATTGCATTGTTTTAACTTGAATTAGATTAAATGGCATCAAAATAAGCTTATTTGACCAATTTTAACTTAAGCTTGACTTTGCAAAATGACCAAAATGCCCTTGTCACCTTATAAAATAAAAATAAGACAAAATCAACTCAAAAACAAATCCACAAATTCCCTTTTTGTCCCCCCCCCTTTGGCTGAAGCTCCCAAGAGAAAAAAAAAGATTTTGCTTGCATTTTCTCCTACAATCATGCGTGGAATTGCTCGGGGGTCGTGGCTCGGGTCCTTGCGAGTCTTGGTCTTCAATCTCTGTGAGGGTTTTCACGCTTTTGTGCATTTATATTCGAATTTGAATTTTGTTTCAAATTTTTAGATTTGATATATAATGTGTTATAATGCCTATAATTGCTTGATATAGCTTCTTTTGAGTTCGTAGAGCATTGTTTGATAGTTATTTAGAAATTTTTACGGCTGAAATTGCGTATTTGAAATTGGGGAAGAATAATGAATAGTGATTTTGAATAGTAAAAACGTAGAATTTTAGATTTTGATCCGAATTGTGATTGCTTGATTTGGATAGGTGCCATTAGTGTTAGAAAGATAAAATGTATAATAAAAACGGACCGACCTTTGTTAAAATTGGAAATTAGACAATGAAACGAAAAGGGGCCGTTTGACCAAGTGTTGACCGTGCTCGAATTGAGTTGGGGGGTTTTGCTATTGAGGGCATGTAAGTACTTTTGGCACTGTTGTGGCATTGATTGAATGACCGTTTAGCATAGCTGTAGTTCAAACGTAGTAGGTGGACTTTCGGGCTCTAGGTGAGAAAATGAAGTTTAGTGACATAGAAATGTGCCTTGTAGTGCCTAAGTGAATGTAGTGAAATTGGTTTCCTAATCCCGTAGCTCGTTTGCTCGTAATTGCCTTTGGAAGTTAGAGATTGGATAGTGATATTTGTCATTTTCGTGTTTGAACTGCTGTTACTTGCTTAATTGGTGTCCTTGTTGCTATTAATGATAGTTAAGCTTGAAAAGTTAATTGAATGCTAATGTTGATTGTAAATGCTTGATATCTCATTTATCGCCACTAATCTGCACTTTAGTGCTATAGCTCGTTTATTACTTGTATCTCGTATTGCATTGCATTAGTGTCAGGTACGTGAGTGATGGGCCTCTCTGGGTAGTCTCGGGCTGCCAGGGTTGGTTGCTCTAGCTCC
Organism: Ehretia macrophylla; assembly: GCA_037974665.1. Taxonomy (NCBI): domain Eukaryota; kingdom Viridiplantae; phylum Streptophyta; class Magnoliopsida; order Boraginales; family Ehretiaceae; genus Ehretia; species Ehretia macrophylla. The sequence goes on from CM075780.1 coordinate 26,987,880, forward strand.
GTGTCTTATTCCTATTCTCGCTTGGGTTGCCTCCCAGGGAGATTTGGGTCGTAGAATTGATTGGATACTTTCGGGGTATTCCAAACTGAAGTTATAAGGTGGTTGCGCGCTTATTGTCATCGTTGTCAACATCAAGCTTGAGATTGATGTAATGCTCGTGGAATCGAATCGCGTGGTACATTGCTCTTATGAATGAACCATAGCCTTCAGAGTGTGGTATAGCTTTGAATGGTTGTGTTAATGCTTTTATTACTTGTTTATTGTATTGATTGTTTATATTGATTGCTTACTTGTCAGTTATATTGCTTAACTGCCTTATTTGCATTGCATGACTTTCTTTCTCTCTACCTCGATATCTGTCTCGCCCTCACTGAGTATACGTGTTGAGTATACTCACTCCTCACCACCACATTTCAGGAAATATCATGTTAGCTGGAAAGTTCGTGGATATGTGATAGATCGTGCTTGAAGAGTTGCCTTGCGTGCTATGTGGCTTGAGTTGTCAAGGATGCAAAGATGTATATTTCATGTGTTGTATGTATTTAATGTTAAAAGAATGTAATTTAAATTTAACTAGGTAATTGAGGTAGAATGATAAGCTAGTATATGTATCCAATTAGTATAGTTAACTTCAATGCATGATTGTATTGTCTAAAAGAAAGAGTTAGAATAGTCTAGGTACTTGGAAATGTATGTATACTTGTTGTGTTTAATTGCTGAGAAACAAGGCTCGGATGGCCTTGAGGTGTTTGAATGGTTGGACACTTATATGCTGTCACAGGTTTTGCATTTTGCCTAGAAACAGGGGAGACTCCGTCCGTTTTCCCTAAATTTTATGCCCGGGTTTGGAATTGGGTTGTGATTAGATTGATTGATAGAACTTCCGGTCTCGAGAAGGATCGGGGTGCTACAAATCCTGATGATTCAGAAACAACCAGTGACCGGGGAGAAACTTCCCAAGCTGGTGAGCACCAGAACCAATAGCCGCCACAAGCACAAGTCCCACAGGTTCCACAATAGCAACCTCAGAGACAACAAAACATTGAAGGAAAAGTTTCCATCCCATATGCTCTAGATCACAAGCAATTCTGGAACATTGATGCCATCCCTCTTGATGACAGACTCAAATATCTTGAGAAAATGGATGCATGGATAAATGGAAAATCTCTCCAAAATCCTACTCTTGAAATAAGAGATATCATTGACCGTCTTGTTGCTGCTTTTATAGGATCATTTCGCAGTTGGTGGACAAGGATGCTGATAGAAGAAGAAAGACAGATCATCCTCACAGATGCAGATCCTATTCAGATGTTTCTAAGATGTTTGTGAGCCATTTTCGTAGGACAAACAACCCAAGAAATTGAGCAAGCAGAAAAGGAGTCTTACTCAACAAATGCTGTGATGTTCCAAAACTTGGAGATTACTATCTCAGACAGGAAGCTCTGTTTTTTACCTTTGGGAAAAATACAGAAACCATCAAGAAGGCGTTCGTCTTTAACATGCCACAACCCCTTCCTGGATTGCTCGAAACAGAGTTCAAACAAGCCAATATTACAGATCTAAGACAGGTGAGTCTTGCTCACTTGTACCAGATGGCCATAAAGCTCATTCAAGATTAATGCGAGTCCAAGCAACTTGGCAAACTTCTCAAGAGCAACGAGCAAAAAACAATGGATACCTTTTGCAGAAAAGATTTCTAAAAGTTTGGCTATCATGCTCACAGCTACTCTCCATATTCGTGTCACAAATACAAGAAGCACAAACATCAGAAAAGATTTCACCAGTCCAAAAAAGCTTTCAGGAAATTCAGATTTGTGAAGAACAGATCAAAACCCTCATCTTCCACTAAATGTTTTATTTATGGAAAAAAAAGACATTTTGCAAAAGATTGTTACCTCAAAAAGTCCAAGAAGCTACCAGCCAAGCTTGTTCAGTTCATTTCAACTCAAACCTTTGATGACCAGCAATACACATGGACTTCCGAACCAGATCAAGCCGTCCTTAACCTTGATACAGCCTCATCCGGAGGTCTCAGCTCAGAATCCGAATCCTATGATTCTGAACCAACCATTTCCATAGCCAAAATACACAAAACCACAGAACAACCAATCCTTACCACTTCCAAAGCTACCTTTACCCCAGGACGGATCTATAAGCCATAAATAAAGCTTGTTGTTAACCCTCCATGATATGTTCCTATCACCATTATTGCACTTCTAGACACAGGTTCATGTATTTCTTTCATGAAATCCAAGTGTCTTCCTCTTGAATTTTGGATTTCCTCCAGAGCAACCTTTACCACTGCTTCTGGTAGTGGATTTGCAAGTGAAGCACATTCCATGACCATTTCCATACACTTATCCCCAGATGTCTCAGTTCGACACAACTTTTACCAGTATGATCAATGCTTTGAAGATATTCTCTTAGGAATGGATTTTTTCACCTTACTTGCTCTATTCTCATTTCAGACAGATGGTTTCCAATTCCTGCATAATTAGTATACCCCTAGGGTATCCTTACATAAATTTTCCTCATAGGTTTCAGCCATTCAAGATGATGAATTTGCTGAAGAAAAAAGCCTCCTCATTTCCTATTGCGGTGATCTTCGAAACAAATTTTGAGAAAGAGAGAAACACTTTGTCTCTCTACCTTACAAAGAAAATTGGCAGATACCACACCAAACCGAGGAAAGAAAAGATTGGTGATAGAATATCACCAACTCAATGATCAATTGCAAGATATCAGATACCCTCTTCCAAGAAAGGAACAACTCCTTCAAAACCTATCCAAAGCCAAATTCTTCTCCAAATTTGATATTAAATCTGGATTTTGGAAAATTGGTATTACTAAAGCTGATAGATTCAAAATTGCTTTTGTGGTTCCACAGGGACATTATGAATGGAATGTCATGTCTTTCGGTCTCAAGAATGCACCATCGGAGTTCCAACACAAAATGGATGATGTATACCGACCCCTTGCGTAACACTGTATTGTCTACATTGATGATGTTTTGGTATTCAGTAACACAACTGAAGAACACCGCCAGTATGGATTAGTCCTTGTTGAATCCAAGATGAAAATTGGTCTCAATGCTATTGATTTTCTTGGTTTGCAGATAAGAGAAGGACACATTCTCTTACAGGACCACATATCAAGCATAGTCCGCGACTTTCCTGATGAACTCAGAACTGTTACACAAATCCAGCAGTTCTTTGGCTTCATCAATTATGCCTCATCGCATGTCCCATCATTGGCCAACTACACCAGCCAGATTTCCAAGTACCTTCGAAAATCTAACATTGGAAATTGGTCTCCAGAAGCCACAGTTGCAGTCCAGAAGCTGAAAGAGCTATGTAAAACACTTCCTCCTCTCAAGATCCCAGGTCCACAACTCACTCGATGGACAAAAGGGATTTTTCAGTTCAATTGGACAATGTGACACATCCCAGGCAAAGAGAATATCCTTGCTGATTTTCTCTCTCGCACTCTGCCATCATAGAAAACTATATGCATGGTATATCCAGATAGACGCAAGCTTCTATCTTCCCTTGTTCCAGGTCTTATTCTAGGTAGTTCTAGCTCAGATCCAAATCCCTCTGATGGATAGTCCCAAACATTTTTTGACTTGAGTCCAGACCAGCAAGCTCAATTTCTGGGAGCACTACCTGAAGAGCTCAGAGTAAAAATACTCCGATCATTCGCCAGAAGCCAGATCACTGATTTCTTTGAATAATTCGTTGAGAACAAGCTTAGGAGAATTATTGATCTATTATCCTCTGTCTATTATGTTCGCAATGTTGTTCGTCACAGTCCCCAGCATGAAGAACCATAGGATATAGTTCTTGATTTCAATAATTATGACTTTTCAAAGATGCAATTCTTGTATCTTTGGTATTGGCTTAATTATTATACTATGGCAGTTCTTTTTGATCCAGAACTCATTCAGAGACATGTTCGTGTGTTCCTAGAATCCCGCTCCCGCTTCGTCAAGCTATTCTCACAGGTGTTTCAGTCATTTGACCCTCCGACACTCATCACTGGTCAAGTTATACAACACCAGCAGGTTTTCATCATTCACCTCACAAATGTTTGGAATCGAGTCATTCGACCAACCATCATCCCAATCAACCATTTCCACCTCCGATAAGAGCCTTGAGAATATTTTATTTCTTGGGAACAATGTCTTACTGTCAAGAGAGCCACTGCTTGAGCACATGGTCTAGATGTTTCTAATCCCCGAGAATTTTGGCACGTCTACTTTCTTGATAGCCCCACTTTTCATGAACATCTTCTCGCCTTCCAGAGTTTTTCTCAAGAGGATGGCTTTTCCACTACAGACCTTGGGTCTGACTACGACCCGTGGGAGGGAGATATTAGCCAAAATAGTCAGGTGTGGGATGATATCGATCTCAATAACGACATATGGTGACTCATTGAAGACATGATTCTAGGAATTCCGGGTGGACCCCATGACGAAGCTTCGTGTCATGTAAATAGGTTTGTCATGTTGTAATAATAGGAGATGACAGGAATCTTTTTTCACATCAGATTCCTTTAAGTCATGTTTGTAATAAGTGAGATATCCTTTATTAAAGGAAACCGCTTTAGTCGCGTCAGGTTTGTCTTATTGTGAATTATTAAGAATCTCTTTATGTCGAGTCAGCTTTTCAATTATTAAAGGAAGCTGCTTTAGTCCTTGTCAGGAATAGTATAAATTCCGCTTTGTATTATTAGGCTTTGTAATGGTTTGCCTATAAATAATGAAGAACCCCTTACTAAAGGGCAGAGTCAGATTTGGATTGAAACACATCTTTCTTTCTCTCAATAGTTTACAACTTCTATCTCTCAAGCTTCGCCTTTAGCCATGTCTTCCGCCTCCCGTTCCTTCCCTCACCTTCCCCTTAGTGGTATCAGAGCCTAGTTAACTGTAGCACTTCCCTATCGTGGTATTGAAGGTCTTAAACTATACTTGTGTGTTGAACACTAGAGTCTTTGGCAATAGGGCAATAGCCGTTAAAGAATGAATGAAAGGCGTTGTAAGTCCAGCAGTAAGTCCAGTCTTGACCAGTGTATCCACCATGGCTGATCTTCCCCCTGCCAGAACAAGAAGTTGTTGCTAACAACTCTGAATTCACTTCCTTTGATCCTTCCGCATCTCATTATGAGGTAGACATAACCCAAACACCATCATCTACCAAATTAGGAGAACTCTTCAAACTCTCTCTGTTAAACCCCTACTCATATTACCAAACTTCCCAATTCACACAAAAGTTCAAATCTCTATTACCTATCAAGCCAGCAGCCCTTACAGCCGTGTACAAATCCTCTACAGTTTCTGTACAATCCATATCCTCTTCCCACAAAGAAACCCATCTTCCTATACTTTCTAAACCTGATCTCCATATATATAGACAGAAAGGTTACAAAGGTTTACACCTTGGAGCCATTCGTCTAGCCTTACAGCCTAGTTTCCTTGCCGGAAAAAATGTTTCATGTCTAGTCTCTTTACTAGATACCAGGTGGCGTAAGTTTGATGATGCACTCATCTGTGTCGTCGAAGCAGGTCTTCACAATGACCATGTTCTTATCCAAGTTGAACCAAACTTCACCCTTGATCTTTCCCATCCTACCATTTCTCAAACCATATAGGTCCTTATCCAACTTTATGGAGATGATATGAACCTAAATGAAACTGTTGTTGCACTCTATCATTCTATGACCTATAAAGTCCAAACCCATCTTTTTTCCATGGACCACAATTGTAAGCCTCAAGTCTACGTGTTAGGTGATAGTAATGTTACCCAACCAAAGATCTACACCAAACATTGTCACGCTCCAACTCGACTCCACCTACGATCCGTCAGGACGCAACGGAATTTCGGCAGTATAACGTCAGTAAATAGGATATCGAGGCTCTAAACCAACCTCATTAGAACATCATATATCAAACTCCATAAACCATACAACAAACAACTCCTCAATAAAATAACAACATACATCATAACCATATTATACAATAATCATTCCTCGTTATACGCCTCCATTCCAACATAATACATGAACCTTAATATACATTGCAAAATATATTGATACCAACCCAACAACCTATACATAGACAAAAAGAAAGACTACTAAGACAGCATCAACTAATTCATTATCTTTTCAACATCTTATACATTATAAACTACAAAGTACATAAAAGTCTACTAAGTTAATATACAAGATAGTAGAACAATACAACATCAAGGATAAGACTCCGGAACATAAGACCCATCCACGTAAGGCACATTTTCCACATTTTCCTCTTCAGGAGGCACGTACCCATAGTCTTGCGAAAGAACACCTATAAGCATGCAATAATAGAGAGTGAGCTTATATAAAATAAGCCCAGTGAGGATCCGATAGATCTCTAACAGTATTTACTATACTCCTCGGAAATAATCCTTTGAGCAAGTAAACACACAATAACATCAATAATACTATCATCACATAAACTATAATGACCAATCAATAAAGGATATACTAGTTGGTGTAGCTCCAAACACCATCACGATCATAACAGCCTTCTTGTGACTCCCATAAACTCACGCACCTGAATTACCCCAATAACCTCTCCCTCCATGACACCTCCGTCATGCGAGCTGGAGGCAGTCTTTGGTAGTCATGCCATTATCAACCTGATAGCCCGATGCTGCACGAGAGGTAGCACACACATACCAAAGACTCAACAATAATAATAAACATCAATCATTCACAGGAGGACAGTCTAGCAGAACTGCCTATTTCCCGGTATCAATCATCAATCAATAATCATCAATAATCATATTATTATCATAATAACATCAATAATCAATTTAACAACAAATAACTCAGTTAGATGACAAAGTAAGCCATCTAACCGAACATGCATTAAACACACAATCAAACCCTAGTTTACCCATCATCAAATCACAATTCAATCACTCAAACCACACCCAATCAACTAAAGGCATAATCTAATATTTTAAAGAAAGACAACCTAAACTTCAAATAATCATATCTTCCATTCTACTAATCCAAACAACTCCAAATCAGTTTTTATCACTCACCCAATCAATCAACTACATTAGCCCCCTCGGAAACCAACCAAAACACATCCAAATCATGCCTAACAACCCTAAAACCCTAGTGTGTCATGGCTGAAATTTTTGGATTTTCACACGGACATCACAATCAAAAATTCGGCATTACAACAGCGCTACCACGTAATTATCAAACTTTTAGAAATCGACGGCAATCGATTTCAACCAATACAACTCAAGATAATCAAGAAATGGCAAATAACTCAACTTTAAATACCCGAAAAATAATAATTATGCTACAACTGTTCAAATCTCGGAAGATTACATATAAATGATCCCTAGCATGCATGGAGCAATAATCTAACTTCCAATTAACATTCTAACGGTTCAATAATTATTTATACGCATAAACACAAAATATGAGTTTTAAGATCTAGAATTTTTCTCTCACCTTTGATGCGAGATAAGCCTAGAAATGCGTGCAACGCGTGCCCAACAAGCGGAATCCAACTCGGCACGAAGTTCTACGCAAAAAAACTAGGTTTTTCTTTGAAAATTTACTTTGAAAACTTTGAAGAAAAGCTTGGCTATTCTCCCATGAAACTCTTGGCCATCTAGGTGTTTTTGAGTGTGTTTTTGTGCTATGTGAGTGTGTGTTGGTGATATATGCATATTGGTCAACATTTTAAATAAAGTCAAAGTTGAATTAACTTAATATTTTTGTGTTTTCTTATCTTTTAAATGCATTTTAGCTATCTCTTTGCTCAAAACAATTATGCAACACCTAAGCTAGCTCAAGTAGATTAATTTTATGTGAGAAGAAGTTTTACAATCAAACATTTTCACCCGAGTCGGCTTAAAACTCGATTTTCGCAAAAGTCGGTGTAAAAATCCTAATAAATTCCTAAGCCGATTTAAAAACCATTTTAATCAAACACAGGTCTATTAAAGTCCGAGGACTAGGTCTAGAAGGGTTAAAAAGACCAGTTTCATAATTTTAGCGGACGTGTTTCGAAAGCACTCTTCACTAAAAGTCGACGATAAAATTTCTAACTCCATTTTTTATGAAAATTTCATGAATGTACATTTAGCATGTTCTAGGAGTATAATATCAAAATTACCACATTCTAAGTCATATAGCACATAGATAGGTCAATTAACGCAAAACGAGAATAAACACGTAAAACGAGAATAAACACGCAAAACGAGATAGGATAGAAAAGTGGGGTTTCACATTCTCCCCCCCTTAAAGAAATTTCATCCCCGAAATTCTTACTTGATGTACTGAACAGATCTGGGTATTGCTCCTGCATCTGATCTCGTCTCTCCCAAGTCGCTTCCTCAATGCCGTGATGCTTCCACAACACCTTAACCATCAGAATCTTCTTTGACCTCAACTCTCGTTCCATCTGATCAAGAATACGAATCGGAAGCTCGTCATAAGTCAGATTCTCACGAAGCTATAACGGCTCTGCCTCAAGAATATGAGAAGGATCCAGATTATATTTCCGCAAATTAGACACGTGAAATACATCGTGGACATTAGAGAAGTTCTCCGGTAAAGCCAACTGATATGCTAACTTACCAACCCTGCCGGTAATCTCTAACGGCCCAACAAATCTCGGACTCAGCTTTCCACATTTACCATAACGAGCAAACCCCTTACGAGGAGACAATCTCAAGAAAACCCGATCTCCGACTGCAAACTCCAAGTCCTGACGAAGCTTATAAGCATAACTCTTGAATCTACTCTGCGCCTTAAGCATTCTCTGCCTGATCAACTGAACATTCTCAATCTTCTCAAGAAGCTCTGGCATGATAGTCGGATCAATTGTCTTCATCTCCCCTACCTCATCCCAATATAAAGGTGAACGACACTTACGACCGTAAAGAGCTGCGAAATGTGCCATCCCAATAGTGGCTTGATAACTATTGTTATAGGCAAACTCGGCAAGTGGTAGATGTTTCTCCCAATTCTTCCCGAAGTCCAGAACACAAGCCCTAAGCATAACTTCCAGAATCTGAATAGTCCACTCAGACTGACCGTCGGTCTGTGGATGATATGCGGTACTGAAGTTCAACTGAGTAGCCAAGGTCTCCTGAAGTTTCTCCCATAAACGAGAAGTAAATCAAGGATCTCGATCTGAGACAATACTAGATGGAATCCCGTGAAGTCTAACAACCTAATCCAAATAAAAACCCGTCAACTTTTTAACTTCATCTCCCATCCTCATTGAAATAAAGTGAGCTGTCTTCGTCAAACGATCCACGACAACCCAAACTGCATCATTACCCCTCGGTGTTCTAGGCAAACCAATGACGAAATCCATCGTAATATGCTCCCACTTCCACTCTGGTATAGCCAACGGCTAAAGTAACCCTGCAGGTCGTTGATGCTCGGCTTTCACCCTCTGACAAGTCAAACATCTAGATACAAACTGAGCAACCTCTCTCTTCATGTTATTCCACCAGTAATGTTGCTTCAAATCCCAATACATCTTGGTTCCACCTGGATGAATAGTGTACTTAGAATTATGAGCTTCCTCCAGAATACCTCGCCTCAAGCCCGGTTCATCAGGAACACAAACCCTGTTCCGAAACCAAAGAATACCGTCCTCATGCAGTGTAAAGTCAGACTGATCGTCTGTGATCTGATCCTTGATCTTCTGAAGTTTAACATCAAGTTGCTGAGCTTCTCTGATTTGAGACAATAATAAAGGCTGAATACGGAGATGTGAACACATCACCCCAACCTGAGTCAACTCCGGTCTCCAATAAGTGAATTCCACAAGAGTCTCCCATTTCTTGACAGCTAAACAAGAGATACTTGCCTTCCGGTTGAGAGCATCTGCTACAACATTTGCCTTGCCAGGCAGATAATTGATAGAACAATTATAATCTCCAAGAAGCTCCATCCACCTCCACTAGCGCAGATTCAACTTCTTCTTGGAGAACAAGTACTTCAGACTCTTATGATCAGTGAAAATCTCGAACTTACTGCCCCACAGATAATGATGCCACTTCTTCAGTGCGAAGACAACTGCTGGCAACTCAAGATCATGAGTCGGATAATTCACCTCATAAGGCTTCAACTTCTTGGAAGCATAGGCAATAACTCGACCATCCTGCATAAGAACACATCCCAAGCCCTCCTTGGATGCATCGCTGTAAATAACCATATTATCGGTCCCCTCTGGTAGAGCAAGTACTAGAACAGTAGTCAACCTCTCTTTCAACTCCTGAAACCCACTCTCACACTTCTCATTCCAAGCAAAGATAGTCCGTTTCTGAGTCAACTTAGAAAGTGGCCCAGCAATCTTCGAGAAGTCCTTTACAAACCTACGGTAATAACCCGCCAAGCCAAGAAAGCTACAGACCTCAGAAACATTCTCTGGCCGTTTCCAAGACATCACCGATTCAATCTTAGTGGGATCTACAGAAATACCGCTCTGTGTAATCACATGGCCAAGAAAAGATATGCGTTGCAGCCAAAATTCACATTTGCTGAACTTGGCAAACAACTGATGCTCTTGCAGCTTCTGTAAGAAAAGCCGTAGATGTTGCTCGTGCTCCGATTCAGATTTAGAATAGACCAAGATATCATCAATAAAGATTACCACAAAATGGTCTAAATACGGTTGAAAACCCGATGCATAAGATCCATGAATGCTGCCGGTGCATTAGTTAATCCAAAGGGCATAACAACAAACTCATAATGCCCGTACCGAGTCTTGAAGGCAGACTTCGGAACATCCTCCGTGCGAATCCAAAGCTGATAATACCCCTGCCTCAAATCAAACTTAGAGTAGATTTTGGCTCCCTGAAATTGATCAAACAACTCGTCAATCAGTGGCAAAGGATATTTATTCTTGATGGTCACCTTATTCAAACCACGGTAATCAATACTCAATCTCATTGTACCATCCTTCTTCTTCACAAATAAAACAGGAGCTCCTCAAGGTGAAGAACTCTGCTGAATAAATCCCTTCTCCAATAACTCTTGCAACTGAGTCTTCAACTCCTTCAACTCAGCTGGTGCCATCCGGTACACTGATTTAGAAATAGGTTGAGTACCGGGAACAAGATTGATCACAAACTCCACATCTCTCTCTGGCGGTAACCCTGGCAACTCCTCGGGAAATACATTGGGATATTCCCGAATAATAGGGACTTCCTCTAGCTGTAGCTTATCAGATGTCTTGTTGATCAAATAAGCTAAATACCCCGAACACCCCTTACTCACCAACTTAACAGGTTGCCGAGATAACAAAAATCGTCTTAGTACCCCTATTCCCTACTACCTCAACTACTAGCTGATCTGGAAAACGAAACTGTACTACTTTGGTTCTACAGTTCAACTGGGCATCATACTTAGAAAGCCAATCCATACCCAAGATAACATCATACCCCCGGATAGGAAATAAGATAAGGTCCGAAGGAAAATTATGCCCCTTAACATGTATTATACAATCCTTACATACTAAGCCAGTAACATACTTATCAGTCAAAGAGGTACTAATCTCAACCACATAAGGCAATCTTTCAGGTTGCATATTAACACGTTGCACACAAGCAGGAGTAATGAAAGAATGCGTAGCACCAGAATCAATCAACACTTTAACAAGTTGATCAAGTATAAGGAAGTTACCTTCCATAACTGCAGTCTTCTCAGGCATCTCCTCTAAGTCAAATGCGTAAGCCCGAGCCTGAACCCGCTACTGCTGAGGTGCACTAGCCGCATGTCAGCCCTGATAACCCTGAGTCGCTGTCCGACCCTCAGTCCTAGAATATCTAGGGCAATCCCTCGCCCTGTGCTGATTGCTGCTGCATCCTAAACACATCTCTGCCGTCACTCTGCAATCGGCCTCCACATGCCCCGTGCGCTTGCAGTGTGTACACTGCGGTGATGATGCACTAATACTGCCCCTAGAAGAACCAGAAGCTGAAGAAACAGCTGAACCAGCCTGCCGCTGGGGCCTTACCAAACTAGGCCTATACTGACCTTGAGACTGGGCTGGCCTAAACTGGGACTGAACCTGATATGACCCCTGCTGAAACTGAGGCCGATAATAACTCTGCTGACCTTGTGGCCTAAAAGAACCCTGCTGAACTGGTGGCATGTACACAACCTGCCGTACGGGAGGCCTATACATGCCCTGTTGAAACTGCGGCTGATACGGCCTCTTACTGGGCTGACTAGACACAAGCTGATCCCTTTTTCTCTTTTCTAACCTAGAAGCTGCCTCAAAGGCCTCAATGAATATATCATACCGATTCAAAGCCATCGCATCCTGAATCTCGGGCCTCAACCCTAACATGAATCTACGAGTCCTCCGCTCCTCATCAGCCACATACTTCAGTGCATACCAGGACAATCGAGTAAAGGTGGCCTCATACTGAGCCACTGAGGCATCTCCCTGCACTAAGGCTAGAAACTCTGTCTCTTTCCGCTCCCTCGCGATCCTCGGGACATACTTTTCCCGGAAAGCTAACAGAAAGGTACCCCAAACATACGAAATAGCCTGAGTCGCCTAGCTAGTTCTCACCGTGCACTACCATTCTTCTGCTTCATCATCCAGCAAGTACACAGCAAAGGAGACCTTCTGCTCATCGGTATAATCAAGAGGATCATAAATCTTCTCCATCTTACTAATCCACGCTTCAGCTTTCCGATCATCAGGTTCCCCCTGAAATCTAGGTGCATGATACCCCAAGAACTCTTTCAGGGTACCACGCCCGTGGTTTCCACCCTTCACATTCAACAACTGAGCCCGCCAAGCATGAGTCTGGGCAGCCTGCCCTGTTAACAACTGGGCCTGTCCGGCCACTAACTCAGCAATCCTCTCCATTCCTGACCCCAAACGATCATTACCCCTATCACGGCCCGGTGCCTCATTACCAGGAGTCTCATCTACTACCTTGGGCCTACCTCTGGTCCTTGGTCTACCGGTCATTCTACTAATCAAAGAGTTAGCACATGTTATAGCATGTAAACAGGTTATAAACAACTATTAGCACATAAACAACAAACTCATATAAAACACATAAACAAATTGATCACATAATCACATAAGCACTAAATCACATAATCACTTAATCACTTAATCATTTAATCATATTAATACATAGTTCACTTTTCTTTCTTTTCATACATACTTTCATGCTAAGACCATTACCCACATTCCAATAATACCCCGGCTGACAACTAAACATGCGCTCTAATACCACTTAAATGTCATGCCCCAACTCGACCCCACCTACGATTAGTCAGGATGCAACGGAATTTCGACAGTATAAAGTTAGTAAATAGGATACCGAGGCTCTAAACCAACCTCATTAGAACATCATATATCAAACTCCATAAACCATACAACAAACAACTCCTCAATAAAATAACAACTTACATCATAACCATATTATACAATAATCATTCCTCGTTATACACCTTCGTTCCAACATAATACATGAACCTTAATATACATTGCAAAATATATTGAAACCAACCTTGCAACCTAATCATAGACAAAAGAAAGACTACTAAGTTAGCTTCATTTAGAACATCATCTTTTCAGCATCTTTTACATCATGAACTACAAAACATATAAAAGTCTACTAAGTTAATATACAAGATAGTAAAACAATACAACATCAAGAATAAGACTCCGGAACATAAGACTCATCCACGTAAGGCATATTTTCCACATTTTCCTCTTCTGGAGGCACGTACCCGTAGTCTTGCGAAAGAACACCTGTAAGCATGCAATAATAGAGAGTGAGCTTATAAAATAAGCCCAGTGAGGATCCGATAGATCTCTAACAGTATTCACTATACTCCTTGGAATTAATCCTTTGAGCAAGTAAACACGTAATAACATCAATAATATTATCATCACATAATATATAATGACCATTCAATAAAGGATACACTAGTTGGTGTAGCTCCAAACGCCATCACGATCATAACAGCCTTCTTGTGACTCCCATAAACTCACGCACCCGAGGTACCCCAATAACTTCTCCCTCCATGACACCTCCATCATGCGAGCTGGAGGCAGTCTCTAGTAGTCATGCCGTTATCAACCCGACAGCCCGATGCTGCTCGAGAGGTGGCACACACATACCAAAGACTCAGCAATAATAATAAACATCAATCATTCACAGGAGGATAGTCTAGCAGAACTGCCTATCTCCCGGCATCAATCATCAATCAATAATCATCAATAATCATATTATTATCATAATAACATCAATAATCAATTTAACACAAACAACTAAGTTAGATGACAAAGTAGGCCATCCAACCGAACATGCATTAAACACACAATTAAACCCTAGTTTACCCATCATCAACTCACAATTCAATCACTCAAACCACACTCAATCAACTAAAGGCATAATCTAACATTTTAAAGAAAGACAACCTAAACTTCAAATATTCATATCTTACATTCTACTAATCCAAACAACTCCAAATCTATTTCTATCACTCACCCATTTAATCATCTACATTAGCCTCCTCAGAAACCAACCAAAACACATCCAAATCATGCCCAATAACCCTAAAACCCTAGTGTGTCATGGCTGAAATTTCTGGATTTTAGCACGGATATCACAATCGAAATTTTGGCATTACAACAATGCTACCACCTAATTAACAAACTTTTTAGAAATCGACGGTAATCGATTCTGATCAACACAACTCAAAATAATCAACCTTTAGCAAATTAATCAACTTTAAATACCCAAAAATAAATAATTATGCTACAACGGTTCAAATCTCGTAGGATTACATATAAATGATCCCTAGCATGCATGGAGCAATAATCTAACATCAGATTAACATTCTAAAGGTTCGATAATCAATTCTACGCAAAAACACAAAAGATAAGTTTTGAGATCTAGAATTTTTCTCTCACCTCTGATGCGATATAAGCCTAGAAATGCGTGCAATGCATGCCAAACAAGCGGAATCCAACTCGATACGAAGTTCTACGGACAAAAACTAGGTTTTTCTTTGAAAATTTGCTTTGAAAACTTTGAAGAAAAGCTTGGCTATTCTCTCATGAAACTCTCGGCCATCTTGGTGTTTTTGAGTGTGTTTTTGTGCTATGTAAGTGTGTGTTGGTGATATATACATATTGGTCAACATTTTAAATAAAGTCAAAGTTGAATTAACTTAGTATTTTTGTATTTTCTTATCTTGTAAATGCATTTTAGCTATCTCTTTGCTCAAAACAAATATGCAACACCTAAGATAGCTCAAGTAGGTTATTTTTAGGTGACAAGAAGTTTTACAATCAAACAATTTCACCCGAGTCAGCTTAAAACTCGATTTTCGCAAAAGTCGGTGTAAAAATCCTAATAAATTCCTAAGCCAATTTAAAAATCGTTTTAATCAAACACAGGTCTATTAAAGTCCGAGGACTAGGTCTAAAAGGGTTAAAAAGACCAATTTCAAAATTTTAGCGGACGTTTTTCGAAAATACTATTCACTAAAAGTCGATGATAAAATTTCTGACTCCGTTTTTTATGAAAATTTCATGAATGCACATTTAGCATGTTCTAGGAGTATTAATATCCAAATTACCACATTCTAAGTCATATAGCACATAGACAGGTCAATTCATGCAAAACGAGAATAAACACGTAAAACGAGAATAAACACGCAAAATGAGACATGATAGAAAAATAGGGTTTCACAAACATAAACTCACTTTCCCTCCTCGTTGGAAAAATGATTATGAGAGAAGCCATAACCGACCAATCATCCATGATTCACCAAGAATCTCTAGACATCCTCTAGAACCAGGTCATGTCGCCATATCCTTTCCAACAGAATCCCAACTAGCTGTACCATGTGAAAAAATGCCAACTTGCTGGACATCCTCAGATTTATCCACACTGTGTCTGAAAACCCTTTGCTACCAGATCTAGGTCCTCTAGATATGTCTATTCTGTTAATTTTTCTGAAGACATCTATTGTACAGGAGAAGGCGACAACGCATATGTTGGTAAATGGTAAGTTACCAAAACCAGACCACAAGATGTTGGACAAATCGAGTTAGCAATCAATTGGAGCAACATAAATGCAAAAGCTCAGAATGCTGCCATTTAAAAAAGATGGTCAGATCTCAGGGAACATGTTGCATGGACAAAAGAAGCCCGTGATCATCTCAGAGAAGGTTGTTATGACCAATATAATGACCTCTACAAGGATTTCCACAAGAATCACATATACCATTTGACAACTCCAATCAACTGGAAAAAACTGTAAAAAGTCACTCCAGTTCGGAACCCTTCAGGACAAGTTCGTTCTTGGAACAACGTCAATATGATTAACATGCATAAATCTTCTTCCAAGAAGCATTATCTTGATTCAGACGAGTTCAAAAGAAAAAGAGAATGACTCGTTGAAAAGCTCAAACAGCCAGCTAAGCCAAAGAAGAAGTCCTCTCATCCTTGGAAGCATAATCCAAAGCCAAATCATGCAGTCTCGAAACCAAGTGGAAATTGCGAAAAGCCTATTGGGTTGATCTCACACCACCTCCTCATTATCTCTCCAAAGAGAAAATTATCCCAACTGGGTGAGGTGATGAAGACGAGAAAGAAGGTCCCAGTGAAATTTCTTCAGTCATTTCGTCATTTGACTCCTTTGATCTGTTTGAAAAGAATTCGTCATCTCAGACGATTCCTCCATACAAAGGACCAGTTCTTATGCAGACTCTTGTGACTCTGTTCTACACGGACACCACAAGGACACATACACACAATCCTATACAAACTGATCCTGATGATTGAGAAACAACCAGTGACCAGGGAAAAACTTCCCAAGCTGGTGAGCACCGGAACCAATAGCCGCCACAAGCACAAGTCCCACAGGTTCCACAACAGCAACCTCAGAGACAACAAAACATTGATGGAAAAGTTTCCATCCCATATGCTCAGGTCACAAACAATTCTAGAACATTGATGCCATCCCTCTTGATAACAGACTCAAATATCTTGAGAAAATGGATGCATGGATAAATGGAGAATCTCTCTGAAATCCTACTCTTGAAATAAGAGATATCATTGACCGTCTTGTTCTGCTTATACAGGATCACTTCGCAGTTGGTGGACAAGGATGCTGACAGAAGAAGAAAGACATATCATCCTCACAGATGCAGATCCTATTCAGATATTTCTAAGATGTCTTTGAGCCATTTTTGTAGGACAAATAGCCCGAGAGATTGAGCAAGCAGAAAATGAGTTCTTACTCAACAAATGTTGTGATATTCCAAAACTTGGAGATTACTATCCCAGATAGAAAGCTCTGTGTTTTACCTTTGGGAAAAATATAGAAACCATTAAGAAGGCGTTCGTCTTTAACATGCCACAACCCCTTCCCGAATTGCTCGAAACAGAGTTCAAACGAGCCAATATTACAGATCTAAGACATATGAGTCTTGCTCACTTGTACCAGATGGCCAGAAAGCTCATTCAAGATCAGTGCGAGTCCAAGCGACTTGGCAAACTTCTTAAGAGCAACGAGCAAAAAACAATGGATACCTTTTGCAGAAAAGATTTCCAAAAGTGTGGCTGTCATGCTCACAGCTACTCTCCATATTCGTGTCACAAATACAAGAAGCACAAACATCTGAAAAGATTTCACAAGTCCATAAAACCTTTCTGGAAATTCAGATTTATGAAGAAAAGATCAAAACCCTCTTCCTCCGCTAATTATTTTCTTTGTGGAAAAAAAGGACATTTTGCAAAAGATTGTTACCTCAAAAAATCCAAGAATCTACCAGCCAAGCTTGTTCAGTTCATTTCAACTCAAACCTTTGATGACCAGCTATACACATGGACTTCCGAACCAGATCAAGCCGTCCTTAACCCTGATACAACCTCATCCTCAGGTCTCACCTCAGAATCCGAATCCTCTGATTCTGAACCAACCCTGTCCATAGCCAAAATACACAATACCACAGAACAACCAGTCCTTACCACTTCCAAAGCTACCTTCACCCTAGGACAAATCTATAAGCCATACATAAAGCTTGTTGTTAACCCTCCAGGATATGTTCCTATCACCGTTACTGCACTTTTAGACACATGTTCATGTATTTCTTTCATGAAATCCAGGTGTCTTCCTCCTGAATTTTGGATTTCCTCCAAAGCAACCTTTACCACTGCTTCTGGTCGTGGATTTGCAAGTGAAGCACATTCCATGAACATTCTCATACACTTATCCCCAGATGTCTCAGTTCGACACAGCTTTTACCAGTATGATCAATGTTGTGAAGATATTCTCTTAGAAATGGATTTTCTCGCCTTACATGCTCCATTCTTATTTCAGACATATGGTTTCCAATTCCTGCATAATTAGTATACCCCTTGGGTATCCTTACAGAAATTGCCCTCACAGGTTTCAGCCATTCAAGATGATGAATTTGGTAAAGAAAGAAGCCTACTCATTTCCTGTTGCGGTGATCTTCTTAACAAGTTTTGGGAAAGAGAGAAACATTTTGTCTCTCTACCTTACAAATAAAATTGGCAGATGCCACACCAAACCGCCTCTCATCCAAGAATGCCAAAAGATGAAGATCTTTGTCAAGCTGAAATACAGAAACTACTTGAGCAAGGTCTCATCCGACCATCCCAATCTCCATGGACAAGTCATGTCTTTTATGTCAACAAAAGATCTGAACAAGTCCGCGAAAAGAAAAGATTGGTGATAAAGTATCACCAACTCAATGATCAATTGCAAGATATCAGATACCCTCTTCCAAGAAAGGAACAACTCCTTCAGAAGCTACCCAAAGCCAAATTCTTCTCGAAATTTGATATGAAATTTGGATTTTGGCAAATTGGTATTACTGAAGCTGATAGATTCAAAACTGCTTTTGTTGTTCCACATGGACATTATGAATAGAATGTCATGCCATTCGCTCTCAAGAATGTACCGTCCGAGTTCCAACACATAATGGATGATGTATACGGACCCCTTGCGCAGCACTGTATTGTCTACATTGATGATGTTTTGGTATTCAGTAACACAGCTGAAGAACACTACCAGCATCTCCGACAATTCCAGGAGTTAACCTACCAGTATGGATTAGTTCTTGCAGAATCCAAGATGAAAATTAGTCTCAATGCTATTGATTTTCTTGGTTTGCAGATAAGAGAAGGACACATTCTCTTACAGGACCACATATCAAGCAAAGTCCTCGACTTTCCTGATGAACTCATAACTATTACACAGATCCAGCAGTTCCTTGGCCTCATCAATTATGCCTCATTGCATGTCCCATCATTGGCCAACTACACCAGCCTGATTTCCAAGTACCTCCGAAAATCTAACATTGAAAATTGGTCTCCAGAAGCCACAGTTACAGTCCGAAAGCTGAAAGAGCTATGTAAAACACTTCCTCCTCTCAAGATCCCAGGTCCAGGATAACTCATCTTGCAGACTGATACTTCCCTTGATTTTTGGGCCACAATTCTCATTGAAGAAGACAATGGACACAAACAAGTCTGTGGTTACAAATCAGGATCTTTCATGCCAGCACAACCCAACTATCCCTCTTTCAAAAGAGAAGTTATTGCAGTTATTCAGGGAATCAAAAAATTCAACTTTTATCTTGCTCAAAATCCTTTCATTATTGAAACAGATTTTAAAGGATTTCAAGGTGTTCTTAAAAGAAGGAAGAATGATATTCTAGGTCCATAACTCATCCGATGGACAGAATGGATTTCCCAGTTCTATTGGACAATGCGATATATCCCAGGCAAAGAGAATATCCTTGCTGGTTTTCTCTCTCGTACTCTGGCATCAGAGAAAGCTATATGCATGGTAAATCCAGATGGACGCAAGCTTCCATCTTCCCTTGTTCCAGGTCTTATTCCAGGCAGTTCTAGCTCATATCCAAATCCCACTGATGGACAGTCCCAAACATTTTATGACTTGAGTCCAGACCAGCAAGCTCAATTTCAGGGAGCACTACCTGAAGAGCTCAAAGTAAAAATACTCCTATCATTCGCCAAAAGCCAGATCACTTATTTCTTTGAAGAATTCGTTGAGAACAAGCTCAAGAGAATTATTGATCTATTATCCTCTGTCTATTATGTTCGCAACGTTGTTCAACACACTTCCCAGCATGAAGAACCATGTGATACAGTTCTTGATTTCAATAATTATGAATGTTCAAAGATACAATTCTAGTATCTTTGGTATTGGCTTAATTATTATCCTATGGCAGTTCTTTTTGATCCAGAACTCATTCAGAGACATGTTCGTGTGTTTCCAAAATCCCGCTTCGTCAAGCTATTCTCACAGGTGTTTCAGTCATTTGACCCTCCGGCACTCATCACCGGTCAAGTTATACTGCACTAGCAGGTTTTCATTATTCACCTCATAGATGTTTGGAATCGAGTCATTCGACCAACCATCATCCCAATCAACTATTTCTACCTTCGACAAGAGCATTGGGAATATTTTATTTCTTGGGAACAATGTCTTACTGTCAAGAGAGCCACTGCTCGAGCACATGGTCTCGATGTTTCTGATCCCCGAGAATTTTGGCACGTCTGCTTTCCTGATAGCCCTACTTTTCATGAACATCTTCTCACCTTAGAGAGTTTTTCTCAAGAGGATGGTTTTTCCACTGCAAACCTTAGGACTGACTACGACCCGTGGGGGGGAGATCTTAGCCAAAATAGTCAAGAGTGGGATGATATCGATCTCAATAACGATAGATGGTGACTCATGGAAGACAGGATTCCAGGAATCCCGGGTGGACTCCATGACGAAGCTTCGTGTCATCTAAATAGGTTTGTCATGTTTTATTAATAGGATATGACAGGAATCTTTTGTCACTTCAGATTCCCTTTAAGTCATGTCTCGTTTGTCTGTTTGTAATAAGTGAGATTTCTTTTATTAAAGGAAACAGCTTTAGTCGCGTCAAGTTTGTCTCATTGTGAATTATTAAGAATCTCTTTATGTTGTGTCAGCTTTTCCTTTATTAAAGGAAGCTGCTTTAGTCCTTGTCAGGAATAGTGTAGATTCCTCTTTGTATTATTAAGCTTTGTAGTGGTTTGCCTATAAATAATGAAGAACCCCTGACTAAAGGGTCAAAGTCAGATTTGGATTGAAACACATCTTTCTTTCTCTCAATAGCTTATAACTTTTCTCTCTCAAGCTTCGCCTTTAGCCATGTCTTCCACTTCCTACTCCTTCCTTCACCTTCCCCTTAGTGGTAATAGAGCTTAGTTAATTGTAGCACTTCCCTATTCTGGTATTGAAGGTCTTAAACTATTCTTGTGTGTTGAACACTAGAGTCTTTGGCAATAGGGCAATAGCTGTTAAAGAGTGAATGAAAGGCGTCGTAAGTCCCGCAGTAAGTCCAGTCGTGACCAATGTATCCACCATGGCTGATCTTCCCCTGCCAGAACAAGAAGTTGTTAACAACTCTGAAGTCACTTCCTTTGATCCTTTCGCATCTCACTATGAGGTAGACATAACTCAAACACCTCCATCTACCAGATCATGAGAACTCTTCAAACTCTCTCCGTTAAACCCCTACTCACATTACCAAACCTCCCAATTCACACAAAAGTTCAAATCTCTATTACCTATCAAGCCAGCAGCCCTTACAGCCATGTACAAATCCTCTATAGTTTCTGTACAATCTGTATCCTCTTCCCGCACAGAAACCTATCTTCCTATAGTTTTTGAACCTGATCTCCGTAGATATAGACAGAAAGGTTACAAAGGTTTACACCTTGGAGCCATTCGTCTAGCCTTACAGCCTAGTTTCCTTGCCGGAAAAAACGTTTCATGTCTAGTCTCTTTACTATATACCAGGTGGCGTAAGTTTGATGATGCACTCATCTGTGCCGCTGAATCAGGTCTTCACAATGGCCATGTTCTCATCCAGGTTGAATCAAACTTCACTCTTGATCTTTCTCGTCCTACCCTTTCTCAAACCATACAGGTCCTTATCCAACTTTATGGGGCTAATATGAACCCAAATGAAACTGTTGTTGCACTCCATCATTCTATGATCTATAAAGTCCAAACCCATCTTTTTTCCATGTACCACAACTGTAAGCCTCGAGTCCATGTATTAGGTGATAGTAAGGTTCCCCAACCAAAGATCTACACCAAACATGAACTCACTTTCCCTTCTCATTGAAAAATGATTAAGAGAGAAGCCATAACCGACCAATCATCCATGATTTACCAAGAATCTCTAGACATCCTCTAGAACCAGGTCGTGCCGCCATATCCTTTCCAACGAAATCCAAACCAGCTAAACCATGTGAAAAATGTCAACTTGCTGGACATCCTAAGTCCTATCCACACTGTGTCAGAAAACCCTTTGCTACCAGATCTAGGTCCTCTAGATATGTCTGTTCTGTTAATTTTCTAGAATATATCTATTGTACAGGAGAAGCCGACAATGCATATGTTGGTAAATGGCAAGTTACCAAAACCAGACCACAAGATGTTGGACAAATCGAGTCAGCAATCAATTGGAGCAACATGAATTTAAAATCTTAGAATGCTGCCATTCAAAAAATATGGTCAGATCTCAAGGAACATGTTGCATGGACAAAAGAAGCCCATGATCATCTCAGACAAGGTTCTTATGACCGATATAATGAACTCCACAAGGCTATCCACAAGAATCACATATACCAACAGACAACTCCAATCAATTGGAAAAAACTACAGAAAGCTACTCCAGTTCGGAACCATCCCAGACAAGTTCGTTCTTGGCACAACGTCAACATGATCAACATGCAAAAATCTTCTTCCGAGAAGCATTATATTGATTCAGGGAGTTCAAAAGAAAAAGAGAACGACTCGCTGAAAAGCTCAAGTAGCCAGCTAAGCCAAAGAAGTAGTCATCTCCTCCTTGGAAGCATAATCCAAAGCCAGATCATGCAGTCTGGATACCAAGTGGAAATTGCAAAAAAAGCCTATTGGGTTGATCTCACACCACCTCCTCAATATCTCTCCAAAGAGAAAATTATCCCAACTGGGTGGAGTGATGAAGACGAGAAAGAAGGTCCCAGTGAAATTTCTTCAGTCATTTCGTCATTTGACTCCTTTGATCTGTTTGAAAAGAATTCGTCATCTCAGACGATTCCTCCATACAAAGGACCAGTTCTTATGCAGACTCTTGTGACTCTGTTCTACACGGACACCACAAGGACACGTACACACAATCCTGTACAAACTGATCCTGATGATTGAGAAACAACCAGTGACTAGGGAAAAACTTCCCAAGCTAGTGAGCACCGGAACCAATAGCCGCCACAAGCACAAGTCCCACAGGTTCCACAACAACAACCTCAGAGACAACAAAACATTGATGGAAAAGTTTCCATCCCATATGCTCCAGATCACAAACAAGAGAAGGATGACAGACTCAAATATCTTGATGCCATCCCTCCTGATGACAGACTCAAATATCTTGAGAAAATGGATGCATGGATAAATGGAGAATCTCTCTGAAATCCTACTCTTGAAATAAGAGATATCATTGACCGTCTTGTTCTGCTTTTACAGGATCACTTCGCAGTTGGTGGACAAGGATGCTGACAGAAGAAGAAAGACATATCATCCTTACAGATGCAGATCCTATTCAGATATTTCTAAGATGTCGTCGAGCCATTTTCGTAGGACAAACAACCCGAGAGATTAAGCAAGCAGAAAATGAGTTCTTACTTAACAAATGCTGTGATGTTCCAAAACTTGGAGATTACTATCTCAGACATGAAGCTCTGTATTTTAACTTTGGGAAAAATATAGAAACCATTAAGAAGGCGTTCGTCTTTAACATGCCACAAACCCTTCCCTAATTGCTCGAAACAGAGTTCAAACGAGCCAATATTACAGATCTAAGACATGTGAGTCTTGATCACTTGTACCAGATGGCCAGAAAGCTCATTTAAGATCAGTGCGAGTCCAAGCGACTTGGCAAACTTCTCAAGAGCAATGAGCAAAAAACAATGGATTCCTTTTGCATAAAAGATTTCCAAAAGTGTGGCTGTCATGCTCACAGCTACTTTCCATGTTCGTGTGACAAATACAAGAAGCACAAACATCAGAAAAGATTTCACAAGTCCAGAAAACCTTTGAGGAAATTCAGATTTGTGAAGAAGATATCAAAACCCTCTTCCTCCACTAAATGTATTCTTTGTGGGAAAAAAAGATATTTTTCCAAAAGATTGTTACCTCAAAAAGTCCAAGAAGCTACCAGCCAAGCTTGTTCAGTTCATTTCAACTCAAACCTTTGATGACCAGCTATACACATGGACTTCCAAACCAGATCAAGCCGTCCTTAACTTTGATACAGTCTCATCCTCAGGACTCACCTTAGAATCCGAATCCTCTAATTCTGAACCAACCTTCTCCATAGCCAAAATACACAAAACCACAAAACAACCAATCCTTACCACTTCCAAAGCTACCTTTACCCCAGGAAAAATTTATAAGCCATACATAAAGCTTGTTGTTAACCCTCTAAGATATGTTCCTATCACCGTTACTGCACTTCTGGACACAGGTTCATGTATTTCTTTCATGAAATCCAGGTGTCTTCCTCTTTAATTTTGGATTTTCTCCAAAGCTACCTTTACTACTACTTCTAGTAGTGGATTTGCAAGTGAAGCACATTCCATGACCATTCCCATACACTTATCCCCAGATGTCTCAGTTTGACATAGCTTTTACCAGTATGATCAATGCTATGAAGATATTCTCTTAGGAATGAATTTTCTCACCTTACTTGCTCTATTCTTATTTCAGACAGATGGTTTCCAATTCTTGTATAATTAGTATACCCCTTAAGTATGCTTACAGAAATTACCCTCACAGGTTTCAGCCATTCAAGATGATGAATTTGCTGAAGAAAGAAGCCTCCTCATTTCCTGTTGTTGTGATCTTCCAAACAAATTTTGGGAAAGAGATAAACACTTTGTCTCTCTACCTTACAAAGAAAATTGGCAGATGCCACACCAAACCGCCTCTTATCCAATCAATGCCAAAAGATGAAGATCTTTGTCAAGCTGAAATACTGACACTACTTGAGCAAGGTCTCATCCGACCATCCAGATCTCCATGGGCAAGTCATGTCTTTTATGTCAACAAAAGATCTGAACAAGTCCGAGGAAAGAAAAGATTGGTGATAGATTATTGCCAACTCAATTATCAAATGCAATATATCAGATCCTCTCTTCCAAGAAAGGAACAACTCCTTCAAAAGCTATCCAGAGCCAAATTCTTCTCCAAATTTGATATTAAATTTGGATTTTGGCAAATTGGTATTACTGAAGCTGATAGATTCAAAACTGCTTTTGTTGTTCCACAGGGACATTATGAATGGAATGTCATGTCATTCGGTCTCAAGAATGCACCGTCCGAGGTCCAACACAGAATGGATGATGTATACCAACCCCTTGCACAACACTGTATTGTCTACATTGATGATGTTTTGGTATTCAGTAACACCGCTGAAGAACACCACCAGCATGTCCGACAATTTCAGGAATTAACCTACCAGCATGGATTAGTCCTTGTTGAATACAAGATGAAAATTGGTCTCAATGCTATTGATTTTCTTGGTTTGCAGATAAGAGAATGACACATTTTCTTACAGGACCACATATCAAGCAAAGTCCACGACTTTCCTGATGAACTCAGAATTGTTACTCAGATCTAGCAGTTCCTTGGATTGATCAATTATGCCTCATCGCATGTTCCATCCTTGGCCAACTACACCAGCCAGTTTTCCAAGTACCTCCGAAAATCTAACATTGGAAATTGGTGTCCAGAAGCCACAGTTGCAGTCCAGAAGCTGAAAGATCTATGTAAAACACTTCCTCCTTTCAAGATCCTAGGTCCAGGACAACTAATCTTGCAGACTGATGCTGCCCTTGATTTTTGGGCTGCATTTCTCATTGAAGAAGACAATGGACACAGACAAGTCTGTGGTTATAAATCAGGATCTTTCACGCCAGTACATCGCAACTATCCCTCTTTCAAAAATGAAGTTCTTGGAGTTATTCAAGGAATCAAAATATTCAAGTTTTATCTTGCTCAAAATCCTTTCATTATTGAAACAGATTTTAAAGGATTTCAGGGTGTTCTTAAAAGAAGGCAGATTGATATTCCAGATCCACAACTCATCCGATGGACAAAATGGATTTCCCAGTTCAATTCGACAATGCGGCACATCCTAGGCAAAGAGAATATCCTTGCTGATTTTCTCTCTCGCACTCCGTCATTAGAGAAAACTGTATGCATGGTAAATCTAGATAGACGCAAGCTTCCATCTTCCCTTGTTCTAGGTGTTATTCCAGGCTGTTCCAGCTTAGATCTAGATCCCTTTGATGGACAATCCCAAACATTTTATGACTTGAGTCCACATTGGCAAGCTCAATTTCTAGGAGCACTACCTGAAAAGCTCAAAGTAAAAATACTCCGATCATTCGCCAGAAGCCAGATCACTGATTTCTTTGAAGAATTCGTAGAGAACAAGCTTAGGAGAATTATTGATCTATTATCCTCTGTCTATTATGTTCGCAACGTTGTTCGTCACAATCCCCAACAAGAAGAACCATGAGATACAGTTCTTGATTTCAATAATTATGACTTTTCAAAGATGCAATTCTTGTATCTTTGGTATTGGCTTAATTATTATCCTATGGTAGTTCTTTTTGATCCAGAACTCATTCAGAGACATGTTCGTGTGTTCCTAGAATCCCACTTCATCAAGCTATTGTCATAGGTGTTTCAGTCATTTGACCATCCGGCACTCATCACCGGTCAAGTTATACAACACCAGCATGTTTTCATCATTCACCTCACAGATGTTTGGAATCGAGTCATTCAACCAACCATCATCCCAATCAACCATTTTCACCTCCAACAAGAGCCTTGGGAATATTTTATTTCTTGGGAACAATGTCTTATTGTCAAGAGAGCCACTGCTTGAGCACATGGTCTAGATGTTTCCGATCCCTGATAATTTTGGCATGTCCCCTTTCCTGATAGCCCCACTTTTCTTGAGCATCTTCTCGCCTTCCAGAGTTTTTCTCAAGAGGATGGCTTTTCCACTGCAGACCTTGGGTCTGACTACGACCCGTGGGGGGGAAATTTTAGCCAAAATAGTCAGGAGTGGGATGATATTGATCTCAATAACGACAGATGGTGACTCATTGAAGACATGATTCTAGGAATCCCGGGTGGACCCCATGACGAAGGGGGAAGGTGAGGGAAGGAGCAGGAGGCGGAAGACATGGCTAAAGGCGAAGCTTGAGAGAGAGAAGTTGTAAGCTGTTAAGAGAAAGAAAGATGTGTTTCAATCCAAATCTGACTCTGCCCCTTTAGTCAAGGGTTCTTCATTATTTATAGGGAAACCATTACAAAGCCTAATAATACAAAGCATAATCTACACTATTTCTGACAAGGACTAAAGCAACTTTCTTTAATAAAGGAAATCTCACTTATTACAAACAGACAAACGAGACATGACTTAAAGGGAATCTGAAGTAACAAAAGATTCCTATCATATCCTATTATTACAACATGACAAACCTATTTACATGACACAAAGCTTCGTCATGGGGTCTACCCGGGATTCCTAGAATCCTGTCTTCAATGAGTCACCATCTGTCATTATTGAGATCAATATCATCCAACTCCTGACTATTTTGGCTAATATCTCCCCCCTACGAGTCGTAGTAAGATCCAAGGTCTGCAGTGGAAAAACCATCCTCTTAAGAAAAACTTTGGAAGGCGAGAAGATGTTCATGAAAAGTGGGGCTATCAGGAAAGCGGACGTGCCAAAATTCTCGAGGATCAAAAACATCTAGACCATGTGCTCGAGTAGTGGTTCTCTTGACAATAAGACATTGTTCCCAAGAAATAAAATATTCCCAAGGCTCTTGTTGGATGTGGAAATGGTTGATTGGGATTATGGTTGGTCGAATGACTCGATTCCAAACATCTGTGAGGCGAATGATGAAAACCTGCTGGTGCTATATAACTTGACCAGTGATGAGTGCCGGAGGGTCAAATGATTGAAACACCTGTGAGAATAGCTTGACGAAGTGGGATTCTAGGAACACATGAATATGTCTCTGAACGAGTTCTTGATCAAAAAGAACTGCCATAGGATAATAATTAAGCCAATACCAAAGATACAAGAATTGTATATTTGAAAAGCCATAATTATTGAAATCAAGAACTGTATCCCATGGTTCTTCATGCTGGGGACTATGACAAACAACGTTGCGAACATAATAAACATAGGATAATGGATCAATAATTCTCCTGAGCTTGTTCTCAACGAATTCTTCAAAGAAATCAGTGATCTGGCTTCTGGCGAATGAGCAAAGTATTTTTACTCTGAGCTCTTCAGGTAATGCTCCCAGAAATTGAGCTTGCTGGTCTGGACTCAAGTCATAAAATGTTTGGGACTGTCCATCAGTGGGATCTGGATCTGAGCTGGAATTGCTTGGAATAAGACCTGGAACAAGGGAAGATGGAAGCTTGCGTCCATCTGGATTTACCATGCATACAGTTTTCTCTGATGGTGGAGTGCAAGAGAGAAAATCAGCAAGGATATTCTCTTTGCCTGGGATGTGTCGCACTGTCAAATTGAACAGGGAAATCCATTATGTCTATCAGATGAGTTGTGGGTCTGGAATATCATTCTGCCTTCTTTTAAGAACACCATGAAATCCTTTAAAATCTGTTTCCATAATGAAAGGATTTTGAGCAAGATAAAACTTGAATTTTTTGATTCCCTGAATAACTACAAGAACTTCTCTTTTAAAAGAGGGATAGTTGTGCTGTGCTGGCGTGAAAGATCCTAATTTATAACCACAGACTTATTTGTGTCCATTGTCTTCTTCAATGAGAACTCCGGCCCAAAAATCAAGGGAAGCATTAGTCTGCAAGATGAGTTGTCCTGGACCTGGGATCTTGAGAGGAGGAAGTGTTTTACATAGCTCTTTCAACTTCTGGACTGCAACTATGGCTTCTGGAAACCAATTTCCAATGTTAGATTTTCGGAGGTACTTGGAAATCTTGCTGGTGTAGTTGGCCAATGATGGGACATGCGATGAGGCATAATTGATTAGGCCAAGGAACTGCTGGATCTGTGTCACAGTTCTGAGTTCATCAAGAAAGTCGAGGACTTTGTTTGATATATGGTTCTGTAAGAGAATGTGTCCTTCTCTTATTTGCAAACCAATAAAATCAATAGCATTGAGACTAATTTTCATCTTGGATTCAGCAAGAACTAATCCATGATGGTAGGTTAACTCCTAGAATTGTCAGAGATGTTGGTGGTGTTCTTCAGCTGTGTTACTGAATACCAAAACATCATCAATGTAGACAATACATTGCTGCGCAAGGGGTCGGTGTACATCATCCATTCTGTGTTGGAACTCGGACGGTGCATTCTTGAGACCAAATGGCATGAAATTCCATTCATAATGTCCCTGTGCAACAACAAAAGAAGTTTTGAATCTATCAGCTTCAGTAATACCAATTTGCCAAAATCCAGATTTCATATCAAATTTGGAGAACAATTTGGCTTTGGATAGCTTCTGAAGGAGTTGTTCCTTTCTCGGAAGAGGGTATCTGATATCTTGCAATTGATCATTGAGTTGGCCATAATCTATCACCAATCTTTTCTTTCCTCGGACTTGTTCAGACCTTTTGTTGACATAAATGGCATGACTTGCCCGTGGAGATCTGGATAGTCAGATGACACCTTGCTCATGTAGTGTATGTATTTCAGCTTGACAAAGATCTTCATCTTTTGGCATTCTTTGATGAGAGGTGGTTTGGTGTGGCATCGGCCAATTTTCTTTGTAAGGTAGAGAGACAAAGTATTTCTCTCTTTCCCAAAACTTGTTTGGAAGATCACCGCAACAGGAAATGAGGAGGCTTCTTTCTTCAGCAAATTCATCATCTTGAATGGTTGAAACCTGTGAGGGCAATTTCTGTAAGGATACCCAATGGATTTTGAGCAAGATAAAACTTGAATTTTTTGATTCCCTAAATAACTGCATGAACTTCTCCGTTAAACCCCTACTCATATTACCAAACCTCTCAATTCACACGAAAGTTCAAATCTCTATTACCTTTCAAGGCAGCAGCCCTTACAACCGTGTACAAATCCTCTATAGTTTCTGTACAATCCGTATCCTCTTCCCGCACAGAAACCTATCTTCCTATACTTTCTGAACCTGATCTCCGTAGATATAGACAGAAAGGTTATAAAGGTTTACACCCTGAAGCCATTCGTCTATCCTTATAGCCTAGTTTCCTTGCCGAAAAAAATGTTTCACGTTTAGTCTCTTTACTAGATACCAGGTGGCGTAAGTTTGATGATGCACTCATATGTGCTGTCGAAGCAGGTCTTCATAATGGCCATGTTCTCATCCAGGTTGAACCAAACTTCACCCTTGATCTTTCCCGTCCTACCCTTTCTCAAACCATACAGGTCCTTATCCAACTTTATGGAGCTGATATGAACCCAAATAAAACTATTGTTGCACTTTATCATTCTATGACCTATAAAGTCCAAACCCATCTTTTTTCCCTGGACCACAACTGTAAACCTCGAGTCCACGTGTTAGGTGATAGTAATGTTACCCAACCAAAGATCTACACCAAACATGAACTCATTTTCCCTCCTTGTTGAAAAAATGATTATGAGAGAAGCCATAACCGACCAATCATCCATGATTCACCAAGAATCTATAGACATCCTGTAGAACCGGGTCGTGTCGCCATATCCTTTCCAACAGAATCCCACCCAGCTGAACCATGTGAAAAATGCCAACTTGCTGGACATCATCAGTCCTATCCACACGGTGTCAGAAAACCCTTTTCTACCAGATCTAGGTCCTCCAGATATGTATGTTATGTTAATTTTCCTGGAGACATCTATTGTGCAGGAGAAGCCGACAACGCATATGTTGGTAAATGGGAAGTTACCAAAACCAGACCACAAGATGTTGGACAAATCGAGTCAGCAATCAATTGGAGCAACATGAATGCAAAAGCTTAGAAGGCTGCCATTAAAAAAATATGGTCAGATCTCGGGGTACATGTTGCATGGACAAAAGAAACCCATGATCATCTCAGACAAGGTTGTTATGACCAATATAATGACCTCTACAAGGCTTTCCACAAGAATCATATATACCATTAGACAACTCCAATCAACTGGAAAAGACTGCAGAAAGCCGCTCCAGTTCGGAACCCTTCCGACAAGTTCGTTCTTGGAATAGCGTCAATATGATCAACATGCAGAAATCTTCTTCTGAGAAGCATTATCTTGATTCAGACGAGTTCAAAAGATAAAGAGAACAACTCACTGAAAAGCTAAAATAGCCAGGTAAGCCAAAGAAGCAGTCCTTTCATCCTTGGAAGCATAATCCAAAGCCAAATCGTGCAGTCTGGATACCAAGTGGAAATTGCGAAAAAAACTACTAGGTAGATCTCACACCACCTTCTCATTATCTCTCAAAAGAGAAAATTATCCCAACTGGGTGGGGTGATGAAGACGAGAAAGAAGATCCAGTGAAATTTCTTCTGTCATTTCGTCATTTGACTCCTTTGATTTGTTTGAAAAGAATTCGTCCTCTCAGACGATTCCTTCATACAAAGGACCAGTTCTTATGCAGACTCCTGTGACTCCGTTCTACACGGATACCACAAGGACACGTGCACACAACCATGTACAAACTAATCCTGATAATTCAGAAACAACCAGTGACCAGGGAGAAACTTCCCAAGCTGGTGAGCACTGAAACCAATAGCCGCCACAAGCACAAGTCGCACAGGTTCCATAACAGCAACCTCAAAGACAACAAAACATTGAAGGAAAAGTTTCCATCCCATATGCTCCAGATCACAAGTAATTCTGGAACATTGATGCCATCCCTCCTGTAGAAAGACTCAAATATCTTGAGAAAATGGATGCATGGATAAATTGAAAATCTCTCCGAAATCTTACTCTTGAAGTAAGAGATATCATTGACCGTCTTGTTGTTGCTTTTACAAGATCACTTCGCAATTGGTGGACAAGGATGCTGACAGAAGAAGAAAGAAAGATCATCCTCATAGTTGCAGATCCTATTCAGATGTTTCTAAGATGTCTACAAGCCATTTTCGTAGGATAAACAGCCCAAGAGATTGAGCAAGCAGAAAATGAGTTCTTACTCAACAAATGCTGTGATGTTGCAAAACTTGGAGATTACTATCTCAGATAAGAAGCTCTATATTTTACCTTTGGAAAAAATACATAAACCATCAAGAAGGCGTTCGTCTTTAACATGCCACAAACCCTTCCTGAATTGCTCGAAACAGAGTTCAAACGAGCCAATATTACAGATCTAAGACAGGTGAGTCTTGCTCACTTGTACCAGATAGCCAGAAAGCTCATTCAAGATTAGTGCGAGTCCAAGCGACTTGGCAAGCTTCTCAAGAGCAACGAGCAAAAAACAATGGATACCTTTTGCAGAAAAGATTTCCAAAAGTTTGGATGTCATGCTCACAGCTACTTTCCATGTTCGTGTCACAAATACAAGAAGCACAAACTTCAGAAAAGATTTCACAAGTCCAGAAAACCTTTCAGGAAATTCAGATTTGTGAAGAAGATATCAAAACCCTCTTCCTCCACTAAATGTTTTCTTTGAGGGAAAATGGACATTTTGCAAAAGATTGTTACCTCAAAAAGTCCAAGAAGCTACCAGCCAAGATTGTTCAGTTCATTTCAACTCAAACCTTTGATGACCAGCTATACACATGGACTTCCGAACCAGATCAAGCCGTCCTTAACCTTGATACAGCCTCATCCTCAAGTCTCACCTCAGAATCTGAATCCTCTGATTCTGAACCAACCCTCTCCATAGCCAAAATACACAAAACCACATAACAACCAATCCTTACCACTTCCAAAGCTACCTTTACCCCAGGACAGATTTATAAGCCATACATAAAGCTTGTTGTTAACCCTCCAGGATATGTTCCTATCACCGTTACTGCACTTCTAGACACAGGTCCTTGTATTTCTTTCATGAAATCCAAGTGTCTTCCTCCTGAATTTTGGATTTCCTCCAAAGCAACCTTGACCACTGCTTCTAGTAGTGGATTTGCAAGTGAAGCACATTCCATGACCATTCACATACACTTATCCCAGATGTCTCAGTTCGACACAACTTTTACCAGTATGATCAATTCTATGAAGATATTCTCTTAGGAATGGATTTTCTCACCTTACTTGCTCCATTCTCATTTCAGACAGATGGTTTCCAATTCATGCATAATCAGTATACCCCTTGTGTGACGCCCGAGATTTAGCCATGCATTTAATTACTGTTGCATCCCTTGTTTACGCATTTACTTCTATGCTTTACTAACTGACTTTTGTGACTACTATTCACTCCGTTTTTAAACTACCGTCTATTAGTTAATTAGTATTTTTATTAAATCCTATTAGTTATTAAAGTAATGAGAAAAATGTGCAATTGAGCTAGAAGCGGTAGGAGGACTCATTTAGAAAATAGTTTTAGTAGTTGAGTGAATAGTGTTACATAACATAACTTAGGTAATTAATTAGCTAGCATATATTTTACTATCTAAGCTCGTTTTAAGCTTAATACGCGCATTATAATTGACCACTTGAACACGCAAACTTGACCCCACCTCAAGGCCTACTTATTAAAACATGACACAAGCTCATTTTAGCACAAAAACACAACAATTTCAGCCTGTGAACAGTGCCTAAACCCGACAGCCCTTCCCTTGTGCATTTGGAGATTTTGCTTCATCAAATCATCAATTCAAGCCAAGCCAAGCCTTGAGCAACTAGTGTAGGGTGTTTGCAAGGTTCCTAGGTGCTCCTACGCGTATTGGTGAGGGATTTCACGGCTTATTTTTGCATTTCTAAATAGTTGCTCTTTTCTTGATTTGTTGAAAATGTGATCAAATGCCATTGTATTAGTTATCTATGCTATTATACCATGTATATGAATGCTAGAGAACATATTTGAGCCATCGTTTCGCAATTTAAACGGTTAGAATCGTTAGTTTGATTTTTAGGGTGAATAGTGACGTTTTTCTAGGGTTTTGCATAATTGCTCGAATTAGCTTGATTCAATGCTTCTAATAGATGCCTTAGGTGCTAGTAAAGGTAACCTAATAGCCCCGTGCACTTGCATTGTCCTTAAATCGCTTAAAATGGAAAATAGCCGACTTTAATTTGGGGCATTTAGGGTTAATGCGAATCCGGGTTAATTCGGGCTTCAATTTTAGTATCCTTAGGCTACCTAGGTGCTATAGAAGCCTTGATATCCTTTGTTTGAAGCCCGGACAATGTAGGTGTAGTTTAAAGCCATAAGAGGGAAATTGGGGCTTTCAGGGTAATCGCGTGCATTTGAATGAGTTAGAGGGTTGAGAGGGTACTTTGAGGGTTAGTTAGAAGGTTGGGAGAGTTTCCTTTGAAAATGAAATCACTAACCTTGGTTTGGAAGAGAAATAGTTTGAAAAACAAAGGGGTTTAGGTGAAATTTCGGTTGACTCACACTTATAAACCCATGGCATGACTCCTTAAGTGTTTATATGTGGTTTCAAGTTGATTTGGAGCTTTTGGTATAATTCTATGCTTATCTTGTATATGTTCCTTTGTAAACTGCTTATTAGCTTCTATAATTGCTTCTATTCTAATTGCATCAAGGTCAACCTACTTTGTTGATCCTCCTATGTGTTAATGCTTATATTATTGCTATTAATTTGCCATTGTTAAGTGCATTGCATCGTGGTTGCGCAACCATAGTGTCAGGGGCAGATGTGTTGAATATCGGCTGGGCGGCAGAGGGCTTGCCGGTGGATATTCAAACTCTGTGCCCTAGTCCCTCATTCGCCTGGTCCGGAGATTGCCAGGGGATGTTGGGTTGTAGGCTTATCGGAGTACATCCGGAGTACACCCACTGGAGTGTTTGGGGTTATGCCGGCTTATCGTGATCGTGCTCGTGGTTCGTGGATCGTGATTGAAGACCAGTGAAGATTGGTGTATAGGGGATTGTGTGAAATGTATCCTTTTAAATGTGTGGTTATCTAAGTTATCATTGTTTCTTAATTTGTCTAAGTGATATTGTTGTATAACTGTATTATCTGTTGCATTGCACGCCCCGGGACTATATCCCTCACTGGGCAACAATGGTTTCTCATACCTCGATATATATTTCAGGAGACGCTGAGGGTGATCCCCAGCTTGTTGAGTTAGTTGAGGAGGAGGAAGTTCAGATTGACCCTTTACCTTAGTTGATGTGCCTGATAGCTTGAGGTGGTTTAATTCCTTGCTGCTTTGTGGAAGGCTCAACTGTTTATTTTATGTCCTATTTTGTAGCCTAAGGGCTATGTATATGCTTGTTGTATAAGTTGAAGACTAGTTGGTTGTGGTGTAGCTTTGAAAGCCTATGTACTGTAATAACTTATGATCTGCTTCTATTCGCTTTGCTTGCTTGGGGAGTGAATGGCTTAAAGTAGAAATGTTGATCTTTCAATTATGTTTAATTGATTTCCTAGAATGTCATGATTATAAAACTATGTTGATAACTAGTTCTCGCATGCTTGTGTGTTTTGGAACTATTGTGTACTTTAAGGCTCGGATGGCCTTAGAACTTTGTTGTTTAATTAAGAAAAGCTTGTATTGAATTGTTGGGACTTTGTTTGAGTGATTACAGGTTTTTAGAATGTCCACGGTACAGGGGAGACTCTGTCCGTGTGTCGAGTCCGGACTTAACCTTTAGCTTGGGGGTTGGGTCGGGGCGTGATACCTTGGGTATCCTTATAAAAATTGCCCTCACAGGTTTCAGCCATTCAAGATGATGAAATTGCTGAAGAAAGAAGCCTCCTTATTTCCTGTTGTAGTGATCTTCCAAACAAATTTTGGGAAAGAGAGAAACACTTTGTCTCTCTACCTTACAAAGAAAATTGGCAGATGCCACACCAAACCGCCTCTCATCCAGGAATACCAAAAGATGAAAATCTTTGTCAAGCTGAAATACAGATACTACTTGAGCAAGGTCTCATCCGACCATCCAGATCTCCATGGGCAAGTCATGCCTTTTATTCAACAAAAGATTTGTACAAGTCAAAGGAAAGAAAAGATTGGTTATAGATTATGGCCAACTCAATGATCAATTGCAAGATATCAGATACCCTCTTCCAAGAAAGGAACAACTCCTTCAGATGCATTCCAAAGCCAAATTCTTCTCCCAATTTGATATGAAATCTGAATTTTGGCAAATTGGTATTACTAAAGCAGATAGATTCCAAACTGCTTCTGTTGTTCCATAGGGACATTATGAATGGAATGTCATGCCATTCGGTCTCAAGAATGCACCGTTCGAGTTCCAACACAGAATGGATGATGTATACCGACCTCTTGCGCAACACTGTATTGTCTACATTGATGATGTTTTGGTATTCAGTAACACTGAAGAACACCACCAGCATCTCCGACAATTCCAAGAATTAACCTACCAGCATGGATTAGTCCTTGCTGAATCCAAGATGAAAATTGGTCTCAATGTTATTGATTTTCTTGGTTTGCAGATAAGAGAATGACACATTCTCTTACAGGACTACATATCAAGCAAAGTCCTCGACTTTCCTGATGTACTCAAAATTGTTACTCAAATCCAGCAGTTCCTTGGATTGATCAATTATGCCTCATCGCATGTTCCATCCTTGGCCAACTATACCAACTAGATTTCCAAGTAACTCTGAAAATCTAACATTGGAAATTGGTCTCCAGAATCCACAGTTGCAGTCTAGAAGCTGAAAGATCTATGTAAAACACTTCCTCCTCTCAAGATCCCAGGTCCAAGACAACTTATCTTGCAGACTGATGTTTCCCTTAATTTTTGGGCCGCAGTTCTCATTGAAGAAGACAACAGACACAGACAAGTCTGTGGTTACAAATCAGGATCTTTCACGCCAGCACAACGCAACTATCCCTCTTTCAAAAGAGAAGTTCTTGCAGTTATTTAGGGAATCAAAAAATTCAAGTTTTATCTTGCTCAAAGTCCTTTCATTATTGAAACAGATTTTTAAGGATTTCAGTGTGTTCTTAAAAGAAGGCATAATGGTATTCTAGATCCACAACTCATCCGATGGACATAATGGATTTCCCAGTTCAACTGGACAATGCGACATATCCCAGGCAGAGAGAAAATTATGTCGTTACAAATCATGATCTTTCACGCCAGCACAGCCATCCTTAACCTCGATACAGCCTCATCCTCAAGTCTTACCTCAGAATCCAAATCCTTAGCCAAAATAGTCAAGAGTGGGATGATATCGATCTCAATAACGACAGATGGTGACTAATTGAAGACAGGATTCCAGGAATCCCGGGTGGACCTCATGACTAAGCTTTGTGTCATGTAAATAAGTTTGTCATGTTGTAATAATAGGATATGACAGGAATCTTTTGTCACTTCAGATTCCCTTTAAGTCATGTCTCATTTTCCTATTTGTAATTAGTGAGATTTCCTTTATTAAAGGAAACCACTTTAGTCGCATCAGGTTTGTCTTATTGTGAATTATTAAGAATCTCTTTATGTCGTGTCAGCTTTTCCTTTATTAAAGGAAGCTACTTTAGTCCTTGTCAAGAATAGTGTTGATTCCGCTTTGTATTATTAGGCTTTGTAATGGTGTGCCTATAAATAATGAAGAACCTCTGACTAAAGGGTTGAGTCAGATTTGGATTGAAACATATCTTTCTTTCTCTCAACAACTTACAACTTCTTTCTCTCAAGCTTCGCCTTTAGCCATGTCTTCCGCCTCCTGCTCCTTCCCTTATCTTCCCCTTAGTGGTAACAGAGCCTACTTAACTGTAGCACTTCCCTATTCTGGTATTGAAGGTCTTAAACTATACTTGTGTGTTGAACACTAGAGTCTTTGGCAATAGGGCAATAGCCATTAAAGAGTGAATGAAAGGCATCGTATGTCCCGCAGTAAGTCTAGTCGTGACCAAAGTATCCACCATGGTTGATCTTCCCCTGCCAGAACAAGAAGTTGTTTCTAACAACTCTGAAGTCACTTCCTTTGATCCTTCCGCATATTACTATGAGGTAGACATAACCCAAACACCTCCATCTACCAAATTAGGAGAACTCTTCAAACTCTCTCCGTTAAACCCCTACTCATATTACCAAATCTCTCAATTCACACAAAAGTTCAAATCTCTATTACCTATCAAGCCAGCAGCCCTTACAGCCGTGTACAAATCCTCTGCAATTTTTGTACAATCCGTATCCTCTTCCCGCACAAAAACCTATCTTCTTATACTTTCTAAACCTGATCTCCGTAGATATAGACAGAAAGGTTACAAAGGTTTACACCTTGGAGCCATTCGTCTAGCCTTACAGCCTAGTTTTCTTGCCAGAAAAAATGTTTCATGTCTAGTCTCTTTACTAGATATTAGGTGGCGTAAGTTTGATGATGCACTCATCTGTGCCGTCGAAGCGGGTCTTTACAATGGCCATGTTCTCATCCAGGTTGAACCAAACTTTACCCTTGATCTTTCCCGTCTTACCCTTTCCCAAACCATACAGGTCCTTATCCAACTTTATTGAGCTAATATGAGCCCAAATGAAACTGTTGTTGCACTCCATCATTTTATGACGTATAAAGTCCAAACCCATCTTTTTTCCATGGACCACAACTGTAAGCCTCGAGTCCATGTGATAGGTGATAGTAATGTTACCCAACCAAATATCTACACCAAACATGAACTCACTTTCCCTCCTCGTTGGAAAAATGATTATGAGAGAAGCCATAACCGACCAATCATCCATGATTCACCAAGAATCTCTAGACATTTTCTAGAACCATGTCATGTCGCCATATCCTTTCCAACAAAATCCTAACCAGCTGAACCATGTGAAAAATGCCAACTTCCTAGACATCCTCAGTCCTGTCCACATTGTGTCAAAAAACCCTTTGCTACTAGATCTAGGTCCTCTAGATATATTTGTTATGTTAATTTTCCTGAAAACATCTATTGTACAGGAGAAGCCGACAATGCATATGTTGGATGGCAAGTTACCAAACCAGACCACAAGATGTTGGACAAATCGAGTCGACAATCAATTGGAGCAACATGAATGCAAAAGCTCAGAATGCTGCCATTCAAAAAATATGGTCAGATCTCAGGGAACATGTTGCGTGGACAAAAGAAGCCCATGATCATCTCAGACAAGGTTGTTATGACCAATATAATAACATCCACAAGGCTTTCCACAAGAACCACATATACCATCAGACAACTCCAATCAACTGGAAAAAATTACAGAAAGCCGTTCCAGTTCGGAACCCTTCCGAACAAGTTCGTTCTTGGAACAGCGTCAACATGATCATGTAGAAATCTTCTTATGAGAAGCATTATCTTGATTCAGATGAGTTCAAATGAAAAAGAGAATGACTCGTTGAAAAGCTCAAATGGCCAGCTAAGCCAAAGAAGCAGTCCTCTTATCCTTGGAAGCATAATCCAAAGCCAGATCATGCAGTCTGGATACCAAGTGGAAATTGCGAAAAAGCCTATTGGGTTGATCTCACACCACCCCTTCATTATCTCTCCAAAGAGAAAATTAACGCAATTGGGTAGGGTGATGAAGATGAGAAAGAAGGTCCCAGTGAAATTTCTTCAGTCATTTCATCATTTGACTCCTTTGATCCGTTTGAAAAGAATTCGTCCTCTCAGGCGATTCCTCCATACAAAGGACCAGTTCTTATGCACACTCATGTGACTCCGTTCTACACGGACACCACAAGGACACATACACACAACCCTGTACAAACTAACCTGATGATTCAAAAACAACCAGTGACCAGGGAGAAACTTCCCAAGCTGGTGAGCACCAGAACCAATAGTCGCTAGAACTATAAATCCTACAGGTTCCACTACAGCAACCTCAGAGACAACAAAACATTGAAGGAAAAGTTTCTATCCCATATGCTCCAGATCACAATCAATTCTAGAACATTGATGCCATCCCTCCCAATGACAAACTCAAATATCTTAAGAAAATGGATGCATGGATAAATGGAGAATCTCTCCGAAATCCTACTCTTGAAATAAGAGATATCATTGACCGTCTTGTTGCTACTTTTATAGGATCACTTCGCAGTTGTGGACAAGGATGCTGACAGAAGAAGAAAGACATATTGTGGTAACACAATCCCACATCAGAAGTCCTGGAAGTGAGAGAGCTGGATATAAGGGCTTAGTTCCTTGTATCAGTCGAGGCGCCTTTTGAGGAGAGATCCTCGAAGGGACAAACCAGTGAAGGGCCTGTGCCTGCGGGCCAGGTTTCTAATAGCGGACAATACCACGGTAGTGATGGCTCCGTAAGACTCTGCGTGGGCTCCACGTGGGGAGCGGGGTTGTTACAAATGGTATCAGAGCCAGTCTTCCCTTGTGCTCGTGCCCAGAAGGGCGCGGGGCTCCTTAAGGGGGGTGGAATATGGTAACACAATCCCACATCGGAAGTCCTAGAAGTGAGAGAGCTGAATATAAGGGCTTAGTTACTTGTATTAGCCGAGGTGCCTTTTGAGGAGAGATCCTCGAAAGGACAATCCCGTGAGGGGCCTGTGCCTACGGGCCGGGTTTTCAATAGCGGACAATACCTCGGTAGTGATGGCTCCGTGAGACTCTGCGTGGGCTCCACGTGGGGAACGGGGTTGTTACACAAGTAGTCTCTGTATTTCAGCTTGACAAAGATCTTCATCTTTTGGCATTGTTGGATGAGAGGCGGTTTGGTGTGGCATCTGCCAATTTTCTGGGTAAGGTAGAGAGACAAAGTGTTTCTCTTTTTCCTAAAACTTGTTTGGAAGATCACCGCAATAGAAAATTAAGAGGCTTCTTTCTTCAGTAAATTCATCATCTTGAATGGCTGAAACCTATGAGGGCAATTTCAATAAGGATACCCAAGTGGTATACTGATTATGCAGGAATTGGAAACCATTTGTCTGAAATGAGAATGGAGCAAGTAAGGTGAGAAAATCCATTCCTAAGAGAATATCTTCACAGCATTGATCATACTGGTAAAAGCTGTGTCGAACTGAGACATCTGGGGATAAGTGTATGGGAATGGTCATGGAATGTGCTTCACTTACAAATCTACTACTAAAAGCAGTGGTAAAGGTTGCTCTGGAAGAAATCCAAAATTCAGGAGGAAGACACTTGGATTTCATGAAAGAAATACATGAACCTGTGTCTAGAAGTGCAATAACAGTGATAGGAACATATCCTGGAGGGTTAACAATAAGCTTTATGTGTGGCTTATAGCTCTGTCCTGGGCTAAAAGTAGCTTTGGAAGTGGTAAGGATTAGTTGTTCTGTGGTTTTGTGTATTTTGGCTATGGAGAGGGTTGGTTCAGAATCAGAGGATTCAGATTCTGAGATGAGACCCGAGGATGAGGCTGTATCAAGGTTAAGGACGGCTTGATCGGGTTCGAAAGTCCATGTGTATAGCTGGTCATCAATGGTTTGAGTTGAAATGAACTGAACAAGCTTGGTTGGTAGCTTCTTGGACTTTTTGAGGTAACAATCTTTTGCAACATGTCCTTTTTTTCCACAAAGAAAACATTTAGTGGAGGAAGAGGGTTTTGATCTCTTCTTCACAAATATGAATTTCCTGAAAGGTTTTCTGGACTTGTGAAATCTTTTCTAATTTTTGTGCTTCTTGTATTTGTGACACGAGCATGGAGGGTAGCTATCAGCATGACAGCCAAACTTTTAGAAATCTTTTTTACAAAAAGTATCCATTATTTTTTGCTCGTTGCTCTTGAGAAGTTTGCCAAGTCGCTTGGACTCGCACTGATCTTGAATGAGCTTTTTGGCCATCTGGTATAAGTAAGTAAGACTCACCTGTTTTAGATCTGTAATATTCGATCATTTGAACTCTGTTTCGAGCAATTCAGGAAGGGGTTGTGGCATGTTAAAGACGAATGCCTTCTTGATGGTTTTTGTATTTTTCCCAAAGGTAAAATACAAAGCATCCTGTCTTAGATAGTAGTCTCCAAGTTTTGCAACATCACAGCATTTGTTGAGTAAGAACTCATTTTCTGCTTACTCAATCTCTTAGGCTGTTTGTCCTACAAAAATGGCTCGTAGACATCTTAGAAACATCTGAATAGGATCTGCATCTGTGAGGATGATATGTGTAACAACCCCGCTCCCCACGTGGAGCCCACGCAGAGTCTCACGGAGCCATCACTACCGAGGTATTGTCCGCTATTGGAAACCTGGCCCGCAGGCACAGGCCCCTCACGGGTTTGTCCCTTCGAGGATCTCTCCTCAAAAGGCGCCTCGGCTGATACAAGGAACTAAGCCCTTATATCCAGCTCTCTCACTTCC
Organism: Ehretia macrophylla; assembly: GCA_037974665.1. Lineage (NCBI taxonomy): Eukaryota > Viridiplantae > Streptophyta > Magnoliopsida > Boraginales > Ehretiaceae > Ehretia > Ehretia macrophylla. Next base: position 27,030,390 of record CM075780.1, read on the forward strand.
AGGACTTCCGATATGGGATTGTGTTACCACATTCCACCCCCTTAAGGAGCCCCGCACCCTCGCAGGCACGAGCACAAGGGAAGACTGGCTCTGATACCATTTGTAACAACCCCGCTCCCCACGTGGAGCCCACGTAGAGTCTCACGGAGCCATCACTACCGAGGTATTGTCCGCTATTGGAAACTTGGCCCGTAGGCACAAGCCCCTCATGGGTTTGTCCCTTCGAGGATCTCTCCTCAAAAGGCGCCTCTGCTGATACAAGGAACTAAGCCCTTATATCCAGCTCTCTCACTTCTAAGACTTCCGATATGGGATTGTGTTACCACAACTTGAGCATGGTCTCATCCGACCATCCAGATCTCCATGGGTAAGTCGTGCCTTTTATGTCAACAAAAGATATGAACAAGTCCGAGGAAAGAAAAGATTGGTGATAGATTATCGCCAACTCAATGATCAATTGCAAGATATCAGATACCCTCTTTCAAGAAAGGAACAACTCCTTCAGAAGCTAACAAAAGCGAAATTCTTCTCCAAATTTGATATTAAATCTGGATTTTGGCAAATTGGTATTAATGAAGCTGATAGATTCAAAACTGCTTTTGTTGTTCCACAGGGACATTATGAATAGAATGTCATGTCATTCGGTCTCAATAATGCACCGTCCGAGTTCCAACACAGAATGGATGATGTATACCGACCCCTTGCGTAGCACTGTATTGTCTACATTGATGATGTTTTGGTATTCAGTAGCACGGTTGAAGAACACCAACATCTCCGACAATTCCAGGAGTTAACCTAGCAGCATGGATTAGTTCTTGTTGAATCTAAGATGAAAATTTGTCTCAATGCTATTGATTTTCTTGGTTTGCAGATAAGAGAATGACACATTCTCTTACAGGACCACATATCAAGCAAAGTCCTCGACTTTCCTGATGAACTCAGAACTGTTACACAGATCCAACAGTTCCTTGGCCTCATCAATTATTCCTCATTGTTCGTCCCATCATTGGCCAACTACACCAGCCAGATTTCCAAGTACCTTCGAAAATCTAACATTAGAAATTGGTCTCCAAAAGCCCCAGTTGCAGTTCGGAAGCTAAAAGAGCTATGTAAAACATTTCACTCTCTCAAGATCCCAGGTCTAGGACAACTCATATTGCAGACTGATGCTTCCCTTGATTTTTGGGCCGCAGTTCTCATTGAAGAAGACAATGGACACGGACAAGTCTGTGGTTACAAATTAGAATCTTTCACGCCAGCATAGCGCAACTATCCCTTTTTCAAAAGAGAAGTTCTTGCAGTTATTCAGGGAATCAAAAAATTCAAGTTTTATCTTGCTCAAAATCCTTTCATTATTGAAACAGATTTTAAAGGATTTCAGGGTGTTCTTAAAAGAAAGCAGAATGATATTCTAGATCCACAACTCATCCGATGGACAGAATGGATTTCCCAGTTCAATTGGACAATGCGACACATCCCAGGCAAAGAGAATATCCTTGCTGATTTTCTCTCTCGTACTCCGCCATCAGAGAAAACTGTATGCATGGTAAATCTAGATGGACACAAGTTTCCAACTTTCCTTGTTCCAGGTCTTATTCCAGGCAGTTCCAGCTCAGATCCAGAATCCCACTTTGTCAAGCTATTCTCATAGGTGTTTCAGTCATTTGACCCTCCGGCACTCATCACCGGTCAAGTTATACAACACCAGTAGGTTTTTATCATTCGCCTCATAGATGTTTGGAATCGAGTCATTCCACCAACCATCATCCCAATCAACCATTTCCACCTCCGACAAGAGCCTTCGGAATATTTTATTTCTTGGGAACCAGCTGTCACGCCCCAACTCGACCCCTCCTACAATCAATCAAGACGCAACGAAATTTCGGCAGTATAACGACAGTAATTTGGACACTGAGACTCTAAACCAACCTCTTCAGAAAATCATACAACCAACTCCACAAACCATTCAACAACCAACTCCTCAATTAAATTAACAACATACAACATAACCATATTATACAATTATCATTCCTTCAACAATCCGTTCATAGTTATACGCCTCCGTTCCAACTTCGTACATAAACTATACATACATTTCAAAATAGTTTATAGACCAACTTAGTAATCTAAACATGATCAAAAGAAAGACTACTAAACCATCATACATAAGTCTTATAATTGAGTAAGCTATACAATATGACATATTACAACAACTAAGACAAATTCATGGCAACGACTCCGGCACACAAGACTCGTCCACATAAAGCACATTCTCAGCTTCCTGAGGCACGTATCCGTAATCTTGCTCAAGTACACCTGTAAGCATGCAATAATAGAGAGTGAGCTTATATAAAATAAGCCCAGTGAGGATCCGATAGATCTCTACAGTATTCACTATGCTCCTTGGATTTAATCCTTTGAGCAAGTAAACACACAATAACATCAACAATACTATCATCACATAATCTATAATGACCATTCAATAAAGGATACACTAGTTGGTGTAGCTCCAATCACCATCACGATCATAACAGCCTTCTTGTGACTCCCATAAACTCACGCACCCGAGGTACCCCAATAACCTCTCCCTCCATGACACCTCCGTCATGCGAGCTGGAGGTAATCTCTAGTAGTCATGCCGTTATCAACCCGACAGCTCGATGCTGCCCGAGAGGTGGCACACACATACCAAAGACTCAACAATAATAATAAACATCAATCATTCACAAGAGGACAGTCTAGCAGAACTGCCTACCTCCCGGCATCAATCATCAATCAATAATCATCAATCATCATCAATAATCATATTATCATCATCAATAATCATACTATCATCATAATAATCATATTATCATCATAAAAATCATATTATCATCATAATAACATCAGTAATCAATTTAACAACAAATAACTAAGTTAGATGACAAAGTAGGCCATCCAACCGAACATGCATTAAACACACAATCAAACACAAGTTTACCCATCAATAACTCACAATTCAATCACTCAAACCACACCCGATCAACTAAGGCTCAATTCAATAATTTAAAGAAAGATAACCTAAACTTCAAATAATCATATCTTACATTCTACTAATCCAAACAACCCCAAATCAATTTCAAACACTCACCCATTCGATCAACTACATTAGCCCTCTTGGAAACCAACCAAGACACCTCAAAATCAAGCCCAACAACCCTAAAACCTCAAGGCACCTAAGCAGAAATTTTTCGATTTTCACCCAAAAATCGTAATCGAAAATTCGGCATTATAACGGCGTTACCACGTAATTAACAAACTTTTAAAAATCTATGGCAATCGATTCCAACCACAACAACTCAAAATAATCCTCAAAAAGCCATTCTACCAACTTTAAATACCCGAAAATAAATAATTTCGCTACAATGGCTCAAATCTCGTAGTAATACACATAAACGATCCCTAGCATGCATGGAGCAATAATCTAATATCATATTAACATTCTAACGGTTCAAAATGCAGTTATGAACAAAAACAAAAAAAATGAGTTTTGAGATCCAGAATTTTTCTCTCACCTTTGATGTGTTTTGATGCAAGAAATGTGTAGAATGGATGCCCAACAAGTGAAATCAAGATTTGAATGAAGTGATTTGGACTTGAATTGCAAAATCTATGTGAAAAATGCTTGAAAACCTTTGAAAAATGTCTTCATCTTTCTCCTACAAAGAACCACGGTTTTGTGTGTGTTTTTGGAGATTTTGTGCTTTGTTTTTAATGTGTGTTGATGATATATTAAGCAAAGGTAAAATAAATAAAAGAAAGTCAAAGTGGAAACTAATTATTTTTAGTGTTTTCTTGTCTTTTAATTCATTTTCTTGACTACTCTTGCTCAAATTAATTATGCAACACCTAAACTATCTCGAGTAGTTTATTTTTAGGTGACAAGAAGTTTTACATTCAAACAATTTCACCCGAGTTGGCTTAAAACGCGATTTTTGTAAAAGAAGGTGAAAAGTCATATTATTTATTTTCAAATGTCTTTTGAATGCACAATTAATCTAAAATCATTTAATACCACATATAAATACATTTATATTAATATATACTAGGTCAATGAAAGTCAATGCAAGAATCTGATTTAGAAGAAATTACTATTTGGCTAAAAAACGTTACTTTTCGCCCGAAAAGTCTATTAAATTACTATTCCGTTTCAGAATCAATTTTTTTTATCAAACATGGGTCTATTAATAATAAAGAACTAGGTTTTAAGACGTTTAAAACACCTTTGTAAAAATTTTAGCGGACAAGTGTTCAAAATACTATTCACAAAAATCGTCGATAAAATTTCTGATGCCGTTTTTTATGAAAATTTCATGAATGCACACTTAGCATGTATTAGGAGTATTAATTACATATTTAACACATTCTAAGTCATATAGCACATAAACAGGTCAATTCACGTAAAACGAGGTAAGGACACGCAAATCGAGGTAAAGACGAAAATTGGGGTTTCACACCAACTGTCGTTATTGAGATCGATTATTCCCAAGAAATAAAATATTCCCAAGGCTCTTATCAGAGGTGGAGATGGTTGATTGGGATGATGGTTGGTGGAATGACTCGATTCCAAACATCTATGAGGCGAATGATGAAAACCTGCTGGTGTTGTATAACTTTACCGGTGATGAGTGCCGGAGGGTCAAATGACTGAAACACCTGTGAGAATAGCTTGACGAATAGGGATTCTGGATCTGAGCTGGAACTGCCTAGAATAAAATCTAGAACAAGGGAAGATAGAAGCTTGCGTCCATCTGGATTTACCATGCATACAGTTATCTCTGCTGGCGGAGTGCGAGAGAGAAAATCAGCAAGGATATTCTCTTTGCCTGGGATGTGTCGCATTGTCCAATTGAACTGGGAAATCCATTTTGTCTATCGAATGAGTTGTGGATATGGAATATCATTCTGCCTTCTTTTAAGAACACCCTGAAATCCTTTAAAATCTGTTTCCATAATGAAAGGATTTTGAGCAAGATAAAACTTGAATTTTTTGATTCCTTGAATAACTGCAAGAACTTCTCTTTTGAAAGAGGGATAGTTGCGCTGTGCTGATGTGAAAGATCCTGATTTGTAACCACAGACTTGTCAGTGTCCATTGTCTTCTTCAATGAGAACTGCGGCCCAAAAATCAAGGGAAGCATCAGTCTGCAAGATGAGTTTTCCTGGACCTGGGATCTTCAGAGGAGGAAGTGTTTTACATAGCTCTTTCAGCTTCTGGACTGCAACTGTGGCTTCTGGAGACCAATTTCCAATGTTAGATTTTCAGAGGTACTTGGAAATCTGGCTAGTGTAGTTGGCCAATGATGGGACATGTGATAAGGCATAATTGATAAGGCCAAAGAACTGCGGGATTTGTGTAACAGTTTTGAGTTCATCAGGAAAGTCGAGGACTTTCCTTGATATGTGGTCCTATAAGAGAATGTCTTATTCTCTTATCTGCAAACCAAGAAAATCAATAGCATTGAGACCAATTTTCATCTTGGATTCAACAAGAACCAATCCATGCTGCTAGGTTAACTCTTGGAATTGTCGGAGATGCTGGTGTTCTTCAACTGTGTTACTGAATACCAAAACATTATCATTATAGACAATACAGTGTTACGCAAGGGGTCGGTATACATCATCCATTCAGTGTTGGAACTCAGACGGTGCATTCTTGAGACTGAACGGCATGATATTCCATTCATAATGTCCCTATGGAACAACAAAAGCAGTTTTGAATCTATCAGCTTCAGTAATACCAATTTGCCAAAATCCAGATTTCATATCAAATTTGGAGAAGAATTTGGCTTTGGATAGCTTCTAAAGGAGTTGTTCCTTTCTTGGAAGAGGGTATCTGATATCTTGCAATTGATCATTGAGTTGGTGATAATCTATCACCAATCTTTTCTTTCCTCAGACTTGTTCAGATCTTTTATTGACATAAAAGGCATGACTTGCACATGGAGATCTGGATGGTCGGATGAGACCTTGCCCAAATTGTGTCTGTATTTCATCTTGACATAGATCTTCATCTTTTGGCATTCCTGGATGAGAGACGGTTTGGTGTGGCATCTGCCAATTTTCTTTGTAAGATAAAGAGACAAGAGACAAAGTGTTTCTCTCATTCCCCAAACTTGTTTGAAAGATCACTGCAATAGGAAATGAGGAGTCTTCTTCCTTCAGCAAATTCATCATCTTCAATGGCTGAAACCTGTGAGGGAAATTTCTGTAAGGATACCCAAGGGGTATACTGATTATGCAGGAATTGGAAACCATCTGTCTGAAATGAGAATGGAGCAAGTAAGGTGACAAACTCCATTCCTAAGTCAATATCTTCACAACATTGATCATACTGGTAAAAGTTGTATCGAACTGAGACATCTGGGGATAAGTGTATGGGAATGGTCATGGAATGTGCTGTACTTGCAAATCTACTACCAGAAGCAGTGGTAAAGGTTGCTCTGGAGGAAATCCAAAATTCAGGAGGAAGACACTTGTATTTCATGAAAGAAATACATGAACCTGTGTCTAGAAGTGCAGTAACGGTGATAGGAACATATCTTGGAGGGTTAACAACAAGTTTTATGTATGGCTTATAGATCTGTCCTGGGGTAAAGGTAGCTTTGGAAATGGTAAGGATTGGTTGTTCTGTGGTTTTGTGTATTTTGGCTATGGAGAGGGTTGGTTTAGAATCAGAGGATTCAGATTCTGAGGTGAGACCTCAGGATAAGGCTGTATCAAGGTTAAGGATGGCTTGATCTGGTTCAGAAGTCCATGTGTATAGCTGGTCATCAAAGGTTTGAGTTGAAATGAACTTAACAAGCTTGGCTGGTAGCTTCTTGGACTTTTTGAGGTAACAATCTTTTGCAAAATGTCCTTTTTTACCCAAAGAAAACATTTAGTGGAGGAAGAGGGTTTTGATCTCTTCTTCACAAATTTGAATTTCCTGAAAGGTTTTCTGGACTTGTAAAATCTTTTCTGATGTTTGTGCTTCTTGTATTTGTGACACGAACATGGAGAATAGTTGTGAGCATAACAACCAAACTTTTGGAAATCTTTTCTGCAAAAGGTATCCATTGTTAGTTGCTCGTTGCTCTTGAGAAGTTTGCCAAGTCGCTTGGACTCGTACTGATCTTGAATGAGCTTTCTGGTCATCTGGTACAAGTGACCAAGACCCACCTGTCTTAGATTTGTAATATTGGCTCGTTTGACCTCTGTTTCGAGCAATTCAGGAAGGGGTTGTGGCATGTTAAAGACGAACGCCTTCTTGATGGTTTTTGTATTTTTGCCAAAGGTAAAATACAGAGCTTCCGGTCTGAGATAGTAATCTCCAAGTTTTGCAACATCACAACATTTGCTGAGTAAGAACTCATTTTCTGCTTGCTCAATCTCTTGGGTTGTTTTCCTACGAAAATGGCTCATAGACATCTTAGAAACATCTGAATAGGATCTGCATCTGTGAGGATGATCTGTATTTCTTCTTCTGTCAGCATCCTTGTCCACCAACTGCGAAGTGATCCTATAAAAGTAGCAACAAGACGGTCAATGATATCACTTATTTCAAGTGTAGGATTTCGGAGTGATTCTTCATTTATCCATGCTTCTATTTTCTCAAGATATTTGAGTCTGTCATCAGGAGGGATGGCATCAATGTTCCAGAATTGCTTGTGATCTGGAGCATATGGGATGGAAACTTTTCCTTCAATGTTTTGTTATCTCTGAGGTTGCTGTTGTGGAACCTATGGGACTTGTGCTTGTGGCGGCTATTGGTTTCGGTGCTCACCAGCTTGGGAAGTTTCTCCCTGGTCACTAGTTGTTTCTGAATCATTAGGATTAGTTTGTATAGGGTTGTGTGTACGTGTCTTTGCGGTGTCCGTGTAGAACGGAGTCACAGGAGTCTGCATAAGAACTGGTCCTTTGTATGGAGGAATCATCTGAGATGACGAATTCTTTTCAAATGGATCAAAGGAGTCAAATGACGAAATGACTGAAAAAATTTCACTGGGACCTTCTTTCTCGTCCTTATCACCCCACCCAATTGGGATAATTTTCTCTTTGGAGAGATAATGAGGAGGTAGTGTGAGATCAACCCAATAAGCTTTTTCGCAATTTCCACTTGGTATCCAGACTGCATGATCTGGCTTTGGATTATGCTTCCAAGGATGAAAGGACTGCTTTTTTGGCTTAGCTGGCTGTTTGAGCTTTTTAGTGGGTCGTTCTCTTTTTCTTTTGAACTCGTCTGAATCAAGATAATGCTTCTCGGAAGAAGATTTCTGCATGTTGATCATGTTGACGTTGTTCCAAGAACGAACTTGTCCGGATGGGTTCCAAACTGGAGTGGCTTTCTGCAGTTTTTTCCAATTGATTGGAGTTGTCTAATGGTATATGTGATTCTTGTGGAAAGCCTTGTAGAGGTCATTATATTGGTCATAACAACGTTCTCTGAGATAATCATGGGCTTCTTTTGTCCATGCAACATGTTCCCTGAGATCTGACCATATTTTTTGAATGGCAGCATTCTGAGCTTTTGCATTCATGTTGCCCCAATTGATTGCTGACTCGATTTGTCCAACATCTTGTGGTCTGGTTTTGGTAACTTGCCATTTACCAACATATGTGTTGTCGGCTTCTTCTGTACAATAGATGTCTTCAAGAAAATTAATAGAATAGACATATCTAGAAGACCTAGATCTGGTAGCAAAGGGTTTTCTGACATAGTGTGGACAGGACTGAGGATGTCCAGCAAGTTGGCATTTTTCACATGGTTCTGCTGGGTGGGATTCTTTTGGAAAGGATATGGCAACACAACCTGGTTCTAGAGGATGTCTAGAGATTCTTGGTGAATCATGGATGATTGGGCAGTTATGGCTTCTCTCATAATCATTTTTCCAACAAGGAGGGAAAGTGAGTTCATGTTTGGTGTATATCTTTGGTTGGGTAACATTACTATTACCTAACACGTGGACTCAAGGCTTACAGTTGTGGTCCATAGAAAAAAGATGGGTTTGGACTTTATAAGTCATAGAATGATGGAGTGCAACAATAGTTTCATTTGGGTTCATATCAGCTCCATAAAGTTGGATAAGGACCTGTATGGTTTGAGAAAGGGTAAGACGGGAAAGATCAAGGGTGAGGTTTGGTTCAACCTGGATGAGAACATGGCCATTATGAAGACCTGCTTCACCGGCACATATGAGTGCATCATCAAACTTACGCCATCTGGTATCTAGTAAAGAGACTAGACATGAAACATTTTTTCTGGCAAGGAAATTAGGCTATAAGGCTAAACGAATGGCTCCAAGGTGTAAACCTTTGTAACCTTTCTATCTATATCAACAGAGATCAGGTTCAGAAAGTATAGGAAGATAGTTTTCTGTGCGGGAAGAGGATACGAATTGTACAAAAACTGTAGAGGATTTATACACGGTTGTAAGGGCTGCTGGCTTGATAGGTTATAGAGATTTGAACTTTTGTGTGAATTAGGAGGTTTGGTAATATGAGTAGGGTTTTAACGGAGAGAGTTTGAAGAGTTCTCCTGATTTGGTAGATGGAGGTGTTTAGGTTATGTCTAACTCATAGTGAGATGCGGAAGGATCAAAGGAAGTGACTTCAAAGTTGTTAGCAACAACTTCTTGTTCTAGCAAGGGAAGATCAGCGATGGTGGATACACTAGTCACGACTGGACTTACTGCGGGATTTACGAAGCCTTTCATTCACTCTTTAACGGCTATTGCCCTATTTCCAAAGACTCTAGTGTTCAATACACAAGTATAATTTAAGACATTCAATACCAGAATAGGGAAGTGCTACAATTAACTAGGCTCTGTTCCCACTAAGGGGAAGGTAAGGAAAGAAGCGGGAGGAAGAAGACATGGGCTAAAGGCGAAGCTTGAGAAAGAGAAGCTGTAAGCTGTTGAGAGAAAGAAAAATGTGTTCCAATCCAAATCTGACTATGCCCCTTTAGTAAGGGGTTCTTCATTATTTATAGGCAAACCATTACAAAATCTAATAATACAAAGCGGAATCTACACTATTCCTGACAAGGACTAAAGCAGCTTCCTTTAATAAAGGAAAAGCTGACATGACATAAAGAGATTCTTAATAATTCACAATAAGACAAACCTGACGTGACTAAAGAGATTTCCTTTAATAAAATAAATCTCACTTATTACAGATAGACAAACGAGACATGACTTAAAGGGAATCTGAAGTGACAAAAGATTCCTGTTATATCCTATTTTACAACATGACAAACCTATTTACATGACACGAAGCTTCGTCATGGGGTCCACCCAGGATTCTTGGAATCCTGTCTTCAATGAGTCACCATCTGTCTTTATTGAGATCGATATCATCCTACTACAAAGCGGAATCTACATTATTCTTGACAAGGACTAAAGCAACTTACTTTAATAAAGGAAAAGCTGACATGACCTAAAAAAATTCTTACTAATTCGCAATAAGAAAAACCAGATGCGACTAAAGCGGTTTCCTTTAATAAAGGAAATCTCACTTATTACAAACAAACAAACGAGACATGACTTAAAGGGAATCTGAAGTGACAAAAGATTCATGTCATATCCTATTATTACAACATGACAAACCTATTTACATGACATGAAGCTTCGACATGGGGTCCACTTGGGATTCCTGGAATCCTATCTTCAATGAGTCACCATCTACCATTATTGAGATCGATATCATCCCAGGTGAGGAAAGTAGCCAGAGGCGGAAGACATGGCTAAAGGCGAAGCTTGAGAGAGAGAAGTTGTAAGCTATTGAGAGAAAGAAATATGTGTTTCAATCCAAATCTGACTCTGCCCCTTTAGTCAGGGGTTCTTCATTATTTGTAGACAAACCAGTACAAAGCCTAATAATACAAAGTGGAATTGACACTATTCCTGACAAGGACTAAAACAGCTTCCTTTAATAAAGGAAAAACTGACACAACATAAAGAGATTCTTAAAAATTCACAATAAGACAAACCTGACACGACTTAAGCGGTTTCCTTTAATAAAAGAAATCTCACTTATTACTAACAGACAAATGAAACATGACTTAAAGGGAATCTGAAGTGACAAAAGATTCCTGTCATATCCTATTATTACAACATGACAAACCTATTTACATGACACGAAGCTTCGTCATGGGGTCCACCTGGGATTCCTAGAATCCTGTCTTCAATGAGTCACCATCTGTCATTATTGAGATCGATATCATCCCACTCCTGACTATTTTGGCTAAGATCTCCCCCCCACGGGTCGTAGTCTGACCCAAGGTCTGCAGTGGAAATGCCATCCTCTTGAGAAAAACTCTGGAAAACGAGAAGATGTTCATGAAAAGTGGGGCTATCAGGAAAGTGGGCGTACCAAAATTCTTGGGGATCAGAAGCATCTAGACCATGTGCTCGAGCAATGTCTCTCTTGACAGTAAGACATTGTTCCCAGGAAATAAAATATTCCTAAAGTTCTTGTCGGAGGTAGAAATGGTTGATTGGGATGATGGTTGGAGGAATAACTCAATTCCAAATAACTGTGAGGTGAATGATAAAAACCTGTTGGTGCTGTATAACTTGACCGGCGATGAGTGTCGGAGGGTCAAATGACTAAAACACCTGTGAGAATAGCTTGACGAAGCGGGATTCTAGGAACACACGAACATGTCTCTGAATGAGTTCTGGATCAAAAAAAACTACCATAGGAAAATAATTAAGCCAATACCAAAGATACAAGAATTGCATCTATGAAAAGTCATAATTATTGAAATCAAGAACTGTATCCCATGGTTCTTCATGCTAGGGACTATGACGAACAACGTTGCGAACATAATAGACAGAGGATAATAGATCAATAATTCTCCTGAGCTTGTTCTCAACGAATTGTTCAAAGAAATCAGTGATCTGGCTTTTGACGAATGATCGGACTATTTTTACTCTGAGCTCTTCAAGTAGTGCTCCTAGAAATTGAGCTTGCTAGTCTGGACTCAAGTCAAAATGTTTGGGACTGTCCATCCATGGGATCTGGATCTGATTTGGAACTGCCTGGAATAAGACTTGGAAAAAGGGAATATGGAAGCTTGCGTCCATATGGATTTATCATGCATACAGTTTTCTCTGATGGCGGAGTGTGAGAGAGAAAATCAGCAAGGATATTCTCTTTGCCTGGGATGTGTCGCATTGTCCAATTGAATTGAGAAATCCATTATTTCCATCAGATGAGTTGTGGATATGGAATATCATTCTGCCTTCTTTTAAGAACACCTTGAAATCCTTTAAAATCTGTTTCAATAAAGAAAGGATTTTGAGCAAGATAAAACTTGAATTTTTTGATTCCTGGAATAACTGCAAGAACTTCTCTTTTGAAAGAGGGATAGTTGCGTTGTGTTGGCGTGAAAGATCCTGAGTTGTAACCACAGACTTGTCTGTGTCCATTGTCTTCTTCAATGAGAAATGCGACCCAAAAATCAAGGGAAGCATCAGTTTGCAAGATGAGTTGTCCTGGACCTGAGATCTTGAGAGGAGGAAGTGTTTTACATAGCTCTTTCAGCTTCTGGACGGTAACTGTGGCTTCTGGAGATTAATTTCCAATGTTAGATTTTTGGAGGTACTTGGAAATCTGGCTAGTATAGTTGGCCAATGATGGGACATGTGATGAGGCATAATTGATGAGGCCAAGGAACTGCTGGATCTGTGTAACAGTTCTGAGTTCGTCAAGAAAGTCGAGGACTTTGCTTGATATGTGGTCTTGTAAGAGAATGTGTCCTTCTCTTATCTGGAAACCAAGAAAATCAATAGCATTGAGACCAATTTTCATCTTGGATTCTGCAAGAACTAATCCATGCTGGTCGGTTAACTCCTGGAATTGTCAGAGATGTTGGTGGTGTTCTTCAGCTGTGTTACTGAATATCAAAACATCATCAATGTAGACAATACAGTGCTGCGCAAAGGGTCGGTATACATCATCCATTCTATGTTGGAACTCGGACGGTGCATTCTTGAGACCGAATGACATGACATTCCATTCATAATGTCCCTGTGGAACAACAAAAGCAATTTTGAATCTATTAGCTTCAGTAATACCAATTTGCCAAAATCCTGATTTCATATCAAATTTGGAGAAGAATTTGGCTTTGGATAGCTTCTGAAGGAGTTGTTCTTTTCCTGGAAGAGGGTATCTGATATCTTGCAACTGATGATTGAGTTGGCTATAATCTATCACCAATCTTTTCCTTCCTCGGACTTGTTCAGATATTTTGTTGACATAAAAGGCAGGACTTGCCCATGGAGATCTGGATGGTTGGATGAGACCTTGCTCAAGCAGTGTCTGTATTTCAGCTTCACAAAGAACTTCATCTTTTGGCATTCCTGGATGAGAGGCGGTTTGGTGTGGCATCTGTCAATTTCCTTTGTAAGGTAGAGAGACAAAGTATTTCTCCTTTTCCCAAAACTTGTTTGGAAGATCACCGCAACAGGAAATGAGGAGGCTTCTTTCTTCAGCAAATTCATCATCTTGATTGGCTGAAACCTGTGAGGGCGATTTCTGTAAGGATACCCAAGGGGTATACTGATTATACAGGAATTGGAAACCATCTGTCTGAAATGAGAATGGAGCAAGTAAGGTGAGAAAATCCATTCCTAAGAGAATATATTCACGAAATTGATCATACTGGTAAAAGATGTGTCGAACTGAGACATCTGGGGATAAGTGTATAGGAATGGTAATGGAATGTACTTCACTTGCAAATCTACTACCAGAAGCAGTGGTAAATGTTGCTCTAGAGGAAATCCAAAATTTAGGAGGAAGACACTTGGATTTCAGGAAAGAAATACATGAACCTGTGTTTAGAAGTGTAGTAACGGTGATAGGAACATATCCTGGAAGGTTAACAACAAGCTTTATGTATGGCTTATAGATCTATCCTGGGGTAAAGGTAGCTTTGGAAGTGGTAAGGATTGGTTGTTCTGTGGTTTTGTGTATTTTGGCTATGGAGAGGGTTGGTTCAGAATCAGAGGATTCAGATTCTAAGGTGAGACCTGAGGATGAGGCTGTATCAAGGTTAAAAAATGACTTGATCTGGTTCGGAAGTCCATGTGTAAAGCTGGTCATCAAAGGTTTGAGTTGAAATGAATTGAACAAGCTTGGCTGGTAGCTTCTTGGACTTTTTGAGGTAACAATCTTTTGCAAAATGTCCTTTTTTTCCACAAAGAAAATATTTAGTGGAGGAAGAGGGTTTTGATCTATTCTTCACAAATCTGAATTTCCTGAAAGGTTTTCTGGACTTGTGAAATCTTTTCTGATGTTTGTGCTTCTTGTATTTGTGACACGAACATGGAGAGTAGCTGTGAGCATGACAGCCAAACTTTTGGAAATCTTTTCTGCAAATGGTATCCATTGTTATTTGCTCGTTGTTCTTGAGAAGTTTGCCAAGTTGCTTGGACTCGCACTGATCTTGAATGAGCTTTCTGGCCATCTGGTACAAGTGAGCAATACTCACCTGTCTTAGATCTGTAATATTGGCTAGTTTGAACTCTGTTTCGGGCAATTTAGGAAGCGGTTGTGGCATGTTAAAGACGAACGCCTTCTTGATGGTTTCTGTATTTTTCCCAAAGGTAAAATACAGAGCTTCTTGTCTGAGATAGTAATCTTCAAGTTTTGCAACATCACAGCATTTGTTGAGTAAGAACTCCTTTTCTACTTGCTTAATCTCTTGGGTTGTTTGTCCTATGAAAATGGCTTGTAGACATCTTAGAAACATCTGAATAGGATCTGCATCTGTGAGGATGATCTGTCTTTCTTCTTCTGTCAGCATCCTAGTCCACCAGCTGCAAAGTGATCCTATAAAAGCAGTAACAAGACGGTCAATGATATCTCTTATTTCAAGAGTAGGATTTCAGAGAAATTCTCCATTTATCCAAGCATCCATTTTCTCAAGATATTTGAGTCTGTCATCAGGAGGGATGGTATCAATGTTCTAGAATTGCTTGTGATTTGGAGCATATAGGATGAAAACTTTTCCTTCAATGTTTTGTTGTCTCTGAGGTTGCTGTTGTGCAACCTGCGGGACTTATGCTTGTGGTGGCTGTTGGTTCCGGTGCTGACCAACTTGGGAAGTTTCTCCCTGGTCACTGGTTGTTTCTGAATCATCAGGATTAGTTTGTACAGGGTTGTGTGTACGTGTCCTTGTGGTGTCCGTGTAGAACGGAGTCACAAGAGTCTGCATAAGAAATGGTCCTATGTATGGAGGAATCATCTGAGAGGACGAATTCTTTTCAAACAGATCAAAGGAGTCAAATGACGAAATGACTGAAGAAATTTCACTGGGACCTTCTTTCTCATCTTCATCACCCCACCCAGTTTGGATAATTTTCATTTTGGAGAGATAATGAGGAGGTTGTGTGAGATCAACCCAATAGGCTTTTTCGCAATTTCCACTTGGTATCCAGACTGCATGATCTGGCTTTGGATTATGCTTTCAAGGATGAGAGGACTGCTTCTTTGGCTTAGCTGGTAGTTTCAGCTTTTCAGCGAGTCGTTCTCTTTTCCTTTTGAACTCGTCTGAATCAAGATAATGCTTCTCGGAAGAAGATTTTTGCATGTTGAGCATGTTGACGCTGTTCCAAGAACGAACTTGTCCGGAAGGGTTCCGAACTAGAGCGGCTTTCTGCAGTTTTTTTCAGTTGATTAGAGTTGTCTGATAGTATATGTGATTCTTTTGGAAAGCCATGTGGAGGTCATTATATTGGTCATAACAACTTTGTCTGAGATGATCATGGGCTTCTTTTGTCTATTCAACATGTTCCCTGAGATCTAACCCTATTTTTTGAATGGCAGCATTCTGAGCTTTTGCATTCATGTTGCTCCAATTGATTGCTGACTCGATTTGTCGAACATCTTGTGGTCTGGTTTCGGTAACTTGCCATTTACCAACATATGTGTTGTCGGCTTCTTCTGTACAATAGATGTCTTCAGGAAAATTAATAGAACAGACATATCTAGAGGAGCTAGATCTGGTAGCAAAGGGTATTCTGACACAGTGTGGACAGGACTGAGGATGTCCAGCAAGTTGGCATTTTTCACATAGTTCAACTAGTTGGGATTCTATTGGCAAGGATATGGCGACACGACATGGTTCTAGAGGATGTCTAGTGATTCTTGGTGAATCCTGGATGATTGGTCGGTTATGGCTTCTCTCATAATCATTTTTCCAACGAGGAGGGAAAGTGAGTTCATGTTTGGTGTAGATCTTTGGTTGGGTAACATTACTATCACCTAACAAGTGGACTCGAGGCTTACAGTTGTGGTCCATGGAAAAATATGGGTTTAGACTTTATAGGTCATAGAATGATGGAGTATAACAACAGTTTCATTTGGATTCATATCAGCTTCAAAAAATTGGATAAGGACCTGTATGGTTTGAGATAGGGTAGGACGGGAAAGATCAAGGGTGAAGTTTGGTTCAACCTGGATGAGAACATGGCCAATATGAAGACCTGCTTCGACGGCACAGATGAGTGCATCATCAAACTTACGCTACCTGGTATCTAGTAAAGAGACTAGACATGAAATATTTTTTCTGGCAAGGAAACTAGGCTGTAAGGCTAGACGAATGGCTCTAAGGTGTAAACCTTTGTAACCTTTCTGTCTATATCTACGGAGATCAGGTTCAGAAAGTATAGGAAGATAGGTTTCTATGCGGGAAGAGGATACGGATTGTACAGAAACTGAAGAGGATTTGTACATGGCTATAAGGGTGGCTGGCTTGATAGGTAATAGAGATTTGAACTTTTGTGTGAATTGGGAGGTTTGGTAATATGAGTAGGTGTTTAACGGAGAGAGTTTGAAGAGTTCTCCTGATTTGGTAGATGGAGGTGTTTGGGTTATGTCTACCTCATAGTGAGATGCAGAAGGATCAAAGGAAGTGACTTCATAGTTGTTAGCAACAACTTCTTGTTCTGGCAGGAGAAGATCAGCCATGGTGGATACACTGGTCATGATTGGACTTACTGCGGGACTTACAGCGCCTTTCATTCACTCTTTAACGACTATTGCCCTATTGCTAAAGACTCTAGTGTTTTACACACAAGTATAGTTTAAGACCTTCAATACCAGAATATGGAAGTGCTACAGTTAACTCGGCTCTAAAACCACTAAGGGGAAGGTGAGGGAAGGAACGGGAGGTGGAAGACAAGGCTAAAGGCGGAGCTTGAGTGAAAGAAGCTGTAAGCTATTGAGAGAAAGAAAGATGTGTTTCAATCCAAATCTGACTCTGCCCCTTTAGTCAATGGTTCTTCATTATTTATAGGCAAAAATGAAAACAAGAAAGAAAGTCCCAGTGAAATTTCTTTAGCAAATTCATCATCTTGAATGGCTGCAACCTGTGAGGGCAATTTCTGTAAGGATACCCAAGGGGTATTCTGATTATACAGGAATTGGAAACCATCTGTCTGAAATGAGAATGGAGCCAGTAAGGTGAGAAAATCCATTCTTAAGAGAATATTTTCACAAAATTGATCATACTGGTAACAGTTGTGTCGAACTGAGACATCTGGGGATAAGTGTATGGGAATGGTCATAGAATATGCTTCACTTGCAAATCCACTTCCAGAAGCAATTGTAAAGGTTGCTCGAGAGGAAATCCAAAATTCAGGAGGAAGACACTTGGATTTCATGAAAGAAATACATGAACCTGTGTCTAGAAGTGCAGTAACGGTGATAGGAACATATCCTGGAGGGTTAACAATAAGCTTTATGTATGTCTTATAGATCTTTGCTAGGGTAAAAGTAGCTTTGCAAGTGGTAAGGATTGGTTGTTCTATGGTTTTGTGTATTTTGGCTATGGAGAGGGTTGGTTTAGAATCAGAGGATTCGGATTCTAAGGTGAGACCTGAGGATGAGGTTGTATCAAGGTTAAGGACGGCTTGATCTAGTTCGGAAGTCCATGTGTATAGCTGGTCATCAAAGATTTGAGTTGAAATAAACTGAACAAGCTTGGCTGGTAGCTTCTTGGACTTTTTGACTTAACAATCTTTTGCAAAATGTCCTTTTTTCCACAAAGAAAACATTTAGTGGAGGAAGAGGGTTTTGATCTCTTCTTCACAAATCTGAATTTCTTGAAAGGTTTTCTGGACTTGTGAAATCTTTTCTGATGTTTGTGCTTCTTGTATTTGTGACACGAACATGGAGAGTAGCTGTGAGCATGACAGCCAAACTTTTGGAAATCTTTTCTGCAAATGGTATCCATTGTTATTTGCTCGTTGTTCTTGAGAAGTTTGCCAAGTTGCTTGGACTCGCACTGATCTTGAATGAGCTTTCTGGCCATCTGGTACAAGTGAGCAATACTCACCTGTCTTAGATCTGTAATATTGGCTAGTTTGAACTCTGTTTCGGGCAATTTAGGAAGCGGTTGTGGCATGTTAAAGACGAACGCCTTCTTGATGGTTTCTGTATTTTTCCCAAAGGTAAAATACAGAGCTTCTTGTCTGAGATAGTAATCTTCAAGTTTTGCAACATCACAGCATTTGTTGAGTAAGAACTCCTTTTCTACTTGCTTAATCTCTTGGGTTGTTTGTCCTACGAAAATAGCTTGGACACATCTTAGAAATATCTGAATAGGATCTGCAACTGTGAGGATAATCTATCTTTCTTCTTCTGTCAGCATCCTTGTCCACCAACTGCGAAGTGATCCTATAAAAGCAGCAACAAGATGGTCAATGATATCTCTTATTTCAAGAGTAGGATTTTGGAGAGATTCTTCATTTATCCATGCATCCATTTTCTCAAGATATTTGAGCCTGTCATCTGGAGGGATGACATCAATGTTCCAGAATTGCTTGTGATCTAGAGCATATGGGATGGAAACTTTTCCTTCAATGTTTTGTTGTCTTTGAGGTTGCTGTTGTGGAACCTGAGGGACTTATGCTTGTGGCGGCTGTTGGTTCCGGTGCTCACCAACTTGGAAAGTTTCTCCCTAGTCACTAGTTGTTTTTGAATCATCAGGATTAGTTTGTAAAGGGTTGTGTGTATGTGTCCTTATGGTGTCCGTGTAGAACGGAGTCACAGGATACTGCATAAGAACTCGTCTTTTGTATGGAGGAATCGCCTGAGAGGATGAATTCTTTTCAAACGGATCAAAGGAGTCAAAGGACGAAATAACAGAAGAAATTTCACAGGGACCTTCTTTCTCGTCTTCATCACCCCCACCCAGTTGGGATAATTTTCTCTTTAGAGAGATAATGAGGAGGTGGTGTGAGATCAACCCAATAGGCTTTTTCGCAATTTCCACTTGGTATCCAAACTGGATGATCTGGCTTTGGATTATGATCTTAGCCATAATTGTCAGGAGTGGGATGATATCGATCTCAATAACAACATATGGTGACTCATTGAAGACAGGATTCCAGGAATCCCAGGTGGACCCCATGACGAAGCAAGATTCTGGGAACACACGAACATGTCTCTGAATGAGTTCTGGATCAAAAAGAACTGCCATAGGATAATAATTAAGCCAATACTAAAGATACAAGAATTGCATCTTTGAAAAGTCATAATTATTGAAATCAAGAACTGTATCCCATAGTTCTTCATGCTGGGGACTGTGATGAACAACGTTGAGAACATAATAGACCGAGGATAATAGATCAATAATTCTCCTGAGCTTGTTCTCAACAAATTCTTCAAAGAAATCAGTGATTTGGCTTTTGGCGAATGATCACAGTATTTTTACTCTGAGCTCTTCAGGTAGTGCTCCCAGAAATTGAGCTTGCTGGTCTAGACTCAAGTCAAAAAATGTTTGGGACTGTTCATCAGTAGGTTCTGGATCTGAGCTGGAACTTCCTAGAATAAGACCTGGAACAAGGGAAGATGAAAGCTCGCGTCCATCAGGATTTACCATGCATACAGTTTTCTCTGATGGCTGAGTGCGAGAGAGAAAATCAGCAAGAATATTCTCTTTGTCTGGGACATGTCGCATTGTCCATTTGAACTGGGAAATCTATTATGTCCATCAGATGAGTTGTGGATCTGGAATATCATTGTACCTTCTTTTAAGAACTCCCTGAAATCCTTTAAAATCTGTTTCAATAATGAAAGGATTTTGAGCAAGATAAAACTTGAATTTTTTGATTCCCTGAATAACTGCAAGAACTTCTCTTTTGAAAGAGGGATAGTTGCGTTGTGCTGGCGTGAAAGATCTTGATTTATAACCACATACTTTTTTGTGTCCATTGTCTTCTTCAATGAGAACTGCTACCCAAAAATCAAGGGAAGCATCAGTTTGCAAAATGAGTTGTCCAGGACCTGGGATCTTGAGAGGTAGAAGTGTTTTACATAGCTCTTTCAGCTTCTAGACTGCAATTTGTGGCTTCTGGAGACCAATTTTCAATGTTAGATTTTCGGAGGTACTTGGAAATCTGGCTGGTGTTGTTGGCCAATAATGGGACATGTGATGAGGGATAATTGATGAGGCCAATGAACTGCTGGATCTGTGTAACAGTTCTGAGTATATCAGGAAAGTTGAGGACTTTGCTTGATATGTGGTTCTGTAAGAGAATGTGTCATTCTCTTATCTACAAACCAAGAAAATCAATAGCATTGAGACCAATTTTCATCTTGGATTCAGCAAGAACTAATCCATGCTGGTAGGTTAACTCCTGGAATTGTCGAAGATGCTGGTGGTGTTCTTCAGCTGTGTTATTGAATACCAAAACATAATCAATGTAGAGAATACAATGCTACGCAAGGGGTCGGTATACATCATCAATTCTGTGTTGGAACTCAGACGGGGCATTCTTGAGACCGAATGACATGACATTCCATTCATAATGTCCCTGTGGAACAACAAAAGCAGTTTTGAATCTATCAGCTTCAGTAATGCCAATTTGCCAAAATCCTGATTTCATATCAAATTTGAAGAAGAATTTGGCTTTGGATAGCTTCTAAAGGAGTTGTTCCTTTCTTGGAAGAGGGTATCTGATATCTTGCAATTGATCATTGAGTTGGCGATAATCTATCATCAATCTTTTCTTTCCTCGGACTTGTTCAAATCTTTTGTTGACATAAAAGGCAAGACTTGCCCATGGAGATCTGGATGGTCAGATGAGACCTTGCTCAAGTAGTGTCTGTATTTCAGCTTGACAAAGATCTTCATCTTTTGGCATTCCTAGATGAGAGGCGGTTTGGTGTGGCATCTGCCAATTTTCTTTGTAAGGTAGAAAGACAAAGTGTTTCTCTCTTTTCCAAAACTTGTTCAGAGATCACCGCAATAGGAAATGAGAAGGCTTCTTTCTTCAGCAAATTCATCATCTTGAATGGCTGAAACCTGTGAGGGAAATTTCTGTAAGGATACCCAAGGGGTATACTGATTATGCAGCAATTGGAAACCATCTATCTGAAATGAGAATGGAGCAAGTAAGGTGAGAAAATCTATTCGTAAGAGAATATAATCACAGCATTGATCATACTAGTCAAAGATGTGTCGAATTGAGACATCTGGGGATAAGTGTATGGGAATGGTCATGGAATGTGCTTCACTTGCAAATCCACTACCACAAGCAGTGGTAAAGGTTGCTCTGGAGGAAATCCAAAATTCAGGAAGAAGACACTTGGATTTCATGAAAGAAATACATGAACCTGTATCTAGAAGTGCCGTAACGGTGATAGGAACAAATCCTAGAGGGTTAACAACAAGCTTTATGTATGGCTTATAGATCTGTCCTGGGGTAAAGGTAGCTTTGGAAGTGGTAAGGATTGGTTGTTCAGTGGTTTTGTGTATTTTGGCTATGGAGAGGGTTGGTTCAGAATTAGAGGATTTGGATTATGAGGTGAGACCATAGGATGAGGCTGTATCAAGGTTAATGACGGCTTGATCTAGTTCGGAAGTCCATGTGTATAGCTGGTCATCAAAGGTTTGAGTTGAAATGAGCTGAACAAGCTTGGCTGGTAGCTTCTTGGACTTTTTGAGGTAACGATCTTTTGTAAAATGTCCTTTTTTTCCACAAAGAAAACATTTAGTGGATGAAGAGGGTTTTGATCTCTTCTTCACAAATCTGAATTTCTTGAAATGTTTTCTGGACTTGTGAATTCTTTTCTTATGTTTGTGCTTCTTGTATTTGTGACACGAACATGGAGAGTAGTTGTGAGCATGACATCCAAACTTTTGGAAATCTTTTCTGCAAAAGGTATCCATTGTTTTTTACTCATTGCTCTTGAGAAGTTTGCCAAGTCAGTTGGTCTCATACTGATCTTGAATGAGCTTTCTGGCCATCTGGTACAAGTGAGCGGCCATCTGGTACAAGTGAGCAAGACTCACCTGTCTTAGATCTGTAATATTGGCTCGTTAGAACTCTGTTTCGAGCAGTTCAGGAAGGGGTTGTGGCATGTTAAAGACGAACGCCTTCTTGATGGTTTCTGTATTTTTTCCAAAGGTAAAATACATAGCTTCCTATCTGAGATAGTAATCTCCAAGTTTTGCAACATCACATCATTTGTTGAGTAAGAACTTCTTTTCTGCTTGCTCAATCTCTTGGGCTATTTGTCCTACAAAAATGGCTCGTAGACATCTTAGAAACATCTGAATAGGATCTGTATCTGTGAGAATGATCTGTCTTTCTTCTTCTATCAGCATTCTTGTCCACCAACTGCGTAGTGATCTTGTAAAAGCAGCAACAAGACGGTCAATGATATCTTTTATTTCAAGAGTAAGATTTCGGAGAGATTCTCCATTTATCCATGCATCCATTTTCTCAAGATATTTGAGTTTGTCATCAGGAGGGATGGCATCAATGTTCCAGAATTGCTTGTGATCTAGAGCATATGGGATAGAAACTTTTCCTTCAATGTTTTGTTTTCTCTGAGGTTGCTGTTGTGGAACATGTAGGACTTGTGCTTGTGGATGCATGATCTGGCTTTGGATTATGCTTCCAAGGATGAGAGGACTGCTTCTTTGGCTTAGCTGGCTGTTTGAGCTTTTCAGCGAGTCGTTCCCTCTTTCTTTTGAATTTGTTTGAATCAAGATAATGCTTCTCGGAAGAAGATTTCTGCATGTTGATCATGTTGACGTTGTTCCAAGAACGAACTTGTCCGGAAGGGTTCCGAACTCGAGTGGCTTTCTGCAGTTTTTTCCAGTTGATTGGAGTTGTCTGATGGTATATGTGATTCTTGTGGAAAGCCTTGTGGAGGTCATTATATTGGTCATAACAACCTTGTCTAAGATGATCATGGGCTTCTTTTGTCCATGCAACATGTTCCCTGAGATCTGACCATATGTTTTGAATGGCAGCATTCTGAGCTTTTGCATTCATGTTGCTCCAATTGATTGCTGACTCGATTTGTCCAACATCTTGTGGTCTGGTTTTGGTAACTTGCCATTTACCAACATATGCGTTGTCGGCTTCTCCTGTACAATAGATGTCTTCAGGAAAATTAACAAAACAGACATATCTAGAGGACCTAGATCTGGTAGAAAAGGGTTTTCTGACACAGTGTGGACAAGACTGAGGATGTCCAGCAAGTTGGCATTTTTCACATGGTTCAGTTGGTTGGGATTCTGCTGGAAAGGATATGGCAACACGACATGGTTCTAGAGGATGTCTAGAGATTCTTGGTGAATCAAGGATGATTGGTCGGTTATGGCTTCTCTCATAATCATTTTTCCAACGGGGAGGGAAAGTGAGTTCATGTTTGGTGTAGATCTTTAGTTAGGTAACATTGCTATCACCTAACACGTAGACTCGAGGCTTACAGTTGTGGTCCATGGAAAAAAGCTGGGTTTGGACTTTATAGGTCATAGAATGTTGGAGTGCAACAACAGTTTCATTTGGGTTTATATCAGCTCCATAAAGTTGGATAAAGACCTGTATGGTTTGAGAAGGGGTAGAACAGGAAAGATCAAGGGTGAAGTTTGGTTCAACCTGGATGAGAACATGGCCATTGTGAAGACCTACTTCGACAGCACAGATGAGTGCATCATCGAACTTACGCCACCTGGTATCTAGTAAAGAGACTAGACATGAAACATTTTTTCCGGCAAGGAAACAAGGCTGTAAGGCTAGACGAATGGCTCCAAGGTGTATACCTTTGTAACCTTTATGTCTATATCTACGGAGATCAGGTTTAGAAAGTATAGGAAGATAGGTTTCTGTGCGGGAAGAGGATACGGATTGTACAGAAACTATAGAGGATTTGTACATGGCTGTAAGGGCTGCTGGCTTGATAGGTAATAGAGATTTGAACTTTTGTGTCAATTGGGAGGTTTGGTAATGTGAGTAAGGGTTTAATGGAGAGAGTTTGAAGAGTTCTCCTGATTTGGTAGATGGAGGTGTTTGGGTTATGTCTACCTCATAGTGAGATGCAGAAGGATCAAAGGAAGTGACTTCAGAGTTGTTAGCAACAACTTCTTGTTCTGGCAGAGGAAGATCAGCCATGGTGGATACACTGGTCACGACTGGACTTATTGCGGGACTTACGATGCCTTTCATTCACTCTTTAACGGCTATTTCCCTATTGCCAAATACTCTAGTGTTCAACACACAAGTATAGTTTAATACCTTCAATACTAGAATAGGGAAGTGCTACAGTTAACTAGGCTCGGTTACCACTAAGGGGAAGGTAAGGGAATGAGCGGGAGGCGGAAGGCATGGCTTAAGGCAAAGCTTGAGAGAGAGAAGTTGTAAGCTGTTGAGAGAAAGAAAGATGTGTTTCAATCCAAATCTAACTCTGCCCCTTTAGGTAGGGGTTCTTCAGTATTTATAGGAAAACCATTACAAAGCCAAATAATACAATGCGCAATCTACACTATTCTTGACAAGGACAAAAGCAGCTTTCTTTAATAAAGGAAAAGCTGACACGACATAAAGAGATTCTTAATAATTCACAATAAGACAAACCTGACGCGACTAAAGCGGTTTCCTTTAATAAAGGAAATCTCACTTATTACAAATAGACAAACGAGACATGACTTAAAGGGAATCTGAACTGACAAAAGATTCCTGTCATATCCTATTATTATACATGACAAACCTATTTACATGACACGAAGCTTCGTCATGCGGTCCACCCGGGATTCTTGGAATACTGTCTTCAATGAGTCACCATCTGTCATTATTGAGATCGATATTTCAATGAGTCAACATCTGTCATTATTGAGATCGATATCATCCCACTCCTGACTACCATTTGCTACCAAATCTAGGTCCTCTAGATATGTCTGTTCTGTTTTCTGCTTGCTCAATCTCTTGGGCTGTTTGTCCAAGGAAAATGGCTCATAGACATCTTAGAAGGCGGAAGACATGGCTAAAGGCGAAGCTTGAGATAGAGAAGTTGTACGCTATTAAGAGAAAGAAAGATGTGTTTCAATCCAAATCTGACTCTTCCCCTTTAGTCAGGGGTTTTTCATTATTTATAGGCAAACCATTACAAAGCCTAATAATACAAAGCGGAATCTATACTATTCCTGACAAGGACTAAAGCAGCTTCCTTTAATAAAGAAAAAGCTGACACGACATAAAGAGATTCTTAATAATTCACAATAAGACAAACCTGACGCGACTAAAGCGGTTTTCTTTAATAAAGGAAATCTCACTTATTACAAAAAGGCAAACGAGACATGACTTAAAGGGAATCTGAAGTGACAAAAGATTCCTGTCATATCCTATTATTACAACATGACAAACCTATTTACATGACACGAAGCTTCGTCATGGGGTCCACCCGGGATTCCTGTCTTCAATGAGTCACCATCTGTCATTATTGAGATCGATATCATCCTACTCCTGACTATTTTGGCTAAGATCTCCCCTCCACGGGTCATAGTCAAACCCAAGGTCTGCAGTGGAAAAGCTATCCTCTTGAGAAAAACTCTAGAAGGCAAGAAGATGTTCATGAAAAGTGGGGCTATCAGGAAAGCGAACGTGCCAAAATTCTCGGGGATCAGAAACATCTATACCATGTGCTCGAGCAGTGGCTCTCTTGACAGTAAGACATTGTTCCCAAGAAATAAAATATTCCCAAGGCTCTTGTCGAAGGTGGAAATAGTTGATTGGGATAATGGTTGGTGGAATGACTCGATTCCAAACATATGTGAGGCGAATGATGAAAACCTGCTGGTGTTGTATAACTTGACCGATGATGAGTGCCAGGGGGTCAAATGACCGAAACACCTGTGAGAATAGCTTGACGAAACGAGATTCTGGGAGCACACGAACATGTCTCTGAATGAGTTCAGGATCAAAAAGAACTGCCATAGGATAATAATTAAGCCAATACCAAAGATACAAGAATTGCATCTTTGAAAAGTCATAATTATTGAAATCTAGAACTATATCCCATGGTTCTTCATCCTGGCGACTGTGACGAACAACGTTGCGAACATAATAGACAGAGGATAATAGATCAATAATTCACCTGAGCTTTTTCTCGACGAATTCTTTGAAGAAATCAATAATCTGGCTTCTGGCGAATGATCGGAGTATTTTTACTCTGAGCTCTTCAGGTAGTGCTCCCAGAAATTGAGCTTGCTGTTCTGGACTCAAGTCATAAAATGTTTGGGACTTTCTATCAGTGGGATCTGGATCTGAGCTGGAACTGCCTGGAATAAAACCTAGAACAAGGGAAGATGAAGGCTTGCGTCCATCAATGTGAAACCCCAGTTTCAGTCTTTACCTCGATTTGCATGTCTTTGCCTCGATTTGCATGATTTAACCTGTTTTATGTGTTATATGAGTTAGAATGTGCTAAATATGTGATTTATATTCTTAATACATGTTATGTGTGCATTAATGAAATTTTCATCAAAAACGGCATTGAAAATTTTATCATCAGTTTTTGTGAATAGTATTTTGAACGCGCGTCTGCTAAAATTTTTACACGGGTGTTTTAAACGTCTTAAAACCTAGTCCTCTATTATTAATAGACCCATGTTTGATAAAAATTGATTTTGAAATAGAATAGTAATTTAAATAGACTTTTCAGGCTTCTAAAACAAAATAGTAATTTAAATAGACTTTTCGAGCGAAAAGTAGCGTTTTTTAGCCAAATAGTGATTTCTTCTAAACCCGATTCTTGCATTGACTTTCGTTGACCTTGTTTATATTAATATAAATATATTTATATGTGGTATTAAATTATTTTAGATTAATTGTGCATTCAAAAGACATTTGAAAACAAATAATATGACTTTTCACCTCATTTTACAAAAATTGAGTTTTTAACCGAGTTGGGTGTAAGTTTATACATGTGAAACTTGTTGTCAACTAAAAATATACTACTTAAAAATAGTCTAAGTGTTAATTGAATTTGGGTGAACAAAAATAGTCTAAAAACAATTAAAAGACTAAAAATACTAGTTAAAAGACTAAAAATACTAGCTTTGACTTTGCAAATTTTGTTGACCTTGAGCTTATATCATCAACACACATTAAAAACAAAGCAAACACACTCACAAAACACACACATTACCGAAAATCCATGAGGGAGAAGAAAGAAGGCATTTTCAAAGTTTTTCAAAGTATTTTTCACATAGATTTTGCAATTCAAATCCAAATCACTTCATTCAAACCTTGATTTCACTTGTTGGGCATCCATTCTACATCTTTCTTACGTCAAAACACATCAAAGGTGAGAGAAAAATTCTAGATCTCAAAATGTCATTTTAATATTTTTGCATATAATTGAATTTTAGACCTTTAGAATGTTGAATTGATGTTATATGATTGCTCAATGCATGCTAAGGATCTTTTATACATATTTATATAAGATTTGAACCGTTGTAGCATGAAATTTGTTTTTCGGGTATTAAAAGTTGAGTTGTTGGCTATTTGTTGAATATCTGGAGTAGTGGTGGTTGGAATCGATTGCTGTTAGCTTGTAAAAACTTGTTAAATACGTGGTAGTAATGTTGTAATGCCAAAATTTTGATTGTGATGTTGGTGTGAAAGTCCGGAAATTTCAGCTTAGGTTCATTGAGATTTTTGGGTTGTTGGGCTTGATGTGGATGGTTTATGGTTGGTTTTCAAGGGGGTGAATGTTGTTGATTGAGTGGGTGAGTGATAGAAATTGGTTTGGAGGTTATTGGATTAGTAGAATATAAGTTATGACTTTTAGAAGTTCAGGTTGTCTTTCTTTAAAATGTTAATATATGCCTTTCAATGATCGGGTGGTGTTTGAGTGATTGAATTTTGAGTTGTTGATGGTTAGATTAGGGTTTGGTTGTGTGTTTAATGCATGTTAAGTTGGGTGGCCTACTTTGTCATCTAACTTAGTTATTTGTTGTTTAATTGAATAGTTGTTGTTATGTTGTTGAATTGATGATTATCGATTGATTATTGTTGAAAAGGGAGATAGGCAACCTACTTTGTTGTCCTCCTGTGATAATTGATTATTGATGAATCGGGAGATAGTCAACGGAAAAGGTTGTCCTCCTGTGATTGGTATGTGTGTGCCACCTCTCAGGTAGCATTGGGCTGTCAGGTTGAAACCGGCATGACTACCATAGGCTACCCCCAGCTCGCATGATGGAGGTGTCATGGAGGGAGGGGCTAGTGAGGTACCACGGGTGCGTGAGTAATGAGGAGTTACAAGAAGAACGGTTGAGATCGTGATGGCATTTGAAGCTACACCAACTAGAGTATCCTTTATTGATTGGTCATTATAGTTAATGTCATTATACTGTTATTGATGTTTATTGTGTGTTTACTGCTCAAGGATGATTTCCAAGGAGTATAGTAAATACTGTTAGAGATCTATCGAATCCTCAATGGGCTTATTTTATATAAGCTCACTCTCAATTATTGCATGCATACAGGTGTTATTGATCAAGATTATAGATACGTGCCTCAGGAAGCTGAGAATGTGCTTTATGTGGACGAGTCCTATGTGCCAATGTCTTGTCCTTGATATCTGAGATGTAGTTCTCTTTTGTTATCTTGAATATTAAAACTAGATGTTTTGTATTTACTTAGAAGTTTATGATGTATAAGATATTGTAAAGATAATAAATTAAATGCTGCTAGCTTAGTAGTCTTGTTTTGGAACATGATTAGGTTGCTAGATTGGTTATAATCTATTTTGAAAATGTATGTTATATAGTAAATGTATGATGTTGGAACAGAGGCGTATAACCTATGGATGCAATGGTAAAAGAATGTTTATTGTATATTGTGGTTGTGTTGTTTAATTGTTGATTTGTTGTGGAGTTGGTTATATGAGTTCCGAAGAGGTTGGTTTAGAGCCTCGATATCCAAGTTACTGTCGTTATACTGTCGAAATTCCATTGCGTCATGACTGATCGTAGGAGGGGTCGAGTTGGGGCGTGACATTAAGTGGTATCAGAGCACATGTTTAGCTGTCAGCCGGGGTATCCTCGGAATGTGGGTAGTGGTCTAAGCATGCAAGTATGTATTAAGTGAGAGAAAAGTGAAACATATGTTAATATGTTTATGAGATTAATTTACTTATGTGTCTAACTTTTTATGTAATCAATATGTTTTATGTGTTAAGTGAACTAATGTGGTCAATCTGCTTTATGTGACAACGTGCCTTATGGACGCAATGTGTTGTAATTAATGTGCATTATGTGATTAATGTGTATTATGTAACAATTGTGTTTTATGTGATCAAAGTGCCTTGTGTGAAGTTAGTTGTTTATGTGGATTTAATTGTTTATAACTAGCTTATGTGAAACAACGTGCTTTAGGTGCTCAATGTACTTTAAACGACCAATATGAGTTACGTGATGTAACCTGCTTAGGTGATATTTGCTTCCTATGTGCTCAATTGTGCGTTATGTGATAATGTTGCATTGTATGATAATTGCATATTACGTTGTACTTGTCTTTCATATGATATAGTTGCATACATGTTTTAACTCGTGAGTGGCCTTTTAATGTCAAGGGTGGCTGTAAGAGCTTTCGAAACTAAAGGTAGGCTGTGATTTTGAATTATTATTATTCTGGTAGTTTAGCATTGAGATTTTGATTGTTATGTTTATGGATTTTAGTCTCAGCTTAATGGATTGATCTTGATGTTCCTTTAGCGAGAATGAAATTGTTCGAGGAAATAACAATGTATCTTGATGATTATAATTACTTTTGTTGCCATGTTTAACTTATTATTACTTAGAGATGGATCATAAGTTGAGGTTTCCGTGAGGTTGTGATTAGACACTTTTGGAGTCTCAACTCAGACTATACTTCTTTGAGGTTATTTTAGAATGAATTTATTTGAGGAATTAGTGATGTATATTTGTGAATAGAATGAAGTGTGGTATAACATGTGAATATTTCTACTATTTGGGATTGCTATATTATTAATGGATATTTTGGAGTTTTGATCTTTAAACCTTGGAGACAATTGGAGTGATTCCTAACTAAAGTTACTTTATTCGAAGATGAAATTGTTGGGAGATAGAATTATTTGAGGAAATAAGAATGCATTTTGGTGACTGAACATTTACTTGCCTACATCAAGCTTTTGGGTTCTAGGTGGTATGACTTTCTAAATTGTTGATTGGGGATACTCTTGTGTTATAATAGGTTAGTATGAATCTGTATCGTGTTATCAGATTTTGGAGTCTTCATTAGTCAATCTTGTTGGGTAATCGGTGATTTATCTTGTTTGGTAATTGGTCTGGTACGGAATGTAAAATTTTGGAGTGATTTATCTTGTTTGGTGATTGTTATGACTCCTTAGGTTCTCTAGATCTCCTTAGTGTCTTGTTTTGGAGGAAGATAGATTGTAGGATTTGACTTGTTGGTATTTAAATGTGTAGGTGGGACACCCTTTTTGTGATTCATATTCTATTGGTCTTATTATTCTTTTCTACTCTATTCTCACTTATTTGAGAGAGAGTTACACTTTTCTAGCATATCAATTGATTCTTGAAAGTTTTGCTTATTAGATTAATGGATCCTGTACTCATTTGACATTGTTTATATTCTTAACATTCATATTTGCTTCTTATAGCAATGCCGCTTATTAGAGTTAAGGTTTGAGACTTCTATATTTCATTCTATATCTCTAGCCATTGGTTTCAATATTTCATTTCATCCTATTACTATTCATTTGAAAGTAATTTTTCCTTTGGTATACCCTTTTACTTGTTTGAATTTCACTTGCTTGATGTACTCCATACCTAAGTACATCATTGTCATTCTTGTTGATCCTTGTTAATCCTATTGTTTTATTATTAAATGCTGAGCCATTACATTGCTTGTAATTGCTCACTCAAAGTACTCGGCACCGTCCTGTTGTTATCATTTCTTATTCATATATCTTTGGTATTGCGTGCTGAGATATTCTTGCCACTCATGTTTTCTATTGAATTAATCATCTCTTATTTCTTAATTTCATTTCGCTCCAAGTACAACTTACTTGTTGATTCCTTGAACAATCATCGAGAATTGAAATGTTTACTTGTTCAGGAATGTTTGTTCAACATACTCAGCACTGTTTTGATCTGTCATCATCCTTTGTTCGTACTTATTTAACTGATAGATGCTGAGACATTCCTTATCTTAGTTATCATGCTTTCTAATTAAACTATTAACCTCTTGATTCTCTAACTTGTTTGACCTCTTGTTCCCTTGATTTTTGGCTCGAATATTACTTTCCATATCCTTATTTCCTTGTAAATTTCATAATAGCCATATTCTGACCAATGTCACTTTTGAGATATTTTCTTGATCAATAATCATTCATGTTATCGTGAATGAGTTTTTAAACCCTCGGGGTGTTCATAGAGCTCTTTTGTGTAGTAGGGGATGATTGATAAGTAGTGGTATCATGCTAAGACTTTGGAGTTGCGATTTCTTTCATATGCAATATGATATTAGGTGGGAGAGAATTATGAATTGAAGATTGCCTTGGAATTATGATAATCATCTTGAAGTCAACATAGTTTGTTCTTTTGAGATCTTTGGCTAGATGTCATCGTAAGAGATAAATGGGAACTAAGAGAAGTATTGTTAAGTGTAATGATTGAGGATTTAATTGTCTGTCAGTTCGATAATTGCGCGGACACAATTGTTTTAAGGGGGGGAGAATGAGAAACCCCAGTTTTTGTCTTTACCTCGATTTGCGTGTCTTTGCCTCAATTTGCATGATTTGACCTGTTTGTGTGTTATATGAGTTAGAATGTGCTAAATATGTTATTTATATTCCTAATGCATGCTATGTGTGCATTCATGAAATTTTCATCAAAAACGGCATTGAAAATTTTATCATCGGTTTTTGTAAATAGTGTTTTGAACGCACGTTGGCTAAAATTTTTACACGGGTGTTTTAAACATCTTAAAACCTAGTCCTCTATTATTAATAGACCCATGTTTAATAAAAATTGATTCTGCAACGGAATAGTAATTTAAATAGACTTTTCGGACATAAAAATTGATTCTGAAATAGAATAGTAATTTAAATATACTTTTCGGGCGAAAAGTAGAGTTTTTTAGCCAAATAGTGATTTCTTCTAAACCCGATTTTTGCATTGACTTTCGTTGACCTAGTATATATTAATATAAATATATTTATATGTGGTATTAAATGACTTTAGATTAATTGTGCATTCAAAAGACATTTGAAAACAAATAATATGACTTTTCATCTCCTTTTACAAAAATCGAGTTTTTAACCGAGTTGGGTGTAAGTCTATGCATGTGAAACTTGTTGTCAACTAAAAATATACTACTTAAAAATAGTCTAAGTGTTAATGGCATTTGGGTGAACAAAAATAGTCTAAAAACAATTAAAAGACTAAAAATACTAGTTAAAAGACTAAAAATACTAGCTTTGACTTTGCAAATTTTGTTGACCTTGAGCTTATATCATCAACACACATTAAAAACAAAGCAAACACACTCACAAAACACACACATTACCGAAAATCTAGGAGGGAGAAGAAAGAAGGCATTTTCAAGGTTTTTCAAAGCATTTTTCACATAGATTTTGCAATTCAAGTCCAAATCACTTCATTCAAAGCTTGATTTCACTTGTTAGGCATCCATTCTACATCTTTCTTGCATCAAAACACATCAAAGGTGAGAGAAAAATTCTAGATCTCAAAATGTCATTTTTATATTTTCGCATATAATTGAATTTTAGACCGTTAGAATGTTGAATTGATATTATATTATTGCTCAGTGCATGCTAAAGATCGTTTATATGTATTTATATAAGATTTGAACCGTTGTAGCATGAAATTTATTTTTCGGGTATTAAAAGTTGAGTTGTTGGCTATTTGTTGAATATCTGGAGTTGTGGTAGTTGGAATCGATTGTTGTTAGCTTGTAAAAACTTGTTAAATACGTGGTAGTAATGTTGTAATGCAAAAATTTTGATTGTGATGTTGGTGTGAAAGTCCGAAAATTTCAGCCTAGGTGCATTGAGGTTTTAGGGTTGTTGGGCTTGATGTGGATTGTTTATGGTTGGTTTCCGAGGGGGTAAATGTTGTTGATTGAGTGGGTGAGTGATAGAAATTGGTTTGGAGGTTATTGGATTAGTAGAATGTAAGTTATGACTTTTAGAAGTTCGGGTTGTGTTTCTTTAAAATGTTGATATATGCCTTTGAATAATCGGGTGGTGTTTGAGTAATTGAATTGTGAGTTGTTGATGGTTAGATTAGGGTTTGGTTGTGTGTTTAATGCATGTTAAGTTGGGTGGCCTACTTTGTCATCTAACTTAGTTGTTTGTTGTTTAATTGAATAGTTGTTGTTATGTTGTTGAATTGATGATTATCGATTGATTATTGTTGAACCGGGAGATAAGCAACCTACTTTGTTTTCCTCTTGTGATAATTGATTATTGATGAACCGGGAGATAGCCAATGAAAAAGGTTGTCCTCCTGTGATTGAATGTTTATTATTATTACTGAGTCTTGGTATGTGTGTGCCACCTCTCGGGCAGCATCGGGCTATCGGGTTGAAACCGGCATAACTACCATAGGCTACCCCCAGCTCGCATGACGGAGGTGTCATGGAGGGAGGGGCTAGTGATGTACCTCGGGTGCATGATTAATGGGGAGTTACAAGAAGAACAGTTGAGATCATGATGGCGTTTGGAGCTATACCAACTAGAGTATCCTTTATTGATTGGTCATTATAGTTAATGTGCTTATAGTGTTATTGATGTTTATTGTGTGTTTACTGCTCAAGGATGATTTCCAAGGAGTATAATAAATACTGTTAAAGATTTATCGAATCCTCACTGGGCTTGTTTTATATAAGCTCACTCTCAATTATTGAATGTATACAAGTGTTATTGATCAAGATTACAGATACGTGCCTCAGGAAGCTGAGAATGTGCTTTATGTGGATGAGTCCTATGTGCCAAAGTCTTGTCCTTGATATCTGATATGTAGTTCTCTTTTGTTATCTTGTATATTAAAACTATATGTTTTGTATTTACTTAGAAGTTTATGATGTATAAGATGTTGTAAAGAAAATGAATTAAATGTTCTGAGCCTAGTAGTCTTGTTTTGGAACATGATTAGGTTGCTAGATTGGTTATAATCTATTTTGGAAATGCATGTTATATAGTAAATGCATGATGTTGGAACGGAGGCGTATAACCTGTGGATGCAATGGTAAAAGAATGTTTATTGTATATTGTGGTTGTGTTGTTTAATTGTTGATTTGTTGTGGACTTGGTTGTATGAGTTCCGAAGAGGTTGGTTTAGAGCCTCGGTATCCAAGTTACTGTCGTTATACTGTCGAAATTTCGTTGCGTCCTGACTGATCGTATGAGGGGTCGAGTTGGGGCGTGACAATCTGGATTTACCATGCATACAGTTTTCTCTGATGGCTGAGTGCGAGAGAGAAAATCAGCAAGGATATTCTCTTTGCCTGGGATGCGTCGTATTGTCCAATTGAACTGGGAAATCCATTATGTCCATCGGATGAGTTATGGATCTGAAATATCATTCTGCCTTCTTTTAAGAACACCCTAAAATCCTTTAAAATATGTTTCAATAATGAAATGATTATGAACAAGATAAAACTTGAATTTTTTTGATTCCTTAAATAACTGCAAGAACTTCACTTTTGAAAGAGGGATAGTTGCGATGTGCTGGCGTGAAAGATCGTGATTTGTAACCACAGACTTGACTATGTCCATTGTTTTCTTCAATGAGAACTGCCGCCCAAAATTCAAGGGAAGCATCAGTCTGCAAGATGAGTTGTCATGGACCTGTGATGTTGAGAGGAGGAAGTGTTTTACATAGCTCTTTCAGCTTCTGGACTGCAATTGTGGCTTCTGAGACCAATTTCTAATGTTAGATTTTCGGAGATACTTGGAAATCTGGCTGATGTAGTTGGCCAATGATGGGACATGCGATGAGGCATAATTGATAAGGCCAAGGAACTGCTGGATCTGTGTAACAGTTTTGAGTTCATCGGGAAAGTCGAGGACTTTTCTTGATATGTGGTCCTGTAAGAGAATGTGTCCTTCTCTTATCTGCAAACCAAGAAAATCAATAGCATTGAGACCAATTTTCATATTGGATTCAACAAGAACTAATACATGCTGGTAGGTTAACTCCTGGAATTGTCGGAGATGCTAGTGGTGTTCTTCAGCTGTGTTATTGAATACCAAAACATCATCAATGTAGACAATACAGTACTGTGCAAGGGGTCGGTATAGATCATTCATTCTGTGTTGGAACTTGGACGGTGTATTCTTGAGATCGAATGGCATGACATTCCATTCACAATGTCCATGTGGAACAACAAAAGCAGTTTTGAATCTATAAGATTCAGTAATACCAATTTGCCAAAATCCAGATTTCATATCAAATTTGGAGAAGAATTTGGTTTTGGATAGCTTCAGAAGGAGTTGTTTCTTTCTTGGAAGAGGGTGTCTGATATCTTGCAATTGATCATTGAGTTGGCGATAATCTATCACCAATCTTTTCTTTCCTCGGACTTGTTCAGATCTTTTGTTGACATAAAATGCATGGCTTGCACATGGAGATCTGGATGGTCGGATGAGACCTTGCTTAAGTAGTGTCTGTATTTCAGCTTGACAAATATCTTCATCTTTTGGCATTCCTAGATGAGAGGCGGTTTGGTATGGCATCTGCCAATTTTCTTTGTAAGGTAGAGAGACAAAGTGTTTCTATCTTTCCCAAAACTTGTTTGGAAGATCACCGCCACAGGAAATGAAGAGGCTTCTTTCTTCAGCAAATTCATCATCTTCAATGACTGAAACCTGTGAGGGCAATTTCTATAAGGATACCCAAGGGGTATACTGATTATGCAGGAATTGGAAACCATCTGTCTGAAATGAGAATGGAGCAAGTAAGGTGAGAAAATCCATTCCTAAGAGAATGTCTTCACAGCATTGATCATACTGGTAAAAGCTGTGTCGAACTGAGACATCTAGTGATAAGTGTATGGGAATGGTCATGGAATGTGTTTCACTTGCAAATCCACTACCAGAAGCATTGGTAAAGGTTGCTCTGGAGGAAATCCAAAATTCAAGAGGAAGACACTTGGATTTCATGAAAGAAATACATAAACATGTGTCTAGAAGTGCAGTAACGGTGATAGGAACATATCCTGGAGGGTTAACAACAAGCTTTATGTATGGCTTATAGATTTGTCCTGGGGTAAAGGTAGCTTTGGAAGTGGTAAGGATTGGTTGTTCTATGGTTTTGTGTATTTTGGCTATGGGGAGGGTTGGTTCAGAATCAGAGGATTCGGATTATGAGGTGAGACCTGAGGATGAGGCTGTATCAAGGTTAAGTGTAACACCCCGATTCCTCTCGAGACCAGAAGTTCTATCAATCAATCTAATCGCAACCCAATTCCAAACCCGGGCAAAATTTTAGGGAAAGACGGACGGAGTCACCCCTGTTTCTAGGCAAAATACAAACCTGCGACAGCATATAAGTGGACCAATACCATGTCCAAACATTCAACCACCTCAAGGCCATCCGAGCCTCGATTCTCAACAATTAAACTCAACAAGTATACATACATTTCCAATTTAAAAGCTAACCTATCTCTTTTCATCTTTGACAAGAACATTCATGCTAGGCAATTAAACTACACTAACCCATTACATAAATTAGACTATCATACCATTCTAACTCTTTTCCTTTGGGCATTACAAACATGCATTGAAGTTAAACTATACTAACTAAATACATAAGCTAACTTTTCCAATCACTTCAATAACCTAGTAAAACTTAAATTACATTCTTTTAATATTAAATACATACAATACATGAAAGCATACATCTTTGCCACTGCGACAACTCAAGCCACATAGGCACGCAAGACAACTCTTCAAGCACGAACTTTCACATAATCACGAACTTTCCAGCTAACATGGCATTTCCTGAAATGTGGTGGTGAGGAGTGAGTATACTCAACACGTATACTCAGTGAGGGCGAGACAGATATCGAGGTGGAGAGAAAGAAGATCGTGCAATGCAAATAGGTACAGTTAAGCAATTTAATCAATAAGAAAACATTCAATGTAAACGACAATACAATAAACAATTAAGAAAGCATTAACACAACCATTCAAAGCTATACCACACTTTGAAGGCTATGGTTCACTCGAGCGAGTAATGTACCGATCACGATTTCGATGACTTTAACGATGACGCGCCGGCTCACCCACCTTATAACTTTCGTTTAGAGTACTCCGGACATACTCTGTCAATTCTACGACCCAAAACTCCCTGGGCGGCAACCCAAGCCAGAAAGGGAATAGGACACGGAGCTAGAGCAACCAACACTGGCAACCCGAGGCTACCCAAAGAGGCCCATCACTCACGCGCCTGACACTATGCAATGCAATACAAGATACAAGCAATAAACGAGATAACATGGTTTTGCAATCAAATAAGTAACAAGAACAACACCAACAAGCATTATCAGCAATTGATATACAATTCAATCATAATCAACTTTAACAAGCATAATAAGCATTCTATAGGCACTGCACTATGAAAACGCACAAAATCACAAAATGACCTCAACTTTCAAAATGCTACTGCTTTCAAATGAGCCACGAGTTTTGGAAACCGACTTCACCAATCCTCCTAGGTTACTATAAGGTACGTCTAAAGACCCCGAAACCCTACTTAACCCTAGAATTCACGCAAAGCCCCGATTTCCCCCTTTGCTCATTTGAACTACCGCTACCCTAACCAAATACCCGACCAACGCCATAATCACACCAAAAGTGCTTCCATGGCCTCCCGAGACAATGCCATCACGCAAAACGGTAAAATGCCAAACTTGACCTAAACGACCCCAACTTTCACTAAGCCATTTTTCTCCGTTTTTCCATTACACAATCCAATTAAACCACACATTTAGGCATTCTAGCATATCTATCACCTTCCTACATCAACAGAACGCATAATGGAGCAACTTCATCGAAATGGGGGTTTACTTTTCATAATTTACTATTCAATTAACAATTTATATTTCAATTTCGATATTCAACTGCAGAAAATGTTAAAAAGCTATAAATACACGTTCTACGATTGCTAGGGAACATTCTTTAAGCCTCAAAATGTTCAAAATAACATTCTACGGATAAAATCCAAAAATTAAAGTTAACACATAAAACATTTAAATGTGCAAATAAACATGAAACCCTCACCTTAGACGCTCCTAGATGCTAGGAAAACCACGCTGGATGCCTCGGAAACTACCCCGCACAAGCTCCCGCGAAGAAATTGAAGTTTGAAGTTGAAAGGTTTTTTTTTTCTTCCTTGCATATTTTCGCCCTTAGCATTCTGTTTCAACTTTGTTTTTTTTATTTATTTTGTGCTATATTGTGCTATTATAAAGGATGACTCAAGTCCTCAAGTCAAAGCTTGGTCAAAGGTTGCTTAAGTTGGTCAATTAGGCTTATTTCTTGCATTTTAAAGCTAAAACAACCAACACCAATTTAATTCTAATCAACAACAACTAAAATACCAAAATTAAAACACTAAATACAAGTTTTCACTATTTGCTGAGGACTAGAAAACATTCTCTAACTATCGCTCTCGATATGCTATGCACTTTACGACAATAAAAGAATAACAATTAAATCCTAAAGAATTTAAGAAGATATAATTTTCGAGAAGTAACATAGTTCAAAATTTACTCCGACTCGGAGCTACTTTTCATTTTATTGAAAACCGAGCATTAAGGTGCAAGAAAAATAAAACTGATTAACATAAATATGAAATTAGTTGTTATTCCGTTAAAATAATTAACTCAAGTATTATTTTAATTACTTCTAAAAGAAATATGAAAATAAAGCTACAAATAAATGTTTAACTTAAAAATAAACATAAAATTCAATGCTAACATTTAAGATGACACTTAATTAAATGCCATTAAATGCAAACCGGGTTCGGGTTATCACATTAAGGATGGTTTGATCTGGTTCGGAAGTCCATGTGTATAGCTGGTCATCAAAGGTTTGAGTTGAAATGAAATGAACAAGCTTGGCTGGTAGCTTCTTGGACTTTTTGAGGTAACAATCTTTTGCAAAATGTCTTTTTTTTCCATAAAGAAAACATTTAGTGGAGGAAGAGGGTTTGATCTTTTCTTCACAAATCTGAATTTCCTGAAAGGTTTTCTGGACTTGTGAAATCTTTTCTGATGTTTGTGCTTCTTGTATTTGTGACACGAACATGGAGAGTAGCTGTGAGCATGACAGCCAAACCTTTGGAAATCTCTTCTGCAAAAGATATCCATCATTTTTTGCTCGTTGCTCTTGAGAAGTTTGCCAAGTCGCTTGGACTCGCACTGATCTTGAATGAGCTTTCTGGCCATCTAGTACAAGTGAGCAAGACTCACCTATCTTAGATCTGTAATATTGGCTCGTTTGAACTCTGTTTCGAGAAATTCAGGAAGGGGTTGGGGTATGTTAAAGACGAACGCCTTCTTAATGGTAATCTGAGATAGTAATCTCCAAGTTTTGCAACATCACAGCATTTGTTGAGTAAGAACTCCTTTTCTGCTTGCTCAATCTCTTGGGTTGTTTGTCATACGAAAATGGCTCGTAGACATCTTAGAAACATCTGAATAGGATCTGTCTTTCTTTTTCTATCTGTATCCTTGTCCACCAACTACGAAGTGATCCTGTAAAAGCATCAACAAGATGGTCAATGATATTTCTTATTTCAAGAGTAGGATTTCGGAGAGATTCTCCATTTATCCATGCATCCATTTTCTCAAGATATTTGAGTCTGTCATCATGAGGGATGGCATCAATGTTCCATAATTGCTTGTGATTTGGAGCATATGGAATGGAAACTTTTCCTTCAATGTTTTGTTGTCTTTGAGGTTGCTGTTGTGGAACCTGTGGGACTTGTGCTTGTGGCGGCTATTGGTTCCCGTGCTCACCAACTTGGGAAGTTTCTCCCTGGTTACTGGTTTTTCTGAATCATCAGGATTAGTTTGTACAAGGTTGTGTGTACGTGTCCTTGTGGTGTCCGTGTAGAACGGAGTCACAGAAGTCTGCATAAGAACTGGTCCTTTGTATGGAGGAATTGTCTGAGAGGACGAATTCTTTTCAAACGGATCAAAGGAGTCAAATGACGAAATGACTTTACAAATTTCACTGGGACCTTCTTTCTGGTCTTCATCACCCCACCTAGTTGGGATAATTTTCTCTTTGGAGAGATAATGAGGTGGTGGTGTGAGATCAACCCAATTGGCTTTTTCACAATTTCCACTTGCTATCCAGACTGCATGATCTGGCTTTGGATTATGCTTCCAAGGATGA
Organism: Ehretia macrophylla; assembly: GCA_037974665.1. NCBI lineage: Eukaryota > Viridiplantae > Streptophyta > Magnoliopsida > Boraginales > Ehretiaceae > Ehretia > Ehretia macrophylla. The sequence goes on from CM075780.1 coordinate 27,071,139, forward strand.
GAGGACTGCTTCTTTGGCTCAGCTGGCTGTTTGAGCTTTTCAGTGAGTCGTTCTCTTTTTCTTTTGAATTGTTTGAATCAAGATAATGCTTTTCGGAAGAAGATTTCTGCATGTTGATCAGGTTGACGCTGTTCCAAGAATGAACTTGTCCGGAAAGGTTCCGAACTGGAGCGGCTTTCTACAGTTTTTTTCGGTTGATTGGAGTTGTCTGATGGTATATGTGATTCTTGTGGAAAGCCTTGTGGAGGTCATTATATTGGTCATAACAACCTTGTCTGAGATGATCATGGGCTTCTTTTGTCCATGCAACATGTTCCCTGAGATCTAACCATATTTTTTGAATGGCAGCATTCTGAGCTTTTGCATTCATGTTGCTCCAATTGATTGCTGACTCGATTTGTCCAACATCTTGTGGTCTGGTTTTGGTAACTTGCCATTTACCAACATATGCATTGTCAGCTTCTCCTGTACAATAGATGTCTTCAGGAAAATTAACAGAACAGACATATCTAGAGGACCTAGATCTGGTAGCAAAGGGTTTTCTGATATAGTGTGGACAGGACTGAGGATGTTCAGCAAGTTGGCATTTTTCACATGGTTTAGCTGGTTGGGATTCTATTGGAAATGATATGGCGACACCACCTGGTTCTAGAGGATGTCTAGAGATTCTTGATGAATCATGGATGATTGGTCAGTTATGGCTTCTCTCATAATCCTTTTTCCAACGAGGAAGGAAAGTGAGTTCATGCTTGGTGTAGATCTTTGGTTGGGTAACATTACTATTACCTAACACGTGGACTCGAGGCTTACAGTTGTGGTCCATGGAAAAAAGATGGGTTTGGACTTTATAGGTCATAGAATGATAGAGTGTAACAATAGTTTCATTTGGGTTCATATCAGCTCCATAAAGTTGGATAAGGACCTGTATGTTTTGAGAAAGGGTAGGACGGGAAAGATCAAGGGTGAAGTTTGGTTCAACCTGGATGAGAACATGGCCATTGTGAAGACCTGCTTCGACGGCACAGATGAGTGCATCATCAAACTTACACCACCTGGTATCTAGCAAAGAGACTAGACATGAAACATTTTTTCCAGCAAAGAAACTATGCTGTAAGGCTAGACGAATGGCTCCAAGGTGTAAACCTTTGTAACCTTTCTGTCTATATCTACGGAAATCAGGTTCAGAAAGTATAGGAAGATAGGTTTCTATGCAAGAAGAAGATACGAATTGTACAGGAACTGTAAAGGATTTGTATGAGGCTGTAAGGGCTGCTGGATTGATAGGTAATAGAGATTTGAACTTTTGTGTGAATTAGGAGGTTTGGTAATATGAGTAGGGGTTTAATGGAGAGAGTTTGAAGAGTTCTCCTGATTTGGTAGATGGAGGTATTTGGGTTATGTCTACCTTATAGCGAGACGTGAAAGGATCAAAGAAAGTGACTTCAGAGTTGTTAGCAAGAACTTCTTGTTCTGGCAGGGAAAGATCAGCCATGGTGGATACACTGGTCATGACTGGACTTACTGCGGGACTTATGACACCTTTCATTCACTATTTAATGGCTATTGCCCTATTTCCAAAGACTCTAGTGTTCAACACACAAGTATAGTTTAAGACCTTCAATACCAGAATAGGTAAGTGCTACAGCTAACTAGGCTATGTTACAACTAAGAGGAAGGTGAGGGAAGGAGCGGGAGGCGGAAGACATGGCTAAAGGCGAAGCTTGAGAGAGAGAAATTGTAAGATGTTGAGCTTCGCCTTTAGCCATGTCTTTCGCCTCCCGCTCCTTCCCTCACCTCCAAAACCAGATCATGTTGTCTGGATACCAAGTGGAAATTATGAAAAAGCCTATTGGGTTGATCTCACACCACCTCCTCATTATCTCTCCAAAGAGAAAATTATCCCAACTTGGTGGGGTGATGAAGACGAGAAAGAAGGTCCCAGTGAAATTTCTTCAGTCATTTTGTCATTTGACTCTTTTGATCCGTTTGAAAAGAATTCGTCCTCCCAGACGATTCCTCAATACAAAGGACCAATTCTTATGCAGACTCTTGTGACTCCGTTCTACACGGACACCAAAAGGACACGTACACACAACCCAATACAAACTAATCCCGATGATTCAGAAACAACTAGTGACTAGGGAAAAACTTCCCAAACTGGTGAGCACTGGAACAAACAGCCGCCATAAGCACAAGTCCCACAGGTTCCACAACAGCAACCTCAGAGACAACAAAACATTGAAGGAAAAGTTTCCATTCCATATGCTCTAGATCACAAGCAATTCTGGAACATTGATGCCATCCCTCTTGATGACAGACTCAAATATCTTGAGAAAATGGATGCATGGATAAAAGGAGAATCTCTCTGAAATCCTACTCTTGAAATAAGAGATATCATTGACCGTCTTGTTGTTGCTTTTACAGGATCACTTCGCAGTTGGTGGACAAGGATGCTAACAGAAGAAGAAAGACATATCATCTTCACAGATACAGATCCTATTCAGATGTTTCTAAGATGTCTACGAGCCATTTTTGTAGGACAAACAACCCAAGAGATTGAGTAAGCAGAAAAGGAGTTCTTACTCAACAAATGCTGTGATGTTGCAAAACTTGGAGATTACTATCTCAGCCAGGAAGCTCTGTATTTTACCTTTGGGAAAAATATAGAAACCATCAAGAAGGCGTTCGCCTTTAACATGCCACAACCCCTTCCTGAATTACTAGAAATAGAGTTCAAACGAGCCAATATTCCAGATCTAAGACAAGTGAGTCTTGCTCACTTGTACCAGATGGCCAGAAAGCTCATTCAAGATCAGTGCGAGTCCAAGCGACTTGGCAAACTTCTCAAGAGCAACGAGAAAAAAACAATGGATACCTTTTGCAGAAAAGATTTCCAAAAGTTTGGCTGTCATGCTCACATCTGCTCTCCATGTTCGTGTCACAAATATAAGAAGCACAAACATCAGAAAAGATTTCACAAGTCCAGAAAACCTTTCAGGAAATTCTGATTTGTGAAGAAGATATCAAAACCCTCTTCCTCCACTAAATGTTTTCTTTGTGGGAAAAAAGGACATTTTGCAAAAGATTGTTACCTCAACAAGTCCAAGAAACTACCAGCCAAGCTTGTTCAGTTCATTTCAACTCAAACCTTTGATGACCAACTATACACATGGACTTCCGAACCAGATCAAGCCGTCCTTAACCTTGATACAGCCTCATCCTCAGGTATTAATAGCCAAAATACACAAAACCACAGAACAACCAATCCTTACCACTTCCAAAGCTACCTTTACCCCAGGACAGATCTATAAGCCATACATAAAGCTTGTTGTTAACCCTCCAGGATATGTTCCTATCACCATTACTGCACTTCTAGACATAGGTTCATGTATTTCTTTCATGAAATCCAAGTGTCTTCCTCCTGAATTTTGGATTTCCTCCAAAGCAACCTTTACCACTGCTGCTGGTAATGGATTTGCAAGTGAAGCACATTCCATGACCATTCTCATATACTTATTCCCAGATGTCTCAGTTTGACACAGTTTTTACCAGTATGATCAATGCTGTGAAGATATTCTCTTAGGAATGGAATTTCTCACCTTACTTGTTCCATTCTCATTTCAGACAGATGGTTTCCAATTCCTGCATAATCAGTATACCCCTTGGGTATCCTTACAGAAATTGCCCTCACAGGTTCAGCCATTCAAGATGATGAATTTGCTGAAGAAAGAAGCCTCCTCATTTCCTGTTGCGGTGATCTTCGAAACAAGTTTTGGGAAACAAAGAAACACTTTGGCTCTCTACCTTACAAAGAAAATTGGCAGATGCCACACCAAACTGCCTCTCATCCAGGAATGCCAAAAGATGAAGATTTTTGTCAAGCTGAAATACAAACACTACTTGAGCAAGGTCTCATCCGACCATCCAAATCTCCATGGGCAAGTCATGCCTTTTATGTCAACAAAAGATCTGAACAAGTCCGAGGAAAGAAAAGATTGGTGATAGATTATCGCCAACTCAGTGATCAATTGCAAGATATCAGATACCCTTTTCCAGGAAAGGAACAACTCCTTTAGAAGCTATCCAAAGCCAAATTCTTCTCCAAATTTGATATGAAATCTGGATTTTGACAAATTGGTATTACTGAAGCTGATAGATTCAAAACTGCTTTTGTTGTTCCACAGGGACATTATGAATGGAATGTCATGCCATTTGGTTACAAGAATGCACCGTCCGAGTTCCAACACAGAATGTATGATATATACCGACCCCTTGCGCAGCACTGTATTGTCTACATTGATGATGTTTTGGTATTCAGTAACACAACTGAAGAACACCACCAGCATCTCCGACAATTCCAAGAGTTAACCGACCAACATGGATTAGTTCTTGCTGAATCCAAGATAAAAATTGGTCTCAATGCTATTGATTTTCTTGGTCTACAGATAAGAGAAGGGCACATTCTCTTATAGGACCACATTTTGCAGACTGATGCTTCCCTTAATTTTTGGGCCGCAGTTCTCATTGAAGAAGACAATGGACATAGACAAGTCTGTGGTTACAAATCAGGATCTTTTACGCCACCACAGTGCAACTATCCCTTTTTCAAAAGAGAAGTTCTTGCAGTTATTCAGGGAATCAAAAAATTCAAGTTTTATCTTGCTCAAAATAAGGGGAAGATGAGGGAATGAGCGGGAGGCGAAAAACATGGCTAAAGGCGAAGCTTGAGAGAGAGAAGTTGTAAGCTGTTGAGAAAAAGAATGATGTGTTTCAATCCAAATCTGACTTTGCCCCTTTAGTCAGGGGTTCTTCATTATATATAGGCAAACCATTACAAAGCCTAATAATACAAAGCGAAATCTACACTATTCATGACAATGACTAAAGCAGCTTCCTTTAATAAAGGAAAAGCTGACACGACATAAATAGATTCTTAATAATTCACAATAAGACAAACCTGACGTGACTAAAGCAGTTTCCTTTAATAAAGGAAATCTCACTTATTACAAACAAACAAACGAGACATAACTTAAAGGGAATCTGAAGTGACAAAAGATTCCTGTCATATCCTATTATTACACCATGACAAACCTATTTACAAGACACGAAGCATCGTCATGGGGTCTATGAAACCCCACTTTTCATCTTAACCTCGATTTGCGTGGTTTGCCTCATTTTGCATGCTTTGACCTGTTTATGTGTAATATGAGTTAGAATGTTCTAAATATGTGATTTATATTCCTAATACATGCTAAGTGTGCATTCATAAAATTTTTATAAAAAACGGAATAAAAAATTTTATCGCCAGTTTTAGTGAATAGTGTTTTGAACACCTGTCTGCTAAATTTTTTACAGAGGTGTTTTAAACATTTTAAAACCTAGTCCTCGGGAATTAATAGAGCCGTGTTTGATTAAAACGGATTTGGAATTGGTTTTGGAATTTTAAAGGTTTTTACACCGTCTTTTACGAAAATCGAGTTTTAAGCTGACTTGGGTGAAAATGTTTAAATCTAAAACTCTTTCTCACCTTCAATATATTGTCTAGAATTAATTTAGGTGTCAATTTAATAGTTGAGCAAAAAATAGTCAATAAATGAATTAAAAGACTAAAAAATAGAATTAAAAGACTAAGGAAACTAATTTGACTTTCTTTTAATTTGTTTGACCTTAGCTTATTATGCGTCAACACACAATAGAAATCTCACAAAACACATTCACATAGACACACAAGGCTGAGAGCTCCATAGGAGAAAAGAGAAGGTTTTCCTTCAAGTTTTCAAAGGTAATTTTTCATTAAAAGTTGTAATTCAAGGCCAATTTCCATCAACAAAAGCTTGATTCCACCTCTTGAGCATCCATTGAGCATCTTTCTAGCTTCATAACACATCAAAGGTGAGAGAAGAATTCTAGATCTCAAATGTCATCTTTGATGTTTTTGCGTATAATTGAATTTTGAACTATTAGAAAGTTGAATTGATGTTATATTATTGCTCAGTGCATGCTAAGGATCGTTTATATGCATTTATATAAGATTTGAACCGTTGTAGCATGAATTTTTATTTTCGGGTATTAAAAGTTGAGTTGTTGGCTGTTTGTTGAATATTTTGAGTTGTAGTGGTTGGAATCGATCGCCGTCGATTTGTAAAAGTTTGTTAAATACGGGGTAGTGTCGTTGTAATGCCAAAATTTTGATTGTGATGTCGGTGTGAAAGTCCAGAAATTTCAGCCTAGGTGCATTGAGGTTTTAGGGTTGTTGGGCTTGATTTGGATGTATTTTGGTTGGTTTCCAAGGGGGCTAATGTAGTTGATTGAGTGAGTGAGTGATAGGAACTGGTTTGGAGTTGTTTGGATTAGTTGAATGTAAGTTATGATAATTAGAAGTTTAGGCTGTCTTTCTTTAAAATGTTGATATGTGCCTTTAGATGATCGGGTGGTGTTCGAGTGATTGAATTGTGAGTTGTTGATGGTTGGATTAGGGTTTGGTTATGTGTCTAATGCATGTTAAGTTGGGTGGCCTACTTTGTCATCTAACTTAGTTGTTTAGTTGTTAATTGATTAATTGATATTGTGTTGTTGTAATGTTAAGTTGTGATTGAATGTTTATTTTTATTGTTGAGTCTTGATATGTGTGTGCCACCTCTCGGGCGGTATGGGGCCGTCGGGTTGAAAACGACATGGCTATCAGAGGCTACCCTCATCTTGCATGGGTAGAGATGTCATGGAGGGCACGGCTAGTAAGGTACCTCAGTGTGTGTGTCATGAGGGTGATAAGAAGTTGGTTGAGATCGTGATGGCATTTGGAGTTACACCAACGAGAGTATCCTTTATTGAATGGTCATTATAGTTTATGTGCTAATATTGTTATTGATGTTTATTGTGTGTTTACTACTCAAAGGATGATTTCCAAGGAGTATAGTAAATACTATTATAGATCTATCGAATCCTCACTAGGCTTGTTTTATATAAGCTCACTCTCAATTATTGCATGCATGTAGGTGTTACTGATTCTGACTACGGGTACGTGCCTCTTGAAGAGGGAAATGTGTCATATGTGGATGAGTCTTATGTACAGGAGTCATTGCCATGGGATTATCTTAGTCGTTGTAAAACAATGTATTGTATACCTATCTTAATATAAAGACATATATATGATGATTTAGTAGTCTTTATTTTGATCACGACTAGATTACTAAGTTGGTTATAACCTATTTTGAAATGTATGTATAGACTATGTACTAAGTTGGAACGAAGGCGTATAACCATGAATGGGTTGTTGATGGAATGATTATTGTATAATATGGTTATGTTGTATGTTGTATGTTGTTAATTTAATTGAGGAGTTGATGGTTGAATGGTTTGTGGAGTTGGTTGTATGATATTCTGAAGAGGTTTGTTTAGAGCATCGGTGTCTTAATTACTATCGTTATACTGCCGAAATTCTGTTCCGTCCTGACTGATCGTAGGAGGGGTCGAGTTGGGGCGTGACATTAAGTAGTATCAGAGCACATGTTAGTTGTCAGCCGGGGTATTCTCGGAATGTGGGTAATGGTCTTAGCATGAAAGTATGTATGAAGTGAAAGAAAAGTGAACTATGTGTTAATATGATTAAATGATTAAGTGATTATGTGATTTAGTGTTTATATGATTATGTGATCAATTTGTTTATGTGATTGATACTTAAGTGACTTATGTGCTTTATATGGGTTTGTTGTTTATGTGCTAATAATTGTTTATAGCCTGTTTACGTGCTATAACTTGCGCTAACTCTTTGATTAGTAGAATGACTAGTAGACCGAGAACAAGAGGTAGGCCCAAAGCAGTTGACGAGGTTCCGGGTAATGTGGCACCGGGCCAAGAAAGGGGTGATGATCGTTTTGAAGCAGCCATGGATAAGATTGCAGAGGTTATGGCCGGTCAGGCACAGTTACTAGCAGGGCAGGCTGCCCAAGCTCAGACTTTGTAGGCACAATTACTAAATGTACAGGGTGGATACCACAGGCGTGGTACACTGAAGGAGTTCTTGGGGCACTATCCACCGAGGTTTCAGGGGGAGCCTGATGATCGGAAAGTCGAGGCATGGATTAATAAAGTGGAGAAAATACTTGACCCTCTGGATTATACTAATGAAAGAAAGGTCACCTTTGCCGTTTATTTATTTGATGATGAGGCGGAGGAATGGTGGCGTACAGTGAGAGTTGGTTGGGAGGCAAGAGGTACTCCATATGTTTGGGATACATTCCTTAGAGCCTTTCGAGCAAAGTATGTCCCGAGGATTGCACGGGAACCAAGAGAGGCAGAGTTTATGTCCTTGGTTCAGGGGGATGCTTTAGTGGCACAGTATGAGGCCACTTTTACTAGACTGTCTTGGTATGCACCGGAGTTTGTAACTGATGAGGAGCACAAGACTCGTAGGTTTATGTTGGGTTTGAGGCCTGAGATTCAGGATACGATGGCCCTGAATTAGTATAATATACTTACTGAGGCCTTTGATGCAGCTTCTAGGTTAGAGAAAAGAAAGGGGGAACAGATCGAACCTAGTCAGCCTAGCAAGAGGCCCTTTTAGCCGCAGGGTCAGCAGGGTATGTATAGACCTTCGGTACAACAGGGTGGTTATAGGCCTGCAGTGCAGCAGGGTTCTTTCAGACCGCAGGGTCAGCAAGGCTACTATCGGCCTCAGTTTCAGCAGGGGTCTTATCAGGCTCAATCGCAGTATAGGCCGGCCCAGTCTCAGGGTTCATATAGGCCTAGTGATGTGAGACCTCAACAGCAGGCTGGTACAGCTGCTTTCTCGGCTTCTGGTTCTTCTAGGGGTAGTGGCAGTGTTTTATCACCGCAGTATACTTATTGCAAGCGTTAGGGCCATGTGGAGGCCGACTGCAGGGCGAAGGCAGGAACGTGTTTGGGTTGAGGCAGCAATCAGCATAGGGTGAAGAATTGCCATAGATTTTGGGGAACTAAGGGTCGGGCAGTAACCCAGGGTTATCAGGTTCGACTTGCTGGTGGTGCACCTCAGCAGCAGCGGGTTCAGGCTCAGGCCTACACAGTTGATTTGGAGGAGATGCCTGAGGAGACTGCAGTTGTGGAAAGGTAACTTCTTTATAATTGATCAACTTGTTAAAGTGTTGATTGATTCTGGTGCTACGCATTCTTTCATTACTCTTGCTTGTGTGCAACGTGTTAATATGCAACCTGAAAGACTGCCTTATGTGGTTGAGATTAGTACATCTTTGGCTGATAAGTATGTGACTGGCTTAGTATGTAAGGATTGTAAAATACATGTTAAGGGGTATAATTTTCCTTCGGACCTTATCTTATTTCTTATCCGGGGGTATGATGTTATCTTGGGTATAGATTGACTTTCTAAGTATGATGCCCAGTTAAATTGTAGAACGATGGTAGTACGGTTTTGGTTGCCAGATCAACCAGTAGTAGAGGTAGTAGGGAACTGGGGTGCTAAGACGAGTTTTGTTATCTCAGCAACTAAAGCTGTTAAGTTGGTGAGTAAGGGGTGTTCGGGTTATCTAGCTTATTTCATCAACAAGCCATCTGATAAGTTACAGCTGGAGGAAGTTCCTATTATTCGGGAATATGCCAATGTATTTCCCAAGGAGTTGCCAAGGTTGCCACCAGAGAGAGATGTGGAGTTTGTGATCAATCTTATTCCTGGTACTCAATCTATTTCTAAATCAGTGTACCGGATGGCACCAGCTGAGTTGAAGGAGCTGAAAACTCAGTTGCAGGAGTTAATAGAGAAGGGTTTGATTCAGCAGAGTCCTTCACCCTGGGGAGCACCTGTTTTATTTATGAAGAAGAAGGATGGTACCTTGAGATTATGCATTGACTATCGTGGTTTGAATCAAGTGACCATCAAGAACAAGTATCACTTGCCATTGATTGACGAGTTGTTTGATCAACTTCTGGGAGTCAAAGTCTACTCTAAGTTTGACTTGAGGCAGGGGTATTATCAGCTTCGGATTCGCACGGAGGATGTTCCGAAGTCTGCCTTCAGAACTCGGTATGGGCATTATGAGTTTGTAGGTATGCCCTTTGGATTAACTAATGCACCGGCAGCATTTATGGATCTTATGCATCGGGCTTTTCAGCTGTACTTGGACCAGTTCGTGGTGATCTTTATTGATGATATCTGGTTTATTCCAAGTCTGAATCGGAGCACGAGCAACATTTACGGCTTGTCTTACAGAAGCTGTAGGAGCATCAGTTGTTTGCGAAGTTCAACAAATGTGAATTTTGGTTACAACACATATCTTTTCTTGGCCATGTTATCACACAGATCGGTATTTTTATAGATCCCACTAAGATTGAAGTGGTGATGTCTTGGAAATGGCGGGAGAATGTTTCGGAGGTTCGTAGCTTTCTTGGCTTGGAAGGTTATTACTGTAGGTTTGTCAAGTACTTTTCTAAGATTGTTGGGCCACTTTCTAAGTTAACTCAGAAATGGACTAGCTTTACTTGGGATGAGAAATGTGAGAGTGGGTTTCAGGAGTTGAAAAAGAGATTGACTACTGCTTTAATACTTGCTCTACCAGAGGGGACGGATAATATGGTTATCTACAGTGATGCATCCAAGGAGGGCTTGGGATGTGTACTTATGCAGAATGGTCGGGTTATTGCCTATGCTTCTAGGAAGTTGAAACCGTATGAGGTGAATTATCCGACTCATGATCTTGAGTTGGCAGCAGTTGTATTCGTACTGAAAAAGTGGCGACATTATCTGTGGGGCAGTAAGTTCGAGATTTTCACTGATCATAAGAGTCTTAAGTATTTGTTTTCACATAAGGAGTTGAATATGCGTCAACGGAGGTGGATGGAACTTCTCGGAGACTATAATTGTTCTATCACCTATCTGCCTAGGAAGGAAAATGTTGTGGCAAACGCTCTTTAGCCGTAAGGCGAGTGTTTCTTGTTTGGCTGTCAAGAAGTGGGAGGTTCTTGAAGAATTCACTTATTGGAGACCGGAGTTAACTCAGGTTGGGGTGATGTGTTCACATCTCCGTATTCAGGCTTTATTGCTGTCTCAGATTAGAGAAGCTCAGCAACTTGATGTTAAACTTCAGAAGATCAAGGCTTAGATCACGGATGATCAGTCTGACTTCAAATTACATGAGGATGGTATTCTTCGGTTTCGGAACATGGTTTGTGTACCTAATGAACCAGGTTTGAGGTGAGGTATTCTGGAGGAGGCTCATAATTCTAAGTACACCATTCATCCTGGTGGAAACAAGATGTATCGGGATTTGAAGCAACATTATTGGTGGAATAACATGAAAAGGGAAGTTGCTCAGTTTGTATCTAGATGTTTAACTTGTCAGCGAGTGAAAGCCAAGCATCAATGAACTGCATGTTTCCTTCAGCCATTGGCTATACCACAGTGGAAATGGGAGCATATTACGATGGACTTCGTCATTGGTTTGCCAAGAACACCAAGAGATAATGATGTAGTTTGGGTTGTCGTGGATCATTTGACGAAGACAGCTCACTTTATTTCGATGAGGATGGGAGATGAAGTTGCAAAGTTGATGGATCTTTATTTGGATTAAATTGTTAGACTTCACGGAATTCCATCTAGTATTGTCTCAGATCGAGATCCTCGATTTACTTCTCGCTTGTGGGAGAGACTTCAGGAGACTTTGGGTACTTAGCTTAACTTCAGTACAGCATATCATCCACAGACCGACGGTCAGTCTGAGAGAACTATTCAAATTCTAGAGGATATGCTCAAGGCTTGTGTTATGGACTTCGGGAAGAACTGGGAGAAATATCTACCACTTGTCGAGTTTGCCTATAACAATAGTTATCAAGCTACTATTGGGATGGCATCTTTTGCAGCTCTTTACGGTCATAAGTGTCGTTCACCTTTGTATTGGGATGAAGTATGGGAGATGAAGACGATTGATCTGACTATTATGCCAGAGCTTCTAGAGAAGATTGAGAATGTTCAGTTGATCAGGCAGAGAATGCTTACAGTCAGAGCAGATTCAAGAGTTATGCTCATAAGCGTCGTCGAGACTTGGAGTTTACAGTTGGGGATCGGGTTTTCTGGAGATTGTCTCCTCGTAAGAGGTTTGCTCGATATGGTAAAGGCAGAAAGCTGAGTCCGAGGTTTGTAGGGTCGTTTGAGATTACCGGCAGAGTTGGCAAGTTGGCATATCGGTTGGCTTTACCAGTGAATTTCTCTAATGTTCATGATGTCTTTCATGTGTCTAATTTGCGGAAGTATAATTCGAATCCTTCTCATATTCTAGAGCCAGAGCCGTTACAGCTTCGTGAGAATCTGACTTATGATGAGAGGCCGATTCGCATTCTTGATCAGATGGAACGGGAACTGAGATCGAAGAAAATTCTGATGGTCAAAGTATTGTGGAAGCATCACGGTATTGAGGAGGCTACTTGGAAGAGGCGAGATCAGATGCAGCAGCAGTACCCAAATGTTTTCCGTTCAGCAAGTAAGAATTTCGGGGATGAAATTTCTTTAAAGGGGAGAGAATGTGAAACCACACTTTTCATCTTAACCTCGATTTACGTGTTTTGTCTCATTTTACGTGTTTTGACCTGTTTATGTGTTATATGAGTTAGAATGTGCTAAATATGTGATTTATATTCCTAATACATGCTATGTGTGCATTCATGAAATTTTCATAAAAAACGGAATCAGAAATTTTATCGTCGGTTTTAGTGAATAGTATTTTGAACACCTGTCTGCTAAAATTTTTACAGGGGTATTTTAAATGTTTTAAAACCTAGTCCTCGGGAATTAATAAACCCGTGTTTGATTAAAACGGATTTGGAATTGGTTTTGAAATTTTAAAGGTTTTTACACCGTCTTTTACGAAAATCGAGTTTTAAGCTGACTCGGGTGAAAATGTTTAAATGTAAAACTCTTTCTCACCTTAAATATATTGTCTAGAATTAATTTAGGTGGCAATTTAATAGTTGAGCAAGAAATAGTCAATAAATGAATTAAAAGACTAAAAAAATAGAATTAAAAGACTAAGGAAACTAATTTGACTTTCTTTTAATTTGTTTGACCTTAGCTTATTATGCATCAACACACAATAGAAAGCTCACAAAACACACTCTCTCACACACACACAAGGCCGAGAGCTCCATAGTAGAAAAGAGAATGTTTTTCTTCAAGTTTTCAAAGGCAATTTTTCATTAAAAGTTGTAATCCAAGGCCAATTTCCTTCAACCAAAGCTTGATCCCACCTCTTGAGCATCCATTGAGCATCTTTCTAGCTTAATTACATATCAAAGGTGAGAGAAAAATTCTAGATCTCAAATGTCATCTTTTATGTTTTTGCGCATAATTGAATTTTAAACTGTTAGAAAGTTGAATTGATGTTATATTATTGCTCAGTGCATGCTAAGGATCGTTTATATACGTTTATATAAGATTTGAACCGTTGTAGCATGAATTTTTATTTTCGGGTATTAAAAGTTGAGTTGTTGGCTATTTGTTGAATATTTTAAGTTGTAGTGGTTGGAATCGATTGACGTCGATTTGGAAAAGTTTGTTAAATATGGGGTAGTGTCGTTGTAATGCCAAAATTTTGATTGTGATGTCGGTGTGAAAGTCCAGAAATTTCAGCCTAGGTGCATTGAGGTTTTAGGGTTGTTGGGCTTGATTTGGATGTATTTTGGTTGGTTTCCGAGGGGGCTAATGTAGTTGTTGAGTGAGTGAGTGAGAGGAACTGGTTTGGAGTTGTTTGGATTAGTTGAATGTAAGTTATGATTATTAGAAGTTTAGGCTGTCTTTCTTTAAAATGTTGATATATGCCTTTAGATGATCGGGTGGTGTTTGAGTGATTGAATTGTGAGTTGTTGATGGTTAGATTAGGGTTTGGTTGTGTGTCTAATGCATGTTAAGTTGGGTGACCTACTTTGTCATCTAACTTAATTGTTTAGTTGTTAATTGATTAATTGATGTTGTGTTGTTGTAATGTTATTAATTGATTGATGCATTATTGATTATTGATTATTGAATATTCATTATTCATGAACCGGGAGATAGTCAACGGAAAAGGTTGTCCTCTTATGATTGAATGTTTATTTTTATTGTTGAGTCTTGACATGCATATGCCACCTCTCGGGCGGTATCGGGCCGTCGGGTTGAAAACGGCATGGCTATTAGAGACTACCCTCATCTTTCATGGGCAGATATACCATGGAGGGCAGGGCTAGTGAGGTACCTCGGGTGTGTGTGTCATGGGGGTGATAAGAAGTTGGTTGAGATCGTGATGGCATTTGGAGCTACACCAACTAGAGTATCCTTTATTGAATGGTCATTATAGTTTATGTGTTTATATTGTTATTGATGTTTATTGTATGTTTACTGCTCAAATGATGATTTCCAAGGAGTATAGTAAATACTGTTAGAGATCTATCGAATCTTCACTGGGCTTGTTTTATATAAGCTCACTCTTAATTATTGCATGCATGCAGGTGTTACTGATTCTGACTACGGGTACGTGCCTCTTGAAGAAGGAAATGTGCCATATGTGGATGAGTCTTATGTGCAGGAGTGATTGCCATGAGATTATCTTAGTTGTTGTAAAACAATGTATTGTATACCAATCTTAATATAAAGACATATGTATGACGATTTAGTAGTGTTTATTTTGATCATGACTAGATTACTAAGTTGGTTATAACCTATTTTGAAATGTATGTATTGCCTATGTACTAAGTTGGAACGGAGGCGTATAACCATGAATGGGTTGTTGATGGAATGATTATTGCATAATATGGTTATGTTGTATGTTTTTAATTTAATTGAGAAGTTGATGGTTGAATGGTTTGTGGAGTTGGTTGTATGATATTCTGAAGAGGTTGGTTTAGAGCATCGGTGTCTTTATTACTGTCGTTATGCTGCTGAAATTTCGTTGCGTCCTGACTGATCGTAGGAGGGGACGAGTGGGGGCGTGACAGGGTCCACCCGAGATTCCTGGAATCCTGTCTTCAATGAGTCTCCATCTGTCATTATTGAGATCGATATTATCTCACTTCTGACTATTTTGGCTAAGATCTCACCCCCCACGGGTCGTAGTCAAACCCAAGGTCTGCAGTGGAAAAGTCATCCTCTTGAGAAAAACTCTGGAAGGTGAGAAGATGTTCATGAAAAGTGGGGCTATCAGAAAAGCGGACGTGCCAAAATTCTCGGGGGTCAGAAACATCTAGACCATGTGCTCGAGCAGTGGCTCTCTTGACAGTAAGACATTGTTCCCAAGGAAGAAAATATTCCCAAGGCTCTTGTCGGAGGTGGAAATGGTTGATTGGGATGATGGTTGGTGGAATGACTCGATTCCAAACATCTGTGAGGCAAATGATGAAAACCTGCTGGTGCTGTATAACTTGACCGGTGATGAGTGCCGGAGGGTCAAATGACTGAAACACCTGTGAGAATAGCTTGACGAAGCGGGATTCTGGGAACACACGAACATGTCTCTGAATGAGTTCTGTATCAAAAAGAACTACCATAGGATAATAATTAAGCCAATACAAACGATACAAGAATTGCATCTTTGAAAAGTCATAATTATTGAAATCAAGAACTGTATCCCATGGTTCTTCATGCTGGGGACTGTGACGAACAACGTTGCGAACAAAATAGACAGAGGATAATAGATCAATAATTCTCCTGAGCTTGTTCTCAACGAATTCTTCAAAGAAATCAGTGATCTGGCTTCTGGCGAATGATCGAAGTATTTTTACTCTGAGCTCTTCAGGTAGTGCTCCCATAAATTGAGCTTGCTGGTCTGGACTCAAGTCATAAAATGTTCGGGACTGTCCATCAGTGGGATCTGTTACCACTAAGGGGAAGGTGAGGGAAGGAGCGGGAGGCGGAAGACATGGCTAAAGGCGAAGCTTGAGAGAGAGAAGCTATAAGCTGTTGAGAGAAAGAAAGATGTGTTTGAATCCAAATCTGACTCTGCCCCTTTAGTCAGGGGTTCTTCATTATTTATAGGCAAACCATTACAAAGCCTAATAATACAAAGCAGAATCTACACTATTCCTGACAAGGACTAAAGCAGCTTCCTTTAATAAACAGCCCAAAAGATTGAGCAAGCAGAAAAGGAGTTCTTACTCAACAAATGCTATGATGTTGCAAAACTTGGAGATTACTATCTCAGACAGGAAGCTCTATATTTTACCTTTGGGAAAAATATAGAAACCATCGAGAAGGCATTCGTCTTTAACATGCCACAACCCCTTCCTGAATTGCTCGAAACAGAGTTCAAACAAGCCAATATTACAGATCTAAGAAAAGTGAGTCTTGCTCACTTGTACCAGATGGCCAGAAAGCTCATTCAAGATCAGTGCAAGTCCAAGCGACTCGGCAAACTTCTCAAGAGCAACGAGCAAAAAACAATGGATACCTTTTGCATAAAAAATTTCCAAAAGTTTGGCTGTCATGCTCATAGCTACTCTCCATGTTCGTGTCACAAATACAAGAAGCACAAACATCAGAAAAGATTTCACAAGTCCAGAAAACCTTTTAGGAAATTCAGATTTGTGAAGAAGAGATCAAAGCCCTCTTCATCCACTAAATGTTTTCTTTGTGGAAAAAAAAGGACATTTTGCAAAAGATTGTTACCTCAAAAAGTCCAAGAAGCTACCAGCCAAGCTTGTTCAGTTCATTTCAACTCAAATCTTTGATGACCAGCTACATACATAGACTTCCGAACCAGATCAAGCCGTCCTTAACCTTGATACAACATCATCCTCAGGTCTCCCCTCAGAATCCGAATCCTCTGATTTTGAACCAACCCTCTCCATAGCCAAAATACACAAAACCTCAGAACAACCAATCCTTACCACTTCCAAAGCTACCTTTACCCCAGGACAGATCTATAAGCCATACATAAAGCTTGTTGTTAACCCTCCAGGATATGTTCCTATCACCGTTACTGTACTTCTAGACACAGGTTCATGTATTTCTTTCAAGAAATCCAAGTGTCTTCCTCCTGAATTTTTGATTTTTTCCTTAGCAACCTTTACCACTGCTTCGGGTAGTGAATTTGCAAGTGAAGCACATTCTATGACCATTCTCATACACTTATCCCCAAATGTCTCAGTTCGACATAGCTTTTACCAATATGATCAATGATGTGAAGATATTCGCTTAGGAATGGATTTTCTCACCTTACTTGCCCCATTCTCATTTCAGACAGATGGTTTCCAATTCCTGCATAATTAGTATACCCCTTGGTTATCCTTACAGAAATTGCCCTCACAGGTTTCAGCCATTCAAGATGATGAATTTGCTGAAGAAAGAGGCCTCCCCATTTCCTGTTACGGTGATCTTCCAAACAAGTTTTGGGAAAGAGAGAAACACTTTGTCTCTTACCTTACAAAGAAAATTGGCAGATGCCACACCAAACTGCCTATCATCCAGGAATGCCAAAAGATGAAGATCTTTGTCAAGCTGAAATACAGACACTACTTGAGCAAGGTCTTATCCGACCATCCAGATCTCTATGGGCAAGTCATGCCTTTTATGTCAACAAAAGATCTGAACAATTCCAAGGAAAGAAAAGATTGGTGATAGATTATCGCCAACTCAATGATCAATTGCAATATATCAGATACCCTCTTCCAAGAAAGGAACAACTCCTTTAGAAGCTATCCAAAGCCAAATTCTTCTCCAAATTTGATATGAAATCTGGATTTTGGAAAATTGGTATTAATGAAGCTGATAGATTCAAAACTGCTTTTGTTGTTCCACATGGACATTATGAATGGAATGTCATGCCATTCGATCTCAAGAATGTACCGTCCGAGTTCCAACACATAATGGATGTTGTATACTGACCCCTTGCGCAACACTGTATTGTCTACATTGATGATGTTTTGGTATTCAGTAACACATTTTAACAACACCACCAACATCTCCGACAATTCCAGGAGTTAACCTACTAGCATGGATTAGTTCTTGCTGAATCCAAGATGAAAATTGGTCTCAATGTTATAATTTTCTTGGTTTACATATAAGAGAATGACACATTCTCTTATAGGACCACATATCAAGCAAAGTCCTTCACTTTCTTGATGAACTCAGAACTGTTACATAGATCCAGCAGTTCCTTGGCCTCATCAATTATGCCTCATCGCATGTCCCATCATTGGCCAAGTACACTAGCCAAATTTCCAAGTACCTCCAAAAATCTAACATTGGAAATTGGTCTCCAGAAGACACATTTGCAGTCCAAAAGCTAAAAAACCTATGTAAAACACTTCCTCCGCTCAAGATCCCAGGTCCAGGACAACTCATCTTGCAGACTGATGCTTCCCTTGATTTTTTGGGCCGTAGTTCTCATTGAAGAAGACAATGGACATAGACAAGTTTATGGTTACAAATCAGGATCTTTCACGCCAGCACAGCGCAACTATCTCTCTTTCAAAAGAGAAGTTCTTGTAGTTATTCAGGGAATCAAAAAATTCAAGTTTTAACTTGCTCAAAATCTTTTCATTATTGAAACAGATTTTAAAGGATTTCAGGGTGTTCTTAAAAGAAGGCAGAATGATATTCCAGATCCACAACTCATCCGATGGACAGAATGAATTTCCCAATTCAATTGGACAATGCGACACATCCCAGGCAAAGAGAATATCCTTGCTGATTTTCTCTCACACTCTGCCATCAGAGAAAATTGTATGCATAGTAAATACAGATGGACGCATACTTCCATCTTCCCTTGTTCCATGTCTTATTCCAGGCAGTTCCAGCTCAGATCCATATCCCACTGATGGACAGTCCCAAACATTTTATGACTTGAGTCCAGACCAGCAAGCTCAATTTCTGGGAGCACTACTTGAAGAGCTCAAAGTAAAAATACTCTGATCATTCACTCGAAGCCCGATCACTGATTTCTTTGAAGAATTCGTTGAGAACAAGCTCATAAGAATTAATTGATCTATTATTTTCTATCTATTATGTTCGCAACGTTGTTCGTCATAGTCCCCAACATGAAGAACCATGGCATATAGTTCTTGATTTCAATAATTATGACTTTTCAAAGATGCAAATCTTGTATCGTTGGTATTGGCTTAATTATTATCCTATGGCAGTTCTTTTTGATCCAGAACTTATTCAGAGACATGTTCATGTGTTCCTAAAATCCTGCTTCGTCAAGCTATTCTCATAGGTGTTTCAGTCATTTGACCCTCCGACACTCATCACTTGTAAAGTTATACAACACCAACAGGTTTTCATTATTCACCTCACAGATATTTAGAATCGAGACATTCCACCAATCATCATCCCAATCAACCATTTCCACCTTTGACAAGAGCCTTGGGAATATTTTCTTTCTTGGGAACAATGACTTACTGTCAAGAGAGCCAGTGCTCGAGCACATGGTCTAGATGTTTCTGATCCCCGAGAATTTTGGCACGTCCATTTTCCTGATAGCCCCACTTTTCATGAACATCTTCTCGCCATCCAGAGTTTTTCTCAAGAGGATGGCTTTTCCACTGCAGACCTTGGGTCTGACTATGACCCTTGGGGGCGAGATCTTAGCCAAAATAGTTAAGAGTGGGATGATATCGATCTCAATAACGACAGATGGTGACTCATTGAAGACAGGATTCTAGGAATCCTGGGTGGACCCCATGACGAAGCTTCGTGTCTTGTAAATAGGTTTGTCATGTTGTAATAATAGGATATGATAGGAATCTTTTGATTCCCTTTAGGTCATGTCTCATTTGTCTGTTTGTAATAAGTGATATTTTATTTGTTAAAGGAAACCGCTTTAGTCGTGTCAGGTTTGTCTTATTATGAATTATTAGGAATCTCTTTATGCTGTGTCAGTTTTTCCTTTATTAAAGGAAGCTGCTTTAGTCCTTGTCAGGAATAGTGTAGATTTCGCTTTGTATTATTAGGCTTTGTAATAGTTTGCCTATAAATAATGAAGAACCCCTGACTAAAGGGGCAGAGTCAGATTTGGATTGAAACACATATTTCTTTCTCTCAACAACTTACAACTTCTCTCTCTCAAGCTTCGCCTTTAGCCATGTCTTCTGCCTCCCGCTCCCTCCCTTATGTTCCCCTTAGTGGTAATGACAGATGGTGACTCATTAAAGACAAGATTCCAGGAATCTCGGGTGGACCCCATGATGAAGCTTCGTGTCATGTAAATAGGTTTGTCATGTTGTAATAATAGGATATGACAGGAATCTTTTGTCACTTTAGATTTCCTTTAAGTCATGTCTCGTTTGTCTGTTTGTAATAAGTGAGATTTCCTTTATTAAAGGAAACCGCTTTAGTCGCGTCAGGTTTGTCTTATTGTGAATTATTAAGAATATCTTTATGTTGTGTCAGCTTTTCCTTTATTAAAGGAAACTGCTTTAGTCCTTGTCAGGAATAGTGTAGATTCCGCTTTGTATTATTAGGCTTTGTAATGGTTTGCCTATAAATAATGAAGAACCCCTGACTAAAGGGGCAGAGTTAGATTTGGATTGAAACACATCTTTCTTTCTCTCAACAGCTTATAGTTTCTCTCTCTCAAGCTTCGCCTTTAGCCATGTCTTCCGCCTCCCGCTCATTCCCTCACCTTCCCTTTAGTGGTAACAGAGCCTAGTTAATTGTAGCACTTCCCTATTCTGGTATTGAAGGTCTTAAACTATACTTGTGTGTTGAACACTAGAGTCTTTGGCAATAGGGCAATAGCCATTAAAGAGTGAATGAAAGGCGTCGTAAGTCCCGCAGTAAGTCCAGTCGTGACTTGTGTATCCATCATGGCTGATCTTCCCCTGCTAAAACAAGAAGTTGTTGCTAACAACTCTAAAGTCACTTCCTTTGATCCTTCCGCATCTCACTATGAGGTGGACATAACCCAAACACCTCCATCTACCAAATCAGGAGAACCCTTCAAACTCTCTCCGTTAAACCGCTACTCATATTACCAAACCTCCCAATTCATACAAAAGTTCAAATCTCTATTACCTATCAAGCCAGCAGCCCTTACAGCCGTGTACAAATCCTCTACAGTTTCTGTACAATCCGTATCATCTTCCCGCATAGACACCTATCCTCTTATACTTTCTGAACCTGATGTCCGTAGATATAGACAGAAAGGTTACAAAGGTTTACACCTTGGAGCCATTTTTCTAGCCTTACAGCCTGGTTTCCTTGCCAGATAAAATGTTTCATGTCTAGTCTCTTTACTAGATACCAGGTGGCGTAAGTTTGATGATGCACTCATCTGTGCTATCGAAGCAAGTCTTCACAATGGCCATGTTCTTATCCAGGTTGAACAAAACTTCACCCTTGATCTTTCCCGTCCAACCCTTTCTCAAACCATACAGGTCCTTATCCAATTTTATGGAGCTGATATGAACCCAAATGAAACTGTTGTTGTACTCCATCATTCTATGACCTATAAAGTCCAAACCCGTCTTTTTTCCATGGACCATAACTGTAAGACTCGAGTCCACGTGTTAGGTGATAGAAATGTTACCCAACCAATGATCTACACCAAACATGAACTCACTTTCCCTCCTAGTTGGAAAATGATTATGAGAGAAGCCATAACCGACCAATCATCCATGATTCACCAAGAATCTCCAGACATCCTCTAGAACTAGGTCGTGTCGCCATATCCTTTCCAACAGAATCCCAACCAACTGAACCATGTGAAAAATGCCAACTTGCTGGACATCCTCAGTCCTGTCCACACTGTGTCAGAAAACACTTTGCTACCAGATCTAGGTCCTTTAGGTATGTCTGTTTTGTTAATTTTCCTGAAAACATCTATTGTACAGGAGAAGCCGACAACGCGTATGTTGGTAAATGGCAAGTTACCAAAACCAGACCACAAGATGTTGGACAAATCGAGTCAGCAATCAATTAGAGCAACATGAATGCAAAAGCTCAGAATGCTGCCATTCAAAAAATATGGTCAGATATCAGGGAACATGTTGCATGGACAAAAGAAGCCCATGATCATCTCAGACAAGGTTGTTATGACCAATATAATGACCTCCACAAGCCTTTCCACAAGAATCACATATACCATCAGACAACTCCAATCAACTGGCAAAAACTACAGAAAGCCGTTCCAGTTCGGAACCCTTCCGGACAAGTTCGTTCTTGGAACAGCGTCAACATGATCAACATGCAGAAATCTTATTCTGAGAAGCATTATCTTGATTCAGACGAGTTCAAAAGAAAAAGAGAATGACTCGTTGACAAGCTCAAACAACCAGCTAAGCCAAAGAAGCAGTCCTCTCATCCTTGGAAGCATAATCCAAAGCCAGATCATGCAGTCTGGATACCAAGTGGAAATTGCGAAAAAGCCTATTGGGTTGATCTCACACCACCTCCTCATTATCTCTCCAAAGAGAAAATTATCCTAACTGGGTGGGGTAATGAAGACGAGAAAGAAGGTCCCAGTGAAATTTCTTCAGTCATTTTGTCATTTGACTCCTTTGATCTGTTTGAAAGGAATTCGCCCTCTTAGATGATTCTTCCATACAAACGACCAGTTCTTATTCAGACTCCTGTGACTCTGTTCTACACGGATACCACAAGGACACGCACACAAAACCCTATACAAACTAATCCTGATGATTCAGAAACAACTAGTGACCAGGGAGAAACTTCCCAAGCTGGTGAGCACCGGAACTAACAGCCGTCACAAGCACAAGTCCCACAAGTTCCACAACAGCAACTTCAGAGACAACAAAACATTGAAGGAAAAGTTTCCATCCCATATGCTCCAGATAACAAGCAATTCTGGAACATTGATGTTATCCTTCCTGATGACAGACTCAAATATCTTGAGAAAATAGATGCATGGATAAATAGAGAATCTCTCCGAAATCCTACTCTTGAAATAAGACATATCATTGACCGTCTTGTTGCTGCTTTTACAGGATCACTTCGCTATTGGTGGACAAGGATGCTGACAGAAGAAGAAAGACAGATCATCCTCACAGAAGTAGATCCTATTCAGATGTTCCTAAGATGTCTACGAGCCATTTTCGTAGGCAAACTGCCCAAGAGATTGAGCAAGCAGAAAAATGAGTTCTTACTCAACAAATGTTGTGACGTTGCAAAACTTGGAGATTACTATCTCAGACAGGAAGCTTTTTATTTTACCTTTGGGAAAAATATAGAAACCATCAAGAAAGCGTTCGTCTTTAACATGCCACAACCCCTTCCTGAATTACTCGAAACATAGTTCAAATGAGCCAATATTACAGATCTAAGACAGGTGAGTCATGCTCACTTGTACCAGATGGCAGGAAAGCTCTTTCAAGATTAGTGCGAGTCCAAGCGACTTGGCAAACTTCTCAAGGGCAACGAGCAAAAAACAATGCATACCTTTTGCAGAAAAGATTTCCATAAGTTTGGCTATCATGCTCACATCTACTCTCCCTGTTCATGTAACAAATACAAGAAGCACAAACATCAGAAAAGATTTCACAAGTCCAGAAAACCTTTCAGGAAATTCAGATTTGTGAACAAGAGATAAAAACCCTCTTCCTCTACTAAATGTTTTCTTTGTGGATAACAAGGACATTTTGCAAACGATTGTTAC
This sequence comes from Ehretia macrophylla, assembly GCA_037974665.1. Classification (NCBI taxonomy): domain Eukaryota; kingdom Viridiplantae; phylum Streptophyta; class Magnoliopsida; order Boraginales; family Ehretiaceae; genus Ehretia; species Ehretia macrophylla. Next base: position 27,094,703 of record CM075780.1, read on the forward strand.
CTCAAAAAGTCCAAGAAACTACCACCCAAGCTTGTTCAGTCCATTTCAACTCAAACCTTTGATGACCAGCTATACACATGGACTTCCGAACCAGATCAAGCCGTCATTAACCTTGATACAGCCTCATCCTCAGGTCTCACCTCAGAATCTGAATCCTCTGATTCTGAATCAACCCTCTCCATAGCCAAAATACACAAAATCACTGAACAACCAATCCTTACCACTTCCAAAGCTACCTTTACCCCAGGACAGATCTATAAGCCATACATAAAGCTTGTTGTTAACCCTCCAGGATATGTTCCTATCACCATTACTGCACTTCTAGACGCAGGTTCATGTATTTCTTTCATGAAATCCAAGTGTCTTCCTCCTGAATTTTGGATTTCCTCCAAAGCAAACTTTATCACTGCTCCTGGTAGTGGATTTGCAAGTGAAGCACATTCCATTACCATTCTCATACACTTATCCCCAGATGTCTCAGTTCGATACAGCTTTTACCAGTATGATCAATGTTGTGAAGATATTCTCTTAGGAATGGATTTTCTCACCTTACTTACTTCATTCTCATTTCAGACAGATGGTTTCCAATTCCTGCATAATCAGTATACCCCTTGGGTACCCTTACAGAAATTGCCCTCACATATTTCAGCCATTCAAGATGATGACTTTGCTGAATAAAAAAGCCTCCTCATTTCCTATTGCGGTGATCTTCCAAACAAGTTTTGGGAAAGAGAGAAACACTTTGTCTCTCTACTTTACAAAGAAAATTGGCAGATGCCACACCAAACCGCTCTCATCCAGGAATACCAAAAGATGAAGATCTTTGTCAAGCTAAAATATAGACACTACTTGAGCAAGGTCTCATCCGACCATCCAGATCTCCATGGGTAAGTCATGCCTTTTGTGTCAACAAAATATCTTAACAAGTCCGAGGAAAGAAAAGATTGGTGATAGATTATCGCCAACTCAATGATCAATTGCAAGATATCAAATACCCTCTTCCAAGAAATGAAAAACTCATTCAGAAGCTATCCAAAGCCAAATTCTTCTCCAAATTTGATATGAAATCTGGATTTTGGCAAATTTGTATTATTGAAGCTGATAGATTCAAAACTGCTTTTGTTGTTCCACATGCACATTATGAATGGAATGTTATGCCATTCGATCTCAAGAATGCACCGTCTGAGTTCCAACACAGAATGGATGATGTATACCGACCCCTTGCGCAACACTGTATTGTCAAAAGAGAAGTTCTTGCAGTTATTCAAGGAATCAAAAAATTCTAGTTTTATCTTTCTCAAAATCCTTTCATTATTGAAATAGATTTTAAAGAATTTCAGGGTGTTCTTAAAAGAAGGCAGAATGATATTCCAGATCCACAACTCATCCGATGGACATAATGGATTTCCCAGTTCAATTGGACAATGCGAGACATCCTAGACAAATAGAATATCCTTGCTGATTTTTCTCTCGCACTCTGCCATCAGAGAAAACTTTATGCATGGTAAATCCAGATGGACGCAAGCTTCCATCTTCCCCTGTTCCAGGTGTTATTCCATGCAGTTCCAGCTTAGATCCAGATCCCACTGATGGACAATCCCAAACATTTTATGACTTGAGTCCAGACCAGCAAGCTCAATTTCTGGGAGCACTACTTGAAGAGCTCAGAGTAAACATACTCCGATCATTCGCCAGAAGCCAGATCACTGATTTCTTTGAAGAATTCGTTGAGAACAAGCTCAGGAGAATTATTGATCTATTATCCTTTGTGTATTATGTTCGCAACGTTGTTCGTCACAGTCCCCAACATGAAGAACCATGGGATACAATTCTTGATTTCAATAATTATGACTTTTCAAAGATGCAATTCTTGTGTCTTTGGTATTGACTTAATTATATCCTATGGCAGTTCTTTTTGATCCAAAACTCATTAAGAGACATGTTCGTGTGTTCCCAGAATCCTGCTTCGTCAAGCTATTCTCATAGGTGTTTCAGTCATTTGATCCTCCGGCACTCATCACTGGTCAAGTTATACAGCACCGGCAGGTTTTCATCATTCGCCTCACAAATGTTTAGAATCGAGTCATTCCACCAACCATCATCCTAATCAACCATTTCCACCTCTGACAAGTGCCTTGGGAATATTTTATTTCTTGGGAACAATGTCTAACTGTCAAGAGAGCCACTACTCGAGCACATGGTCTAGATGTTTCTGATCCCCGATAATTTTGGCACGTCTGCTTTCTTCATAGCCCCACTGTGAGGGAAGGAGCGGAAGGCAGAAGACATGGCTAATGGCTAAGGGTAGAAAGAAGGAAGATGTAAGCTATTTGAGAAAAAGAAATATGTGTTTCAATCCAAATCGGACTCTATCTAACTCTGCCCCTTTAGCCAGGGGTTTTTCATTATTTATAGGCAAACCATTACAAAGCCTAATAATACAAAGCGCAATCTTTCCAATTCCTGACAAGGACTAAAGCAGCTTCCTTTAAATAAGGAAAAGCTGACACGACATAAAAAGATTCTTCATAATTCATAATAAGACAAACCTGACGCTACAAAAGGGGTTTCCTTTAATAAAGGAAATCTCACTTATTACAAACAAACAAACAAGACATGATTTAAAGCGAATTTGAAGTGACAAAAGATTCTTGTCATATCCTATTATTATAACATGACAAACCTATTTACATGACACGAAGCTTCGTCATGGGGTCCACCCGGGATTCCTGGAATCCTGTCTTTAACGAGTCATCGTATGTCGTTATTGAGATCGATATCATCCCACTCCTTACTATTTTGGCTAAGATTTTCCCCCCACGGGTCGTAGTCAGACCCAAGGTCTACAATGGAAAAGCCATCCTCTTGAGAAAAACTCTAGAAAGCGAGAAGATGTTCATGAAAAATGGGGCTATCAGGAAAGTGGACGTGCCAAAATTCTTGGGAATCAGAAACATCTAGACCATGTGCTCGAGTAGTGGCTCTCTTGACAGGAAGACATTGTTCCCAAGAAATAAAATATTCCCAAGGCTCTTGTCGGAGGTGGAAATGGTTGATTGGGATGATGGTTGGTGGAATACTCGATTCCAAACATCGGTAAGGCGAATGATGAAAACCTGTTGGTGTTGTATAACTTGACCGGTGATAAGTGTCGGTGGGTCAAATGACTGAAACACCTGTGAGAATAGCTTGATGAAACGAGATTCTGGGAACACACGAACATGTCTTTGAATGAGTTCTGGATCAAAAAGAACTGCCATAGGATAATAATTAAGTCAATACCAATGATACAAGAATTGCATCTTTGAAAAGTCATAATTATTGAAATCAAGAATTGTATCCCATGGTTCTTCATGCTGGGGACTGTGACGAACAACGTTACGAACATAACAGACAGAGGATAATAGATCAATAATTCTCCTGAGCTTGTTCTCAACAAATTCTTCAAAGAAATCAGTGATCTGGCTTCTGGCGAATGATCGAAGTATTTTTACTTTGAGCTCTTCAGGTAGTGCTCCCAGAAATTGAGCTTGCTAGTCTGGACTCAAGTCATAAAATGTTTGGGACTATCCATCAGTGGGATCTGAATCTGAGCTGGAACTGCCTGGAATCAGACTTGGAACAAGGGAAGATGGAAGCTTGTGTCCATCTGGATTTACCATGCATATAGTTTTCTCTGATGGCGGAGTGCGAGAGAGAGAAAATCAGCAAGGATATTCTCTTTGCCTGGGATATCTCGCATTGTCCAATTGAACTGGGAAATCTATTATGTCCATCGGATGAGTTGTGGATCTGGAATATCATTATTCCTTCTTTTAAGAACACCGTGAAATCCTTTAAAATCTGTTTCAATAATGAAATGATTTTGAGCAAGATAAAACTTGAATTTTTTGATTCCCAGAATAACTGCAAGAATTTCTCTTTTGAAAGAGGGATAGTTGTGTTGTGTTGGCGTGAAAGATCCTGATTTATAACCACATACTTGTCTTTGTCCATTGTCTTCTTCAATGAGAACTGCAGCCTAAAAATCAAGGGAAGCATCAGTTTGCAAGATGAGTTGTCTTGGACCTGGGATCTTGAGAGGAGGAAGTGTTTTACATAGCTCTTTCAGCTTCGGGGCTGCAACTGTGGCTTCTGGAGACCAATTTCCAATGTTAGATTTTAGGAGGTACTTGGAAATCTGGCTGGTGTAGTTGGCCAATGATGGGACATGCGATGAGGCATAATTGATGAGGCCAAGGAACTGCTGGATCTGTGTAACAGTTTTGAGTTCATCAGGAAAGTCGAGGACTTTGCTTGATATGTGGTCCTCTAAGAGAATGTGTCTTTCTCTTATATGCTAACCAAGAAAATCAATAGCATTGAGACCAATTTTCATCTTGGATTCAGCAAGAACTAATCCATGCTGGTAGGTTAACTCCTGGAATTGTCGGAGATGCTGGTGGTGTTCTTCAGCTGTGTTACTGAATACCAAAACATCATCAATGTAGACAATACAGTGTTGCGCAAGGGGTCGGTATACATCATCCATTCTGTGTTGGAACTCGGACGGTGCATTCTTGAGACCGAATGGCATGATACTCCATTCATAATGTCCCTGTGGAACAACAAAAGCAATTTTGAATCTATCAACTTCAGTAATACCAATTTGCCAAAATCTAGATTTCATATCAAATTTGGAGAAGAATTTGGCTTTGGATAGCTTCTAAAGGAGTTGTTCCTTTCTTGGAAAAGGGTATCTGATATCTTGCAATTGATCATTGAGTTGGCGATAATCTATCACCAATCTTTTCTTTCCTCGGACTTATTCAGATCTTTTGTTGACATAAAAGGCATGACTTGCCCAAGGAGATTTAGATGGTCGGATAAGACCTTGCTCAAGTAGTGTCTGTATTTCAGCTTGACAAAGATCTTCATCTTTTGGCATTCCCGGATGAGAGGCAGTTTGGTGTGACATCTGCCAATTTTCTTTATAAGGTAGAGAGACAAAGTGTTTCTTTCTTTCCCAAAACTTGTTTGGAAGATCACCGCAACAGGAAATGAGGAGGCTTCTTTCTTCAGCAAATTCATTGTGAAATCCCAATTTTTGTCTTTACCTCGATTTGTGTGTCTTTATCTCGATGTGCGTGATTTGACATGTTTGTGTGTTATATGAGTTAGAATGTGCTAAATATGTGATTTATATTCATAATACATGCTATGTGTGCATTCATGAATTTTTTTTCAAAAACGGCATAAGAAATTTTATCGACGATTTTTGTAAATAGTATTTTGAACACCTGTCTACTAAAATTCTTACAAGGGTGTTTTAAATGTCTTAAAACCTAGTCCTCTATTATTAATAGACCCATGTTTGATAAAAATTGATTCTGAAATGGAATAGTAATTTAAATAGACTTTTCGGGCGAAAAAAGTAGCGTTTTTAGCCAAATAGTGTTTTCTTCTAAACCCGATTCTTGCATTGACTTTCGTTGACCTAGTATATATTAATATAAATGTATTTATATATGGTATTAAATGATTATAGATTAATTGTGTATTCAAAAGACATTTGAAAATAAACAATATGACTTTTCACCTTCTTTTGCAAAAATCGCGTTTTTAGCCGAGTCGGGTGAAAGTCTTTGCATGAGAAAACTCTTGTCACCTAAAAATAAACTACTTAAAATAGTATAAGTGTTAAATTAATGTTTTGAGCAAGAAATAGTCTAAAATGGAATTAAAAGACAAGAAAACACTAAAAATAACCAAGTGTCAACTTTGACTTTCTTTTATTTGTTTGACCTTTGCTTAATATATCATCAACACACATTAAAAGCTCACAAAAAACAATCATTTTACACAAACATTACAGAAAATCCATGAGGGAGAAGAAAGAAGGCATTTTCAAGGTTTTTCAAAGCATTTTTCACATAGATTTTGCAATTCAAGTCCAAATCACTTCATTCAAAGATTGATTTCACTTGTTGGGCATCCATTCTACATATTGCTTGCATTAAGACACATCAAAGGTGAGAGAAAAATTCTAGATCTCAAAATGTCATTTTAATTTTTTTGTATATAATTGAATTTTGAACCATTAAAAAGTTGAATTGATGTTATATTATTGCTCAGTGCGTGCTAAGGATCGTTTATATGCGTTTATATAAGATTTGAACCATTGTAGCACAAATTTTTATTTTCGAGTATTAAAAGTTGAGTTGTTGGCTATTTGTTTAATATTTTGAGTTGTAGTGGTTGGAATCAATTGCCGTCAATTTGTAAAAGTTTTTAAAATACGGGGTAGTACCGTTGTAATGCCAAAATTTTGATTGTGATGTCGGTGTGAAAGTTCAAAAATTTCAGCCTAGGTGCATTGAGGTTTTAGGGTTGTTGGGCTTGATTTGGATGTATTTTGGTTGGTTTGCGAGGGGGATAATGCAGTTGATTGAGTGGGTGAGTGATAGAAACTGGTTTGGAGTTATTTGGATTAGTAGAATGTAAGTTATGATAATTAGAAGTTTAGGTTGTCTTTCTTTAAAATGTTGATATTGCCTTTAGATGATCGGGTGGTGTTTGAGTGATTGAATTGTGAGTTGTTGATGGTTAGATTAGGGTTTGGTTGTGTGTCTAATGCAAGTTAAGTTGGGTGGCTTACTTTGTCATCTAACTTAGTTGTTTAGTTGTTAATTGATTAATTGATGTTATGTCGTTGACATGTTATTAATTGATTGATGATTAATTGATTATTGATTATTGATTATTGATGAACCGGGAGATAATCAACGGAAAAGGTTGTCCTCCTGTGATTGAATGTTTATTTTTATTGTTGAGTCTTGATATGCGTGTGCAACCTCTCGGGCGGTATCGGGCCGTCAGGTTGAAAACGACATGGCTATCAGAGGCTACCCTAATCTCGCATGGGCAGAGATGCCATGGAGGGCAAGGCTAGTGAGGTACCTCGGGTGTATGTGTCATGGGGGTGATAAGAAGTTGGTTGAGATTGTGATGGCGTTTGGAGCTACACCAACTAGTGTATCCTTTATTGAATGGTCATTATAGTTTATGTGTTTATATTGTTATTGATGTTTATTGTGTGTTTACTGCTCAAATGATGATTTACAAGGAGTATAGTAAATACTGTTGGAGATCTATTGAATCCTCACTAGGCTTGTTTTATATAAGTTCACTCTCAATTATTGCATGCATGCAGGTGTTACTGATTCTGACTACGGGTACGTGCCTCTTGAAGAGGAAAATGTGCCATATGTGGATGAGTCTTATGTGCAGGAGTCATTGCCATGAGATTGTCTTAGTTGTTGTAAAATAATGTGTTGTATAACCTAACTTAATATAATGACATATGTATGTTGATTCAGTAGTCTTTAATTTGATCATGACTAGATTACTAAGTTGGTTATAACCTATTTTCGAAATGTATGTTATAGAGTAATATTGATGTTGGAACGAAGGCGTATAACCTATGGATGCAATGGAAAAGAATGTTTATTGTATGTTGTGGTTGAGTTGTTAATTGTTGAATTATTGTGGAGTTAGGTGTCACGCCCCGACCCAACTCCCAAGCTAAAGGTTAAGTCCGGACCCGACACACGGACAGAGTCTCCTCTGTACCGTGGACATTCTAAAAACCTGTAAACACTTAAACAAGGTCCCAACAATACATACTAGCTTTTCTTAATAAAACAATAAAGTTATAAGGCCATCCGAGCCTTATAGTACACAATATTTCCAAAACACACAAGCATGCGAGAACTTGTTGTCAGCATAGTCTTATATCCTAACATTCTGGGGAATCAATAAAACAACGTAAAGGATAAAGCATACTACATTAGCCATCCACTCCCAAGCATGCAAGGAAATAAGGCAAGAATAAAAGTTATTACAATTCATAGACTTTCAAAGCTACAACCCAACCAACTAATCTTCGACTTATACAACAAGCATATACATAGCCCTTGGCTACAAAATAGTACATAAAGCAATTAGTTGAACATTCCACATAGCAGCAAATTCAATGACCACCTCAAGTTATCAAGTACGGCAACTAAGGTAAAGGCTCGATCTGGACTTCTTCTTCCTCAACTAAATCAACCAGCTGGGGATCACCCTCAGCGACTCCTGAAACAGATATCGAGGTATGAGCAACCACTGTTGCCCAGTGAGGGATATAGTCCCGGGGCGTGCAATGCAACATGTAATACAATCATACAACAATAACACTTGGACAACTAAAGAAACAACGATAACTTAAATAACCACACATTTAAAAGGATACGTTTCAACAATCCCCTATACACCAATCTTCACTGGTCTTCAATCACGATCCACGAACCACGAGCACGATCACGATAAGCCGGCATAACCCCAATCACTCCAGTGGGTGTACTCCGGATGTACCCCGAATCCTACGACCCAACATCCCCTGGCAATCTCCGGACCAGGCGAATGAGGGAATAGGGCACGGAGTTTGAATATCCACCGGCAAGCCCTCTGCCGCCCAGCCGATATTCAACACATCCGCCCCGACACTATGGTTGCGCAACCACTATGCAATGCACTTAACGATGGCAAGTTAATAGCAATAATATAAGCATTTACACATATGAGGATCAACAAAGTAGGTTGACCTCGTTGCAAATAGGATAGAAGCAAAGATAGAAGCTAATAAGCAGTTTACAAATGAACTTATACCATATAAGCATAGAATCATTCCAAAAGCTGCAAATCAATTTAAAATCATATATAAACACTTAAGAAGTCCTAACATGGGTTTAGAAGTGTGAGACAACTTAAATTGCACCTAAACCTTTTTGTTTTTCGAACTATTTCTCTTCTAAACAAAAGTTAATGATTTCATTTTCAAAGGAAACTCTCCCAACCTTCTAACTAACCCCCAAGGTGCCCTCTCAACCCTCGAACTCAATCAAATGCCCGCGTTTACCCCGAAAGCCCCAATTTCCCTCTTTTGGCTTTAAACCACACCTACCTTGTCCGGGCTTCAAACAAGGGATATCAAGGCATCTATAGCACCTAGGTAGCCTAAGGATACTAGAATTGAAGCCCGAATCCACCCGGATTCGCATCAACCCCAAAAGCCCCAAGTTAAAGTCGGCTATTTTCCATTTTTAGGCGATTTAAGGGCAATGCAAGTGTACGGGGCTATTTGATTATCCTCACTAGTACCTAAGGCATCAATTAGAAGCATTAATTCGAGCCAATTCGAGCAATTACACAAAACCCTAGAAAAAACGTCACTATTCACCCTAGAAATCAAACTAACGATTCTAACCGTTTAAATTGCGAAACGACGGTTCAAAAGTGTTCTCTAGCATTCATATAGATAGTATATTAGCATAGATAACATTTACAATGGCATTTAATCATATTTCCAACGATTCAAGAAATGAGCAACTATTTAAGAATGCAAAAACAAGCCATGAAATCCCTCACCACTACGCGTAGAAGCACCTAGGGACCTTGCAAACACCCTACACTAGTTGCTCAAGGCTTGGAGAGGCTTGGATTGGAGGCTTGGTGAGCAAAAATCTCTTCCTTTTCTCCCTAGCTGCTGTCGGGTTTGGCTCCTGCTTTTCCAGCTTTTTATTTTTTTTTTCTTTTGCATTTTGTGTGTTTAAGTGATATAAGAAGGGGTTGAGTTGAGGTGGGGTCCTTTGGGCGCTTGAGTGGTCTAATATAATACGCGTAGTAAGCTTTAAAAGCGAGCCTAAGGGGTGACACATTGGTTAACTAATTAAATCTATAAAGTTATTACGTAACACTATTCACTTGACTTCTAAAATTATTTTCTAAACGAGCCTTCCTAACGCCTTAAGCTCAAAAGCACATTTTTCCCACTACTTTTACAATTAATATGATTTAATAAAAATGCTAGTTAACTAATAGAAAGCATTTTAAAAACGGAGTGAATAGTAGTCACAAAGTCAGTTAATAAGGCATAGGAGTAAATGCACAAACAAGGGATGCAACAGTAATTAAATGCATGGCTAAAACTCGGGCGTCACATCCTCTCCCCCTTAAACTAATTGCGTCCACGCAATTCTTACATGATTCGGCGAATAACTCTGGATACCGATCCCGCATCTGATCCTCTCTTTCCCACGTCGCATCCTCTACTCCGTGATGATCCCACAGAACTTTAACCATCGGAATGCTTTTAGTCCTCAGCTCCTGAACTTTCCGATCTACAATTCGAAGAGGTTTCTCTGTGTAGGTCAAAGTTTCACTGATCTCTAGCGGTTCCGGCTCAAGTATGTGAGAGGGATCTGGCTAATACTTCCGAAGCATGGAAACATGGAATACGTCATGAATTCTGCCCAGACTGGGAGGTAAAGCTAGACGGTAAGCCAAATCACCAACAGTTTCAGTTATCTCAAATGGTTCCACATATCGAGGACTGAGTTTACCTCCTTTACCATGCCGAATCAAACCCTTGCGAGGAGAAATTTTCAGAAATACCCGGTCCCCCACAGCAAATTTCAGATCACGACGTCGTCTATCTGCATAACTCTTTTGCCAGCTCTGTGCTGTAAGCATTCTTTTTCTGATAAGCTGTACCTGATCAATCATTTTGTTCATTTCAGGTAAGAGAGTAGGGTCGATAGTCTTCATCTCGCCAACATCATCCCAGTAGAGAGGAGAACGGCATTTACGCCCATAAAGTGCCTCATAAGGTGCCATACCAATAGTAGCTTGATAACTATTGTTGTAGGCGAACTCTGCTAGTGGCAAATATTTCTCCCAACTTTTACCGAAGTCCAGAATGCAAGCCCGCAACATATCCTCAAGGATCAAGATAGTTCTCTCGGATTGACCATCTGTCTGGGGATGATAAGCTGTACTGAAATTCAAAGTCGTGCCCAAAGCTTTCTGAATCTTCTGCCAGAACTGAGATGTGAATCGGGGATCTCTATCTGACACGATACTCTTTGGAATTCCATGTAGTCGGACAACATTTTCAATATACAACTCTGCCAGTTTATCAAGAGAATCAGACTTCTTTTTAGCAATAAAATGAGAAGTCTTGGTCAGTCTATCCACAATAACCCAGACTGAGTCATTACCCCTCGAAGACCTCGGTAAATCAGAGACGAAATCCATAGTAATATGATCCCATTTCCAAACAGGAATAGCCAAAGGCTGCAATAACCCTGCAGGTCTCTGATGTTCTGCTTTAACTTTCTGACAAGTAAGACATCGGGCAACATAGTCAGCAATTTCTCTCTTCATATTATTCCACCAGAAATTCTGCTTTAAATCTTTATACATTTTCGTACTGCCTGGATGGATAGTATATCTGGAACTGTGTGCCTCAGCAAGAATATCCTTCTTCAGAGTTGGATCATTCGGAATACAGATTCTACCTTTGAATTTAAGAATACCATCGTCGTGCAGTTTGAAATCCGACTCTCCCCCTTTAGAATTCTCTAAGACTTTCAACAATTGAAGATCAGCCTGTTGAGCTTCTCGAATCCTGGATAACAACAGAGATTGAATCTGCAAACTTGCAAATTGAATACCAGAATTTGAAGTACTAGGCTTCCATAAGCACAATTCTTCCATGAATTCCCAATTCTTGATAATCAAGCTGGCAACAGTAGCCTTCGGCTCAAAGCATCAGCAACAATATTCGCCTTACCTGGAAGATAATTAATAGTGCAGTTATAGTCCTCAAGTAATTCCAGCCAACGCCTCTGCCTCATGTTCAACTCTTTCTGCGAAAATAGATATTTCAAGCTCTTATGATCAGTGAAGATTTCAAATTTGTTGCCCCAGAGATAATGACGCCATTTCTTTAATGCAAGAATGATAGCTGCAAGCTCAAGATCATGAGTCGGATAGTTGAGTTCATAAGGCTTCAGTTTCCTGGAAGCATACGCAATAACCCGGCCATTCTGCATCAATACACAACCCAGACCTTCCTTCGAAGCATCACTATAGATCACCAGATTATCATAACCCTCAGGTAAAGCAAGAATAGGAGCTGTAGTCAATCTCTTCTTCAATTCCTGGAAGCTGGACTCACATTTATCATTCCAGTCAAATACGGTTTTCTTCTGAGTAAGCTGAGTTAAAGGCCCTGCAATCTTAGAGAAATCCTTGACAAACCTCCGATAATACCCAGCTAAACCAAGGAAGCTACGAATCTCCGTGACAGTTTCAGGCCGTTTCCAAGATAACACAACTTCAATCTTCGCTGGATCAACAGAAATACCATCCTGCGAGATAATATGGCCAAGAAAAGCAACTTGCTTAAGCCAGAATTCACATTTGCTAAACTTTGCAAATAACCGATGCTCTTGAATAGTCTGCAACACAATTCTGAGATGCTGTTCATGTTCCGCCTCAGATTTAGAATAGACAAGGATATCATCAATAAATATGACTACAAATTGATCCAAATAAGGACGGAATACCCTCTGCATTAAATCCATGAATGCGGTGGGAGCATTAGTAAGACCAAACGGCAAGACAACAAACTCATAATGGCCATATCGAGTTCTGAAGGCAGTTTTAGGGACATCATCTTTCTTAATCCTCAGCTGATAATAACCCTGTCTCAGATCAAATTTAGAGAATACCCTGGCGCCTTGCAACTGATCAAACAACTCTTCGATTAAAGGCAAAGGATATTTATTTTTGATGGTTACCTGATTAAGACCCCGATAATCGATGCATAGGCGAAGAGATCCGTCTTTCTTTTTATCGAAGAGAACTGGCGCACCCCACGGTGAAGAACTCGGCTGAATGAATCCCTTCTCAAGCAAGCCCTGTAATTGAACTTTCAATTCCTGCAACTCGGGTGGAGCCATTCTGTACGGAGTCCTAGAGATAGGTGAAGTCCCCGGCAATAAATCAATCATGAACTCTATCTCCCTATCAGGCGGTAACCCAGGTAATTCCTCAGGAAAGACCCCCGGAAACTCCCTCACGATAGGTACATCAGTCAATTTCAGTTGATCCCCAGGTTGATTAATCAAATATGCAAGATAAGCCTCACAACCCTTGCTTAATAATTTAGATGCCCTAATAGAAGAAATAATAGGAGTTCCCGTAGATTTTCTACTACCAACTATTTTAAGTACAGGCTGGTCAGGCATTTCTAGATACACAATCTTCTTTCTACAATCAAGCTGGGCATAATATTTACTTAACCAGTCCATCCCCAATATAATTTCAAAGTCATTGAAAGGTAGGATAATCAAATCAGCAGGAAAAACACGACCTTCAATAAATATACTACATGCTCTGCAAATAGACCTAGTAACAAACTTCGGACCCATAGGAGTATAGACCACAATCTCATGCAACAGTTTATCATGTTTCAATTTAGCATTTTGTGCACAAGTAGGAGTAATAAAAGAATGCGAAGCCCCGGAATCAATTAAAACCTTAACTGATTGATCATTAAGAAGAAAAATACCTTATACCACAGCAGTAGTGTCCGGAAGCTCCTCGGCATCCAAAGCAAATACTCGGGCCTGGCCTCGTGGTGGTGGTGCTGCAGCTGGGGCCCTGGTCTGAGAGTTCTGAGCTGATGTCTGACCCCTAGGGTTCTTAAATTTCTGACAGTCTTTAACCCTGTGCTGATCACTGCCGCAACCTGTACACTTGTTATGTTTCTTCCAACAAACATCCTCAGTGTGGCCCTGACGCTGACAGAAGCTGCACTGCTGGTGACGTCTTGCAACAGTGCCTCCCGAAGGAGCTCTGTAAGTAGAGGTAGCTGAACTACCCTACTGCGAACGGGAAACTGCTGGACGGAACTGACTCTGAGTCTGACTCTGAACTGGTCGTGCCTGAGTCTGAGTAGGCCCTGTGTAACTCTGAGTCTGCCTCGGCTGCGAACTCTGCCCAACTGATACAGCCTGCCCCTGGTACCCTTGACTCTGAGACTGAAACCGTTTACTCGACTGACTGGTCTCGGCTAACACATCGGCCTTCCGTTTCTCATATCTCGAGGCAGCTCGGACTACTGCAGCATAGTTAGGAAAATCATTTGAAGACAAGTTTAGCATAATATCTCTCCTCAAACCCATGATGAACCTCTGAATCTTCATGTCCTCCGGCTGAATTAAAGCTGGTGCATAACGGGAAAGCCGGGTAAAAGTAGCCTCGTATTGATCTACGGTCATACTTCCCTGCCTCAAGTTTATGAACTCAGTTTGTCGCCTCTCGCGGGCCACTACTGATATATACTTGTCTCGAAATTCTCGGACAAAATCGGCCCACGAATGATGACCTCCCTCAGCTACCCATTTCTCACTGATGGTATTCCACCAATCTTCAGCATCACCCTCGAGAAGGAAAGTAGCATAGGTAATCTTCCTGTCATCATGGCACTCCAGTATCGCTGCCACTCTCTCGAACTTCCTTAGCCACATCTCAGCTTTCATATCGTCCGGCTCCCCAAAGAAAGTATAGGCCCCATGATGTATAAACCGATCATACAGATTCCCTCCGGTAGGGCCACTACCTCCGGCTCTCGCAGCCTGATTACCTCCAACGACCCCTGGCTGACCCTGTTGTGTAACAAACTGGGCGATAGTGTTCATAGCTGTGGCCATCGTGGCCAAGATCTGTGCAGTGCTCGGTTCTTGAACCTGCGGTGCATTTTCGGCCACCTCAGCTTCTTGCCCCTGAACCCCCTCGGGTTCTCCACCAACATTCGGATTATCGGCACGGCGGCGAGGCCCCATCTCGAATAGCTAGAATGCAAAGTGTTATGACATGTATATATATATGTATATATGCGATTTATAAGTAAACACATAAAGAAAAGTCCAATTAGATTCACATAAAGTCAAGTACATAGAAGTTCAAATAAATATTCCACATTCCTGAAGCAAACATAAATCACTAGATCATACTTGACATTCTAGACTCTTGATATTCTATGTCCATGCTAGCATGTTCATTCCTTATTCAAATTTCACTTAGGTCAATCAAAATCAAGGACTCATGTATTCACAAAGTCACATAACAAATCTCTACCCACAGACCGAGAAATTTAACCCGGCTTCTTGCAATCTATGGCTCTGATACCACTTAAATGTCACGCCCCGACCCAATTCCCAAGCTAAAGGTTAAGTCCGGACCCGACACACGGACAGAGTCTCCTCTGTACCGTGGACATTCTAAAAACCTGTAAACACTTAAACAAGGTCCCAACAATACATACTAGCTTTTCTTAATAAAACAATAAAGTTATAAGGCCATCCGAGCCTTATAGTACACAATATTTCCAAAACACACAAGCATGCGAGAACTTGTTGTCAGCATAGTCTTATAATCCTAACATTCTGGGGAATCAATAAAACAACGTAAAGGATAAAGCATACTACATTAGCCATCCACTCCCAAGCATGCAAGGAAATAAGGCAAGAATAAAAGTTATTACAATTCATAGACTTTCAAAGCTACAACCCAACCAACTAATCTTCGACTTATACAACAAGCATATACATAGCCCTTGGCTACAAAATAGTACATAAAGCAATTAGTTGAACATTCCACATAGCAGCAAATTCAATGACCACCTCAAGTTATCAAGTACGGCAACTAAGGTAAAGGCTCGATCTGGACTTCTTCTTCCTCAACTAAATCAACCAGCTGGGGATCACCCTCAGCGACTCCTGAAACAGATATCGAGGTATGAGCAACCACTGTTGCCCAGTGAGGGATATAGTCCCGGGGCGTGCAATGCAACATGTAATACAATCATACAACAATAACACTTGGACAACTAAAGAAACAACAATAACTTAAATAACCACACATTTAAAAGGATACGTTTCAACAATCCCCTATACACCAATCTTCACTGGTCTTCAATCACGATCCACGAACCACGAGCACGATCACGATAAGCCGGCATAACCCCAATCACTCCAGTGGGTGTACTCCGGATGTACCCCGAATCCTACGACCCAACATCCCCTGGCAATCTCCGGACCAGGCGAATGAGGGAATAGGGCACGGAGTTTGAATATCCACCGGCAAGCCCTCTGCCGCCCAGCCGATATTCAACACATCCGCCCCGACACTATGGTTGCGCAACCACTATGCAATGCACTTAACGATGGCAAGTTAATAGCAATAATATAAGCATTTACACATATGAGGATCAACAAAGTAGGTTGACCTCGTTGCAAATAGGATAGAAGCAAAGATAGAAGCTAATAAGTAGTTTACAAATGAACTTATACCATATAAGCATAGAATCATTCCAAAAGCTGCAAATCAATTTAAAATCATATATAAACACTTAAGAAGTCCTGACATGGGTTTAGAAGTGTGAGACAACTTAAATTGCACCTAAACCTCTTTGTTTTTCGAACTATTTCTCTTCTAAACCAAAGTTAATGATTTCATTTTCAAAGGAAACTCTCCCAACCTTCTAACTAACCCCCAAGGTGCCCTCTCAACCCTCGAACTCAATCAAATGCCCGCGTTTACCCCGAAAGCCCCAATTTCCCTCTTTTGGCTTTAAACCACACCTACCTTGTCCGGGCTTCAAACAAGGGATATCAAGGCATCTATAGCACCTAGGTAGCCTAAGGATACTAGAATTGAAGCCCGAATCCACCCGGATTCGCATCAACCCCAAAAGCCCCAAGTTAAAGTCGGCTATTTTCCATTTTTAGGCGATTTAAGGGCAATGCAAGTGTACGGGGCTATTTGATTATCCTCACTAGTACCTAAGGCATCAATTAGAAGCATTAATTCGAGCCAATTCGAGCAATTACACAAAACCCTAGAAAAAACGTCACTATTCACCCTAGAAATCAAACTAACGATTCTAACCGTTTAAATTGCGAAACGATGGTTCAAAAGTGTTCTCTAGCATTCATATAGATAGTATATTAGCATAGATAACATTTACAATGGCATTTAATCATATTTCCAACGATTCAAGAAATGAGCAACTATTTAAGAATGCAAAAACAAGCCATGAAATCCCTCACCACTACGCGTAGAAGCACCTAGGGACCTTGCAAACACCCTACACTAGTTGCTCAAGGCTTGGAGAGGCTTGGATTGGAGGCTTGGTGAGCAAAAATCTCTTCCTTTTCTCCCTAGCTGCTGTCGGGTTTGGCTCCTGCTTTTCCAGCTTTTTATTTTTTTTTTCTTTTGCATTTTGTGTGTTTAAGTGATATAAGAAGGGGTTGAGTTGAGGTGGGGTCCTTTGGGCGCTTGAGTGGTCTAATATAATACGCGTAGTAAGCTTTAAAAGCGAGCCTAAGGGGTGACACATTGGTTAACTAATTAAATCTATAAAGTTATTATGTAACACTATTCACTTGACTTCTAAAATTATTTTCTAAACGAGCCTTCCTAACGCCTTAAGCTCAAAAGCACATTTTTCCCACTACTTTTACAATTAATATGATTTAATAAAAATGCTAGTTAACTAATAGAAAGCATTTTAAAAACGGAGTGAATAGTAGTCACAAAGTCAGTTAATAAGGCATAGGAGTAAATGCACAAACAAGGGATGCAACAGTAATTAAATGCATGGCTAAAACTCGGGCGTCACATTAGGTGTATGAGTTTCGAAGAGGTTGGTTTAGAGCCTCGGTATCCGGGTTACAGTCGTTATACTGCCAAAATTCTGTTGCGTCCTGGCTGATCTTAAGGGGGGTTGAGTTGAGGCGTGACATTAAGTGGTATCAAAGCGCATGTTTAGCTGTCAGCCGGGGTATCCTCAGAATGTGGGTAGTGGTCTAAGCATGCAAGTATGTATTAACTAAAAGAAAAGTGAAATATATGTTAATATGTTTATGTGATTAATTTACTTATGTGTCTAACTTTCTATGTGATCAATATACTTTATGTGTTAAGTGAACTAATGTGGTCAATATGTTTTATGTGATAACGTGTCTTACGTACTCAATGTGTTGTAGTTAATATGCATTTTGTGATTAATGTGTATTATGTGACAAATGTGCTTTATGTGACTGAAGTGTCTGTGTGAAGTTAATTGTTTATGTGGTTTTAATTGTTTATAACTAGCTTATGTGAAACAACGTGCTTTAGGTGTTCAATGTACTTTAAGTGACCAATGTGAGTTACATGATCAACTTGTCTTATGTGAAATTTGTTGCTTATGTGACTTTAATTGTTTATAACTTACTTCTATGATATAACCTGTTTATGTGATGTTGGCTTCTTATATGCTGAATTGTGTGTTATGTGATAATGTTGTAATATATGATAATCATGTAATATGTTGGTACTTGTTTTCATGAGATATAATTGTACATATGCTATAACTGTGGGTGATTATTTTGGGTGAAGTAAGGATGACTGCAAGAGTTTTCGGAAATAGAGGTAGGCCATGATTTTGAATTATTATTATTCTAGTAGTTTATCAGTGAGATTTTAATTGTTATGTTTGTGGATTTTAGTCTCAATTTAATGAATCTGTTCTTGATGTTCCTTTAGCGAAAATGAAGTTGTTCGAGGAAATAACAATGTATCTTGATGATTATAATTACTTTTGTTGCCATATTTAACTTGTTATTACTTGGAGATGGATCATAAGTTGAGGTTTTCGTGAGGTTGTGATTAGACACTTTTGGAGTCTCAACTCAGACTATACTTCCTTGAGGTTATTTTAGAATGAAATTGTTTGAGGAATTAGTGATGTATATTTGTGAATGGAATGAAGTGTGGTATAACATGTTAATATTTCTACTATTTGGATTTGCTATATTAATAATGGATATTTTGGAGTTTTGATCTTTAAACCTTGGAGACAATTGGAGTAATTCCTGACTAAAGTTACTTTATTCGAAGATGTAATTGTTGAGAGATAGAATTATTTGGGGAAATAAGAATGCATTTTGGTGACTGAACATTTACTTGCCTACATCAAGCTTTTGAGTTCTAGGTGGTGTGACTTTCTAAATTGTTGATTGGGGATTCTCTTATGTTATAATGGGTTAGTATGAATCTGTATTGTGTTAGCAGATTTTGGAGTCTTCATTAGTTAATCTTGTTGGGTAATCGGTGATTTATCTTGTTTGGTTATTGGTCTGGTACGGAATGTAAAATTTTGGAGTGATTTATCTTGTTTGGTGATTGTTATGACTCCTTAGGTTCTCTAGATCTCCTTAGTGTCTTGTCTTGGAGGAAGATAGATTGTAGGATTTGACTTGTTGGTATTTAAATGTTGTAGGTGGGACACCCCTTTTGTGCTTCCTATTCTATTGGTCTTATTATTCTTTTCTACTCTATTCTCACTTATTTGAGAGAGAGTTACACTTTTCTAGCATACCAATTATTTCTTGAAAATTTTGCTTATTGGATTAATGGATCCTATACTCATTTGACATTGTTTATGTTCTTAACATTCATACTTGCTTCCTATAACAATGTCACTTATTGGAGTTAAGGTTTGAGACTTCTATATTTTATTCTATATCTCCAGCCATTGATTTCAATATTTCATTTCATCCTATTACTATTAATTTAAAAGTAATTTTTCCTTTGGTATACCATTTTACTTGTTCGAATTTCACTTGCTTGATGTACTCCCTACCTAAGTACATCATTGTCATACTTGTTGATCCTTGTTAATCCTATTGTTTTATTATTAAATCCTGAGCCATTACTTTGCTTGTAATTGCTCATTTAATATACTCAGCACTGTCCTTTCTTATTTATACTTCTTTGGTTATTGCGTGCTGAGATACTCATTATCTTGACACTCATATTTTCTATTGAATTAATCATCTCTTATCTCTTAATTTTATTTCACCACAAGTACAACTTACTTGTTGGTCCCTTGAACAATCATCGAGAATTGAAATGTTTACTTGTCCAGGAATGTTTGTTCAACATACTCAACACTGTTTTGATCCGTCATCATCCTTTGTTCGTACTTATTTAACTGATAGGTGCTGAGACATTCCTTATCTTAGTTATCATGCTTTCTTATTAAACTATTAGCCTCTTGATTCTCTAACTTGTTTGACCTCTTGTTCCTTTGATTGTTGGCTCGAATATGACTTTCCATATCTTTATTTCCTTGTAAATTTCTTAAGAACCATATTGTGACCAATGTTACTTTTGAGATATTCCCTTGATCAGTAATCATTCATGTTATTGTGAATGAGTTTTTAAACCCTCGGGGTGTTCATAGAGCTCTTTTGTGTAGTAGGGGATGATTGATAATTAGTGGTGTCATGCTAAGACTTTGGAGTTGTGATTTCTTTCATATGCAATATGATATTAGATGAGAGGGAATTATGAATTGAATATTGTCTTGGAATTATGATCATCAACTTGCAATCAACAGAGTTTGTTCTTTTGAGGTCTTTGGTTAGGTATCATCCTAAGAGATAAATGGGAACTAAGAGAAATATTGTTAAGTGTAACGATTGAGGATTTAATTGTCTGTCAATTCGAGAATTGCACGGACGTAATTGTTTTAAGGGGGGAAGAATGTGAAACCCCAATTTTTGTCTTTACCTCGATTTACGTGTCTTTGTCTCGATTTGCGTGATTTGACCTGTTTATATGTTATATGAGTTAGAATGTGCTAAATATGTGATTTATATTCCAAATACATGCTATGTGTCCATTCATGAAATTTTCATCAAAAAAGGCATCAAAAATTTTATCGACGATTTTTATGAATAGTATTTTGAACATCTGTCCGCTAAAATTTTTACAAGGGTATTTTAAATGTCTTAAAACCTAGTCCTCTATTATTAATAGACCCATGTTTGATAAAAATTGATTCTGAAACGGAATAGTAATTTAAATAGACTTTTCTTGCGAAAAGTAGCATTTTTGAGCCAAATAGTGATTTCTTCTAAACCCAATTCTTACATTGACTTTCGTTGACCTAGTATATATTAATATAAATGTATTTATATGTGATATTAAATGATTATAGATTAATTGTGCATTCAAAAGACATTTGAAAACAAATAATATGACTTTTCACCTTCTTTTGCAAAAATCGCATTTTAAAACGAGTCAGGTGAAAGTCTTTGCATGAGAAAACTCTTGTCACCTAAAAATAAACTACTTAAAATAGTCTAAGTGTTAAATTAATGTTTGGAGCAAGAAATAGTCTAAAATGGAATTAAAAGACAAGAAAACAACAAAAATAACTAAGTGTCAACTTTGACTTTCTTTTATTTGTTTGACCTTTGCTTAATATATCATCAACACACATTAAAAGCTCACAAAACACTCATTTTACACTTACATTACCGAAAATCCATGAGGGAGAAGAAAGAAGGCATTTTCAAAGTTTTTCAAATCATTTTTCACATAGATTTTGCAATTCAAGTCCAAATTACTTCATTCAAAGCTTGATTTCACTTGTTGGGCATCCATTCTACATCTTTCTTGCATCAAAACACATCAAAGGTGAGAGAAATATTCTAGATCTCAAAATGTCATTTTAAAGTTTTTTTGTATATAATTGAATTTTGAACCGTTAGAAAGTTGAATTGATGTTATATTATTGCTCAGTCCATGCTAAGGATCGTTTATATACGTTTATATAAGATTTGAACCGTTGTAGCATGAATTTTTATTTTCGGGTATTAAAAGTTGAGTTGTTGGCTATTTGTTGAATATTTTGAGTTGTAGTGGTTGGAATCGATTGCCGTTGATTTGTAAAAGTTTGTTAAATACGGGGTAGTACCGTTGTAATGCCTAAATTTTGATTGTGATGTTGGTGTAAAAGTTCAGAAATTTCAGCCTAGGTGCATTGAGGTTTTAGGGTTGTTGGGCTTGATTTGGATGTATTTTGGTTGGTTTCCGAGGGGGCTAATGTAGTTGATTGAGTGGGTGAGTGATAGAAATTGGTTTGGAGTTGTTTGGATTAGTAGAATGTAAGTTATGATAATTAGAAGTTTAGGTTGTCTCTCTTTAAAATGTTGATATATGCCTTTAGATGATCGGGTGGTGTTTGAGTGATTGAATTGTAAGTTGTTGATGGTTAGATTATGGTTTGGTTGTGGGTCTAATGCATGTTAATTGGGTGGCCTACTTTGTCATCTAACTTAGTTGTTTAGTTGTTAATTGATTAATTGATGTTATGTTGTTGAAATGTTATTAATTGATTGATGATTAATTGATTATTGATTATTGATTATTGATGAACCGGGAAATAGTAAACGAAAAAGGTTGTCCTCCTATGATTGAATGTTTATTTTTATTGTTGAGTCTTGATATGCGTGTGCAACCTCTCGGGCGGTATCGGGTCGTCAGGTTGAAAATGGCATGGCTACCAGAGGCTACCCTCATCTCGTATGGGCAGAGATGCCATGGAGGGCAAGGCTAGTGAGGTACCTCGGGTGTGTATGTCATGGGGGTGATAAAAAGTTGGTTGAGATCGTGATTGCGTTTGGAGCTACACCAACTAGAGTATCCATTATTGAATGGTCATTATAGTTTATGTGTTTATATTGTTTTTGATGTTTATTGTGTGTTTACTGCTCAAAGGATGATTTCCAAGGAGTATAGTAAATACTGTTAGAGATTTATCGAATCCTCACTGGGCTTGTTTTATATAAGCTCACTTTCAATTATTGCATGCATGCAGGTGTTACTGATTCTGACTACGGGTACATGCCTCTTGAAGAGGGAAATGTGCCATATGTGGATGAGTCTTATGTGCAAGAGTCATTGCCATGAGATTGTCTTAGTTGTTGTAAAATAATGTGTTGTATAACCTAACTTAATATAAAGACATATGTATGTTGATTCAGTAGTCTTTAATTTGATCATGACTAGATTACTAAGTTGGTTATAACCTATTTTGGAAATATATGTTATATAGTAATGTATGATATTGAAACAGAGGCGTATAACCTATGGATGCAATGGTAAATAATGTTTATTGTATGTTATGGTTGTGTTATTAATTGTTGAATTATTGTGGAGTTGGATGTATGAGTTTCGAAGAGGTTGGTTTAGAGCCTCGGTATCCGAGTTACAATCGTTATACTGCCAAAATTCCATTGTGTTCTGACTAATCTTAAGGGGGGTCGAGTTGGGGTGTGACATTCATCATCTTGAATGGCTGAAACCTATGAGGGCAATTTCTATAAGGATACCCAAGGGATATACTGATTTTGCAGGAATTGGAAACCATCTGTCTGAAATGAGAATGCAGCAAGTAAGGTGACAAAATCCATTCCTAAGAGAATGTCTTCACAGCATTGATCATACTGGTAAAAGCTATGTCGAACTGAGACATCTGGGGATAAGTGTATGTGAATGGTCATGGAATGTGCTTCAATTGCAAATCCACTACCAGAAGCAGTGGTAAAGGTTGCTCTTGAGGAAATCCAAAATTCAGGAGGTAGACACTTGGATTTCATGAAAGAAATACATGAACATGTGTCTAGAAGTGCAGTAACGGTGATAGGTACATATCCTGGAGGGTTAACAACAAGCTTTATGTATGGCTTATAGATCTGTCCTGGGGTAAAGGTAGCTTTGGAAGTGGTAAGGATTAGTTGTTCTGTGGTTTTGTGTATTTTGGCTATAGAGAGGGTTGGTTCAGAATCAGAGGATTTGGATTCTCAGGTGAGACCTGAGGATAAGGCTGTATCAAGGTTAAGGACGGCTTGATCTGGTTCGGAAGTCCATGTGTATAGCTGGTCATCAAAGGTTTGAGTTGAAATGAACTGAACAAGCTTGGTTGGTAGCTTCTTGGACTTTTTGAGGTAACAATCTTTTGCAAAATGTCCTTTTTTTCCACAAAGAAAACATTCAGTGGAGGAAGAGGGTTTTGATCTCTTCTTCACAAATCTGAATTTCCTGAAAGGTTTTCTGGACTTCTGAAAACTTTTCTGATGTTTGTGCTTGTATTTGTGACACGAACATGGAGAGTAGTTGTTAGCATGACTGCCAAACATTTGGAAATCTTTTCTGCAAAAGGTATCCATTATTTTTTGCTCGTTACTCTTGAGAAGTTTACCAAGTCGCTTGGACTCGCACTAATCTTGAATGAGCTTTCTGGCCATCTGGCACAAGTGAGCAAGACTCACCTATCTTAGATCTGTAATATTGGCTCGTTTGAACTCTGTTTCGAGCAATTCAGGAAGGGGTTGTGGCATGGTAAAGACGAATGCCTTCTCGATGGTTTCTGTATTTTTCCCAAAGGTAAAATACAAAGTTTCCTGTCTGAGATAGTAATCTCCAAGTTTTGCAACACCATAACATTTGTTGAGTAAGAACTCCTTTTCTGCTTGCTCAATCTCTTGGGCTGTTTGTCCTACGAAAATGTCTCGTAGACATCTTAGAAACATTTGAATAGGATCTTATTCTGTGAGGATGATCTGTCTTTCTTCTTCTGTTAGCATCCTTGTCCACCAACTGCGAAGTGATCCTGTAAAAGCAGCAACAAGACGGTCAATGATATCTCTTATTTCAATAGTAGGATTTCGAAGATATTCTCCATTTATCCATGCATCCATTTTCTCAAGATATTTGAGTTTGTCATTAGGAGGGATGGCATCAATGTTCCAGAATTGCTTGTGATTCGGAGCATATGGGATGGAGTCTCTGAGGTTGCTGTTGTGGAACCTGTGGGACTTGTGCTTGTGGCGGCTGTTGGTTCCGGTGCTCACCAGCTTGGGAAGTTTCTCCCTGGTCACTGGTTGTTTCTGAATCATCAAGATTAGTTTGTACAGGGTTGTGTATACGTGTCCTTGTGGTGTCCGTGTAGAACGAAGTCATAGGAGTCTGCATAAGAGCTGGTCCTTTGTATGGAGGAATCTTTTGAGAGGACAAATTATTTTCAAATGGATCAAAGGAGTCAAATGACGAAATGACTAATGAAATTTCACTAGGACCTTCTTTCTAGTCTTCATCACCCCACCCAGTTATGCTTCCAAGGATGAGAGGACTGCTTCTTTGGCTTAGCTGGTTGTTTCAGCTTTTCAACAAGTCGTTCTCTTTTTCTTTTGAACTCGTCTGAATCAAGATAATGCTTCTCGAAAGAACATTTCTGCATGTTGATCATGTTGATGCTGTTCCAAGAACAAACTTGTCCGGAAGGGTTCCGAACTGGAGCGGCTTTCTACAATTTTTTCCAGTTGATTGGAGTTGTCTGATGGTATATGTGTTTCTTGTGGAAAGCCTTGTAGAGGTCATTATATTGGTCATAACAACCTTGTCTGAGATGATCATGGGCTTCTTTTGTCCATGCAACATGTTCCCTGAGATCTGACCTTATTTTTTGAATGGCAGCATTCTGAGCTTTTGCATTCATGTTGCTCCAATTGATTGCTGATTCAATTTGTCCAACATCTTGTGGTCTGGTTTTGGTAACTTTCCATTTACCAACATATGTGTTGTCGGCTTCTCATGTACAATAGATGTCTTCAGGAAAATTAACAGAATAGACATATCTAGAGGACCTAGATCTAGTAGCAAAGGGTTTTCTAACACAGTGTGGACAGGACTGAGGATGTCCAACAAGTTGGCATTTTTCACATGGTTCAACTAGTTGGGATTCTGTTGGAAAGGATATGGCGACACGACCTGGTTCTAGAGGATGTCTAGAGATTCTTGGTGAATCATGGATGATTGGTCGGTTCTGGCTTCTCTCATAATCATTTTTCCAACGAGGAGGGAAAGTGAGTTCATGTTTGGTGTAGATCTTTGGTTGGGTAACATTACTATCACCTAACACATAGACTCGAAGCTTACAGTTGTGGTCCATGGGGCTATCAGGAAAACGGACGTACCAAAATTCTCGGGGATTAGAAACATCTAGACCATGTGCTCGAGCAGTGGCTCTCTTGACAGTAAAACATTGTTCCCAAGAAATAAAATATTCCCAAGGCTTTTGTCGGAGGTGGAAATGGTTGATTGGGATGATGGTTGGTAGAATGACTCGATTCCAAACATCTGTGAGGCGAATGATGAAAACCTGCTGGTGCTGTAAAACTTGACCGGTGATGAGTGCCGGAAGGTCAAATAACTGAAACACCTGTGAGAATAGCTTGACGAAGCGGGATTCTAGGAACACACGAACATGTCTCTAAATGAGTTCTGGATTGAAAAGAACTTCCATAGGATAATAATTAAACCAATACCAAAGATACAAGAATTGTATATTTGAAAAGTCATAATTATTGAAATCAAGAACTGTATCCCATGGTTCTTCATGCTGGGGACTGTGACGAAAAACATTGCGAACATAATAGACAGAGGATAATAGATCAATAATTCTCCTGATCTTGTTCTCAACGAAAACTTTAAAGAAATCAGTGATCTGGCTTCTGGCGAATGATCGGAGTATTTTTACTCTAAGCTAGTGCTCCCAGAAATTGAGCTTGCTGGTCTGGACTCAAGTCATAAAATGTTTGGGACTGTCCATCAGTGGGATCTAGATCTGAGCTGGAACTTCCTGGAATAAGACCTGGAACAAGGGAAGATGGAAGCTTGCGTAAATCTGGATTTACCATTCATACAGTTTTCTCTGATGGCGGAGTGCGAGAGAGAAAATCAGCAAGGATATTCTCTTTGCCTGGGATGTCTCGCATTGTCCAATTGAACAGGGAAATCCATTTTGTCCATCGGATGAGTTGTGGATCTGGAATATCTTTCTGCCTTCTTTTAAGAACACCCTGAAATCCTTTAAAATCAGTTTCAATAATGAAAGGATTTTGAGCAAGATAAAACTTGAATTTTTTGAAAGGATATTATCTTTGCCTGGGATGTCTCGCATTGTCCAATTGTCCAATTCCCTGAATAACTGCAAGAACTTCTCTTTTGAAAGTGGGATAGTTGTGATGTGCTGGCGTGAAAGATCCTGATTTGTAACCGCAGACTTGTCTGTGTCCATTGTCTTCTTCAATGAGAACTATATCCCAAAAATCAAGGGAAGCATCAGTCTGCAAGATGAGTTGTCCTGGACCTGGGATCTTGAGATGATGAAGTGTTTTACATAGCTCTTTCAGCTTCTGGATTGCAACTATGGCTTCTAGAGACCTATTTCCAATGTTAGATTTTCGGAGGTACTCAGAAATCTGGCTGGTGTAGTTGGCCAATGATGGGATATGCGATGAGGCATAATTGATGAGGCCAAGGAACTGCTGGATCTGTGTAACAGTTTTGAGTTCATCAGGAAAGTCGAGGACTTTGCTTGATATGTGGTCCTGTAAGAGAATATGTCATTCTCTTATCTGCAAACCAAGAAAATCAATAGCATTGAGACCAATTTTCATCTTGGATTTAGCAATAACTAATCCATGTTGGTGGGTTAACTCCTGGAATTGTCGGAGATGCTGGTGGTGTTCTTCAGTTGTGTTACTGAATACCAAAACATCATCAATGTAGACAATACAGTGTTGCGCAAGGGGTCGGTATACATCATCCATTCTGTGTTGGAACTCGGATAGTACATTCTTGAGATCGAATGACATGACATTCCATTCATAATGTCTCTGTGGAACAACAAAAGTAGTTTTGAATCTATCAGCTTCAGTAATACCAATTTTCCAAAATCCATATTTCATATCAAATTTGAAGAAGAATTTGGCTTTGGATAGCTTCTTAAGGAGTTGTTCCTTTCTTGGAAAAGGGTATCTGATATCTTGCAATTGATCATTGAGTTGGCGATAATCTATCACTAACCTTTTCTTTCCTCGGACTTGTTCAGATCTTTTGTTGACAAAAAATGCATGACTTGCCCATGGAGATCTAAATGGTCGGATGAGACCCTACTCAAGTAGTGTCTGTATTTCAGCTTGACAAAGATCTTCATCTTTTGGAATTCCTAGATGAGAGGCAGTTTGGTGTGTCATCTGCCAATTTTCTTTGTAAGGTAGAGAGACAAAGTCTTTCTCTCTTTCTAAAAACTAGTTTGGAAGATCACCGCAACTGGAAATCATGAGGCTTCTTTCTTCAGCAAATTCATCATCTTGAATGGCTGAAACCTGTGAGGGCAATTTCTGTAAGGATACCCAAGGGGTATACTGATTATGCAGGAATTGGAAACCATCTGTCTGAAATGAGAATGAAGTAAGAAGGTGAGGAAATCCATTCCTAAGAGAATATCTTCACAGCATCGATCATACTAGTAAAAGTTGTGTCGAACTGAGACATATGGGGATAAGTGTATGGGAATGGTTATGGAATGTGCTTCACTTGCAAATCCACTACTAGAAGCAGTGGTAAAGGTTGCTCTAGAGGAAATCCAAAATTCCGGAGGAAGACACTTGGATTTCATGAAAGAAAAATAAATGAACATGTGTCTAGAAGTGCAGTAACGGTGATAGGAACACATCTTGGAGGGTTAACAACAAGCTTTATGTATGGCTTATAGATCTGTCCTAGGGTAAATGCAGCTTTGGAAGTGGTAATGATTGGTTGTTCTGTGGTATTGTGTATTTTGGGTATGGAGAGGGTTGGTTCAGAATCAGAGGATTCGGATTCTGAGGTAAGACCGGCTTGATTTGGTTCGGAAGTCCATGTGTATAGATGGTCATCAAAGGTTTGAGTTGAAATGAACTGAACAAGTTTGGCTAGTAGTTTCTTGGACTTTTTGAGGTGACAATCTTTTGCAAAATGTCCTTTTTTCCACAAAGAAAACATTTAGTGGAGGAATAGGGTTTTGATCTCTTCTTCACAAATCTGAATTTCCTGAAAGGTTTTCTGGACTTGTGAAATCTTTCTGATGTTTGTGCTTCTTGTATTTGTGACAGGAACATGGAGAGTAGCTGTGAGCATGACAACCAAACTTTTCGAAATCTTTTCTGCAAAAGGTATCCATTGTCTTTTGCTCGTTGCTCTTGAGAAGTTTGCCAAGTCGCTTGGACTCGCACTAATCTTGAATGAGCTTTCTGGTCATCTGGTACAAGTGAGCAAGACTCACCTGTCTTAGATCTATAATATTGGCTCGTTTGAACTCTGTTTTGAGCAAATCAAGAAGGGGTTGTGGCATGTTAAAGACGAATGCCTTCTTGATGGTTTCTGTATTTTTCCCAAAGGTAAAATACAAATCTTTCTGTCTGATAGAGTAATCTCTAAGTTTTGCAACATCACAGCATTTGTTGAGTAAGAACTCCTTTTCTACTTGCTCAATCTCTTGGGATGTTTGTCCTACGAAAATGTCTCGTAGACATCTTAGAAACATCTGAATAGGATCTGCATTTGTGAGGATGATCTGTCTTTCTTCTTTGGTCAGCATCCTTGTCCACCAACTGCGAAGTGATCCTGTAAAAGAAGCAACAAGACGGTCAATGATATCTCCTATTTCAAGAGTAGGATTTCGGAGAGATTCTCCATTTATCCATGCATCCATTTTCTCAAGATATTTGAGTCTGTCATCAGGAGGGATGGCATCAATGTTCCGGAATTGCTTGTGATCTGGAGCATATGGGATGGAAACAATTCTTTCAATGTTTTGTTGTCTCTGAGGTTGCTATTGTGGAACCTGTAGGACTTGTGCTTGTGGCGGCTATTGGTTCCGGTGCTCACCAGCTTGGGAAGTTTCTCCCTGGTCACTGGTTGTTTCTGAATCATCAGGATTAATTTGTACAGGGTTGTGTATACGTATCCTTGTGGTGTCCGTGTAGAACGGAGTCACAGGAGTCTGCATAAGAACTGGTCCTTTGTATGGAGGAATCGTTTGAGATGACAAATTCTTTTCAAACGAATCAAAGGAGTCAAATGACGAAATGACTGAAGAAATTTCACTGGGACCTTCTTTCTCGTCTTCATCACCCCACCCAGTTGGGATAATTTTCTCTATAGAGAGATAATGTGGAAGGGGTATGAGATCAACCCAATAGGCTTCTTCTCAATTTCTACTTGGTATCCAGACTGCATGATCTGGCTTTGGATTATGCTTCCAAGGATGAGAAGACTGCTTCTTTGGCTTAGCTGACTATTTGAGCTTTTTAGCGAGTCGTTCTCTTTTTCTTTTGAACTCGTCTAAATCAAGATAATGCTTCTCAGAAGAAGATTTTTGCATGGTGATCATGTTGACGCTGTTCCAAGAACGAACTTGTCCGGAAGGGTTTCGAACTGGAGCGGCTTTCTACAGTTTTTCCAATTGATTGAAGTTGTCTGATGGTATATGCGATTCTTGTGGAAAGCCTTGTGGAGGTCATTATATTGGTCATAACAACCTTGTCTGAGATGATCATGGGCTTCTTTTGTCCATGCAACATGTTTCCTGAGATTTTTTCATTCATGTTGCTCCAATTGATTGCTGACTCGTTTTGTCCAACATCTTGTGGTCTGGTTTTGGTAACTTGCCATTTACCAACATATGCATTGTCAGCTTCTCCTATACAATAGATGTCTTCAGGAAAATTAACAGAACAGACATATATAGAGGACCTAGATCTGGTAGCAAAAGGTTTTCTGACACAGTGTGGACAGGACTGAGGATGTCCAGCAAGTTGGAATTTTTCACATGGTTCAACTGGATGGGATTCTGTTGGAAAGGATATGGTGACATGACCTGGTTCTAAAGGATGTCTAGAGATTCTTGGTGAATCATGGATGATTGGTCGGTTATAGCTTCTCTCATAATTATTTTTCCAACGAGGAGGGAAAGTGAGTTCATGTTTGGTGTAGATCTTTGGTTGGGTAACATTACTATCACCTAACACGTAGACTCGAGGCTTACAGTTGTGGTCCATGGAAAAAAGATGGGTTTGGACTTTATAGGTCATAGAATGATGGAGTGCAACAACAGTTTCATTTGGGTTCATATCAGCTCCATAAAGTTGGATAAGGACCTGTATGGTTTGAGAAAGGGTAGGACGGGAAAGATCAAGGGTGAAGTTTGGTTCAAACTGGATGAGAACATGGCCATTGTGAAGACCTGCTTCAACGGCACAGATGAGTGCATCATCAAAGTTATGCTACCTGGTATCTAGCAAAGAGACTAGACATGAAACATTTTTTCCCGCAAGGAAACTAGGCTCTAAGGCTAGACGAATGGCTCCAAGGTGTAAACCTTTGTAACCTTTCTATCTATGTCTACAGAGATCAGAATTAGAAATTATAGGAAGATAGATTTCTGTGTGGGAAGAGGATATAGATTGTACAAAAACTGTAGAGGATTTGTACACGGCTGTAAGGGCTACTGGCTTGATAGGTAATAGAGATTTGAACTTTTGCGTGAATTGGGAGGTTTAGTAATATGAGTAGGGGTTTAACGGATAGAGTTTGAAGAGTTCTCCTGATTTGGTAGATGGAAGTGTTTGGGTTATGTCTACCTCATAGTAAGATGCGGAAGGATCAAAGGAAGTGAATTCAGAGTTGTTACCAACAACTTCTTGTTCTTGCAGGGGAAGAACAACCATGGTGGATACACTAGTCACGACTGGACTTACTGCGGGACTTAGACGCCTTTCATTCACTCTTTAACGACTATTGCCCTATTGCCAAAGACTCTAGTGTTCATCGGAGGGTCAAATGACTGAAACACCTGTGAGAATAGCTTGACGAAGCGGGATTCTGGGAACACACGAACATGTCTCTGAATAAGTTCTGGATTAAAAAAAAAACTGCCATAGGATAATAATTAAGCCAATACCAAATATACAAGAACTGCATCATTGAAAAGTCATAATTATTGAAATCAAGAACTGTATCCCATGGTTCTTCATGCTGGGGACTGTGACAAACAACGTTGCGAACATAATAGACAGAGGATAATAGATCAATAATTCTACTGAGCTTGTTCTCAACAAATTCTTCAAAGAAATCAGTGATTCGGCTTCTGGCGAATGATCAAAGTATTTTTACTCTGAGCTCTTCAGGTAGTGCTCCCAGAAATTGAGCTTACTGGTATGGAATCAAGTCATAAAATGTTTGGGACTGTCCATCAGTGGGATCTGGATCTGAGCTGGAACTGCCTGGAATAAGACCTGGAACAACGGAAGATAGAAGCTTGCGTCCATCTGGATTTACCATGCATACAGTTTTCTCTAATGGTGGAGTACAAGAGAGAAAATCAGCAAGGATATTCTCTTTGCCTGGGATGTGTCGCATTGTCCAATTGAATTGGGAAATCCATTCTGTCCATCGGAAGAGTTGTGGCTCTGCATTATCATTCTGCTTTCTTTTAAGAACACCCTAAAATCCTTTAAAATCTGTTTCAATAATGAAAGGATTTTGAGCAAGACAAAACTAGAATTTTTTGATTCCCTGAATAACTGCAAGAACTTCTCTTTTGAAAGAGGGATAGTTGCGCTGTGCTGGCGTGAAAGATCCTAATTTGCAACCACAGACTTGTCTGTGTCCGTTGTCTTCTTCAATGAGAACTGCGGCCCAAAAATCAAGGCAAGCATCAGTCTACAAGATGAGTTGTCCTGGACCTAGGATCTTGAGAGGAGGAAGTGTTTTACATAGCTCTTTCAGCTTCTGGACTGTAACTGTGGCTTCTGGAGACCAATTTCCAATGTTAGATTTTCGGAGGTACTTGAAAATCTGGCTAGTGTAGTTGGCCAATGATGGGACATGCGACGAGGCATAATTGATGAGGCCAAAGAACTGCTAGATCTGTGTAACAGTTCTGAGTTCATCAGGAAAGTCGAGGACTTTGTTTGATATGTGGTCCTGTAAGAGAATGTGTCCTTCTCTTATCTGCAAACCAAGAAAATCAATAGCATTAAGACCAATTTTCATCTTGGATTCAGCAAGAACTGATCCATGCAGGTAGGTTAACTCCTGGAATTGTCGGAGATGTTGGTGGTGTTCTTCAACTGTGTTACTGAATACCAAAACATCATCAATGTAGACAATACAATGCTGCGCAAGTGGTCGGTATACATCATCCATTCTGTGTTGGAACTCGGACGGTGCATTCTTGAGATCAAATGGCGTGACATTCCATTCATAATGTCCCTGTGGAACAACAAAAGCAGTTTTGAATCTATCAGCTTCAGTAATACCAATTTGCCAAAATTCAGATTTCATATCAAAGTTGGAGAAGAATTTGGCTTTGGATAGCTTCTGAAGGAGTTGTTCCTTTCTTGGAAAAGGGTATTTGATATCTTGCAATTGATCATTGAGTTGGCGATAATCTATCACCAATCTTTTCTTTCCTTGGACTTGTTCATATCTTTTGTTGACATAAAAGGCATGACTTGCCCATGTAGATCTAGATGGTCGGATGAGACCTTGCCCAAGTAGTGTCTGTATTTCAGCTTGACAAAGATCTCCATCTTTTGACAATCCTGGATGAGAGGCGGTTTGGTGTAATACCCGAGCCCGGTACGTGAAATTTTTTTGTTTATTTTTCTGAAAATTATATTTTTCTTAAATTCCTTGATATTTAATTGCTATTCGTTCTTTGTCGCAAAGTGCATTGCATATCAAGAGTGTTAATTAGGAAATGAAATATAGTCCTCAGCAAATAGTAAAAATAGTATTTTGGAGTTTTAGTATTTTACTAGTTTAGTATTTAGTTGTTAGTTTATTAGACTAGTAGCTTTATGCTTTATTTTAAGTTAAAAATGCCAAAATAGCTTGTTTTGACCAAGCCAAAGACCATTGACCTTTGACCACTTAAGTTGCCATCTTTTAAATGAACAAATAGCATAAAAAAACACAAGAAAGCTGAAAAAAAAGGGAAGGCCGAAACCATAGGAGTAAAAGAAAAAAAAAGATTTTCAACTTCAAATCTTTAAATCTTCGCGAGGGTTTGCACGGGGTTGTTTCTGAGGCTTCCAACGTGGTTTTCCTAGTGTCTAGTAGCGTCTAAGGTGAGGGTTGCATCGTTATTTGCGCATTTGAAATTATTGTATCTAAACTTTAATTTTTGTGATTTAGCCGTAGGTTGTTATTTTATCCGTTTTGTTGCTTAAAGAATGTTCCTTGTTTATGGTGGAACATGTATTTGTAGCTTTTTAGCATTTTCTACAGTTAAATATAGCAATTGCAATTTAAAATGCAAATGGAATAGTAAAATATGAATAGTAAACCCCTATTTCGTAAAAGTTGCTCCGTTATGCGTTCTGTTGATGTGAAAAGATGCTAGATATGTTAGAATGCTTAAATGTATGATTTGTTTGGGTTGCGTAATGGAAAACCGGGGAAAAATGGCTTGGTACCTGTTGGGGTCGTTCCGGTCGAGTTTGGCAATTCTTCATTTTGCATGAAAGCATTATCGAGGTATGTCATGGAAGCACTTTTGGTGCAGTTGTGACATTGGTTGGGTGATCAGTTGAGGTAGTTGTAGTTCAAACGACCAAAGGGAAAATCGGGGCTTTGCGGGAATTCTAGGGTAAAGTAGGGTTTCGTGGTCTTTAGACATGCCTTATGGTGTCCTAGGAGGAGTGGTGAAGTCGGTTTCCAAAACTCGTAGCTCGTTTGGAAGTAGTAGCATTTTGAAAGTTGGGGTCGTTGTGTGTTTTGTTGGGCTTTAGCATGTTTTGGCTTTTAGAATGTTATTGTTGCTTGTTGTTGCTTATTGTGCTTATTATAGTTGATTGTGGTTGAAATGTTTATCAACTGTTGCTATTGCGTGCGAGAGTAACCTACTTTGTTATTCTCACACGTGTAGCTCTATCGCTCGATTGTAGCATTGTATATTGTATTGCATTCATAGAGTCAGGGGCGGTGTGATGGGCCTCTCTAGGTAGCCTCGGGTTGCCAGGGTTGGTTGCTCTAGCTCCGTGTCCTATTCCCTTTCTTGCTTGGGTTGCCGCCCAGGGAGATTTGGGTCGTAGAATTGATTGGATACTTCCAGGGTATTCCAAACTGAAGTTATAAGGTGGTTGGGCCGGCGCGTCGTCATCGGATTCGTGATTGAAAGTTGCTTGTGGAAAGTGAATTGTATCCTTTAATTGAATGATTATAGCCTTAATGTTTGCCTTGATTTATTGTTGGCTTAGCTTGTATCTCTATATATTAATTGACTAATCTACTTGACTATTTGCATTGCATTCTCCTCTCACCTCCGTCCTTGAGACCAATTAACCCTCACTGAGCAATAGTTTTTGCTCATCTCTTTCTATACTATATTTTACAGGAGTAGTTGAAGTTGATCCTATTGAGGTGGTTGAGGAGGAGGAGGAGGAGCAAGTGGAGGTGTTTCCTTGATAGCACTTTCTTTGCTTAGCTGGTGGTTGGTTGTCAATCTTTTGTGCGGGCCATGATTGATGTGTATATTGCTTTGTTGTCGCTTCATTTTGAGGCTTGTAGCCTTGTATTTAGTTTCTATTTTGAGGCCTCTATGGTCTTATGTTGTAAAAGCTGAAATGTTGTAAAGTTGTAAAGATATACTCACGTGACTAGTAAAGAACTGCATGCTAATGGTTTAACTGCTTAGTGGCATGAGTACTTGTGTAGTATGTATGACATTTTGGTTTGCAAAGTTGGTTAATAAGAAGATGTATGTTTCTAAAAGAAATTTGACTTGTTTCAAATGATTTTTGTGGTTTTTGTGAATATTATGTTGAATATAGGGTTTTCGGATCGTCCACGGTACAGAGGAGACTCCGCCTGTGTGTCAGGTCTGGGCTTGGCCTTTTGCGGGGTTGGGTTGGGGCGTGACATCTTTGGTGGTATCAGAGCATGATAGTATTGCATGAGCCAGGATATGTTTCTCAGTCTGTGGGGTAAAGGTCTAAAATGATAAAGTGTTATTGTGTGATTGTTAAGTGAAAAGTGTTATAGTATGATTATGTGAACTTGGAGTGCTTATGTGTTTAAGTGAACTAGTTTGACATGTCAATCTTGTGTTATGTGAATTGTGTGATAGGATATTTGATTGTCATTGACTTGAGTGTTATCTAATATTATGTGTTATATTTATGTCTATAAGCTGTTTTTATATGTTGCCAGCTACTGTAAGTTGTTACTATGCCGCCATGTCGTAGTACTCAAGGCCAAAGGGCAGATGAAAGGCAGCAGAACAGGGTCAGCAACCGATGCCTGAACAATTTATGGCTACTATGACCGCTGCAGTTGACCGGATTACTCAGGTACTGCATGAGCAGAGGCAGGAAAGGAAGAATAATTCCCAGGGAAATCAAGCTAATCCTAGTGGACAGGGGTATAGGGCTGAGAACAATCAGTTGGAAAAATTCCTTAGGCAAGAACAGGGTAAGTTCTTCGGAGAACCGGATGACGAGGCAGTTGAGAGATGGCTTAACCATGTTGAGAAAATTTACGCTGCTTTGAGGTACACTAACGAGGCAAAGATAGCATATGCAGCATTCCTGTTTGAGGGTGACGCAGAACAATGGTGGAACACTGTCAAGTTGAGGTGGGACTATGAGGATGTTCCGCATTTGTGGGATGATTTCGTGAGTGAGTTTCGGGACAAGTATATTCCCGAGATGGCTAGGGAAAGGCGGGAAGAAGAATTTGTGAGCCTGAAGCAGGGAAACATGACTGTCGCACAGTATGAGGCAACGTTTGTCATATTGTCGAGGTATATGCCTGAGCTGGTGCAACCAGCTAGGAGGATGATTAGTAGGTTTGTTCGTGGGCTGAGAATGGATATACAGCTGGATTTGACTGGGCAGACTTATGCTACTTATCCCGAGGCATTCCAAGCAGACTTGAAGTTTGAGAAACGGAAGTCAGAGATGATAGCTGAGAGTAGCCAGCCGAGTAAGAAACAGTACTTGGGCCAGAGCAGCCAGAGTTAGCAGAGGCAGTATCAGACTTTTGTTCAGGTTCCTCAGCAACGTCCGTATCAGCCTCAGTATCAGATTTAGGGGAAACTAGCTGTGACTAGACCCCATCAGGGAGGTACAGTTCCTACCATTGCCAGATCCCCCGCACCTACAGGAAACACTGTTGTAAGGCAAAATCAGCAGTGTAACTTTTGTAATCAATCGGGGCATATTGAA
The DNA here is from genome assembly GCA_037974665.1 of Ehretia macrophylla. Classification (NCBI taxonomy): domain Eukaryota; kingdom Viridiplantae; phylum Streptophyta; class Magnoliopsida; order Boraginales; family Ehretiaceae; genus Ehretia; species Ehretia macrophylla. Next base: position 27,131,536 of record CM075780.1, read on the forward strand.
GCTAATTGCTGGAGAAAGAGTGGTAAGTGCACTGGCTGTGGGAGCGAGCAGCATAAGGTGAAAGATTGTCCTAAGTTTAAGAATGTTGAGGGCCGTACCGGAGGCCAGGGTGTGCAGAACAGGGCTACAGGTGCAAGTCCAGCACAGAGGGTACAGGCTAGGGTCTTTGCACTAGATGCGGAGGAGTTACCCGATACCACAGTAATAGTGGAAGGTACATTTCTTCTCAATAGTCAGCCAGTTAAAGTTTTGATTGATCCCGGAGCTACGCATTCGTTTATAACTCCTGCATGTGCACGATCTGCGAATGTTAGTATTGATAAACTGCCATATAAAGTTGAAGTTAGTACGCCTTTGGGCACGAAATTTGTTACTGAGTCTATTTGCAAATCTTGTGATATATGCATTGAGGACCGTAATTTTCCTGCTGATCTAATTATACTGCCCTTCCGTGACTTTGAAATCATTTTGGGAATGGACTGGTTGGGGAAATACTATGCTCAGTTGGATTGTAGAGCAAAAATTGTTTATCATCAGATTCCTGACCTACCAGTACTAGAGATTGTTGGGAACTGCAGGGCTGCCAGAATACCCCTTTTATCATCAATCAAGGCTTCTAAGTTGTTGAATAAAAGTTGTGAAGCTTACCTAGCTTATCTAATCAATCAACCTACTGATAAGTTGAATTTGAATGAGGTTCCAATTGTTAAAGACTTCCCTGGTGTATTTCCCGAGGAATTACCGAGTTTACCACCAGATAGGGAGATTGAGTTTGTGATTGACCTTATGCCGGGTACTGCACCAATTTCTAGAAGTCCTTATAGAATGGCACCGACTGAACTTCAGGAATTGAAAATTCAGCTTCAGAGCTTGCTTGAGAAAGGGTTTATACAACCTAGTTCTTCGCCGTAGGGTGCGCCTGTGTTTTTGTGAGAAAGAAAGACGGCACGCTACGGTTATGTATTGATTACAGGGGACTTAATCAAGTCATGATTAAGAACAAATACCCCTTGCCGTTGATTGAAGAGTTGTTTGACTAATTGCAAGGTGCGAGTGTCTACTCAAAATTTGACTTGAGGCAGGGTTACTATCAACTCAGGATTCGGAGTGATGATATACCTAAGACAGCATTCAGGACTAGATATGGCCACTATGAATTTGTTGTGTTACCGTTTGGATTGACGAATGCACCAGCCACATTCATGGACTTAATGCAGAGGGTCTTTCGACCTTATCTTGATCAATTTGTTGTAATCTTTATTGACGACATTTTAGTATACTCTAAGAATGAGGCTGAACATGAACAACATTTGAAGATTGTGTTACAGACTTTGCAAGAAAATAAGCTTTTTGCTAAATTCAGCAAGTGCGAATTCTGGTTGAATCAAATATCTTTTCTGGGCCATATCATTTCACATCAAGGAATTTCAATAGACCCAGCTGAGATTGAAGTTGTTTTGTATTGGAAGAGACCTGAAACGGTGTCAGAGATTCAGAGCTTTCTGGGGTTGGCAGGTTACTATAAGAGGTTTGTTAAAGACTTTTCCAAAATTTCTGGGCCTTTAAACCAGTTGACTCGAAAGAAAGTTACTTACAACTGGGATGCTAAATGTGAATCCAGTTTCCAAGAACTGAAGAAGAGACTAACTACAGCTCCTGTACTAGCTTTACCTGAAGGTGAAGAAAACTTTGTTGTCTACAGTGATGCATCTAAAGAAGGTTTGGGATATGTTTTAATGCAGAATGGTAAGGTGATTGCCTATGCTTCTAGAAAGTTGAAACCATATGAAGTCAATTACCCTAAACATGATCTTGAGTTAGCTGCAGTTGTGTTTACTTTAAATAAGTGGCGTCATTACTTGTGGGGTAGTAGATTTGAAATTTTTACTGACCACAAGAGTCTCAAATACTTGTTTTCACAAAAAGATCTGAATATGAGGCAGCGAAGATGGCTAGAGCTATTAAGTGGCTATAATTGTTCTATAAACTACGTGCCAGGTAAGGCCAATGTTGTTGCAGATGCTTTGAGCCGAAAGGCTACTGTTGCAAGCCTAATTATCAAGGATTGGGAGACTTTGGAAGAAATTTGTTCATGGAATCCAGAAGCTACTAAAGTAGGGATTCGATTTGCTAGTTTGCAAATTCAGTCGGGATTGCTAACACAAATTAGAGAGGCTCAGAAGACTGATCCTCATATCTTGAAAATCCAAGAAAAATCAAAAGGGGGAGAGTCAGAGTTTAAATTACATGCAGATGGTATCTTCAGATTCAGGGATAGGGTGTGTGTTCCTGGTGATTCGACTTTGAAGAATGAGATTCTGTCTGAGGCACATAATTCAAGATATACGACTCACCCGGGTAGTACTAAAATGTATAGAGACTTGAAACAACACTTCTGGTGGAACAATATGAAGAGGGAGATTGCTGGGTATGTATCCAGGTGTTTAACTTGCCAGAGAGTTAAAGTTGAGCATCAGAGGCCAGCCGGGCTTCTGCAACCGTTGTCGATTCTGCAATGGAAATGGGTGCATATAACAATGGACCTTGTGACTAAATTTCCGAGATCTCCGAGGGGATGTGATTCTGTTTGGGTTGTTGTGGACCGATTGACTAAGGTTTCACATTTTATTCCCGTGAACAAACAGGATAGCCTTAATAAGCTAGCTGAGCTTTATGTTGCTAATATTGTGAGACTTCATGGTGTACCACAGAGTATAGTGTCAGATAGAGATCCCAGATTTAAATCTCATTTTTGGCAGAAGTTGCAAGAGGCCATGGGAACTAAATTGAGCTTCAGTACTGCATATCATCCATAAACTGATGGCCAGTCTGACAGAACCATCAGGATCTTGGAAGACATGCTTCGGGCATGTGTGTTAGACTTTGGGAAGAATTGGGAGAAGTTTTTGCCTTTAACGGAGTTCGCCTACAATAATAGTTATCAATCTACTGTAGGTATGGCTCCCTACAAGGCGTTGTACGGTCGTAAATGTAGATCCCCATTGTATTGGGAAGAGGTTGGAGAGATGAGAACAGTTGATCTGACTGTGTTACCTGAGATGATTAAGATAGTGGATAATGTTCACCTTATTCACCAACGTATGCATACAGCTCAGAGTCGTCAGAAGAGTTATGCGGATAAGCACCATCGGGATCTTGAGTTTGCTTTGGGAGATCGGGTGTTTCTTAAGATTTCTCCTAGAAAGGGGTTGATTTGGCATGGTAAGAGCGGGAAACTTAGTCCTAGGTATGTGGGTCCATTTGAGATCACCGAAAAGGTAGGTCCTTTAGCTTATCTGTTAGCTTTACCTCCAAGCTTGTCGAGACTGCACGATGTTTTCCACGTGTCAATGTTAAGGAAATATCATCTAGATCCTTCACATGTACTTGAACCAGAGCCTTTGCAGATTGAGGAAAAGTTAACTTATGAGGAGAGACCGATTCGAATTGTGGATCGAAAAGTTCAGGAACTTTGCAGGAAGAGTATTCTGATGGTAAAGGTTCTGTGGAATCATCACGGGTTTAAGGAAGCAACTTGGGAAAGAGATGACCAAGTTCGGAGTCAGTATCCGGAGTTGTTTATCGACCAGGTAAGAATTGCGTGGACGCAATTGTTTTAAGGGGGAGAGGGTGTAATGCCCGAGCCCGGAACGTGAAATTTTTCTATTTATTTTTCTGAAAATTATATTTTTCTTAAATTCCTTGATATTTAATTGTTATTCGTTCTTTGTTGCAAAGTGCATTGCATATCGAGAGTGTTAATTAGGAAATGATTTATAGTCCTCAGCAAATAGTAAAAATAGTATTTTGGAGTTTTAGTATTTTAGTAGTTTAGTATTTAGTTGTTAGTTTATTAGACTAGTAGTTTTATGCTTTATTTTAAGTTTAAAATGCCAAAATAGCTAGTTTTGACCAAGCCAAAGACCATTGACCTTTGAACATTTAAGTTGTCATCTTTTAAATAAACAAACAGCATAAAAAAAACACAAGAAAGCTGAAAAAAAAGGGAAGGCCGAAACCATAGGAGAAAAAGAAAAAAAAAAGATTTTCAACTTCAAATCTTCAAATCTTTGCGAGGGTTTGCACGGGGTTGTTTCCGAGGCTTCCAACGTGGTTTTCCTAGCGTCTAAGGTGAGGGTTGCATTGTTATTTGCGCATTTGAAATTATTGTATCTAAACTTTAATTTTTGTGATTTAGCCGTAGGTTATTATTTTATCCGTTTTGTTGCTTAAAGAATGTTCCTTCTTGATGGTAGAACATGTATTTGTAGCTTTTTAGCATTTTCTATGGTTAAATATAGCAATTGCAATTTAAAATGCAAATGGAATAGTAAAATATGAATAGTAAACCCCTATTTCGTAAAAGTTGCTCCGTTATGCGTTCTGTTGATGTGAAAAGATGCTAGATATGTTAGAATGCTTAAATGTATGATTTGTTTGGGTTGTGTAATGGAAAACCGGAGAAAAATGGCTTGGTAAATGTTGGGGTCGTTCCGATCGAGTTTGGCAATTCGTTGTTTTGCGTGAAGGCAATGTCGAGGTATGTCCTGGAAGCACCTTTGGTGCAGTTGTGACATTGGTTGGGTGATCGGTTGAGGTAGCTGTAATTCAAACGAGCAAAGGGAGAAATCGGGGCTTTGTGGGAATTCTATGGTAAAGTAAGGTTTCGTGGTCTTTAGATGTGCCTTATGGTGTCCTAGGAGGAGTGGTGAAGTCGGTTTCCAAAACTCGTAGCTTGTTTGGAAGTAGTAGCATTTTGAAAGTTGGGGTCGTTGTGTGTTTTGTTGGGCTTTAGCATGTTTTGGCTTTTATAATGTTATTGTTGCTTGTTGTTGCTTATTGTGCTTATTATAGTTTATTGTGGTTGAAATGTATATCAACTGTTACTATTGCGTGCGAGAGTAACCTACTTTGTTATTCTCCCACGTGTGGCTCTATCGCTCGATTGTAGCATTGTATATTGTATTGCATTCATAGAGTCAGGGGCGGTGTGATGGGCCTCTCTGGGTAGCCTCAGGTTACCAAGGTTGGTTGCTCTAGCTCCGTGTCCTATTCCCTTTCTTGCTTGGGTTGCCGCCCAGGGAGATTTGGGTTGTAGAATTTATTGGATACTTCCAGGGTATTCCAAACTGAAGTTATAAGGTGGTTGGGCCGGCGCGTCGTCATCGGATTCGTGATTGAAAGTTGCTCGTGGAAAGTGAATTGTATCCTTTAATTGAATGATTATAGCCTTAATGCTTGCCTTGATTTATTGTTGGCTTAGCTTGTATCTCTATATGTTAATTGACTGATCTACTTGACTATTTGCATTGCATTCTCCTCTCACCTCCGTCCTTGAGACCAATTAACCCTCGCTGAGCAATAGTTTTTGCTCATCTCTTTCTATACTATATTTTACAGGAGTAGTTGAAGCTGATCCTATTGAGGTGGTTGAGGAGAAGGAGGAGCAAGTGGAGTGTTTCCTTGATAGCACTTTCTTTGCTTAGCTGGTGGTTGGTTGCCAGTCTTTTGTGCGGGCCATGCTTGATGTGTATATTGCTTTGTTGTCGCTTCATTTTGAGGCTTGTAGCCTTGTATTTAGTTTCTATTTTGAGGCCTCTATGGTCTTATGTTGTAAAAGCTGAAATGTTGTAAAGTTGTAAAGATATACTCACGTGACTAGTAAAGAACTGCATGCTAATGGTTTAACTGCTTAGTGGCATGAGTACTTGTGTAGTATGCATGACATTTTGGTTTGCAAAGTTGGTTAATGAGAAGATGTATGTTTCTAAAAGAAAGTAGACTTGTTTCAAATGATTTTTGTGGTTTTCGCGAATATTATGTTGAATGCAGGGTTTTCTGATCGTCCACGGTACAGAGGAGACTCCGTCCGTGCATCGGGTCCGAGCTTGGACTTTTGAGGGGTCGGGTCGGGGCATGACAATTTGGTGTGACATCTACCAATTTTCTTTGTAAGGTAGAGAGACTGTGTTTCTCTCTTTCCCAAAATTTGTTTGGAAGATCACCGCAACAGGAAATGAAGAGGCTTCTTTCTTCAGCAAATTCATCATCTTGAATAGCTAAAACTTGTGAGGGCAATTTCTGTAAAGATACTTAAGGGGTATACTGATTATGCAAGAATACCATCTGTCTGAAATGAGAATGAAGCAAGTAAGGTGAGAAAATCCATTCCTAAGAGAATATCTCCACTACTAGAAGCAGTGGTAAAGGTTGCTCTAGAGGAAATCCAAAATTCAAGAGGAAGACACTTGGATTTCATGAAAGAAATACATGAACCTGTGTCTAGAAGTGCAGTAACGGTGATAGGAACAAATCCTGGAGGGTTAACAACAAGCTTTATGTATGGCTTATAGATCTGTCCTGGGGTAAAGGTAGCTTTGGAAGTGGTAATGATTAGTTGTTCTGTGGTTTTGTGTATTTTGGCTATGGAGAGGGTTGGTTCAGAATCAGATGATTCAGATTCTGAGATGAAACCTAAGGATGAGGCTGTATCAAGGATAAGGACGGCTTGATCTGGTTCGGAAGTCCATGTGTATAGCTGGTCATCAAAAGTTTGAGTTGAAATGAACTGAACAAGCTTGGCTGGTAGCTTCTTGGACTTTTTGAGGTAACAATCTTTTGCAAAATTTCTTTTTTTTCCACAAAGAAAAAATTTCTTGGAGGAAGAGGGTTTTGATCTCTTCTTTACAAATCTGAATTTCCTGAAAGGTTTTCTGGACTTGTGAAATTCTTTTCTGATGTTTGTGCTTCTTGTATTTGTGACACGAACATGGAGAGTAGCTGTGAGCATGACAGCCAAACTTTTAGAAATCTTTTCTGCAAAAGGTATCTATTGTTTTTTGCTCATTGCTCTTGAGAAGTTTGCCAAGTCGCTTGGACTCGCACTAATCTTGAATGAGCTTTCTGGCCATCTGGTACAAGTGAGCAAGAATCACCTGTCTTAGATCTGTAATATTGGCTCGTTTGAACTCTGTTTCGAGCAATTCATGAAGGGGTTGTGGCATGTTAAAGATGAACGCCTTTTTGATAGATTCTATATTTTTCCCAAAGGTAAAATACAGAGCTTCCTGTCTGAGATAGTAATCTCCAAGTTTTGCAACATCACAGCATTTGTTGAGTAAGAAATCTTTTTCTTGGGAACAATGTTTTACTATCAAGAGAGCCACTGCTCGAGCACATGGTCTAGATGTTTCTTGTCACGCCCCGACCCGACCCGACCCCACAAAAGGCCAAGCCCGGACCCGACACACGGACGGAGTCTCCTTTGTACCGCGGATGATCCGAAAACCCTAAAATCAACATAATACTTGCGAAAACCATAAAACAATTAAAACAAGCCGACTTTCTTTCGAAACGTACATCCTTTCATTAACAACTTTGCAACCCAAAAATTGATATGCATACTACACAATTATTTATGCCACTAAAAAATTAACCATTAGCATGCATTTCCTTACTAGTTACATGAGTATCTATTTACAAAGTTACAACCTTTAATCCTTTACAACATAAGACCATCTAAGCCTCAAAATAGATACTACATACAAGGCTACAAGCCTCAAAATAAAGCGTCATCCAAGCAATATACATATCAAGCAAGGCTCGCACAAAAGTCTGGTAACCAACCACCAGTAAAGCAAAGAAGTGCTATCATGGAAACACCTCCACCTGCTCTTCCTCCTCTATTACCTCAATAGGGTCTGCTTCAACTACTCCTATAAAATATAGCATAGAAAGGAATGAGCAAAAAATATTGCTCAGCGAGGGCAATTGGTCTCAAGGACGGAGATGAGAGGAGTATGCAATGCAATTAGTCAAGCAATACATACAAATATCATATAGAGATACCAATAAAGCCATCAATAAAGCAAACCAAGCATTAAAACTATAAACACTCAATCAAAGGATACGGTAATCTTTTCACGAGCAACTTTCAATCACGAATTCGATGATGACGCGCCGGCCCAAACCACCTTATAACACCAATTTGGAATACCCCGGAAGTATCCATCAATCTACGACCCAAATCTCCCTGGAAGGCAACCCAAGCGAGAAAAAGGAATAGATACAGAGCTAGAGCAACCAACACTGGCAACCCGAGGCTACCCAGATAAGCCTATCACTCACGTGCTGGACACTATGCAATGCAAGACTCGATACAAGGCGATAAACGAGCAATAAAGCCACACGTGGGAGAATAACAAAGTAGGTTACTCTCGCACGCAATAGCAACAATTGATAAGCATTTCAATCAGAATCAATACAAACAAGTATGTCAATCAACCATAAGCATTCTATAGGCATAATATCAAGAAAACACACAAAGTCACAAATCGACCCCAACTATCAAAACACTACCATTTCCAAATGAGCCACGAGTTCTGGAAACCAACTTCGCCAATCCTCCTAGGTCACCACAAGGCACATCTAAAGACACCGAAACCCTACTTAACCCTAGAATTCACGCAAAGTCCCGATTTCCCCATTTGCTCGTTTGAACTACAAATATACCAACCAAACACCCAACCAACGCCATAATCGCACCAAAAGTGCTTACATGGCCTCCCGAAACAATGCCAACACGCAAAACGAGAAAATGCCAAACTCGACCTAAACGACCCCGACTTTCACCAAGGCATAATTCCCGTTTTTTCCATTACGCAACCCAAAAAACCATGCATTTAGGCATTCTAACACACCTAGCACATTTCTACATCAACGGACAGCATAACGGAGCAACTTCATCATTTCAAGGGTTTACTATTCACAAAACACTATTCAACAACCAATTTCAATTGCAATCTCAACATTTAACCGCAGAAAATGTTAAAAAGCTATAAATACACGTTCTACAATTGCCAAAGAACATTCTAGAAGTATCAAAACGCTTTAAACAACAATCTACAGATAAAATCTAAAAATCACAAAGTTAACATACTTGATATTTAAATTCACAAATAACGTGCTTCCCTCACCTTAGGTACTCCTAGTCGCTAGAAAAACAACGCTGGACACCTCGGAAACCACCCCGCATGAGCTCACGCGAAGATTGAACGATTGGAAGTTGAAATGGTTTTTTTTTTCTTCTCTCAAAGTCACAGCCTGCTCTGCCTGTTTTCAGCTTGTTTTTTTATTTTGCTTTGTTTTAAGCTTATAAGGTGACTACTTGGTCAAAGGGTCAAATCCCTTGGTTAAACAACTTAAAATTGGTCAAAATGACTTATTTCAATGCATTTTAAGCTAAAATAACTATCACCAATATTAATTCTAGCTAGCAACAATTAAAATATAAAATTTAAGTCATCTACATACTAGTTTCACTATTTGCTGAGGACTAGAAACCGTTCTCTAGCTATCGCTCCCTAAATGCAATGCACGTTGCGACAGCAAGGAAGTAACAATTAATTCTCAAAGAATTTAAGGAAATATAATTTCCAAAATAATAAACAAGAAATTTTCACATTCCGGGCTCAGGTATTACATTTCTGATCCCCGAAAATTTTGGCATGTCCGCTTTCCTGATAGCCCCACTTTTCATGAACATCTTCTCGCCTTCCAGAGTTTTTCTCAAGAGGATGGCTTTTCCAATGCAGACCTTGGGTCTGACTACGACACGTGGGAGATAGATCTTAGCCAAAGTAGTCAGGAGTGGGATTATATCGATCTCAATAATGACAGACGGTGACTATTGAAGACAGGATTCTAGGAATCCTGGGTGGACCCCATGATGAAGCTTCGTGTCTTGTAAATAGGTATGTCATGTTGTAATAATAGGATATGATAGGAATCTTTTGTCACTTTAGATTCCCAATCATGTCTCGTTTGTCTGTTTGTAATAAGTGAGATTTTCGTTATTAAAGGAAATCGCTTTTGTCGCGTCAGGTTTATCTTATTGTGAACTATTAAGAATCTCTTTATATTGTGTCAGCTTTTCTTTTATTAAAGGAAGCTGTTTTAGTCCTTGTCAGGAATAGTGTAGATTCCGCTTTGTATTATTAGGGTTTGTAATGGTTTGTCTATAAATAATGAAGAACCCCTGACTAAAGGGGCAGAATCAGACAGAGTCAGATTTGGATTGAAACACATATTTCTTTCTCTCAACAGCTTACAACTTCTCTCTCTCAAGCTTCACCTTTAGCCATGTCTTCCGCCTCCCGTTCCTTCCCTCATACCACTAAGGGAAAGGTGAGGGAAAGAGTGGGCGGCAAATGACGTGGCTAAAGACGAAGCTTGAGAGAGAGAAGTTGTAAGCTGTTGAGAGAAAGAAAGATGTGTTTCAATCGAAATCTGACTCTACCCCTTTAGTCAAGGGTTCTTCATTATTTATAGGCAAACCATTACAAAGCCTAAAAATACAAAGCGAAATCTACACTATTCCTAACAAGGACTAAAGCAGCTTCCTTTAATAAAGGAAAAGCTTACACAACATAAAGAGATTCCTAATAATTCATAATAAGACAAACCTGACGCGACTAAAGCAGTTTTCTTTAATAAAGGAAATCTCACTTATTACAAACAGACAAACGAGACATGACCTAAAGGGAATCAAAAGATTCCTATCATATCTTATTATTACAACATGACAAACCTATTTACAAGACATGAAGCTTCGTCATGGGGTCCACCCGGGATTCCTAGAATCATGTCTTCAAAGAGTCACCATATGTTGCCATTGAGATGGATATCATCCTACTCCTGACTATTTTGGCTAAGATCTCCCCTCCACGAGTCGTAGTCAGACCCAAGGTCTACAGTGGAAAAGCCATCCTCTTGAGAAAAACTCTGGAAGGCGAGAAGATGTTCAAGAAAAGTAGGGCTATCAGGAAAGCGGACGTGCAAAAATTATTGGGGATCAGAAAACTCTAGACCATGTGCTTGAGCAGTGGCTCTCTTGACAGTAAGACATTGTTCCCAAGAAATAAAACATTCCCAAGGCTCTTGTCGGAGGTGGAAATGGTTGATTGGGATTATGGTTGATGGAATGACTCAATTCCAAACATCTGTGAGGCGAATGATGAAAGCCTACTGGTGTTGTATAACTTGACCGGTGATGAGTGCCAGAAGGTCAAATGACTGAAACACCTGTGAGAATAGCTTGACGAAGCGGGATTCTGGGAATACACAAACATGTGTCTGAATGAGTTCTGGATCAAAAAGAACTACCATAGGATAATAATTAAGCCAATACCGAAGATACAAGAATTGCATCTTTGAAAAGTCATAATTATTGAAATCAAGAATTGTATCCCATGGTTCTTCATGCTGGGGACTATGAAGAACAACGTTGCGAACATAATAGACAAAGGATAATAGATCAATAATTCTCCTGAGCTTGTTCTCAACGAATTCTTCAAAGAAATCAGTGATCTGGCATCTGGCGAATGATCAAAGTATTTTTACTCTGAGCTCATCAGGTAGTGCTCCCAAAAATTGAGCTTGCTGGTCTGGACTCAAGTCATAAAATGTTTAGCACTGTCCATCAGTAAGATCTGGATCTGAACTGGAACTGCCTGGAATAAGACTTGGAACAAGGACAGATGGAAGCTTGTGTCCATCTAGATTTACCATGCATATAGTTTTTTCTGATGGCGGAGTGCAATAGAGAAAATCATCAAGGATATTCTCTTTGTCTGGGATGTGTCGCATTGTCCAATTGAACTAGGAAATCCATTATGTCAATCGGATGAGTTGTGGATCTGGAATATCAGCCGTTTGGGGGGGGGGAGGGGCCTTCTTTTAAGAACACCCTAAAATCCTTAAAAATCTATTTCAATAATGAAAGGAATTTGAGCAAGATAAAACTTGAATTTTTTGATTCCTTGAATAACTGCAAGAACTTCTCTTTTGAAAGAGGGATAGTTGCGTTGTGATGGCGTGAAAGATCCTGATTTGTAACCACATACTTCTTTGTGTCCATTGTCTTCTTCAATGAGAACTGTGGCCCAAAAATCAAGGGAAGCATCAGTTTGCAAGATGAGTTGTCCTGGACCTGGGATCTTGAGAGGAGGAAGTGTTTTACATAGCTCTTTCAGCTTCTGGACTGCAACTGTGGCTTCTGGAGACCAATTTCCAATGTTAGATTTTTGAAGGTACTTGAAAATCTGGCTGGTGTAGTTGGCCAATGATGGGACATGCGACGAGGCATAATTGATAAGGCCAAAAAACTGATGGATCTGTGTAACAGTTCTGAGTTCATCAGGAAAGTCGAGGACTTTGCTTGATATGTGGTCCTATAAGAGAATGTGTCCTTCTCTTATCTACAAACCAAGAAAATCAATAGCATTGAGACCAATTTTCATCTTGGATTCAGCAAGAACTAATCCATGCTGGTATGTTAACTCCTGGAATTGTCGGAGATGCTAGTGGTGTTCTTCAGCTGTGTTACTGAATACCAAAACATCATCAATGTAGACAATACAGTGTTGCGCAAAGGGTCGGTATATATCATCCATTCTGTGTTGGAACTTGGACGGTGCATTCTTGAGACCGAATGGCATGACATTTCATTCATAATGTCCCTGTGGAACAACAAAAGCAGTTTTAAATCTATCAACTTCAGTAATACCAATTTGCCAAAATCCAGATTTCATATCAAATTTGGAGAAGAATTTGGCTTTGGATAGCTTCTGAAGGAGTTGTTCCTTTCTTGGAAGAGGGTATCTGATATCTTGCAATTGATTAATGAGTTGGCGATAATCTATCACTAATCTTTTCTTTTCTCGGACTTGTTCAAATCTTTTGTTGACATAAAAGGCATGACTTGCCCATGGAGATCTGGATGGTCGGATGAGACCTTGCTCAAGTAGTGTCTGTATTACAGCTTGACAAAGATCTTCGTCTTTTGGCATTCCTGGATGAGAGGCGGTTCGGCGTGGCATCTGCCAATTTTCTTGGTAAGGTAGAGAGACAAAGTGTTTCTCTCTTTCCCAAAACTTGTTTTGAAGATCACCGCAACAGGAAATGAGGAGGCTTCTTTCTTCAATAAATTCATCTTCTTGAATGGCTGAAACCTGTGAGGGCAATTTCTGTAAGGATACCCAAGGGGTATATTGATTATGCAGGAATTGGAAACCATCTGTCTGAAATGAGAATGGAGCAAGTAAGGTGAGAAAATTAATTCCTAAGAGAATATCTTCACAGCATCGATCATACTGGTAAAAGCTGTGTCGAACTGAGATATCTGGGGATAAGTGTATGGGAATGGTCATGAAATGTGCTTCACTTACAAATCCACTACCAAAAGCAGTAGTAAAGGCTGCTCTGGAGGAAATCCAAAATTCAGGAGGAAGGCACTTGGATTTCATGAAAGAAATACATGAACCTATGTCTAGAAGTGCAGTAACGGTGATAGGAACATATCCTGGAGGGTTAACAACAAGCTTTATGTATGGCTTATAAATCTGTCCTAGGGTAAATGTAGCTCTGAAGTGGTGAGGATTGGTTGTTCAGTGGTTTTGTGTATTTTGGCTATGGAAAGGGTTGGTTCAGAATCAGAGGATTCGGATTCTGAGGTAAGGCCTGAGGGTGAGGCTGTATTGAGGTTAAGGACAGCTTGATCTGGTTCGGAAGTCCATGTGTATAGCTGGTCATCAAAGGTTTGAGTTGAAATGAACTAAACAAGCTTGGTTGGTAGCTTCTTGGACTTTTTGAGGTAACAATCTTTTGCAAAATGTTCTTTTTTTCCACAAAGAAAACATTTAGTTGAAGAAGAGGGTTTTGATCTTTTCTTCACAAATCTGATTTTCTTGAAAGGTTTTTTGGACTTGTGAAATCTTTTATGATGTTTGTGCTTCTTGTATTTATGACACGAACATGGAGAGTAGTTGTGAGCATGACAACCAAACTTTTGGAAATCTTTTCTGCTAAAGGTATCCATTGTTTTTTGCTCGTTGCTCTTGAGAAGTTTTCCAAGTCGCTTGGACTCGCACTGATCTTGAATGAGCTTTTTGGCCATCTGGTACAAGTGAGCAAGACTCACCTATTTTAGATCTGTAATATTGGCTCATTTGAACTCTGTTTCGAGCAATTTAGGAAGGGGTTGTGGCATGTTAAAGACGAATGCCTTCTTGATGGTTTATGTATTTTTCCCAAAGGTAAAATACAGAGCTTCCTGTCTGAGATAGTAATCTCCAAGTTTTGCAACATCACAGCATTTGTTGAGTAAGAACTCCTTTTCTGCTTGCTCAATCTCTTGGGCTATTTGTCTAACGAAAATGACTCGTAGACATCTTAGAAACATCTGAATAGGATCTGCATCTGTGAGGATGATTTGTCTTTCTTCTTCTGTCAGCATCCTTGTCCACCAACTGCGAAGTGATCCTGCAAAAGCAGCAACAAGACGGACAATGATATCTCTTATTTCAAGAGTAGGATTTCGGAGAGATTCTCCATTTATCCATGCATCCATTATCTCAAGATATTTGAGTCTGTCATTAGGAGGGATGACATCAATGTTCCAGAATTGCTTGTGATCTGGAGCATATGGGATGGAAACTTTTCCTTCAATGTTTTGTTGTCTCTGAGGTTGCTGTTGTGGAACCTATGGGACTTGTGCTTGTGGCGGCTGTTGGTTCTAGTGCTCACTAGCTTGGGAAGTTTCTCCTTGGACACTGGTTGTTTCTGAATCATCAGGATTAGTTTTGTACAGGGTTGTGTGTACGTGTCCTTGTGGTGTCCGTGTAGAACGGAGTCACAGGAGTCTGCATCAGAACTGGTCATTTGTATAGAGGAATCGTCTGAGAGGACGAATTCTTTTCAAACGGATCAAAGGAGTCAAATGACGAAATGACTGAAGAAATTTCACTGGGACCTTCTTTCTCGTCTTCATCACCCCACCCAGTTGAGATAATTTTCTCTTTGGAGAGATAATAAGGAGGTGGTATGAGATCAACCCAATAGGCTTTTTTGCAATTTCCACTTGGTATCCAGACTGCATGATCTGGCCTTGGATTATGCTTCCAAGGATGAGAGGACTGCTTCTTTGGCTTAGCTAGTTGTTTGAGCTTTTCAGCGAGTCGTTCTTTTTTTCTTTTGAACTCGTCTTAATCAAGATAATGCTTCTCGGAAGAAGATTTCTGCATGTTGAGCATGTTGATGCTGTTCTAAGAACGAACTTGTCCGAAAGGGTTCTGAACTAGAGTAGCTTTCTGTAGTTTTTTCCAGTTGATTGGAGTTGTCTGATGGTATATGTGATTCTTGTGGAAATCCTTGTGGAGGTCATTATATTGGTCATAACAACCTTGTCTGAGATGATCATGGGCTTCTTTTGTCCATGCAACATGTTCCCTGAGATCTTACCATATTTTTTGAATAGCAGCATTCTGAGCTTTTGCATTCATGTTGCTCCAATTGATTGCTAACTCAATTTGTCCAACATCTTGTGGTCTGGTTTTGATAACTTGACATTTACCAACATATGCATTGTCGGCTTCTCCTGTACAATAGATGTCTTCAGGAAAATTAACAGAACAAACATATCTAGATGACCTAGATCTGGTAGTAAAGGGTTTTCTGACACAATGTGGACAGGACAGAGGATGTCCAGCAAATTGGCATTTTTCACATGGTTCAGCTGGTTGGGATTCTGTTGGAAAGGATATGGCGACACAACTTGGTTCTAGAGGACGTCTAGAGATTCTTGGTGAATCATGGATGATTGGTTGGTTATGGCTTCTCTCATAATCATTTTTCCAACGAGGAGGGAAAGTGAGTTCATGTTTGGTGTAGATCTTTGGTTAGGTAACATTACTATCACCTAACACGTGGACTCGAGGCTTATAGTTGTGGTCCATGGAAAAAAGATGGGTTTGGACTTTATGGGTCATAGAATGATGGAGTGCAACAACAATTTCATTTGGGTTCATATCAGCTCCATAAAGTTGGATAAGGACCTGTATGGTTTGAGAATAGGTAGGACGGGAAAGATCAAGGGTGAAGTTTGGTTCAACATGGATGAGAACATGGCCATTGTGAATACCTGCTTCAACGGCATAGATGAGTGCATCATCAAACTTACGCCACATGGTATCTAGTAAAGAGACTAGACATGAAACATTTTTCCCGACAAGGAAACTAGGTTGTAAGTCTAGACGAATGGCTCCAAGGTGTAAACCTTTGTAACCTTTCTGTCTATATCTACGGAGATTAGGTTCAGAAAGTATAAGAAGATAGGCTTCTGTGAGGGAAGAGGATACGGATAGTACAGAAACTGTAGAGGATTTGTACACGGTTGTAAGGGCTGCTGGCTTGATAGGTAATAGAGATTTGAACTTTTGTGTGAATTGGGAGGTTTGGTAATATGAGTAGGGGTTTAACGGAAAGAGTTTGAAGAGTTCTCCTGATTTGGTAGACGGAGGTGTTTAGGTTATGTCTACCTCAAAGTGAGATGCAGAAGGATCAAAGGAAGTGACTTCAGAGTTGTTAGCAACAACTTCTTGTTCTGGTAGGGGAAGATCAGCCATGGTGGATACACTGGTCACGACTGGACTTACTGCGGGACTTACGATGCCTTTCATTCGCTCTTTAACGGCTATTGCCCTATTGCCAAAGACTCTAGTGTTCAACACACAAGTATAGTTTATGACCATCAATACTAGAATAGGGAAGTGCTACAGTTAACTAGGCTCTGATACCACTAAGGGGAAGGTGAGGGTAGGAGCGGAAGGTGGAAAGCGGAAGACATGGCTAAAGGTGAAGCTTGAGAGAGAGAAGCTGTAAGTTGTTGAGAGAAATAAAGATGTGTTTCAATCCAAATCTAACTCTGCCCCTTTAGTCAGGGGTTCTTCATTATTTATAGGAAAACCATTACAAAGCCTAATAATACAAAGCGGAATCTACACTATTCCTGACAAGGACTAAAGCAGCTTCCTTAATAAAGGAAAAGCTAACACAACATAAAGAGATTCTTAATAATTCACAATAAGACAAACTTGACGCGACTAAAGCGGTTTCCTTTAATAAAGGAAACCTCACTTATTACAAACAGACAAACGAGACATGACTTAAAGGGAATCTGAAGTGACAAAAGATTCCTCTTATATCCTATTATTACAATATGACAAACCTATTTACATGACACGAAGCTTTGTCTTGGGGTCTACCCAGGATTCCTGGAATCCTGTCTTCAATGAGTCACCATGTGTCGTTATTGAGATCGATATCATCCCACTCCTGACTATTTTGGCTAAGATCTCGCCCCCACGGGTCGTAGTGAGACCCAAGGTCTGCAGTGGAAAAGCCATCCTCTTGAGAAAAACTCAGGAAGGCGAGAAGATGTTCATGAAAAGTGGGGCTATCAGGAAAGAGGACGTGCCAAAATTCTCGGGGATCAGAAACATCTAGACCATGTGCTCGGGCAGTGGCTCTCTTAATAGTAAGACATTGTTCCCAAGAAATAAAATATTCCTAAGGATCTTGTCGGAGGTGGAAATGGTTGATTGGGATAATGGTTGGTAGAATGACTCGATTCCAAACATCTGTGAGGCAAATGATGAAAACCTGTTGGTGCTGTATAACTTGACCGGTGATGAGTGTCGGAGGGTCAAATGACTGAAACACCTATGAGAATAGCTTGACGAAGCGGGATTCTGGGAACACACGAACATGTCTTTGAATGAGTTCTGGATAAAAAAGAACTGCCATAGGATAATAATTAAGCCAATACCAAAGATACAAAAATTGCATCTTTGAAAAGTCATAATTATTGAAATCAAGAACTATATGCCATGGTTATTCATGATGGGGACTGTGACGAACAACGTTACGAACATAATAGACAGTGGATAATAGATCAATAATTCTCCTGAGCTTGTTCTCAACAAATTCTTCAAAGAATTCAGTGATCTGGCTTCTGGCGAATGATCGGAGTATTTTTACTCTGATCTCTTCTGGTAGTGCTCCCAGAAATTAAGCTTACTAATCTGGACTTAAGTCATAAAATGTTTAGGACTGTCCATCATTAGGATCTGGATTTGAGCTGGAACTGCCTAGAATAAGACCTGGAACAAGGGAAGATGGAAGCTTGCGTCCATCTGGATTTACCATGCATATAGTTTTCTCTAGTGGCCGAGTGCGAGAGAGAAAATCAGCAAGGATATTCTCTTTTCCTAGGATGTGTCGCATTGTCCAATTGAACTGGAAAATCCATTATGTCAATCGGATGAGTTGTGGATCTAGAATATCCCAAGGCTCTTGTCGGAGGTGGAAATGGTTGATTGGGATGATGGTTGATGAAACGTGGTTTGGTGTGGCATCTGCCAATTTTCTTTGTAAGGTAGAGAAACAAAGTGTTTCTCTCTTTCCCAAAACTTGTTTGGAAGATCACCGCAACATGAAATGAGGAGGCTTCTTTCTTCAGCAAATTCATCATCTTGAATGGTTGAAACCTGTAAGGGAAATTTCTTTAAGGATACGCAAGGGGTATATAGATTATGCAGGAATTGAAAACCATCTATCTGAAATGAGAATGGAGTAAGTAAGGAGAGCAAATCTATTCCTAAGAGAATATCTTCACAGCATTGATCATTATGGTAAAAGTTGTATCGAACTGAGACATCTGGGGATATGTGTATGGGAATGGTCATGGAATGTGCTTCACTTGCAAATCCACTACCAGAAGCAGTGGTAAAGGTTGCTCTGGAGGATGGGGATATATACTCTCTACATAGATGGAAGATGGAAGCTTGCATCCATCTGGATTTACCATGCATACTGTTTTCTCTGATGGCGGAGTGCGAGAGAAAAAATCAGCAAGGATATTCTCTTTGCCTCGGATGTGTCGCATTGTCCAATTGAACTAGGAAATCCACTTTGTCCATCGAATGAGTTGTGGATCTGAAATATCCCAAGGCTCTTGTTGGAGGTGGAAATGGTTGATTGGGATGATGGCTGGTGGAATGACTCGATTCCAAACATCTGTGAGGCGAATGATGAAAACCTGCTAGTGTTGTATAACATGACCAGTGAAGAGTGCCGGAGGGTCAAATGACTAAAACACCTGTGAGAATAGCTTGACGAAGCGGGATTCTGGGAACACACGAACATGTCTCTGAATGAGTTCTGGTTCAAAAAGAACTGCCATAGGACAATAATTAAGCCAATACCAAAGATACAAGAATTGCATCTTTGAAAAGTCATAATTATTGATATCAAGAACTGTATCCCATGGTTCTTCATGCTGGGGACTGTGACGAACAACGTTGCAAACATAAAAGACAGAGGATAATAGATCAATAATTCTCCTGAGCTTGTTCTCAACGAATTCTTCAAAGAAATCAGGGATCTGGCTTCGGACGAATGATCGGAGTATTTTTACTCTGAGCTATTCAGGTAGCTCTCCCAGAAATTGACTAATCCATGCTGGTAGGTTGAATCCTAGAATTCTCAGAGATACTGGTGGTGTTCTTCATCAGGAAAGTCGAGGACTTTGCTTGATATGTGGTCCTGTAAGAGAATGTGTCCACAAGTCCTACAGGTTCCACAACAGCAACCTCAGAGACAACAAAACATTGAAGGAAAAGTTTTCATCCCATATGCTCCAGATCACAAGCAATTCTGAAACATTGATGTCATCCCTCCTAATGACAGACTCAAACATCTTGAGAAAATGGATGCATGGATAAATGGAGAATCTCTCCGAAATCCTACTCTTGAAATAAGAGATATCATTGACCGTCTTGTTGCTGCTTTTATAGGATCACTTCGCAGTTGGGGGACAAGGATGCTGATAGAAGAAGAAAGATAGATCATCCTCACATATGCAGATCCTATTCAGATGTTTCTAAGATGTCTACGAGCCATTTTTGTAGGACAAACAACCCAAAAGATTGAGCAAGCAGAAAAGGAGTTCTTACTCAACAAATGTTGTGATGTTGCAAAACTTGGAGATTACTATCTCAGACAGGAAGCTCTGTATTTTACCTTTGGGAAAAATACAGAAACCATCAAGAAGGCATTCGTCTTTAACATGCCACAACCCCTTCCTGAATTGCTCGAAACAGAGTTCAAACGAGCCAATATTACAGATCTAAGACAGGTGAGTCTTGCTCACTTGTACCGGATGGCCAGAAACCTCATTCAAGATCAGTGCGAGTCCAAGTGACTTGGCAAACTTCTCAAGAGCAATGAGCAAAAAACAATGGTTACCTTTTGTAGAAAAAATTTCCAAAAGTTTGGTTATCATGCTCACAACTACTCTCCATGTTCGTGTCACAAATACAAGAAGCACAAACATCATAAAAGATTTCACAAGTCCAGAAAACCTTTCAGGAAATTCAGATTTGTGAAGAAGATATCAAAACCCTCTTCCTCCACTGAATGTTTTCTTTGTGGAAAAAGAGGACGTTTTGCAAAAGATTGTTACCTCAAAAAGTCCAAGAAGCTACCAGCCAAGCTTGTTCAGTTCATTTCAACTCAAACCTTTGATGACCAGCTATACACATGGACTTCCGAACCAGATCAAGCCGTCCTTAACCTTGATACATCCTCATCCTCATATCTCATCTCAGAATCCGAATCCTCTAATTCTGAACCAACCCTCTCCATAGCCAAAATACACAAAACCACAGAACAACCAATCCTTACCACTTCCAAAGCTACCTTTACCCCAGGACAGATCCATAAGCCATACATAAAGCTTGTTGTTAACCCTCCAGGATGTGTTCCTATCACCGTTACTGCACTTCTAGACACAAGTTTATGTATTTCTTCCATGAAATCCAAGTGTCTTCCTCTTGAATTTTGGATTTCCTCCAGAGCAACCTTTACCACTGCTTCTGGTAGTGGATTTGCAAGTGAAGCACATTCCATGACCATTCCCATACACTTATCCCCAGATGTCTCAGTTCGACACAGCTTTTACCAGTATGATCAATGCTGTGAAGATATTCTCTTAGGAATGGATTTTCTCACCTTACTTGTTCCATTCTCATTTCAGACAGATGGTTTCCAATTCCAACATAATCAGTATACCCCTTGGGTATCCTTACAGAAATTGCCCTTACAGGTTTCAGCCATTCAAGATAATAAATTTGCTGAAGAAAGAAGCCTCCTCATTTCCTGTTGCGGTGATCTTCCAAACAAGTTTTGGGAAAGAGAGAAACACTTTGTCTCTCTACCTTACAAAGAATATTGGCATATGCCATATCAAACCGCCTCTCATCCAAGAATGCCAAAAGATGAAGATATTTGTCAAGCTGAAATACAGACAATACTTGAACAAGGTCTCATCCGACCATCCAAATCTCCATGGGCAAGTCATGCCTTTTATGTCAACAAAATATCTGAACAAGTCCAAGGAAAGAAAAGATTGGTGATAGATTATCACCAACTCAATGATCAATTGCAAGATATCAGATACTTTCTTCCAAGAAAGGAACAACTCCTTCAGAAGCTATCCAAAGCCAAATTCTTCTCCAAATTTGATATAAAATCTAGATTTTGGCAAATTGGTATTATTGAAGCTGATAGATTCAAAACTGCTTTTGTTGTTCCACAAGGACATTATGAATGGAATGTCATGCCATTCGGTCTCGAGAATGCACTGTCCAAGTTCCAACACATAATGGATGATGTATACCGACCCCTTGCGCAGCACTCCCCATGACGAAGCTTCGTGTCATGTAAATAGGTTTGTCATGTTGTAATAATAGGATATGACAGGAATCTTTTGTTACTTCAGATTCCCTTTAAGTCATGTCTCGTTTGTCTGTTTGTAATAAGTGAGATTTCATTTATTAAAGGAAACCGCTTTAGTTGCATCAGGTTTGTCTTATTATGAATTATTAAAAATTTCTTTATGTCGTGTCAGCTTTTCCTTTATTAAAGGAAGCTGCTTTAGTCCTTATCATGAATAGTATAGATTCCACTTTGTATTATTAGGCTTTGTAATGGTTTGCCTATAAATAATGAAGAACCCCTGACTAAAGGGGCAGAGTCAGATTTGGATTGAAACACATCTTTCTTTCTCTCAAGAGCTTACAATTTCTCTCTCTCAAACTTTGCCTTTAGCCATTTCTTCCACCTCCTGCTCCTTCCCTTACCTTCCCCTTAGTGGTATCAGAGCCTAGTTAACTGTAGCACTTCCCAATTCTGGTATTGAAGGTCTTAAACTATACATGTGTGTTGAACACTAGAGTCTTTGGCAATAGGGCAGTAGCCGTTAAAGAGTGAATGAAAGGCGTTATAAGTCCTACAGTAAGTCCAGTCGTGACCAGTGTATCCACCATGGCTGATCTTCCCCTGCCAGAACAAGAAGTTGTTGGTAACAACTCTGAAGTCACTTCGTTTGATCCTTCCGCATCTCACAATGAGGTAGACATAACCCAAACACCTCCATCTACCAAATCAGGAGAACTCTTCCAACTCTTTCCGTTAAACCCCTACTCATATTACCAAACCTCCCAATTTACACAAAAGTTCAAATCTCTATTACCTATCAAGCCAGCAGCCCTTACAGCCGTGTACAAATCCTCTAAAGATTATGTACAATCCGTATCCTCTTCCCGCACAGAACCTATCTTCCTATACTTTCTGAACCTGATCTCCGTAGATATAGGCAGAAAGGTTACAATGGTTTATACCTTGGAGCCATTCGTCTAGCCTTACAGCCTAGTTTCCTTGTTGGAAAAATGTTTCATGTCTAGTCTTTTTACTAGATACCAGATGGCGTAAGTTTGATGATGCACTCATCTGTGCCGTCGAAGCAGGTCTTCACAATGGCCATGTTCTTATCCAGGTTGAACCAAACTTCACCCTTGATCTTTCCCGTCCTACCCTTTCTCAAACCATACAGGTCCTTAACCAACTTTATGGAGCTGATATGAACCCAAATGAAACTGTTGTTCCACTCCATCATTCTATGACCTATAAAGTCCAAACCCACCTTTTTTTCCATGGACTACAATTGTAAGCCTCGAGTCCACGTGTTAGGTGATAGTAATGTTACCCAACCAAAGATCTACACCAAACATGAACTCAGTTTCCCTCCTCGTTGGAAAAATGATTATGAGAGAAGCCATAACCGACCAATCATCCATGATTCACCAAGAATCTCTAGACATCCTCTAGAACCAGGTCGTGTCGTCATATCATTTCCAACAGAATCCCAACTAGCTGAACCATGTGAAAAATGCCAACTTGCTGGACATCCTCAGTCCTGTCCACACTGCGTCAAAAAATCCTTTGCTACCAGATCTAGGTCCTCTAGATATGTCTGTTCTGTTAATTTTCCTGAAGACATCTATTGTACAGGAAAAGTCGACAACGCATATGTTGGTAAATGGCAAGTTACCAAAACCAGACCACAAGATATTGGGCAAATCGAGTCAGCAATCAATTGGAGCAACATGAATGCAAAAGCTCAGAATGCTGCCATTCAAAAAATATGGTCAGATCTCAGGGAACATGTTGCATGGACAAAAGAAGCCCATGATCATCTCAGACAAGGTTGTTATGACCAATATAATGACCTCCACAAGGCTTTCCACAAGAATCACATATACCATCACACAACTTCAATCAACTAGAAAAAACTGCAGAAAGCCGCTCCGTTTCGGAACCCTTCCAGACAAGTTCGTTCTTGGAATAGCGTCAACATGATCAACATGCAGAAATCTTCTTCCGATAAGCATTATCTTGATTCAGACGAGTTCAAAAGAAAAAGAGAACAACTCGCTGAAAAGCTCAAATAGCCAGCTAAGCCAAAGAAGCAGCCCTCTCATCCTTGGAAGCATAATCCAAAGCCAGATCATGCAGTCTGGATACCAAGTGGAAATTATGAAAAATCCGATTGGGTTGATCTCACACCACCTCCTCATTATTTCTCCAAAGAGAAAATTATCCCAATTGGGTGGGGTGATGAAGACGAGAAAGAAGGTCCCAGTGAAATTTCTTCAGTCATTTCGTCATTTGACTCCTTTGATCCGTTTGAAAAGAATTCGTCCTCTTAGACAATTCCTCCATTCAAAGGACCAGTTCTTATGCAGACTCCTGTGACTCCGTTCTACACGGACACCAAAAGGACACGTACACACAACCTTGTACAAACTAATCTTGATGATTCAGAAACAACCAGTGACCAAGGAGAAACTTCCCAAGCTGTTGAGCACCGGAACCAATAGCCGCCACAAGCACAAGTCCCACAGATTCTACAATAGCAACCTCAGAGACATCAAAACATTGAACGAAAAGTTTTCATCCCATATGCTCCAGATCACAAGTAATTATGGAACATTGATGCCATCCATCCTAATGACAGACTCAAATATCTTGAGAAAATGGATGCATGGATAAATGGAGAATCTCTCCGAAATCCTACTCTTGAAATAAGAGATATCATTGACCGTCTTGTTGCTGCTTTTACAGGATCACTTCGTAGTTGGTGGACAAGGATGCTGACAGAAAAAGAAAGACAGATCATCCTCACTAATGCATATCCAACTCAACCCCACCTACAATCAGTCAGGACGCAACGGAATTTCGATAGTATAACGACAGTAATTAAGACACCGAGGCTCTAAACCAACCTCTCAGAATATCACACAACCAAACTTCTCAGCCATTCAACAATCAACTCCTCAATTAAGTTAACAACATACAACATAACTATATTATACAATAATCATTCCTTCAACAACCCATTCATAGTTATACGCCTCCGTTCCAACTTCATACATAGGCTATACATACATTTCAAAATAGATTATAAACCAACTTAGTAATCTAAACATGATCAAAAGAAAGACTACTAAACTATTATACATAAGTCTTTAAGTTAAAGTAGGTTTATAATACATCATAATACATCAACTACAAACAATCTCATGGCAATGACTCTTGCACATAAGGCTCATCCACGAAAGGCACATTTTCCCTTTCAAGAGGCACGTACCCGTAGTCAAAATCAGTAACACCTGCATGCATGCAATAATAGAGAGTCAGCTTATATAAAACAAGCTCAGTGAGGATCCAATAGATCTCTAACAGTATTTACTATACTCCTTGGAAATGATCCTTTCAGCAGTAAACACACAATAAAACATCAATAACAATATAAACATATAACTATAATGACCAATCAATAAAGGATACTCTAGTTGGTGTAGCTCCAAATGCCATCACGATCTCAATCGTTCTTCTTATAACTCCCCATTACTCATGCACCTGAGGTACCTCACTAGCCTCTCCCTCCATGACACCTCCGTCATGCAAGCTAGGGGTAGCCTCTAGTAGTCATGTTGTTATCAACCCGACAGCCCGACGCTGCCCGAGAAGTGGCACACACATACCAAAACTCAGCAATAATAATAAACATCATATCACAGGAGGACAACCTTTTCTGTTGACTATCTCCCGGTTCATCAATAATCAATCAATAATCATTTTTTCATCAATATAACATCAAATAATTAATTAAACCACAAACAACTAAGCTAGATGACAAAGTAGGCCATCCAACTTAACATGCATTAAACACACAATCAAACCCTAGTCTAACCATTAACAACTCACAATTCAATCACTCAAACACCACCGAATCAACTAAAGGCATAATTCAATACTTTAAAGAAACACAACCTAAACTTCAAATAATCATATCTTACATTCTACTAATCCAAACAACTCCAAATTAGTTTCTATCACTCACCCATTCAATCAACTACATTAGCCCTCTCGGAAACCAACCAAGACACGTCAAAATCAAGCCCAACAACCCTAAAAGCTCAAATCACCTAGGCTGAAATTTTTGGATTTTCACACAAATATCACAATCAAAAATTCAGCATTATAACAACACTACCACGTAATTAACAAACTTTTAGAAATCGACGGCAATCGATTCTACCATTACAACTCAAAATATTCAACAATTGGACAAACTATCAACTTTAAATACCCGAAAATAAAAATTTATGCTACAACGGTTCAAATCTTATAAGAATACATATAATCGATCCTTAGCATGCACTGAGCAATAATATAACTTCAAATTAACATTCTATCGGTTCAATATTCAATTATAAGCAAAAACATTAAAAATGACTTTTGTGATCTAGAATTTTTCTCTCACCTTTGATCCGAAACAAGCCTAGATATGCATGCTATGCATGCCCAACAAGCGGAATCCAACTCAGTACGAAAAACTATGGACAAAAACTAGCCTTTTCTATGAAATTTTACTTTGAAAACCTTTGAAATTTCTTTCTCTTTTCTCCCTTGAAGCTCTCGGCCATGTGTGTGAGGTTGAGTGTGTTTTTGTGCTTTGCAAGTGTGTGTTGATGATATATCATGCAAAGGTCAACAACTAAAAATAGTCAAAGTTGAAACAAAGTCATTGTTTTAGTCTTTTCTTGTCTTTTAATTCATTTTATTGACTATTTCTTGCTCAACTATTAAATTAACACCTAAATTAATTCTAGACATTATATTTTAGGTGACAAAGAGTTTTACATTAAAATAGTTTCACTCGAGTCGGCTTAAAACTCGTTTTCCTACAAAAGAAAGTGTAAAAATCTTTAAAATTTCAAAATCGATTCGAAATCCATTTTAATCAAACACGGGTTTATTAATACCCGAGGACTAGGTTTTTAAACGTTTAAAATACCCCTGTAAAAATTTTAGCGGACAGGTGCTCAAAATACTATTCACTAAAATTGACGATAAAATTTCTGATTCCGTTTTTTATGAAAATTTCATAAATACACACTTAGCATGTATTAGGAGTATTAATCACATATTTAACACATTCTAAGTCATATAGCACATGTAAAACACGCAAATCGAGATAAATCAAAATATGGGGTCTCACATTCTCCCCCCTTAAAGAAATTTCGTCCCCGAAATTCTTACTTGCTGAACGGAAAAGATCTGGGTACTGCTGCTGCATCTGATCTCACCTCTCCCAAGTAGCCTCCTCAATACCGTGATGCTTCCACAATACTTTGACCATCGGAATCTTCTTCGACCTCAACTCTCGTTCCATCTGATCAAGAATATGAATTGGCCGCTCGTCATAAGTCAGATTCTCACGAAGCTGTAACGGCTCTGGCTCGAGAATATGAGAAGGATTTGGATTATATTTTCACAAATTAGACACGTGAAATACATCATGGACATTAGAGAAATTCTCCGGTAAAGCCAACCGATATGCTAACTTACCAACTCTACCAGTAATCTCAAACGGCCCTACAAACCTCAGACTCAGCTTACCACCTTTACCACAACGAGCAAACCCCTTACGAGGTGATAGTCTCAAGAAAATCCGATCCCCAACCGCAAACTCCAAATCCCGATGACGTTTATCAGCATAACTCTTGAATCTACTCTACATTGTAAGCCTTCTCTGCCTGATCAACTGAACATTCTCAATCTTCTCTAGAAGCTCTGGCATAATAGTCGGATCAATAGTCTTCATCTCCCTTACTTCATCCCAATACAAAGGTGAACGTTACTTACGGCCGTAAAGAGCTGCAAAAGGTGTCATCCCAATAGTAGCTTGATAACTATTGTTATAGGCAAACTCGGCAAGTGGTAAATGTTTCTCTTAGTTCTTCCCGAAGTCTAGAACACAAGCCCTGAGCATATCTTCCAGAATCTAAATAGTCCTCTCAGACTGACCGTCGGTCTGTGGATGATACACTATACTGAAGTTAAGCTGAGTACCAAAAGTCTCCTAAAGTTTCTCCCACAAACGAGAAGTAAATCGAGGATCTTGATCTGATACAATACTAGATGGAATCCCGTGAAGTCTAACAATTTGATCCAAATAAAGATCCGTCAACTTTGCAACTTCATCTCCCATCCGCATCGAAATAAAGTAAGCTGTCTTCGTCAAACGATCCACGACAACCCAAACTGCATCATTACCTCTCGATGTTCTAGGCAAACCAGTCACGAAGTCCATCGTAATATGTTCCCATTTCCACTGTGGTATAGCCAACGGCTGAAGCAAACCAGCAGGTCGTTGATGCTCGGTTTTCACTAGCTGACAAGTCAAACATCTAGACACGAACTGAGCAACTTCTCTCTTCATATTATTCTACCAGTAATGTTGCTTCAAGTCCTGATATATCTTGGTTCCACCAGGATGAATAGTATACTTAGAATTATGTGCCTCCTCCAGAATACCTCGCCTCAAACCCGGTTCATCAGGAACACAAACCCTATTCCAAAATCGAAGAATACCATCCTCGTGCACTTTGAAGTCAGTCTGATCATCCGTGATCTGATCCTTGATCTTCTGAAGTTTAACATCAAGTTGTTGAGCTTCTCTGATCTGAGACAGCAATAAAGGTTGAATACGGAGATGTGAACACATCACCCCAACCTGAGTCAACTCTGGTCTCCAATAAGTTAATTCCTTAAGAACCTCCCACTTCTTGACAGCTAAACAAGAAACACTCGCCTTACAACTAAGAGCGTCTGCCACAACATTTGTCTTCCCAGGCAGATAACTGATAGAACAATTATAATCCCCAAGAAGTTCCATCCACCTCCGCTGACGCATATTCAACTCCTTCTGTGAGAATAAATACTTAAGACTCTTATGATCAGTGAAAATCTCGAACTTACTGCCCCACAGATAATGATGCCACTTTTTTAGTGAGAAAACAATAGCTGCCAACTCAAGATCATGAGTCGGATAGTTCACCTCATATGGTTTCAACTTTCTAGAAGCATAGGCAATAACCCGACCATTCTACATAAGTACACATCCCAAGCCCTCCTTGGATGCATCACTGTAGATAACCATATTATCGGTCCCCTCTGGTAAAGCAAGTACTGGAGCAGTAGTCAATCTCTTTTTCAACTCTTGAAACCCACTCTCACATTTCTCATCCCAAACAAAACTAGTATGTTTCTGAGTTAACTTAGAAAGTGGCCCGACAATCTTAGAAAAGTCCTTGACAAACCTACGGTAATAACCCGCCAAGCCAAGAAAGCTACGAACCTCAGAAACATTCTCCGGACGTTTCCAAGACATCACCGATTCAATCTTAGTGGGATCTACAGAAATATCGCTCTGTGTGATAACATGGCCAAGAAAAGATATACATTGCAGCCAAAATTCACATTTGCTGAATTTTGCAAACAACTTATGCTCTTGTAACTTCTGTAAGACAAGCCGTAGATGTTGCTCATGCTCCTATTCAGACTTAGAATAAACCAAGATATCATCAATAAAGATCACCATGAATTGATCCAAGTACGGCTGAAAAACCCGATGCATAAGATCCATAAATGCTGTCGGTGCATTAGTTAATCCAAAGGGCATAACTACAAACTCATAATGCCCGTACCGAGTCTTGAAAGAAAACTTCGGAACATCCTCCATGTGAATCCGAAGCTGATAATACCCTTGCCTCAAGTCAAACTTAGAGTAGACTTTGGCTCCCTGAAGTTGATCAAACAACTCGTCAATCAATGGCAAAGGATACTTGTTCTTGATGGTCACTTGGTTCAAACCACGATAGTCAATGCATAATCTTAATGTACCATCCTTCTTCTTCACAAATAAAACAGGTGTTCCCCAGGGTGAAGAACTCTACTGAATGAAACCCTTCTCTATTAACTCATGCAACTGAGTTTTCAACTCCTTCAACTCAGCTAGTGCCATCCGGTACGCTGATTTAGAAATAGGTTGAGTACCGTGAATAAGATTGATCACAAACTCCACATCTCTCTTTGGCGGTAACCCTGGCAACTCCTCGGGAAATACATTAAGATATTCCCGAATAATAGGTACTTCCTCCAACTATAACTTATCAGATGGCTTGTTGATTAAATAAGCTAGATAACCCGAACACCCCTTACTCACCAACTTAACGGCTTTAGTTGCTGAGATAACAAAACTCGTCTTAGCACCCCGGTTCCCTACTACCTCAACTACTGGCTGATCTGGCATACAAAACTGTACTACCTTTGTTCTACAGTTTAACTGGGCATCATACTTAGAAAGCCAATCCATTCCCAAGATAACATCGTACCCCTGGATTGGAAAGAAGATAAGGCCCGAAGGAAAATTATACCCCTTAAAATGTATTTTACAATCCTTACAAACTAGGCCAGTCAAATACTTATCAGTCAAAGAGGTACTAATCTCAACAACATAAGGCAGTCTTTCAGGTTGCACATTAACACGTTGCATACAAGCAGGAGTAATGAAAGAATGTGTAGCACCGGAATCAATCAACACTTTAACAAGTTGATCAAGTATAAGGAAGTTACCTTCCACAACTGCAGTCTCCTTAGGCATCTCCTCCAAGTCAACTGCGTAGGCCTGAGCCTGAATCTACTGCTGCTGAGGTGCACCACCAGTAGGTCGACCCTGATAACCCCGAGTCGCTGCCCGACCCTCAGTCCTCTGATATCTAGGGCAATCCCTTGCCCTATGCTGATTGCTACCGCAACCCAAACAATCCCCTGTCTTCACCCTACAGTCGGCCTCCACATGGCCCTGGCGCTTGCAGTAAGTACACTGCGGTGATGATGCACTGACATTGCTCCTAGAAGAACCAGAAGCTAACGAAGCAGCTGTACCAGTTTGCCGCTGAGGTCTCACAAAACTAGGCCTATATTGACCCTGAAACTGGGCTGGCCTATACTGGGACTGAACCTGATAGGACCCCTATTGAAACTGTGGCCGATAATAACTTTGCTGACCCTGTGGCCTGAAAGAACCCTGCTGCACTGCAGGCCTATAACCACCCTGCTGTACCGAAGGCCTAAAAACTCCCTGCTGACCCTACGGCTGGAAAGGCCTCTTGCTAGGCTAACTAGACACAATCTGTTCCCCCTTTCTGTTCTCTAACCTAGAAGCTGCATCAAAGGCCTCAGTAAGTATATCATACTGATTCAGGGCCATCACATCCTGAATCTCGAACCTCAAACCCAACACAAACCTACTAGTCTTGCACTCCTCGTCAGCCACAAACTCCAGTGCATACTGGGACAACCTAATAAAAGTAACCTCATACTGTGCTACTGAAGCATCTCCCTAAACTAAGGATAGAAACTCAGCCTCTCTCCTCTCTCGTGCAATCCTCGGGACATACTTCACCCGTAAAGCTCTTAGAAAGGTATCCCAGACATACGGAATACCTTGGGTCTCCCAACTAGATTTCACCGTGCGCCACCACTCCTCTGCCTCATCATCAAACAAATAAACGGCAAAGGTCACCTTTCTTTCATCAATATAATCCATAGGGTCAAATATTTTCTCCACTTTACTAATCCATGCCTCAGCTTTGCGATCATCTGGTTCCCCATGAAACCTGGGTGGATAGTACCCTAAGAACTCCTTCAGTGTACCACGCCCGTGGTATCCACCCTGTATGTTCAGTAACTGTGCTTGCAAAGTCTGAGCTTGGGCAGCCTGCCCTGCTAGTAACTGTGCCTGACCGGCCATAACCTCAGCTCTCCTATCCATAGCTGCACCGAAACGATCATCATCCATTTCTCTGCCCGGTGCCACATTTCCCGGAACCTCGTCAACTGCTTCGGGCCTACCTCTCGTTCTCGGTCTACTAGTCATTCTACTAATCAAAGAGTTAGCACAGGTTATAGCACGTAAACAGGCTATAGACAATTATTAGCAAATAAACAACAATTCACATAAACACATAAATCACTTAACTATCAATCACATAAACAAATTGATCACATAATCACATAAGCACTAAATCACATAATCACTTAATCATTTAATCATATTAACACATAGTTCATTTTTCCTTCTTTTCATACATACTTTCATGCTAAGACCATTACCCACATTCCGAGAATACCCCGACTGACATCTAACATGTGCTTTGATACCACTTAAATGTCACACCCCAACTCGACCCCACCTACAATCAGTCAGGACGCAATGGAATTTCGACAGTATAACGACAGTAGTTAAGACACCGAGGCTCTAAACCAACCTCTCAGAACATCACACAACCAAACTCCTCAACCATTCAACAATCAACTCCTCAATTAAGTTAACAACATACAATATAACTATATTATACAATAATCATTCCTTTAACAACCCATTCATAGTTATACGCCTCCGTTCCAACTTCATACATAGGCTATACATACATTTCAAAATAGATTATAAACCAACTTAGTAATCTAAACATGATCAAAAGAAAGACTACTAAACCATTATACATAAGTCTTTAAGTTAAAGTAGGTTTATAATACATCATAATACATCAACTACAAATAATCTCATGGCAGTGACTCCTGCACATAAGACTCATCCACAAAAGACACATTTTCCCCTTCAAGAGGCACGTACCCGTAGTCAGAATCAGTAACACATGCATGCATGCAATAATAGAGAGTGAGGTTATATAAAACAAGCTCAGTGAGGATCCGATAGATCTCTAACAGTATTTACTATACTCCTTGGAAATGATCCTTTAAGCAGTAAACACACAATAAAACATCAATAACAATATAAACATATAACTATAATGACCAATCAATAAAGGATACTCTAGTTGGTGTAGCTCCAAACGCCATCACGATCTCAACCGTTCTTCTTATAACTTCCCATTACTCACGCACCCGAGGAACCTCACTAGCCCCTCCCTCCATGACACCTCCATCATGCGAGCTGGGGGTAGCCTCTGGTAGTCATGTCGTTATCAACCCGACAGCCCGACGCTGCCCGAGAGGTGGCACACATATACCAAGATTCAGCAATAATAATAAACATGCATTAAACATCAAATAACCTTTTCCGTTGACTATCTCCCGGTTCATCAATAATTAATCAATAATCATATTTTCATCAATATAACATCAAATAATTAATTAAACCATAAACAGCTAAGTTAGATGACAAAGTAGGCCATCCAACTTAACATGCATTAAACACACAATCAAACCCTAGTCTAACCATTAACAACTCACAATTCAATCACTCAAACACCACCCAATCAACTAAAGGCATAATTCAATACTTTAAAGAAAGACAACCTAAACTTCAAATAATCATATCTTACATTCTACTAATCCAAACAACTCCAAATCAGTTTCTATCACTCACCCATTCAATCAACTATATTAGTCCTCTCGGAAACCAACCAAGACACATCAAAATCAAGCCCAACAACCCTAAAACCTCAATGCACCTAGGCTGAAATTTTTGGATTTTCACACAAATTTCGCAATCAAAAATTTGGCATTATAGCAGCGCTACCACGTAATTAACAAACTTTTAGAAATCAACAGCAATCGATTCCAACCATTACAACTCAAAATTTTCAACAATTGGCCAAACTATCAACTTTAAATACCCGAAAATAAAAATTTATGCTACAACGGTTCAAATCTTATAAGAATACATATAATCGATCCTTAGCATGCACTGAGCAATAATATAACTTCAAATTAACATTCTAACGGTTCAATATTCAATTATAAGCAAAAACATAAAAAATGACTTTTGAGATCTAGAATTTTTCTCTCACCTTTAATCATAAACAAGCATAGATATGCGTGCTATACGTGCCCAACAAGCAGAATTCAACTCGGTACGAAAAACTATGGACAAAAACAAGCATTTTCTATGAAATTTTACTTTGAAAACCTTTGAAATTTCTTTCTCTTTTCTCCCTTGAAGCTCTTGGCCATGTGTGTGAGGTTGAGTGTATTTTTGTGCTTTGCAAGTGTGTGTTGATGATATATCATGCAAAGGTCAACAATTAAAAATAGTCAAAGTTGAAACAAAGTCATTTTTTTAGTCTTTTCTTGTCTTTTAATTCATTTTATTGACTAATTCTTGCTCAACAATTAAATTAACACCTAAATTAATTCTAGACATTATATTTTAGGTGGCAAAAAGTTTTACATTAAAATAGTTCCACCAGAGTCAGCTTAAAACTCGTTTTCTTGCAAAAGAAAGTGTAAAAATCTTTAAAATTTCAAAATCGATTCCAAATCCGTTTTAATCAATTACGGGTCTATTAATACCCGAGAACTAGGCTTTAAAACGTTTAAAACACCCCTGTAAAAATTTTAGCGGACAGGTACTCAAAATACTATTCACTAAAATCGATGATAAAAGTTCTGATTTCGTTTTTGATGAAAATTTCATGAATGCACACTTAGCATGTATTAGGAGTATTAATCACATATTTAACACATTCTAAGTCATATAGCACATAAACAGGTAAATACACACAAAACGAGGTAAAACACGCAAATCGAGATAAATCAAAATATGGGGTCTCACAAACATGATCAACATGCAGAAATCTTCTTCCGAGAAGCATTATCTTGATTCATACGAGTTCAAAAGAAAAAGAGAATGACTCGCTCAAAAGGTCAAACAGCCAGCTAAGCCAAAGAAGCAGTCCTCTCATCCTTGGACGCATAATCCAAAGCTAGATCATGCAGTCTGGATACCAAGTGGAAATTGCGAAAAAGCCTATTGGGTTGATCTCACACCACTTCCTCATTATCTCTCCAAAGAGAAAATTATCCCAACTGGGTTGGGTGATGAAGACGAGAAAGAAGGTCCAAGTGAAATTTCTTCAGTCATTTCGTCATTTGAGTCCTGTGATCCATTTGAAAAGAATTCATCCTCTCAGATGATTCATCCATACAAAGGACCAATTCTTATGCAAACTCCTATGACTCCACTCTACACGGATACCACAAGGACACGTACACACAACCCTGTACAAACTAATCCTAATGATTCAGAAACAACCAGTGACCAGGGAGAAACTTCCCAAGCTATTAAGTACCGGAACCAACAGCTGCCACAAGCACAAGTCCCACAGGTTCCACAACAGCAACCTCAGAGACAACAAAACATTGAAGGAAAAGTTTACATCCCATATGCTCCAGATCACAAGCAATTCTGGAACATTGATGCCATCCCTCCTGATGACAGACTCAAATATCTTGAGAAAATGGATGCATGGATAAATGGAGAATCTCTCTGAAATCCTACTCTTGAAATAAGAGATATCATTGACCGTCTTCTTGCTTCTTTTACAGGATCACTTCACAGTTGGTGGACAAGGATGCTGATAGAAGAAGAAAGACAGATCGTCCTCACAAATACAGATCCTATTCAAATATTTCTAAGATGGCTACTAGCCATTTTCGTAGGACAAACAGCCTAAGAGATTGAGCAAGCAGAAAAGGAGTTCTTACTCAACAAATGCTATGATATTGCAAAACTTGGAGATTACTATCTCAGACATGAAGCTTTGTATTTTACGTTTGGAAAAAATACAGAAACCATCAAGACAGCGTTCGTCTTTAACATGCCACAACCCCTTCCTGAATTGCTTGAAATAGAGTTCAAACGAGCCAATATTACAGATCTAAGACAGGTGAATCTTCCCCACTAGTACCAGATGGCCAGAAAGCTCATTCAAGATCAGTGCGAGTCCAAGCGACTTGGCAAACTTCTCAAGAGCAACGAGCAAAAAACAATGGATACCTTTTTGTAGAAAAGATTTCCAAAAGTTTGGTTGTCATGCTCACAACTACTCTCCATGTTCGTGTTACAAATACAAGAAGCACAAACATCAGAAAATATTTCACAAGTCCAGAAAACCTTTTAGGAAATTCAGATTTGTGAAGAAGAGATCTAAACCCTCTTCCTCCACTAAATGTTTTCTTTGTGGAAAAAAAGGACATTTTGCAAAGGATTATTACATCAAAAAGTCCAAGAAGCTACCAGCCAAGCTTGTTCAGTTCATTTCAACTCTAACCTTTGATGACCAGCTATACACATGGACTTCCGAACCAGATCAAGCCGTCCTTAACCTTGATACAGCCTCATCCTTAGGTCTCACCTTAGAATCCGAATCCTCTGATTCTGAACCAACCCTCTCCATAGCCAAAATATACAAAACCACAGAACAACCAATCCTTACCACTTCCAAAGCTACCTTTACCCCAGGACAAATCTATAAGCCATACATAAAGCTTGTTGTTAACCCTCCAGGAAATGGTCCTATCACTGTTACTGCACTTCTAGACACAGGTTCATGTATTTCTTTCATGAAATCCAAGTGTCTTCCTCCTGAATTTTGGATTTCCTCCAGAGAAACCTTTACCACTGCTTCTGGTAGTGGATTTGCAAGTGAAGCACATTCCATGACCATTCCCATACACTTATCCCCAGATGTCTCAGTTCGAAACAGCTTTTACCAGTATGATCAATGCTGTGAAGATATTCTCTTAGGAATGGATTTTCTCACCTTACTTGCTCCATTCTCATTTCAAACAGATGGTTTCCAATTCATGCACAATCAGTATACCCCTTGGGTATCCTTACAGGAATTGCCCTCACAGGTTTCAGCCATTCAAAATGATGAATTTGCTGAAGAAAGAAGCCTCCTCATTTCCTGTTGCGGAGATCTTCCAAACAAGTTTTGGGAAAGACAGAAACACTTTGTCTCTCTACCTTACAAAAAAAATTGGCAGATGCTACACCAAACCGCCTCTCATCCAGGAATGCCAAAAAATGAAGATCTTTGTCAAGCTGAAATACAGACACAACTTGAGCATGGTCTCATCCGACCATCCAGATCTCCTCGGGTAAGTCATGCCTTTTATGTCAACAAAAGATCTGAACAAGTCCGAGGAAAGAAAAGATTGGCGATAGATTATTGCCAACTGAATGACCAATTGCAAGATATTAGATACCCTCTTCCAAGAAAGGAACAACTCCTTCAGACGCTATCTAAAGCCAAATTCTTCTCCAAATTTGATATGAAATCTGGATTTTGGCAAATTGGTATTACTGAAGCTGATAGATTCAAAACTGCTTTTGTTGTTCCACAGGGACATTATGAATGGAATGTCATGACGTTTGGTCTCAAGAATGCACCGTCCGAGTTCCAACATAGAATGGATGATGTATACCGACCCCTTGCGCAACACTGTATCCTCTACATTGATGATGTTTTGGTATTCAGTAACACAGCTGAAGAATACCACCAGCATCTCCGACAATTCCAGGAGTTAACCTACCAGCATGGATTAGTTCTTGCTAAATTCAAGATGAAAATTGGTCTCAAGGCTATTGATTTTATTGGTTTGCAGATAAGAGAATGACACATTCTCTTGTAGGACCACATATCAAGCAAAGTCCTCGACTTTCCTGAAAAACTCAGAACTGTTACACAGATCCAGTAGTTCTTTGGCCTCTTCAATTATGCCTCATCGCATGTCCCATCATTGGCCAACTACACTAGCCAGATTTCCAAGTACCTCCGAAAATCTAACATTGAAAATTGGTCTCCAGAAGCCACAGTTGCAATCCAGAAGCTGAAAGAGCTATGTAAAACACTTCCTCCTCTCAAGATCCCAGGTCTAGGACAACTCATCTTGCAGACTGATGCTTCCCTTTATTTTTGGGCCGCAGTTCACATTGAAGAAGACAATGGACATAGACAAGTCTGTGGTTACAAATTAGGATCTTTCACGTCAGCACAGCGCAACTATCCCTCTTTCAAAAGAGAAGTTCTTGCAGTTATTCAGGGAATCAAAAAATTCAAGTTTTATCTTGCTCAAAATCCTTTCATTATCGAAACAGGTTTTAAAGGATTTCAGGGTGTTCTTAAAAGAAGGAAAAATGATATTCCAGATCCACAACTCATCTAATAGACAGAATGGATATCGATCTCAATAACAACAGATGGTGACTCATTGCAGACAAGATTTCAAGAATCCCGGGTAGACCCCATGACGAAGCCTCGTGTCATGTAAATAGGTTTGTCATGTTGTAATAATAGGATATGACAGGAATCATTTGTCACTTCAGATTCCCTTTAAGTCATATCTCGTTTGTCTGTTTGTAATAAGTGAGATTTCCTTTATTAAAGAAACCGCTTTAGTCGCATCAGGTTTGTCTTATTGTGAATTATTAGAAATCTCTTTATGTCGTGTCTGCTTTTCCTTTATTAAAAGAAGCTGCTTTAGTCCTTGTCAGGAATAGTATAGATTCTGCTTTGTATTATTAGGCTTTGTAATGCTTTGCCTATAAATAATGAAGAACCCCTGACTTAAGGGGCAGAGTCAGATTTGGATTGAAACACATCTGTCTTTCT
The DNA here is from genome assembly GCA_037974665.1 of Ehretia macrophylla. Classification (NCBI taxonomy): domain Eukaryota; kingdom Viridiplantae; phylum Streptophyta; class Magnoliopsida; order Boraginales; family Ehretiaceae; genus Ehretia; species Ehretia macrophylla. The sequence goes on from CM075780.1 coordinate 27,169,608, forward strand.
CTCAATGGTTTACAGCTTCTCTCTCTCAAGCTTCGCCTTTAGCCATGTCTTCTGCATCCCGCTCTTTCCCTCACCTTTCCCTTAATGGGATGATATCAATCTCAATAACGACAGATGGTGACTCATTGAAGACAGGATTCTAGGAATCCCGGGTGGACCCCATGACGAAGCTTCATGTCATGTAAATAGGTTTGTCATGTTGTAATAATAGGATATAACAGGAACCTTTTGTCACTTCAAATTCCCTTTAAGTCATGTCTCGTTTGTCTGTTTGTAATAAGTGAGATTTCCTTTATTAAAGGAAATCGCTTTTGTCCCGTCAGGTTTGTCTTATTGTGAATTATTAAGAATCTCTTTATGTCGTGTCAGCTTTTCCTTTATTAAAGGATGTTGCTTTAGCCATTGTCAGGAATAGTGTACATACCACTTTGTATTATTAGGCTTTGTAATGGTTTGCCTATAAATAATGAAGAACCCCTGACTAAAGGGGTAGAGTCATATCTGGATTGAAACACATCTTTCTTTCTCTCAACAGCTTACAACTTCTCTCTCTCAAGCTTCGCCTTTATCCATGTCTTCCACCTCCCGCTCCTTCCCTCACCTTCCCCTTAATGGTAACAGAGCCTAGTTAACTGTAGCACTTCCCTATTATGGTATTGAAGGTCTTAAACTATACTTGTGTGTTGAACACTAGAATCTTTGGCAATAGAGCAATAGCCGGTAAAGAATGAATGAAAGGCGTCGTAAGTCCCGCAGTAAGTACAGTCGTGACCAGTGTATCCACCATGGCTGATCTTCCCCTGCCAGAACAAGAAGTTGTTACTAACAACTCTGAAGTCACTTCGTTTGATCCTTCCGCATCTCACTATGAGGTAAATTTAACCCAAACACCTCCATCTACCAAATCAGGAGAACTCTTCAAACTCTCTCCGTTAAACCCCTACTCATATACCTAACCTCCCAATTCACACAAAAGTTCAAATCTCTATTACTTATCAAGCCAGCAGCCCTTACAACCGTGTACAAATCATCAACAGTTTTCGTACAATTCGTATCCTCTTCCCGCACAGAAACCTATCTTCATATACTTTCTGAACCTGATCTCCGTAGATATAGACAGAAATGTTACAAAGGTTTACACCTTGGAGACATTGGTCTAGCCTTACAGCCTAGTTTTCTTGCCGAAAAAAATGTTTCATGTCTAGTCTCTTTACTAGATACCAGGTGGCGTAAGTTTTTTGATGATGTACTCATCTGTGCCGTCGAAGCAGGCCTTCACAATGGCCATGTTCTCATCCAGGTTGAACCAAACTTCCCGTCCTACCCTTTCTCAAACCATACAGGTCCTTATCCAACTTTATGGAGCTGATATGAACCCAAATGAAACGGTTGTTGCACTCCATCATTCTATGACCTATAAAGTCTAAACCCATCTTTTTTCCATGGACCACAACTGTAAGCCTCGAGTCCACGTGTTAGGTGATTGTAATGTTACCCAACCAAAGATCTACACCAAACATGAACTCACTTTCCCTCCTCATTGGAAAAATGATTATGAGAGAAGCCATAACCGACCAATCATCCATGATTCACCAAGAATCTCTAGACATCCACTAGAACCAGGTCGTGTCGCTATATCCTTTCCAACAGAATCCCAACCAGCTGAACCATGTGAAAAAAGCCAACTTGCTGGACATCCTCAGTCCTGTCCACACTGTGTCAGAATACCCTTTGCTACCAGATCTAGGTCCTCTAGATATGTCTGTTCTGTTAATTTTCCTTAAAACATCTATTGTACAGGAGAAGCCGACAACGCATATGTTGGTAAATGGAAAGTTACCAAAACCAGACCACAAGATGTTGGACAAATCGAGTCAGCAATCAATTGGAGCAACATGAATGCAAAAGCTCAGAATGCTGCCATTCAAAAAATATCATCAAATCTCAGGGAACATGTTGCATGGAAAAAAGAAGCCCATGATCATCTCAGACAAGGTTGTTATGACCAATATAATGACCTCCACAAAGCTTTCCAAAGAATCATATATACCATCAAACAACACCAATCAACTGGAAAAAACTGCAGAAAGCCGCTACAGTTCGGAACCCTTCCGGACAAGTTCGTTCTTGGAACAGCGTCAACATGATCAACATGCAGAAATCTTCTTCCGATAACCATTATCTTGATTTAGACGAGTTCAAAAGAAAAAGAGAACGACTCACTGAAAAGCTCAAACAGCCAACTAAGCCAAAGAAGCAATCCTTTCATTCTTGGAAGCATAATCCAAAGCCAGATCATGCAGTCTGGATACCAAGTGGAAATTGCGAAAAAAGCCTATTGGGTTTATCTCACACCACCTCCTCATTATCTCTCCAAAGAGAAAATTATCCCAACTAGGTAGGGTAATAAAGACGAGAAAGAAGGTCCTAGTGAAATTTCTTCAGTCATTTCGTCATTTCACTCCTTTGATACTCTTGAAAAGAATTCGTCCTCTCAAACGATTCCTCCATACAAAGGACCAGTTCTTATGCAAACTCCTGTGACTCCGTTCTACACGGACACATACACACAACCCTGTACAAACAAATCCTGATGATTCAGAAACAACCAGTGACCAGGGAGAAACTTCCCAAGCTGTTGAGTACCAGAACCAACAGTCGCTACAAGCACAAGTCCCACAGGTTCCACAACAGCAACCACAGAGACAACAAAACATTGAAGGAAAAGTTTCCATCCCATATGCTCCAGATCACAAGCAATTCTGGAACATTGATGCCATCCTTCCTGATGACAGACTCAAATATCTTGAGAAAATAGATGCATGGATAAATGGAGAATCTCTCCGAAATCGTACACTTGAAATAAGAGATATCATTGACCGTCTTGTTGTTGCTTTTACAGGATCACTTCGCAGTTGGTGGAAAAGGATACTGATAAAAGAAGAAAGACAAATCATACTCACATATGCAAATCCCATTCAGATGTTGCAAAACCTGGAGATTACTATCTCAGATAGAAAGCTCTGTATTTTACCTTTGGGAAAAATACAGAAACCATCAAGAAGGCGTTCATCTTTAACATGCCACAACCCCTTCCTAAATTGCTCGAAACAGTGTTCAAACGAGCCAATATTACAGATCTAAGACAGGTGAGTCTTGCTCACTTGTACCAAATGGCCAGAAAGCTCATTCAAGATCAATGCAAGTCCAAATGACTTGGCAAACTTCTCAAGAGCAACAAGCAAAAAACAATGGATACTTTTTGCATAAAAGATTTTCAAAAGTTTGGTTGTCATGCTCACAACTACTCTCCATGTTCGTGTCACAAATACAAGAAGCACAAACATCAGAAAAGATTTTACAAGTCTAGAAAACATTTTAGGAAATTCAGATTTGTGAAGAAGAGATCAAAACTCTCTTCTTCCACTAAATGATATCGATCTCAATGACGACAGATGGTGACTCATTGAAGACAAGATTCCAGGAATCTCGGGTGGACCCTATGACGAAGCTTCGTGTCTAGTAAATAGGTTTGTCATCTTGTAATAATAGGATATAACAGGAATCTTTTGATTCTCTTTAGGTCATGTCTCGTTTGTCTGTTTGTAATAAGTGAGATTTCCTTATTAAAGGAAACCGCTTTTGTCGCGTCAGGTTTGTCTTATTGTGAATTATTAGGAATCTCTTTATGTCATGTCAAATTTTCCTTTATTAGAGGAAGCTGCTTTAGTCCTTGTTAGGAATAGTGTAGATTCTGCTATGTATTATTAGGCTTTGTAATGGTTTGCCTATAAATAATGAGAAACCCCTGACTAAAGTGGCAGAGTCAAATTTGGATTAAAACACATCTTTCTTTCTCTCAACAGCTTACAACTTCTCTCTCTCAAGCTTCGCCTTTAGCCATGTCTTTCGCCTCCCGCTCCTTCCCTCACCTTCCCCTTAGTGGTCTCAAAGCCTAGTTAACTATAGCACTTCCCAATTCTGGTATTTAAGGTCTTAAACTATACTTGTGTGTTGAACACTAGAGTCTTTGGCAATAGGGCAACAGCCGTTAAAGAGTGAATGAAAGGCGTCGTAAGTCCCGCAGTAAGTCCAGTTGTGACCAGTGTATCCACCATGGATGATCTTCCCCTGCCAAGACAAGAAGTTGTTGCTAACAACTCTGAAGTCACTTCCTTTTATCCTTCCGCAACTCATTATGAGGTAGACATAACCCAAACACCTCCATCTACCAAATCAGGAGAACTCTTCAAACTCTTTCCGTTAAACCCCTACTCATATTACCAATCCTCCCAATTCACACAAAAGTTCAAATCTCTATTACCTATCAAGCCAATAGCCCTTACAGCCGTGTACAAATACTCTATCGTTTCTATACAATCCGTATCCTGACAAGGACTAACGCAGCTTTCTTTAATAAAGGAAAAGCTGACATGACATAAAGAGTTTCTTAATAATTCACAATAAGACAAACCTGACGCGACTAAAGCGGTTTTCTTTATTAAAGGAAATCTCACTTATTACAAACAGAAAAACGAGACATGACTTAAAGGGAATCTGAAGTGACAAAAGATTCATGTTATATCCTATTATTACAACATGACAAACCTATTTACATGACACGAAGCTTCGTCATGGGGTCCACCCGGGATTCCTGTAATCCTGTCTTCAATGAGTCACCATCTGTCGTTATTGAGATCGATATCATCCCACTCCTAACTAATTTGGCTAAGATCTCCCCCCCATGGGTGGTAGTTAGACCCAAGGTCTGTAGTGGAAAAGCCATCCTCTTAAGAAACACTCTGGAAGGCGAGAAGATGTTTATAAAAAGTGGGTCTATCAGTAAAGCAGACATGCCAAAATTCTCGGGGAACATAAACATCTAGACCATGTGCTCGAGCAGTGGCTCTCTTGACAATAAGACATTGTTCCCAAGAAATAAAATATTCCCAAGGCTCTTGTCGAAGGTGGAAATGGTTGATTGGGATGAAGGTTGGTGGAATGAATCGATTCCAAACATTTGTGAGGTGGATGATGGAAACCTACTGGTGCTGTATAACTTGACCGATGATAAGTGCCAAAAGGTCAAATGACTGAAACACCTGTGAGAATAGCTTGACGAAGTAGGATTCTGGGAACACACGAACATGTCTCTGAAAGTATTCTGGATCAAAAAGAACTGCCATAGGATAATAATTAAGCCAATACCAAAGATACAAGAATTGCATCTTTGAAAAGTCATAATTATTGAAATCAAGAATTGTATCCCATGATTCTTCATGCTAGGGACTGTGATGAACAACGTTGCAAACATAATAGACAGAGGATAATAGATCAATAATTCTTCTGAGCTTGTTCTCAACGAATTCTTCAAAGAAATCAGTGATATGGCTTCTGGCGAATGATCGGAGTATTTTTACCCTGAGCTCTTCAGATAGTGCTCCCAGAAATTGAGCTTGCTGGTCTAGACTGTCCATCAGTGGGATCTGGATCTAAGCTGGAACTGCCTGGAATAAGACCTAGAACAAGGGAAGATGGAAGTTGCGTCCATCTGGATTTACCATGCATACAGTTTTCTCTTATGGCAGAGTGCGAGAGAGAAAATCAGCAAGGATATTCTCTTTGCCTGGGATGTGTCGCATTGTCCAATTGAACTGGGAAATCAATTATGTCCATCGGATGAGTTCTGGATCTGGAATATCATTCTGCTTTCTTTTAAGAACACCCTGAAATCCTTTAAAATCTGTTTCAATAATGAAAGAATTTTGAGCAAGATAAAACTTGAATTTTTTGATTCCCTAAATAACTGCAAAAACTTCTCTTTTGAAAAAGGGATAGTTGTGATGTGCTGGTGTGAAAGATCCTGATTTGTAACCACAGACTTGTCTGTGTCCATTGTCTTCTTCAATGAGAACTACAGCCCAAAAATCAAGGGAAGCATCAGTCTGCAAGATGAGTTGTCTTGGACCTGGGATCTTGAGATGAGGAAGTATTTTACATAGCTCTTTCAGCTTCTAGACTGCAACTGTGGCTTTTGGAAACCAATTTCCAATGTTAGATTTTCGGAGGTACTTGGAAATCTAGCTGGTGTAGTTGGCCAATGATGGGACATGCGATGAGGCAAAATTGATGAGGCCAAGGAACTGTTGGATCTGTTTAATAGTTCTAAGTTCATCAGGAAAGTCGAGGACATTGCTTGATATATGGTCTTGTAAGAGAATGTGTCCTTATCTTATCTAGAAACCAAGAAAATCAATAGCATTGAGACCAATTTTCATCTTGGATTCAGCAAGAGCTAATCCATGCTGGTATGTTAACTCCCGGAATTGTCGAAGATGCTGGTGGTGTTCTTTAACTGTGTTACTGAATACCAAAACATCATCAATGTAGACAATACAGTACTGCACAAGGGGTCGGTATACATCATCCATTATGTGTTAGAACTCGAACGGTGCATTCTTGAGACCGAATGGCATGACATTCCATTCATAATGTCCCTGTGGAACAACAAAAGCAGTTTTGAATCTATCAGCTTCAGTAATACCAATTTGCCAAAATCCAAATTTCTTATCAAATTTGGAGAAGAATTTGGCTTTGGATAGCTTCTGAAGGAGTTGTTCCTTTCTTGGAAGAGTGTATCTGATATCTTGCAATTGATCTTTAAGTTGGCGATAAACTATCACAAATCTTTTCTTTCCTCGGACTTGTTCAGATCTTTTGTTGACATAAAAGGCATGACTTGCCTATGGAGATCTGGATGGTCGGATGAGACCTTGCTCAACATCTTTTGGCATTCCTGGATGAGAGGCGGTTTGGTGTGGCATCTGCCAATTTTCTTTGTAAGGTAGAGAGACAAAATGTTTCTCTTTTTCGCAAAACTTTTGGAGAATAGTTGTGAGCATAACAGCCAAACTTTTGGAAATCTTTTCTGCAAAAGGTATCCATTGTTTTTTGCTCGTTGCTCTTGAGAAGTTTTCCAAGTCGCTTGGACTCGCACTAATCTTGAATGAGCTTTATGGTCATCTAGTACAAGTGAGCAAGACTCACCTGTCTTAGATTTGTAATATTGGCTCGTTTGAACTCTGTTTCGAGCAATTCAGGAAGGGGTTGTAGCATGTTAAAGACGAACGCCTTCTTGATGGTTTCTATATTTTTCCTAAAGGTAAAATACAGAGCTTCCTGTCTGAGATAGTAATCTCCAAGTTTTGCAACATCAAAGCATTTGTTGAGTAAGAACTCCGTTTCTGCTTACTCAATCTCGTGGGTTGTTTGTCCTACGAAAATGGCTCGTAGACATCTTAGAAACATCTGAATAGGATCTGCATCTGTGAGGATGATCTGTCTTTCTTCTTTTGCCAGCATCCTTGTACACCAACTGCGAAGTGATCCTGCAAAAGTAGCAACAAGACGGTCAATGATATCTCTTATTTCAATAGTAGGATTTTGGAGAGATTCTTCCTTTATCCATGCATCCATTTTCTCAAGATATTTGAGTCTGTCATCAGGAGGGTTGGCATCAATGTTCCAGAATTGCTTGTGATCTGGAGCATATGGGATGGAAACTTTTCCTTCAATGTTTTGTTGTCTCTGAGGTTGCTGTTGTAGAACCTGTAGGACTTGTGGACACATTCTCTTACAAGACCACATATCAAGCAAAGTCCTCGACTTTCCTTATGAAGAACACCACCAGCATCTCTGACAATTCTAGGAGTTAACCTACCAGCATGGATTAGTCAATTTCAGGGAGCACTACCTGAATAGCTTAGAGTAAAAATACTCCGATCATTCGCCAGAAGTCAGATCACTGAACATTAGAGTCTTCGGCAATAGGGCAATAGTCGTTAAAGAGTGAATGAAAGGCGCCGTAAGTCCCGCAGTAAGTCCAGTCGTGATCATTCAACTGAAGCCAGATCACTGATTTCATTTAAGAATTCTTTGAGAACAAGCTCAGGAGAATTATTGATCTATTATCCTCTGTCTATTATGTTCGCAACGTTGTTCGTCACAGTCCCCAGCATGAAGAACCATGGGATACAGTTCTTGATATCATTAATTATGACTTTTCAAAGATGCAATTCTTGTATCTTTGGTATTGGCTTAATTATTATCCTATGGCAGTTCTTTTTTATCCAGAACTCATTCAGAGACATGTTCATGTGTTCCCAGAATCCTGCTTCTTCAAGCTATTCTCATAGGTGTTTCAGTCATTTGACCCTCCGGCACTCATCACCGGCCAAGTTATACAGCACCAGTAGGTTTTCATCATTCACCTCACAAATGTTTGGAATCGAGTCATTCCACCAACCATTATCCCAATCAACCATTTCTACCTCCAACAAGAGCCTTGGGATATTCCAGATCCACAACTCATCTAATGGACAAAATGGATTTCCCAGTTCAATTAGACAATGCGACACATCCTAAGCAAAGAGAATATCCTTGCTAATTTTCTCTCTCGCACTCTGCCATCAGAGAAAACTGAATGCATAGTAAATCCAGATGGACGCAAGCTTCCATCTTCCCTTGTTCCAGGTCTTATTCTAGGCAGTTCCAGCTCAGATCTAGATCCCACTGATGGACTGTCCCAAACATTTTATGACTTGAGTCCTGACCAGCAAGCTCAATTCTCAGAGCACTACCTGAAGAGCTCAGAGTAAAAATACTCCGATCATTCGCCAGAAGCCAGATCACTTATTTCTTTGAAGAATGCGTTTAGAACAAGCTCAGGAGAATTATTGATCTATTATCCTCTGTCTATTATGTTTGCAACGTTATTTATCATAGTCCCCAGCATGAAGAACCATGGGATACAATTCTTGATTTCAATAATTATGACTTTTCAACGATGCAATTCTTGTATCTTTCGTATTGGCTTAATTATTATCCTTTGGCATGTCTTTTTGATCCAGAACTCATTAGGAGACATGTTCGAGTATTCCCAGAATCCCACTTCGTCAAGCTATTCTCACAGGTGTTTCAGTCATTTGACCCTCCGGCACCCATCACCGGTCAAGTTATACAGCACCAGCAGGTTTTCATCATTCGCCTCACATATGTTTGGAATCGAGTCATTCCACCAACCATCATCCCAATCAACCATTTCCACCTCCGACAAGAACCTTGGGAATATTTTATTTCTAGGGATCAATGTCTTACTGTCAAGAGAGCCACTGCTCGAGCACATGGTCTAGATGTTTCTGATCCCCGAGAATTTTGGCACGTCTGCTTTCCTAATAGCGCCACTTTTCATGAACATCTTCTCGCCTTCTAGAGTTTTTCTCAAGAGGATGATTTTTCCATTGCAGACCTTGGGTCTGATTACAACCCGTGGGGGAGAGATCTTAGCCAAAATAGTCATGAGTGGGATGATATCGATCTCAATAACGACAGATGGTTACTCATTGAAGACAGGATTCCAGGAATCCCAGGTGGACCCCATGACGAAGCTTCCTGTCTTGTAAATAGGTTTGTCATGTTGTAATAATAGGATATGATAGGAATCTTTTGTCACTTTAGATTCCCTTTAAGTCATGTCTCGTTTGTCTGTTTGTAATAAGTGAGATTTCCTTTATTAAAGGAAACTGCTTTAGTCGCATCAAGTTTGTCTTATTGTGAATTATTAAGAATCTCTTTATGTCGTGTCTGCTTTTCCTTTATTAAAGGAAGTTGCTTTAGTCCTTGTCAGGAATAGTGTAGATTCCACTTTGTATTATTAGGCTTTGTAATGGTTTGCCTATAAATAATAAAGAACCTCTAACTAAAGGGGCAGAGTCAGATAGAGTCAGATTTGGATTGAAACACATCTTTCTTTCTCTCAACAGCTTACAACTCTCTCTCTCAAGCTTCGCCTTTAGCCATGTCTTTCGCCTCCCGCTCCTTCCCTCATACCACTAAGGGGAAGGTGAGGAAAGGAGCAAGAGGTGGAAGACGTGGCTGAAGACGAAGCTTGAGAGAAAGAAGTTGTAAGCTGTTGAGAGAAAGAAAGATGTGTTTCAATCCAAATCTGATTCTACCCTTTTAGTCAAGGGTTCTTCATTATTTATAGCCAAACCATTACAAAGCCTAATAATACAAAGCGAAATCTACACTATTCCTGACAAGGACTAAAACAGCTTCCTTTAATAAAGGAAAAGCTAACACGACATAAAGAGATTCCTAATAATTCATAATAAGACAAACCTGACGCGACGAAAGCGGTTTCCTTTAATAAAGGAAATCTCACATATTACAAGCAGGCAAACGAGACATGACCTAAAGGGAATCAAAAGATTCATGTCATATCCTATTATTACCTATTTACAAGACACGAAGCTTCGTCATGGGGTCCACCCGGGATTCTTGGAATCCTGTCTTCAATGAGTCACCATTTGTTGCCATTGAGATGGATATCATCCCACTCCTGACTATTTTGGCTAAGATCTCCCCCCCATGGGTCGTAGTCAGACCCAAGGTCTACAATGGAAAAGCCATCCTCTTGAGAAAAACTCTGGAAGGCGAGAAGATGTTCATGAAAAGTGGGGCTATCAGGAAAGCAGACGTGCCAAAATTCTCAGGGATCATAAACATCTTGACCATGTGCTCGAGTAGAAGCTCTCTTGACAGTAAGACATTATTCCCAAGAAATAAAATATTCCCAAGGCTCTTATCGGAGGTGGAAATGGTTGATTGGGATGATGGTTGGTAGAATGACTCGATTCCAAACATCGGTGATGCAAATGATGAAAACCTGCTAGTGCTGTATAACTTGACCGGTGATGAGTGCCGGAGGGTCAAATGACTGAAATACTTATGAGAATAGCTTGACGAAGCGGGATTCTGGGAACACACAAACATGTCTCTAAATGAGTTCTTGATCAAAAAGAATTGACATAGGATAATAATCAAGCCAATACCGAAGATACAAGAATTGCATCTTTGAAAAGTCATAATTATTGAAATCAAGAATTGTATCCCATGGTTCTTCATGCTGGGGACTGTGACGAACAACGTTGTGAACATAACAGACAAAGAGTAATAGATCAATAATTCTCCTGAGTTTGTTCTCAACGAATTCTTCAAAGAAATCAGTGATTTGGCTTCTGGCGAATGATCGAAGTATTTTTACTCTGAGCTCTTCAGGTAGTGCTCCCAAAAATTGAGCTTGTTAATCTGGACTCAAGTCATAAAATGTTTGGCACTGTCCATCAGTGGGATCTGGATCTGAGCTGAAACTGCCTGGAATAAGATCTGGAACAAGTGAAGATGGAAGCTTGCGTCCATCTAGATTTACCATGCATATAGTTTTTTCTGACGGCGGAGTGCGATAGAGAAAATCAGCAAGGATATTCTCTTTGTCTGGGATGTGTCGCATTGTTCAATTGAATTGGAAAATCCATTCTGTCCATCGAATGAGTCGTGGATCTGGAATACCATTCTGCCTTCTTTTAAGAACACCTGGAAATCCTTTAAAATCTGTTTCAATAATGAAAGGATTCTAAGCAAGATAAAACTTGAATTTTTTGATTCCTTGAATAACTGCAACAACTTCTCTTTTGAAAGAGGGATAGTTGCGTTGTGCTGGCATGAAGGATCCTGATTTGTAACCATAGACTTGTCTGTGTCCATTGTCTTCTTCAATGAGAACTGCGGCCCAAAAATCCAGGGAAGCATTAGTCTGCAAGATGCTTTGTCCTGGACCTGGGATCTTGAGAGGGGGAAGTGTTTTACATAGCTCTTTCAGCTTCTGGACTGTAACTGTGGCTTCTGGAGACCAATTTCTAATGTTAGATTTTCGGAGGTACTTGGAAATCTAGCTGGTATAGCTGGCCAATGATGGGACATGCGATTAGGCATAATTGATGAGGCCAAGGAACTGCTGGATCTGTGTAACAGTTCTGAGTTCATCAGGAAAGTCGAGGACTTTGCTTGATATGTGGTCCTATAAGAGAATGTGCCATTCTCTTATCTACAAACCAAGAAAATCAATAGCATTGAGACCAATTTTCATCTTGGATTCAACAAGAACTAATCCATGCTGGTAGGTTAACTCCTGGAATTGTCGGAGATGCTGGTGGTGTTCTTCAACTGTGTTACTGAATACCAAAACATCATCAATGTAGACAATACAGTGCTGCGCAAGGCGTCGGTATACATCATCCATTTTGTGTTGGAACTCGGACGGTGCATTCTTCAGACCGAATGGCATGACATTCCATTCATAATGTCCTTGTGGAACAACAGAAGCAGTTTTGAATCTATCAGCTTCAGTAATACCAATTTGCCAAAATCCAGATTTCATATCAACTTTAGAAAAGAATTTGGTTTTGGATAGCTTCTGAAGAAGTTATTCCCTTCTTGGAAGAAGGTATCTGATATTTTGCAATTGATCATTGAGTTAGCGATAATCTATCACTAATATTTTCTTTCCTCGGGCTTGTTCAGATCTTTTGTTGACATAAAAGGCATGACTTGCCTATGGAGATCTGGATGGTCGGATAAGACCTTACTCAAGTAGTGTTTGTATTTTAGCTTGACAAATATCTTCATCTTTTGGCATTCCTGGATGAGAGGCGGTTTGGTGTGGCATCTGCCAATTCTTTTTGTAAGTTAGAGAGACAAAGTGTTTCTCTCTTTCCCAAAACTTGTTTGAAAGATCACCGCAATAGGAAATGATGAGGCTTCTTTCTTCAGCAAATTCATCTTCTTGAATGGCTGAAACCCATGAGGGCAATTTCTGTAACGATACCCAAGTAGTATATTGATTATGCAGGAATTGGAAACCATTTGTCTGAAATGAGAATGGAGCAAGTAAGGTGAGAAAATCCATTCCTAAGAGAATATCTTCACAGCATCGATCATACTGGTAAAAGTTGTGTCAAACTGAGACATCGGCGGATAAGTGTATGGGAATGGTCATGGAATGTGCTTCACTTGCAAATCCATTACCAGAAGCAGTGGTAAAGGTTGCTCTGGAGGAAATCCAAAATTCAGGAGGAAGACACTTGGATTTCATGAAAAAAATACATGAACCTGTGTCTATAAGTGCAGTAACGGTGATAAGAACATATCCCGGAGGGTAAACAACAAGCTTTATGTATGGCTTATAGATCTGTCCTAGGCTAAAGGTAGCTTTGAAATGGTAAGGATTGCTTGTTCTGTGGTTTTGTGTATTTTGGCTATGGAGAGGGTTGGTTCAGAATCAGAGGATTCGGATTCTGAGGTGAGGCCTGAGGATGAGGCTGTATCAAGGTTAAGGACGGCTTGATCTGGTTTGGAAGTTCATATGTATAGCTGGTCATCAAAGGTTTGAGTTGAAATGAACTGAACAAGCTTGGTTGGTAGCTTCTTGGACTTTTTGAGGTAACAATCTTTTGCAAAATGTCCTTTTTTCCACAAAGAAAACATTTAGTTGAAGAAGAGGGTTTTGATCTTTTCTTCACAAATCTGAATTTCTTGAAAGGTTTTATGGACTTGTGAAATCTTTTCTGATGTTTGTGCTTCTTGTATTTGTGACACGAGCATAGAGAGTAGCTGTAAGCATGACAGCCAAACTTTTGGAAATCTTTTCTACAAAAGGTATCCATTATTTTTTGCTCGTTGCTCTTGAGAAGTTTTCCAAGTCGCTTGGACTCGTACTGATCTTGAATGAGCTTTCTGGCCATTTGGTACAAGTGAGCAAGACTCACATGTTTTAGATCTGTAATATTGGCTCATTTGAACTCTATTTCAAGCAATTCAGGAAGGGGTTGTGGCATGTTAAATACGAACGTCTTCTTGATGGTTTCTATATTTTTCCAAAGGTAAAATACAGAACTTCCTGTCTGAGATAATAATCTCCAAGTTTTGCAACATCACAGCATTTGTTGAGTAAGAACTCATTTTCTGCTTGCTCAATCTCTTGGGCTGTTTGTCCTACGAAAATGGCTCGTAGACGTCTTAGAAACATCTAAATAGGATCTGCATCTGTGAGGATGATCTGTCTTTCTTCTTCTGTCAACATCCTTGTCTACCAACTGTGAAGTGATCCTGCAAAAGTAGCAACAAGACTGTCAATGATATCTCTTATTTCAAGAGTAGGATTTCGGAGAGATTCTCCATTTATCCATGTATCTATTTTCTCAAGATATTTGAGTCTGTCATCAGGAGGGATGGCATCAATGTTCCAGAATTGCTTGTGATCTAGAGCGTATGGTATGGAAACTTTTCCTTCAATGTTTTGTTGTCTCTGAGGTTGCTGTTGTGGAACCTATAGGACTTGTGCTTATGGCGGCTATTGGTTTCGGTGCTCACCAGCTTGGGAAGTTTCTCCCTGGACACTGGTTGTTTCTAAATCATCAGGATTAGTTTGTATAGGGTTGTGTATACGTGTCCTTGTGGTGTCCATGTAGAACGGAGTCACAAGAGTCTGCATAAGAACTGGTCCTTTGTATAGAGGAATCGTCTGAGAGGACGAATTCTTTTCAAATGGATCAAATGAGTCAAATGATGAAATGACTGAAGAAGTTTCACTGGGACCTTCTTTCTCGTCTTCATCACCCCACTCAGTTGGGATAATTTTCTCTTTGGAGAGATAATTAGGAGGTGGTGTGAGATCAACCCAATAGTCTTTTCGTAATTTCTACTTGGTATCCAGACTGCATGATCTGGCTTTGGATTATGCTTCCAAGGATGAGAGGACTGTTTCTTTGGCTTAGCTGGTTGTTTGAGCTTTTTAGCGAGTCGTTCTCTTTTTCTTTTGAACTCGTCTGAATCAAGATAATGCTTCTCGGAAGAAGATTTCTGCATGTTGATCATGTTGATGCTGTTCCAAGAACGAACTTGTCCGAAAGGGTTTCGAACTGGAGCGGCTTTCTGCAGTTTTTTCCAGTTGATTGGAGTTGTCTGATGGTATATGTGATTCTAGTGGAAAGCCTTGTGGAGGTCATTATATTGGTCATAACAACCTTGTCTGAGATGATCATGGGCTTCTTTTGTCCATGCAACATGTTCCCTAAGATCTGACCATATTTTTTGAATGGTAGCATTCTGAACTTTTGCATTCATGTTGCTCCAATTGATTGCTGACTCGATTTGTCCAACATCTTGTGGTCTGGTTTTGATAACTTGTCATTTACCAACATATGTGTTGTCGGCTTCTTCTGTACAATAGATGTCTTCAGAAAAATTAACAGAACAGACATATCTAGAGGACCTAGATCTGGTACCAAAGGGTTTTCTAACACAGAGTGGACAGGACTGAGGATGTCCAGCAAATTGGCATTTTTCACATGGTTCAGCTGGTTGGGATTCTGTTGGAAAGGATATGGTGACACTACCTGGTTCTAGAGGATGTCTAGAGATTCTTGGTGAATCATGGATGATTGGTCGGTTATGACTTCTCTCATAATCATTTTTCCAACGAGGAGGGAAAGTGAGTTCATGTTTGGTGTAGATCTTTGGTTGGGTAATATTACTATCACCTAACACGTGGACTCGAGGCTTACAGTTGTGGTCCATGGAAAAAAGATGGGTTTGGACTTTATAGGTCATAGAATGATGGAGTGCAACAACAGTTTCATTTGGGTTCATATCAACTCCATAAAGTTGGATAAGGACCTGTATGGTTTGAAAAAGGGTGAAGTTTGGTTCAACCTGGATGAGAACTTGGCCATTATGAAGACCTGCTTCGACGGCACAGATGAGTGGATCATCAAACTTACGCCACCTGGTATCTAGTAAAGAGACTAGACATGAAACATTTTTTATGGCAAAGAAACTAGGCTGTAAGGGTAGACGAATGGCTCCAAGGTGTAAACCTTTGTAACCTTTCTGTCTATATCTACAGAGATCAGGTTCAGAAAGTATAGGAAGATAGGTCTCTATGCGGGAAGAGGATACAGATTGTACAGAAACTGTAGAGGATTTGTACACGGTTGTAAGGGTTGCTGGCTTGATAGGTAATAGAGATTTGAACTTTTGTGTGAATTGGGAGGTTTGGTAATATGAGTAGAAGTTTAACGGAGAGAGTTTGAAGAGTTCTCCTGATTTGGTAGATGGAGGTGTTTTGGTTATGTCTACCTCATAGTGAGATACGGAAGGATCAAAGGAAGTGACTTTAGAGTTGTTAGCAACAACTTCTTGTTCTCGTAGGGGAAGATCAGCCATGGTGGATACACAGGTCACAACTGGACTTACTGCGGGACTTACGACGCCTTTCATTCACTTTTTAATGGCTATTGCCCTATTGCCAAAGACTCTAGTGTTCAGTGATCCTGTAAGAGAAATAGCCGTTAAAGAGTGAATGAAAGGCGTCGTAAGTCCCGCAGTAAGTCCAGTCATGCTCATTCGCCAGAAGCCAGATCATTGATTTCTTTGAAGAATTAGTTGAGAACAAGCTCAGGAGAATTATTGATCTATTATCCTCTGTCTATTATGTTCGCAACATTGTTCGTCACAGTCCCCAGCATGAAGAACCATGGGATACAATTCTTGATTTCAATAATTATTACTTTTCAAAGATGCATTCTTGTATCCTTGGTGTTGGCTTAATTATTATCCTATGGCAATTCTTTTTTAGCAAAACTCATTTAGAGACATGTTCGTAAGTTTGATGATGCACTCATCTGTGCCGTCGAAGCAGGTCTTCACAATGGCCATGTTCTCATCCAGGTTGAACCAAACTTCACCCTTGATCTTTCCCGTCCTACCCTTTCTCAAACCATACAGGTCCTTATCCAACTTTATGGATCTGATATGAACCCAAATGAAACTGTTGTTGCACTCCATCATTCTATGACCTATAAAGTCCAAACCCATCTTTTTTCCATGGACCACAACTGTAAGCCTCGAGTCCACGTGTTAGGTGATAGTAATGTTACCCAACCAAAGATCTACACCAAACATGAACTCACTTTCCCACCTCGTTGGAAAAATAATTATGAGAGAAGCCATAACCGACCAATCATCCATGATTCACCAAGAATCTCTAGACATCCTCTAGAACCAGGTCGTGTCGCCAAATCCTTTCCAACAGAATCCCAGCCAGCTGAACCAAGTGAAAAATGGCAACTTGATGGACATCCTCAGTCCTGTCCACACTGTGTCAGAAAACCCTTTCCTACCAGATCTAGGTCCTCTAGATATGTCTATTCTGTTAATTTTCATAATGACATCTATTGTACAGGAGAAGCCGACAATGCATATGTTGGTAAATGGCAAGTTACCAAAACCAGACAACGAGATGTTGGACAAATCGAGTCAGCAATCAATTGGAGCAACATGAATACAAAAGTTCAGAATGCTGCCATTCAAAAAATATGGTCAGATCACAGGGAACATGTTGCATGGACAAAAGAAGCTCGTTATCATCTCAGACAAGGTTGTTATGACTATTATAATAACCTCCACAAGGCTTTCCACAAGAATCACATATACCATCAGACAACTCCAATCAACTGGAAAAAACTGCAGAAAGCCGCTCCAGTTCGGAACCCTTCCGGACAAGTTCGTTCTTGGAACAGTGTCAACATGATCAACATGCCGAAATCTTCTTCCGAGAAGCATTATCTTGATTCAGACGAGTTCAAATGAAAAAGAGAATGACTCAATGAAAAGCTCAAACAGCCAGCTAAACCAAAGAACCAGTCCTCTCATCCTTAGAAGCATAATCCAAAGCAAAATCATGCAATCTGGATACCAAGTGGAAATTGCAAAAAAGCCTATTGGGTTGATCTCACACCACCTTCTCATTATCTCTCCAAATAGAAAATTATCCCAACTGGGTGGGGTGATAAAGACGAGAAAGAAGGTCCCAGTGAAATTTCTTCAGTAATTTCATCCATTTGACTCCTTTGATCCGTTTGAAAAGAATTCGTCCTCTCAGACGATTCCTCCATACAACGGACTAGTTCTTACGTAGACTCCTGTGACTCCGTTCTACACAGACACCACAAGGACACGTACACACAACCCTGTACAAACTAATCCTGATGATTCAAAAACAACCAGTGACCAGAGAGAAACTTCCAAAGCTGGTGAGCACCGGAACCAACAGCCGCCATAAGCACAAGTCTCACAGGTTCCACAATAGCAACCTCAGAGACAACAAAACATTGAAGGAAAAGTTTCCATCCCATATGCTCCAGATCACAAGCAATTCTGGAACATTGATGCTATCCCTCCTGATGACAGACTCAAATATCTTGAGAAAATGGATGCATGGATAAATGGAGAATCTCTCCGAAATCCTACTATTGAAATAAGAGATATCAATATCGTCTTGTTGTTACTTTTACAAGATCATTTCGCAGTTGGTAGACAAGGATGCTGACAGAAGAAGAAAGACAGATCATTCTTACAAATGCAGATCCTATTCAGATGTTTCTAAGATGTCTACGAGCCATTTTCGTAGGACAAACAGCCCAAGAGATTAAGCAAGCAGAAAAGGAGTTCTTGCTCAACAAATGATGTGATGTTGCAAAACTTGGAGAGTACTATCTCAGACGGGAAGCTCTGTATTTTACCTTTGGGAAAAATAAAGAAACCATCAAGAAGGCGTTCATCTTTAACATGCCACAACCCCTTCCTGAATTGCTCGAAATAGAGTTCAAATGAGTCAATATTACAGATCTAAGACAAGTGAGTCTTGCTCACTTGCACCAAATGGCCAGAAAGCTCATTCAAGATCATTGCGAGTCCAAGCGACTTGGCAAACTTCTCAAGAGCAACGAGCAAAAAACAATGGATACCTTTTGCAGAAAAGATTTTCAAAAGTTTGGCTGTCATGCTCACAGCTACTCTCCATGTTCGTGTCACAAATACAAGAAGCATAAACATCAGAAAAGGTTTCACAAGTCCAGAAAACCTTTCAAGAAATTTATATTTGTGAAGAGAATATCAAAACCCTCTTCTTCCACTAAGTGTTTTCTTTGTGGAAAGAAAGGACATTTTGCAAAAGATTGTTACCTCAAAAAGTCCAAGAAGCGACCATCCAAGCTTGTTCAGTTCATTTCAACTCAAACCTTTGATGACCAGCTATACACATGGACTTCCGAACCAGATCAAGTCGTCCTTAACCTTGATACAGCCTCATCCTCAGGTCTCTCCTCAGAATCCGAATCCTCTGATTCTGAACCAACCCTCTCCATAGCCAAAATACACAAAACCACAGAACAACCAATCCTTACCACTTCCAAAGCTACCTTTACCCCAGGACAGATCTATAAGCCATACATAAAGCTTGTTGTTAACCCTCTAGGATATGTTCCTATCACCGTTACTGCACTTCTAGACACAGGTTCATGTATTTCTTTTATGAAATCCAAGTGTCTTCCTCCTGAATTTTGGATTTCCTCCAGAGCAACCTTTACCACTACTTCTGGTAGTGGATTTGCAAGTGAAGCACATTTCATGACCATTCCATACACTTATCCCCAGATGTCTCAGTTCGACACAGCTTTTACCAGTATGATCAATGTTGTGAAGATATTCTCTTAGGAATGGATTTTCTCACCTTACTTGCTTCATTCTCATTTCAGACAAATGGTTTCCAATTCCTGCATAATCAGTATACCCCTTGGGTATCTTTACAGAAATTGCACTCACAGGTTTCAGCCATTCAAGAGGATGAATTTGCTAAAGAAAGAAGTCTCTGCTCCATCCCTCACCTTCCCCTTAGTGGTGTATAACGACCCCTTGCGTAGCCATTCAAGATGATGAATTTGTTATTCAGTAACATGGTTGAAGAACACCACTGTGAAACTCTACTTTTCTATCTTATCTTGTTTTGCGTGCTTTACCTCGTTTTGCATGAATTAACCTGTCTAAGTGCTATGTGACTTAGAATGTGGTAATTTTGGTATCAATACTCTTAGAACATGCTAAATGTGCATTCATGAAATTTTCATCAAAAACGGGGTCAGAAATTTTATTGTCGATTTTCAGTGAATAGTGTTTTCGAAACACATCCGCTAAAATTTTGAAAATGGTCCTTTTAACCCTTCTAGACCTAGTCCACGGCCTTTAATAGACCTGTGTTTGATGAAAACGGTTTTAAAATCGGCTTAGGAATTTATTAGGGTTTTTACACCGACTTTTGCGAAAATCGAGTTATAAGCCGACTCGGGTAGAATTGTTTGATTGTAAAACTTCTTGTCACCTAAAAATAATCTACTTGAACTATCTTGAGTGTTGAATAATTGTTTTGAACATTGGTGATCAAGAAAATGCATTTAAAGTCAAGAAAACACTAAAAACACTAAAGTTTCAACTTTGACTTTCATTTAAAATCTTGACTTTCATGCATGTATCACCAACACACATTGCCAAAGCACAAAAACAGACTCATTTTCACACACATGGCCGAGATTTTCATGGGAGAATAAGCCAAGGAGTTTTCAAGGTTTTCAAAGCAAAATTTCAAAGAAAAACTTAGTTTTTGTCCGTAGAATTTCATGCTGAGTTGGATTCTGCTTGTTGGGCACGCACTGCACGCATTCCTAGGCTTATATCGCCTCAAAGGTGAGAGAAAAATTCTAGATCTCAAAAGTTGTCTTTTGCATTTTTGCGTATAAATGAAAATCAAACCGTTAGAATTCTAATCTAATCTTAGATTGTTGCTCCTTGCATGCTAGGGATCATTTAGCTGTAATACTACGAGTTTTTATCGGTTGTAGCATAATTTTTATTTTTTGGCTATTTAAATTTGATTAATTTGTTCAATGTTGATTAAATTGAGTTGTGTTGATCGAAATCGATTGCCGTCAATTTCTAAAAACTTGATAATTACGTGGTAGCGCTATTGTAATGCCGAATTTTCGATTGCATTGTCCATGTGAAAATCCAGAAAATTCAGCCTTGACACCTTCGGGTTTTAGGGTTATCGGGCATGCTTTGGAGGTGTTATGGTGGTTTTCCAAGGGGGCTAATGTAGTTGGTGGAATGGGTGAGTGATAGAAACTAATTTGGAGTTGTTTGGATTAGTAAAATATAAGATATGATTATTTGAAGTTTAGGTTATCTTTCTTTAAATTGTTGAATTGAGCCTTTAGATGATTGGGTGTGTTTGAGTGATTGAATTGTGAGTTGTTAATGGTTAGACTAGGGTTAGATTACGTGTTTCATGCATGTTAAGTTGGATGGCCTACTTTGTCACCTAACTTAGTTGTTTGTTGTTTAATTAAATATTGATGTTATATTGATGTTATTTTGATGATTATGGATTACGGGAATCGGGCACTTTTGTTGCTGATCTCCCAGATTATTGATTGATTATTGAGTACGGGAATCGGGCACTTTTATTGCTGATCTTCCAGATTATTGATTGATTATTGAGTACGGGAATCGGGCACTTTTGTTGCTGATCTCCCAGATTATTGATTGATTATGGATTACGGGAATCGGGCACCCTCGTTGCTAATCTCTTGGTTTATTTATGTTGAGTCTCATTGTTGTAAGCTTTGATAATGTTGTGTCACCTCGGGAGGCATCCTCGGCTGCGGGCACAATTATCATGGCTAATCCCTATCTCGCATGGGCGGAGAGGCCATGGGGTGTGGGTCTAGGTCAAGGTACCTCAGGAATTGTGTCATTGAGTTTGAAGGGGTTGTTGAGCATGGAATTGGTGTATGGAGCTTCATCAGTAAACGTATTGTATCCTTATTGTATGTTTACAGTTATTACTATTGTTGCATTTATAATGATTATTAATGTTATTGTGTGTTTACTGACTCAAAGGATTATTTCCAAGGAGTTTAGTAAACCTTGTTCGAGATCTATTGTCACGCCCCGACCCGACCCCACAAAAGGCCAAGCCCGGACCCGACACACGGACGGAGTCTCCTCTGTACCGCGGACGATCCGAAAACCCTAAAAACAATATAATACTTGCGAAAGCCATAAAATAATCAAAACAAGCCAACTTTCTATAAAACATACATTCCTTATTATCCAACTTTCCAAACCAAAAATGCTATG
Source organism: Ehretia macrophylla (assembly GCA_037974665.1). Taxonomy (NCBI): domain Eukaryota; kingdom Viridiplantae; phylum Streptophyta; class Magnoliopsida; order Boraginales; family Ehretiaceae; genus Ehretia; species Ehretia macrophylla. The sequence continues at coordinate 27,191,538 of CM075780.1, forward strand.
CATACTACATAAGTACTTATGCCACTAAACCATTAGCCATTAGCATGCATTTTTTCACTAGTCATCAGAGTACAAGTTACAACATTACAAACTTTAATCCATTACAACAAAAGACCATTAAAGGTCTCAAAATAGGAAAATACATACAAGGCTACAAGCCTCAAAATTAAGCGTCCTTCACGCAATATACATAACAAACAAGGTTTGCACAAAACTGGTAACCAACCACCAGCAAAGCAGAGAAGTGCTATCACGGAAACACCTCCACCTGCTCCTCCTCCTCAATTACCTCGAGAGGGTCTGCCTCAACTACTCCTGTAAAAACATAGTATAGAGAGGAATGAGCAAAAACTATTGCTCAGCGAGGGCAATTGGTCTCAAGGACGGAGATGAGAGGAGTATGCAATGCAATTAGCCATGCAATACATACAAATCATATAAAGATACAACCAAAGCCAACAATAAAGCAAGGCAAGTATTTAAAGCTGCAAACACTCATTCAAAGAATACGATACTCTTTTCATGAGCAACTTTCAAACACGAATTCGATGACGACGCGCCAGCCCAAACCACCTTATAACACCAGTTTGGAATACCCCGGAAGTATCCATCAATTCTACGACCCAAATCTCCCTGGGAGGCAACCCAAGCGAGAAAGGGAATAGCAGCGGAGCTAGAGCAACCAACACTGGCAACCCAAGGCTACCCAGAGAGGCCCATCACTCACGCGCGAGACACTATGCAATGCAAGACTCGATACAAGACAATAAACAAGCAATAAACAAGCGATAAACAAGCGATAAAGCCACACATGGGATAATAACAAAGTAGGTTACTCTCGCACGCAATAGCAGCAATTTGATAAGCAATTCAATCCAAAACAACTCAAACAAGTAATTCAAGTAATTCTAAGCATTCTATAAGCATAAAGACAAGTAAACACACAAAAACACAAATCAGCCCCAACTATCAAAATGCTACCATTTCCAAACGAGCCACGAGTTCTGGAAACCGACTTCGCCAACCCTCCTAGGTCACCATAAGGCACGTCTAAAGACCCCGAAACCTTACTTTACCCTAGAACTCGCGCAAAGCCCCAATTTCCCCCTTTCTCGTTTGAACTACAACTACATCAACCAAACACCCAACCAACGCCATAATTGCACCAAAAGTGCTTCCATGGCTTCCCGAAGCAATGCCAACATGCAAAACGAGAAAACGCCAAAGTCGACCTAAACGACCCCGACTTTCCCAAAGGCTTAATTCTTGTTTTTTCCTCTACGCAACCCAAATAAACCACACATTTTAGCATTCTAGCATACCTAGCACGTTTCTACATCAACGGAAAGCATAACAGCGCAACTTCAACGTTTCAAGGTTTTACTATTCACAAAACACTATTCATTTCACAATTCAAGTTGCAATCACAACATTTAACCGCAGAAAATGTTTCAAAGCTATAAATACATGTTCTACAAATGCTAAGGAACATTCTAGAAGCATCAAATCACTTTAAATAACGAGCTACGGATAAATCTAAAAATTGTCAAAGTTAACATACACAACGTATAAATGCGCAAATAACATGCTTCCCTCACCTTAGGTACTCCTAGTCGCTAGGAAAACAACGTTGGTTGCCTCGGAAATCACCCCGCACGAGCACACGCGAAGATTGATCGTTTGGTAGGTGAAAGGTTTTCTTTTTTTCTCTATGGAAGCTCACGGCCTGCTGCTGTTTTGCTGCTGTCTTTTTTTTTTTTTTTTTTGCTTAGTTTTAGCTTATTTAAGTAACAAATGGTCAAAGGTCAAAGGTCAAGGTCAACAACTTAAAAAAAACTTGGTCAAAGGCCCCTATTTTGAGCGTTTTAAAGCCGTTTCAGATAAGGTAAGATAAATTAAAGCTAGCAACATCTAAAATATAAAATTTAAGTCATCTAAATACTAGTTTCACTATTTGCTGAGGACTAGAAATCATTATCTAGCTATCGCTCCTTAAATGCAATGCACGTTGCGTCGGCGAGAATGTAACAATTAATTCACAAAGAATTTAAGGAAATAAAATTTTCAAAATAATAAACAAAGAAAATTCATATTCCGGGCTCGGGTATTACACCCTCTCCCCCTTAAAACAATTGCGCCCACGCAATTCTTACCTGGTCAACAAGCAACTCCGGATACTGATCCCGAACTTGGTCCTCTCTTTCCCAAGTCGCTTCCTCAAACCCATGATGATTCCACAGAACCTTTACTAACGGAATACTCTTTCTGCGAAGCTCCTGAACCTTCCGATCCACAATTCTAATTGGTTTCTCTTCGTAGGACAACTTTTCTTCAATCTGCAAAGGCTCTGGTTCAAGTACATGTGAAGGGTCTGGATGATACTTCTTCAACATAGACACGTGAAACACATCGTGCAGTCTCGACAAGCTCAAAGGCAAAGCTAATCGATAAGCCAAAGGACCTACCTTTTCGGTGATCTCATACGGACCCACATACCTGGGACTAAGCTTCCCACTCTTACCGTGCCGAATCAATCCCTTCCGTGGAGAAATCTTAAGAAACACCCAATCTCCCAAATCAAACTTAAGATCTCGACGGTGCTTATCTGCATAACTCTTCTGACGACTCTAAGCTGTAAGCATACGCTGGTGAATAAGGTGAACATTATCTACCATCTTAATCATCTCAAGTAACACAGTCGGATCAACTGTTCTCATCTCTCCAACCTCTTCCCAATATAACGGGGATCTGCATTTCCGACCATACAACGCCTCGTAGGGAGCCATACCTATAGTAGATTGATAACTATTGTTGTAGGCGAACTCCGCTAAAGGCAAAAACTTCTCCCAATTCTTCCCAAAGTCAAGCACACATGCTCGAAGCATGTCTTCCAAGATCCTGATGGTTCTCTCAGACTGGCCATCAGTTTGCGGATGATATGCAGTACTGAAGCTTAACTTAGTTCCCATGGCCTCTTGCAACTTCTGCCAAAAACGAGATCTGAATCTGGGATCCCTATCTGACACTATACTCTGTGGTACTCCATGCAATCTCACACTATTAGCAACATAAAGTTCAGCTAACTTATCAAGGCTATCCTGTTTGTTCACGGGAATAAAATGTGTAACTTTAGTCAAGCGGTCCACAACAACCCAAACAGAATCACATCCTCTCGGAGATCTAGGAAGATCAGTCACAAGGTCCATTGTAATATGTACCCACTTCCACTGCGGAATCGACAACGGCTGTAGAAGTCCGGCTGGCCTCTGATGCTCAACTTTAACCCTCTGACAAGTCAAACATCTGGATACATACCCAGCAATCTCCCTCTTCATATTGTTCCACCAGAAGTGTTGCTTCAAATCTCTATACATCTTTGTACTGCCCGGGTGAATCGTATACCTCGAATTATGTGCCTCGGACAGGATCTCATTCTTCAAAGTCGGATCATCAGGAACACATACTCTATCCCTGAATCTGAAAATGCCATCTGCATGTAATTTAAACTCCGACTCTCCCCCTTTAGCTTTCTCTTGGATCTTCAAGATGTGAGGATCAGTCTTCTGAGCCTCTTTGATCTGAGCTAGCAATCCTGACTGAATCTGTAAACTAGCAAACCGAATCCCTACCTCAGTAGCTTCTGGTTTCCATGAACAAATTTCTTCCAAAGTCTCCCAGTCCTTGATAATCAAGCTTGCAACAGTAGCCTTTCGTCTCAAAGCATCAGCAACAACATTTGCCTTACCTGGCACATAGTTAATAGAACAGTTATAACCACCCAATAGCTCTAGCCATCTCCGCTGCCTCATATTTAGATCCTTCTGTGAAAACAAATACTTGAGACTCTTGTGGTTAGTAAATATTTTAAATCTGCAACCCCACAAGTAATGACGCCACTTCTTCAATGCAAACACAACTGCAGCTAACTCAAGATCATGTGTAGGGTAATTGACTTCATAAGGTTTCAATTTTCTAGAAGCATAGGCAATCACCTTACCATTCTGCATTAAAACACAGCCCAATCCTTCTTTAGATGCATCACTGTAGACAACAAAGTTCTCTGTTCCCTCAGGTAAAGCTAGTATAGGAGCTGTAGTTAGTCTCTTCTTCAATTCTTGGAAACTGGATTCACATTTAGCATCCCAGTTATAAGCAACTTTCTTCCGAGTCAACTGGCTCAAAGGTCCAGAAATTTTAGAAAAGTCTTTAACAAATCTCCGGTAGTAACCTGCCAATCCAAGAAAACTCCGAATCTCTGGCACCGTCTCAGGTCTCTTCCAAGCTGAAACAACTTCAATCTTAGCTGGGTCCACTGAAATTCCTCGATCTGAAATGATATGGCCTAGAAATGATATCTGGTTCAACCAGAACTCACACTTGCTGAATTTAGCAAAAAGCTTGTTTTCCTGCAAAGTCTGAAGCACAATCTTCAAGTGTTGCTCATGTTCAGCCTCGTTCTTCGAATACACTAAAATGTCGTCAATAAAGATCACGACAAACTGATCAATGTAAGGCCGAAAAACCCTCTGCATCAAGTCCATGAATGCGGCTGGTGCATTCGTCAATCCAAACGGCAACACAACAAACTCATAGTGGCCATATCTAGTCCTGAATGCCGTCTTTGGTATATCGTCACTCCGAATTCTAAGTTGATAGTAACCCTGCCTCAAGTCAAATTTGGAGTAAACACTCGCACCCTGCAACTGGTCAAACAATTCTTCAATCAACGGCAAGGGGTATTTATTCTTAATCGTGACTTGATTAAGTCCCCTGTAATCAATGCATAACCGTAGCGTGCCGTCTTTCTTTCTCACAAACAACACAGGTACGCCCCACGGTGAAGAACTAGGTTGTATAAACCCTTTCTCAAGCAAGTTCTGAAGCTGAATTTTTAACTCCTGAAGTTCAGCCGATGCCATCCTATAAGGACTCCTAGAAATTGGCGCAGTGCCTGGCACAAGATCAATCACGAACTCAATCTCCCTATCCGGTGGTAAACCCGGTAATTCCTCGGGAAATACACCAGGAAAGTCTCTAACAATCGGAACCTCATTCAAATTCAACTTATCAGCAGGCTGATTGATCAAATAAGCTAAGTAAGCTTCACAACCCCTATTCAACAACTTAGAAGTCTTGATCGCTGATAAAAGTGGAATGCGGGCAGCCCTGCAGTTCCCAACAATCTCTAGTACCGGTAGGTCAGGAACCTTAAGATAAACGATCTTTGTTCTACAATCCAACTGAGCATAATACTTTCCCAACCAGTCCATTCCCAAAATGATTTCAAAGTCACGGAATGGTAATATAATTAAATCAGCAGGAAATTTACGGTTCTCTATACATATATCACAAGATTTGCAAATAGACTCAGCAACAAATTTTGCACCCAAAGGAGTACTAACTTCAACTTCATGAGGCAAATTATCAATGCAAACATTCACAGATCGTGCACATACAGGAGTTATAAACGAATGTGTAGCTCCGGGATCAATCAAAACTTTAACTGGCTGAGTATTGAGAAGAAAAGTACCTTCCACAATAGTTGTATTATCGGGCAGCTCCTCTGCATCCAGTGCAAAGACCCTAGCCTGAACTCTCTGTGCCGGTCGTGCACCTGCTGCTCTATTCTGAACACCTTGGCCTCCACCACGGCCCTGAACATTATTATACTTAGGGCAATCTCTCACCCTATGGTCATCACCGCCACAACCCGTACATTTACCACTCTTCCTCCAGCAATTAGCCTCAATATGCCCTGGTCGATTACAATAATTACACAGCTGATTTTGCCTAACTGCAGTGTTTCCCGTAGGTGCTGGGGCTCTGGCAGGGGTAGGAACTGTACCTCCCTGCTGGGGTCTGGTCACAGCTGGCCTAGCCTGAATCTGCTGCTGTGGCTGATACGGACGCTGCTGAGGACCCTGTGCAGAAGCCTGATACTGCCTCGACTGACTCTAGCTGCTCTGGCCCAAATACTGCTTCTTGCTCGGCTGACTACTCTCAGCTAACATCTCAGCCTTCCGTTTCTCAAACTTCGAGGCTGCCTGAAATGCCTCAGGAAAAGTAGTGTAGGTCTGCCCAGTCAAATGCAACTGTATGTCCATTCTCAACCCACGGAAAAACCTATGTATCATCCTCCTAGCTGGCCGTACCAACTCGGGCATATACCTCGACAGGCTAACAAACCTAGCCTCGTACTGTGCGACAGTCATATTTCCCTGCTTCAGGGCCACAAACTCATCTTCCCTCCTCTCCATAGCCATCTCGGGAATATATTTGTCCCGAAACTCACTTACAAAATCATCCCATAAGTGTGGAACATCCTCACAATCCCACCTCAGCCTAACAGTATTCCACCACTGCTCTGCATCACCCTCAAATAAAAATGATGCATAGTCTATTCTTGCCTCATCGGTATACCTCAACGCAGCGAAAATTTTCTCGACACGATTAATCCATCTCTCGGCCGCCTCATCATCAGGCTCTCCGAAGAACTTTCCCGGCTCATGCCTCAGAAATTTCTCTAGCTGGTTATTCTCAACTCTGTACCCCTGTCCACCAGGATTAGCTTGATTACCCTGGGGATTAATCCGGTCCTGCCTCTGCTCATGTAGTACCTGTGTGATCCAGTCTACTGCAGTAGTCATGGTAGCCATAAACTGCTCAGGCAACGGCTGCTGACCCTGTTCTGCTGCCTCTTCATCTGATCCTATACCTTGAGTACCATGACGTGGCGGCATAGTAGCAACTCACAATAACTGGCAACATTTAAAAGCAGTTTATAGATAGAAATATAACACATAAGATTAGATAACACTCAAGTCAATAACAATCCAATATTCTATCACACAATTTACATAAGACAAGTTCAACTTGCCAAACTATTTCACTTAAACACATAAACATTCCAAGTTCACAAAGTCATGCTAGAACATTTTCTTTTCACTTAGCAATCATACATAAACACTTTAGCATTTCAGACCTTTACCCCACACACCGAGAATCATATCCCGGCTCATGCACGACTATCATGCTCTGATACCACCTAAAGATGTCACGCCCCGACCCGACCCTGCAAAAGGCCAAGCCCGGACCCGACACACGGACGGAGTCTCCTCTGTACCGCGGACGATCCGAAAACCCTAAAAACAATATAATACTTGCGAAAGCCATAAAATAATCAAAACAAACCAACTTTCTATAAAACATACATTCCTTATTATCCAACTTTCCAAACCAAAAATGTTATGCATACTACACAAGTACTTATGCCACTAAACCATTAGCCATTAGCATGCATTTCTTCACTAGTCATCAGAGTACAAGTTACAACATTACAAACTTTAATCCATTACAACAAAAGACCATTAAAGGTCTCAAAATAGGAAAATACATACAAGGCTTCAAGCCTCAAAATTAAGCGTCCTTCACGCAATATACATAACAAACAAGGTTTGCACAAAACTGGTAACCAACCACCAGCAAAGCAGAGAAGTGCTATCACGGAAACACCTCCACCTGCTCCTCCTCCTCAATTACCTCGAGAGGGTCTGCCTCAACTACTCCTGTAAAAACATAGTATAGAGAGGAATGAGCAAAAACTATTGCTCAGCGAGGGCAATTGGTCTCAAGGACGGAGATGAGAGGAGTATGCAATGCAATTAGCCACGCAATACATACAAATCATATAAAGATACAACCAAAGCCAACAATAAAGCAAGGCAAGTATTTAAATCTGCAAACACTCATTCAAAGGATACAATACTCTTTTCACGAGCAACTTTCAAACACGAATTCGATGACGACGCGCCGGCCCAAACCACCTTATAACTCCAGTTTGGAATACCCCGGAAGTATCCATCAATCTACGACCCAAATCTCCCTGGTAGGCAACCCAAGCGAGAAAGGGAATAGCAGCGGAGCTAGAGCAACCAACACTGGCAACCCAAGGCTACCCAGAGAGGCCCATCACTCACGCACGAGACACTATGCAATGCAAGACTCGATACAAGACAATAAACAAGCGATAAACAAGCGATAAAGCCACACGTGGGAGAATAACAAAGTAGGTTACTCTCGCACGCAATAGCAGCAATTTGATAAGCAATTCAATCCAAAACAACTCAAACAAGTAATTCAAGTAATTCTAAGCATTCTATAAGCATAAAGACAAGTAAACACACAAAAACACAAATCAGCCCCAACTATCAAAATGCTACCATTTCCAAACGAGCCACGAGTTCTGGAAACCGACTTGGCCAACCCTCCTAGGTCACCATAAGGCACGTCTAAAGACCCCGAAACCTTACTTTACCCTGGAACTCGCGCAAAGCCCTGATTTCCCCCTTTCTCGTTTGAACTACAACTACATCAACCAAACACCCAACCAACGCCATAATCACACCAAAAGTGCTTCCATGGCTTCCCGAAGCAATGCCAACATGCAAAACGAGAAAACGCCAAAGTCGACCTAAACGACCCCGACTTTCCCAAAGGCTTAATTCTTGTTTTTTCCTCTACGCAACCCAAATAAACCACACATTTTAGCATTCTAGCATACATAGCACGTTTCTACATCAACAGAAAGCATAACAGCGCAACTTCAACGTTTCAAGGTTTTACTATTCATAAAATACTATTCATTTCACAATTCAAGTTGCAATCACAACATTTAACCGTAGAAAATGTTTCAAAGCTATAAATACATGTTCTACAAATGCTAAGGAACATTCTAGAAGCATCAAATCGCTTTAAATAACAATCTACGGATAAATCTAAAAATTGTCAAAGTTAACATACACAACGTATAAATGCGCAAATAACATGCTTCCCTCACCTTAGGTACTCCTAGTCGCTAGGAAAACAACATTGGTTGCCTCAGAAATCACCCCGTATGAGCACACGCGAAGATTGATCTTTTGGTAGGTGAAAGGTTTTTTTTTTCTCTATGGAAGCTCACGGCCTGCTGCTGTTTTGCTGCTGTCTTTTTTTTTATTTTGCTTAGTTTTAGCTTATTTAAGTAACAAATGTTCAAAGGTCAAAGGTCAAGGTCAACAACTTAAAAAAAACTTGGTCAAAGGCCCCTATTTTGAGCGTTTTAAAGCCGTTTCAGCTAAGGTAAGATAAATTAAACCTAGCAACATCTAAAATATAAAATTTAAGTCATCTAAATACTAGTTTCACTATTTGCTGAGGACTAGAAATCGTTATCTAGCTATCGCTCCTTAAATGCAATGCACGTTGTGTCGGCGAGAATGTAACAATTAATTCACAAAGAATTTAAGGAAATAAAATTTTCAAAATAATAAACAAAGAAAATTCATATTCCGGGCTCGGGTATTACATCTATAGGATCCTCGCTGGGCTTATTTTATATAAACTCACTCTCTATTATTGCATGCATACAGGTGTACTATCGCAGGATTACGGGTACGTGCCTCCAAAAGAGGAAAATATGCCTTACGTGGATGAGTCCTATGTTCTAGAGTCTTATCCTTGATGTTGTATCGTTTTACTATCTTGTATATTAACTTAGTAGACTTTTATATGCTTTGTAGCTCATAATGTAAAAGATGTTGAAAAGATAATGAATTAGTTGATGCAGTCTTAGTAGCCTTCCTTTCGTTTATGATTAGGTTGCTAGATTGGCTCAACGAATTTTTGTAATGTATATTAAGGTTTATGTATTACGTTGGAACGGAGGCGTATAACGAGAGATGATTATTGTATAATATGGTTATGATGTATGTTATTATTTTATTGAGGAGTTATTGGATGTATGATGTTATGTTGAGGTTGGTTTAGAGCCTCGGAGTCCTATTTACTGTTGTTATACTGCCGAAATTCCGTTGCGTCCTGACTGATTATTGGAGGGGTCGAGTTGGGCCGTGACAACCACCAGCATCTCCGACAATTCCTAGAGTTAACCTACCAGTATGGATTAGTTCTTGCAGAATCCAAGATGAAAATTGGTCTCAATGCTTTTGATTTTCTTTGTTTGCAGATAAGAGAATGACACATTCTCTTACAGGACCACATATCAAGCAAAGACCTCGACTTTCCTAATGAACTCAGAACTGTTACACAGATCCAGCAGTTCCTTGGCCTCATCAATTATGCCTTATCGCATGTCCCATTATTGGCCAATTACACCAGCCAGATTTCCAAGTACCTCCGAAAATCTAACATTTGAAATTGGTCTCCTGAAGCCACAGTTGCAGTCCAGAAGTTGAAAGAACTATGTAAAACACTTCCTCCTCTCAAGATCCCAAGTCCAGGACAACTCATCTTGCAGATTGATGCTTCCCTTGATTTTTGGGCCGCAGTCCTCATTGAAGAATACAATGGACACAGACAAGTCTGTGGTTGCAAATCAGGATCTTTCACGCCAGCACAGCACAACTATCCCTCTTTCAAAAGAGAAGTTCTAGCAGTTATTCAAGGAATCAAAAAATTCAAGTTTTATCTTGCTCAAAATCCTTTCAATATTGAAACAGATTTTAAAGGATTTCAGGGTGTTCTTAAAAGAAGGCAGAATGATATTCCAAATCTACAACTCATCGGATGGACAAAATGGATTTCCCAATTCAATTGGACAATGCGACATATCCCAGGCAAAGAGAATATCCTTGCTGATTTTCTCTCTCGCACTCCGTCATCAGAGAAAACTGTATGCATGGTAAATCTAGATGGACGCAAGCTCACATCTTCCCTTGTTCCAGGTCTTATTCTAGGCAGTTCCAGCTCAGATCCAGATCCTACTAATGGACAGTCCCAAACATTTTATGACTTGAGTTCAGACCAGCAAGCTCAATTTTTGGGAGCACTACCTGAAGAGCTCAGAGTAAAAATACTCTGATCATTCGCCAGAAGCCAGATCACTAATTTCTATGAAGAATTCGTTTAGAACAAGCTCAGGAGAATTATTGATCTATTATCCTCTGTCTATTATATTCACAACGTTGTTCATCATAGTCCCCAGCATGAAGAACCATGGGATACAGTTCTTGATTTCAATAATTATGACTTTTCAAAGATGCAATTCTTGTATCTTTGGTATTGGCTTAATTATTAGCCTTTGGCAGTTCTTTTTGATCCAGAACTCATTTAGAGACATGTTCGTGTGTTCCCAGAATCCCGCTTCGCCAAGCTATTCTCACAGGTGTTTCAGTCATTTGACCCTCCAACACTCATCACCGATCAAGTTATACAGTACCAGCAGGTTTTCATCATTCGTCTCACAGATGTTTGGAATCGTGCCATTCCGCCAACCATCATCCCAATCAACCATTTCCACCTCCGACAAGGGCCTTGGGAATATTTTATTTCTTGGGAACAATGTCTTACTGTCAAGAGAGCCAGTGCTCGAGCACATGGTATAGATGTTTCTGATCCCCTAGAATTTTTGCGCGTCCGCTTTCCTAATAGCCCCACTATTCATGAACATCTTCTCGCCTTCCAGAGTTTTTCTCAAGAGGACGGCTTTTCCATTGCAGACCTTGGGTCTGACTACGACCCTTGGGGGAGGGATCAAAGCCAAAATAGCCAGGAGTAGGATGATATCGATCTTAATAACGATAGATGGGGACTCATTGAAGGCAGGATTCTAGGAATCCCGGGTAAAGCCCATGACGAAGCTTCATGTCATGTAAATAGGTTTGTCATGTTGTAATAATAGGATATGACAGGAATCTTTTGTCACTTTAGATTCCCTTTAAGTCATGTCTCGTTTGTCTGTTTGTAAGAAGTGAGATTTCCTTTATTAAAGGAAACCGCTTTAGTCGCGTCAGGTTTGTCTTATTGTGAATTATTAAGAATCTCTTTATGGCGTGTCATCTTTTTCTTTATTAAAGGAAGCTGTTTTAGTCCTTGTCAGGAATAGTGTAGATTCCGCTTTGTACTATTAGGCTTTGTAATGGTTTGCCTATAAATAATGAAGAACCCCTGACTAAAAGGGCAAAGAAAGATTTGGATTGAAACACATCTTTCTTTCTCTCAACAGCTTACAACTTCTCTTTCTCAATCTTCGCCTTTAGCCATGTCTTCCGCCTCCCGCTCCTTCCCTCACCTTCCCTTTAGTTGTATCAGAACCTAGTTAACTGTAGCAGTTCCTTATTCTGCTATTGAAGGTCTTAAACTATACTTGTGTGTTGAACACTAGAGTCTTTGGCAATAGGGCAATAGTCATTAAAGAGTGAATGAAAGGCGTCGTAAGTCCTGCAGTAACTCTAGTCATGACCAGTGTATCCACCATGGCTGATCCTCCCCTGCCAGAACAAGAAGTTGTTGGTAACAACTCTAAAGTCACTTCATTTGATCCTTCTACATCTCACTATGAGGTAGACATAACCCAAACACCTCCATCTACCAAATCAGGAGAACACTTCAAACTCTCACCGTTAAACCCCTACTCATATTACCAAGCCTCCCAATTCACACAAAAGTTCAATTCTCTATTACCTATCAAGCCAGCAGCCCTTACAGCCGTGTATAAATCCTAAACTGTCACCGTACAACATGTATCCTCTTCCGGACAAGTTAGTTCTTGGAACAGCGTCAACATGATCAACATGCAGAAATCTTCTTCCGATAAGCAATATCCTGATTCAAACGAGTTTAAAAGAAAAAGAGAACGACTCGCTGAAAAGCTCAAACAGCCAGCTAACCCAAGGAAGCAGTCATCTCATCCTTGGAAGCATAATCCAAAGCCAGATCATGCAGTCTGGATACCAAGTGGAAATTGTGAAAAAGCCTATTGGGTTGATCTCACACCACCTCCTCATTATCTCTTCAAAGAGAAAATTATTCCAACTGGGTGGGGTGATGAAGATGAGAAAGAAGGTCCCAGTGAAATTTCTTCTGTTATTTCGTCCTTTGACTCCTTTGATCTGTTTGAAAATAATTCGTCCTCTTAGACGATTCTTCCATACAAAGGACCAGTTCTTATGCAGACTCTTATGACTCCGTTCTACATGGACACCACAAGGACACGTACACACAACCCTGTACAAACTAATCCTGATGATTCAGAAACAACCAGTCACCAGGGAGAAACTTCCCAAGCTAGTGAGCACAGGAACCAACAGCCGCCACAAGCACAAGTCCCAGAGGTTCCACAACAGCAACCTCAGAGACAACAAAACATTGAAGGAAAATTTTCCATCCCATATGCTCCAGATCACAAGCAATTCTGGAACATTGATGCCATCCCTCCTGATGACAGACACAAATATCTTGAGAAAATGGATGCATGGATAAATAGAGAATCTCTCCGAAATCCTACTCTTAAAATGAGAGATATCATTGACCGTCTTTGTGACGCCCGAGATTTTAGCCGTACATTTATTTACTGTTGCATCTATTGTTTGCGCATTTCCTTCTGTGCTTTATTAACTGGCTTCTTTAGCTACTATTCATCCCGTTTTCAAACTATATTCTATTAGTGAATTAGTATTTTTATTAAATCACATTAATTGTTAGAGGAGTGGGAAAAATGTGCAATTGAGCTAGAGGCGATAGAAGAGCTCGTTTAGAAAATGTTTTTAGTAGTTAAGTGAATAGTGTTACGTAACAAACTTAGAGATTTAAATAACTAACATTACTTTTCATCTTAGGCTCGTTTTTAAGTTAATAACGCGCATTCTAGTGACCTTTTAAATACCCAAACTTGACCCCACCTCAACTTAATCTTATATAAATCACATAAGCTCATTAAAACACACAAAAAAAAGAAGAACAATGTGCAGGAATTACTGTAGCAGGCCGAAAATACCAAAGGAGAAGGAAAAAAGGAGATTCTTGCTTCAACAATCTTGCATTTTGAGCTTCTAGATTCATCTTGGGAGGGGTTTTGAGCAACCTAGAGTCTTCAACAAGCTTCTTCATCTTCAAAATTGTGAGGGAGATGCATTTATTTGTTTTTAAAGTTTATGTGCATATATTGAATTTTATTGATTTGTTGATATTAGCTATAAAACTTGTTATAAATGCTTCCTATGAGTTATTTAATGTCTCTAGAGCTAACTTTTGAGGGTTGATAACAAAGTTAATGGTTGAATGTTGAATTTGATCAAAGAGATGATGAATAGTGCCTAGAACTAGGGTTTTGAGAAAATTTACTAATTGGCTTGAATTGATGAATCAATTAGGTGCTCTAGACCCTAGGGAAGTTAGTTGAAAAGCCACGTTAGGTTGAATCACTCGAATTTGAACTTAATTGCATAATTAGCTTACTTTAAAAATGGGGTTTTATACGTTAAGCAATCCGGGCAAGTTTGGGCATTGGTTTGGGTATCCTTGAGCTAAGGAAGTACCTTTGGTGCTTTCGTTTCGCGAAAATGGGGTTCGGTTAGTATGGTTGTAGTTCAAACCCGTTCGGGGCCTTCCCGAACTTTTGCTTCAAAAATGAGTTTTAGTGACTTTAAAAGGTTCCTTTGGGCTTAATTAGGAATATAGCAAGACTAGGGTATGATTGGGAATCTCGAACCATGCTTAGGAGAAAGAAAGCTCGGTTAAAGAAAGGGGAAATGTAGTTTTTAGCCATTTTAGTTGCATTTGGAACTTGTTGTGTGTTAGTAATGCCTTGCATTGAATATTTAGGATGTATTTAAGTTATTTGAGTAGATTATTGGAATTAATTGTGTTGATTGCTTCTTTTGGCATCTATTAGTTAATAACGTGCTTATATGAACTTTTATCGTGCATAAATGTGAGGGCGGCCTACTTTGTCGTCCCTCTTATGTGATATGTGTTATATTGATTGCCTGTGACTTGTATTGGGTTGCGCAACCTCTTTCGGACATGGTAGCGTCGAGAAACACGGGCGGCGTCGGGCTTGCCGTGCTCCCTCGACTACTATGGTGCCTATTCCCTTTCTCGCTGAGGCATACTCCACTACCCCAGAGGCGTGGTTCACCTGCTGGGCATGGACCTACCTCGGGAGAAAGGGTCGTAGGATCGGGATACATCCGGAGTATCCCAATTGTTGGTGTTTGGGGTTTGCCGGCATGTTCGTGATGCTCGTGGTTCGTGGCTCGTGATCAAAGACTTGGAAGTGGAACCGTATCCTTTTTAAAGTGATTAATTGCTTGGCTTATTGTCTTGTTGGTTTATGTGGATTATATATGTTTTCTTGTGTTTGCATATCATATTGCACGTTGGCATGTTGCATCACCTCCCTCGCTGGGCAACTTAGTTGCTCATTCCTCATTTAATATGTTTCAGGTGAAGCTGAGGTGAATCCTCAGCTGATAGAAGAAGAGGAAGAAGTGCTAGTCAAGCAATTTCGGTGACTTCTTGTGTGATAAGGTTGTCTAAAATAAGAAGCTTGCGTGGAGTTGTTGTTGATTGCCTTTTTGTGACCTTGGGGTCTTGAGTATAAATGGTGAATGTAATAATTTGTAATCTTGTATGTTGGATATAAAGTGGAATGACATGTAATAATCCATAGTAAACTTATTCTTTTGCATGCTTGTGTGATTAACAAACTTGGAAGTAGAACTTGGCTATTGTTGTATCTAATTACCTATAGTTAAAATTAGAAATGCTTTGCTTGCTTGTGTGTTATATGTAATTGTTGTTCCGAGGCTCGGATGGCCTTGTGATCGCGGGTGGCCCATAAAAATCTTGGAGGATTGGTTATAAGAGTTGCTGTTTGTGGATCTAGCATCATGGGTGTCTTTGTGAAGGTACCAGTTTAGTCCTATAAACAAGGGAGACTCCGTCCGCTTTCCCCTAAAATTTTTGTGCCCGGGGTTTGGAATTGGGTGAGAATAGCATGATAAATAGGAGTCCCGGTCTCATGAAGGATCGGGGCGTTACAGTCTTGTTGCTGCTTTTATAGGATCACTTCTTAGTTGGTGGACAAGGATGCTGACAGAAGAAGAAAGACAGATCATCCTCACATATGTAGATCCTATTCAGATGTTTCTAAGATGTCTACGAGCCATTTTCGTTGAACAAACAGCCTAAGAGATTGAGCAAGCAGAAAAGGAGTTCTTACTCAAAAAATGTTGTGATGTTGCAAAACTTGGAGATTACTATCTCAGACAGGAAGCTCTATATTTTACCTTTGGGAAAAATACCGAAACCATCAAGAACGCGTTTGTCTTTGACATGCCACAACCCCTTCCTGAATTGCTCGAAACAGAGTTCAAACGAGAAAATATTACAGATCTAAGATAGGTGAGTCTTGCTCACTTGTACCAGATGGCTAGAAAGCTCATTCAAGATCAGTGTGAGTCCAAACGACTTGGCAAACTTCTCAAGAGCAACGAGCAAAAAACAATGGATACATTTTATAGAAAAGATTTCCAAAAGTTTTGTTGTCATGCTCACAGCTACTCTCCAAGTTCGTGTCACAAATACAAGAAGCACAAACATCAAAAAATAATTTCACAAGTCCAGAAAACCTTTCAGGAAATTCAGATTTGTGAATAAGAGATCAAAACCCTCTTCCTCTGCTAAATGTTTTCTTTGTGGAAAAAAAGGACATTTTGCAAAAGATTGTTACCTCGAAAAGTCCAAGAAGCTACCAGCCAAGCTTGTTCAGTTCATTTCAACTCAAACCTTTCATGACCAGCTATACACATGGACTTCCGAACCAGATCAAGCCGTCATTAACCTTGATACAGCCTCACTCTCAGATCTCACCTCAGAATCCGAATCATCTGATTCTGAACCAACCCTCTCCATAGCCAAAATACACAAAACCACAGAACAACCAATCCTTACCACTTCCAAAGCTACCTTTACCCCAGGACAGATCTATATGCCATACATAAAGCTTGTTGTTAACCCTCAAGGATATGTTCCTATCATCGTTACTGTACTTCTAGACACAAGTTCATGTATTTCTTTCATGAAATCCAAGTGTTTTCCTCCTGAATTTTGGATTTCCTCCAGAGCAGTATTTACCACTGCTTTTGGTAGTGAATTTTCAAGTGAAGCACATTCCATGACCATTCCCATACACTTATCCCCATATGTCTCAGTTCGACACAGTTTTTACCAGTATGATCAATGTTGTGAAGATATTCTCTTAGGAATGGATTTTCTCACATTACTTGCTCCATTCTCTTTTCAGACATATGATTTCCAATTCCTGCATAATCGGTATACCCCTTGGGTATCCTTACAGAAATTTCCCTCACAAGTTTCAATCATTCAAGATGATAAATTTGCTGAAGAAAGAAGCCTCCTCATTTCCTGTTGCGGTGATCTTCCAAACAAGTTTTGGGAAAGAGAGAAATGTTTTGTCTCTCTACCTTACAAAAAAAATTGGCAAATGCCACACCAAACTGCCTCTCATCCAGGAATGCCAAAAGATGAAGATCTTTGTCAAGCTGAAATACAGACACTACTTGAACAAGGTCTCATCCGACCATCCAGATTTCCATGGACAAGTCATGCTCTTTATGTCAACAAAAGATCTGAACAAGTTCGAGGAAAGAAAAGATTGGTGATAGATTATCGCTAACTCAATGATCAATTACAAGATATCAGATACCCTCTTCCAAGAAAGGAACAACTCCTTCAGAAGCTATCCAAAGCCAAATTTGTGAAACCCCATATTTTGACTTTATCTCGATTTGCATATTTTACCTCGTTTTGCATGATTTGACCTATTTATATGCTATATGACTTAGAATGTGATAATTTCATGATTAATACTCCTAATAAATGACTTAGAATGTGATAATTTCATGATTAATACTCCTAATAAATGCTAAGTGTGCATTCATAAATTTTTTATCAAAAACGGCATTGAAAATTTTATCGTCGGTTTTTGTGAATAGTGTTTTGAATACCTATCCGCTAAAATTTTTACAGGGGTGTTTTAAACATCTTAAAACCTAGTCCTCTAGTATTTATAGATCCGTGTTTGATTAAAACGGATTTGAAATCGGTTTTGGAATTTTAAAGATTTTTACACTTTCTTTTGCAATAAAACGAGGTTTAAGCCGACTCGGGTGAAATTTTTTTAATGTAACACTTTTTGTCACCTAAAATATATTGTCTAGAATTAATTTAGGTGTTAATTTATTAGTTGAGCAAGAAATAGTCAAGAAATGAATTAAAAGACTAAAAATAGAATTAAAAGACTAAAATTAACTTTGACTTTCTTTTAATTTATTTGACCTTAGCATATTTATGCATCAACACCTACTAACAAAGCACAAACACACCCTCAAAAACACACACATAGCCGAGAGGTTCAAGGGAGAAAAGAGAAAGGAATTTCAAAGGTTTTCAAAGCAAATTTTCATAAAAAAAAGCTAGTTTTTGTCCATAGTTTTTCGTGTCGAGTTGGATTCCTCTTGTTGGGCACGCATTGCACACATATCTATGCTTATTTCGCATCAAAGGTGAAAGAAAAATTCTAGATCTCAAAAGTCATATTTTATGTTTTTGCTTATAATTGCATTTTGAACCGTTAGAATGTTAATTTGAAGTTATATTATTGCTTAGTGCATGCTAAGGATCGATTATATGTATTCTTGTAAGATTTGAACCGTTGTAGCATAAACTTTTATTTTCGGGCATTTAAAGTTGATAGATTGGCCATTTGTTGATTATTTTGAGTTGTAGTGGTTGGAATAGATTGCTGTCGATTTCTAAAAGTTTGTTAATTACATGGTAGCGCTATTATAATGCCGAATTTTCGATTGTGATGTTTATGTGAAAATCTGAAAATTTCAGCCTAGGTGCATTGAGGTTTTAGGGTTGTTGGGCTTGATTTTGATGTGTCTTGGTTGGTTTCCGAGAGGGCTAATGTAGTTGATTGAGTGAGTGTTAGAAACTGATTTGGAGTTGTTTGGATTAGTAGAATGTAAGATATGATTATTTGGAGTTTAGGTTGTCTTTCTTTAAATTGTTGAATTGAGCCTTTAGATGATTGGGTGGTGTTTGAGTGATTAAATTGTGATTTGTAAATGGTTAGACTAGGGTTAGATTACGTGTTTAATGCATGTTAAGTTGGATGGTCTACTTTGTCATCTAACTTAGTTGTTTGTTGTTTAATTGATTTCTTGATGTTATATTGATGACAATTGATGATAATTGATGATTATTGATGATTATTGATTGATTATTGATGAACCGGGAGATAGAAAATTCTTCTAGATTGTCCTCCTGTGAATGATGTTTATTATTATTGTTGAGTCTTGGTATGTGTGTGCCTAAAGATGTCACGCCCCGACCCGACCCCGCAAAAGGCCAAGCCCGGACCCGACACACGGACGGAGTCTCCTCTGTACCGCGGACGATCCGAAAACCCTAAAATCAACATAATACTTGCGAAAGCCATAAAACAATTAAAACAAGCCGACTTTCTTTTAAAAACATACATCCTCTTATTAACCAACTTTCCAAACCAAAATGCCATGCATACTACACAAGTATTTATGCCACTAAACAGTTAGCTATTAGCATGCATTTCTTTACTAGTCATAAGTGTATACTTTTACAGCTTTACATTCTTTCAACTTATACAACATAAGACCATAGAGGCCTTAAACTAGGAAATACATACAAGGCTACAAGCCTCAAAATAAAGCGTCATCCAAGCAATATACATATCAAGCAAGGCTCGCACAAAAGTCTGGTAACCAACCACCAACAAAGCAAAGAAGTGCTATCACGGAAACACCTCCACCTGCTCTTCCTCCTCTATTACCTCAATAGGGTCTGCTTCAACTACTCCTGTAAAAATATAGTATAGAAAGGAATGAGCAAAAACTATTGCTCAGCGAGGGCAATTGGTCTCAAGGACGGAGATGAGAGTAGTATGCAATGCAATTAGTCAAGCAATACATACAAATATCATATAGAGATACAAATAAAGCCATCAATAAAGCAAGGCAAGCATTTATACTATAAACACTCAATCAAAGGATATGATGCTCTTTTCACGAGCAACTTTCAATCACGAATTCAATGACGACGCGCCGGCCCAAACCACCTTATAACACCAGTTTGGAATACCCCGGAAGTATCCATCAATCTACGACCCAAATCTCCCTGGGAGGCAACCCAAGCGAGAAGAGGGAATAGCAACAGAGCTAGAGCAACCAACACTGGCAACCCGAGGCTACCCAGAGAGGCCATCACTCACGCGCGGGACACTATGCAATGCAAGACTCAATATAAGGCGATAAACGAGCAATAAAGCCACACGTGGGAGAATAACAAAGTAGGTTACTCTCGCACGCAATAGCAACAGTTGATAAGCATTTCAATCAGAATCAATACAAACAAGTATGTCAATCAACCATAAGCATTCTATAGGCATAATATCAAGAAATCACACAAAGTCACAAATCGGCCCCAACTATCAAAACACTACCATTTCCAAACGAGCCACGAGTTCTGGAAACCGACTTCGCCAATCCTCCTAGGTCACCATAAGGCACGTCTAAAGACCCCGAAACCCTACTTAACCCTAGAATTCACGCAAAGTCCCGATTTCTCCCTTTTCTCGTTTGAACTACAACTATATCAACCAAACACCCAACCAACGCCATAATCACACAAAAAGTGCTTCCATGGCCTCCCGAAACAATGCCAACACGCAAAACGAGAAAATGCCAAACTCAACCTAAACGACCCCGACTTTCACCAAGGCATAATTCCTGTTTTTTCCATTACGCAACCCAAACAAACCATGCATTTAGGCATTCTAACACACCTAGCACATTTCTACATCAACAGACAGCATAACGGAGCAACTTCATCGTTTCAAGGGTTTACTATTCATAAAACACTATTCAACAACCAATTTAAATTGTAATCTCAACATTTAACCGCATAAAATGTTAAAAATCTATAAATACACGTTCTACAATTGCTAAGGAACATTCTAGAAGCATCAAAATGCTTTAAACAACAATCTACGGATAAATTCTAAAAATCACAAAGTTAATATTCATAACGTTTAAATGCGCAAATAACGTGCTTCCCTCACCTTAGGCACCCCTAGTCACTAGGAAAACAACGCTGGATGGCTCAGTAACAACCCCGCACGAGCTCACGCGAAGATTGAACGATTGGAAGGTTGAATGGTTTTTTTTTCCCTTGATAGCTTCGGCCAGCAGGTTCTGTTTCTTTGCTTTGTTTTTTTTTTATTTTGTTATGTTTTAAGCTTATTAAGTGACAAGCTTGGTCAAAGGTCAAGGCTACTTGGTCAAACAACTTAAAATTGGTCAAATTGTCTTATTTTTATGCATTTTAAGCTAAAATAACTATCACCAATATTAATTCTAGCTAGAAACAATTAAGATATAAAATTTAAGTCATCTAAATACTAGTTTCACTATTTGCTGAGGACTAGAAACCGTTCTCTAGCTATCGCTCCCTAAATGCAATGCACGTTGCAACAGCAAGGAAGTAACAATTAAATCTCAGAGAATCTAAGAAAATATAATTTTCAAAATAATAAACAAGAAATTTTCACATTCCGGGCTCGGGTATTACACCCTCTCCCCCTTAAAACAATTACGCCCATGCAATTCTTACCCGGTCAACAAACAACTTCGAATACTGATTCCGAACCTGGTCCTCTCTTTCCCAAGTCGCTTCCTCAAACCCATGATGATTCCACAGAACCTTTACTAATGGAATACTCTTCCTGCGAAGCTCTTGAATTTTTCGATCCACAATTCGAATCGGTTTTTCTTCATAAGACAACTTTTCTTCAATCTGCAAAGGCTCTGGTTCAAGTACATGTGAAGGGTCTGGATGATACTTCTTTAACATAGACACGTGGAAAACATTGTGCAATCTCAACAAGCTCGGAGGCAAAGCTACTCGATAAGCCAAATGACCTACCTTTTCGGTGATCTCATACGGACCCACATACCTGGGACTAAGTTTCCCGCTCTTACCGTGCCGAATCAATCCCTTCCGAGGAGAAATATTAAGAAACCCCCAATCTCCCAAATCAAACTCAAGATCCCGACGGTGCTTATCCTCATAACTCTTCTGACGACTCTGAGCTGTAAGCATACGCTGGCGAATAAGGTGAACATTATCTACCATCTTAATCATCTCAGGTAACACAGTCGGATCAACTGTTCTCATCTCTCCAACCTCTTCCCAATATAATGGGGATCTGCATTTCTGACCATACAGTGCCTCATAGGGAGCCATACCTATAGTAGATTGATAACTATTGTTGTAGGCGAACTCCGCTAAAGGCAAAAACTTCTCCCAATTCTTCCTAAAGTCTAGCACACATGCCCGAAGCATGTCCTCTAAGATCCTGATAGTTCTCTCAGACTGGCCATCAGTTTGTGGATGATATGCAGTACTGAAGCTCAACTTAGTTCCCATGGCCTCTTGCAACTTCTGCCAAAAATGAGGTCTGAATCTGGGATCTCTATCTGACACTATACTATGTGGCACGCCATGAAGTCTCACAATATTAGCAACATAAAGCTCAGCTAGCTTATCAAGGCTATCCTGTTTGTTCACGGGAATAAAATGTGTAACTTTAGTCAAGCGGTCCACAACAACCCAAACAGAATCACATCCTCTCGGAGATCTAGGAAGATCGGTCACAAGGTCTATTGTTATATGCACCCACTTCCATTGCGGAATCGACAACGACTGTAGAAGCCCGGCTGGCCTCTGATGCTCAACTTTAACCCTTTGACAAGTCAAACATCTGGATACATACCCAGCAATCTCCCTCTTCATATTGTTCCACCAGAAGTGTTGTTTCAAATCTCTATACATTTTAGTACTACCCGGGTGAATCGTATACCTCGAATTGTGTGCCTCGGACAGAATCTCATTCTTCAAAGTCGGATCACTAGGAACACGCACCCTGTCCCTGAATCTAAAGATACCATCTGCATATAATTTAAACTCCGACTCTCCCCCTTTTGATTTTTCTTGGATCTTCAAGATGTAAGGATCAGCCTTCTGAGCCTCTCTGATCTGTGCTAGCAACCCTGACTGAATCTGCAAACTAGCAAATCGAATCCCTACCTCAGTAGCTTCTGGCTTCCATGAAAAAATTTCTTCCAAAGTCTCCCAATCCTTGATAATTAAGCTTACAACAGTAGCCTTTCGGCTCAAAGCATCTGCAACCACATTTGCCTTACCTGGCACGTAGTTTATAGAACAATTATAACCACTCAATAGCTCTAGCCATCTCCGCTGCCTCATATTCAGATCCTTCTGTGAAAACAAATACTTGAGACTCTTGTGGTCAGTAAAAATTTCAAATCTGCAACCCCACAAGTAATGACGCCACTTCTTCAAAGTAAACACAACTGCAGCTAACTCAAGATCATGTGTAAGGTAATTGAATTCATATGGTTTCAACTTCCTAGAAGCATAAGCAATCACCTTACCATTCTGCATTAAAACACAGCCCAAACCTTCTTTAGATGCATCACTGTAGACAACAAAGTTTTATGTTCCTTCAGGTAAAGCTAGTATAGGAGCTGTAGTTAGTCTTTTCTTCAATTCTTGGAAACTGGATTCACATTTGGCATCCCAGTTGTAAGCAACTTTCTTCCGAGTCAACTGGCTCAAAGGTCCAGAAATTTTGGAAAAGTCCTTAATAAACCTCCGGTAGTAACCTGCCAATTCAAGAAAACTCTGAATCTCTTACACAGTCTTAGGTCTCTTCCAAGATGAAACAACTTCAATCTTAGCTGGATCTACTGAAATTCCTTGATCTGAAATGATATGGCCTACAAAAGATATCTGATTCAACCAGAACTCGCACTTGCTGAATTTAGAAAAAAGCTTGTTTTCCTGCAAAGTCTGTAGCACAATCCTCAAGTATTGTTCATGTTCAGCCTCGTTCTTCGAGTACACTAAAATGTCGTCAATAAAGATTACGACAAACTGATCAAGATAAGGTCGAAAAACCCTCTGCATCAAGTCCATGAATGCGGCTGGTGCATTCGTCAATCCAAACGACAATACAACAAATTCATAGTGGCCATATCTAGTCCTGAATGCCGTCTTTGGTATATCGTCACTCCGAATCCTAAGTTGATAGTAACCCTGCCTCAAGTCAAATTTGGAGTAAACACTCACACCCTGCAACTGGTCAAACAATTCTTCAATCAACGGCAAGGGGTATTTGTTCTTAACCGTGACTTGATTAAGTCCCCTGTAATCAATACATAACCGTAGCGTGCCGTCTTTCTTTCTCACAAACAACACAGGTGCACCCCACGGCGAAGAACTAGGTTGTATAAACACTTTCTCAAGCAAGTTCTGAAGCTGAATTTTTAACTCCTGAAGTTCAGTCGATGCCATTCTATAAGGACTCCTAGAAATTGGCGCAGTGCCTGGCACAAGATCAATCATGAACTCAATCTCCCTATCCGGTGGTAAACCCGGTAATTCCTCGGGAAATACACTAGGGAAGTCTCTAACAATCGGAACCTCATTCAAATTCAACTTATCAGTAGGCTGATTGATCAAATAAGCTAAGTAAGCTTCACAACCCTTATTCAACAACTTAGAAGTCTTGATCGCTGATAAAAGGGGAATTCGGGCAGCCCTGCAATTCCCAACAATCTCCAGTACCAGTAGGTCAGGAACCTGAAGATAAACAATCTTTGTTCTACAATCCAACTGAGCATAGTACTTCCCCAACCAATCCATTCCCAAAATGATTTCAAAGTCACGGAATGGCAGTATAATTAAATCAGCAGGAAATTTACGGTTCTCAATGCATATATCACAAGATTTGCAAATAGACTCAGCAACAAATTTTGCATCCAAAGGCGTACTAACTTCAACTTCATGCGGCAATTTATCAATGCAAACATTCACAAATCGTGCCCATGCAGGAGTTATAAACGAATGTGTAGCTCCGGGATCAATCAAAACTTTAACTGGCTGAGTATTGAGAAGAAAGGCACCATCCACTATAGCTGTAGTATCGGGTAGCTCCTCTGCATCCAGTGCAAAGACCCTAGCCTGAACCCTCTGTGCTGGACGTGCACCTGCAGCCCTATTCTGAACACCCTGGCCTCCAGTACGGCCCTGAACATTGTTATACTTAGGGCAATCTCTCACCCTATGGTCATCGCTTCCACAACTTGTGCATTTACCACTCTTTCTCCAACAATTAGCCTCAATATGCCCCGATCGATTACAATAGTTACACTGCTGATTTTGCCTTACAACAGTGTTTCCCGTAGGTGCTGGGGCTCTGGCAGTGGTAGGAACTGTACCTCCCTGCTGGGGTCTAGTCACAGCTGGCCTAGCCTGAATCTGCTGCTGTGGCTGATACGGACGTCGTTGAGGAACCTGCGCAGAAGTCTGATACTGCCTCGGCTGACTCTGGCTGCTCTGGCCCAAATACTATTTCTTACTCGGCTGACTACTCTCAGCTAACATCTCAGCCTTCCATTTCTCAAACTTCGAGGCTGCCTGAAATGCCTCGGGAAAAGTAGTGTAGGTCTGCCCAGTCAAATGTAGCCGTATGTCCATTCTCAGCCCACGAACAAACCTATGAATCATCCTCCTAGCTGGCCGTACCAGCTCGGGCATATACCTCGACAGGCTGATAAACCTAGCCTCGTACTGTTCAACAGTCATATTTCCCTGCTTCAGGGCCACAAACTCGTCTTCCCTCCTTTCCATAGCCATCTCGGGAATATACTTCTCCCGAAACTCACTTACAAAATCATCCCATAAATGTGGAACATCCTCACAATCCCACCTCAATCTGACAGTATTCCACCACTGCTCTGCGTCGCCCTCAAATAGGAATGATGCATAATCTATTCTTGCCTCATCAGTGTACCTCAACGCGGTGAAAATTTTCTCAACATGATTAATCCATCTCTCGGCTGCCTCATCACCCGGCTCTCCGAAGAACTTACCCGGCTCGTGCCTTAGAAATTTCTCCAACTGATTATTCTCAACTCTATACCCCTGTCCACCAGGATTAGCTTGATTCCCCTGGGGATTATTATTCCTGTCCTGCCTCGGCTCATGCAGTACCAGGGTAATCCGGTCAACTGCTGTAGTCATAGCAGCCATAAACTGCTCAGGCAATGGTTGCTGACCCTGTTCTGCTGCCTCTTCATCTGACCCTATACCTTGAGTACCACGACGTGGCGGCATAGTAGCAATTCACAATAGTTGGCAACATTTAAAAGCAGTTTATAGACAGAAATATAGCACATAAGATTAGATAACACTCAAGTCAATAACAATCAAACAATCTAACATGCAATTCACATAACACAAGATTGACATGCCAAACTAATTCACTTTAAACACATAAGCACTCTAAGTTCACAATGTCATGCTATAACACTTTCTTTCCACTTAACAATTATACAATAACACTCTAGCATTTTGGACCTTTACCCCACAGACCGAGAAACATATCCCGGCTCATGCAAGACTATCATGCTCTGATACCACCTAAAGATGTCATGCCCCGACCCAACCCCGCAAAAGGCCAAGCCCGGACCCGACACACGGACGGAGTCTCCTCTATACTGCGGACGATCCGAAAACCCTAAAATCAACATAATACTTGCGAAAGCCATAAAACAATTAAAACAAGCCGACTTTCTTTTAAAAACATACATCCTCTTATTAACCAACTTTCCAAACCAAAATGCCATGCATACTACACAAGTATTTATGCCACTAAACAGTTAGCTATTAGCATGCATTTCTTTACTAGTCATAAGAGTATACTTTTACAGCTTTACATACTTTCAACTTATACAACATAAGACCATAGAGGCCTTAAACTAGGAAATACATACAAGGCTACAAGCCTCAAAATAAAGCGTCATCCAAGCAATATACATATCAAGCAAGGCTCGCACAAAAGTCTAGTAACCAACCACCAACAAAGCAAAGAAGTGCTATCACGGAAACACCTCTACCTGCTCTTCCTCCTCTATTACCTCAATAGGATCTGCTTCAACTACTCCTGTAAAAATATAGTATAGAAAGGAATGAGCAAAAACTATTGCTCAGCGAGGGCAATTGGTCTCAAGGACGGAGATGAGAGTAGTATGCAATGCAATTAGTCAAGCAATACATACAAATATCATATAGAGATACAAATAAAGCCATCAATAAAGCAAGGCAAGCATTTATACTATAAACACTCAATCAAAGGATACGATGCTCTTTTCACGAGCAACTTTCAATCACGAATTCGATGACGACGCGCCGGCCCAAACCACCTTATAACACCAGTTTGGAATACCCCGGAAGTATCCATCAATCTACGACCTAAATCTCCCTGGGAGGCAACCCAAGCGAGAAGAGGGAATAGCAACAGAGCTAGAGCAACCAACACTGGCAACCCGAGGCTACCCAGAGAGGCCCATCACTCACGCGCGGGACACTATGCAATGCAAGACTCGATACAAGGCGATAAACGAGCAATAAAGCCACACGTGGAAGAATGACAAAGTAGGTTACTCTCGCACGCAATAGCAACAATTGATAAGCATTTCAATCAGAATCAATACAAACAAATATGTCAATCAACCATAAGCATTCTATAGGCATAATATCAAGAAAACACACAAAGTCACAAATCGGCCCCAACTATCAAAACACTACCATTTCCAAACGAGCCACGAGTTCTGGAAACTGACTTCGCCAATCCTCCTAGGTCACCATAAGGCACGTCTAAAGACCCCGAAACCCTACTTAACCCTAGAATTCACGCAAAGTCCCGATTTCCCCATTTGCTCGTTTGAACTACAACTATATCAACCAAACACCCAACCAACGCCATAATCGCACCAAAAGTGCTTCCATGGCCTCCCGAAACAATGCCAACACGCAAAACGAGAAAATGCCAAACTAGACCTAAACGACCCCGACTTTCACCAAGGCATAATTCCCGTTTTTTCTATTACGCAACCCAAACAAACCATGCATTTAGGCATTCTAACACACCTAGCACATTTCTACATCAACGGACAGCATAACGGAGCAACTTCATCGTTTCAAGGATTTACTATTCACAAAACACTATTCAATAACCAATTTTAATTGCAATCTCAACATTTAACGGTAGAAATGTTAAATAGCTATAAATACACGTTCTACAATTGCCAAGGAACATTCTAGAAGCATCAAAATGCTTTAAACAATAATCTACGGATAAATTCTAAAAATCATAAAGTTAACATACATAACGTTTAAATGCGCAAATAACGTGCTTCCCTCACCTTAGACACCCCTAGTCGCTAGGAAAACAACACTAGATGGCTCGGTAACAACCCCGCACGAACTCACGCGAAGATTGAACGATTGGAAGGTTGAATGGTTTTTTTTTCCCTTGATAGCTTCGGCCAGCTGGTTCTATTTCTTTGCTTTGTTTTTTTTTATTTTGTTATGTTTTAAGCTTATTAAGTGACAAGCTTGGTCAAAGGTCAAGGCTACTTGGTCAAACAACTTAAAATTGGTCAAATTGTCTTATTTTTATGCATTTTAAGCTAAAATAACTATCACCAATATTAATTCTAGCTAGCAACAATTAAAATATAAAATTTAAGTCATCTAAATACTAGTTTCACTATTTGCTGAGGACTAGAAACCGTTGTCTAGCTATCGCTCCCTAAATGCAATGCACGTTGCGACAGCAAGGAAGTAACAATTAAATCTCAGAGAATCTAAGAAAATATAATTTTCAAAATAATAAACAAGAAATTTTCACATTCCGGGCTCGGGTATTACACCACATCCACATCTCGGGCAGCGTCGGGCTGTCAGGTTGATAACGGCATAACTACTAGAGACTACCTCCAGCTCGCATGACGGAGGTGTCATGGAGGGCGAGGCTAGTGACGTACCTCGGGTGCGTGAGTAATGGTGAGTTACAAGAAGAATGGTTGAGATCGTGATGGCATTTGGAGCTACACAAACTAGAGTATCCTTTATTGATTGGTCATTATAGTTATGTGTTTATATTGTTATTGATGTTTGATTGTGTGCTTACTGCTCAAATGATCATTTCCAAGGAGTATAGTAAATACTGTTAGAGATCTATCGGGTCCTCACTGAGCTTATTTTATATAAGCTCACTCTCTATTATTGTATGCATATAGGTGTTATTGAGCAAGATTACGGGTGCGTGCCTCTAAAAAACTGAGAATGTGCCATATGTGGATGAGTCCTATGTGCCAGAGTCTTGTCCTTGATGTTAGAGATGCTATATACCTTATAGTCTAGTATATTATTCTAGTTGTCTTTTATTTACTTCATAGTTTATGATGTACAAGTTGTAGTAAAGATAATGAACTAGTTGTTGCTAACTTAGTAGTCTCTCTTTTGACTATGATCAGGTTGCTAAGTTAGATTATAATCTATTTTGAAATGTATGTTCAGTTAATGTATTATGTTGGAACGGAGGCATATAACTATGATTGGATTGTTGAAGAATGATTAGTGTATAATATGGTTATGTTGTATGTTGTTAATTTTAATTGAGGAGTTGATTGTTGAATGGTTTGTGGAGTTTGGTTGTATGTATCATAAATGGGTTGGTTTAAAGCCCTGAGGTCCTAATTACTATTGTTATACTGCCAAAATTTCGTTGCGTCCGGACTGATCGTTGGTGGGGTCGAGTTGGGGCGTGACAAAATTCTTCTCCAAATTTGATATAAAATCTGGATTTTGGCAAATTGGTATTACTAAAGCTGATAGATTCAAAACTGCTTTTGTTGTTCCACAGGGTGTGACGCCCGAGATTTAGCCATGCATTCAATTACTATTGCATCCTTTATTTGCGCACCTCTTTCTATGCCTTATTAATTGTCTTCTTAAATTACTATTCACTCCATTTTTAAACTGCATTCTATTAGTTAATTAGTATTTTTATTAAATCATATTAATTGTTAAAGTAGTAGGAAAAATGTGCATTTGAGCTAAAGGCGTTAGGAGAGCTCGTTTAGAAAATAATTTTTGTAGTTGAATGAATAGTGTTACGTAACTAACTTAGAGATTTAATTAGCTAGCTCACATGTTTCACTCTAGGCTCGTTTTAAGCTTACTACGCGCATTATAATTGACCACTTAAACACCCAAACTTGACCCCACCCAACCATGCACCTTAAATATCAACTAAAGCTCATAAAATGCAAAAGAAAAAAAAAAAAAAAGCTGAAAAAACAGGCAGAAACCCGACAGCCCTTCTTGCACTTGGGAGGAAAATTTTCTTCATCAACTCTCCAATTCAAGCCAAGCCAAGCCTTGAGCAACTAGTGTAGGGTGTTTGCAAGCTTCCTAGGTGCTCCTATGCGTATTGGTGAGGGATTTCACGGCTTGTTTTTGCATTTCTAAATAGTTACACTTTTCTTGATTTGTTGAAAATGTATTCAAATGCTATTGTATTAATTATCTATGCTATTATACCATGTATATGAATGCTAGAGAACATATTTGAGCCATCGTTTCGCAATTTAAACGGTTAGAATCGTTAGTTTGATTTTTAGGGTGAATAGTGACGTTTTTCTAGGGTTTTGCGTAATTGCTCGAATTAGCTTGATTAAATGCTTCTAATAGATGCCTTAGGTGCTAGTGAAGGTAATCTAATAGCCCCGTGCACTTGCATTGTCCTTAAATCGCTAAAAATGTAAAATAGTCGACTTTAACTTGGGGCTTTTGGGGTTAATGCGAATCCGGGTGGATTCGGGCTTCAATTCTAGTATCCTTAGGCTACCTAGGTGCTATAGATGCCTTGATATCCCTTGTTTGAAGCCCGGATAATGTACGCGTAGTTTAAAGCCATAAGAGGAAATTTGGGACTTTCGGGGTAAACGCGGGCATTTGATTGAATTAGAGGGTTGAGAGGGTACCTTGAGGATTAGTTAGAAGGTTGGGAGAGTTTCCTTTGAAAATGAAATCATTAACTTGGGTTTGGAAGAGAAATAGTATGTAAAATAAAGGGGTTTAAGTGCAATTTCGTTTGTCTCACATTTCTAAACCCACGGCTTGACTTCATGAGTGTTTATATGTGATATTAAGTTGGTTTGGGGCTTTTGGTGTAATCCTATGCTTATTTTGTATATGTTCACTTGTAAACTGCTTATTAACTTCTATATTTGCTTCTATCCTAAATGCATCGAGGTCAACCTACTTTGTTGATCCTCATATGTGTTAATGCTTATATTATTGCTATTAACTTGCCATCGTTAAGTGCATTGCATAGTGGTTGCGCAACCATAGTGTCAGGGGCGGATGTGTTGAATATCGGCTGGGTGGCAGAGGGCTTGCCGGTGGATATTCAAACTCCGTGCCCTATTCCCTCATTCGCCTAGTCCGGAGATTGCCAGGGGATGTTGGGTCGTAGGATTTGGGGTACATCCGGAGTACACCCACTGGAGTGATTGGGGTTATGCCGGCTTATCGTGATCGTGCTCGTGGTTCGTGGATCGTGATTGAAGACCAGTGAAGATTGGTGTATAGGGGATTGTTGAAACGTATCCTTTTAAATGTGTGGTTATTTAAGTTATCGTTGTTTCTTTAATTGTCTAAGTGTTATTGTTGCATGATTGTATTATATGTTGCATTGCACGCCCCGGGACTATATCCCTCACTGGGCAACAGTGGTTGCTCATACCTCGATATATGTTTCAGGAGACGCTGAGGGTGATCCCCAGCTTGTTGATTTAGTTGAGGAAGAAGAAGTTCAGATCGAGCCTTTACCTTAGTTGCTGTGTCTGATAACTTGAGGTGGTTAATGAACTTGCTGCTATGTGGAAAGTTCAATTAGTTGTTTTATGTTCTATTTTGTGGCCTAAGGGCTATGTATATGTTGTTGTGCAAATTGAAGGATAGTAGATTGTGGTGTAGAATTGGAAGCCATGTCTTGTAATAACTTTTATTCTTGCCTTTATTTCCTTGCATGCTTGGGAGTGGATGGTTAATGTAGAATGCATTATCCTTTAAGTTGTGTTATTGATTTCCTAGAATGTTATGATTATAAAACTATGCTGACAACAAGTTCTCGCATGCTTGTGTGTTTTGGAGCTATTGTGTACCATAAGGCTCGGATGGCCGTGAATCTTTAAATATTTAACCATGAAAAGTTTGTTTACCTTGTAGTTACCTTATTTGAGAATTTACAGGTTTTCAGAATGTCCATAGTACAGGGGAAACTCTGTCCGTTTTTCCCCTAAAATTTTGTGACCGGGTTTGGTATTGGGTTGAGAATAGCATGGTTATTAGAGCCTCCGGTCTCGTGAGGGATCGGGGCGTTACAGGTGGTATCAGAGCTTAGTTAGCTCTAAGCCGAGACAGGGTCCTCGGCCTGTCGGGTAGTAACCCTTGCGTGTGTGCTTGATTAAGTGTGTGTCTTAAAAATGTATGCCTGCATGTTTGATTGTGTGTCTGGTATTGAATGTGTGCACCTATGTGATATAATTATGTGTTACGTGCTAAATGTGTGCTAAGTGAAGCAAAGTGGCTAGTTATGCATCAAATTGACTTCGTGAATTATTAAATGCTTGAACTGTTGCTTGTAATGTGTGTATTTGAATGTCTTTGATTGAGTTGTGTTATGCTTGACTTGATTATCGTGCTTGAATGACTTTGATGATTACACTGTTTCACAAACTCTTTCATTAACATGTTTGCGTAATAGTTTAAAGAATGATTATACATATGCAATTGTTTGGCATGCATACATAGCCGTCGAATGGTAAGAAAAACTCCTTCCTCCCCTGAAGAGAGGTGATTAGTGGCAGGCCTTCCAAATTATGTTGATTAGCAGAAATGAGAGGCAATTAATCAGCCTTTATTTGGGAATTGGTGGATATAGTTGGAGCTCAGTTATTGGGATTCTTCTAAGGCCTTCTTCAGTGCTTAGCGGTCATAAATGAGTAGCTTCTTTTGGGGTTTCTATATGACAGTTCTCTGGAGTATATTCTTGGTATTTTCTTATCAGCTATTCATTTGGTATTCTTTTGTCGGCATCTCTCAGAAGAATTGGTATATGGGATTCTTTTTAGCCTTATTATCTGGTATTATTTACAATACTCCTGCTCGGAACTTTTATTGGTATTTTCTCTCCGCTCTTAGTTGGGATTCTATTCTTCTATGCTATTCGTACCAGCGGGATTCTTATTTGGATTTTCGAAGTAGCGTCTCTATTGGAGACTTTATTTGGCCTTATTAAGTGAGGTTCGCAAACAATACTACTGGGATTTCTTAATGAGCTTCCACGAGAATTCGTATATGGTATTCTTGCTTGGCAACTGATGACGAATAATCAGAGTTGGTTTTCAGTTGATGCAGATGTTCTCTTGTGAAGAAGAATTGCGTGGACGCAATTAGTTTAAGGGGGAGAGGATGTGACGCCCGAGATTTAGCCATGCATTCAATTACTGTTGCATCCTTTATTTGCGCACCTCTTTCTATGCCTTATTAATTGTCTTCTTAAATTACTATTCACTCCATTTTTAAACTGCATTCTATTAGTTAATTAGTATTTTTATTAAATCATATTAATTGTTAAAGTAGTAGGAAAAATGTGCATTTGAGCTAAAGGCATTAGGAGAGCTCGTTTAGAAAATAATTTTTGTAGTTGAATGAATAGTGTTACGTAACTAACTTAGAGATTTAATTAGCTAGCTCACATGTTTCACTCTAGGCTCGTTTTAAGCTTACTACGCGCATTATAATTGACCACTTAAACACCCAAACTTGACCCCACCCAACCATGCACCTTAAATATCAACTAAAGCTCATAAAATGCAAAAGAAAAAAAAAATAAAAGCTGAAAAAACAGGCAGAAACCCGACAGCCCTTCTTGCACTTGGGAGGAAAATTTTCTTCATCAACTCTCCAATTCAAGCCAAGCCAAGCCTTGAGCAACTAGTGTAGGGTGTTTGCAAGCTTCCTAGGTGCTCCTATGCGTATTGGTGAGGGATTTCACGGCTTGTTTTTGCATTTCTAAATAGTTACACTTTTCTTGATTTGTTGAAAATGTGTTCAAATGCTATTGTATTAATTATCTATGCTATTATACCATGTATATGAATGCTAGAGAACATATTTGAGCCATCGTTTCGCAATTTAAACGGTTAGAATCGTTAGTTTGATTTTTAGGGTGAATAGTGACGTTTTTCTAGGGTTTTGCGTAATTGCTCGAATTAGCTTGATTAAATGCTTCTAATAGATGCCTTAGGTGCTAGTGAAGGTAATCTAATAGCCCCGTACACTTGTATTGTCCTTAAATCGCTAAAAATGTAAAATAGTCGACTTTAACTTGGGGCTTTTGGGGTTAATGCGAATCCGGGTGGATTCGGGCTTCAATTCTAGTATCCTTAGGCTACCTAGGTGCTATAGATGCCTTGATATCCCTTGTTTGAAGCCCGGATAATGTACGCGTAGTTTAAAGCCATAAGAGGAAATTTGGGGCTTTCGGGGTAAACGCGGGCATTTGATTGAATTAGAGGGTTGAGAGGGTACCTTGAGGATTAGTTAGAAGGTTGGGAGAGTTTCCTTTGAAAATGAAATCATTAACTTGGGTTTGGAAGAGAAATAGTATGTAAAATAAAGGGGTTTAAGTGCAATTTCGTTTGTCTCACATTTCTAAACCCACGGCTTGACTTCATGAGTGTTTATATGTGATATTAAGTCGGTTTGGGGCTTTTGGTGTAATCCTATGCTTATTTTGTATATGTTCACTTGTAAACTGCTTATTAACTTCTATATTTGCTTCTATCCTAAATGCATCGAGGTCAACCTACTTTGTTGATCCTCATATGTGTTAATGCTTATATTATTGCTATTAACTTGCCATCGTTAAGTGCATTGCATAGTGGTTGCGCAACCATAGTGTCAGGGGCGGATGTGTTGAATATCGGCTGGGCGGCAGAGGGCTTGCCGGTGGATATTCAAACTTCGTGCCCTATTCCCTCATTCGCCTAGTCCGGAGATTGCCAGGGGATGTTGGGTCGTAGGATTTGGGGTACATCCGGAGTACACCCACTGGAGTGATTGGGGTTATGCCGGCTTATCGTGATCGTGCTCGTGGTTCGTGGATCGTGATTGAAGACCAGTGAAGATTGGTGTATAGGGGATTGTTGAAACGTATCCTTTTAAATGTGTGGTTATTTAAGTTATCGTTGTTTCTTTAATTGTCTAAGTGTTATTGTTGCATGATTGTATTATATGTTGCATTGCATGCCCCGGGACTATATCCCTCACTGGGCAACAGTGGTTGCTCATACCTCGATATCTGTTTCAGGAGACGCTGAGGGTGATCCCCAGCTTGTTGATTTAGTTGAGGAAGAAGAAGTTCAGATCGAGCCTTTACCTTAGTTGCTGTGTCTGATAACTTGAGGTGGTTAATGAACTTGCTGCTATGTGGAAAGTTCAATTAATTGTTTTATGTTCTATTTTGTGGCCTAAGGGCTATGTATATGTTGTTGTGCAAATTGAAGGATAGTAGATTGTGGTGTAGAATTGGAAGCCATGTCTTGTAATAACTTTTATTCTTGCCTTTATTTCCTTGCATGCTTGGGAGTGGATGGTTAATGTAGAATGCATTATCCTTTAAGTTGTGTTATTGATTTCCTAGAATGTTATGATTATAAAACTATGCTGACAACAAGTTCTCGCATGCTTGTGTGTTTTGGAGCTATTGTGTACCATAAGGCTCGGATGGCCGTGAATCTTTAAATATTTAACCATGAAAAGTTTGTTTACCTTGTAGTTACCTTATTTGAGAATTTACAGGTTTTCAGAATGTCCATAGTACAGGGGAAACTCTGTCCGTTTTTCCCCTAAAATTTTGTGACCGGGTTTGGTATTGGGTTGAGAATAGCATGGTTATTAGAGCCTCCGGTCTCGTGAGGGATCGGGGCGTTACACAGGGACATTATGAATGGAATGTCATGCCATTCGGTCTTAAGAATGCACCGTCCATAATGGATGATGTATACCGACCCCTTGCGCAGCACTCCCCATGATGAAGTTTCGTGTCATGCAAATAGGTTTGTCATGTTGTAATAATACGATATGACAGGAACCTTTTGTCATCTCAGATTCCCTTTTAAGTCATGTCTCGTTTGTCTGTTTGTAATAAGTGAGATTTCCTTTATTAAAGGAAACCACTTTAGTTGAGTCTGGTTTGTCTTATTGTGAATTATTAAAAATCTCTTTATATCGTGTCAGCTTTTCCTTTAGTAAAGGAAGCTGCTTTAGTCCTTGTCAGGAATAGTGTAGATTCTGCTTTGTATTATTAGGCTTTGTAATGGTCTGCCTATAAATAATGAAGAACCCCTGACTAAAGGGGCAGAGTCAGATTTGGATTAAAACACATCTATCTTTCTTTCAACAGCTTACAACTTCTCTCTCTCAAGCTTCGCCTTTAGCCATGTCTTCCGCCTCCCGCTCCTTCCCTCACCTTCCCCTTAGTGGTATCAGAGCCTAGTTAATTGTAGCACTTCCCTATTCTGGTATTGAAGGTCTTAAACTATACTTGTGTGTTGAACACTAGAGTCTTTGGCAATAGGGCAATAGCCGTTAAAGAGTGAATGAAAGGTGTCATAAGTCCTGCAGTAAGTCCAATCATGACCAGGGTATCCACCATGGCTGATCTTCCCTTGCCAGAACAAGAAATTGTTGGTAACAACTCTGAAGTCACTTCGTTTGATCCTTTTGCGTCTCACTATGAGGTAGACATAACCCAAACACCTTCATCTACCAAATCAAGAGAACTCTTCAAACTCTCTCCGTTAAACCCCTACTCATATTACCAAACCTCCCAATTCACACAAAAGTTCAAATCTTTATGTCCTATCAAGCCAGCAGCCCTTACAGCCGTGTACAAATCCTCTACAGATTCTATACAATCCGTATCCTCTTCCCGCACAAAAACCTATTTTCCTATACATTTTAAACCTGATCTCCGTCGATATAGATAGAAAGGTTACAATGGTTTACACCTTTGAGCCATTCGTCTAGCCTTACAGCCTAGTTTCCTTGCCGAAAAAAATGTTTCATGTCTAGTCTCTTTACTAGATACCAGGTGGCGTAAGTTTGATGATGCACTCATCTATGCCGTCGAAGCAGGTCTTCACAATGGCTATGTTCTTATCCAAGTTGAACCAAACTTCACCCTTGATCTTTCCCATCCTACCCTTTCTCAAACCATACAGGTCTTTATCCAACTTTATGGAGCTGATATGAACCCAAATGAAACTGTTGTTGCACTCCATCATTCTATGACCTATAAAGTCCAAACCCATCTTTTTTCCATGGACTACAACTGTAAGCCTCGAGTCCACGTGTTAGGTGATAGTAATGTTACCCAACCCAAGATCTACACCAAACATGAACTCACTTTCCCTCCTCATCAGAAAAATGATTATGAGAGAAGCCATAACCGATCAATCATCCATAATTCACCAAGAATCTCTACACATCCTTTAGAACCAGGTCGTGTCGCCAAATCCTTTCCAACAGAATCCCAACCAGCTGAACCATGTGAAAAATGCCAACTTGCTAGACATCCTCAATCCTGTCCACACTATGTCAGAAAACCCTTTGCTACCAGATCTAGGTCCTCTAGATATGTCTATTCTGTTAATTTTCCAGAAGACATCTATTGTACAGGAGAAGTTGACAACGCATATGTTGGTAAATCTCAAGTTACCAAAACCAGACCACAAGATGTTGAACAAATCGAGTCAGCAATCAATTGGAGCAACATGAATGCAAAAGCACAGAATGCTGCCATTCAAAAAATATGGTCAGATATCAGGGAACATGTTGGATGGACAAAAGAAGCCCATGATCATCTCAGACAAGGTTGTTATGACCAATATAATGACCTCTACAACGCTTTCCACAAGAATCACATATACCATCAAACAACTCCAATCAACTAGAAAAAACTACAGAAAGCCGCTCCATTTTGGAACCCTTCTGGACAAGTTCATTCTTGGAACAACGTCAACATGATCAACATGCAGAAATCTTCTTTCGAGAAGCATTACCTTGATTCATACGAGTTCAATAGAAAAAGAGAACGACTCGCTGAAAAGCTCAAACAGCCAGCTAAGCTAAAGAAGCAGTCCTCTCATCCTTGGAAGCATAATCCAAAGCCAGATCATGCAGTCTGGATACCAAGTGGAAATTGCGAAAAAACCTATTGGGTTGATCTTACACCACCTCCTCATTATGTCTCCAAAGAGAAAATTATCCCAACTGGGTGGGGTGATGAAGACGAGAAAGAAGGTCCCAGTGAAATTTCTTCAGGCATTTCGTTATTTGACTCCTTTGATCCGTTTGAAAAGAATTCGTCCTCTCAGACGATTCCACCATACAATGGATCAGTTCTTATGCAGACTCCTGTGACTCCGTTCTACACGGACACCACAAGGACACGTACACACAACCCAGTACAAACTAATCCTGATGATTCAGAAACAACCAATGACCAGGGAGAAACTTCCCAAGCTGGTGAGCACTGGAACCAACAGCCGCCATAAGCACAAGTCCCACAGGTTCCACAACAGCAACCTCAGAGACAACAAAATATTGAAGGAAAAGTTTCCATCCCATATGCTCCAGATCACAAGCAAATCTGGAACATTGATGCCATCCCTCCTGATGACAGACTCATATATCTTGAGAAAATGGATGCATGGAAAAATGGAGAATCTCTCCGAAATCCAACTCTTGAAATAAGATATATCATTGATCGTCTTGTTGCTGCTTTTACAGGATCACTTCACAGTTGGTGGACAAGGATACTGACAGAAGAAGAAAGACAGATCATCCTCACAGATGCAGATCCTATTCAAATGTTTCTAAGTTGTCTACGAGCCATTTTCGTAGGACAAACAACCCAAGAGATTGAGCAAGCAGAAAAGGAGTTCTTACTCAACAAATGCTGTGATGTTGCAAAACTTTGAGATTACTATCTCAAACAGGAAGCTCTGTGTTTTACCTTTGGGAAAAATACAGGAACCATCAAGAAAGCGTTCGTCTTTAACATTCCACAACCCCTTCTTGAATTGCTCGGAACAGAGTTCAAACGAGTCAATATTACAGATCTAAGACAGGTGAGTCTTGCTCACTTGTACCAGATGGCCAGAAAGCTCATTCAAGATCAGTGCGAGTCCAAGCAACTTGGCAAACTTCTCAAGAGAAACGAGCAAAAAACAATGGATAGATTTCAAAAAGTTTGGTTGTCATGCTTACAGCTACTCTCCATGTTCGTGTCACAAATACAAGAAGAACAAATATCAGAAAAGGTTTCACAAGTACAGAAAACCTTTCAGAAAATTCAGATTTGTGAAGAAGAGATCAAAACCATCTTCTTCCATTAAATGTTTTCTTTGTGGAAAAAAAGGACATTTTGCAAAAGATTGTTACCTCAAAAAGTCCAAGAAGCTACCAGCCAAGCTTGTTCAGTTCATTTCAACTCAAACCTTTCATGACCAGCTATACACATGGACTTCTGAACCAGATCAAGTCATCCTTAACCTTTATACAACCTCATCCTCAGGTCTCACCTCAGAATTCGAATCCTCTTATTCTGAACCAACCCTCTCCATAGCCAAAATACACAAAACCACAGAACAACCAATCTTTACCATTTCCAAAGCTACCTTTACCCCAGGACAAATCTATAAGCCATACATAAAGCTTGTCGTTAAACCTCCAGGATATGTTCCT
Source organism: Ehretia macrophylla (assembly GCA_037974665.1). Classification (NCBI taxonomy): domain Eukaryota; kingdom Viridiplantae; phylum Streptophyta; class Magnoliopsida; order Boraginales; family Ehretiaceae; genus Ehretia; species Ehretia macrophylla. Next base: position 27,231,198 of record CM075780.1, read on the forward strand.
GTGACCGTTACTGCACTTCTAGACACAGGTTCATGTATTTCTTTCATGAAATCCAAGTGTCTTCCTCCTAAATTTTGGATTTCCTCCAGAGCAACCTTTACCACTGCTTCTGGTAGTGGATTTGCAAGTGAAGCACATTCCAAGACCATTCCCATACACTTATCCCCAGATGTCTCAGTTCGACACAATTTTACCAATATGATCAATGCTGTGAAGATATTCTCTTAGGAATGGATTTTCTCACCTTACTTGCTCCATTCTCATTTTAGACAAATGGTTTCCAATTCCTGCATAATCAGTATACCCCTTGGGTATCTTTACAGAAATTGCCCTCACAGATTTCAGCCATTCAAGATGATGAATTTGCTGAAGAAAGAAACCTCCTCATTACCTGTTGCGGTGATCTTCCAAACAAATTTTGGCAAATAAAGAAACATTTTGTCTCTCTACCTTGCAAAGAAAATTGGCAAACGCCACACCAAACCACCTCTCATCCAGGAATGCCAAAAGATGAAGATCTTTGTCAAGCTGAAATACAGACACTACTTGAGCAAGGTCTCATCCGACCATCCAGATCTCCATGGGCAAGTCATGCCTTTTATGTCAACAAAAGATATGAACAAGTCCGAGCAAACAAAAGATTGGTGACAGATTATCGTCAACTCAATGATCAATTGAAAGATATCAGATACCATCTTCCATGAAAGGAACAATTCCTTCAGAAGCAATCCAAAACCAAATTTTTCTCCAAATTTGATATGAAATCTAGATTTTGACAAATTGGTATTACTGAAGCTGATAGATTCAAAACTGCTTTTGTTGTTCCACAGGGACATTTGAAATGGAATGTCATGCCATTCGGTCTCAAGAATGCACCGTCCGAGTTCCAACACAGAATGGATAATGTATACCGACCCCTTGCGCAGCACTGTATTGTCTACATTGATGATGTTTAGGTATTCAGTAACACAATTGAAGAACACCACCAGTATCTCCGACAATTCCAGGAGTTAACCTACCAACATGGATTAGTTCTTGTTGAATCCAAGATGAAAATGGGTCTCATTGCTATTGATTTTCTTGGTTTGCAGATAAGAGAATAACACATTCTCTTATAGGACCACATATCAAGGAAAGTCATCGGCTTTCCTGATGAACTCAGAATTGTTACACAAATCCAACAGTTCCTTGGCCTCATCAATTATGCCTCATTTCATGTCCCATCAATTGGCCAACTACACTAGGCAGATTTTCAAATACCTCCAAAAATCTAACATTGGAAATTGGTCTCCAGAAGCCACAGTTGCAGTCCAGAAGCTGAAAGAGCTATGTAAAACACTTCCTCCTCTCAAGATCTCAGGTCCAGGACAACTCGTCTTGCAGACTGATGCTTCCCTTGATTTTTGGGCCGCAGTTCTCATTGAAGAAGACAATGGATAAAGACAAGTCTGTGGTTACAAATCAGGATCTTTCACGCCAACACAGCGCAACTATCCCTCTTTCAAAAGAGAAGTTCTTGCAGTTATTCAGGGAATCAAAAAATTCAAGTTTTATCTTGCTCAAGATCCTTTCATTATTGAAACAACTTTTAAAGGATTTCAGGGTGTTCTTAAAAGAAGGCAGAATGATATTCCAGATCCACATCTCTTCCGATGGACAGAATGGATTTCCCAGTCCAATTGGACAATGCGACACATCCCAAGCAAAGAGAATACCCTTGCTGATTTTCTCTCTCGTACTCCGCCATCAAAGAAAACTGTATGCATGGTAAATCCAGATGGACACAAGCTTCCACCTTCCCTTGTTCCAGGTCTTATTCCAAGCAGTTCCAACTCAGATCCAGATCCCACTGATGGACAGCCCCAAACATTTTAAGACTTGAGTCCAGACCATCAAGCTCAATTTTGGGAGCACTACCTGAAGAGCTCAGAGTAAAAATACTAAGATCATTCGCTAAAAGCCAGATCACTGATTTCTTTGAAGAATTCGTTGAGAACAAGCTCAGGAGAATTATTGATCTATTATCCTCTGTCTATTATGTTCGCAACGTTGTTCGTCATAGTCCCCAACATGAAGAACCATAGGATACAGTTCTTGATTTCAATAATTATGACTTTTCAAAGATGCAATTCTTGTATCTTTGGTATTGGCTTAATTATTATCCTATGGCAGTTCTTTTTGATCTAGAACTCATTCAGAGACATGTTTGTGTGTTCCCAAAATCCCGTTTCGTCAAGGTATTCTCACAGGTGTTTCAGTCATTTGACCCTCCGGCACTCATCACCGGTCAAGTTATACAGCACCAACAGGTTTTCATCATTCGCCTCACAGATGTTTAGAATCGAGTCATTCCACCAACCATCATCCCAATCAACCATTTCCACCTCCGACAAGAGCCTTGGGAATATTTTATTTCTTGGGAACAATGTCTTACTGTCAAGAGAGCCACTGCTCGAGCACATGGTCTAGATGTTTCTGATCCACTAGAATTTTGGCACGTCCATTTTCCAGATAGCCCCACTTTTCATGAACATCTTCTTGCCTTCCAGAGTTTTTCTCAAGAGGTTGGCTTTTCCACTATAGACCTTGGGTCTGACTACGACCTGTGTGGGGGAGATCTTAGCCAAAATAGTCAGGAGTGGGATGATATCGATCTCAATAACGACAGATGGTGACTCATTGAAGACAGGTTTCCAAGAATCCCGGGTGGACCCCATGACGAAGCTTCGTGTCATGTAAATAGGTTTGTCATGTTTTAATAATAGGATATGACAGGAATCTTTTGTCACTTCAGATTCCCTCTAAGTCATGTCTCGTTTGTCTGTTTGTAATAAGTGAGATTTCCTTTATTAAAGGAAACCGATTTAGTCGCATCAAATTTGTCTTATTGTGAATTATTAAGAATCTCTTTATGTCATGTTAGCTTTTCCTTTATTAAAGGAAGCTGCTTTAGTCCTTGTCAAGAATAGAGTAGATCATGCTTTGTATTATTAGGCTTTGTAATGGTTTGTCTATAAATAATGAAGAACCCCTGACAAAAGGGGCAGAGTCAAATTTGGATTGAAACACATCTTTCTTTCTCTCAACAGCTTACAACTTCTCTCTCTCAAGCTTTGTCTTTAGCCATGTCTTCCGCCTCCCGCTCCTTCCATCACCTTCCCCTTAGTGGTAACAGAGCCTATTTAACTATAGCACTTCCCTATTCTGGTATTGAAGGTCTTAAACTATACTTGTGTGTTGAACACTAGAGTCTTTGACAATAGGGCAATAGCCGTTAAAGAGTGAATGAAAGGCGTCGTAAGTCCTATAGTAAGTCCAGTCGTGACCAGTGTATCCACTATGGCTGATCTTAGTGGGAAAGGTGAGGGAAAGATTGAGAGGTGGAAGACATCGGTAAAGGCGACGCTTGAGAGAAAGAAGCTATAAGCTGTTGAGAGAAAGAAAGATATGTTTCAATCCAAATCTGACTCTGCCCCTTTTGTCAGGGGTTCTTCATTTTTTATAGGCAAACTATTACAAAGCCTAATAATACAATGTGGAATCTACACTATTCTTGATAAGGACTAAAGTAGCTTCCTTTAATAAAGGAAAAGCTAACACGACATAAAGAGATTCTTAATAATTCACAACAAGACAAACCTAACGCGACTAAAGCGGTTTCCTTTAATAAAAGAAATCTCATTTATTACAAACAGACAAACGAGACATGACTTAAAGGGAATCTAAAGTGACAAAAGATTCCTGTCATTTCCTATTATTACAACATGACAAACCTATTTACATGACACGAAGCTTCGTCAAGGGGTCCACCAGGGATTCCTGAAATCCTGTCTTCAATGAGTCACCATCTATCATTATTGAGATCGATATCATCCCACTCCTGACTATTTTGGCTAAGATCTCCCTCTCACGGGTCGTAATCAAACCAAAGGTCTGCAATGGAAAAGCCATCCACTTGAGAAAAACTTTGGCAGGCGAGAAGATGTTCATGAAAAGTGGGGCTATTAGGAAAGCGGACGTGCCAAAATTCTCGGGGATTAGAAACATCTAGACCATGTGCTCAAGCAGTGGCTCTCTTGACAGTAAGACATTGTTCCCAAGAAATAAAATATTCTCAACGAACTTGTCGGAGGTTGAAATGGTTGATTGGGATGATGGTTGGTGGAATGACTCGATTCTAAACATTTGTGAGATGAATGATGAAAACCTGCTGGTGATGTATAACTTGACCGGTGATGAGTGCCGAAGGGTCAAATGATTGAAACACCTGTGAGAATAGCTTGACGAAGCGGGATTCTGGGAACACACGAACATGTCTCTGAATGAGTTCTGGATCAAAAAGAACTGCCATAGGATAATAATTAAGCCAATACCAAAGATACAAGAATTGCATCTTTGAAAAGTCATAATTAGTGAAATCAAGAACTGTATCCTATGGTTCTTCATGCTGGGGACTGTGACGAACAACGTTGCAAACATAATAGACAGAGGATAATAGATCAATAATTTTCCTTAGCTTGTTCTCAACGAATTCTTCAAAGAAATCAGTGATCTGGCTTTTGGCGAATGATCTTAGTATTTTTACTCTGAGCTCTTCAAGTAGTGCTCCCAAAAATTGAGCTTGATGGTCTGGACTCAAGTCATAAAATGTTTGGGGTTGTCCATCAGTCGGGTCTGGATCTGAGTTGGAACTGCTTGGAATAAGACCTGGAACAAGGGAAGATGGAAGCTTGCGTTCATCTGGATTTACCATGCATACAGTTTTCTCTGATGGCTGAGTGCGAGAGAGAAAATCAACAAGGATATTCTCTTTGCCTGGGATTTGTCACATTGTCCAATTTAAATGAGAAATTCATTTTGTCCATCGAATGAGTTGTGGATCTGGAATATCATTCTGCCTTCTTTTAAGAACACCCTGAAATCCTTTAAAATCTGTTTCAATAATAAAAAGATTTTGAGCAAGATAAAACTTGAATTTTTTGATTCCCTGAATAACTGCAAGAATTTCTCTTTTGAAAGAGGGATAATTGCACTGTGCTGGCGTGAAAGATCCGGATTTGTAACCACAGACTTGTCTGTGTCCATTGTCTTCTTCAATGAGAACTGCGGCCCAAAAATCAAGGGAAGCATCAGTTAGCAAGATGAGTTGTCCTGGACTTGGGATCTTGAGAGGAGGAAGTGTTTAACATAGCTCTTTCATCTTCTGGACTGCAACTTTGGCTTCTGGAGACCAATTTCCAATGTTAGACTTTCTGAGGTACTTGGAAATCTGGCTGGTGTAGTTGGCCAATGATGGGACATGCGATGAGGCATAATTGATAAGGCCAAGGAACAGCTGGATCTGTGAAATAGTTCTGAGTTCATCAGGAAAGTCGAGGACTTTGCTTGATATATGGTCTTGTAAGAGAATATGTCATTCTCTTATCTACAAACCAAGAAAATCAATAGCATTGAGACCATTTTTTATCTTGGATTCAACAAGAACTAATCCATGCTGGTATGTTAACTCTTGGAATTGTCGAAGATGCTGGTGGTGTTCTTCAGCAGTGTTACTGAATACCAAAACATCATCAATGTAGACAATACAGTGTTGCGGAAGGGGTCGGTATACATCATCCATTCTGTGTTGGAAATCGGACGGTGCATTCTTGAGACCGAATGACATGACATTCCATTCATAATGTCCCTGTGGAACAACAAAATCAGTTTTGAATCTATCAGCTTCAGTAATACCACTTTGCCAAAATCCAAATTTCATATCAAATTTGGAGACGAATTTGGCTTTGGATAGCTTCTGAAGGAGTTGTTTCTTTCTTGGAAGAGGGTATCTGATATCTTGCAATTGATCATTGATCTTTTCAGCAAGTCATTCTCTTTTTCTTTTGAACTCGTCTGAATCAAGATAATGCTTCTCGGAAAAAGATTTCTGCATGTTGAACATGTTGACGTTATTCCAAGAATGAACTTGTCCGGAAGGGTTCCAAACTGGAGAGCCTTTCTGCAGTTTTTTCTAGTTGATTGGAGTTGTCTGATGGTATATGAGATTCTGGTGGAAAGCCTTGTGGAGGTCATTATATTGGTCATAACAACCTTGTCTGAGATGATCATGGGCTTCTTTTGTCCATGCAACATGTTCCCTGAGATCTGACCATATTTTTTGAATGGCAGCATTTTGAACTTTTGCATTCATGTCACTCCAATTGATTGCTAACTCAATTTGTCCAACATCTTATGGTCTAGTTTTGGTAACTTGCCATTTATCAACATATGCGTTGTCGGCTTCTCCTGTACAATAGATGTCTTCAGGAAAATTAACATAACAGAAATATCTAGAGGACCTAGATCTGGTAGCAAAGGGTTTTCTGACACAGTGTGGATAAGACTGAGGATGTCCAGCAAGTTGGCATTTTTCATATCGTTCAGCTGGTTAGGATTCTGTTGGAAAGGATATGGCGACACGACCTGGTTCTAGAGGATGTCTAGAGATTCTTGGTGAATCATGGATGATTGGTCAGTTATGGCTTCTCTCATATTCATTTTTCCAACGAGGAGGGAAAGTGAGTTCATGTTTGGTGTAAATCTTTGGTTGGGTAACATTACTATCACCTAACACGTGGACTCGAGGCTTACAGTTGTGGTCCATGGAAAAAAGATGGGTTTGGACTTTATAGGTCATAGAATGATGGGGTGCAACAACAGTTTCATTTGGGTTCATATCAGCTCCATAAAGTTGGATAAGGACCTGTAGGTTTGAGAAAGGGTAGGACGGGAAAGATCAAGGGTGAAGTTTGGTTCAACCTGGATGAGAACATGGCCATTCTGAAGACCTGCTTCGACGGCGAGAGATGGTGACTCATTGAAAACAGGATTCCAGGAATCCCGGGTAGACCCTATGACGAAGCTTCGTGTCATGCAAATAGGTTTGTCATGTTGTAATAATAGAATATGACAGGAATCTTTTGTCACTTCAGATTCCCTGTAAGTCATGTCTCGTTTGTCTGTTTGTAATAAGTGAGATTTCCTTTATTAAAGAAAATCGCTTTAGTCATGCCAAGTTTGTCTTATTGTGAATTATGAAGAATCTCTTTATGTCGTGTCAGCTTTTCCTTTATTAAAGGAAGCTGCTTTAGTCCTTGTCAGGATTAGTGCAGATTCCGCTTTGTATTATTAGGCTTTGTAATGGTTTGCCTATAAATAATGAAGAACCCCTGACTAAAGGGGCAGAGTCAGATTTGGATTGAAACATGTCTTTCTTTCTCTCCACAGCTTACAACTTCTCTCTCTCAAGCTTCGCCTTTAGCCATGTCTTCCGCCTCCCGCTTCTTCCCTCACCTTCCTCTTTGTGGTAACATAGCCTAGTTAACTGTAGCACTTCCCTATTCTGGTATTGAAGGTCTTAAACCGTACTTGTGTGTTGAACACTAGAGTCTTTGGCAATAGGGCAATAGTCGTTAAAGAGTGAATGAAAGGCGTTGTAAGTCCCGCAGTAAGTCCAGTCGTGACCAGTGTATCTACCATGGCTGATCTTCCCCTGCCAGAACAAGAAGTTCTTGCTAACAACTCTTAAGTCATTTCCTTTAATCCTTCTACATCTCACTATGAGGTAGACATAACCCAAACACCTCCATCTACCAAATCAGGAGAACTCTTCAAACTCTCTCCGTTAAACCCCTACTCATATTACCAGACCTCCCAATTCACACAAAAGTTCAAATCTCTATTACCTATCAAGCCAGCAGCCCTTACAGCCGTGTAGAAATCCTCTACAGTTTCTGTACAATACGTATACTCTTCCCACATAGAAACCTATCTTCCTATACTTTCTGAACCTGATCTCCGTAGATATAGACAGAAAAGTTACAAAGGTTTACACCTTGGAGCCATTCGTCTAACCTTACGGCCTAGTTTCCTTGCTGGAAAAAAATGTTTCATGTCTAGTCTCTTTACTAGATACCAGGTGGTGTAAGTTTGATGATGCACTCATCTGTGCTGACGAAGCAGGTCTTCACAATGGCCATGTTCTCATCCAAGTTGAACCAAACTTCACCCTTGATCTTTCATGTCCTACCCTTTCTCAAACCATACAGGTCCTTATCCAACTTCATGGCGCTGATATGAACCCAAATAAAACTGTTGTTGCACTTCATCATTCTATGACCTATAAAGTCCAAACCCATCTTCTTTCCATGGACCACAACTGTAAGCCTCGAGTCCACGTGTTAGGTGATAGTAATGTTACCCAACCAAAGATCTACACCAAACATGAACTCACTTTCCCTCCTCGTTGGAAAAAATGATTATGAGAAAAGCCGTAACCGACCAATCATCTATGATTCACCAAGAATCTCTAGACATCCTCTAGAAGCAGGTCGTGTCGCCATATCCTTTCCAACAAAATCCCAACCAGCTGAACCATGTGAAAAATGCCAACTTGCTGGACATCCTCAGTCCTGTCCACACTGTGTCACAAAACCCTTTGCTCCCAGATTTAGGTCCTTTAGATATGTCAGTTTTGTTAATTTTCCTGAAGACATCTATTGTACAGGAGAACTCGACAACGCATATGTTGGTAAATGGCAAGTTACTAAAACCATACCACTAAATGTTGGACAAATCGAGTCAGCAATCAATTAGAGCAACATGAATGCAAAAGCTCAGAATGTTGTCATTCAAAAAATACGGTCAGATCTCAGGGAACATGTTGCATGGACAAAAGAAGCCCATGATCATCTCAGACAAGGTTGTTATGACCAATGTAATGACCTCCACAAGAATCACATATACCATTAGACAACTATAATCAACTAGAAAAAACTGCAAAAAGCAGCTCTAGTTCAGAACCCTTCCGGACAAGTTCGTTCTTGGAACAGCGTCACCATGATCAACATGCAAAAATCTTCTTCTGAGAAGCATTATCTTGATTCAGACGAGTTAAAAAGAAAAAGAGAACGACTCGCTGAAAAGCTCAAACAGCCAGCAAAGCCAAAGAGGCAGTCCTCTCATCCTTTGAAGCATTATCCAAAGCCAGATCATGCAGTTTGGATACCGAATGGAAATTGCGAAAAAGCCTATTGGGTTGATCTCACACCACCTCCTCATTATCTCTTCAAAGAGAAAATTATCCCAACTGGGTGGGGTGATGAAGACGAGAAAGAAGGTCCCAGTGAAATTTTTTCAGTCATTTCGTCATTTGACTCCTTTGATATGTTTGAAAAGAATTCGTCCTCTCAGACGATTCCTCCATACAAAGGACCAATTCTTTTGCAGACTCTTGTGACTTCGTTCTACACAGACACCACAAGGACACGTACACACAACCCTATACAAACTAATCCTGATTATTCAGAAGCAACCAGTGACCAGGGAAAAACTTCCCAAGCTGGTGAGCACCGGAACCAACAGCTGCCACAAGCACAAGTCCCACCGGTTCCACAACAGCAACCTCAGAGACAACAAAACATTGAAGGAAAAGTTTTCATCCCATATGCTCCAGATCACAAGCAATTCTGCAACATTGATGCCATCCCTCCTGATGACAGACTCAAATATCTTGAGAAAATGGATGCATGGATAAATGGAGAATCTCTCCAAAATCTTACTCTTGAAATAAGAGATATCAATGACCGTCTTATTGCTGCTTTTACAGGATCACTTCACAGTTGGTGGACAAGGATGATGACAGAAGAAGAAAGACAGATCATCCTCATAGATGCAGATCATATTCAAATGTTTCTAAGATGTCTACGAGCCATTTTCCTAGGACAAACAGCCCAAGAGATTAAGCAAGTAGAAAAGGAGTTCTTACTAAACAAATGTTGTGATGTTGCAAAACTTGGAGATTACTATCTCAGACAAGAATCTTTGTATTTTACCTTTGGGAAAAATACAGAAACCATCAAGAAGGCGTTCATCTTTAACATGTCACAACCCCTTCCTGAATTGGTCGAAATAGAGTTCAAACGAGCCAATATTACAGATCAAAGACAGGTGAGTCTTGCTCACTTGTACCAGATGGCCAGAGAGCTTATTCAAGATCAGTACGAGTCCAAGCGACATGGCAAACTTCTCAAGAGCAACGAGCAACAAACAATGGATACCTTTTGCAAAAAAGATTTCCAAAAGTTTGCCTGTCATGCTCACATCTACTCTCCATTTTCGTGTCACAAATACAAGAAGCACAAACATCAGAAAAGATTTCACAAGTCCAGAAAACCTTTCAGGAAATTTAGATTTGTGAAGAAGAGATCAAAACCCTCTTCCTCCACTAAATGTTTTCTTTGTGAAAAAAAGGACATTTTGCAAAAGATTGTTACCTCAAAAATTCGAAGAAACTACCAGCCAAGCTTATTCAGTTCATGTCAACTAAAACCTTTCATGACCAGCTATACACATGGACTTCCGAACCAGATCAAGCCATCCTTAACCTTGATACAACCTCATCCTCAGGTCTCACCTCAGAATCCGAATCCCCAGATTCTGAACCAACCCTCTCCATAGCCAAAATAAAAAAAACCACATAACCACCAATCCTTACCACTTCCAAAGCTAACTTTACCTCAGGACAGATCTATAAACCATACATAAAGCTTGTTGTTAACCCTCCGGGATATGTTCCTATCACCGTTACTGCACTTCTAGACACAGGTTCATGTATTTCTTTCATGAAATCCAAGTGTCTTCCTCCTGAATTTTGGATTTCCTCCAGAGCAACCTTTACCACTGCTTCTGGTAGTGGATTTTCAAGTAAAGCACATTCCATGACCATTCCAATACACTTATCCCCAAATGTCTCTATTCGACACAACTTTTACCAGTATGATCAATGCTGTGAAGATATTCTCTTAGGAATGGATTTTCTCACCTTACTTGCTACATTCTCATTTCAGACAAATGGTTTCCAATTCCTGCATAATCAGTATACTCCTTGGGTATCCTTACAGAAATTTCCCTCAAAGGTTTCAGTCATTCAAGATGATGAATTTATTAAAAAAAGAAGCCTTCTCATTTCCTGTTGCGGTGATCTTCTAATCAAATTTTGGGAAAGAGAGAAACACATTGTCTCTCAACCTTGCAAAGAAAATTGGCAGATGTCACACCAAACCGCATCTCATCCAGGAATGCCAAAAGATGAAGATCTTTTTCAAGCTGAAATACAGACATTACTTGAGCAAGGTCTTATCTGACCATCCAGATCTCCATGGGCAAGTCATGTCTTTTATGTCAAAAAAAGATCTGAACAAGTTCGAGGAAAGAAAAGATTGGTGATAAATTATCGCCAACTCAATGATCAATTGCAAGATATCAGATACCCTCTTCCAAGAAAGGAACAACTCCTTCAGAAGCGATCCAAAGCCAAATTCTTCTACAAATTTGATATGAAATTTGGATTTTGGCAAATTGGTATTACTGAAGCTGATTGATTCAAAACTGCTTTTGTTGTTCCACAGGGACGTTATGAATGAAATGTCAAGCCATTCAGTCTCAAGAATGCACCGTCCGAGTTCCAGCACAAAATGGATGATGTATACCGACCCCTTACGCAACACTGTATTGTCTACATTGATGATGTTTAGGTATTCATTAACACAGCTAAAGAACACCACCAACATCTCCAACAACTCCAGGAGTTAACCTACTAGCATGGATTAGTTCTTGCTGAATCCAACATGAAAATTTATCTCAATGCTATTGATTTTCTTGGTTTGCAGATAAGAGAATGACACATTCTCTTACAGGACCACATATCAAGCAAAGTCCTCGACTTTCCTGATGAACTCAGAACTGTTACACAGATCCAGCAGTTCTTTGGCCTCATCAATTATGCCTCATCGCATGTCCCATCATTGGCCAACTACACCAGCCAGATTTCCAAGTACCTCCAAAAATCTAACATTGGAAATTGGTCTCCAGAAGCCATAGTTGCAGTCTAGAAGCTGAAAGGGCTATGTAAAACACTTCCTCCTCTCAAGATCCCAGGTCCAAGACAACTCATCTTGCAGACTGATGCTTCCCTTGATTTTTGGGCCACAGTTCTCATTGAAGAAGACATTGGACACTGATAAGTCTGTGGTTACAAATCAGGATCTTTCATGCCAGCACAGCGCAATTATCCCTCTTTCAAAAGAGAAGTTCTTGCAGTTATTCACGGAATCAAAAAATTCAAGTTTTATCTTGCTCAAAATCCTTTCATTATTGAAACAGATTTTAAAGGATTTCAGAGTGTTCTTAAAAGAAGGCAGAATGATATTCTAGATCTACAACTCATCCAATGGATAGAATGGATTTCCGAGTTCAATTGGACAATGCGACACATCCTAGGCAAAGAGAATATCCTTCTTGATTTTCTCTCTCGCGCTCCGCCATCAGAGAAAACTGTATGCATGGTAAATCCAGATGGACACAAGCTTCCATCTTCCCTTGTTCCAGGTCTTATTCCAGACAGTTCCAGCGTAGATCCAGATCCCACTGATGGACAGTCCCAAACAATTTATGACTTGAGTCCAGACCAGCAAGCTCAATTTCTGGGAGCACTACCTGAAGAGCTCAGAGTAAAAATACTACAATCATTCGCTAGAAGCCAGATCACTGATTTTATTGAAGAATTCGTTTAGAACAAGCTCAGGATAATTATTGATCTATTATCCTCTATCTATTATGTTCGCAACGTTTTTCGTCACAGTCCCCAGCATGAAGAACCATGGGATACAATTCTTGATTTCAATAATTATGACTTTTCAAAGATGTAATTCTTGTATCTTTGGTATTGGCTTAATTATTTTCCTACGGCAGTTCTTTTTGATCCAGAACTCATTCAGAGACATGTTCGTGTGTTCCCAGAATCCCACTTTGTCAAGCTATTCTCACAGGTGTTTTAGTCATTTGACCCTCCAGCACTCATCACCGGTCAAGTTATACAGCACTAGCAAGTTTTCATCATTCGCCTCACAGATGTTTGGAATCGAGTCATTCCACCAACAATCATCCCAATCTACCATTTCTATCTCCGACAAGAGCCTTGGGAATATTTTATTTCTTGAGAACAATGTCTTACTGTCAAGAGTGCCACTGCTCGAGCACAAGGTCTAGATGTTTCTGATCCCCGAGAATTTTGGCACGTCCGCTTTCTCAATAGCCCCACGTTTCATGAACATCTTCTTGACTTCCAAAGTCTTTCTCAAGAGAAAGGCTTTTCCTCTGCAAACCTTGGGTCTGACTACGACCCGTGGGGGGGAGATCTTAGTCAAAATAGTCAAGAGTGGGATGATATCGATCTCAATGACGACAGATGGTGACTCATTGAAAACAGGATTCCAGGAATCCCGGGTGGACCCCATGACGAAGCTTCGTGTCATGTAAATAGGTTTGTCATGTTGTAATAATAGGATATGACAGGAATCTTTTGTCACTTCAGATTCCCTTTAAGTCATGTCTCATTTGTCTGTTTGTAATAGATGAGATTTCCTTTATTAAAGGAAACCGCTTTAGTCGCGTCAGGTTTGTCTTATTATGAATTATGAAGAATCTCTTTATGTCGTGTAAGCTTTTCCTTTATTAAAGAAAGCTGCTTTAGTCCTTGTCAGGAATAGTGTAGATTCCACTTTGTATTATTAGGCTTTGTAATGGTTTGCCTATAAATAATGAAGAACCCTTGACTAAAGGGGTAGAGTCAGATTTGGATTGAAACGCATCTTTCTTTCTTTCAACAGCTTACAACTTCTCTCTCTCAAGCTTCACCTTTAGCCATGTCTTCCTCCTCCCTCTCCTTCCCCTTAGTGGTCTCAGAGCCTAGTTAACTGTACCACTTCCCTATTCTGGTATTGAAGATTTTAAACTATACTTGTGTGTGGAACACTAGAGTCTTTGGCAATAGGGCAATAGCCGTTAAAGAATGAATGAAAGGCGTCGTAAGTCCCGCAATAAGTCCAGTCATGACCAGTGTATCCACCATGGCTGCTCTTCCCCTGCCAGAACAAGAAGTTGTTGCTAACAACTCTGAAGTCATTTCCTTTGATCCTTTCGCATCTCACTATGAGGTAGACATAACCCAAATACCTCCATCTACCAAATTAGGGGAACTCTTCAAACTCTCTCCGTTAAACCCCTACTCATATTACCAAATCTCTCAATTCACACAAAAGTTCAAATCTCTATTACCTATCAAGCCAGCAGCCCTTACAGCCGTGTACAAATCCTCTACAGTTTCTGTACAATCCGTATCCTCTTCCCGCATAGAAACCTATCTCCCTTTACTTTCTGAACCTGATCTCCATAGATATAGATAGAAAGGTTACAAAGGTTTACACCTTGGAGCCATTCGTCTAGCCTTACAGCCTAGTTTCCTTGCCGGAAAAAATGTTTCATGTCTAGTCTCTTTACTAGATACCAGGTAGCGTAAGTTTGATGATGCACTCATTTGTGCCGTCGAAGCAGGTCTTCACAATGGCCATGTTCTTATCCAGGTTGAACCAAACTTCACCCTTGATCTTTCCCGTCCTACCCTTTCTCAAACCATACAGGTCCTTATCCAACTTTATGGAGCTGATATGAACTCAAATGAAACTGTTGTTGTACTCCATCATTCTATGACCTATAAAGTCCAAACCCATCTTTTTTCCACGGACCACAACTGTAAGCCTCGAGTCCACGTGTTAGGTGATAGTAATGTTACCCAACCAAAGATCTACACCAAACATGAACTCACTTTCCCTTCTCGTTGGAAAAATGATTATGAAAGAAGTCATAACCGACCAATCATCCATGATTCACCAAGAATCTCTAGACATCCTCTAGAACCAGGTCGTGCCGCCATATCCTTTCCAACAGAATCCCAACCAGCTAAACCATGTGAAAAATGCCAACTTGCTGGATATCCTCAGTCCTATCCACACTGTGTCAAAAAACCCTTTCCTACCAGATCTAGGTCCTCAAGATATGTCTGTTCTGTTAATTTTCCTGAAGACATCTATTGTAAAGGAGAAGCCGACAACGCATATGTTGGTAAATGGCAAGTTACCAAAACTAGACCACAAGATATTGGACAAATCGAGTCAACAATTAATTGGAGCAACATGAATGCAAAAGCTCAGAATGCTGCCATTCAAAAAATATGGTCATATCTCAAGGAACATGTTGCATGGACAAACGAAGCCCATGATCATCTTAGACAAGGTTGTCATGACCAATATAATGACCTCTACAAGGCTTTGCATAAGAATCACATATACCATCATTCAACTCCAATCAACTGGAAAAAACTGCAGAAAGCCGCTCCAGTTCAGAACCCTTCCGGACAAGTTCGTTCTTGGAACAGCGTCAATATGATCAACATGCAGAAATCTTCTTCCGAGAAGCATCATTTTGATTCAAACGAGTTCAAAAGAAAAAAAGAACGACTCGTTGAAAAGCTCAAACAGCCAGCTAAGCCAAAGAAGTAGTCCTCACATCCATGGAAGCATAATCCAAAGCCAGATCATGCAGTCTGGATACCAAGTGGAAATTGCAAAAAAAGCCTATTGGGTTGATCTCACACCACCTCCTTATTATCTCTCCAAAGAGAAAATTATCTAAACTGGGTGAGGTGATGAAGACGAGAAAGTATGTCCCAGTGAAATTTCTTCAGTCATTTCATCATTTGACTCCTTTCATCCGTTTGAAAAGAAATCGTCCTCTCAGACGATTCCTCCATAAAAAGGACCAGTTCTTATGCAGATTCCTGTGACTCCATTCTACACGGACACCACAAGGACACGTACATACAACCCTGTACAAACTAATCCTGATTATTCAGAAACAACCAGTGACCAGGGAGAAAATTCCCAAGCTGGTGAGCACTGGAACCAACAGTCGCCACAAGCACAAGTCCCACAGGTTCCACAACAGTAACCTCAGAGACAACAAAACATCGAAGGAAAAGTTTCTATCCCATATGCTCCAGATCACAAGCAATTCTGGAACATTGATGCCATCCCTCCTGATGACAGACTCAAATATCTTGAGAAAATGGATGCATGGATAAATGGAGAATCTCTCCGAAATCCTACTCTTGAAATAAGAGATATCATTGACCGTCTTGTTGTTGCTTTTGCAGGATCACTTCGCAGTTGGTGGACATGGCTGCTGACAGAAGAAGAAAGACAGATCATATGTACTGCAGAAACTTCGAGAGCATCAATTGTATGCAAAGTTTAGCAAATGCGAATTTTGGTTACAACAGATTGCATTTTTGGGGCACATCATATCCCAAGATTGAATAGCGGTAGATCCAGCAAAGATAGAAGCAGTGATGTCTTGGAAAAAGATGGAAAACGTTACGGAAGTTCAGAGTTTTCTTGGTCTAGCCGGCTATTATCGGAGGTTCGTGAAGGATTTCTCAAAGATTGCAGGACCACTTACAAAGTTCACTCAAAAGAAAACAAAGTTCGTGTGGGATGACAAGTGTGAGAATAGCTTCCAAGAATTGAAGAAAAGATTGACTACTGCACCCGTTCTTGCATTGTCTGAAGGGAGTCAAGGTTTTGTAATCTATAGCGATGCTTCGAAGGAAGGACTGGGTTGTGTGTTGATGCAAAATGGTAGGGTGATTGCGTATGCTTCTAGGAAACCAAAGCCGTATGAATTGATTTACCCGACGCATGATTTGGAGTTAACAGCTATTGTGTTTGCGCTCAAGAAATGGAGGCACTATTTATGGGGTAACAAGTTCGAGGTGTTTACGGATCATAAGAGCTCGAAATATTTGTTCTCACAAAAAGAGTTGAACATGAGGCAGAGACGGTGGATGGAGCTTTTGGATGATTATAACTGCACAATCAATTATGTGCCCGGTAAAGCAAATGTAGTTGCAGATGCCTTAAGTCGGAAGGCGAGCATGGCAAAACTGGAAGTCAAGGTGCAGGAGTTGTTAGAGGAAGCATTCTTGTGGAAACCACAATTGACTCAAAAAGGGTTAATTTTTGCCACTATACAAGTTCAATCGGCCTTGTTGTCTGAATTACGAGAGGCTCAACAGAAGGACCAATAGTTTCAGAAGATTAAAGAAAGCAACACAGATTTCAAGTTTCATGATGATGTATTTGGAGGTTTAGGAATCGGATTTGTGTTCCTAATGAGCCAGAGATGAAAAAGAAGATTCTTGAAGAAGCCCATAACTCAAGATACACTATTCACCCCGGCGGAACAAAGATGTATTGGGATTTGAAGCAACACTATTGGTGGAATAACATGAAGAGAGAGATTGCGGAGTTTGTGGCACGGTGTTTGACTTGCAAGAGAGTCAAAGCAAAACATCAACGACCAGCAGGTTTACTTCAGCCGTTGGAAATCCCTCAATGGAAATGGGAACATATAACTATGGACTTTGTTATGGACCTGCCCTGGTCACAAAAGGGTCATGACGCCGTTTGGGTCATAGTGGATAGATTGACTAAGTCAGCGCACTTCTTACCGGTGAACAAGGAGGATAGTCCTGAGAAATTGGGAGATATGTATGTGGCGGATATTGTAAGATTGCACGAGATGCCTGTGAGTATTGTATCGGATAGGAATCCTCGTTTTACTTCCCGATTTTAGAAGAGATTGCAAGAAGCTTTGGGAACGAAGTTGAGTTTCAGCACGACTTATCACCCTCAGACTGATGGACAATCTGAGAGAACTATTCAGATTCTAGAGGATATGCTGAGGGCGTGTGTTTTAGACTTCGGGAAAGGTTGGGAGAAATATCTGTCTCTAGCGGAGTTCGCTTATAATAATAGTTATCGGGCCACTATCGGGATGGCCCCATTTGAGGCATTGTATGGACGTAAATGTCGATCCCCAATTTACTGGGATGAAGTAGGTGAGACGAAGACTTTTGACCCAACCCTTCTACCTGAACTTATGAAGACTGTTGATAATATCCACCTCATCCGAAAACGGATGCTTACCGCCCAAAGTAGGCAGAAAAGTTATGCAGACCGACGGAGACGGAGTCTAGAGTTTGAGGTCGGCGACAAGGTGTTCTTGAAAATATCACCTCGGAGGGGACTGATTAAACACGGCAAGGGTGGAAAGTTGAGCCCGAGGTTTGTAGGACCATTTGAGATAATTGAGAAGGTTGGCAAATTGGCGTATCGCCTAGCACTACCCCAAAACCTCTCCAATATTCACGACGTTTTTCATGTTTCAATGCTACGGAAGTATCACCCTGATCCATCGCATATCTTGGAGCCAGAGCTGTTGCAGCTTCGGGAGAACTTGTCTTATGAAGAGAAGCCCATTCGGATCCTAGACCAGCAAGATTGGGAGTTGCGCAGCAAATCTATACCGATGGTGAAAGTGTTGTGGGATCACCATGGAGTCGAAGAAGCAATGTGGGAAAGGCGAGACCAGATGGAGCAACAGTATCCAGTTTTATTTCAAAGGTAATATTGAATTTCGGGATGAAATTCTTTTAAGGAGGGAAGGATGTGAGGCCCGACCTCGATTTGCGTACGATACTTCGTTTCATGTGCCCTAACCTAGATTTGCGTGCCTTGACCTAGGTTTAAGAATTGCGTTTCATTTTGTGTGCCTTGCATTGAATTACGTGCATTCATTAGGGTTGCGTGCATTTACTTGGGAAACGTGCATTTATCTCGTAGTTCGTGCCTTACCTCGTAGTACGTGTCTAAAACCTAGAAAAGGGTGCCCTCACGCTAATCAAGAAAGTGTCTTACACGAAGCACTAGATCATTAATTAATCCTACAAACTCCACTAACTAATATTAAAATGCTAAGTCAATGCACTAGAAGACGAAATTGCACCAAAAGCTAGACATTATTGTTCTTTATTTTTTATTCTTTTGCATATTCGAAGCACTCAATTAAATAATGCTCAACAAGACAAAAATTCAGATTTGAACACATGCTTGGCCGACCACATGGAGCCTTTGTGCATGCATTTCAATTTCAAATCTAAACCTAGACATTCTATGACAACTATGACACAAAGCAATAAAAAAATGGCTCAAAAAAACCCTCCCCAATGCACCAAATCTCGACCCATTCCTTTGCCCATGCTAGGATGATTCAAATTATGCTCCTTGAAGACACAATTCTGAATTTTGCAAGGCCCTAGGCCGACACAAGCATCATATTCTTCAATGCTTTTTATTTTTCTTTCTTTCATTCTTTCTTTCTTTCTCACATTTTCTCTCACTCTCTCATTCCTTCTCTCTCTCTCTCGGACCTAGCTGAAATTATAGACTCCATAGCTAAGTTCTTCATCCTAAGGCTCTTCAAGACCTGCAAGCTACTTAGGAGCTCGACCAAGCAAAGCTAGGAGCAAAGAAACGCACATGCAAGCTCATAGCACATTCATTTCGGCTTAGGTAAGTTGTTAGCTTCCATTTCTTTTTCTTCTTGTTCTAACCACATGCACCTACTAAGAACATGGTAAGTTAGCTAGGAAATTAGAGAAATCTCAAGTTGTCTCTCGGCTAAGCAAGGAGAAGAGTCGACATTGTGCTTCATCAAGAGTTGTGCATCTTCTTTGTTGTCTTGCTAAGGTGAGGGCTAAAATTTCTTGAAAAGCCTTTAAAAACCACATGCATGCCTTTGAATGTCTATTTTAACCTCTGTACTTGTGATATATGTGTGTACATGAACTTTTGTAAGCATGCATGGCAAGATATTTGGCTAGAATGTGGAGATAGGTGAAATCGCGTATTTGGCAACTTTCTATTTTGTTGAAACAAAGTGATTTTGACCAGGTAAATGATGTTTAAAATGCATGAAAATTGGTAGGTGACTAGTTTTGGAAGTTCTGAGAAATTTTAGTAGAAATAGGCCAAAGCTAATTTTGATGCTAAGGTCCATTAAATGGAAAAATACCAAAATGTGTCCAAATCTGAAAAATCTAGGAAAATGAAGCAGGTTTTGGCAGATTCACTGTCCTTATAGAACGAACCAATTTTGACTTAGTAAATGATATCCAAAATGCATGAAATTTGGTGTGCTTCTAGATTTTTCAGTTCTGGACATTTTGTCAGAAATGGAATAAGGCTAAATCTGACCCTAAGGCCCTAAAAAATGACAAGTATTGAAATGTGTGCAAATCTGGACAGTTTTGCTTAGTCTCACGGTTTTGGCTATAACTCTTGAACCCGTACTCCAAATGATGCGATGTTTGTTTCTGAATTTAGTTCACTCCTTCAGCTTTAATTTGACATTTTGTTCACTGGAATTGGAGATTGTTTGCTTGTCTCAATGATTGTGAGAAAATAGACCATTGCAGTGAGGTTTTCATCTAGTAATATGCTTAGAAAAATTATTGTAGCTTCTCTTGTTGTATTAAATGCTTGGGATTGTTGTGAGGCCCGACCTCGATTTGCGTGAGATACCTCGTTTCGTGTGCCCTAATCTATATTTGCGTGCCTTGACCTAGGTTTAAGAATTGTGTTTCATTTTGTGTGTCTTGCATTGAATTACGTGCATTCATTTAGGGTTGCGTGCATTTACTTGAGAAACGTGCATTCGTCTCGTAGTTCGTTCCTTACCTCGTAGTGCATGCCCAAAACCTAGAAAAACGTGCCCTCACGCTAATCAAGAAAGCATCTTACACGAAGCACTAGGTCATTAATTAATCCTACAAATTCCACTAACTAATATTAAAATGCTAAGTCAATGCACTAGAAGACGAAATTGCACCAAAAGCTAGACATTCTTATTCTTTATTCTTTATTCTTTTGCATATTCCAAGCACTCAATTAAATAATGCTCAAACAAGACAAAAATTCAAAATTTTACAATGCCTTGGCCGACCACTTTCTTGCATTTGTGCTTGCCTTGCATGATTCAAAATTAAATCTAAACATTCTATGACAAGTTTATGACACAAGCATAAAAAAAATTGGCTCAAAACTCTACCCAAAGCTCCACCATTCTCGACACACTCCATGCCCATGCTAGGATGATTCAAACATGCTTCTTGAAGACACAAAATTCTGATTTTTCAAGGCCCTAGGCCGACACAAGCATCAACACATCAAAGCTTTCATTCTTTCTTTTATTTTCTCTCTTTCTCTAATTCTTCCTCTCAATTGTTCTCTCTCTCTCTCGGCCCTAGCTGAAGTTCTACTCTCCATAGCTTAAGTTCATCACTCAATGGTTCATCAAGCCATGCAAGCTACTAGGAACTCGACCAAGCAAAGCTAGAATGCAAAAGACACACATGCAAGCTCATTGAACCTTCATTTCGGCTTAGGTGAGTTTGTTAGCTTCCATTTCACCTTCTTCTTGTTCTAACCACATGAACCTACTAAGAACTTGGTTACTAAGCTAGGAAATTATAGAAATCTCAAGTGGTCTCTCGGCTAAGCAAGGAAAAAGGTCAACATTGTGCTTTATCAAGAGTTTGTGCATCTTCTTTGTTGTCTTGCTAAGGTGAGGGCTAAAACTTCTTGAAAAGCTTTCAAAAACCACATGCATGCCTTTAAATGTCTATCTTTACCTCTGTACTTGTGATATATGTGTGTACATGAGCTTTGGTATACATGCATGGCAAGATATTTGGCTAGAATGTGAAGATAGGTGAAATCGCGTATTTGGCAGCTTTCTATTCTGTTGGAACGAAGTGATTTTTACTAGGTAAATGATGTTGAAAATATGTGAAAATTGGTAGGTGACTAGTTTTGCTAGTTCTGAGAATTTTTCGTAGAAATAGGCAAAAGCTAATTTTGACTCTAAGGTCCTCAAAATGATAAAATATCAAAATGTGTCCAAATCTGGAAAATCTGGGAAAATGAAGCAGGTTTTGGCAGATTCACTATTCTTGTAGAACGAACCAGTTTTGACTTAGTAAATGATATCCAAAATGCATGAAATTTGGTTTGATACTAGATTTTTCAGTTCTGGACGTTTTTGTCAGAAATGGACTAAGGCTAAATCTGACCCTAAGGCCCTAAAAAACGACACGTATTGAAATATATGCAAATCTGGACAGTTTTGCGTAGTCTCACTGTTTTGGCTATAACTCTTGAACCCGAACTACAAATGATGTGAGGTTTGTTTCTGGATTTAGTTCACTCCTTAAGCTTTAATTTGACATTTTTTTTACTGGAATTGGAGTTTGTTTGCTTGTCTCAATGATTGTGAGAATACAGACCATTGCAGTGAGGTTTTCATCTAGTGATTTGCCTTGAAAATTATTGTAACTTCTCTTGTTGTATTAAATGCTTGGAATTGTGGCATTGGGATGTTGTGTAGACTGTTTGAATGCTTGAGGGTGTTTGAATTAATCAATGCATGGCTTGAGTTTAATCACGTGACAATTTAGGGCTTAATCGCACGGGTAAGCATGAATTGGAACCCCAATGACTAGGAAAACTCGCTAAGTGTTAATCCTATGAATATCGTGTTTAATTATGTAATTAGTAGGCTGCCCGTAGTTGCCCTCATAGCCCTAAACATGATTTCGATGCTTACATGTTAACAAGTAGGCCTTTCTTGGACCCGGTCCCACGTAGATGTCGTTGCTTGTTGAATAATCTTATTATTTGATTACGTGAACTTCGAAATGAGTTTTATGACTTGATTTACAAGCGTTACATGGCTACCCGTTTAATATTCATATAACTCCATATGCTTTACAAGTGAAATTACTTGTCATATCGTGCCTCGCGTGTTTACTTGTCAATGTGCAATCTTATGACTGCTCGGAGGCAACCTACTTTGTTATCCTCCTAATGTGATATATTAAATGTCATAAATGTGCATTGCATACAAGGTTGCAACCTTTCATTCTAGCGTGGTAGCGTTCACGTACACCGGGCGGCATCGGGCTTGCCGGTGCAACCATGACTACCATTGTCCGATTCCCTCTCTCGCTTGGGGGCTAGACTTTCTCGGAGAGTTGGGTCCTAGGATTTCGGGGTACATCCGGAGTACACCCATTTGGCGTGATAAGGGGATGATTTGAAGTTAGCCGCAACAACTGATACTGGAAATGAACTGAGAGCAAAAGCTCACCGTATCCTTTTCACTATGTGTATAAGTACTCTCGCTTGGTTCCTAGAGGACCTCGGGGAGGAAAGATGGGTAATTGTGTTCTTTTACTCTTATATTACATTATGTACTTACTGGTGATATATGTCATATCATGCCTGCAAAAGAGGTTTTTCATAAGTTAAACCGGAAAAAGAGCTTCAAAACTTATTTCTCGTTCCCCCTCGCTGAGTTCATAAGGACTCACCCTCTTTTATCATCTCAGGTGAAGAAGACCAGGAACAGGTACCCGAGGACAACGTGCCTTTTGATGACTCCTTGGAATGATTGCTTGCCCTACGTGCCTTACGTGACTATGGCCATTTTGTGAACCATATGTTGCTTAAAGACTATTTCTTATGTTGTTTGTTGTATTATAAATGACCCCCGTTGTAATTTGGGGTCTAATTTTGGCTTGTACTGATCATAACTAGTTAGGCACTCTTATGGTTGTTTTTGCTATCGCTACTGTCTAGTATCTATCATAGGCTTATGAAGTATTAGGTAAAAGATTAAGTAAAATGAATCTATCCAATCTTAAGCAGGTACTCATTGGTAGGCTAAGATCAACAGGTACTTTTGTAACAAGGATCAATAAACAAACGAGACATAGTATCGTGCTAGGTTGTTAATCAAATGATACTCGAGATAACTAGTAGGCGTTTCGACTGGTGATAAATAGTAATCTTAGTTGGAAATGAATTTGAGATTGAAAGTTTGGAGGCCTTTAGAAAATTAGGTCAAACTAAAGAGCCCTATTGCAGCTGTTATGCTGCCGGTTTTCCGAAAAATTTGTGGAGTTTAGGCTAAACGTTAAGTGTTAAACTTTCATGAACGATTACGTACGTGATATGACTTGAATGTTTAGAACACTCCCTAGTCTAACCTCTATAGGTCGGGTTAGGGCGTGACAATTGTGGCATTTGAATGTTGTGTAGACTGTTTTGGATGCTTGAAGGTGTTTGAATTAATCAATGCATGGCTTGAGTTTAATTACGTGACAACTAGGGCTTAATCGCACGGGTAAACATGAATTGGAACCCTAATGACTAGGAAAAAACTCGCTAAGTGTTGATCCTATGGATATCATGTTTAATAATGTGATTAGTAGGCTGCCCGTAGTTGCCCTTGTAGCCCTAAATGTGATTTCGATGATTACATGTTGACAAGTAGGCCTTTCTTGCACCCGGTCCCACGTAGATGTCGTTGCTTGTTGAATAATCTTATTATTTGATTACGTGAACTTCGAAATGAGTTATATGACTTGATTTACATGTGTTACATGGCTTCCCGTTTAATATTCATATAACTCCATGTGCTTATAAGTGAAATCACTTGTCATATCGTGCCTCGCGTGTTTACTTGTCAATGTGCAATCTTATGACTGCTCGGAGGCAACCTACTTTGTTATCCTCCAAATGTGATATATTAAATGTCATAAATGTGCATTGCATACAAGGTTGCAACCCTTCATTCTGATGTGGTAGCGTTCACGTACACCGGGCGGCATCGGACTTGCCGGTACAACCGTGACTACTATTGTCCAATTCCCTCTCTCGCTTGGGGGCTAGACTTCCTCGGAGAGTTGGGTCCTAGGATTTTGGGATACATCCGGAGTACACCCATTTGGCATGATAAGGGGATGATTTGAAGTCAGCCGCAACAACTGATACTGGAAATGAACTAAGAGCAAAAGCTCACCGTATCCTTTTCACTATGTGTATAAGTACTCTCGCTTGGTTCCTAGAGGACCTCGGGGAGGAACGACGGGTAACTGTGTTCTTTTACTTTTATATTACATTATGAACTTACTTGTGATATATGTGATGCTTGCAAAAGGGTTTTCATAAGTTGAACCGGAAAATGAGTTTCAAAACTTATTTTTCGTTTCATAAGGACTTACCCTCTTTTATCATCTCAGGTGAAGAAGACCAGGAACAGGTACCCGAGGACAACGTGCCTAATGATGATTCCTTGGAATGATTGCTTGCCCTACGTGGCTTACTTGACTATGGCCATTTTGTGAATGATATGTTGCTTGAAGACTATTTCATTTCTTACGTTGCTTGTTATTGCATTGTAAACGACCCTCGTTGTAATTTGGGGTCTAATTTTGGTTTGTACTGATCATAACTAGTTAGACACTCTTGTGGTCGTTTTTGCTATCGCTATTGACTAGTATCTATCATAGGATTATGAAGTATTAGGTAAGGATTAAGTAAAATGAATTTATCCAATCTTAAGCAGGTACTCATTGTTAAGCTAAGATCAACATGTACTTTTGTAACAAGGATTAACAAACAAACGAGACATAGTATCATGCTAGGTTATTAATCAAACGAGACTTCGAGATAACTAGTTGGTGTTTTGATTGGTGATAAATAGTAATCTTAGTTGGAAATGAAATTGAGATTGGAAATTTTGAGGCGTTTAGAGAATTAGGTCAAACTAAAGAGCCCAATTACAGCCGTTATACTGCCGGATTTCCGGAGAATTTGTGGAGTTTAAGCTAAAATGTTAAGTGTTAAAACTTTTATGAACGATTAAGTACGTGATATGACTTGAGTGTTTAGATCACACCCTAGTCTAACCTTTATAGGTCAGGTTGGGGCGTGACAGCAGCGCCAGTTTTTGGAGCCCAAAATTGAACAATTTCATCTGTTTCGGGACACTTTTCTACTTTTGCGATGTTTTACTGCCCCGGATCGTACGTCGTGTGCCGCGAAAAGGACGACAACCTAATCCATCACATTTCTATTACCGAATCCCACAGCACTTTAGGCAAGACAACTTCGCCTCACGTAGAGGTTGGGCCCGCAAACCGAGGTTGTGGGGCTTAGGATCAGGTCTTTGTCGCTCCGGTGCCCATAACTTTTGACCCGTAAGGAGTTACGCGGCGCACAACATACCATTGGAAAGCTCTCCAAGAGCTCTTCGACGAGGGTAGCCAGCCTGCTCGGCTGTGCCTATTTTTGGACCCCAAAATTGAACGTTTTCATCAGTTTTGGGATACTTTTCTTCTTTTGCGCTGTTTTACAGTCTTGGATCGTACGTCGTGGGCCGCGAAAAGGATGACAACCTAATCCATCACATTTCTATTACCGAATCCCACGGTACCTTGGGCAAGACAACTTCACCTCATGTAAAGGCTGGGCCCGCAAACCGAGGTTGTGGGGCTTGGGACCAGGACTCCGTCGCTCCAGTGCCTATAATTTTTGATCCGTAAGGAGTATGCGGTGCACAGCATACCATTGGAAAGCACTCCTAGAGCTTTACACCGAGTGCAGCAAGCCTGCTCAAATGCGCCTATTTTCGGAGCCCAAAATCGATTATTTTCATCAGTTTCGGAACACTTTTCATCTTTTGCACTGTTTTTTCGTCCCGGATCGTACGTCGTGAGCCGTAAAAAGGATGACAACCTAATCCATCACATATTTATTACCGAATCCCACGGCACCTTGGGCTTGACAATTTTGCCTCTCGTGGAGGTTGGGCCCGCAAACCGAGAGTGTGGGGCTTTGGATCAAGTCTCCGTCGCTCCGGTGCCCATAACTTTTGATCCATGAGGAGTTACACGGCGCACAGCATACCGTTGGAAAGCTCTCTGAGAGCTCTACGATGGGGATAGCAAAGCTTCTCTGCGGCGCCAAATTTTGGAGCCCAAAATTGAACATTTTCGTCAGTTTTGGGATACTTTTCTTCTTTTGTGCTATTTTTTGATCCCGGATCGTATGTCGTGAGCCGTGAAAAAGACGACAACCTAATCCACCACATTTCTATTACTGAATCCCACGGCACCTTGGGCAAGACAACTTTGCCTCACATAGAGGCTTGGCCCACAAACCGAGTGCGTGGGGCTTGGGACCAGGTCTCTGTCGCTCCGATGCCCATAACTTTTGATCCGTAAGGAGTTACGCAGAGCCCAACATACCGTTGCAAAGCTCTCTGAGAGATCTATGACTGGGGTAGCAAGCTTATGACTATTTTCGGAGCCCAAAATCGAACGTTTTCATCAGTTTCGGGACACTTTTCTTCTTTTGCGTTGTTTTTCTGTTTAGGGTCGTACATCGTGAGCCGCGAAAAGGACGATAACCTAATCCATCACATTTCTATTACCGAATCCCACGGCACCTTGGGCAAGACAACTTCGCTTCACGTAGAGGCTGGGCTAGTAAACAGAGGGCGTGGGGCTTCGGACCAGGACTCCGTCGCTCAGGTGCCCATAACTTTTGATCCGTAAGGAGTTACGCGGCGCACAGCATACCGTTAGAAAGCTCTCAGAGAGCTCTATGACGGAGGCAGCAAGCCTGCTCGACGATGCCTTTTTCGGAGCCCAAAATTGAACATTTTCATTAGTATCGGGATATTTTTCTTCCTTTGCGCTGTTTTTTCGTCCCGGATTGTACGTTGTGAGCCGCGAAAAGGACGACAACTTAATCCATCACATTTCTATTACCAAATCCCATGGCACCTTAGGCAAGACAACTCCACTTCACTTAGAGGCTGGGCCCGCAAACCGAGGGCATGGGGCATGGGACCAGGTCTCCGTCGCTTCGGTGCCCATAACTTTTGATCCGTAAGGAGTTACGCGATACACAGCATACCGTTGGAAAGCTCTCCGAGAGCTCTACGACGTGTGCAGCAAGCCTGTTCTTTTGTACCTATTTTCGAAGCCCAAAATCAAGTGTTTTTATAATTTTCGGAACATTTTTCTTCTTTTGCGTTATTTTTCCGTCCCGGTTCGTATGTCGTAAGCCGCGAAATGTACGACAACCTAATCTATCACATTTCTATTACCGAATCCTATGGCACCTTGGGCAAGAAAATTTCGCTTCACGTAGAGGTTGGGCCCATAAATCGAGGGTATGGGGCTTTGGACCAGGTCTCCGTCGCTCAGGTGCCCATAATTTTTTATCCATAAGGAGTTTAACGGCGCACAGCATACAGTTGGAAAGCTCTCCGAGAGCTCTATGACAGAGGCAAGAAGCCTCCTCTGCGATGTCAATTTTCGGAGCCCAAAATTGAACGTTTTCATCAGTTTCGGGACACTTTTCTTCTTTTACGCTATTTTTTTGTCCCAGATCGTACGTCGTGCACCGTGAAAAGGACGACAACCTAATTCATCACATTTCTATTACTGATTCCCATGGCACCTTGGGCAAGACAACTTCCCCTGGCGTAGAGGCTGGGCCCGCAAACCGAGGGCATAGGACTTGGGACCAGGACTCCGTCGCTCCGGTGCGCATAATTTTTGATTTGTAAGGAGTTACGCGACGTACAACATACCGTTGGAAAGCTCTTCGAGAGCTCTACGATGGGTTAAACAAGCCTGCTCAGCTGCGCCTATTTTTGGTGCCCAGAATCAATTGTTTTCATCAGTTTCGAAACAATTTTCTTCTTTTGCGTTGTTTTTCCGTCCCGGATCGTACGTCATGAGCCTCGAAAAGGACGACAACCTAATCCATCGCATTTCTATTACCGAATTCCATGGCACCTTGGGCAAGACAATTTCGCTTCACTTAGCGGCTGGGCCCGCAAACCGAGGGTGTGGGGCTTTGGACCAGGTCTCCGTCGCTCAGGTGCCCATAATTTTTTATCCATAAGGAGTTTAGCAGCGCACACCATACCGTTGGAAAGCTCTCCGAGAGCTCTATGACAGAGGCAAGAAGCCTCCTCTGCGATGTCAATTTTCGGAGCCCAAAATTGAACGTTTTCATCAGTTTTGGGACACTTTTCTTCTTTTACGTTGTTTTTTTATCCCGGATCGTACGTCGTGCACCGCGAAAAGGACGACAACCTAATCCATCACATTTCTATTACTGAATCCCATGGCACCTTGGGCAAGACAACTTCCCCTAACGTAGAGGTTGGGCCCACAAACCGAGGGCATAGGGCTTGGGACCAGGACTCCGTCGCTCCGGTGCCCATAATTTTTGATTCGTAAGGAGTTACGTGACGCACAACATACCGTTAGAAAGCTCTTCGAGAGCTCTATGACAGGTTAAACAAGCCTGCTCGGCTGCGCCTATTTTTGGTGCCCAGAATCAATTGTTTTCATCAGTTTCGAAACAATTTTCTTCTTTTGCGTTGTTTTTCAGTTCCGAATCGTACGTCATGAGCCTCGAAATTGACGACAACCTAATCCATCACATTTCTATTACCGAATTCCATGGCACCTTGGGCAAGACAATTTCTCTTCACTTAGAGGCTGGGCCCGCAAACCGAGGGTATGGGGCTCTGGACCAGGTCTCTATTGCTCCGGTGTCCATAACTTTTGATCCATAAGGAGTTACGCGGCGCACAACATACCGTTGGAAATCTCTCCGAGAGCTCTACGATGGGGGCAGCAAGCCTGCTTTGCAGAGCCAAATTTTGGAGCCCAAAATTGAACGTTTTCATTAGTTTTGGGACACTTTTCTTCTTTTGCGCTGTTTTTCTATCCTGGATCGTACGTCGTGAGCCGCGAAAAGGACGACAACCTAATCCATCACATTTCTATTACCGAATCCCATGGCACCTAGGGCAAGACAACTTCGCCTCATGTAGAGGCTTGGCCCACAAACCGAGTGCGTGGGGCTTAGGACTAGGTCTCCGTCGCTCCGGTGCCCAAAACTTTTGATCCGTAAGGAGTTACGCGGAGCACAGCATACCGTTGGAAAGCTCTCTAAGAGCTCTATGACGGGGAAAGCAAGCCCATGCCTATTTTCGAAGCCCAAAATTGAACATTTTCATTAGTTTCGGAAGACTTTTCTTCTTTTGCGCTATTTTTTCGTCTAGGATCGTACGTCGTGAGCTGCGAAAAGGACAACAACCTAATCCATCACATTAATATTACCGAATCCCACGGCACCTTGGGCAAGGCAACTTCGCTTCACGTAGAGGCTGGGCCCGCAAACCGAGGGTGTGGGGCTTGGGACCAGGTTTCCGTCGCTCCGGTGCCCATAACTTTTGATCCGTAAGGAGTTACGCGGCGCACAACATGCCGTTGGAAATCTTTCCAAGAGTTCTACGACAGGTGCAGTAAGCCTTCTTGGCTGCGCCTATTTTCGGAGCCCAAAATCAATTGTTTTCATCAGTTTTAGAACACTTTTCTTCTTTTGCGCTATTTTTCTATCCCGGATTGTACGTCGTGAGCCGCGAAAAGGAAGACAACCAAATCCATCACATTTCTATTGATGAATCCCACGGCACCTTGGGCAAGACAATTTCGCTTCACGTAGAGGCTTAGCCCGCAAACCGAGGGTGTCAGGCTTTGACTCGGTCTCCGTCACTCCGGTGCCCATAACTTTTGATCCATAAGGAGTTACGCGGCGCATAGCATACCGTTGGAAAGCTCTTTGAGAACTCTACAACGAGAGCAACAAGCCTGCTAGGCTGCGCCTTTTTCGGAGCCCAAAATCGAATCTTTTCATCAGTATCGGGATACTTTTTCTCTTTTGCACTGTTTTTTCATCCCGGATCGTACATCGTGAGCCACGAAAAGACAACAACCTAATCGATCACATTTCTATTACCGAATCCCACAGCACCTTGGGCAAGACAACTTTGCTTCACGTAGAGACTGGGCCCACAAACCGAGGGTGTGGGGCTTCGGACCAAGTCTCCGTCACTCTGGTGCCCATAACTTTTGATCCGTAAGGAGTTACGCAGCACACATCATATCATTGGAAAGCTCTCCGAGAGGTCTACGATGTGGGCACAAATCCTGCTCGCTGCGCTTATTTTCGGAGCCCAAAATCGAATGCTTTCATCCACTTCGGGACACTTTTCTTCTTTTGCGCTATTTTTCTGTCCCGAATTGTACGTCGTGAGCCGCGAAAAGGACGACAATCTCATCTATTAGATTTCAATTACCGAATCAAACGCCACATTGGGCAAGAATATTTCGCTTCACGTAGAGGCTAGGCCCACAAACCGAGGGTGTGGGGATTATGACCAGGTTTCCATCGCTCCGGTACTTATAACTTTTGATCCGTAAGGAGTTCGTGGCGCACAACATGCCGTTGGAAAGCTTTCCAAGAGTTTTACAACGGGTGCAATAAGCCTGCTCGGCTGTGCCTATTTTCGGAGCCCAAAATCGATTGTTTTCACCAGTTTCGGAACACTTTTCTTCTTTTGCACTATTTTTTCGTCCCGGATCGTACGTCATGAGCCACGAAAAGGACGACAACCTAATCTATCACATTTATATTACCGAATCCCACAGCACCTTGGGCAAGACAACTTCGCTTCACGTAGAGGCTGGGCCCGCAAACCGAGGGTGTGGGGCTTGGGACCAGGTTTTCGTCGCTCCGGAGCCCATAACTTTTGATCCGTAAGGAGTTACGCGGTGCACAACATGCCGTTGGAAAGCTCTCCAAGAGTTCTACAAAGGGTGCAGCAAGCCTACTAGGCTGCGCCTATTTTTGGAGCCCAAAATCGATTGTTTTCATCAGTTTCAAAACACTTTTCTTCTTTTGCGCTGTTTTTCCATCCCGAATTGTACATCGTGGGCCGCAAAAAGGAAGACAACCAAATCCATTACATTTCTATTGACAAATCCCACGGCACCTTGGGTAAGACAATTTCGCTTCATGTAGAGGCTGGGCCTGCAAACCGAGGGTGTCAGGCTTTGGACTCGGTCTCCGTCACTCCGGTGCCCATAACTTTTGATCCATAAGGAGTTACGTGGCGCACAGCATACCGTTGGAAAGCTCTCTGAGAGCTCTACGACGGGGAGCAGCAAGCCTGCTCGGTTGCGCCTTTTTTGGAGCCCAAAATCGAATGTTTTCATAAGTATCGGGACACTTTTTCTCTTTTGCGCTGTTTTTCCGTCCCGGATCGTACGTCGTGAGCCACGAAAATATGATAACCTAATCGATCACATTTCTATTACCGAATCCCACGGCACCTTGGGCAAGACAACTTCGCTTCACGTAGAGGCTGGGCCCGCAAATCGAGGGTATGGGACTTGGGACCAAGTCTCCATCGCTCTGGTGCCCATAACTTTTGATCCGTAAGGAGTTACGGGGCACACAGTATATCGTTGGAAAGATCTCCGAGAGCTTTACGATGTGGGCAGCAAGCCTACTCGGCTGCGTCTGTTTACGGAGCCCAAAATCGAACACTTTCATCCATTTCGGGAGACTTTTCTTCTTTTGCGCTATTTTTTTGTCCTGGATCGTACGTCGTGAGCCACGAAAATGACGACAACCTAATCCATCAGATTTCAATTACTGAATCAAATGCCACCTTGGGCAAGAATATTTCATTTCAAGTAGAGGATGGGCCCGCAAACCGAGGGTGTGGGGCTTGGGACTAGGTTTCCGTTGCTCCGGTGCCCATAACTTTTGATCCGTAAGGAGTTACGCGGCGTACAACATGTCATTGGAAAGCTTTCTAAGAGTTCTACGACGGGTGTAGCAAGCCTACTCGACTGCGCCTATTTTTAGAACCCAAAATTGATTGTTTTCATCAATTTCGGAACACTTTTCTTCTTTTGCACTGTTTTTCCGTCCCGGATCGTATGTCGTGAACCGGGAAAAGGACAACAACCTAATCCATCACATTTCTATTGACCAATCCCATGGCACTTTGGGCAAGACAATTTCGCTTCACATAGAGACTGGACCCGCAAACCGAGGGTGTGGGCTTTGGACTAGGTCTCCGTCACTCTGGTGCCCATAACTTTTGATCTATAAGGAGTTACGCGGCGTACAACATATAGTTGGAAAGCTCTCTGAAAGCACTACGACATGGACAACAAGCCTACTCTGCAGCGCCAATTTTCGAAGCCCAAAATTGAAAGTTTTCATCAGTTTCGGGACACTTTTCTTCTTCTGCGCTGTTTTTCCATCCAGGATCGTACGCATGAGCCGCAAAAAAGAAGACAACCTAATCCATCACATTTCTATTATTGAATCCTATTGCACCTTAGGGAAGACAACTTCGCTTCATGTAGAGGTTGGGCGCGCAAACCGAGGGCGTGGGGCTTGGGACCATGACTCCGTCGCTTCGGTGCCCATAACTTTTGATTTGTAAGGAGTTACATGGCGCACAGCATACCGATGGAAAGATCTCCAAGAGCTCTACGACAAGAGCAGCAAGCCTTCTCTACGGCGCCAATTTTTGGAGCCCAAAATTGAAAGTTTTCATCAGTTTCAAGACACTTTTCTTCATTTGCACTGTTTTTCTGTCCCGGATCGTACGTCATGAGCCATGAAAAGGACGACAACCTAATCCACCACATTTCTATTACCAAATCCCATGGCACATTGGGCAAGACAACTTCGCCTCACGAAGAGGCTGGGCCCACAAACTGAGGGTGTGGAGCTCGGGAACAGATCTCCGTCGCTCCGATGCCCATAACTTTTGATCCGTAAGGAGTTACATGGCGCACAGCAAATCGTTGGAAAGCTCTCCAAGAGCTCTATGATGGGGGCAGCAAGCCTATGCCTATTTTCAAAGCCCAAAATTGAATGTTTTCATCAGTTTCGGGATATTTTTCTTCTTTTGCGCTGTTTTTTTATCCAGGATCGTACGTTGTGAGCAGCGAAAAAGACAACAACCTAATCCATCACATTTCTATTACCGAATCCCACGGCACCTTGGGCAAGACAACTTTGCTTCACGTAGAGGCTGGGCCCGTAAACCGAGGCGTGGGGCTTGGGACCAGGACTCCGTCGCTCCGGTGCCCATAACTTTTGATCTGTAAGGAGTTACGCGGCGCATAACATACAGTTTGAAAGCTCTCCGAGAGCTCTACGATGTGGGCAGCAAGCCTTCCTGGCTGTGCCTATTTTTGGCACCTGAAATCGAACATTTTCATGAGTTTCGGGACACTTTTCTTTTTTTCGCTGTTTTTTCATCTCGGATCGTACTTCGTGAGCCGTGAAAAGGACGATAACCTAATCCATCACATTTCTATTACCGAATCCCACGGCACCTTGGGCAAGACAACTTGGCTTCACGTAGAGGCTGGGCCCGCAAACCGAGGGCGTGAAGCTTGTGACCAGGACTCCGTCATTCCGGTGCCCATAACTCTTGATCCGTATGGAGTTACGCGGCGTACAACATGCCATTGGAAAGCTCTCGGAGAGCTCTACGACAAGGGCAACTAGCCTGCTTGGCAACGCCTTTTTTCGGCACCCAAAATGGAATGTTTTCATCAATTTCGGGACACTTTTCATCTTTTGCGCAGTTTTTCCATCCCGAATTGTACATCGTGAGCCGCTAAAAGACGACTACCTAATCTATCATATTTCTATTACCGAATCCCATGTCACTTGGGCAAGACAATTTCACTTCACGTAGAGGCGGGTCCCGTAAACCGAGGTTGTGGGGCTTTGGACCAGGTCTCCGTCGCTCCGGTGCCCATAACTTTTGATCTAGAAGGAGTTACGTGGCACACAGCATACCGTTGGAAATCTCTCCGAGAGCTCTCCGATGGTGGTAGCAAGCCAGCTTTTTGGAGCTAGTTTTTGAAGTCCAAAACTGAACATTTTCATCAGTTTTGGGACATTTTCTTCTTTTTGCGTTGTTTTTTCGTCCCGGATCGTACGTTGTGAGCCGTGAAATTGACGGCATCCTAATTTATCAAATTTCTATTATCGAATCCCATGGAACCTTGGACAAGACAACTTCGCCTAACGTAGAGGCTGGGCCCAGAAACCGAGGGCGTGGGGCTTGGGACCAGGTCTCCGTCGCTCCGGTCCCATAACCTTTGATCCGTAAAGAGTTACGCGACGCGCAGCATACCGTTGGAAAACTCTCCGAGAGCTCTATGACGAGGGCAGCAAGCCTTTGCCTGTTTTTGGAGCCCAAAATCGAACGTTTTCATCAGTTTTGGGACACTTTTCTATTTTTGCGCTGTTTTTTTTTCCCGGATCGTACGTCGTGAGCTACGAAAAGGACGACAACCTAATCCATCACATTTCTATTACAGAATCCAACAGCACCTTGGGCAAGACAACTTTGCTTCACGTAGAGGTCGGGCCCGCTAACCGAGGGCGAGGGGCTTGGGACCTGGACTCTATCGCTACGGTGCCCATAACTTTTGATCCATAAGGACTTACGCGGTGCACAGCATACCGTTGGAAAGCTCTTTGAGAGCTCCACGATGTGGGCAACAAGCCTGCTCAGCTGCGCCTATTTTCGGCTCCCAAAATCGAATGTTTTCTTCAGTTTCGGCACACTTTTCTTCTTTTGCGCTATTTTTTCATCCCGGATCATACGTTGTGAGCCGCGAAAAAGATGACAACCTAATCAAACACATTTCGATTACCGAATCCCACTACACCTTGGGCAAGACAATTTCGATTCACGTAGAGGCTGGGCCCCCAAACCAAGGGTGTGGGGCTTGGGACCAGGTCTCCGTCGCTCCGGTGCCCATAATTTCTGATCCGTAATGAGTTACGCGGCATACAGCCTGCCGTTGGAAAGCTCTTCGAGAGCACTAACACAGGTGCAATGAGCCTGCTAGGATGCGCCTGTTTTCAGAGCCCAAAATCGAATGTTTTCATCAGTTTCGGAACACTTTTCTTCTTTTGTGCTGTTTTTCTATCAAGGATCGTACGTCGTGAGCCGCGAAAAGTATGACAACCTAATCCATCACATTTCTATTACCGAATCCCACTGCACCTTGGGTAAGACAATTTCGCTTCACGTTGAGGCGGGGCCCGCAAACCGATGGCGTGGGGCATGGGACCTGGTCTTCGTCGCTCCGGTGCCCATAACTTTTGATCCGTAAGGAGTTACACGGCGCACAGCATACCGTTGGCAAGGTCTTCGAGAGCTCTACGATAGAAGTATCAATCTCGCTCTGCGGCATCAATTTTTGGAGCCCAAAATTGAACATTTTTTTTCAACTTTGGGACACTTTTCTTCTTTGGTGCTATTTTTTCGTCCCGGATCGTACGTCGAGAGCCGTAAAAAGGAAGACAACCTAATCCATCACATTTCTATTACTAAAACCCACGACACCTTAGGCAAGGCAACTTCGCTGCACGTAGAGGCTGGTCCTGCAAACCGAGGGTGTGGGGCCTGGGACCCGATCTCCGTCGCTCCAGTACCCATAACTTTTGATTCGTAAGGAGTTATGCAGCGCACAACATACTGTTAGAAAGCTCTCCGAGAGCTCTATGACGTACGAAGCAAGCCTGCTCTGCTGGGACTTTTTTCAGCACCCAAAATTGAACATTTTCATCAGTTTCGGTACACTTTCCTTTTTTTGCGTTGTTTTTCCTTACCGGATCGTACGTCGTGAGCCACGAAAAGGATGACTACTGAATCCATCACATTTCTATTACCGAATCCCATGGCACCTTGTTCAAGAAAATTTCGCTTCACGTAGAGGTTGGGCCCACAAACCGAGGGTGTGGGGCTTTGGGCCAAGTCTCCGTCGCTTCGGTGCCCATTACTTTGGATCCATAAGGAGTTACGCGGCGCACAGCATACCGTTGGCAAGCTCTCCGAGAGCTCTACGACGGTGGCAGCAAGCTTGCTCTGCGGCGCCAATTTTCATAGCCCAAAATTGAACATTTTCATCAGTTTCGGGACACTTTTCTTCTTTTGTGCTATTTTTCCGTCCCGGATCGTACGTCGTGAGCCGCGAAAAGGACGACAACCTAATCCATCACATTTCTATTACCGAATCCCATGGCACCTTGGGCAAGACAACTTCGCTTCACGTAGAGGCTGGGCCGGCAAACCGAGGGTGTGGGGCTTGGGACCAGATCTTTGTCGCTCCGGTGCCCATAATTTTTGATCCATAAGGAGTTACACGGCGCATAACATATCGTTGAAAAGCTCTCCTAGAGCTCGACGATGAGGGTAGCGAGCTTGCTCTGCGGCACTAATTTTCAGAGCCCAAAATTGAACGTATTCATCAGTTTTAGGACACTTTTATTCTTTTGCGCTATTTTTCCGTCCCGGATCATACGTTGTGAGCTACGAAAAGGACGACAACCTAATCCATCACATTTCTATTACCAAATCCCGCGACACCTTGGGCAAGACAATATCGCTTCATGTAGAGGTTGGGCCCGCAAACCGAGGGCATGGGGCTTGGGACCAGGACTCCGTCGCTCCGGTGCCCATAACTTTTGATCCGTAAGGAGTTATGTCACGCCCCAGCCCGACCTATTGAGGTTAGACTAGGGAGTCATCTAAACATTCAAGTCATTTCACATACTTAATCGTTCATGAAAGTTTAACACTTAACATTTAGCCTAAACTCCACAAATTCTTCGAAAAAACCGGCAGCATAACGGCTGTAATTGGGCTCTTTAGTTTGACCTAATTCTCTAAGCGCCTTGAAACTTTCAATCTCAAATTCATTTCCAACTAAGATTATTATTTATCACCAATCAGAACGCCTACTAGTTATCTCAAAGTCTCGTTTGATTAACAACCTAGCATGATATCTCTATCTCGTTTGTTTGTTAATCCTTGTTACAAAAGTACCTGTTGATCTTAGCTTAACAATGAGTACTTGCTTAAGATTGGATAGATTCATTTTACTTAATCCTTTACCTGATACTTCATAAGCCTATGATAGATACTAACAAGTAGCGATAGCAAAAACGACCATAAGAGTGTCTTACTAGTTATGATCAGTACAAGCCAAAATTAGACCCCAAATTACAACGGGGGTCATTTACAATACAATAACAAGCAACATAAGAAATAGTCTTCATGCAACATATCGTTCACAAAATGGCGATAGTCAAGTAAGGCACGTAGGGCAAGCAATCATTCCAAGGAGTCATCAATGGGCACGTTATCCTCGGGTACCTGTTTTTGGTCTTCTTCACCTGAGATGATAAAAGAGGGTGAGTCCTTATGAACTCAGTGAGGGAGAACGAGAAATACGTTTTGAAACTCTTTTTCCGGTTAACTTATGAAAAACCTCTTTTTGAAAACATGTCAGGTATTACAAGTAATAAGGTACGCAAGTATAAGAATCAAATTGAGCAACAGATACAATTACCAATCATTTCAAGGATACGGTGATCATTTGTTCTCAAAATCGATTTCGATACGATTGTTGCGGCCGACTTCAATAATCCACTTATCGCTCCCATTTGGGTGTACTCCGGATGTACCTCAAAAATCTACGACCCAACTCTCCGATGGTGGAATGCCAAGCGAGAGAGGGAATTGGACCATAGTAGTCACGGTAGCACCGGCAAGCCCGATGCCGCCTGGCATGTGTGAAATGCTACCATGCGACAATGAAAGGTTGCAACCTTGTATGCAATGCATATTTATAATATTTAACATATCACATTGGGAGGACAACAAAGTAGGTTGCCTCCGAGCAATTATAAGATCGCACGTTTACAAGTAAACACACGAAGCAAGTTTGACATGTAATTTCACTTGTAAAACGCATGGAGTTATATGAATATTAAACAGACAGCCATGTAACACATGTG
The DNA here is from genome assembly GCA_037974665.1 of Ehretia macrophylla. Classification (NCBI taxonomy): domain Eukaryota; kingdom Viridiplantae; phylum Streptophyta; class Magnoliopsida; order Boraginales; family Ehretiaceae; genus Ehretia; species Ehretia macrophylla. The sequence continues at coordinate 27,269,612 of CM075780.1, forward strand.
AATCATGTCATATAACTCATTTCGGGGTTCACGCAATCAAATAACTAGGTTATACAACATGCAACGACATCTACGGGCAGCCCAATAATCACACAAATAGATACGATAACCATAGGATCGATACTTAGCGAGTTTTTCATAGTCACTAGGGTTTCAATTCATGCTTACAAGTACGATTGAGCCACAAGTTGACAAGTATTCAAACCAAAGCCATGCATCGATTAATTAAACATCCTCAAGCATTCAAAATAGTCCACACAACATCCAAGTGCCACAATCCCAAGCATTTAATACAACAAGAGAAGTTACAATAATTTTCAAAGCATATCACTAGATGAAAACCTCACTGCAATGGTCTGTTTTCCCACAATCATTTAGACAAGCAAACAATCTCCAATTCTAGGGAACAAATATGTCAAATTAAAGCTTAGGGAGTGAACTAAATCCAGAAACAAACTTTGCATCATTTGGAGTTCGGGTTCAAAAGTTATAGCCAAAACCGTGAGACTACGCAAAACTGTCCAGATTTGCACACATTTCAATACTTGTCGTTTTTGGGGAACTTAGGATCATATTTAGCCTTAGTATATTTGTGACAAAAATGTCCAGAACTGAAAAATATAGCAGTATACCAAATCTCATTCATTTTTTATATCATTTACTAAGTCAAAACTGGTTCGTTCTATAAGAACAGTGAATCCGCCAAAACCTGCTTTATTTTCTCAGATTTTCCAGATTTGGACATCTTTCGATGTTTTGCAATTTTGGGGACTTTAGAGTCAAAATTGGATTTGGCCTATTTCAGCGAAAAATGTTCAGAACTGGAAAAACTAGTCACCTACCAATTTTCACACATTTTCAACATCATTTTCCTGGTCAAAATCACTTCGCTCCAACGAGTCAGAAGACTGTCCTTTACGCGATTTCATCTATCTTCACATTCTAGCCAAATATCTTGCCATGCATGTTTATAAAAGCTCATGTACACACATATATCACAAGTACAGAGGTAAAAATAGACATTTAAAGACATGCATGTGGCTTTTGAAAGCTTTTCAAAAGAGTTTTAGCCCTTACCTTAGCAAGACAATAATGAAGATGCACAAAGCTCTTGATGGTGCACAAGATCGACTTTTCTCCTTGCTTGGCCGAGAGATAACTTGAGATTCTCTAATTCCTAGCTTAGTAACCATGTTCTTAGTATGTGCAAGTGGCTAGAACATAAAGAAAATGAAATAGGAGCTATCAAACATACCTGAGCCGAAATGAAGGTTCTATGAGCTTGCATGTGTGTCTTTTTGCATTCTAGCTTGCTTGGTCGAGCTTCCTAGTATTTTGTATGTCTTGATGAACCTTAGGATGATGAGCTTAAGCTATGGAGACTAGAATTGCAGCCAAGGCAGAGAGAGAGAGAGAGAATGAATGAGAGAAAGAGAGAATGTGAGAAAGAAATGAAAGCTTTGAAGAGTTTTGATGCATGTGTCGGCTATGGGCTTGCAAATTTCAGAATTTGTGTCTTCAAGAGTATAATTTGAATCATCTTAGCATGGGTGATTGAGTGGGCCGAGATTGTGTGCCTTGGGTAGAGTTTTGAGTCATTTTTTTATGCTTTGTGTCATGAGCTTGTCATAGAATGTCTAGGTATAATCTTTGAAATATGCAATGCTTGTTCAAATGCTCCATGTGGTCGGCCAGGGCTTGCAAAATTCTGAATTTTTGTCATGTTTTGGGCATTATTTAATTGTGTGCTTGGAATATGCAAAAGAATAAAGAATAAAGAATAAGAATGTCTAGCTTTTTGTGAGATTTCGTCTTCTAGTGAGTTGAATTAGCATTTTAATATTAGTTAGTGGAGTTTGTAGGATTAATTAATGATCTAGTGCTTCGTGTAAGATTCTTTCTCGATTAGCGTGTGGGCACGCTCACCTAGGTCTAGGGCACGCACTACGAGACGAATGCACGTTTCCCAAGTAAATGCACGCAATCCTAAATATATCCTCCTTGTTCATCGGTAAGAAGTGCGCTGACTTGGTCAATCTATCCACTACAACCCAAACGGCGTCATGACCCTTTTGTGACCTGGGCTGGTCCATGACAAAGTCCATAGTTATATGTTCCCATTTCCATTGAGGAATTTCCAACGACTAAAGTAAACCTGCTGGTCGTTGATGTTCTGCTTTGACTCCCTGGCAAGTCAAGCACCGTGCCACAAACTCCTCAATCTCTCTCTTCATGTTATTCCACCAATAGTGTTGCTTCAAATCCCGGTACATCTTTGTTCCGCCGGGGTGAATAGTGTATCTTGAATTATAGGCTTCTTCAAAAATCTTCTTTTTCAGCTCTGGCTCATTAGAAACACAAATCCGATTCCTAAACCTCCAAATACCATCATCGTGAAACTTGAAATTTGTGTTGCTTTCTTTAATCTTCTGAAACTGTTGGTCCTTCTGTTGAGCCTCTCGTAATTCAGACAACAAGGTCGGTTGAACTTGTGTAGTGGCAAATAGTAACCCTTTTTGAGTCAATTGTGGTTTCCACAAAAATGCTTCCTCTAACAACTCCTACACCTTAACTTCCAGTTTTTCAATGCTTGTTTTCCGACTTAAGGCATCTGCAACTACATTTGCTTTACCAGGCACATAATTGATTGTGCAGTTATAATCATCCAAAAGCTTCATCCACCGTCTTTGCCTCATGTTCAACTCTTTTTGTGAGAACAAGTATTTCAAGCTCTTGTGATCAGTAAACACCTTGAACTTGTTACCCCACAGATAGTGCCTCCATTTCTTGAGTGCAAACACAATAGCCGCTAACTCCAAATCATGCATCGGGTAATTCAATTCATACGACTTCGGTTTCCTAGAAGCATACGCAATCACTCTACCATTTTGCATCAACACACAACCTAGTCCTTCCTTCGAAGCATCGCTATAGATTACAAAGCCTTGACTCCTTTTAGGCAATGCAAGAACAGGTGCAGTAGTCAATCTTTTCTTCAATTCTTGAAAGCTGCTCTCACACTTGTCATCCCATACAAACTTCGTTTTCTTTTGAGTGAGCTTTGTAAGCGGTCCTGCGATCTTTGAGAAATCCTTTACGAACCTCCGATAATAGCCGGCTAGACCAAGAAAACTCTGAACTTTCGTAACATTTTCCGGCTTCTTCCAAGACATCACATCTTCTATCTTTGCTGGATCCACTGCTATTCCCTCTTGGGATATAATGTGCCCCAAAAATGCAATCTGCTGCAACCAAAATTCTCATTTGCTAAACTTCGCATACAATTGATGCTCTCGAAGTTTCTGCAGTACCAATCGCAGATGTTGTTCATGCTCAGCCTCGGACTTCGAGTATACCAAAATATCATCAATAAAGATCACCACAAATTGGTCCATGTAAGGTTGAAACACCCTATGCATCAAGTCCATAAAATCTGCAGGGGCATTAATTAGCCCAAATGGTATCGCCATATATTCATAATGCCCATATCTCATCCTGAAAGCCGTTTTAGGCACATCCTCCTTTTTTATCCGCAACTGATAGTACCATTGCCTTAAGTCGAGCTTCGAATACACTTTGGCTCCCTGAAGTTGATCAAACAACTCGTTGATCAGTGGAAGTGGGTATTTATTCTTGACGGTCACTTGGTTCAATCCTCGGTAATCGATGCATAGTCTCAACGTTCCGTCTTTCTTCTTTACAAATAGGATTAGCGCTCCCCACGGAGAACTTGGTTGAACAAACCCCTTCTTCAACAATCCTTGCAATTGGTCCTTCAGTTCTTATAGCTCGGCTGGTGCCATACGATAGGGAGCTTTAGATATCGGCTGGGTGCCAGGTAGTAATTCTATAATGAACTCGATCTCCCGATTTGAGGGTAAACCGGGCAATTCTTCTGGAAACACATCTGCATAATCTTTAATCACTGGCATCTTCTCCAACTTAGCTTTGTCCGACAGCTTGCTGATGAGGTAAGCTAAGTATCCACTACATCCTTTTATCAAGGACTTCACTGCTTTCGTAGATGAAATGATGGAACTCCCGGTGAAGTCTCTTCGACCCATTACCTCCAATATTGGTTGACCAGGTATCTGGAATATTACAATCTTCGTCCGGCAATCTAGTTGGGCATGATGCTTTGCCAACCAGTCTATCCCTAAAATGACTTCATAGTCTCGAAAGGGTAATACAATAAGATTGGCTGAGAATTCCATATCTTTAATTTGGATTTTACTTGATTTACAAGCTAAGCGAGTAACAAGTTTAGAACCCATCAGAGTGACAACTTCTACTTCGTAAGGCAAACGTACAACTCTCAGTTTCACACGTTGCACACATAAGGGAGTAATAAATGAATGAGTAGCACCTGGATCAATTAGCACCCTAACAGGTTGATTCAGTATCAAGAATGTACCTTCAACAACAACGGTCTTCTCAGGAAGCTCCTCGCACTCAATAGCATAAGCTCGGGCCTGAACTCTAGGAACTAGAGTCTTGCCTCTACCAACTGGTTTATTCTGATTTTGTCCCCCTTGCCATTTAGGACAATCCTTGTCCTGGTGTTGATCGCTGCCACACCCTACACATCGTCCCAATTTTCTCCAACACTGGGCCTCGGTGTGACCCTTCCTGTTACAGTAAGAATAGGTTACAGTCTTAGTAGCAGGTGAACTACCTGTGGATCCGTGGGTAGAAGAGGCTGATGGTGCTTTAGTCGGGCCACGGTTATTAACTAGTCTGTTCTGGCTCTGGCCTTGACTACGACTCTGACTCTGGAATTTTCTCTATTGACCTGGAGGCTAATATGGTTTCTTGTTCGGCTGGCTCGAACCGGCTCTATCAAGTTTCCTCTTCTCAACTCGGGAGGCAGCCGCAAGGAGAGTAGAATAGGTAGTAAAGTCATGCGATGCCAACTAGTCTTGAATTTCTAGCCTCAATCCGTTCGTAAATTTCCACATCTTCACCTCAGGGGTACTGACCATGTATTGAGCATAGCAAGACAGTCGGTTAAAACGAGCCTCATACTGGGCCACCGTCATATTACCTTGGTTCAAGTGCATGAATTCCTCAATTCGCCTCTGCCTGGAAACTACAAGTACGTATTTCTCCTTGAATGCCTTAACGAAATTACTCCACAAGCGAGGTGTATGATCAGTTTTCCAAAGTGCCTCTACAGTGTGCCACAAATGCTCAGCATCCCCGTGCAACAGAAACACAGCGAACTCAACCTTTTCCTCGTCGGTATAATCAAGTGGCCTGAAAATCCTTTCAATCTCGGACAGCCAAGCCTCTGCCTTTTCATCATCAGCTTCCCTGTGAAATTTGGACAGGCGAAAGTCAAGGAATTCCTGCATTCTGCTATTTCTCCCATTGTTACCATCATTCCTATTGTTGTTGTTGTTGTTTGCTTCATGTGCATCTTGACGTTCCATCACTCGCGACACGCGATCTATAACATTTGCCATCATATTAAACATAGTCATACCGGGATTAGTTTGATGAGCATCTTCGGTCTCTTGGGGCTCACTGCTCCTATTAGTATTGCGGGTACTAGGGCCAGCCATCTATAGGCACAGATTATTATGCACAATTTATTGGAATATGACAAGCAAGAACTTAATGTATAAGGTATACAACATACAATTTTATATAGACACACAATTCTCGAAACAGTTAAGGCATGTTAATCACATAAGCACATAGAGACAGAGAAGACACACTTGATATTGTCACACAATAACACATATAAACAAGTCATCTCAATTACCTTAGGGCTTCTACCTATGGTCCGAGAGTTAAACCCGGCTTAAGCAATCTAAGCTCTGATACCATTTCTCTATAAGGTGTCACGCCCCAACCCGACCTATTGGGGTTAGACTAGGGAGTAATCTAAACATTCAAGTCATTTCACGTACTTAATCGTTCATGAAGGTTTAACACTTAACATTTAGCCTAAACTCCACAAATTCTCTGGAAAAATCGGCAGCATAACTGCTGTAATTGGGCTCTTTAGTTTGACCTAATTCTCTAAACGCCTCGAAACTTTCAATCTCAAATTCATTTCCAACTAAGATTATTATTTATCACCAATCGGAACGCCAACTAGTTATCTCAAAGTCTCATTTGATTAACAACCTAGCATGATATCTCTGGCTCGTTTGTTTGTTAATCCTTGTTACAAAAGTACCTGTCGATCTTAGCTTAACAATGAATACCTGCTTAAGATTGGATAGATTCATTTTACTTAATCCTTTACCTGATACTTCATAAGCCTATGATAGATACTAACCAGTAGCGATAGCAAAAACGACCATAAGAGTGTCTAACTAGTTATGATCAGTACAAGCCAAAATTAGACCTCAAATTACAACGGGGGTCATTTACAATACAATAACAAGCAATATAAGAAATAGTCTTCAAGCAACATATCGTTCACAAAATGGCCATAGTCAAGTAAGGCACGTAGGGCAAACAATCATTCCAAGGAGTCATCAATAGACACGTTATCCTCGGGTACCTGTTCCTGGTCTTCTTCACCTGAGATGATAAAAGAGGGTGAGTCCTTATGAACTCAGCGAGGGGGAACGAGAAATACATTTTGAAACTCTTTTTCCGGTTAACTTATGAAAAACTTTTTTTGAAAATATGTCAGGTATTACAAGTAATAAGGTACGCAAGTATAAGAATCAAATTGAGCAACAGATACAATTACCAATCATTTCAAGGATACGGTGAGCATTTGTTCTCAATATCGATTTCGATACGATTGTTGCGGCCAACTTCAATAATCCACTTATCGCTCCAATTTGGGTGTACTCCAGATGTACCCTAAAAATCTACGACCCAACTCTCCGAGGGTGGAATGCCAAGAGAGAGAGGGAATTGGACCATGGTAGTCACGGTAGCACCGGCAAGCCTGATGTCGCCCGGCGTGCGTGAAACGCTACCATGCCACAATGAAAGGTTGCAACCTTGTATGCAATGCATATTTATAACATTTAACATATCATATTGGGAGGACAACAAAGTAGGTTGCCACCGAGCAATTATAAGATCGCACGTTGACAAGTAAACATACGAAGCAAGTTTGACATGTAATTTCACTTGTAAAATGCATGGAGTTATATGAATATTAAACGGACAGCCATGTAACACATGTGAATCAAGTCATATAACTCATTTCGGGGTTCACGCAATCAAATAATAAGGTTATACAACATGCAACGACATCTACGTGGGACCGGATGCAAGAAAGGTCTACTTATCAACATGTAATTGTCGGAATCACATTTAGGGCTATAAAGACAACTACGGGCAGCCCACTAATCACACAAATAGATACGATAACCATAGGATTGATACTTAGCGAGTTTTTCATAGTCACTAGGGTTTCAATTCATGCTTACAAGTACGATTGAGCCACAAGTTGACAAGTATTCAAACCAAAGCCATGCATCGATTAATTAAACATTCTCAAGCATTCAAAATAGTCCACAAAACATCCAAGTGCCACAATCCCAAGCATTTAATACAACAAGAGAAGTTACAGTAATTTTCAAAGCATATCACTAGATGAAAACCTCACTGCAATGGTTTGTTTTCCCACAATCATTTAGACAAGAAAACAATCTCCAATTCTAGTGAACACTATCTCAAATTAAAGCTTAGGGAGTGAACTAAATCTATAAACAAACCTCACATCATTTGGAGTTCGGGTTCAAAAGTTATAGCCAAAACCGTGAGACTACGCAAAATTGTGTAGATTTGCACACATTTCAATACTTGTCATTTTTGAGGAACTTAGGTTCAGATTTAGCCTTAGTCTATTTCTGACAAAAATATCCAGAACTGAAAAATATAGCTGAATACTAAATTTCATGCATTTTGGATATCATTTACTAATTCAAAACTGGTTCTTTATACAAGGACAGTGAATCCGCCAAAACCTGCTTTATTTTCTCAGATTTTCCAGATTTGGACACCTTTCGATGTTTTACCATTTTGGGGACCTTAGAGTCAAAATTGGATTTGGCCTATTTCATCGAAAAATGTTCAGAACTGGAAAAACTAGTCATCTACCAATTTTCACACATTTTCAACATCATTTTCCTGGTCAAAATCACTTCGGTCCAACGAGTCAGAAGACTGTCCTTTACTCGATTTCATCTATCTTCACATTCTAGCCAAATATCTTGCCATGCATGTTTACAAAAGCTCATGTACACACATATATCACAAGTACAGAGGTAAAAATAGACATTTAAAGGCATGCATGGTTTTTGAAAGCTTTTCAAAAGAGTTTTAGCCCTCACCTTAGCAAGACAATAATGAAGATGCACAAAGCTCTTGATGGTGCACAAGATCGACTTTTCTCCTTGTTTGGCCGAGAGATAACTTGAGATTCTCTAATTCCTAGCTTAGTAACCATGTTCTTAGTTTGTGCAAGTACCTAGAACAGAAAGAAAATGAAATAGGAGCTATCAAACATACCTAAGCCGAAATGAAGGTTCTATGAGCTTGCATGTGTGTCTCTTTGCATTCTAGCTTGCTTGGTCGAGCTTCCTAGTATTTTGTATGTCTTGATGAACTTTAGGATGATGAGCTTAAGCTATGGAGACTAGAATTGCAGCCAAGGCCGAGAGAGAGAGAGAGAGAATGAATGAGAGAAAGAGAGAATGTGAGAAAGAATTGAAAGCTTTGAAGAGTTTTGATGCATGTGTAGGCTATGGGCTTGCAAATTTCAGAATTTGTGTCTTCAAGAGCATAATTTGAATCATCTTAGCATAGGTGATTGAGTGGGCCGAGATTGTGGTGCCTTGGGTAGAGTTTTGAGTTATTTTTTTATGTTTTTTGTCATGAGCTTGTCATAGAATGTCTAGGTATAATCTTTGAAATATGCAATGCTTGTTCAAATGCTCCATGTGGTCGGCCAAGGCTTGCAAAATTCTGAATTTTTGTCATGTTTTGAGCATTATTTAATTGTGTGCTTGGAATATGCAAAAGAATAAAGAATAAAGAATAAGAATGTCTAGCTTTTTGTGAGATTTCGTCTTCTAGTGAGTTGAATTAGCATTTTAATATTAGTTAGTGGAGTTTGTAGGATTAATTAATGATCTAGTGCTTCGTGTAAGATGCTTTCTCGATTAGCGTGTGGGCACGCTCACCTAGGTCAAGGGCACACACTACGAGACGAATGCACGTTTCTCAAGTAAATACACGCAACCCTAAATGTATGCACGTAATTCAATGTAAGGCACACAAAACGAAACACGACTCTTAAACCTAAGGCAAGGCATGCAAATCTAGGTTAGGGCACACGAAATGAGGTATCGTACGCAAATCGAGGTTGGGCCTCACAAGTTACGCGGCGCATAACATACCATGGGAAAGCTCTCCGAGTGGTCTACGACGTGGGTGGCAAGCCTGCTCGGCTGCACCTATTTTCGAAGCCCAAAATCGAATGTTTTCATCAGTTTCGGAACACTTTTCTTCTTTTGCGCTGTTTTTCCGTCTCGGATCGTACGTCGTGAGCCGCGAAAAGGACGACAATCTAATCCATCACATTTCTATTACCGAATCGCACGGTACCTTAGGCAAGACAATTTCTCTTCACATAGAGGCGGGGCCCGCAAACCGAGGGTGTGGGGCTTCGGACCATGTAACGACCCCAACCCGGCCCTTCTCAAGACTAGGTCAAAGTCTGCGTTTACTATCATTGCAAGATCATAACTTTCTAATAAATAAAGAATTGCTTAATAACAAGTCTCTATATAATAATTTAAGTACAAAATGATGTTACAACATCTGAAATCTGATAACTACCCGGCTATTATACAAACTGAGGTTTCAACACTGCTACCCTTATTCCCGAAATTAATACAACAAACTCTAACTTTTACAACTTGGATCCAACTATGACAGCAAGAGGCTTTGAGCATGTAAACATTCAAAGTCTATTTCCATTTCAAGATAAGCTGCACCTGCACTGGGGGGAGAAAAAACGGTGAGCTCTGGGAAAGCTCAGTGATGATAGAATAGAAGAGTTTTGAAAATATTTCTGGTCGGTCTCTTTTGTAAATCATGATGCAAATCACGTACGGTGGTATAACAAATTGGCCATATAAGATATAATAGCATATGATAACTAGTACTAAATTATTATCACATTTGAGTCATATATAATAACAGAAATGCCATTTAGGTAAACGATAGTAGCATATATCCACAACAGATATCAGCCTACTCTCTGAGGGTGGAATGCCAAGCGAGAGTAGGACACTACTCTCCGAGGGTGGTACCAAGTGAGAGTAGGAACAAGTCAAGTATTCCATGAGGTGGCCAGCCTTTGATCAGAATTTCAACTTCTTATCTCTCCCAAGAGGATACTCTGGATTGTATCCAAAATCTACGACCCAACTCTCCAAGGGTGGTACCAAGCGAGAGAGGGAATAGGTCCACGATAGACACGGGAGCACCGGCAAGCCCTACGCCGCCCAGCGTTCGTGCAAGCTATCGGGCCTGAGGTTGCAACCCCCAAGTACACACAAGCGTGCACAAGTAGTCATAGAAAGCACAACAAATGATATGGGGATCAACTAAAGTGGTTGTCCCGGGCAAGTAATAAACATTTTCTTGGTAGTAGAATAACGGCTATAATAAAGCAATTTTCAAGTATAAATAGGGCATTATGACGGCATGCAAATAACATGTATAACATTTATGTAAATATTTGGGCAACATCTCTGCTTATCTTATGCTAAAACAATCAAATAAATCGAGCAGTAAATATTATCTAAGTCAACTCTAATTCAAATAAATAAAGAATATTAATAAGCATGATATTTATCTCAGGCTAGAATATTAAAATAACAAATCATGTTATAGACATATAATAATCATATAAACATATAAGATGCTGTTTTTAATAAAATCTCCCCACCTTAAAATGCCAACAATTGGAAAGGATTTAGACCCGTTTTGAAACTTCCGAAACGTTAACTAACTGAATCGATATAATTTAGTAAAATCGGGCCAGAGAAAAGTGTTTGCCTGTTTGATTTCAGAGAGTCAAGTGACCCCTTTATATAGTTTTTCCAAACCAATGCATGTGGAACACGTGTCCCGCCACGTGTCTCACATGCGTGGCACGTCCACGCATGTGTGACACGTGTCCCCCTACGTGTCCCACATGCGTGGCATGTCCACGCATGTGTGACACGTGTCCCTCCACGTGTCTCACATGCGTGGCACGTCCACGCATGTGTGACACGTGTCCTTAGACACGTGTCACTCCCCGAGAGTGACACCAACGTTCCATTATTTACCCGTTTCGTGCGTAGGTATCCTGATTTTTGTATTTTCGGGCCGGAATGTAATTTTGCCAAACTTCACCGTTAAGTAGTACAAGTTAAAAGAAACTCAATGGCGTATACCTGTTTTTCGCGACGGAATCCCGATTTTCCTATAATTGGCCCCGAAGTGAAACCCTTTTTACGGACCAAAAACCCCTAAATTCGGAAAAACAGCTGAAATAGCTTAAAAAGTTAAAGGAAATCACCCATACTATTGTAAGCAGCTAAAAAGTTTTACTTAGTCACGATATGGGGTTTTACATCCCTGTAATCACCCTAAGCTTTATGTTAATTAATGTTATAAGAACACCTATTAATTCGTGGTAGGTATAAAATATAGTTAGATTAATAGTTTCTAAGAAATCTTATGTCTATCAAAAGTCAAAGCTTCTAAACGATAATAAGCAATGGAAATACTCAATTATCGTAGCCTCTTATTGTCTTAATTTCATATCTTTTGTTAAGTCCATAATTGTCACAAATAAAGGCACTTAACACTCGGGTATTATTTAAGCTTTTATTCCTTAATTTCAATCAAATCAATTAACTTCACAGATTACCATCCTCAAGCTAATACTTTACTAGCAACCTGTTAAGTGTACTAATACTACTTCTCTCCAAGCCCAACTCAGTATAACGCCTATGTAGGCGGATAGCAATATTTTGTTTAACCCCTGGCGTTAACACTTCTAATCCATTTATGCTCGTTAATATCCTTTACTTATTTTAAACCCATGTGTTAGCAACTTCAAAGTATATTCTTATAGTAAACAATTAATTAATTAACCCTGACCACCAAATTAACAATCGGCTATGTTAATCCCTAGCTAACACCTTGCACAACGTTTATATTTCTATTGTTTTACTCATCAAAGCTGGTTATGATAGCTGCGTAAGTAAAATAAAGAAGACTAATAAATTAAGCTAAGTCCATCTTATCCCACAGTTACTGATCGGATCCCATATTTATTCAAGTGGGTGTTATATCATCACCCTACTAGAAGTTGGTTCCCTTATTTAGCCAGCACTAATCAATTCTAATTCCCAAATTTTTATATTACTTGGTAGTAGGTCCATTTATAACTATACTGTTTTCTTGTAACAATTTAATTCTATAACCGAAGCTACCCAAGATGATACTCACCCATCTTTACTCTAATACCCATTCTAATGTCTGCAAACATTCATCAAGATAACTAGTGTACTATACCATCTTATAGAAAACAACTGAATTCCTAATGACATATTTTAGAAGAAAACTTTATCTTAATAAGTTTAACTAACATTCTAATTCCTTTTTGCTAAACTAAGTTAATCCCTCAATGAAACTATTCAACGAAGTTACAGTAATACTTTATTTAATTTATATCAAACTACCATACTCCAAGGTCTATCTAAATTACTTATAAACTTTGAATGGTAAAACTAGGTATCATTCTCAAATTAGAATAGTTTAGCTAACGCCTTACTTTCTTTTCCTCAGATAATATTTTAGTTTATTATCCTAACACTCCAAATAATTGAAGGTCGATTAATAGAATCCCATAAGTTTAGTATTTCCAATTACTTCCAAGCACAAATTATCGTAAATTACTTGATAAGGAATGCTTAGCTTTATATGCTAGTTACAACATTTCCTCTTAATTTAAAATATCTCGAAGCATAAAACACTTATCTCTAAACACGAAAACACCAAGCACATAAATGAAGTAAGCAAAACACATAAGAAACACTTATTTCATATATTATTATTCGGGATCTGAGTACGGGTCCTTACAGACCAAGTCTCCGTCGCTCTGGTGCCCATAACTTTTGATCCGTAATGAGTTACGCGGCGCACAGTATACCGTTGGAAAGCTCTCCGAGAGCTCTACGATAAGGGCATCAAGTTTGCTCTGTGGCGCCAGTTTTTGGAGCCCAAAATTGAAAGTTTTCATCAGTTTCGGGACACTTTTCTTCTTTTGCGCTGTTTTTTCATCCCGGATCGTACGTCGTGAGCTGCGAAAAGAACGACAACCTAATCCATCACATTTCTATTACTGAATCCCACGTCACCTTGGGCAAGACAACTTTGCTTCACGTAGAGGTTGGGCCCGTAAATCGAGGGCTTGGGACCAGAACTCCGTCGCTCCGGTGCCCTTAACTTTTGATTCGTAAGGAGTTACGTGGCGTACAACATACTGTTGGAAAGTCTTCCGAGAGCTCTACACCGTGGGTAGCAAGCTTGCTTGGCTGAGCTTATTTTCGACAGCAAAAATCGAACGTTTTCATCAGTTTCGGGACACTTTTCTTCATTTTTGCTGTTTTTCTGTCCCGGATCAAACGTCGTGAGCTACAAAAAGGACGACAACCTAATCCATCACATTTCTATTACCGAATACCATAGCACCTTGGGCAAGACAATTTCGCTTCATGTAGAGGCTAGGCCAGCAAACCGAGGGCGTGGGGCTTGGGACCAGGACTCCGTTGCTCTGGTGCCCATAACTTTTGATCCGTAAGGAGTTACGCGGCGCACAACATACCGTTGGAAAGCTCTTCGAGAGCTCTACAGCATGGGCAGCAAGACTGCTCGACTGTGCCTGTTTTCGCTACCCAAAATTGAATGTTTTCATCTGTTTCAGGACACTTTTCTTCTTTTTCACTATTTTTTTGTCCCGGATCGTATGTCATGAGCTGCGAAAAGGACGACAACCTAATCCATCACATTTCTATTACCGAATCCCTCGGCACCTTGGGCAAGACAATTTTGTTTCACGTAGAGTCTAGCCCGCAAATCGAGGGTGTGGGGCTTTGGACCAGGTCTCTGTCGCTCCGGTGCCTATAACTTTTGATCCACAAGGAGTTACGCGGCGCACAGCATACCGTTGGAAAGCTCTCCGAGAGCTGTACGACAGGGGCAGCAAGGCTGCTCTACGGTTCCAGTTTTCAGAGCCCAAAATTGAACAATTTCATCAGTTTCGAGACACTTTTCTTCTTTTGTGTTATTTTTCCGTCCCGGATCGTACGTCGTGATCTGCGAAAAAGACGAAAACCTAATCCATCACATTTCTATTACCGAATCTCACGGCACCTTGGGCAAGACAACTTCGCTTCACGTAGAGGCTAGGGCCGCAAATTGAGGGCGTGGGGCTTGGGACCAGGACTCCATCGCTCCGGTGCCCATAACTTTTGATCCGTAAGGAGTTATGCGGTGCACAGCATATCTTTGGAAAGCTCTCCAAGAGCTCTACGACTTGGGCTACAAGCCTGCTCAACTAGTCCTATTTTCGGAGCCCAAAATCGAACGTTTTCATCGGTTTCTGGATACTTTTCTTCATTTCCGTTGTTTTTTCATCCCGGATCATACGTCGTGAGCTGTGAAAAGGACGACAACCTATTCCATCACATTTTTATTACCGAATCCCTCGGCACCTTGGGCAAGATAACTTCACTTCACGTAGAGGCAGGCCCGGCAAACCGAGGGTGTGGAGCTCGGGACCAGGTCTCTGTCGCTCTGGTGCCCATAACTTTTGATCTATAAGTAGTTACGCGGCGCACAGCATATCAGTGGAAAGCTCTACGAGAGCTCTACGATGATGGTAGCGAGCTTGCTCTGCGGCACCAGTTTTCAGAGCCCAAAATTGAATGTTTTTATCAGTTTTGGGACACTTTTATTCTTTTGTGCTATTTTTCCATCCCGGATCATACGTCGTGAGCTACGAAAAGGATGACAACCTAATTCATCACATTTCTATTACCAAATCCCACGGCACCTTGGGCAAGACAACATCGCTTCACATAGAGGCTGGGCCCGCAAACCGAGGGCGTGGGGCTTGGGACCAGGACTCCGTCACTCCGGTGCCCATAACTTTTGATCCGTAAGGAGTTACGCGGAGCACAACATACCGTTGGAAAGCTCTCCGAGAGCTCTACGATGTGGGCAGTAAGCCTGCTCGGCTGCACCTATTTTTTGCACCCAAAATCGAACGTTTTCATTAGTTTCGGGACTCTTTTCTTCTTTTCCGCTATTTTTGGATCCCGGATCGTACGTCGTGAGCCGCAAAAAGGACGACAACCTAATCCATCACATTTCTATTATCGAATCCCACGGCACCTTGGCCAAGAGAACTTTACTTCACGTAGAGGTTGGGCCCGCAAACCTAGGGCGTGGGGCTTGGGACAAGGATTCCGTCGCTCCGGTGCCCATAACTTTTGATCCGTAAGGAGTTACGCAACGCACAACATAAAGTTGGAAAGCTCTCCGAGAGCTCTACGACGTGGGTAGTAAGCCTACTCGACTGCGCCTGTTTTTGCCGCCCAAAATTGAACCTTTTTGTTTGTTTCGGGACACTTTTCTTCTTTTCCGCTGTTTTTCCATCCCGGATCGTACGTCATGAGCCGCAAAAAGGACTACAACCTAATCCATCACATTTCTATTACCGAATCCCACGGCACCTTGAGCAAGACAATTTTGCTTCACATAGAGGCTGGGCCCGAAAAACCGAGGGTGTGGGGCTTTGGACCAAGTCTCCGTCATTCCAGTGCCCATAACTTTTGATCCGTAAGGAGTTACGCGGCGCACAACATACCGTTAGAAAGCTCTTCGAGAGCTCCACGAGTAGGTAGTAAGCCTTCTTAGCTACGCCTATTTTTGGCACCCAAAATCGAATGTTTTCATCAGTTTCGGAACACTTTTCTTCTTTCCGCTATTTTTTCGTCCCAGATCGTGCGTCGTGAGCCACGAAAAGGACGACAACCTAATCCATCACATTTCTATTATCGAATCTCATGGCACCTTGGCCTAGACAACGTTTCCTGACGTAGAGGCTAGGCCCACAAACCGAGGGCGTGGGGCTTGGGACTAGGTCTCCGTCGCTCCGGTGCCCATAACTTTTAATCAGTAAGGAGTTACGTGGTGCACAACATACCGTTGGAAAGCTCTCCAAGAGCTCTATGACGTGGGCTACAAGCCTATTGGACTGCGCCTATTTTCGGTGCCCAAAATCAAACATTTTTAGCAGTTTCGGGACACTTTTCTTCTTTTGCTTTGTTTTTTCGTCTTGGATCGTACGTCGTGAGCCACGAAAAGAAAGACAACCTAATCTATCACATTTCTATTACTGAATCCCACGGCACCTTGGGCAAGACAATTTCGCTTCACGTAGAGGCTAGGCCGGCAAAACCGAGGGTGTGGGGCTTGGGACCAAGTCTCCGTCACTCCGGTACCCATAACTTTTGATCCGTAAGGAGTTACGTGGCTCACAGAATAATGTTGGAAAGCTCTCCGAGAGCTCTACGATGTGGGTAGCAATCCTGCTCTACTGGGCCTATTTTCGGTGGGCAAAATCGAACATTTTCATCAGTTTCGGTACACTTTCCTTCTTTTGCGCTGTTTTTCCTTACTGGATCGTACGTCGTGAGCCGCAAAAAGGATGACTATCGAATCCATCACATTTCTATTACCGAATCCCACAGCTCCTTGGGCAATACAATTTCACTTCACGTAGATGATGGGCCCGCAAACCGAGAGCGTGGTGCTTGGGACCAGGTCTCTGTCTCTCCAGTGCCCATAATTTTTGATCCATAAGGAGTTATGCGGCGCACAGCATACCGTTGGAAAGCTCTCCAAGAGCTCTACGACGGAGGCAGCAAGCCCGCTCCACTGCGCCTATTTTCAGAGCCCAAAATTGAACTTTTTCATCAATATCGGGACATTTTTCTTCTTTTGCGTTGTTTTTTCATCCCGGATCGTACGTCGTGAGCCGCGAAAAGAAAGACAATCTAATCCATCATATTTTTATTACCGAATCCCATGACACCTTGGGAAAGACAACTACACTTCAAGTCGAGGCTGGGCCCGCAAACCAACGGCGTGGGGCTTGGGACTAGGACTCCGTCGCTTCGGTGCCCATAATTTTTTATCCGTAAGGAGTTACGCGGCGCATAACATTTCGTTGGAAAGCTCTTCGAGAGCACTACGACGGGGGCAGCAAGCTTGCTCGGCTGTGCTTATTTTCGGTGCCCAAAATCGAACATTTTCATCAGTTTCGGGATATTTTTCTTGTTTTGCGCTGTTTTTTTATCCCGGATTGTACGTTGTGAGCCGTGAAAAGGACGACAACCTAATTCAACACATTTCTATGACCGAATCCCATAGCACCTTGGGCAAGACAATTTTGCTTCACATAGAGGCTGGGCCCACAAATCGAGGGTGTGGGGCTTGGGACCAGGTCTCCGTCGCTCCGGTGCCCATAACTTTTGATCCGTATTGAGTTACGCGGTGCACAACATGCCGTTGGAAAGCTCTCCGAGAGCTCTACAATGGGTGCAGAAAGCCTACAAGGCTGCATCTATTTTCGGAGCCCAAATTCTAATGTTTTCATCAGTTTTAGAACACTTTTATTCTTTTGCGCTGTTTTTCCATCCCGGATCGTACGTCGTGAGCCACGAAAAGGACGACAACCTAATCCATCACATTTCTATTACCGAATCCCATGGCACCTTGGGCAAGACAATTTTTCTTCACATAGAGGTGGGGCCAGCAAACCGAGGGTGTGGGGCTTAGGACCAGGTCTCCGTCGCTCCGGTACCCATAACTTTTGATCCATAAGGAGTTACGCGGCGCACATCATACTGTTGGAAAGCTCTCCGAGAGCTCTACGACTAGGGTGGCAAGCTTGCTCTGCGGCGCCAGTTTTAAGAGTGTAAAATTGAGCATTTTCATCAATTTCAGGACACTTTTCTTCTTTTGCACTGTTTTTCCGTCCCGGATCATACGTCGTGAGCTGCGAAAAGGATGACAACTTAATCCACCATATTTCTATTACAGAATTCCACGGCACCTTGGGCAAGAAAACTTCACTTCGAGTAGAGGCTGGGCCCGCAAATCGAGGGTGTGGGGCTAGGGACCAGGACTCCGTCGCTCCGGTGCCCATAAATTTTGATCCGCAAGGAGTTACACGGCGCAAAGCATACCGTTGGAAGGCCCTCAGATACTTCTACGACGTGGGCAATAAGCCTACTTAGTTGAGCCTATTTTTGGAGCACAAAATCGAATGCTTTCATCAGTTTTGGGACACTTTTCTTCTTTTCCGCTGTTTTTTGTTCCAGATCGTACGTCGTGAGCCGCGAGAAGGATGACAACCTAATCCATCACATTTCTATTACCGAATCCCACGGCACCTTGGGCAAGACAACTTCGCTTCACGTAGAGGCTGGGCCGGTAAACCGAGGGCGTCGGGCTTGGGACCAGGACTTCGTCGCTCTGGTACCTACAACTTTTGATCCGTAAGGAGTTACGTGGCGCATAGCATACCATTGTAAAGCTCTCCGAGAGCTCTACGACATCTGTAGCAATCCTGCTCTGCTACGCCTATTTTCGGAGCCCAAAATCGTACGTTTTCATCTATTTAGGGACACTTTTCATCTTTTATGCTGTTTTTTCTTCTCGGATCGTATGTCGTGAGCTGCGAACAGGACGACAACCTAATCCATCACATTTCTATTACCGAATCCCAAAGAACCTTAGGCAAGACAATTTCGCTTAACGTAGAGGCTGGGCCTGTAAACCGAGGGTGTGGGGCTTTGGACCAAGTCTCTGTTGCTCCGATGCCCATAACTTTTGATCCACAAGGAGTCACACGGCGCACAACATACCATTGGAAAGCTCTCCGAGAGCTCTACGACTGGGGCAGCATGCCTACTTTGCGGCGCCAGTTTTCGGAGCCCAAAATTGAATGATTTCATCTGTTTTGGGACACTTTTCTTCTTTTGTGCTGTTTTTCTGCCTCGAATCGTACGTCGTGATCCACGAAAAGGAAGACAACCTAATCCATCACATTTCTATTACCGAATCTCAAGGCACCTTATTCAGGACAACTTCGCTTCACGTAGAGGCTGGGCCCGCAAACCAAGGGCGTGGGCCTTGGGACTAGGACTCCGTCGCTTCGGTGCCCATAACTTTTGATCCGTAAGGAATTACGTGGTACATAGCATACCGTTGGAAAGCTCTCCAAGAGCTCTACGGTGTGGGCTGCAATCCTACTCGATTGTGTCTATTTTCACCGCACAAAATCGAATGTTTTCATCAGTTTCAGGATACTTTTCTTCATTTCTTTTGTTTTTCCATCCCGGATCGTACGTCATGAGCCGCGAAAAGGACGACAACCTAATCCATCACATTTTTATTACCAAATCCCATTGTACCTTGGGCAAGACAACTTCGCTTCACGTAGAGGCTGGGCCCGCAAACCGAGGGCGTGGGGCTTGGGACCAGGACTCCATTGTTCCGGTGCCCATAACTTTTGATCCGTAAGGAGTTACACGGTGCACAGCATACCGTTGGAAAGCTCTCAGAGACCTCTACGATGTGGGAAGTAAGCCTGCTCAGTTGAGCCTATTTTTTGCTCACAAAATCGAACGTTTTCATCAATTTCAAGACAATTTTCTTCTTTTTCGCTGTTTTTCCATCCCAAATCGTACGTCATGAGCCGCGAAAATAATGACAACCCAATCCATCACATTTCTATTACCGAATCCCACGGCACCTTGGGCAAGACAACTTTGCTTCACGTAAAGGCTGGGCCCGCAAACCGAGGGCGTGGGGCTTGGGACCAAGACTCCATTGCTCCGGTGCCCATAACTTTTGATCCGTAAGGAGTTACGCGGCGCACAACATATCGTTGTAAAACTCTTCGAGAGCGCTACGACGTGGGTAGCAAGCCTGCTCGGCTGTGCCTATTTTCGGCAACCAAAATCGAACATTTTCATCTGTTTCGGTACACTTTTCTTCTTTTGCGCTGTTTTTTCGCACCGGATCTTACGTCGTGAGTCTCAAAAAGGAAGAATACCGAATCCATCATATTTCTATTACTGAATCCCACGGCACCTAGGGCAAGACAATTTCGCTTCACGTAGAGGTTGGGCCCGCAAACCGAGGGCGTGGCGATTGAGACTAGGTCTCCGTCGCTTCGGTGCTCATAATTTTTGATCCGTAAGGAGTTATACGGCGCACAACATACTGTTGGAAAGCTCTCCGAGAGCTCTATGACAAGGACTGCTAGCCTGCTCGGCTGCTCCTTTTTTCGGAGCCCAAAATTGAAAGTTTTCATCATTATCGGGACACTTTTCTTCTTTTGTGCTATTTTTTCGTCCCGGATCGTACGTCGTGAGCCGCAAAAAAAAGACAACATAATCCATCATATTTCTATTACCGAATCCCATGGCACCTTGGGCAAGACAACTACGCTTCAAGTAGAGGCTGGGCCGGCAAACCGAGGGCGTAGGGCTCGGGACTAGGACTCCGTCGCTGAGGTGCCCATAATTTTTTATCCGTAAAGAGTTACGCGGCGCACAACATACAGTTGGAAAGCTCTACGAGAGCTCGTAGATGGGGGCAGCAAGCCTACTCAGTTGCGCCTGTTTTTGAAGCCCAAAATCGAACATTTTCATCAGTATGGGGACACTTTTCTTCTTTTGCGCTGTTTTTTTGTCCCGGATTGTACGTCTTGAGCCGCGAAAATGACGACAACCTAATCCATCATATTTCTATTACTGAATCCTACTACACCTTGGGCAAGACAACTTTGCTTCACATAGAGGCTGGGCCCGCAAACCGAGGGCGTGGGGCTTGGGACCACAACTCCGTTGTTTCGGTGCCTATAACTTTTGATCCGTAAGGAGTTACGCAGTGCACAGCACACCGTTGGAAAGCTCTCTGAGAGCTCTACGACAGGGGCAACAAGCCTGCTCTACGGCGCCAATGTTTGTGCCTAAAATTGAACATTTTCATCATTTTCGGGACACTTTTCTTCTTTTGCGCTATTTTTTCGTCCGGGATCGTACGTCGTGAGCCGCGAAAAGGACGACAACCTAATCCATCAATTTTCTATTAATGAATCCCATGGCACCTTGGGCAAGGCAACTTCGCCTCACGTAGAGGCTGGGCCGACAAACCGAGGGCGTGGGACTCGAGACCAAGTCTCTGTCGCTCCAGTGCCCATAACTTTTGATATGTATGGAGTTACGCGGCGCACAACATACCATAGGAAAGCTCTTCGAAAGCTCTATGACGGGGGCAGCAAGCCTACGCCTGTTTTCGAAGCCCAAAATCAAACATTTTCATTAGTTTCGGGACACTTTTCTTCTTTTGCACTATTTTTTCATCCAGGATCGTACGTCGTGAGCCGCGAAAAGGTCGATAACCTAATCCATCACATTTCTATTACCGAATCCCACGGCAGCTTGGGCAAGACAACTTTGCTTCACGTAGAGGCTGGGCCTGAAAACCGAGGGCGTTGGGCTTGGGACAAGGACTCCATCGCTCCGGTGCCCATAACTTTGGATCCGTAAGGCATTACGCAGTGCACAGCATACCGTTGGAAAGCTGTCCGAGAGCACTACTACGTGGGCAGCAAGCCTACTCGGTTGCGCCTATTTTTGACAACCAAAATCGAACAGTTTCATCAGTTTCGGGACACTTTTCTTCTTTTGCACTATTTTTCAGTCCCGGATCGTACGTCGTGAGCCACGAAAAGGACAACAACCTAATCCAACACATTTCTATTACCGAATCCCACGATACCTTGGGGAAGACAATTTTGCTTCACGTGGAGGCTGGGCCCGTAAACCGAGTATGTGGGGCTTGGGACCAGGTCTCCGTTGCTCCGGAGCCCATAACTTTTGATCCGTATTAAGTTACGTGGCGCGAAGCATGTCGCGGTAAAGCTCTCCGAGAGCTCTAAGACTGGTGCAGCAATCCTACTAGGCTGATGTGAGGCCCGACCTCAATTTGCGGGCGTTACCTCGTTTCGTGTGCCCTAACCTAGATTTGCATGCTTTGACTTAGGTTTAAGAATTGTGTTTCGTTTTGTGTGCTTTGCATTGAATTATGTGCATTCATTTAGGGTTGCGTGCATTTACTTGGGGAACGTACATTTGTATCGTAGTTTGTGCCTTGTCTCGTAGTGCGTGCCTTAGACCTAGGAAAGCATGCCCTCACGCTAATCAAGAAAGCATCTTATACGAAGCACTAAATCATTAATTAATCCTACAAATTCCACTAACTAATATTAAATTACTAATTCAACCTACTAGAAGACAAAATCTCATAAAAAACTAGACATTCTTTATTCTTTATTCTTTATTCTTTGCATATCCCAAATACACAATTAATTATTGCTCAACCAAGTCAAAAATTCAGATTTTAACACACCCTTGGCCGACCACTAGGAGCACTTGTGCATGCATTCCAATTTCAAATTCTATTCCTAAACATTCTATGACAAATCTATGACACAATCCATAAAAAAATTTGGCTCAAAACTCTACCCAAGGCTCCATATTCTCGACCCATTCTCTTGCCCATGCTAGGTGATTCAAAAATGCTTCTTGAAGACACAAAATTCTGATTTTGCAAGGCCCTAGGCCGACACAAGCTTCAAACATTTGCAAGGCTTTTATTTTTCTTTCATTTTCTCTCATTTCCTCTCATTCTTCTCTCTCCCTCTCATTTCTTCTCTCTCTCTCTCGGCCCTAGCTGAATATTGTAGACTCCATAGCTAAGTTCTTCATCCTAAGGCTCTTCAAGACCTCCAAGCTACCAAGGAACTCGACCAAGCAAAGCTAGAGTGCAAGAGACATATATGCAAGCGCATTGAACATCCATTTCAGCTTAGGTGAGTTTGTTAGCTTTCATTTCGTTTTCTTCTTATTCTAACCACATGCACCTACTAAGAACATGGTAACTTAGCTAGGAAATTAGAGAAATCCCAAGTTGTCTCTCGGCTAAGCAAGGAGAAGAGTCATCATTGTGCTTGATCAAGATTTTGTGCATCTTCTTTGTTGTCTTGCTAAGGTGAGGGCTAAAACTTCTTGAAAATCGTTCAAAAACCATATGCATGCCCTTAAATGTCTATCTTCACTTATGTACTTGTGCTTTATGTGTGTTCATGAGCTTTTGTAAACATGCATGGCAAGATATTTGGCTAGAATGTGATGATAGATGAAATCGGGTATGTGACAGCCTTCTGCCTTGTTGGTGCGAGGTGATTTTGATCAGGTAAATGATGTTGAAAATGCCCAAAAATTGGTAGGTAACTAACTAGTCTTGCCAGTTCTGAGAATTTTTTGCAGAAATAGGCCAAAGTTAATGTTGACTCTAAGGTCCTCAAAATGGGAAATTATCAAAATGTGTCCAAATATGGAAAGTCTGGAAAAATGAAGCAGGTTTTGGCAAATTCACTGACCTTGTAGAACAAACCAGTTTTGACTTAGTAAAGGATATCTAAAATACATTAAATTTGGTGTACAACTAGATTTTTCAGTTCTAGACATTTTTGTCAGAAATGGACTAAGGCTAAATTTGACCCTAAGGCCCTCAAAAATGACAAGTATTGAAATGTGTGCAAATCTGGACAGTTTTGTGTAGTCTCACTGTTTTGGCTATAACTCTTGAACCCGAACTCCAAATGATGCAAGGTTTGTTTCTGAATTTAGTTCACGCCTTAAGATTTAATTTGACATCTTGTTCACTAGAATTGGAGATTGTATGCTTGTCTTAGTGATCATGAGAAAACAGTCCATTGCAGTGAGGGTTTCACCTATTGATATGCTTAGAAAAATTAATGTAGCATCCCTTGTTGTATTAAATGCTTGGGATTGTGGCATTTGGATGTTGTGTGGAATTTTTTGAATGCTTGAGGGTGTTTGAATTAATCAATGCATGGCTTGAGCTTAATTACGAGATGACTAGGGGCTTAATCGCACGGGTGAGCACGAAATGAAACCCTAATGACTAGGTAAACTCATTAAGTGTTAATCTTATGGATATCGTGTTTGATTATGTAATTAGTAGGCTGCCCGTAGTTGCCCTCATAGCCCTAAATGTGAATCTGATGATTACATGTTAACAAGTAGGCCTTTTTTGCACCCGGTCCCACGTAGATGTTGTTGCATGTTGAATAATCTTGTTATTTGATTATGTGAACGTCGAAGTAAGTTATATGACTTGATTTACATGCGTTACATGGCTGCCCATTTAATATTCATATAACACCATGTGCTTTATAAGTGAAATTGCATGTCATATCGGGCCTCGCTTGTTTACTTGTCAATGTGCAATCTTATGACTGTTCGGAGGCAACCTACTTTGTTATCCTCCTAATGTGATATATTACATGTCATAAATGTGCATTGCATACAAGGTTGCAACCTTTCATTCTGGCGTGGTAGCTTTCACGCACACTGGGCAGCATCGGGCTTGCTGGTGTAACCGTGACTACCATTGTCCAATTCCCTCTCTCACTTGGGGGCTAGACTTCCTCGGAGAGTTGGGTCGTAGGATTTCGGGGTACATTCGGAGTACACCCATTTGGCGTGATAAGGGGATGAACTGAAGCCGATCGCAACAACTGATACTGGAATTGAACTGAGAGCAAAAGCTCACCGTATCCTTTTCACTATGTGTATAAGTACTCTCTCTTGGTTCCTAGAGGACCTGGAGGAGGAAAGACGGGTAATTGTGTTCCTTTACTTTTACATTACGTTATGTACTTACTTGTGATATATTCATACTTGCAAAAAGGGTTTTCATAAGTTGAACCGGAAAAATGAGTTTCAAAACTTATTTCTCGTTCCCCCTCGCTGAGTTCATAAGGACTCACCCTCTTTTATCATCTCAGGTGAAGAATACCAAGAACAGGTACCTAAGGACGACGTGCCTAATGATGATTCCTTGGAATGATTGCTTGCCCTACGTGCCTTGCCTGACTATGGCCATTTTGTGAACAATATGTTGCTTGAAGACTATTTCATTTCTTATGATGTTTGTTGTTGTAATGTAAAAGACCCCCGTTGTAATTTGGGGTCTAATTTTGGCTTGTACTGATAATAACTAGATAGACACTACTATGGTCGTTTTTGCTATCGTTATTGGCTAGTATCTATCATAGGATTATGAAGTATTAGGTAAGGACTAAGTAAAATGAACATATCCAATCTTAAGCAGGTACTCATTGTTAAGCTAAGATCAACAGGTACTTTTGTAACGAGGACAAACAAACAAACGAGACATAGTATCATGCTAGGTTATTAATTAAACGAGACTTCGAGATAACTGGTAGGCGTTTCGATTGATTATAAATAGTAATCTTAGTTGAAAATGAAATTGAGATTGGAAAATTTGAGGCGTTTAGAGAATTAGATCAAACTAAAGAGCCCAATTACAACCGTTATGCTGTCGGTTTTCCAGAAAATTGTGGAGTTTAGGCTAAAACGTTAAGTGTTAAACCCTCTTGAACGATTAAGTACGTGTTATGACTTGAATGATTAGATCACACCCTAGTCTAACCTTTATAGGTCGGGTTGGGGCATGACACCTTATAGAAGAATGGTATCAGAGCTTAGATTGCTTAAGTCGGGTTTAACTCTCGGACCATGGGTAGAAGCCCTAAGATTATTAGGATGATTTGTCTATATGTTATTGAGTGATAATGTTAATTGTGCCTTCTATGTTCTATGTGCTTATGTGATTAACTTGTCTTAACTGTTTCTAGAACTATGTGTTTATGTAAAATTATATGTTGCATATCTTATGCATTAAATTCTTGTCCTGTCGTATTCCAATAAATTGTGCATCATAATATGTGCCAATAGATGGCTGGCCCTAGTACCCGTACTACTAATAGGAGCGATGAGCCCCAAGAGACCGGAGATGCCTATCAAACTAATCCCGACATGGCTATGTTTAACATGATGGCGAATGCCATGGATCGTATGTCACGAGTGATGGAACGTCAAGATGCACGTGAAGCAAACAACAACAACAACAACAGGAATGATGGTAACCATGAGAGGCATAGCAGAATGAGGGAGTTTCTTGACTTTCGCCCATCTAAATTTCACGGGGAAGCTGATGATGAGAAAGCAGAGGCTTGGCTGTCTAAGATCGAGAGGATTTTCTGGCCACTTGACTATACTGATGAAGAAAAGGTGGAGTTTGCTGTGTTTCTGTTGCACGGGGATGCTAAGCATTGGTGGCACACTGTGGAGGCACTGTAGGAAACGGATCATACACCTCGTTTGTGGGGTAATTTCGTTAAGGCATTCAAGGAGAAATATGTACCTGCAGTTTCCAGGCATAGGTGGATTGAGGAATTCATGCACCTGAACCAGGGTAACATGACGGTGGCCCAGTACAAGGCTCGCTTTGACCGACTGTCCCGCTATGCTCAATACATGGTCAGTACTCCTGAGGCGAAGATGTAAAAATTTACGACTGGATTAAGGCTAGAGATTCAGGACCAGTTGGCTTCGCATGACTTCGATACCTATTCTGCTCTCTTTGCTGCTGCTTCCCGAGTTGAGAAGAGAAAACTTGATAGAGCCGGTTCAAGTCAGCCGAACAAGAAACCATACTAGCCTTCAGGTCAACAGAGAAAATTCCAGAGCCAGAGTCGTAGTCAGGGCCAGTGCCAGAACAGACTAGTTAATAACTGTGGCTCGACTAAAGAACCATCAGCCTCTTCCACCCACGAATCCACAGGTAGTTCGCCTGCTACTCAGTCTGTCAATTGTTCTTACTGTGACAAGAAGGGGCATACCGAGGCCCAGTGCTGGAAGAAGTCAGGACAATGTGTGCGGTGTGGCAGTGATCAGCATCAGATCAAGGATTGCCCTAAATGGCAAGCAGGACAAAATCAAGTTAAACTAGTTGGTAGAGGCAAGACTCTAGTTCCTAAAGTTCAGGCTCGAGCTTATGCTATTGAGTGCGAGGAGCTTCCAAAGGAGACCGCTGTTGTTGAAGGTACATTCTTCATACTGAATCAACCTGTTAGGGTGCTAATTGATCCAGGTGCTACTCATTCATTTATTACTCCTTTATGTGTGCAACGTGTGAAATGAAGAGTTGTATGTTTGCCTTACAAAGTAGAAGTTGGTACTCCGATGGGTTCTAAACTTGTTACTAGCTCAGCTTGTAAAGCATGTAAAATCCAAATTAAAGATAGGGAATTCTCAGCCAATCTTATTGTATTACCCTTTCGAGACTATGAAGTCATTTTAGGGATGGACTGGTTGGCAAAGCATCATGCCCAACTAGATTGCCAGACGAAGATTGTAACATTCCGGATACCTAGTCAACCAATACTTGAGGTAATGGGTCGAAGATATTTTACCGGGAGTTCCATCATTTCATCTACGAAAGCAGTGAAGTCCTTGAGAAAAGGGTGTAGTGGATACTTAGCTTACCTCATTAACAAGCCGTCGGAAAAAGCTAAGTTGGAGGAGATGCCAGTGATCAAAGACTATGCGGATGTGTTTCCTGAAGAATTGCCTGGTTTACCCCCAAATCGGAAGATCGAGTTTATTATAGAATTACTGCCTGGCACCCAACCGATATCTAAAGCTCCCTATCGTATGGCACCAACCGAGCTACAAGAATTGAAGGACCAATTGCAAGGATTGTTGAAGAAGGGGTTTGTTCAACCAAGTTCTTCTCCATGGGGTGCACCAGTCTTATTTATAAAGAAGAAAGACGGAACGTTAAGGCTATGCATCGATTACTGAGGATTAAACCAAGTGACCGTCAAGAATAAATACCCACTTCCAGTGATCGACGAGTTGTTTGATCAACTTCAAGTAGCCAAAGTGTATTCAAAGCTCGACTTGAGGCAAGGGTACTATCAGTTGCGGATCAAAAATGAGGATGTGCCTAAAACGGCTTTCAGGACGAGATATGGGCATTATGAATATGTGGTGATGCCATTTGGGCTAACTAATGCCCCTGCAGCTTTTATGGACTTGATGCACAGGTGTTTCAACCTTACTTGGACCAATTTGTGGTGATCTTCATTGATAATATTTTGGTGTAATCGAAATCCGAGGCTGAGCATGAACAACATCTGTAGTTGGTACTATAGAAACTTCGAGAGCATCAATTGTATGCAAAGTTTAGCATGTGTGAGTTTTGGTTGCAGCAGATTGCATTTTTGGGGCATATCATATCCCAAGAGGGAATAGCAGTGGATCCAGCAAAGATAGAAGTGGTGATGTCTTGGAAGAAGCCGAAAAATGTTACGAAGGTTCGGAGTTTTCTTGGTCTAGCTGGCTATTATCGGAGGTTCGTGAAGGATTTCTCAAAGATTGCAGGATCGCTTACAAAGCTCACTCAAAAGAAAACAAAGTTCGTATGGGATGACAAATGTGAGAATAGTTTCCAAGAATTGAAGAAAAGATTGAGTACTGTACTTGTTCTTGTATTGCTTGAAGGGAGTCAAGGTTTTGTAATCTATAGCGATGCTTCGAAGGAAGGTCTAGGTTGTGTGTTGATGCAAAATGGTAGAGTGATTGCGTATGCCTCTAGGAAACCGAAGCCGTATGAATTGAACTACCCGACGCATGATTTGGAGTTAGCGGCTATTGTGTTTGCACTCAAGAAATGGAGGCACTACCTGTGGGGTAACAAGTTCGAGGTGTTTACTGATCACAAGAGCTTGAAATACTTGTTCTCACAAAAAGAGTTGGACATGAGGCAAAGACGGTGGGTGGAGCTTTTAGATGATTATAACTGCACAATCAATTATGTGCCCGGTAAAGCAAATGTAGTGGCAGATACCTTAAGTCGGAAAGCGAGCATGGCAAAACTGGAAGTCAAGGTACAGGAGTTGCTGGAGGAAGCATTCTTGTAGAAACCACAATTAACTCAAAAAGGGTTACTTTTTGCCACTACACAAGTTCAATTGACCTTGTTGTCTGAATTACGAGGGGCTCAACAGAAGGACCAACAGTTTCAGAAGATTAAAGAAAGCAACACAGATTTAAAGTTTCATGATGATGGTATTTGGAGGTTTAGGAATCGGATTTGTGTTCCTAATGAGCCGAAGTTGAAAAAGAAGATTCTTGAAGAAGCCCATAATTCAAGATACACTATCCACCCAGGTGGAACAAAGATGTACCAGGATTTGAAGCAACACTATTTGTGGAATAACATGAAGAGAGAGATTGCAGAGTTTATGGCACGGTGTTTGACTTGCCAGAGAGTCAAAGCGGAACATCAACGACCAGCAGGTTTACTTCAGCCATTGGAGATTCCTCAATGGAAATGGGAGCATATAACTATGGACTTTGTTATGGACCTACCCAAGTCACAAAAGGGTCATGACGCCGTTTGGGTCATAGTGGATAGATTGACTAAGTCGGCGCATTTCTTACCGATGAACAAGGAGGATAGTCCTGAGAAATTGGAAGATATATATGTGGCGGAGATTGTAAGATTGCACGGGATGCCTGTGAGTATTGTATCGGATAGGGATCCTCGTTTTACTTCCCGATTTTGGAAGAGATTGCAAGAAGCTTTGGGAACGAAGTTGAGTTTCAGCACGGCTTATCACCCTTAGACTGATGGACAATCTGAGAGAACTATTCAGATTCTGGAGGATATGCTGAGGGCGTGTGTTTTAGACTTCGGGAAAGGTTGGGAGAAATACCTATCTCTAGCGGAGTTCGCTTATAATAATAGTTATCAAGCCACTATCGGGATGGCCCCATTTGAGGCATTGTATGGACGTAAGTGTCGATCCCCAATTTACTGGGATGAAGTAGGTGAGACGAAGACTTTTGACCCGACCCTTCTACCTGAACTTATGAAAACTGTTGATAATATCCACCTTATCTGGAAACGGATGCTTACCGCCCACAGCAAGCAAAAAAGTTATACATACCAACAGAGACGGAGCCTAGAGTTTGAGGTCAGCGATAAGGTGTTCTTGAAGATATCACCTCGGAGGGGATTGATTAAACACTGCAAGGGTGGAAAGTTGAGCCCGAGGTTTGTAGGACCCTTTGAGATAGTTGAGAAGGTTGGAAAATTGGCGTATCACGTGGAACTACCCCAAAACCTCTCCAATATTCACGACGTCTTTCACGTTTCAATGCTACGGAAGTATCATCTCGATCCATCGCATATCTTGGAGCCAGAGCCGTTGCAGCTTCGGGAGAACTTGTATTATGAAGAGAAGCCCATTCGGATCCTAGACCAGCAAGATCAGGAGTTGCACAACAAATCTATACCGATGGTGAAAGTGTTTTGGGATCATCATGGAGTTGAAGAAGTAACGTGGGAAAGGCGAGACCAGATTGAGCAACAGTATCCAGCATTATTTCAAAGGTAATATTGAATTTCGGGATGAAATTCTTTTAAGGAGGGGAGGATGTGAGGCCTGACCTTGATTTGCGTGCGATACCTCATTTCGTATGCCCTAACCAAGATTTGCGTGCTTTGACTTAGGTTTAAGAATTGTGTTTTGTTTTGTGTGCCTTGCATTGAATTATGTGCATTCATTTAGGGTTGTATGCATTTACTTGGGGAACGTGCATTTGTCTCGTAGTTCGTGCCTTGTCTCGTAGTGCGTGCCCTAGACCTAGGAAAGCGTGCCCTCACGCTAATCAAGAAAGCATCTTATACGAAGCACTAAATTATTAATTAATCCTACAAATTCCACTAACTAATATTAAATTACTAATTCAACCCAATAGAAGACAAAATCTCACAAAAAACTAGACATTCTTTATTCTTTATTCTTTATTCTTTGCATATCCCAAACACACAATTAATTATTGCTCAACCAAGACAAAAATTCAGATTTTAACACACCCTTGGCCGACCACTAGGAGCACTTGTGCATGCATTCCAATTTCAAATTCTATTCCTAAACATTCTATGACAAATCTATGACACAATGCATAAAAAAATTTGGCTCAAAACTCTACCCAAGGCTCCATATTCTCGACCCATTCTCTTGCCCATGCTAGGTGATTCAAAAATGCTTCTTGAAGACACAAAATTCTGATTTTGCAAGTCCCTAGGCCGACACAAGCTTCAAACATTTGCAAGGCTTTTATTTTTCTTTCATTTTCTCTCATTTCTTCTCATTCTTCTCTCTCCCTCTCATTTCTTCTCTCTCTCTCGGCCCTAGCTGAATATTGTAGACTCCATAGCTAAGTTCTTCATCCTAAGGCTCTTCAAGACCTCCAAGCTACCAAGGAACTCGACCAAGCAAAGCTAGAGTGCAAGAGACACACATGCAAGCTCATTGAACATCCATTTGGGCTTAGGTGAGTTTGTTAGCGTTCATTTCGTTTTCTTCTTGTTCTAACCACATGCACCTACTAAGAACATGGTAACTTAGCTAGGAAATTAGAGAAATCCCAAGTTGTCTCTCGGCTAAGCAAGGAGAAGAGTCATCATTGTGCTTCATCAAGATTTTGTGCATCTTCTTTGTTGTCTTGCTAAGGTGAGGGCTAAAACTTCTTGAAAATCTTTCAAAAACTACATGCATGCCCTTAAATGTCTATCTTTACTTCTGTAATTGTGATTTATGTGTGTTCATGAGCTTTTGTAAACATGCATGGCAAGATATTTGGCTAGAATGTGATTATAGATGAAATCGGGTATGTGACAACCTTCTATCTTGTTGGTGCAAGGTGATTTTGACCAGGTAAATTATGTTAAAAATGCCCAAAAATTGGTAGGTAACTAGTTTTTCTAGTTCGGAGAATTTTTTACAGAAATAGGCCAAAGCTAATGTTGACTCTAAGGTCCTCAAAATGGGAAATTATCAAAATGTGTCCAAATCTGGAAAGTCTAGAAAAATGAAGCAGGTTTTGGTAGATTCACTGACCTTGTAGAACGAACCAGTTTTTACTTAGTAAATTATATCAAAAATGCATTAAATTTAGTGAGCATCTAGATTTTTCAGTTATGGACATTTTTGTCAGAAATGTACTAAGGCTAAATCGGACCCTAAGGCCCTAAAAAATGACAAATATTGAAATGTGTACAAATCTGGACAGTTTTGTGTAGTCTCACTGTTTTGGCTATAACTCTTGAACCCGAAATCCAAATGATACGAGGTTTGTTTCTGAATTTAGTTCCCTCCTTAAGCTTTATTTGACATCTTGTTCACTAGAATTGGAGATTGTTTGCTTGTCTTAATGATCATGAGAAAACAGTCCATTGCAGTGAGGGTTTCACCTATTGATATGCTTAGAAAAATTAATGTAGCTTCCCTTGTTGTATTAAATGCTTGGGATTGTGGCATTTGGATGTTGTGTGGACTGTTTTGAATACTTGAGGGTGTTTTAATTAATCAATGCATGACTTGAGCTTAATTACGAGATGACTTGGGGCTTAATCGCACGAGTGAGCACGAAATGAAACCCTAATGACTAGGTAAACTCACTAAGTGTTGATCTTATGGATATCGTGTTTGATTATGTAATTAGTAGGCTGCCCGTAGTTTCTCTCATAGCCCTAAATGTGAATCTGATGATTACATGTTGACAAGTAGGCATTTCTTGTACCCGGTCCCACATAGATGTTGTTGCATGTTGAATAATCTTGTTGTTTGATGAGGTGAACTTGGAAGTGAATTATATGACTTGATTTACATGCGTTACATGGCTGCCCATTTAATATTCATATAACTCCATGTGCTTTATAAGTGAAATTGCCTGTCATATCGTGCCTCACTTGTTTACTTGTCAATGTGCAATCTTATGACTGTTCGGAGGCAACCTACTTTGTTGTCCTCCTAATGTGATATATTACATGTCATAAATGTGCATTGCATACAAGGTTGCAACCTTTCATTCTGGCGTGGTAGCGTTCATGCACACCGGGTGGCATCGGGCTTGCCGGTGCAACCGTGACTACCATTGTCCAATTCCCTCTCTCACTTGGGGGCTAGACTTCCTCAGAGAGTTGGGTCGTAGGATTTCGGGGTACATCCGGAGTACACCCATTTAGTGTGATAAGGGGATGAACTGAAGCCGGCCGCAACAACTGATACTGGAATTGAACTGAGAGCAAAAGCTCACCGCATCCTTTTCACTATGTATATAAGTACTCTCTCTTGGTTCCTAGAGGACCTCGGGGAGGAAAGACGGGTAATTGTGTTCCTTTACTTTTACATTACATTATGTACTTGTGATATATTCATGCTTGCAAAAAGGGTTTTCATAAGTTGAACCGGAAAAATGAGTTTCAAAACTTATTTCTCGTTCCCCCTCTCTGAGTTCATAAGGACTCACCCTCTTTTATCATCTCAGGTGAAGAAGACCAAGAACAGGTACCCGAGGACGATGTGCCTAATGATGATTCCTTGGAATGATTGCTTGCCTTACGTGCCTTGCCTGACTATGGCTATTTTGTGAACAATATGTTGCTTGAAGACTATTTCATTTCTTATGATGTTTGTTGTTGTAATATTAAAGACCCCCGTTGTAATTTGGGGTCTAATTTTGGCTTGTACTGATAATAACTAGATAGACACTACTATGGTCGTTTTTGCTATCATTATTGGCTAGTATCTATAATAGGATTATGAAGTATTAGGTAAGGACTAAGTAAAATGATCATATCCAATCTTAAGCAGGTACTCATTGTTAAGCTAAGATCAACAGGTACTTTTGTAACGAGGACAAACAAACAAACGAGACATAGTATCATGCTAGGTTATTAATCAAACGAGACTTTGAGATAACTGGTAGGTGTTTCGATTGGTTATAAATAGTAATCTTAGATGGAAATGAATTGAGATTGGAAAATTTGAGGTGTTTAGAGAATTAGATCAAACTAAAGAGCCCAATTACAGCCATTATGCTGCCGGTTTTCCAAAAAATTATGGAGTTTAGGCTAAAACGTTAAGTGTTAAACCCTCTTGAACGATTAAGTACGTGTTATGACTTGAATGATTAGATCACACCCTAGTCTAACCTTTATAGGTCGGGTTGGGGCATGACGTTGAGCCTGTTTTCGTATCTCAAAATCGAATGTTTTCATCAGTTTCGGAACACTTTTCTTCTTTTGCGCTGTTTTTCCATCACGGATCGTGCGTCATGAGCCGCGAAAAAGACGACAACCTAATCCATCACATTTCTATTACCGAATCCCACGGCACCTTGGGCAAGACAATTTTGCTTCACGTAGAGGTGGGGCCCGCAAACCAAGGGTGTGGGGCTTTGGACCAGGTCTCTGTCGTCCCGGTGCCCATAACTTTTGATCCATATAGAGTTATACGGCGCACAACATACAGTAGGAAAGCTCTACGAGAGCTCTACGATTGGGGTAGCAAGCTTGCTTTGCGGCGCTAGTTTTCGGTGCCCAAAATTGAACGTTTTCATCAGTTTCGGGATATATTTCTTCTTTTACGCTATTTTTCCGTCGCGGATCGTACGTTGTGAGCCGCGAAAAGGACGACTACCTAATCCATCACATTTCTATTACTGAATCCCATGGCACCTTGGGCAAGACAACTTTGCCTTACATAGAGGCTGGGCCCACAAACCGAGGGCATGGGGCTAGGGACTAGGTCGCCGTCGCTTCGGTGCCCATAACTTTTGATCCGTAAAGAGTTACGCGGCTCACAGTATACCGTTGGTAAGCTCTCTGAGAGCTCTATGATGGGGATAGCAAGCCTATGCCCGTTTTCGGAGCCCAAAATCGAACATTTTCATCCGTTTTGGGACACTTTTCTTTTTTTTGTGCTATTTTTTCGTCCCGGATCGTACGTTGTGAGCCGCGAAAAAGTCGACAATCTAATCCTTCACATTTTTATTACCGAATTCCATGGCACCTTAGGCATGACAACTTTGCATAACGTAGAGGCTGGGCCCGCAAACCGAGGGCGTGGGGCTTGGGACTAGGTCTCCGTCGCTCCGGTGCCTATAACGTTTGATCCGTAAGGAGTTACGGGGCGCACAGCATACCGTTGGAAAGCTCTCCGAGAGCTCTACGACGTGGGCAGCAAGCCTACTTAGCTGCGCCTATTTTCGGTGCCCAAAATCGAACATTTTCATCAATTTTGGGATACATTTCTTCTTTTCAGCTGTTTTGCCGTCTCGGATCGTATGTCGCGAGCCGCGAAAAGGACGACAACCTAATCCATCACATTTCTATTAGTGAATCCCACGGCACCTTGGGTAAGACAACTTTGCCAAACGTAGAAGCTAGGCCCACCAACCGAGGGCGTGGGGCTTGGGACCTGGTCTCCGTCGCTCCAGTACCCATAACTTTTGATCCGTAAAGAGTTACGCGGCACACAGCATACCGTTGGAAAGCTCTCCGAGAGCTTTATGACGAGGGCAGCAAGCCAATGCCTATTTTCGGAGCCCAAAATCAAACGTTATCATAGTTTTGGGACATTTTTCTTCTTTTGCGCTGTTTTTCCATCCCAGATCGTTCGTCGTGAACTGCGAAAAGGATGACAACCTAATCCACCATATTTCTATTACTGAATCCCACAGAACCTTGGGCAAGACAACTTTGCTTCACGTAGAGGCTGGGCCCGCAAACTGAGGGCATGGGGTTTGGGACTAGGACTCCGTCGCTGCGGTGCCCATTACTTTTGATCCGTAAGGAGTTACGTGGCGCACAGTATACCGGTGGAAAGCTCTCTGAGAGGTCTATGATGTGGGCAGCAAGCCTTCTAGGCTGCGCCTATTTTCGACAATCAAAATCAAACATTTTCATCAGTTTCGGGATACTTTTCTTTTTTTCGGCTGTTTTTCCTTCCTGGATCGTACGTCGTGAGTTGCGAAAAGGAAGACAACCTAATCCATCACATTTCTATTACGGAATGCCATGGAATCTTAGGCAGGACAACTTCGTTTCACGTAGAGTCTGGGCCCGCAAACCGAGGGCATGGGGCTTGGGACCAAGACTTCGTCGCTCCAGTGCCCATAACTTTTGATCCGTAAGGAGTTACGTGGCGCACAGCATACCGTTGGAAAGCTTTCCTAGAGCTCTATGACTTGGGGAGCACGCATGCTCGGCTGCGCCTATTTTTGGAGCCCAAAATCGAACGTTTTCATCAATTTCGGGACATTTTTCTTCTTTTGCGCTGTTTTTCCGTCTCGGATCGTACGTCATGAGCCACAAAAAGGACGAGAACCTAATCCATCACATTTCTATTACCGAATCCCACAGTACCTTGGGCAAGACAATTTCGCTTCACGTAGAGGCTAGGCCCGCAAACTGAGGGCATGGGGCCTTGGACCAGGTCTCCGTCGCTCCGGTGCCTATAATTTTTGATCCATAAGGAGTTACGCGGCGGACAGAATACCGTTGGAAAGCTCTCCGAGAGCTCTACGAAGGGAGCAGCAAGCCTACTCGACTGCGCTGTTTTTGGTGCCCAAAATAGAATGTTTTCATTAGTATCTGGACACTTTTCTTCTTTTGCTATGTTTTTCCGTCCTGAATCGTACGTCGTGAGCCGCAAAAAGGACGACAACCTAATCCATCACATTTCTATTACCAAATCCCATGGCACCTTGGGCAAGACAACTTCGCTTCAAGTAGAGGCTGGGCTCGCAAACCGATAGCGTGGGGCTTGGGACCAGGATTCCTTCGCCCCGGTGCCCTTAATTTTTGATCCGTAAGGAGTTACGCAGCGCACAACATACCGTTGGAAAGCTCTCCGAGAGCTCTATGACGAGGGCATCAAGCCTACTCGGCTGCGCCTGTTTTCAGACCCCAAAATTGAACGTATTCATCAATTTCGGGATATTTTTCATCTTTTATGCTATTTTTCCGTCCCGGATCGTACGTCGTGAGCCGCAAAAAGGACGACAACCTAATCCTTCACTTTTGTATTTCTGAATCCCACGGCACCTTGGGCAAGACAACTTCGCTTCATGTAGAGGATCGGCCTGCAAACCAAGGGCTCGAGGCTTGGGACCAGGTCTCCGTCGCTCCGATGCCCTTAACTTTTGATCCGTAAGGATTACGCGGTGCACAGCATACTGTTGAAAAGCTCTACTAGAGCTCTAAGATGGGGGCAGCAAGCCTGCTCTGCGGCGCCCATTTTCGAAGCCCAAAACTGAATGTTTTCATCAGTTTCAGGACACTTTTCTAGTTTTGCGCTGTTTTTCCATCTCGGATCGTACGTTGTGAGCCGCGAAAAGGACGACAACCTAATCCATCACATTTCCATTGCCGAATCCTACGGCACCTTGGGCTTGACAACATCGCCTCATGTTGAGGTTGGGCCCACAAACTGAGGGTGTGGGGCTTGGGACCATGTCCCGTCGCTCCGGTGCCCATAACTTTTGATCCGTAAGGAGTTATGCGGCGCACAGCATACCGTTGGAAAGCTCTCCGAGAGCTTTATGATGAGGGCAGTAAGCCTAAGCCTATTTTCGGAGCCCAAAATTGAACGTTTTCATCAGTTTCGAGGCACTTTTATTCTTTTGTGCTATTTTTTTGTCCTGGATCGTACGTCGTGAGCTGCGAAAAGGACGACAACCTAATCCATCACATTTCTATTACTGAATTCCATGGCTACTTGGGCAAGACAACATCACCTTACGTAGAGGCTGGGCCCACAAACCGAGGGCGTGGGGCTTAGGACTAGGTAGCCGTCGCTCCGGTGCCAACAACTTTAGATCCGTAAGGATTACGCGGCGCACAGCGTACCATTGGAAAGCTCTCCGAGAGCTCTACGATGGGGGGCAGCATGCCTACTCGGCGGCACCAATTTTCGGATCCCAAATTTGAACATTTTCATCAGTTTCAGTTTACTTTTCTTCTTTTGCGCTGTTTTTCCGTCCTGGATCGTACGTCGTGAGCCGCGAAAAGGACGACAACCTAATCCATCACATTTCCATTACCAAATCCCACGACACTTTGGGCAAGACAACTTCGCTTCACGTAGAGGCTGGACCCGCAAACCGAGGGCATGGGGCTTGGTGCCCATAACATTTGATCCGTAAGGACTTACGCGGCGGACAACATATTGTTGGAAAGCTCTCCGAGAGCTCTGCGATGGGGGCATCAAGCCTACATGGTTGCGCCTGTTTTTGGAGCCCAAAATCAAACATTTTCGTCAGTATCAGGACACTTTTCTTCTTTTGCGCTGTTTTTTCATCTCGGATTGTACGTCGTGAGTTGCGAAAATGATGACAGCCTAATACATCACATTTCTATTACTGAATTCCACGACACCTTGGGCAAGACAACTTCGCCAAATGTAGAGGCTGGGCCTACAAACCGAGGGCATGGGGCTTGGGACCAGGTCTCCGTCGCTCTGGTGCCTATAACTTTTGATCTGTAAGGAGATATGCGGTGCATAGCATACCGTTGGAAAGCTCTCCGCGAGCTCTATGACGGGGGCAGCAAGCCAACGCCTATTTTCAGAGACCAAAATCGAACGATTTCATCAGTTTTGGGACATTTTTCTTCTTTTGTGCTATTTGGAAAGCTCTCCGAGAGCTCTACGACGTTGGAAGCAAACGTGGCCGGCTGCGCCTGTTTTTGATGATCAAAATTGAACGTTTTCATCAATTTTGGGACACTTTTCTTTTTTTTGGCTGTTTTTCCATCCTCGATCGTATGTCGTGAGCCGCGAAAAGGACGACAACCTAATACATCACATTTCTATTACCGAATGCCATGGCACCTTGGGCAAGACAACTTCGCTTCATGTAGAGGCTACGCCCGCAAACCGAGGGCGTGGGTTTGGGACCCGATCTCCGTCGCTCCGGTACCCATAACTTTTGATCCGTAAGGAGTTACGTGACGCACAGCCTCCCGTTGGAAAGCTCTCCAAGAGTTCTATGATGTGGGGAGCACGCTTGCTCGGTTTCGCCTATTTTTGGTGCTGAAGATCGAACGTTTTCATCAGTTTTTGGACATTTTTCTTCATTTGAGCTATTTTTTCGTCTCGGATTGTAAGTTGTGAGCCGCAAAAAGGACGAGAACCTAATCCATCACATTTCTATTACCGAATCCCATGACACCTTGGACAAGACAATTTCGCTTCACATAGAGGCTGGGCCCGCAAACTGAGGACGTGGGGCCTGGGACCAGGTCTCCGTCGCTCCGGTGCCCAAAATTTTTGATCCTAAAGGAGTTACGAGACGCACAGAATACTGTTGGAAAGCTCTCCGAGAGCTCTACGACGGGGGCAGCAAGCCTGCTCGGCTGTGCCTATTTTTGGAGTCCAAAATTGAACATTTTCTTCTGTATCTGGACACTTTTCTTCTGTTGGTATGTTTTTCCGTCCCGGATCGTATGTCGCGAGCCGCGAAAATGATGACAACCTAATCCATCACATTTCTATTAGTGAATCCCATGGCACCTTGGGCAAGACAACTTCGCTTCAACTAGAGGCTGGGCCCGCAAACCGAGGGCGTGGGGCGTGGGACCAGGACTCCGTCGCTCCGGTGCACATAATTTTTGATCTGTAAGGAGTTACGTGGTGCACAACATACCGTCGGAAAGCTCTACGAGAGCTCTAAGACGAAGGCAGTAAGCCTGCTCAGCTACGCCTATTTTCGGAGCCCAAAATTGAACGTATTCATCAGTATTGGGAAACTCTTCTTCTTTTGCGCTGTTTTTTCGTCCCGGATCGTACGTTGTGAGCCGCGAAAAGGATGACAACCTAATCCATCACATTTCTATTATCAAATCCCACGGTACCTTGGGCAAGACAACTTCGCCTCATGTAGAGGATGGGTCTGCAAACCGAGGGCGTGGTGGTTGGGACCAGGTCTCCGTCGCTCCGTTACCCATAAATTTTGATCCGTAAGGATTACGCGGCGCACAACATGCCGTTGGAAAGCTCTCCGAGAGCTCTACGATGGTGGCAGCAAGCCTGCTCGGCTGCACCTATTTTTGACGATCAAAATCAATCATTTTCATCAGTTTCGGGACATTTTTCATTTTTTCAGCTATTTTTCCATCCCGGATCGTACGTCGTAAGCCGTAAAAAGTACGACAACCTAATCCATCACATTTCTATTATCGAATGCCACGGCACTGTGGACAAGTCAACTTCGCTTGACGTAGAGGCTGGGCCCGCAAACCGAGGGTGTGGGGCTTAGGACCTAATCTCCGTCGCTCCGGTACACTTAACTTTTGATCCGTAAGGACTTACGCAGCGCACAGTACACCGTTGGAAAGCTCTAAGACATGGGGAGCACGCCTGCTCGGCTGCGATTGTTTTCGAACCCAAAATCGAACGTTTTCATCAGTTTCGGGACACTTTTCTTCTTTTCTACTATTTTTCCGTCTCGGATCGTACGTCGTGAGCCGCGAAAAGGATCACAACCTAATCCATCACATTTCTATTACCGAATCCCATGGAACCTAGCGCAAGACAATTTCGCTTCACGTAGAGGCTGGGCCCGCAAACCGAGGGTGTAGGATTTTGGGCCAGGTCTCCGTCGTTTCGGTACCCATAACTTTTGATCCATAAGGAGTTATGCGGCGCACAGCATACCGTTGGCAAGCTCTCCGAGAGCTCTACGACAGGGGTAACAAGCCTGCACTGCGGCGCCAATTTTTGGAGCCCAAAATTGAATGTTTTCATCAATTTCGTGATACTTTTCTTCTTTTGTGCTATTTTTCCGTCCCAGATCGTACGTTCTAGAGCCGCGAAAAGGACGACAACCTAATCCATCATATTTCTATTACCGAATCCCACGGCACCTTGGGCAAGACAACTTCTCTTCACGTAGAGGCTGGGCCCGCAAACCGAGTGCTTGGTGCTTGAGACTAGGTCACCGTCGCTCAGGTGCCCATAACTTTTGATCCGTAAGGAGTTATGCGGCGCACAACATACCGTTGGATATTTCTCCGAGAGGTCTACGACGTGGGTAGCAAGCCTGCTCGGCTGCGCCTATTTTTGGGGCCCAAAATCGAACGTTTTCATCCGTTTCGGGACATTTTTCTTCTTTTGCGCTGTTTTTCTATCTCGGATCATACGTCGTGAGCAGTGAAAAGGACGAGAACCTAATCTATCACATTTATATTACCAAATCCCACGTTACCTTGGGCAAGACAACTTTGCCAAACGTAGAGGCTGGGCCCACAAACCGGGGGCGTGGGGCTTGGGACCAGGTCTCCGTCGCTCCGGTGCCCATAACTTCTGATCCGTAAGGAGTTACGCGGCGCACAGCATACCGTTGGAAAGCTCTCCGAGAGTTCTATGACGTTGGTAGCAAGCCTGGTCAGCTGTGCCTGTTTTTGACAATCAAAATTGAACGTTTTCATCAATTTCGAGACACTTTTCTTTTTTTTTTTTTCAGCTGTTTTTCCATCCTAGATCGTACGTCATGAGCCGCGAAAAGGACGACGACCTAATACATCACATTTCTATTACCGAATGCCAAGGCACCTTGGGCAAGACAACTTCGCTTCACGTAGAGGCTGGGCCCGCAAACTGAGGGCGTGGGTTGGGACCCGATCTCTGTCACTTTAGTACCCATAACTTTTGATCCGTAAGGAATTACGCGGCGCACAGTATCCCGTTGGAAAGCTCTTCGAGATTTCTATGACGTGGGTAGCACGCCTGCTCGGTTGCGCCATTTTTTGGTGTTGAAAATCAAACGTTTTCATCAATTTCTGGATATTTTTCTTTATTTGCGCTTTTTTTCCTTCTCGGATCGTCAGTCGTGAGCCGTGAAAAGTACGAGAACCTAATCCATCACATTTTTATTACCGAATCCCATGGCACCTTGGACAAGACAATTTCGCTTCACATAGAGGTTGGGCCCACAAACTGAGGGTGTGGGGCTTGGGACCAGGTCTCCGTCGCTCCGGTGCCCATAATTTTTTATTCGTAAGAAGTTACGCGGCGCACATAATAACATTGGAAAGCTCTTCGAGAGCTCTACGATGGGGGTAGCAAGCCTGCTCGGCTGCACCTGTTTTTGGAGTCCAAAATTGAACGTTTTCATCAGTATCTGGACACTTTTTTTCTTTTGGTATGTTTTTCCATCCCAGATCGTACGTCACAAGCCGCGAAAAGGACGACAACTTAATCCATCATATTTCTATTACCGAATACCATGGCACCTTGGGCAAGACAACTTCGCTTCAACTAGAGGCTGGGCCCGCAAACCAAGGGCGTGGGGAATGGGACCAGGACTCTACCACTCTGGTGCCCATAATTTTTGATCCGTAAGGAGTTACATGGTGTACAACATACCGTTGGAAAGCTCTCCGAGAGATCTATGACGAGGGTAGCAAGCCTGCTCAGCTGTGCCTATTTTCGGACCCCAATATTGAACGTATTCATCAGTATCGGGGAACATTTCTTCTTTTGCGTTGTTTTTCCGTCCTGGATCGTACGTCGTGAGCCGCAAAAAGGACCACAACCTAATCCATCACTTTTCTATTTTCGAATTCCATGGCACTTTGGGCAAGACAACTTCGCTTCATGTAGAGGATGGGTCTGCAAACCGAGGGCGTGGTACTTGGGACCAAGTCTCCGTCACTCCGGTACCCATAAATTTTGATCCGTAAGGATTACGCGGCACACAGCATGCCGTTCGAAAGCTCTCCGAGAGCTCTACGATGGGAGCAGCAAGCCTGCTCGGCTGTGCCTATTTTTGAAGATCAAAATCGAACATTTTCATCAGTTTCGGGATACTTTTCATTTTTTCAGCTATTTTTTTGTCCTGGGTCGTACGTCGTGAGCTGCGAAAAGGACGACAACCTAATCCATCACATTTCTATTACCGAATGCCATGGCAGACAACTTCGCTTCACGTAGAGGCTGGGCCCGCAAACCGAGGGCGTAGGGCTTAGGACCCAATCTCTGTCGCTCCGCTACACTTGAGCCAGGTCTCTATCGTTCCGGTACCTATAACTTTTGATCCATAAGGAGTTACACAGCGCACAACATACAGTTAGCAAGCTCTCCGAGAGCTCTACGACAGGGGAAGCAAGCCTGCGCTGCGGTGCCAATTTTTGGAGCCCAAAATTGAATGTTTTCATCAATTTCACGACACTTTTCTTCTTTTGTGCTATTTTTTCGTCCCGGATCGTACGTTCTAGAGCCGCGAAAAGGATGACAACCTAATCCATCATATTTCTATTACCGAATCCCACGGCACCTTGGGCAAGATAACTTCGTTTCACGTAGAGGCTAGGCCCGCAAACCGAGCGCGTGGTGCTTGGGACCAGGTCTCCGTCGCTCCGGTGCCTATAACTTTTGATCTGTAAGGAGTTACGCGGCACACAACATACCGTTGGATAGCTCTCCAAGAGGTCTAGGACGTGGGTAGCAAGCCTGCTCGGCTGCGCCTATTTTTGGCACCCAAAATCGAACATTTTCATCAGTTTCAGGATATTTTCCTTCTTTTGCGCTATTTTTCTGTCTCGGGTCATACGTCGTGAGCAGCGAAAAGGACGAGAACCTAATCCATCACATTTATATTACCTAATCCCACAGCACCATGGGCAAGACAATTTCGCTTCACATAGAGGCTGGGCCCGCAAACTGAGGGTGTAGGGCCTAGGACCAAGTCTCCGTCACTCCGGTGCCTATAATTTTTTATCCGTAAGGATTTACGCAGCTCACAGAATACCGTTGGTAAGCTCTCCGAGAGCTTTATGACAGGGATAGCAAGTCTGCTCGGCTACGCCTATTTTTGGAGCCCAAAATAGAACGTTTTCATCAGTATCTGGACACTTTTCTTCTTTTTCTATGTTTTTCCGTCCCGGATTGTACGTCGTGAGTCGCGAAAAGGACGACAACCTAATCCATCACATTTCTATTACCGAATCCTATGGCACCTTGGGCAAGACAACTTCGCTTCAATTGGAGGCTGTGTCACGCCTCAACCCGACCTATAAAGGTTAGACTAGGGTGTGATCTAAACATTCATATCATTTCACGTACTTAATCGTTCATTAAGGTTTAACGCTTAACGTTAGCCTAGAACTCCAAAAGATTCTTCAGAAAACCGGCAGCATAATGGCTGTAATTGGCTCTTTAGTTTGACCTAATTTCCTAAACGCCTCAAAACTTTCAAACTCA
This sequence comes from Ehretia macrophylla, assembly GCA_037974665.1. NCBI lineage: Eukaryota > Viridiplantae > Streptophyta > Magnoliopsida > Boraginales > Ehretiaceae > Ehretia > Ehretia macrophylla. The sequence continues at coordinate 27,313,764 of CM075780.1, forward strand.
AATTCGATTCCAACTAAGATTACTATCTATCCTGAATCGATATGTCCACTATTTATCTCAAGTCTCGTTTGATTAACACCTAGCATATTAATTATGTCTCGTTTATGTGTCAATTCCTGTTACACTAGTACTTGTTGGTCTTAGCTTACACATGAGTACCTGCTTAAGATTGGATAGATTCATTTTACTTAGCCCTTTTGCCTAATACTTCATAAGCCTGTAGTAGTTACTAATCAAAGTAGCGATAGGAAAACGAGCAGAAGAGTGTCTATCTAGTTATGATTAGTACAAACTAAAATTAGACCCCAAATTACAACGGGGGTCATTTACAATAGCAACGACAAACAACATAAGAGATAATCTTCAAAACAACATATCGTTCACAAAATGGCCACAGTCAAGTAAGGCACATAGGGCAGGCAATCACTCCAAGGAGTCATCAATAGGCACGTTATCCTCAGGTACCTATTCTTGATCTTCTTCACCTGAGATGATAAAAGAGGGTGAGTCCTTATGAACTCAGCGAGAGGGAATGAGAAATACGTTTTGAAACTCTTTTTCCGATTCAACTTATGAAACCCCCTTTTTTTTTTAAAGCACGACATATAACACAAGTAAGATTATAATGTAATATAAAAGTAGAAGAACACAATTACCCGTCTTTCCTCCCCGAGGTCCTCTAGGAACCAAGCGAGAGTACTTATACACATAGTGAAAAGGATACGATGAGCTTTTACTCTTAATTCATTTCTAGTAACAGTTGTTATGCCCAACTTCAAATCATCCACTTATCACGCCAAATGGGTGTACTCCAGATGTACCCCAAAATCCTACAACCCAACTCTCCGAGGAAGTCTAGCCCCCAAGCGAGAGAGGGAATTGGACCATCGTAGTCACGGTTGCACCGGCAAGCCCGATGCCGCCCGGTGTGCATGAATGCTACCATGCCAGAATGAAAGGTTGCAACCTTGTATGCAATGCACATTTATAACATTTAATATATCACATTAGGAGGACAACAAAGTAGGTTGCCTCCGAGCAGTCATAAGATCGTATATTGACAAGTAAACACACGAGGCATGCTTGGACATGTAATTTTACTTGTAAAGCACATGGAGTTATATGAATATTAAACGGGCAGTCATGTAACACATGTAAATCAAGTCATATAACTCATTTTGGGGTTCACGTAATCAATTAATAAGTCTATACAAGCATGCAACAACGTCTACATGGGACCGGGTGCACGAAAGGTCTACTTATCAACATGTAATCATCGGGAATCACATTTCAAGCATACTTAAAATTTCTTAGGCAGCCCACTAATCACACAATTGGACACAATAACCATAGGATCAACACTTAGCGAGTTTTCATATTCAATAGGGTTTCAATTCATGCTTACTCGTGCGATTTAAGCCACAAGTTGTCACGTAACTAACCCAAACCACGCATCGATTTATTAAAACACCCTCAATCATCCAAAACAGTCCACATAACATCCAATTGCCACAATCCCAAGCATTCAATATCACAAAAGAAGTTACAATATTTTTTCAAAGTATATCACCAAATAAATACCTCACTGCAATGGTCTGTTTTCCCACAATCATTTAGACAAGCAAACAATCTCCAATTCTAGTGAACAAAATGTCAAATTAAATCTTATTAAGTGAACTAAATCCAGAAACAGACCTCGCATCATTTGGAGTTCGGATTCAAGAGTTATAGCTAAACCCGTGAGACTACGCAAAATTGTCCAGATTCGTACATATTTCAATACTTGCCATTTTTTAGGGTCTTAGGGTCAGATTTAGCTTTCACCTATTTCTGACAAAAATGTCCATAACTGAAAAATATAGCAACCTTCTAAATTTCATGCATTTTAGATATCATTTACTAAGTCAAAACTGATTCATTCTACAAGGACAGTGAACTACCAAAAACTTGCTCCATTTTCCCAGATTTTCCAGATTTAGACACCCTTCGATGTTTTGCCATTTTGGAGACCTTAGAGTCAAAATTGGCCTTGGCCTATTTATATGAAAAATGCTCAGAACTGGAAACACTAGTCACCTACCAATTTTCATGCATTTTCAACATCATCTACCAGGCCAAATGCACTTCGCTCTAACAAGTCAGAAATCTGCCATTTTTGCGATTTCACCTATCTTCAAATTCTAGCTAAATATCTTGCCATGGATGGTTACAAAAGCTCATGTACACACATATACCACAAGTACAGAGGTAAAAATAGACATATGAAGGCATGCATGTGGTTTTTGAAAGCTTTTAAAAAAGATTAACCCTCACCTTAGCCTATTGACAACAAATGATGCTCAAAACTCTTGAAGATGCACAAATGGTCTTCTCTCCTTGTTTGGCTGAGAGATATTGCTTGATTTCCTTAATTCCTAGCTGAGTTACCATGTCCTTAGTAGGTGCATGTGGTTAGAACAAAAGGGAGATGAAAGAAAGGATATCAACATACCTAGGACCGAAATGAGTGTTCTATGAGCTTGCATGCAACTTTTCTTGATTCTAGCTTGCTTGGTCGAGCTTCCTAGGGTCCTTGAGTGTCTTGGTGAGCTTTAGGAGATGAGCTTAAGCTATGGAACTTGAGGGTGCAGCTTTGGCCGAGAGAGAGAGACAGAAAATGAGAGAATGGGTGTTGAGAGAAAGATAATGATGTGTTTGAGCATATGGTCGGCCTTGAGCTTCTACAAATCTGATTTGTGCCATTTCTTTTGAGCATTTGAATTATCTTAGCATGGGCAATTGAGTGGGCCAAGAATGAGAGAGAATTTGAGGGCAAAAAGGAAGGTGAAATTGTTAGAAAATTGTTGCATGCTTGTCTCGGCCTTGGGCTTGGCAAAAATTCTGATTTTGTATCATCTTTTAACATGGTTTTGTTTTGAAGTTGCAAAGCATGCTCAAGCTCTTCACATGGTCGGCCAAGCTTGTGAAATTTCTGAATTTTGTCATGCTTTATGTCTTATTTAATTGTATGTGCTTGGAATATGCAAAAGAATAAAGAATAAAAAATAAGAATGTTTAGCTTTTGGTGAAATTTTGACTTCTAGTGCATTGACTTAGCATTTTAATATTAGTTAGTGGAATTTGTAGGATTAATTAATAATCTAGTGCTTCATGCAAGGTGCTTTCTTGATTAGAGTGCGAGCACGTTTTCCTAGGTTTAGGGCACGCACTACGAGGTAAAGGATGAACTACGAGACAAATGCACGTTTCCTAAGTAAATGCACGCAAATCTAAATGAATGCACGTAATTTGATGCAAGGCACATAAAATGAGACATGACTCTTGAACCTAGGTCAAGGCACGCAATTCGAGGTTAGGGCACACGAAACGAGGTATCACATGAAAATCGAGATCGGGCCTTACATCCTCCCCTCCTTAAAAAGAATTTCATCCAGAAATTCAATATTACCTTTGAAATAATGCTGGATACTGTTGCTTCATCTGGTCTCGTCTTTCCCATGTTGCTTCTTCAACTCCATGGTGATCCCACAACACTTTCACCATTGGTATCGACTTGTTGCGTAATTCCCTATCTTGCTCGTCCAGGATCCGAATAGGCTTTTCTTCATAAGACAAGTTCTCCCGAAGCTGCAACGGCTTTGGCTCCAAGATGTGTGATGGATCAGGGTGATACTTCCGTAGCATAGAAACATGGAAGACATCATGGATATTGGAGAGGTTTTGGGGTAGTTCGAGACGATACGCCAATTTGCCAACTTTCTCAATTATCCCAAATGGTCCTACAAACCTCGGGCTCAACTTTCCACCCTTGCCATGTTTAATCAGTCCCCTCCGAGGTGATAACTTTAAGAACACCTTGTCGCCGACCTCAAACTCTAGATTCCGTCTCCGTCGGTCTGCGTAACTTTTTTGCCTGCTTTGGGCGGTAAGCATCCATTTCCGGATGAGGTGGACAATTTCAATAGTCTTCATAAGTTCTGGTAGCAGGGTCAGGTCGAAAGTCTTCTACTCACCTACTTCATTCCAGTAAATTGGGGATCGACACTTACGTCCATACAGTGCCTCAAATGGGGCCATCTCGATAGTGGCCTGATAACTGTTATTATAAGTGAACTCCACTAGAGGCAGATATTTCTCCCAACCTTTTCCGAAGTCTAAAACACAAGCCCTCAGCATATCCTCCAGAATCTGAATAGTTCTCTCAGATTGTCCATCCGTCTAAGGGTGATAAGCTGTACTGAAACTCAACTTTGTTCCCAAAGCTTCTTGTAATCGCTTCCAAAATCGGGAAGTAAAACGAGGGTTCTTATCCGATACAATACTTACGGGCATCCTGTACAACCTTACAATATCCGCCACATACATATCTTCTAGTTTCTCAAGACTATCCTCCTTCTTCATCGGTAAGAAGTGCGCTGACTTGGTCAATCTATCCACTATGACCCAAATGGCGTCATAACCCTTGTGTGACCTGGGTAGGTCCATGACAAAGTCCATAGTTATGTGTTCCCATTTCCATCGGGGAATTTCCAACGGTTGAAGTAAACCTGCCGGTCGTTGATGTTTTGCTTTGACTCTCTGGCAAGTCAAACATCGTGCCACAAACTCTGCGATCTCCCTCTTCATGTTATTCCACCAATAGTGTTGCTTCAAATCCTGGTACATCTTTGTTCCGCCGGGTGAATAGTATATCTTGAGTTATGAGCTTCTTCAAAAATCTTCTTTTTCAACTCTGGGTTATTAGGAACACAAATTCGACTCCTGAACCTCCAAATACCATCATCATGAAACTTGAAATATGTGTTGCTTTCCTTAATCTTTTGAAACTGTTGGTCCTTTTGTTGAGCCTCTCGTAATTCAGACAACAAGGTCGACTGAACTTGTGTAGTGGTAAATAGTAACCCTTTTTGAGTCAATTGTGGATTCCACAAAAATGTTTCCTCTAACAACTCCTGCACCTTAACTTCCAGTTTTTCCATGCTCGCCTTCCGGCTTAAGGCATCTGCAACTACATTTGCTTTACCTGGTACATAATTGATTGTGCAGTTATAATCATCCAAAAGCTCCATCCACCGTCTTTGCCTCATGTTCAACCCTTTTTGTGAGAACAAGTACTTCAAGCTCTTGTGATCAGTAAACACCTCAAACTTGTTACCCCACAAATAGTGCCTCCATTTCTTGAGTACATACACAATAGCCGCCAACTCCAAATCATGCGTTGGGTAATTCAATTCTTACGGTTTCGATTTCCTAGAGGCATACGCAATCACTCTACCATTTTGCATTAACATACAACCCAGTCCTTCCTTCGAAGCATCGCTATAGATTACAAAGCCTTGACTCCCTTCATGCAATGCAAGAATAGGTGCGGTAGTCAATCTTTTCTTCAATTCTTGAAAGCTGTTCTCATACTTGTCATCCCACACGAACTTTGTTTTCTTTTGAGTGAGCTTTGTAAGCGGTTCTGCAATCTTTGAGAAATCCTTCACGAACCTTCGATAATAGCCGGCTAAACCAAGAAAAGTCCGAACCTCCGTAACATTTTCCGACTTCTTCCAAGACATCACCGCTTTTATCTTTGCTGGGACCACTGCTTTTCCCTCTTGGGATATGATGTGCCCCAAGAATGCAATCTGCTGCAACCAAAATTCGCATTTGCTAAACTTTGCATACAATTGATGCTCTCGAAGTTTCTGCAATACCAATTACAGATGTTGTTCATTCTCAGCCTCGGATTTCGAGTATACCAAAATATCATCAATAAAGATCACCACAAATTGGTTCAAGTAGGGTTCAAACACTCTGTGCATCAAGTCCATAAAAGCTGCAGGGGCATTAGTTAGCCCAAATGGCATCACCACAAATTCATAATGCCCATATCTCGTCCTGAAAGCCGATTTAGGCATATCCTCCTTTTTGATCCGCAACTGATAGTACCATTGCCTCAAGTCGAGTTTCGAATACACTTTAGCTCCTTGAAGTTGATCAAACAACTCGTCGATCAATGGAAGTGGGTATTTATTCTTAACGATCACTTGGTTCAATCCTCGGTAATCGATGCATAACCTCAACATTCCGTCTTTCTTCTTTACAAAGAGGACTGGAGCACCCCACGGAGAAGAACTTGGTTGAACAAACCCCTTCTTCAATAATCCTTGCAATTGGTCCTTCAATTCTTGTAGCTCGGCTAGAACCATACGATAAGGAGCTTTAGATATTGGCTGGGTGCCAGGCAGTAATTCTATTACGAACTTGATCTCCTGATCCAGAGGCAAACCCGACAATTCTTTTGGAAACACGTCAGCATAATCTTTAATCACTGGCATCTCCTCCAACTTAGCTTTGTCCGATGGCTTGTTGATAAGGTAAGCTAAGTATCCGTTGCAACCTTTTCTCAGGGACTTCACTGCTTTCGTGGATGAAATGATAGAACTCCCGGTGAAATCCCTTCGACCCATTACCTCTAGTATTGGTTGACCAGGTATCTGGAATGTTACAATCTTCGTCCGGCAATCTAGTTGGGCATGATGCTTTGCCAACCAGTCCATCCCTAAGATGACTTCATAGTCTCGAAAGGGTAGCACTATAAGATTGGCTGAGAATTCCCTATCCTTAATTTGGATTTTACATGCTTTACAAGCTGAGCTAATAACAAGTTTAGAACCCATCGGAGTACCAACTTCTACTTCGTAAGGCAAACATTCAACTCGTAATTTCACACGTTGCACACATAAGGGAGTAACAAATGAATGAGTAGCACCTGGATCAATTAACACCCCAACAGGTTGATTCAGTATCAAGAATGTACCTTCAACAACAGCGGTCTCCTCAGGAAGCTCCTCACACTCGATAGCATAAGCTCGAGCCTGAACTCTAGGAACTGGAGTCTTGCCTCTACCAACTGGTTTAATCTGATTTTGTCCTCCTTGCCATTTAGGACAATCCCTAACCTGATGTTGATCACTGCCATTCCGCACACATCGTCCTGACTTCTTCTAGCGCTGGGCCTCGGTGTGACCCTTCTTGTCACAGTAAGAACAGTTGATAGACTGAGTAGCAGGTGAACTACCTGTAGATCCACGGGTGGAAGAGGCTGATGGTGCTTTAGTCGGGCCACGGTTATTGACTGGTCTGTTCTGGCTATGGCCCTGACTGTGACTTTAAGTCTGGAATTTCCTCTGTTGTCCTGGAGGCTGATATGGTTTTTTGTTCGACTGGCTTGAACCGTCTCTATCAAGTTTCCTCTTCTCTACTCGGGAGGCAGCAGCAAGGAGAGCAGAATAGGTAGTAAAGTCATGCGAAGCCAACTGATCCTGAATTTTTGGCCTCAACCCACTCGTAAATTTCCACATTTTTGCCTCAGGGGTACTAACCATGTATTGCGCATAACGGGACAGTCTGTCAAAGCGAGCCTCATACTGAGCCACCGTTATGTTACCCTGGTTCAAGTGCTTGAATTCTTCAATTCGCCTCTGCCTGGAAACTGCAGGTACGTATTTCTCCTTGAATGCCTTAACGAAATTACCCTACAAGTGAGGTGTATGATCAATTTCCCAAAGTGCCTCCACAGTGTGCCACCAATGCTCAGCATCCCCGTGCAACAGAAACACAGCGAACTCAATCTTTTCCTCATCAATATAGTCAAGTGGCCTAAAAATCCTTTCAATCTTAGACAGCCAAGCCTTTGCCTTTTCATCATCAGCTTCCCCGTAGAACTTGGACGGGTGAAAATCAAGGAACTCCCACATTCTGTTGTTTCTCCCATTGTTACCACCATTCCTATTGTTGTTGTTGTTTGCTTCATGTGCATCTTGACGTTCCATCACTCGCGACACGCGATCCATAGCATTCGCCATCATGTTAAACATGGCCATGTCGGGATTAGTTTGATGAGCATCTCCGGTTTCTTGAGGCTCATCGCTCCTATAGGTATTGCGGGTACTAGGGCCAGCTATCTTTAGGTACAGATTATTATGCACAATTTATTGGAATACGATAAAACAAGAATTTAATGTATAAGGTATGCAACATATAATTTTACATAGACATACAATTCTCAAAACAGTTAAGACATGTTAATCACATAAGCACATAGAAATAGAGAAGGCACAATTGATATTGTCACACATTAACACACATAAACAAGTCATCTCAATAACCCTAGGGCTCTACCCATGGTCCGAGAGTTAAACCCGGCTTAAGCAATCTAAGCTCTGATATCATTAATATAAGGTGTCACGCCCTAACCCGACCAATAGAGGTTAGACTAGGGTGTGATCTAAACATTCATATCATTTCACGTATTTAATCGTTCATTAAGGTTTAACGCTTAACATTAGCCTAGAACTCCAAAAGATTCTTCAGAAAACCAGCAGCATAACGGCTGTAATTGGCTCTTTAGTTTCACCTAATTTCCTAAACGCCTCAAAACTTTCAATCTCAAATTCGATTCCAACTAAGATTACTATCTATCCCCAATCGATATGTCCACTATTTATCTCAAGTCTCATTTGATTAACACCTAGCATATTAATTATGTCTCGTTTATGTGTCAATTCCTATTACACAAGTACCTGTTGGTCTTAGCTTACACATGAGTACCTGCTTAAGATTGGATAGATTTATTTTACTTAGCCCTTTTGCCTAATACTTCATAAGCCTGTAGTAGTTACTAATCAAAGTAGCGATAGCAAAACGACCAGAAGAGTGTCTATCTAGTTATGATCAGTACAAACCAAAATTAGATCTCAAATTACAACGAGGGTCATTTACAATAGCAACGACAAACAACATAAGAGATAATCTTCAAAACAACATATCATTCACAAAATGGCCACAGTCAAGTAAGGCACGTAGGGCAGGCAATCACTCTAAGGAGTCATCAATAGGCACGTTATCCTTAGGTACCTGTTCTTGATCTTCTTCACCTGAGATGATAAAAGAGGGTGAGTCCTTATGAACTCAGCGAGGGGGAACGAGAAATACGTTTTAAAACTCTTTTTCCGATTCAACTTATGAAAACCCCTTTTTTTTTTTAAAGCACGACATATAACACAAGTAAGATTATAATGTAATATAAAAGTAGAAGAACACAATTACCCATCTTTCCTCCCCGAGGTCCTCTAGGAACCAAGCAAGAGTACTTATACACATAGTTAAAAAGATACGGTGAGTTTTTCCTCTCAATTCATTTCCAGTAACAGTTGTTGCGGCCGACTTCAGATCATCCACTTATCACGCCAAATGGGTGTACTCCGGATGTACCCCGAAATCCTACGACCTAACTCTCCGAGGAAGTCTAGCCCCCAAGCGAGAGATGGAATTGGACCATCGTAGTCACGGTTGCACCGGCAAGCCCGATGCTGCCCGGTGTGCGTGAACGCTACCATGCCAGAATGAAAGGTTGCAACCTTGTATGCAATGCACATTTATAACATTTAATATATCACATTAGGAGGACAACAAAGTAGGTTGCCTCCGAGCAGTCATAAGATTGTACATTAACAAGTAAACACACGAGACATGCTTGGACATGTAATTTTACTTGTAAAGCACATGGAGTTATATGAATATTAAATGGGCAGCCATGTAACACATGTAAATCAAGTCATATAACTCATTTTGGGGTTCACGTAATCAATTAATAAGTCTATACAAGCATGCAACAACGTCTACATGGGACCGGGTGCACGAAAGGTCTACTTATCAACATGTAATCATCGGGAATCACATTGCAAGCATACTTAACATTTCTTAGGCAGCCCACTAATCACACAATTGGACACAATAACCATAGGATCAACACTTTGCGAGTTTTCATATTCAATAGGGTTTCAATTCATGCTTACATGTGCAATTTAAGCCACAAGTTGTCACGTAACTAACCCAAACCATGCATCGACTTATTAAAACACCCTCAATCATCCAAAACAGTCCACATAACATCCAAGTGCCACAATCCCAAGCATTCAATATCACAAGAGAAGATACAATATTTTTTCAAAGTATATCACTAAATAAATACCTCACTGCAATGGTCTGTTTTTCCTCAATTATTTAGACAAGCAAACAATCTCCAATTCTAGTGAAAAAAATTTCAAATTAAATCTTATTAAGTGAACTAAATCCAGAAACAGACCTCGCATCATTTGGAGTTCGGATTCAAGAGTTATAGCTAAAACCGTGAGACTACTCAAAACTGTCCAGATTCGTACATATTTCAATACTTGCCATTTTTTAGGGTCTTAGGGTTAGATTTAGCTTTAGTCTATTTCTGACAAAAATGTCCAGAACTGAAACATCTACCAATCTACCAAATTTCATGCATTTTAGATATCATTTACTAAGTCAAAACCAGTTCGTTCTACAAGGACAGTGAACTACCAAAAACTTGCTCCATTTTCCCAGATTTTCTAGATTTAGACACCATTCAATGTTTTGCCATTTTGGAGACCTTAGATTCAAAATTGGCCTTGGCCTATTTCTACAAAAAATGCTCAGAACTGGCAACACTAATCACCTACCAATTTTTATACATTTTTAACATCATATACCAGGCTAAATTTACTTCGCTCTAACAAGTCTGAAATCTGCCATTTTCGTAATTTCACCTATCTTCAAATTCTAGCTAAATATCTTGCCATGGATGGTTACAAAAGCTCATGTACACACATATACCACAAGTACAGAGGTAAAAATATACATATGAAGGCATGCATGTGGTTTTTGAAAGCTTTTAAAAAAGATTAACCCTCACCTTAGCCTATTGACAACAAATGATGCTCAAAACTCTTGAAGATGCACAAATGGTCTTCTCTCCTTGTTTGGCCGAGAGATATTGCTTGATTTCCTTAATTCCTAGCTGAGTTACCATGTCCTTAGTAGGTGCATGTGGTTAGAACAAAAGGGAGATGAAAGAAAAGCTATCAACATACCTAGGGCCGAAATGAGTGTTCTATGAGCTTGCATGCAACTTTTCTTGCTTCTAGCTTGCTTGGTCGAGCTTCCTAGGGTCCTTTAGTGTCTTGGTGAGCTTTAGGAGATGAGCTTAAGCTATGGAACTTGAGGGTGCAGCTTTGGCCGAGAGAGAGAGAGAAAATAAGAGAATGAGAGTTGAGAGAAAGATAATGATGTGTTTAAGCATATGGTCGGCCTTGAGCTTCTACAAATCTGATTTGTGCCATTTCTTTTGAGCATTTGAATTATCTTAGCATGGGCAATTGAGTGGGCCGAGAATGAGAGAGAATTTGAGGGCAAAAAGGAAGGTGAAATTGTTAGAAAATTGTTGCATGCTTGTCTTGGCCTTGGGCTTGGCAAAAATTCTGATTTTGTATCATCTTTTAGCATGGTTTTGTTTTGAAGTTGCAAAGCATGCTCAAGCCCTTCACATGGTTGGCCAATCTTGTGAAATTTCTGAATTTTGTCATGCTTTATGCCTTATTTAATTGTATGTGCTTGGAATATGCAAAAGAATAAAGAATAAAGAATAAGAATGTTTAGCTTTTTGTGAAATTTTATCTTCTAGTGCATTGAATTAGCATTTTAATATTAGTTAGTGGAATTTGTAGGATTAATTAATAATCTAGTGCTTCGTGCAAGGTGCTTTCTTGATTAGCGTGCGGGCACGGTGTCTATAGTTTTGATCCGTAAAGATTACGCGGCGCACAACATATCGTTGGAAAGCTCTCCGAGAGCTCTACGATGGGGACAACAAGCTTGTTCTGCGGCGCCAATTTTTGGAGCCCAAAATTGAACGTTTTCATCAGTTTCAGGATACTTTTCTAATTTTGCGCTGTTTTTCCATCTCAGATCGTACGTGGTGAGTCGCGAAAAGGACGACAACCTAATCCATCACATTTCTATTACCGAATCCTATGGCACCTTGGGCATGACAACATCGCCTCACGTAAAGGCTGGGCCCACAAACAGAGGGTGGGGGCCTTGGGACCAGGTGTCCGTCGCTCCGGTGCCGATAACTTTTGATCTGTAAGAAGTTACGCGGCGCACAACATACCATTGGAAAGCTCTCCGAGAGCTCTATGATGGGGGTAGCAAGCCTAAGCCTATTTTCGGGGCCCAAAGAAGAACATTTTCATCAGTTTTGGGACACTTTTCTTCTTTTGCGCTATTTTTTTGTCCCGTATCGTACGTCGTGAGCTGCGAAAAGGACGACCAACTAATCCATCACATTTATATTACCGAATCCTACGACACCTTGGGCATGACAACATCGCCTCACGTAGAGGCTGGGCCCACAAACCGAGGGTGGGGGGCTTAGGACCAGGTCTCCGTCGCTCCGGTACCGATAACTTTTGATCCGTAAGGAGTTACGTGGCGCACAACATACCGTTGGAATGCTCTCCAAGAGCTCTATGATGGGGGCAGCAAGCCTAAGCCTGTTTTCGGAGCCCAAAATCTAACATTTTCATTAGTTTTAGGACACTTTTCTTCTTTTGCGCTATTTTTCTGTCCCGTATCGTACGTCGTGAGCTGTGAAAAGGACGACCACCTAATCCATCACATTTCTATTACCGAATCCTACGGCACCTTGGGCAAGACATCATCGCCTCATGTAGAGGCTGGGCCCACAAACCAAGGGCGTCGGGCTTGGGAACAGGTCGCCGTCGCTCCGGTGCCCATAACTTTTGATCCGTAAGGATTACGCAGCGCACAGCGTACCGTTGGAAAGCTCTCCAAGAGCTCTACGATGGGGGCAGCAAGCCTGCTCAGCGGCGCCAATTTTCGGAGCCCAAATTTGAACATGTTCATCAGTTTCGGGTTACTTTTCTTCTTTTGTGCTGTTTTTCCGTCCTGGATCGTACATCGTGAGCCGCAAAAAGGTCGACAACCTAATCCATCACATTTCTATTACCAAATCCCACGGCACTTTGGGCAAGACAACTCCGCTTCACGTAGAGGCTGGGCCCGCAAACCGAGGGCATCAGGCTTGGACCAGGACTCCGTCGCTCTAGTGCCCATAACTTTTGATCCGTAAGGAGTTACGCGGCGCACAACATACTGTTGGAAAGCTCTCTGAGAGCTCTACGATGGGGGCATCAAACTTATACAGCTGCAACTATTTTCGGAGCCCAAAATCGAACGTTTTCATCAGTATCAGGAAACTTTTCTTCTTTTGCGCTGTTTTTCTGTCCCGGATTGTACGTCGTGAGACGCGAAAAGGACGGAAACCTAATCCATCACATTTCTATTATCGAATCCCACGGTACCTTGGGCAAGACAACTTCGCTACATGTAGAGACTGGGCCCGCAAACCGAGGGCATAGGGCTTAGGACCAGGTCTCCGTCGCTCCGGTGCCCATAACTTTTGATCCGTAAGGAGTTACGAGGTGCACAATATACCGTTGGAAAGCTCTCTAAGAACTCTACGACCGGGGTAGCAAGCCTGATTGCCTCCGCCTGTTTTCGGAGCAAAAAATTGAACATTTTCATCAGTTTTGGGACACTTTTCTTATTTTGCATTGTTTTTTCGTCCCGGATCGTACGTCGTGAGTAGCGAAAAGAATGACAACCTAATCCATCACATTTATATTATCGAATCCCAAGACACCTTGGGCAAGAGAACTTCACTTTACGTAGAGGCTGAGCCCGCAAACCGAGGGCTTGGGGCTTGGGACCGGGACTCCGTCGCTCCGATGCCCATAACTTTTGATTCGTAAGGAGTTATACGGCACACAGCATACCGTTGGAAAGCTCTCTGAGAGCTCTACGATGTGGGCAGTAAGCCTGCTTGGCTGCACCTATTTTTGGAAACCAAAATCGAATGTTTTCATCAGTTTCGGGATACTTTTCTTCTTTTTCGTTGTTTTTTCGTCCTGGATCGTACGTCGTGAGCCGCGAAAAGGACGACATCTTAATCCATCACATTTCTATTACCGAATCCCACGGTACCATGGGTGTGACGCCCGAGTTTTAGCCATGCATTTAATTACTGTTGCATCCCTTGTTTGTGCATTTACTCCTATGCCTTATTAACTGACTTTGTGACTACTATTCACTCCGTTTTTAAAATGCTTTCTATTAGTTAACTAGCATTTTTATTAAATCATATTAATTGTAAAAGTAGTGGGAAAAATGTGCTTTTGAGCTTAAGGCGTTAGGAAGGCTCGTTTAGAAAATAATTTTAGAAGTCAAGTGAATAGTGTTACGTAATAACTTTATAGATTTAATTAGTTAACCAATGTGTCACCCCTTAGGCTCGCTTTTAAAGCTTACTACGCGTATTATATTAGACCACTCAAGCGCCCAAAGGACCCCACCTCAACTCAACCCCTTCTTATATCACTTAAACACACAAAATGCAAAAGAAGAAAAAATAAAAAAATAAAAAGCTGGAAAAGCAGGAGCCAAACCCGACAGCAGCTAGGGAGAAAAGGAAGAGATTTTTGCTCACCAAGCCTCCAATCCAAGCCTCTCCAAGCCTTGAGCAACTAGTGTAGGGTGTTTGCAAGGTCCCTAGGTGCTTCTACGCGTAGTGGTGAGGGATTTCATGGCTTGTTTTTGCATTCTTAAATAGTTGCTCATTTCTTGAATCGTTGGAAATATGATTAAATGCCATTGTAAATGTTATCTATGCTAATATACTATCTATATGAATGCTAGAGAACACTTTTGAACCGTCGTTTCGCAATTTAAACGGTTAGAATCGTTAGTTTGATTTCTAGGGTGAATAGTGACGTTTTTTCTAGGGTTTTGTGTAATTGCTCGAATTGGCTCGAATTAATGCTTCTAATTGATGCCTTAGGTACTAGTGAGGATAATCAGATAGCCCCGTACACTTGCATTGCCCTTAAATCGCCTAAAAATGGAAAATAGCCGACTTTAACTTGGGGCTTTTGGGGTTGATGCGAATCCGGGTGGATTCGGGCTTCAATTCTAGTATCCTTAGGCTACCTAGGTGCTATAGATGCCTTGATATCCCTTGTTTGAAGCCCGGACAAGGTAGGTGTGGTTTAAAGCCAAAAGAGGGAAATTGGGGCTTTCGGGGTAAACGCGGGCATTTGATTGAGTTCGAGGGTTGAGAGGGCACCTTGGGGGTTAGTTAGAAGGTTGGGAGAGTTTCCTTTGAAAATGAAATCATTAACTTTGGTTTAGAAGAGAAATAGTTCGAAAAACAAAGAGGTTTAGGTACAATTTAAGTTGTCTCACACTTCTAAACCCATGTCAGGACTTCTTAAGTGTTTATATATGATTTTAAATTGATTTGGAGCTTTTGGAATGATTATATGCTTATATGGTATAAGTTCATTTGTAAACTGCTTATTAGCTTCTATCTTTGCTTCTATCCTATTTGCAACGAGGTCAACCTACTTTGTTGATCCTCATATGTGTAAATGCTTATATTATTGCTATTAACTTGCCATCGTTAAGTGCATTGCATAGTGGTTGCGCAACCATAGTGTCGGGGCGGATGTGTTGAATATCGGCTGGGCGGCAGAGGGCTTGCCGGTGGATATTCAAACTCCGTGCCCTATTCCCTCATTCGCCTGGTCCGGAGATTGCCAGGGGATGTTGGGTCGTAGGATTCGGGGTACATCCGGAGTACACCCACTGGAGTGATTGGGGTTATGCCGGCTTATCGTGATCGTGCTCGTGGTTCGTGGATCGTGATTGAAGACCAGTGAAGATTGGTGTATAGGGGATTGTTGAAACGTATCCTTTTAAATGTGTGGTTATTTAAGTTATCGTTGTTTCTTTAGTTGTCCAAGTGTTATTGTTGTATGATTGTATTACATGTTGCATTGCACGCCCCGGGACTATATCCCTCACTGGGCAACAGTGGTTGCTCATACCTCGATATCTGTTTCAGGAGACGCTGAGGGTGATCCCCAGCTGGTTGATTTAGTTGAGGAAGAAGAAGTCCAGATCGAGCCTTTACCTTAGTTGCCGTACTTGATAACTTGAGGTGGTCATTGAATTTGCTGCTATGTGGAATGTTCAACTAATTGCTTTATGTACTATTTTGTAGCCAAGGGCTATGTATATGCTTGTTGTATAAGTCGAAGATTAGTTGGTCGGGTTGTAGCTTTGAAAGTCTATGAATTGTAATAACTTTTATTCTTGCCTTATTTCCTTGCATGCTTGGGAGTGGATGGCTAATGTAGTATGCTTTATCCTTTAAGTTGTTTTATTGATTCCCCAGAATGTTAGGATTATAAGACTATGCTGACAACAAGTTCTCGCATGCTTGTGTGTTTTGGAAATATTGTGTACTATAAGGCTCGGATGGCCTTATAACTTTATTGTTTTATTAAGAAAAGCTAGTATGTATTGTTGGGACCTTGTTTAAGTGTTTACAGGTTTTTAGAATGTCCACGGTACAGAGGAGACTCTGTCCGTGTGTCGGGTCCGGACTTAACCTTTAGCTTGGGGGTTGGGTCGGGGCGTGACATTTAAGTGTTATCAGAGCTATAGATTGCAAGAAGCCGGGTTAAATTTCTCGGTCTGTGGGTAGAGATTTGTTATGTGACTTTGTGAATACATGAGTCCTTGATTTTGATTGACCTAAGTGAAATTTGAATAAGGAATGAACATGCTAGCATGGACATAGAATATCAAGAGTCTAGAATGTCAAGTATGATCTAGTGATTTATGTTTGCTTCAGGAATGTGGAATATTTATTTGAACTTCTATGTACTTGACTTTATTTGAATCTAATTGGACTTTTCTTTATGTGTTTACTTATAAATCGCATATATACATATATATATACCTGTCATAACACTTTGCATTCTAGCTATTCGAGATGGGGCCTCGTCGCCGTGCCGATAATCCGAATGTTGGTGGAGAACCCGAGGGGGTTCAGGGGCAAGAAGCTGAGGGGGCCGAAAATGCACCGCAGGTTCAGGAACTGAGCACTGCACAGATCTTGGCCACGATGGCCACAGCTATGAACACTATCGCCCAGTTTGTTACACAACAGGGTCAGCCAGGGGTCGTTGGAGGTAATCAGGCTGCGAGAGCCGGAGGTAGTGGCCCTACCGGAGGGAATCTGTATGATCGGTTTATACATCATGGGGCCTATACTTTCTTTGGGGAGCCGGACGATATGAAAGCTGAGATGTGGCTAAGGAAGTTCAAGAGAGTGGCAGCGATACTGGAGTGCCATGATGACAGGAAGATTACCTATGCTACTTTCCTTCTCGAGGGTGATGCTGAAGATTGGTGGAATACCATCAGTGAGAAATGGGTAGCTGAGGGAGGTCATCATTCGTGGGCCGATTTTGTCCGAGAATTTCGAGACAAGTATATATCAGTAGTGGCCCGCGAGAGGCGACAAACTGAGTTCATAAACTTGAGGCAGGGAAGTATGACCGTAGATCAATACGAGGCTACTTTTACCCGGCTTTCCCGTTATGCACCAGCTTTAATTCAGCCGGAGGACATGAAGATTCAGAGGTTCATCATGGGTTTGAGGAGAGATATTATGCTAAACTTGTCTTCAAATGATTTTCCTAACTATGCTGCAGTAGTCCGAGCTGCCTCGAGATATGAGAAACGGAAGGCCGATGTGTTAGCCGAGACCAGTCAGTCGAGTAAACGGTTTCAGTCTCAGAGTCAAGGGTACCAGGGGCAGGCTGTATCAGTTGGGCAGAGTTCGCAGCCGAGGCAGACTCAGAGTTACACAGGGCCTACTCAGACTCAGGCACGACCAGTTCAGAGTCAGACTCAGAGTCAGTTCCGTCCAGCAGTTTCCCGTTCGCAGCAGGGTAGTTCAGCTACCTCTACTTACAGAGCTCCTTCGGGAGGCACTGTTGCAAGACGTCACCAGCAGTGCAGCTTCTGTCAGCGTCAGGGCCACACTGAGGATGTTTGTTGGAAGAAACATAACAAGTGTACAGGTTGCGGCAGTGATCAGCACAGGGTTAAAGACTGTCAGAAATTTAAGAACCCTAGGGGTCAGACATCAGCTCAGAACTCTCAGACCAGGGCCCCAACTGCAGCACCACCACCACGAGGCCAGGCCCGAGTATTTGCTTTGGATGCCGAGGAGCTTCCGGACACTACCGCTGTGGTAGAAGGTATTTTTCTTCTTAATGATCAATCAGTTAAGGTTTTAATTGATTCCGGGGCTTCGCATTCTTTTATTACTCCTACTTGTGCACAAAATGCTAAATTGAAACATGATAAACTGTTGCATGAGATTGTGGTCTATACTCCTATGGGTCCGAAGTTTATTACTAGGTCTATTTGCAGAGCATGTAGTATATTTATTGAAGGTCGTGTTTTTCCTGCTGATTTGATTATCCTACCTTTCAATGACTTTGAAATTATATTGGGGATGGACTGGTTAAGTAAATATTATGCCCAGCTTGATTGTAGAAAGAAGATTGTGTATCTAGAAATGCCTGACCAGCCTGTACTTAAAATAGTTGGTAGTAGAAAATCTACGGGAACTCCTATTATTTCTTCTATTAGGGCATCTAAATTATTAAGCAAGGGTTGTGAGGCTTATCTTGCATATTTGATTAATCAACCTGGGGATCAACTGAAATTGACTGATGTACCTATCGTGAGGGAGTTTCCGGGGGTCTTTCCTGAGGAATTACCTGGGTTACCGCCTGATAGGGAGATAGAGTTCATGATTGATTTATTGCCGGGGACTTCACCTATCTCTAGGACTCCGTACAGAATGGCTCCACCCGAGTTGCAGGAATTGAAAGTTCAATTACAGGGCTTGCTTGAGAAGGGATTCATTCAGCCGAGTTCTTCACCGTGGGGTGCGCCAGTTCTCTTCGTTAAAAAGAAAGACGAATCTCTTCGCCTATGCATCGATTATCGGGGTCTTAATCAGGTAACCATCAAAAATAAATATCCTTTGCCTTTAATCGAAGAGTTGTTTGATCAGTTGCAAGGCGCCAGGGTATTCTCTAAATTTGATCTGAGACAGGGTTATTATCAGCTGAGGATTAAGAAAGATGATGTCCCTAAAACTGCCTTCAGAACTCGATATGGCCATTATGAGTTTGTTGTCTTGCCGTTTGGTCTTACTAATGCTCCCGCCGCATTCATGGATTTAATGCAGAGGATATTCCGTCCTTATTTGGATCAATTTGTAGTCATATTTATTGATGATATCCTTGTCTATTCTAAATCTGAGGCGGAACATGAACAGCATCTCAGAATTGTGTTGCAGACTCTTCAAGAGCATCGGTTATTTGCAAAGTTTAGCAAATGTGAATTCTGGCTTAAGCAAGTTGCTTTTCTTGGCCATATTATCTCGCAGGATGGTATTTCTGTTGATCCAGCGAAGATTGAAGTTGTGTTATCTTGGAAACGGCCTGAAACTGTCACGGAGATTCGTAGCTTCCTTGGTTTAGCTGGGTATTATCGGAGGTTTGTCAAGGATTTCTCTAAGATTGCAGGGCCTTTAACTCAGCTTACTCAGAAGAAAACCGTATTTGACTGGAATGATAAATGTGAGGCCAGCTTCCAGGAATTGAAGAAGAGATTGACTACAGCTCCTATTCTTGCTTTACCTGAGGGTTATGATAATCTGGTGATCTATAGTGATGCTTCGAAGGAAGGTCTGGGTTGTGTATTGATGCAGAATGGCCGGGTTATTGCGTATGCTTCCAGGAAACTGAAGCCTTATGAACTCAACTATCCGACTCATGATCTTGAGCTTGCAGCTATCATTCTTGCATTAAAGAAATGGCGTCATTATCTCTGGGGCAACAAATTTGAAATCTTCACTGATCATAAGAGCTTGAAATATCTATTTTCGCAGAAAGAGTTGAACATGAGGCAGAGGCGTTGGCTGGAATTACTTGAGGACTATGACTGCACTATTAATTATCTTCCAGGTAAGGCGAATATTGTTGCTGATGCTTTGAGCCGAAAGGCTACTGTTGCCAGCTTGATTATCAAGAATTGGGAATTCATGGAAGAATTGTGCTTATGGAAGCCTAGTACTTCAAATTCTGGTATTCAATTTGCAAGTTTGCAGATTCAATCTCTGTTGTTATCCAGGATTCGAGAAGCTCAACAGGCTGATCTTCAATTGTTGAAAGTCTTAGAGAATTCTAAAGGGGGAGAGTCGGATTTCAAACTGCACGACGATGGTATTCTTAAATTCAAAGGTAGAATCTGTATTCCGAATGATCCAACTCTGAAGAAGGATATTCTTGCTGAGGCACACAGTTCCAGATATACTATCCATCCAGGCAGTACGAAAATGTATAAAGATTTAAAGCAGAATTTCTGGTGGAATAATATGAAGAGAGAAATTGCTGACTATGTTGCCCGATGTCTTACTTGTCAGAAAGTTAAAGCAGAACATCAGAGACCTGCAGGGTTATTGCAGCCTTTGGCTATTCCTGTTTGGAAATGGGATCATATTACTATGGATTTCGTCTCTGATTTACCGAGGTCTTCGAGGGGTAATGACTCAGTCTGGGTTATTGTGGATAGACTGACCAAGACTTCTCATTTTATTGCTAAAAAGAAGTCTGATTCTCTTGATAAACTGGCAGAGTTGTATATTGAAAATGTTGTCTGACTACATGGAATTCCAAAGAGTATCGTGTCAGATAGAGATCCCCGATTCACATCTCAGTTCTGGCAGAAGATTCAGAAAGCTTTGGGCACGACTTTGAATTTCAATACAGCTTATCATCCCCAGACAGATGGTCAATCCGAGAGAACTATCTTGATCCTTGAGGATATGTTGCGGGCTTGCATTCTGGACTTCGGTAAAAGTTGGGAGAAATATTTGCCACTAGCAGAGTTCGCCTACAACAATAGTTATCAAGCTACTATTGGTATGGCACCTTATGAGGCACTTTATGGGCGTAAATGCCGTTCTCCTCTCTACTGGGATGATGTTGGCGAGATGAAGACTATCGACCCTACTCTCTTACCTGAAATGAACAAAATGATTGATCAGGTACAGCTTATCAGAAAAAGAATGCTTACAGCACAGAGCCGGCAAAAGAGTTATGCAGATAGACGACGTCGTGATCTGAAATTTGCTGTGGGGGACTGGGTATTTCTAAAAATTTCTCCTCGCAAGGGTTTGATTCGGCATGGTAAAGGAGGTAAACTCAGTCCTCGATATGTGGGACCATTTGAGATAACTGAAACTGTTGGTGATTTGGCTTACCGTCTAGCTTTACCTCCCAGTCTGGGCAGAATTCATGACGTATTCCATGTTTCCATGCTTCGGAAGTATCAGCCAGATCCCTCTCACATACTTGAGCCGGAACCGCTAGAGATCAGTGAAACTTTGACCTACACAGAGAAACCTCTTCGAATTGTAGATCGGAAAGTTCAGGAGCTGAGGACTAAAAGCATTCCGATGGTTAAAGTTCTGTGGGATCATCACGGAGTAGAGGATGCGACGTGGGAAAGAGAGGATCAGATGCGGGATCGGTATCCAGAGTTATTCGCCGAATCATGTAAGAATTGCGTGGACGCAATTAGTTTAAGGGGGAGAGGATGTGACGCCCGAGTTTTAGCCATGCATTTAATTACTGTTGCATCCCTTGTTTGTGCATTTACTCCTATGCCTTATTAACTGACTTTGTGACTACTATTCACTCCGTTTTTAAAATGCTTTCTATTAGTTAACTAGCATTTTTATTAAATCATATTAATTGTAAAAGTAGTGGGAAAAATGTGCTTTTGAGCTTAAGGCGTTAGGAAGGCTCGTTTAGAAAATAATTTTAGAAGTCAAGTGAATAGTGTTACGTAATAACTTTATAGATTTAATTAGTTAACCAATGTGTCACCCCTTAGGCTCGCTTTTAAAGCTTACTACGCGTATTATATTAGACCACTCAAGCGCCCAAAGGACCCCACCTCAACTCAACCCCTTCTTATATCACTTAAACACACAAAATGCAAAAGAAGAAAAAATAAAAAAATAAAAAGCTGGAAAAGCAGGAGCCAAACCCGACAGCAGCTAGGGAGAAAAGGAAGAGATTTTTGCTCACCAAGCCTCCAATCCAAGCCTCTCCAAGCCTTGAGCAACTAGTGTAGGGTGTTTGCAAGGTCCCTAGGTGCTTCTACGCGTAGTGGTGAGGGATTTCATGGCTTGTTTTTGCATTCTTAAATAGTTGCTCATTTCTTGAATCGTTGGAAATATGATTAAATGCCATTGTAAATGTTATCTATGCTAATATACTATCTATATGAATGCTAGAGAACACTTTTGAACCGTCGTTTCGCAATTTAAACAGTTAGAATCGTTAGTTTGATTTCTAGGGTGAATAGTGACGTTTTTTCTAGGGTTTTGTGTAATTGCTCGAATTGGCTCGAATTAATGCTTCTAATTGATGCCTTAGGTACTAGTGAGGATAATCAGATAGCCCCGTACACTTGCATTGCCCTTAAATCGCCTAAAAATGGAAAATAGCCGACTTTAACTTGGGGCTTTTGGGGTTGATGCGAATCCGGGTGGATTCGGGCTTCAATTCTAGTATCCTTAGGCTACCTAGGTGCTATAGATGTCTTGATATCCCTTGTTTGAAGCCCGGACAAGGTAGGTGTGGTTTAAAGCCAAAAGAGGGAAATTGGGGCTTTCGGGGTAAACGCGGGCATTTGATTGAGTTCGAGGGTTGAGAGGGCACCTTGGGGGTTAGTTAGAAGGTTGGGAGAGTTTCCTTTGAAAATGAAATCATTAACTTTGGTTTAGAAGAGAAATAGTTCGAAAAACAAAGAGGTTTAGGTGCAATTTAAGTTGTCTCACACTTCTAAACCCATGTCAGGACTTCTTAAGTGTTTATATATGATTTTAAATTGATTTGGAGCTTTTGGAATGATTCTATGCTTATATGGTATAAGTTCATTTGTAAACTGCTTATTAGCTTCTATCTTTGCTTCTATCCTATTTGCAACGAGGTCAACCTACTTTGTTGATCCTCATATGTGTAAATGCTTATATTATTGCTATTAACTTGCCATCGTTAAGTGCATTGCATAGTGGTTGCGCAACCATAGTGTCGGGGCGGATGTGTTGAATATCGGCTGGGCGGCAGAGGGCTTGCCGGTGGATATTCAAACTCCGTGCCCTATTCCCTCATTCGCCTGGTCCGGAGATTGCCAGGGGATGTTGGGTCGTAGGATTCGGGGTACATCCGGAGTACACCCACTGGAGTGATTGGGGTTATGCCGGCTTATCGTGATCGTGCTCGTGGTTCGTGGATCGTGATTGAAGACCAGTGAAGATTGGTGTATAGGGGATTGTTGAAACGTATCCTTTTAAATGTGTGGTTATTTAAGTTATCGTTGTTTCTTTAGTTGTCCAAGTGTTATTGTTGTATGATTGTATTACATGTTGCATTGCACGCCCCGGGACTATATCCCTCACTGGGCAACAGTGGTTGCTCATACCTCGATATCTGTTTCAGGAGACGCTGAGGGTGATCCCCAGCTGGTTGATTTAGTTGAGGAAGAAGAAGTCCAGATCGAGCCTTTACCTTAGTTGCCGTACTTGATAACTTGAGGTGGTCATTGAATTTGCTGCTATGTGGAATGTTCAACTAATTGCTTTATGTACTATTTTGTAGCCAAGGGCTATGTATATGCTTGTTGTATAAGTCGAAGATTAGTTGGTCGGGTTGTAGCTTTGAAAGTCTATGAATTGTAATAACTTTTATTCTTGCCTTATTTCCTTGCATGCTTGGGAGTGGATGGCTAATGTAGTATGCTTTATCCTTTAAGTTGTTTTATTGATTCCCCAGAATGTTAGGATTATAAGACTATGCTGACAACAAGTTCTCGCATGCTTGTGTGTTTTGGAAATATTGTGTACTATAAGGCTCGGATGGCCTTATAACTTTATTGTTTTATTAAGAAAAGCTAGTATGTATTGTTGGGACCTTGTTTAAGTGTTTACAGGTTTTTAGAATGTCCACGGTACAGAGGAGACTCTGTCCGTGTGTCGGGTCCGGACTTAACCTTTAGCTTGGGGGTTGGGTCGGGGCGTGACAATGGGCAAGACAACTTCGCTTCACGTAGAGGCTGGGTCCACAAACTGAGGGCGTTAGGCTTGAGATCGGGACTTTGTCGCTCTGATACGCATAACATTTGATCCGTAAGGAGTTACACGGTGCACAACATATCATTGGAAAGCTCTCCGAGAGCTCTATGACATGGGTAGAAAGTTTGCTAGGCTCCAGCTGTTTTTGACATCCAAAATCGAACGTTTTCATCAGTTTTTGGACACTTTTCTTTATTTCCACTTTTCTTCAGTCCCGGATAATGCGTCGTGAGCTGCAAAAAGGACGACAACCTAATCCATCACATTTGTTTTACCAAATCCCACAGCACCTTGGGCAAGACAATTTTGCTTCACGTAGAGGCTGGGCCCACAAACTGAGGGCGTGGGGCTTGGGACCAGGACTCCGTCGCTACGGTGCCTATAACTTTTGATCTGTAAGGAGTTACGCGGCGCACAGCATACCGTATGAAAGCTCTCCAAGAGCTCTACGACGTGGTCAGCAAGCTTACTCGACTGTGCCTATTTTTGGCGCCCAAAAATCGAACGTTTTCATCTATTTTGGGACACTTTTCTTCTTTTCTGCTATTTTTCCGTCCCGGATCGTACGTCGTGAGCTGCGAAAAGGACAACAACCTAATCCATCGAATTTCTATTACCAAATCCCATGGCACCTTGGGCAAGACAATTTTGTTTCACGTAGAGGCTGGGCCCGCAAACCGAGGGTGTAGAGCTTTGGACCAGGTCTCTGTCCCTCCGGTGCCCAAAACTTTTGATCCACAAGGAGTTATGTGGCGCACAGCATACCGTTGGAAAGCTCTTCGAGAGCTCTACGACAGGGGCAGCAAGCCTACTCTGCGGCTGTCACGCCCTAACCCGACCTATTGAGGTTAGACTAGGGAGTGATCTAAACATTCAAGTCATTTCACGTACTTAATCGTTCATGAAGGTTTAACACTTAACGTTTAGCCTAAACTCCACAAATTCTTCGAAAAACCGGCAGCATAACGGCTGTAATTGGGCTCTTTAGTTTGACCTAATTCTCTAAACGCCTCGAAACTTTAAATCTCAAATTCATTTCTAACTAAGATTATTATTTATCACCAATCGAAACGCCTCCTAATTATCTCAAAGTCTCATTTGATTAACAACCTAGCATCATAACTCTGTCTTGTTTGTTTGTTAATCCTTGTTACAAAAGTACCTGTTGATCTTAGCCTACCAATGAGTACCTGCTTAAGATTGGATAGATTCATTTTACTTAATCCTTTACCTGATACTTCATAAGCCTGTGATAGATACTAACCAGTAGCGATAGCAAAAACGACCATAGGAGTGTCTATCTAGTTACTATCAGTACAACCCAAAATTAGACCCCAAATTACAACGGGGGTCATTTACAATACAACAACAAGCAACATAAGAAACAGTCTTCAAGCAACATATCGTTCACATAATGGCCATAGTCAAGTAAGGCACGTAGAGCAAGCAATCATTCCAAGGAGTCATCAATAGGCACGTTGTCCTCGGGTACCTGTTCCTGGTCTTCTTCACCTGAGATGATAAAAGAGGGTGAGTCCTTATGAACTCAGCGAGGGGGAACGAGAAATACGTTTTGAAACTCTTTTTCTGGTTAACTTATGAAAAACCCCTTTTTGAAAACATGTCATATATTACAAGTAATAAGGTACGCAAGTATAAGAATCAAATTGAGCAACAGATACAATTATCAATCATTTCAAGGATACAGTGAGCATTTGCTCTCAATATCGATTCCGATACAATTGTTGCGGCCGACTTCAATGATTCACTTATCGCTCCCATTTGGGTGTACTCCGAATGTACCCCGAAAACCTACGACCCAACTCTCCGAGGGTGGAATGCCAAGCGAGAGAGGGAATTGGACCATGATAGTCACGGTAGCACCGGTAAGCCTGATGCTGCCCGGCGTGCGTGAAATGCTACCATTCCACGATGAAAGGTTGCAATCTTGTATGCAATGCGCATTTATAACATTTAACATATCACATTAGGAGGACAACAAAGTAGGTTGCCTGCGAGCAGTTATAAGATCGCACGTTGACAAGTAAACACACGAGGCATGTTTGACATGTAATTTCACTTGTAAAACGCATGGAGTTATATGAATATTAAACGGACAGCCATGTAACACATGTGAATCAAATCATATAACTCATTTCGGGGTTCACGCAATCAAATAATAAGGTCATACAACATGCAACGACATCTATGTGGGATCGGGTGTAAGAAAGGTCTACTTATCAACATGTAATTGTCGGAATCACATTTAGGGCTATAAGGACAACTACAGGCAGCCCACTAATCACACAAATAGACACGATAACCATAGGATCAATACTTAGCGAGTTTTTCATAGTCACTAGGGTTTCAATTCATGCTTACACGTACGATTAAGCCACAAGTTGTCATGTAATTAAACCAAAGTCATGAATTGATTAATTAAACATCCTCAAGCATTCAAAACAGTCCACACAACATCCAAGTGCCACAATCCCAAGAATTTAACACAACAAGAGAAGTTACAATAATTTTCAAAGCATATCACTAGATGAAAACCTCACTGCAATGGTCTGTTTTCCCACAATCATTTAGACAAGCAAACAATTTCCAATTCCAGTGAATAAAATTTCAAATTAAATTTTAAGGAGTGAACTAAATCCAGAAACAAACCTCGCATCATTCGGAGTTCGGGTTCAAGAGTTATAGCCAAAACCGTGAGACTACGCAAAACTGTCCAGATTTGTACATATTTCAATACTTGTCATTTTTGAGGACCTTAGGGTCAGATTTAGCCTTAGTCTATTTCTGACAAAAATTTTCAGAACTGAAAAATATAGCATCCTACCAAATTTAATGCATTTTGGATATCATTTACTAAGTAAAAAATGGTTCGTTCTACAAGGACAGTGAACTGTCAAAAAACCTGCTTCATTTTTCCAGATTTTTCAGATTTGGACACCTTTCAATGTTTTGCCATTTTGGAGACCTTAGAGTCAAAATTGGCTTTGGCCTATTTCTATGAAAATTGCTCAGAACTGGCAACACTAGGCACCTACCAATTTTCACGCATTTTCAACATCATTTACCTGGTCAAATTCACTTTGTTCCAACAAGTCAGAAGACTGTCATTTACGCGATTTCACTTATCTTCACATTCTAGACAACAATGAAGATGCACAAAGCTCTTGATGATGCACAAGGTCGTCTTTTCTCCTTGCTTAGCCGAGAGACAACTTGAGATTCTCTAATTCCTAGCTTAGTAACCATGTTCTTAGTATGTGCAAGTGGCTAGAACAAAAAGAAAATGAAATAGGAGATATCAAACATACCTAGGGGCCGCATGAGTGTTCTATGAGCTTGCATGCATGTTTCTTTGCTTCTAGCTTGCTTGGTCGAGTTCCTTAGTGGCTTGAAGGTCTTGATGAACCTTAGGATGATGAGCTTAAGCTATGGAGAGTGAGATTGCAGCCAAGGCCGAGAGAGATAAAGAAGAAATGAGAGAGTGAATGAGAGAAAGAGAGAATGTGAGAAAGAATGAAAAGCTTAAGCATTTTGGTCGGCCTTGAGCTTCACAAAATTCTTATTTTGTGTCTTCAAGAGCATATTTTTGAATTGTCTAGCATAGGCAATTGAGTGGGTCGAGATTTTGGTGCATTGGGTAGGGTTTTGAGTCATTTTTTTATGCTTTGTGTCATAGGTTGTCTAGGTATGAATTTTGAAATATGCAATGCTTGTCAAATGCTCCATGTGGTCGGCCAAGCTAGTGGAAAGTTCTGAATTTTTGTCTTGGTTGAGCTTATTTTATTGCATGTGCTTGGAATATGCAAAAGAATTAAGAATAAAGAATAAGAATGTTTAGCTTTTGGTGCAATTTCGTCTTCTAGTGAGTTGAATTAGCATTTTAATATTAGTTAGTGGAGTTTGTAGGATTAATTAATGATCTAGTGCTTCGTGTAAGATGCTTTCTTAATTAGCGTGTGGGCACGCTTACCTAGGTTTAGGGCACGCACTACAAGGTAAGGCACGAACTACGAGATAAATGCACATTTTCCAAGTAAATGTACGCAACCCTAAATGAATGCACGTAATTCAATGCAACGCACATAAAATGAGACACGACTCTTAAACCTATGTCAAGGCACGCAAATCTAGGTTAGGGCACATAAAACGAGATATCGCACGTAAATCGAGGTCGGGCCTCACAGCGGCGCCAGTATTCGAAGCCCAAAATTGAACGATTTCATCAGTTTTGGGACACTTTTATTCTTTTGTGCTGTTTTTTTATCCCGAATCATACGTCGTGATCCGCAAAAAGGACGACAACCTAATCTATCACATTTCTATTACAGAATCCCATGGCACCTTGGGAAAAACAACTTCGCTTCACGTAGAGGCTGGGCCTGCGAACCGAGGGCGTGGGGCTTGAGACCATGACTCCGTCGCTCCGGTGCCCATAACTTTTGATCCGTAAGGAGTTACGCGGTGCAAAGCATACCGTTGGAAAGCTCTGCAAGAGCTCTACGACGTGGGCTACAAGGCTGCTCGACTGCGCCTATTTTCGATGCCCAAAATCGAACGTTTTTATTAGTTTTGGGACACTTTTATTCATTTCCGCTGTTTTTCCATCGCAGATCGTACGTCATGAGCCGTGAAAAGGACGATAACCTAATCCGTCATATTTCTATTACCGAATCCCATGGCACCTTCGGCAAGACAACTTTACTTCACATAGAGGCTGGGCCCGCAAACCGAGTGTATGGGGCTTGGGACCAGGACTCCGTCGCTCTGGTGCCCATAACTTTTGATCCGTAAGGAGTTACATGGTGCACAGCATACCGTTGGAAAGTTCTCCGAGAGCTCTACGACGTGGGCAGCAAGCCTGCTCGACTGCGCCTATTTTTGGTGACCAAAATCGAACATTTTCATCTATTTTGGGACACTTTTCTTCTGTTTTGCTGTTTTTTCATCCCGGATCGTACGTCGTGAGCTGCGAAATGGATGACAACCTAATCCATCACATTTCTATTACCGAATCACACGGCACCATAGGCAAGACAATTTCACTTCACGTAGAGGCTAGGCCCGCAAACCGTTGTTGTGGGACTTTGGACCAGGTCTCTATCGCTCCTGTGCCCATAACTTTTGATCCACAAGGAGTTACGTGGTGCACAGTATACCGATAGAAAGCTCTTCGAGAGCTCTATGACAGGCGCAGCAAGCCTGCTCTGCGGCACCAGTTTTCGGAGTCCAAAATTGAACGATTTCATCAATTTCGGGACACTTTTCTACTTTTGTGCTGTTTTTCCGTCCCGGATCATACGTCGTGATCCGCGAAAATGACGACAACCTAATCCATCACATTTCTATAACCGAATCCCACGGCACCTTGGGCAAAAAAATTTTGCTTCACGTAGAGGCTGGGCCCGCAAACCGATGGCGTAGGGCTTGGGACCAGGACTCCGTCGCTCCGGTGCCCATAACTTTTGATCCAGAAGGAGTTACGCGGTGCACAGTATACCGTTGGAATGCTCTGCAAGAGCTCTACGACGTGGGCTGTAAACCTGCTCGACTGCGTCTATTTTTGGCGACCAAAATCAAACATTTTCATCAGGTTTGGTACACTTTACTTCATTTCTGCTGTTTTTTCATCCCAGATTGTACGTCATGAAACGCGAAAAGGACGACAACCTAATCCATCACATTTCTTTTACCAAATCCCACGACACCTTGGGAAATACAACTTCGCTTCATGTAGATGCTGGGCCCGCAATCCGAGGGCGTGGGGCTTGGGACCAGGACTCCGTCGCTTTGGTGCCCATAACTTTTGATCCGCAAGGAGTTACGCGGCGCACAGCATACCGTTTGAAAGCTCTCCGAGAGCTCTACAACGTGGGCAGTAAACTTGCTCGGCTGCGCCTATTTTTGGCACCCAAAATCGAACGTTTTATCAGGTTCGGGACACTTTTCTTCTTTTTTGCTATTTTTTCGTCCCGGATCGTACGTCGTGAGCCGCGAAAAGGACGACATCCTAATCCATCACATTTCTATTACTGAATCCCACGGCACCTTGGGCAAGACAACTTCGTTTCACGTACAGGCTGGGCCCACAAACCGAGGGCGTGAGGCTTGGGACCAAGACTCCGTCGCTCCGGTACCCATAACTTTTGATCCGTAAGAAATTATGAGGTGCACAGCATACCGTTGGAAAGCTCTCCGAGAGCTCTATGACGTGGGTAGCACGGCTGTCTGGCTGCACTTGTTTATGGCACCCAAAATCGAACGTTTTCATCAATTTTGGGATACATTTCTTAATTTTTGCCGTTTTTCTGTCCCGGATCGTACGTCGTGAGCCGCGAAAAGAGTTACAACCTAATCCATAACTTTTCTATTACTGAATACCACAACACCTTGGGTAAGACAATTTCGCTTCACGTAAAGGTTGGGACCGCAAACCGAGGGCATGGGGCTTGGGACAAAGACTTCGTCGCTCTGGTGCCCATAACTTTTGATCCGTAAGGAGTTAAGCGGCGCACAACATACCGTTAGAAAGCTCTTCGAGAGCACTACGACGTGGGAAACAAGCCTGCTCAACTACGCCTATTTTCGACACCCAAAATTGAACGTTTTCATTTATTTCGGGACACTTTTCTTCTTTTCCGCTATTTTTCCATCCCTGATTGTACGTCATGAGTTGCGAAAAGAACGACAACCTAATCCATCACATTTCTATTACCAAATCCCACGGCACCTTAGGCAAGACAATTTTGCTTCACGTAGAGGTTAGGCCCGCAAACTGAGGGTGTGGGGCTTTGGACCAGGTCTTCGTCGCTCCGGTACCCATAACTTTTGATGCACAAGGAGTTACGGGGCGCACAACATACCGTTGGAAAGCTCTTCGAGAGCTCTACGACAGGGCAGTAGGCCTACTCTGCGGCGCCAGTTTTTGGAGCCCAAAATTGAACAATTTCATTATTTTCGGGAGATTTTTCTTCTTTTGTGCTGTTTTTCCATCCCGGATCGTATGTCGTGATTCGCGAAAAGGACGACAACCTAATCCATCACATTTCTTTTATCGAATCCCACGGCACCTTGGGCAAAACAACTTCGCTTCACGTAGAGGCTGGTCCCGCAAACCGAGGGCGTGGGGCTTAGGATCAGGACTCCGTCGCACCGGTGCCCATATCTTTTGATCTGTAAGGAGTTACGCGGTGAACAGTA
This sequence comes from Ehretia macrophylla, assembly GCA_037974665.1. Taxonomy (NCBI): domain Eukaryota; kingdom Viridiplantae; phylum Streptophyta; class Magnoliopsida; order Boraginales; family Ehretiaceae; genus Ehretia; species Ehretia macrophylla. The sequence continues at coordinate 27,344,983 of CM075780.1, forward strand.
TACCGTTGGAAAGCTTTGCAAGAGTTCTACGATATGGGCTATAAGCCTGCTCAACTGTGCCTATTTTTGGAGCCCAAAATCGAACGTTTTTATCAGTTTCGGGATACTTTTCTTCCTTTTTGCTGTTTTCAGTCCCGGATCGTACGTCGTGAGCCGCGAAAAGGACGACAACTTAATCCATCACATTTCTATTACCGAATCCCAAGGCACCTTGGGTAAGACAACTTTGCTTCACGTAGATGTTGGGCCCGCAAATCGAGGGCGTGGGGCTTGAGACTAGGACTCCGTCGCTCTAGTGCCTATAACTTTTGATCCGTAAGGAGTTGCGCGACACACAGGATACCGTTGGAAAGCTCTCCAAGAGCTCTACAATGTGGGCAATAAGCCTGCTTGGCTGCGCCTATTTTTGGCACCCAAAATCGAATGTTTTCATCAGTTCTGAGAAACTTTTATTCATTTTCGATGTTTTTCCGTCCCGGATCATACGTCGTGAGCAACGAAAAGGACGACATCCTAATCCATCACATTTCTATTACCGAATTCTATGGCACCTTGGGCAAGACAACTTTGCTTCACGTACAAGCTGGGCCCGCAAACCGAGGGCGTGGGGCTTGGGACCAGGACTCCGTCGCTCTGGTGCCCATAACTTTTGATCCGTAAGGAGTTATGCAGCGCACAGCATACCATTGGAAAGCTCTCCGAGAGCTCTATGATGTGGGCAGCAATCCTGCTTAGCAGTGGCTATTTTTGGCACCCAAAATCGAACGTTTTCATCTATTTTGGGACACTTTTCTTCTTTTTTGCTATTTTTTCGTCCCGAATCGTATGTCGTGAGCTGCGAAAAGGACGACAACCTAATCCATCACATTTCTATTACCGAATCCCATGATACCTTAGGCAAGACAATATCGCTTCACGTAGAGGCTGGGCCCGCAAACTGAGTGTATGGGGCTTTAGACCAGGTCTCCATCGCTCCGGTGCCCATAACTTTTGATCCACAAGGAGTTACGCAGCGCACAGCATACCGTTGGAAAGCTCTGCAAGAGCTCTACGACGTGGGAAGCAAGTCTGCTCGATTGCGCCTACTTTCGGCGCCCAAAATTAAATATTTTCATTAGTTTCGGGACACCTTTCTTCATTTCCGCTGTTTTTTCATCCTGGATCGTACGTCGTGAGCAGCGAAAAGGATGACAAACCGAACCATCACATTTCTATTACCGAATCCCACAGCACTTTGGGCAGGACAACTTCACTCCACGTAGAGGCTGGGCCCGCAAACCGAGGGCATGGACTTTGGGACCAAGTCTCCATCACTCCGGTACCTATAACTTTTAATCCGTAAGAAGTTATGCGGCTCACAGCATACTGTTGGAAAGCTCTCCAAGATCTCTACGACGTGGGCAGCAAGACAGATCAGTTGCGCCTAATTTTGTTGCCCAAAATTGAACGATTTTATCAGTTTCGGTACATTTTTCTTCTTTTGCGCTATTTTTATGTACCGAATCATACGTCGTTAGCCGTGAAAAGGAAGACTACCTAATCCATCACATTTCTATTACCGAATCCCATGGCACCTTGGGCAAGACAATTTCGCTTCACATAGAGGCTGGGCCAGCAAACCGAGGGCGTGGGGCTTCGGACCAGGTCTCCATCGCTCCGGTGCCCATAATTTTGGATCCGTAAGGAGTTATGCGGTGCACAGTATACCGTTGGAAAGATCTCTGAGAGTCTACGATGGGGGCACCAAGCTTGCTCGGTTGCGCCTATTTTTAGAGCCCAAAATCGAACGTTTTCATAAGTCTCAGGACACTTTTCTTCTTTTGCGCTATTTTTTCGTCCCAAATCGTACGTCGTGAGCCGCGAAAAGGAAGACTACCTAATCCATCACATTTCTGTTACCAAATCCCATGCCACCTTGGGCAAGACAATTTCGCTTCACATAGAGGCTGGGCCCGCAAACTGAGGGTGTGGGGCTTCGGACCAGGTCTCCGTCGCTCCGGTACCCATAATTTTGGATCCGTAAGGAGTTATGCGGCGCACAGTATACTGTTGGAAAGCTCTCCGAGAGCTCTACGACGGGGGCAGCCTGCTCGATTGCGCCTATTTTTAGAGCCCAAAATTGAACGTTTTCCTTAGTATCATGACACTTTTATTCTTTTGGGCTATTTTTTCATCCCGGATCGTACGTCGTGAGCTGCGAAAAGGACGACAACCTAATCCACTACATTTCTATTATCGAATCCCACGGCACCTTGGTCAAGACAACTACGCTTCAAGTAGAGGCTGGGCCAGCAAACTGAGGGCTCGGGGCTTGGGACCAGGACTCCGTCGCTCCGGTGTCAATAATTTTTTATCCGTGAGGAGTCATGCGGCGCACAGCATACCGTTGGAAAGCTCTCCGAGAGCTCTACAACTGGGGAAGAAAGCCTGCTCTGCTGCGAATATTTTTGGAGCCCAAAATCGATGGTTTTCATCATTTTCGGGACACTTTTCTTCTTTTGTGCTATTTTTTCATCCCGGATTGTACGTCGTGAGCCGCGAAAAGAACAATAACCTAGTCCATCACATTTCTATTACCGAATTCTATGGCACATTGTGCAAGACAACTTCGCTTCACGTAGAGGCTGGGCACCAAACCGAAGGCGTGGGGCTTGGGACTAGGTCTCGGTTGCTCCGGTGCCCATAACTTTTGATCTGTAAGGAGTTAGGCGGCTCGCAGCATACCGTTGGAAAGCTCTCCAAGAGCTTTATGACGGGGGCGGCAAGCCTGCTTGGCTGCAACTATTTTCGGAGCCCAAAATCAAACATTTTCATCAGTTCCAGGACACTTTTCTTCTTTTATGCTATTTTTTCGTCCCGGATCGTACGTCATCAGCCGCAAAAATAACTACAACCTAATCCATCACATTTCTATTACCGAAACCCACAGCACCTTGGGCAAGACAACTTCACTTCACGTAGAGGCTGGGCCCACAAACCGAGAGCGTGGGGCTTGGGACTAGGTCTCTGTCGCTCCGGTGCCCATAACTTTTGATTCGTAAGGAGTTATGCGGCACACAACATAATGTTGGAAAGCTCTCCAAGAGCTCTACAATGGGGGCAGCAAGCTTGCTCGGTTGTGCCTGTTTTTGGTGCCCAAATTCGAAGGTTTTCATTAGTTTCGGGACACTTTCCTTCTTTTGCGCTGTTTTTTCGTCCCGGAACGTACGTCGTGAGCCGCGAAAAGGACGACTATCTAATCCATCAAATTTTTATTACCGAATCCCATGGCACGTTGGGCAAGACAACTTCGCTTCACGTGGAGGCTGGGCCAGCAAACCGAGGGCGTGGGGTATGGGACCAGGTCTCTGTCGCTCCGGTGCCCATAACTTTTGATCCGTAAGGAGTTACGCGGTGCACAGCATACCGTTGGAATGCTCTCCGAGAGCCCTAAGACGGGGGTAGTAAGCCTGCTTGGCTGCGCTTGTTTTCAGATCCCAGAATCGAACTTTTTCATCAGTTTTGGGATATTTTTCTTTTTTTGTGCTGTTTTTCAGTCTCAGATCGTACATCGTGAGCCGCAAAAAGAATGACAACCTAATCCATCACATTTCTATTACCGAATCCCGCGGTACCTTGGGCAAGACAACTTCGCTTCACATGGAGGCTGGGCCCGCAAACCGATGGCGTGGGGCATGAGACCATGTATCCGTCGCTCTGGTGCCCATAACTTTTGATCCGTAAGGAGTTACGCAGTGTACAGCATAGAGTTGGAAAGCTCTCCAAGAGTTCTATGACGGGGGCAGCAAGCCTGCTCAGCTGCACCTATTTTCGGAGCCCAAAATCGAAGGTTTACGTCAGTTTTGAGACACTTTCCTTCTTTTACGCTGTTTTTTCGTCCTGGATCGAACGTCATGAGCCGCGAAAAGAACGACAACCTAATCCATCACATTTCTATTACCGAATCCCACAGCACCTTGGGCAAGACAATTTCTGTCACGCCTCAACCCGACCTATAAAGGTTAGACTAGGATGTGGTCTAAACGTTCAAGTCATATCACGTACTTAATCATTCATGAAAGTTTAACACTTAACGTTTAGCCTAAACTCCACAAATTCTCCGGAAAACTGGTAGCATAACGGCAGTAATTGGGCTCTTTAGTTTGACCTAATTCTCTAAACTCTTCAAAATTTTCAATATGAATTTCATTTCCAACTAAGATTACTATTTATCACCAATCGAGACGCCTACTAGTTATCTCGAAGTCTCGTTTGATTAACAACCTAGCATGATAACTATGTTTCGTTCATTTGTCAATCCTTGTTACAAAAGTACCTGTTGATCTTGGCTTAACAATGAGTACCTACTTAAGATTGGATAGATTCATTTTACTTAATCCTTTTCCTGATACTTCATAAGCCTATGATAGATACTAACCAGTAGCGATAGCAAAAACGACCATAAGAGTATCTAACTAGTTATGATCAGTACAAGCCAAAATTAGACCCTAAATCACAACGGGGGTCATTTACAATACAATAACATGCAACATAGGAAATAGTTTTCAAGCAACATATCGTTCACAAAATGGCCATAGTCAAGTAAGGCACGTAGGGCAAGCAATCATTCCAAGGAATCATCAATAGGCACGTTATCCTAGGGTACCTGTTCCTGGTCTTCTTCACCTGAGATGATAAAAGAGGGTGAGTCTTTATAAACTCAGCGAGGGGGAACGAGAAATAAGCTTTGAAACTCTTTTTCCGGTTCAACTTATGAAAACCCTTTTTGCAAGCATAACATATATCACAAGTAAGTTCATAATGTAATATAAAAGTAAAGAACACAATTACCCGTCTTTCCTCCCCGAGGTCCTCTAGGAACCAAGCGAGAGTACTTATACACATAGTGAAAAGGATACGGTGAGCTTTTGCTCTCAGTTTACTTCTAGTATCAGTTGTTGCGGCAGACTTCAAATCATCCACTTATCACGCCAGATGGGTGTACTCCGGATGTACCCCGAAATCCTACGACCCAACTCTCCGAGGAAGTCTAGCCCCCAAGCGAGAGAGGGAATTGGACAATGGTAGTCACGGTTGCACCGGCAAGCCCGAAGCCGCCTGGTGTGCGTGAAACGCTACCATGCCAGAATGAAATGTTGTAACCTTGTATGCAATGCACATTTATGACATTTAATATATCACATTAGGAGGACAACAAAGTAGGTTGCCTCCGAGCAGTCACAGGATTGCACATTGACATGTAAACACGCGAGGCATGATATGATAGGTAATTTCACTTGTAAAGCACATGGAGTTATATGAATATTAAACGGGCAGCCATGTAACGCATGTAAATCAAGTCATATAACTCATTTCGAAGTTCACGTAATCAAATAATAAGTCATACAACATGCAACGACGTTTACGTGAGACCGAGTGCAAGAAAGGCATACTTGTTAACATGTAATCATCGGAACCACATTTATGGCTATAAGGGCAACTACGGGCAGCCTAATAATCACATAATTAAACACGATATCCATAGGATCAACACTTAGCGAGTTTTCCTAGTCATTAGGGTTTCAATTCATGTTCACCCATGCGATTAAGCCCCAAGTTGTCCCGTAATTAAACTCAAGCCATGCATCAATTAATTAAAACACCCTCAAGCATTCAAAACAGTCCACACAACATCCAAGTGCCACAATCTCAAGCATTTAATACAACAAGAGAAGTTACAATAATTTTCAAAGCATATCACTAGATGAAAACCTCACTGCAATGGACTGTATTCTCACAATCATTGAGACAAGCAAACAATCCCCAATTCCAGTGAACAAAATGTCAAATTAAAGCTTAAGGAGTGAACTAAATTCAGAAACAAACCTCGCATCATTTGGAGTTCGGATTCAAGAGTTATAGCCAAAACCGTGAGACTACGCAAAACTGTCCAGATTTGTACACATTTCAATATTTGTCATTTTTTAGGACCTTAGGGTCAGAATTAGCCTTAGTATATTTCTGAAAAAAATCTCCAGAACTGAAAAATATAGTAGTATACCAAATTTCATGCATTTTGGACTTCATTTACTAAGTAAAAACTGGTTCGTTCTACAAGGATAGTGAATCTGCCAAAACCTGCTTCATTTTCCCAGATTTTCGAGATTTGGACACCTTTCGATGTTTTGCCATTTTGGAAACCTTAGAGTCAAAATTGTATTTGGCTTATTTATGTGAAAAATGCTCAAAACTGGCAAAACTAGTCACCTACCAATTTTCACGCATTTTAAACATCATTTACCTGGTCAAAATCACTTCGCTCCAACAAGTCAGAAGACTGTCCATTTACACGATTTCACCTATCTTCACATTCTAGCCAAATATCTTGCCATGCATGTTTATAAAAGCTCATGTATGTGAGGCCCGATCCCGAATAACGTATGTTACCTTGATTTGCGTGCCATAGACCAAGAATGATATGATTGACCTTGGATTACGTGCCCTATCTTGGTTTTCGTGTATGCCTCGTCATTCGTGCCTTGACCTAGAATTATATGCCCTAATCCTCGACTTACGTGCCCCAACTTCAAATTGCGTGCGTTGTCTCGTTTTGTGTGCCCTGACCTTGAATTGCGTGTCCTAACCTAGGTTTAAGAGTCATACCTCGATTTACGTGTATTGCATTGAATTATGTGTCTTGTATTGGTTTACGTACATTTACCTAGGGTTGCGTGCATTTGCATTGGAATCCATGCATTTATCTTGAAGTACGTGCATTAGTCTTGAAGTTCGTGTCTTACCTCGTAGTTCGTATCTACCTCGTAATTCGTGCCCTAGACCTAGGAATCCGTGCCACCACGTTAATCAAGAAAGAATCCTACACAAATCACTAGACTATAAAATAATCTTACAAACACCACTAACTATTATTATAATCCTAATTCAAATCTCTACAAAATCTACTAACACCTAAATATTATATTTTAAACTCACTACAAGACAAAATCTCACAAACCTCTAAACATATCCTATATTCTATTCTATCTAAAATCCCTAAATACCCAACATTCTCTTACACACATGCTAAAACAATTCAAAAGATGACACAAAATCAGATTTTTGCATGCCCAAGGCCAACATTTGCATCAACAATTGCAAAAGCTTCTATTTTTTCCCATTTCTCTCACTCTCCACACATTTCTCTCTCTCCCTCTCATTCTTCTCTCTCAATATTCATCATCCTAAGGCCATTCAAGGCAAGCCCAAGCAAAGGAAAGCAAGTAGTTAGCTCAAAAGATGCATACAAGCACATAGAGTCTTCATTTCAGCCCTAGGTGAGTTTTTAAGCTTCCATTTCTTTTCTTCTTGTTCTAACCTCATGCATGTACTAAGAGCTTGGTCACTAAGCTAGGAAAAATAGAGAAAATCTAGTTGGAATCTCAGCTAGGCAAAGGAGAAGAAGAAAATTGTGCTTCAACAAGTTTTGTGCATCTTCTTGGTTGATTGCTAAGGTGAGGACTAAAACCTTTTGAAAATCCTTCAAAAATCCACATGCATGCTCATAAAATTATGTCTTTGCTTCTGTACTTGAGTTATATGTTCGTTCATAAGCTTTTGCAACCATGCATGGCAAGATCTTAGCTTGAAAGTGATGATAGGTGAAGTCGGATTGTTGACAGCTCTCTGACCAGTTTGTTTCGAGGTAAGTTTAGCTAGGAAAATGATGTTAAAAATGCATGAAAATTGGTAGGTGACTAGTTTCGCCAGTTTTGAACATTTTTTGGAGAAATAGGACGAAGCTAATTTTGACTCTAAGGTCCTCAAAATAGCAAATCTTTAAAATGTGTCCAAATCTGGAAATCTGGAAAAAATGAAGCAGGTTTTAGCAGATGCACTGACCTTGTAGAACGAACCAGATTTGACTTAATAAATGATGTCCAAAATGCATGAAATTTGGTTTGCTGCTATATGTTTCCGTTCTAGACATTTTTGTCAGAAATGGACTAAGGCTAAAACTGACCCTAAGGACCTCAAAAACGTCAATTATCGAAATGTGTGCAAATCTGGACAGTTTTGTGCTATCTCACTGTTTCGGCTATAACTAATGATCTCAAACTCCAAATGATGCAAGGTTTGTTTCTGATTTTAGTTAACTTCTTAAGCTTTAATTTGAAATCTTATTCACTAGAATTGGAGATTTTTTGCTTATCTTAATGATTGTAAGAAAACAGCCTATTGCAGTAAGGGTTTCACTTAGTGTTGTGCTTAGAAAATTGTTGTGACTTCTCTTGTTGAATTAAATTCTTGGGATTGTAGCTTTGGGATGTTGTGTGGACTGTTTTGAATGTTTGAGGATGTTGGATTAAATGATGCGTGGCTTGAGATCGACTTTGAGTTGGTTTTGGGCTCAAATTGCACGGATATGCACGAAATGGAAACCCTAATGACTTGATAAGCTTGCTAAGTATTGATCATTTGGATATTGTGTGGAATTATACACTTAGTAGGCTGCTCGTAGTTGCCCTTATAACCTTAAATGTAATTTTGATCATTGCATGTTGACAAATAGGCTTTTCTTGCATCCAAACCCACGTAGATGTTGTTGCATGTTGAATAATCCTATCACCTGATTACGTGGACTTCGAAATGAGTTATATGGCTTGATTTACATGTGTTACATGGCTGCCCGTTTAATGTTCATATAACTCTATATGCCTTTCAAGTGAAATTACTTGTCTTATCGTGCCATGCCTGTTTACTTGTCAATGTGCAATCTTATGACTGTCCGGAGGCAACCTACTTTGTTGACCTCCTAACGTGATATGTTAATGTCATAAATGTGCACTACATACAAGGTTGCAACCTTTCCTATCGGCATGGTAGCGATCACGCACACCGGGCGGCATCGGGCTTGCCGCTGCACTTGTGACTATCATGGTCCCATTCCCTCTCTCGCTTGGGGGCTAGACTTCCTCGGAGAGTTGGGTCGTAGGATTTTGGGATACATCCGGAGTACACCCACCTGGCGTGTTTGAGGAATGATTTGAAGTCGGCCGCAACAACTGATTCTGGAACTGATCTGAGAGCAAAAGCTCACTGTATCCTTTACTATGTGTATAAGTACTCTCGCTTGGTTCCTAAAGAACCTCAGGGAGGAAAGACTGGTATTTCTGTTCCTGTACTTATATTATTGTTATATTCATGCTTGCAAAAGGATTTCATAAGTTGAACTGGAAAATGAGTTTCAAAACCTATTTCTCATTCCCCCTCGCTGAGTTCATAAGGACTCACCCTCTTTTATCATCTCAGGTGAAGAAGATCCAGAACAGGTATCCGAGGACGGTGTGCCTAACGATGAATCCTTGGAGTGATTGCCTATCTTGTGTGCTTTGCGTGATTGTGGCTACTTGTGAACTTTATGCTACTTGAAGACTATTTCCTTTATGTTGCTTGTTATTTGTAATGTAAAGACCCCCGTTGTAATTTGGGGTCTAATTTTGGTTTGTACTGATATTGCTAGATAGACACTAGACATTACTATGGTCCTTTTGCTATTATTACTGCTAGTATTTGTAATAGGAATATGAAGCATTAGGTAAAGGCTAAGTAAAATGAACCAACCAAATCTTAAGCAGGTACACGTTATTAAGCTAAGATCAACAGGTACTTTTGTAACGAGGATTAACAAACGAACGAGACATAGTATCATGCTAGGTTATTAATCAAGCGGGTCATCAAGACAACCAATAGGCATATCAACTGATGATAAATAGTAATCTTAGTGGGAAATGAATCTGGAATGGTAAATTTTGAGGCGTTAGAGAATTAGGTCAAACCAAAGAGCCCAATTATAGCCGTTATGCTGTCGGTTTTTCGAAAAATTTTGGAGTTTAGGCCGAAACGTTAAGTGTTAAATCTTCATGAACGGTTAAGTACGAGACGTGACTTGAATGATTAGATCACACCCTAGTCTAACCTTTATAGGCCGGGTTGGGGCGTGACAATGTACACACATATATCACAAGTACAGAGGTAAAAATAGACATTTAAAGGCATGCATGTGGTTTTTGAAAGCTTTTCAAGAGAGTTTTAGCCTTCACCTTAGCAAGACAACAATGAAGATGCACAAAACTCTTGATGATGCACAAGGTCGTCCTTTTTCCTTGCTTAGTCGAGAGACAACTTGAGATTCTCTAATTCCTAGCTTAGTAATCATGTTCTTAGTATGTACAAGTGGCTAGAACAAAAAAGAAATGAAATAGGAGCTATCAACCATACCTAAGGGCTAAATGAGCTTGCATGTGTGTCCTTTGCATTCTAGCTTGCTTGGTCGAGTTCCTTAGTAGCTTGAAGGTCTTGAAGAATCTTAGGATGATGAACTTAAGCTATGGAGAGTAGAATTGCAGCCAAGGCCGAGAGAGAGAGAGAAGAAATGAGAGAGTGAGAGAAAATGAGAGAAAGAGAGAATGTGAGAAAAAAAAATGAAAGCTTTGAGGGTTTTGATGCATGTGTCGGCTATGGGCTTTGAAATTTCAGAATTTGTGTCTTCAAGAGCATAATTTGAATCATCTAAGCATGGGTGATTGAGTGTGTCGAGATTGGGGTGCATTGGGTAGGGTTTTAAGTCATTTTTTTATGCTTTGTGTCATAACTTGTCTAAGTATGAATTTTGAAATTGCAAAGCTTGTTCAAATGCTCGTACATGGTCGGCCAAGGCAAGCTCAAATCTGAATTTTTTGTCTTGTTTGACCATTATTTAGTGCTTCGTGTAAGATGTTTTCTTGATTAGCGTGTGGGCACGCTTACCTAGGTCTAGGGCACGTACTACGAGGTAAGGCACAAACTACGAGATGAAAGCACGTTTTCCAAGTAAATGCACGCAACCCTAAATGAATGCACGTAATTCAATGCAAGGCATACAGAACGAAACATGACTCTTAAACCTAGGTCAAGGCACGCAAATTTAGGTTAGGGCACACGAAATGAGGTATCGCATACAAATCGAGGTCGGGCCTCACAACTTTACTTCACGTAAAGGCTGGGCCCCGCAAACCGAGGGCGTAGGGCTTGAGACCAAGTCTCCGTCGCTCCGGTGCCCAAAACTTTTGATCCGTAAGGAGTTAGGCGGCGCATAACATACCGTTGGCAAGCTCTCCGAGAGCTTTACGACGGCGGCAGAAAGCTTTCTCGGTTACGCCTATTTTTGGAGCCCAAAATCGAAGGTTTTCATCAGTTTCGGGACACTTTTCTTCTTTGGCGCTGTTTTTTCATCCCGGATCGTACGTCGTGAGCCACGAAAAGGACGGCAACCTAATCCATCACATTTCTATTACCAAATCCCACGGCACCTTGGGCCAAAAAACTTCACTTCACGTAGAGGCTGGGCCTGCAAACCGAGTGCGAGGGGCTTGTAACCAGGCATCCGTCGCTCCGGTGCCCATAACTTTTGATTCGTAAGGAGTTACGCGGCACACAGCATACCGTTGAAAAGCTCTCCAAGAGTTGTACGACGACGGCAACAAGCCGGCTCGGTTGCGCCTATTTTCGTAGCCCAAAATCAAACATTTTCATCAATTCCCGGACACTTTTCTTATTTTTCGCTGTTTTTCCGTCCTGGATCGTAGGTCGTGAGCCACGAAAAGAACGACAACCTAATCCATCACATTTCTATTACCAAATCCCACCACACTTTGGGCAAGAAACTCCACTTCACGTAGAGGCTGGGCCCGTAAACCGATGGCGTAGGGCTTGTGACCATGTCTCCGTCGCTTCGATGCTCAAAACTTTTGGTCCGAAAGGAGTTACGTAGCGCACAGCATACCGTTGGAAAGTTCTCCGAGAGCTCTACGATGGGGGCAACAAGCCTACTCGGCTGCGACTATTTTCAAATGCCAAAATCGAAGGTTTTCATCAGTTTTGGGACACTTTTCTTCTTTTACGCTGTTTTTTTGTCCCGGATCGTACGTTGTGAGCCGGGAAAAGGACGACAACCTAATCCATCACATTTCTATTACCCAATCGTACGGCACCTTGGCAAGACAACTTCACTTCACGTAGAGGCTGGGCCTGCAAACTGAGTGCGTGGGGCTTGTGACCAGGTATCCGTCGCTTTGGTGCCCATAACTTTTGATTTGTAAAGAGTTACGCAGAGCACAACATACCGTTAGAAAGCTCTCCGAGAGCTCTACAACGAGGGCAACAAGCCTGTTCGGCTGTGCCAATTTTAGGAGCCCAAAATCGAACGTTTTCATTAGTTCTGGGATACTTTTCTTCTTTTGCGCTGTTTTTCCATCCCGGATCGTACGTCGTGAGCCGCGAAAAATACGACAACCTAATCCATCACATTTCTATTACCGAATCCCACGGCATCTTGGGCAAGACAACTTCACTTCACATAGAGGCTGGGCCCGCAAACCGAGAGAATGTGGCTTGGGACCCGGTATCCGTCGTTCCAGTGCCCATAACTTTTGATTTGTAAGGGGTTACGCGGCGCACAGCATACTGTTGGAAAGCTCTCTAACAGCTCTACGACGTGGGCAGCTAGCCCGCTTGGCTGCGCCTATTTTCGGAGCCCAAAATCGAACATTTTCATCAGTTTTGGGACACTTTTCTTCTTTTGCGCAGTTTTTTCATCCCGGATCGTACGTCGTGAATCGCGAAAAGAACGACAACCTAATCCATCACATTTCTATTACAAAATCCCACAGCACCTTGGGCAAGACAACTTCGCTTAACATAGAGGTTGGGCCAGCAAACTGAGGGCGTGGGGCTTGGGACCAGGTCTCCGTCGTTTTGGTGCCCATAACTTTTTATCCGTAAGGAGTTAAGCGGCGCACAACATACTGTTGGAAAGCTCTCCGATAGGTCTACGACGGAGACAGCAAGCCTACTTGGCTGTACCAAATTTCAGAGCCCATAATCGAAGGTTTTCATCAATTTCGGGACACTTTCCTTCTTTTGCGCTTTTTTCCCGTCTCGGATTGTACGTCGTGAGTCGCGAAAAGGACAACAACCTAACCCATTACATTTCTATTAACGAATCCTACGGCACGTTGGGCAATACAACTTCGTTTCACGTAGAGGCTGGGCCCGCAAACCGAGGGCGTAGGGCTTGAGACCAGGTCTCCGTCGCTCCGATGCCCATAACTTTTGATCCGTAAGAAGTTACCCAGCGTACAGCATACCGTTGGAAAGCTCTCCGAGAGCTCTATGACTGGGTAGCAAGCCTGCTCAGCTGCACCGATTTTTGAAGCCAAAAATCGAACGTTTTTATTAGTTTTGGGATATTTTTCTTCTTTTGCGCTGTTTTTCTGTCTCGGATCGTACATCATGAGCCGCGCTAAAGACGACAACCTAATCAATCACATTTCTATTACCGAATCCCACGGCACCTTGAGCAAGAAACTTCACTTCACGTAGAGGCTGGTCCCGCAAACCGATGGCGTGGGGCTTGTGACCAGGTCTTCGTCGCTCTGGTGCTCAAAACTTATGATTCGAAAGGAGTTACGTAGCGCACAGCATACCGTTGGAAAGTTCTCCGAGAGCTCTATGATGGGGGCAACAAGCCTGCTCAGCAGTGCCTGTTTTCGGAGCCCAAAATCGAAGTTTTTCATCAGTTTCAGGACACTTTTCTTCTTTTGCGCTATTTTTTCGTCTCGGATCTTACGTCGTGAGTCGGGAAAAGGACGGCAACCTAATCCATCACATTTTTATTACCCAATCCCATGGCACCTTGGCAAGACAACTTCACTTCACGTAGAGGCTGGACCTGCAAACCAAATACGTGGGGCTTGTGACCAGGTATATGTCGCTCCGGTGCCCATAACTTTTGATCCGAAAGGAGCTACGCAACGCACAACATACCGTGGGAAAGTTATCTGAGAGCTCTACGACGGGGGCAGTAAGCCTGCTCGACTGTGCCGGTTTTCAGAGCCCAAAATCGAAGATTTTCATCAGTTTCGGGACACTTTTATTCTTTTGCGCAGTTTTTTCATCCCGGATAGTACGTCGTGAATCGCGAAAAGAACTACAACCTAATCTATCACATTTCTATTACGAATCCCATGACACCTTGGGCAAGAAAACTTCACTTCATGTAGAGGCAGGGCCTGTAAACCGAGTGGGTGGGGCTTGAGACCAAGTCTCCGTCGCTCTGGTACCCATAACTTTAGATCCGTAAGGAGATAGGCGGCGCACAACATACTATTGGAAAGCTCTCCAAGAGCTTTACGACGGCGGCAGAAAGCCTGCTCGGCTGCGCCTATTTTTGGAGCCCAAAATGGAACATTTTCATCAGTTTCGGGATACTTTTCTTCTTTTGCGCTGTTTTTTCATCCCGAATCGTATATCGTGAGCCACGAAAAGGACGGCAACCTAATCCATCACATTTCTATTACCGAATCCCACGGCACCTTGGGAAAGAAAACTTCACTTCACGTAGAGGCTGGGCCTGCAAACCGAGTGCGTGGGGCTTGTGACCAGGTATCCGTCGCTGTGGTGCCCATAACTTTTGAATCATAAGGAGTTACGCGGCGCACAGCATACCGTTGGAAAGCTCTCCGAGAGCTCTACGATGGGGGCAGCAAGCCGGCTCGGCTGAACCTATTTTCGGAGCCTAAAATCAAACATTTTCATCAAATCTAGGACACTTTTCTTCTTTTTCGTTGTTTTTCCATCTTGGATCGTACGTCGTGAGCCGCGAAAAGAACAACAACCTAATCCATCACAATTCTATTACCGAAACCCATGGCACCTTGGGCAAGACAACTTCACTTCACGTAGAGGCTGGGCCCGTAAACTGAGGGCGTGAGGCATGGGACCAGGTCTCCGTCGCTCCGGTGCCCATAACTTTTGATCCGTAAGCAGTTACGTGGGGCACAGCATACCGTTGGAATGCTCTCCGAGAGCCCTACGACATGGCTAACAAGCCTCCTCGACTGTGCCTGCTTTCGGGGCCCAGAATCGAACGTTTTCAGCAGTTTTGTGATACTTTTCTTCTTTTACACTATTTTTCAGTCTCGGATCGTACATCGTGAGCCGCGCCAAGGACGGCAACCTAATCCATCACATTTCTATTACCGAATCCCACCGCACTTTGGGCAAGAAACTCCACTTCATGTAGAGGCTGGGCCCGCAAACGGATGGCGTGGGGCTTGTGACCAGGTCTCCGTCGCTCCGGTGCTCAAAACTTTTGATCCGAAAGGAGTTACGCAGCGCATAGCATACTGTTGGAAAGTTCTCCTAGAGCTCTATGATGGGGGTAACGAGGCTGCTTGGTTGCACCTATTTTCGGAGCCCAAAATCAAAGGTTTTCATCAGTTTTGGGACACTTTTCTTCTTTTGCGCTGTTTTTTCGTCCCGGATCGTATGTCGTTAGCGGCGAAAGGGACGACAACCTAATCAATCATATTTCTATTACTGAATCCCACGACACCTTGTGCATGACAAAATCACTTCACGTAGAGGCTCGGCCAACAAACCGAGGGCGTGGGGCTTGTGACCAGGTATCTGTCGCTCCGGTGCCCTTAACTTTTGATCCGTAAGGAGTTACGTGGCGCACAACATACCGTTGGAAAGCTCACCGAAAGCGCTACGATGTAGGCATCAAGCCTGCTCGGCTGCGCCTATTTTCGGAGCCCAAAATCAAATGTTTTCATCAGTTTTGGGACACTTTTCTTATTTTGCGCTGTTTTTTCGTCCCGGATCGTACGTCGTGAGCCGCGAAAAGGACTACAACCTAATCCATCATATTTCTATTATCGAATCCCAAGGCACCTTTGGGCAAGACAACTTTGCTTCACGTAGGGGCTGGGCCCGCAAACCAAGGGCGTGGGGCTTGGGACCAGGTCGTTGTCGCTTCGGTGCCCATAACTTTTGATCCGTAACGAGTTACGTGACGCACAACATACCGTTGGAAAGCTCTCCGAGAGCTCTACGACCGGGGCAGCAAGCCTGCTCGACTGCGCCTGTTTTTGGAGACCAAAAATGAACTTTTTCATCAGTTTTGGGACACTTTTATTATTTTGTGTTGTTTTTCCGTGCTAGATCGTACATCGTGAGTCACGAAAAGGACGACAACCTAATCCATTACATTTATATTATCGAATCCCACGACACCTTGGGCAAGACAACTTCGTTTCACGTAGAGGTTGGGCCCGCAAACCGAGGGCATGGGGCTTGGGACAAGATCTCCGTCGCTCCGGTGCCCATAACTTTTGATCCGTAAGGAGTTACGCGGCACACAGCATACTGTTGGAAAGCTCTCCGAGAGCTCAACGACAGGGGCAACAAGCCTACTCGTCTGCTCCTGTTATCAGGGCCCAAAATCTAACGTTTTCATTAGTTTTGGGACACTTTTCTTATTTTGCACTGTTTTTCTTTCCTGTATCGTACGTCGTGAGCCTAGAAAAGGATGACAACCTAATCCATCACATTTCTATTACTGAATGCCACAGCACCTTGGCCAAGACAACTTCGCTTCGCGTAGAGGCTAGGCCCGCAAACCGAGGGCGTGGGGCTTGGGACTAGGTCTCTGTCACTCCGGTGCCTTTAACTTTTGATCTGTAAGGAGTTACGCGGCACACAACATACCGTTGAAAAGCTCTGCGAGAGCTCTACGACGGGGGCTGCAAGCCTACTCGGCTGCGCCTTTTTTCGGAGCCCAAAATCGAACATTTTTATCAGTTTTCGGACACTTTTCTTATTTTGCTCTGTTTTTTCATCCCGGATCGTACGTCGTGAGCAGCGAAAAGGACGACAACCTAATCTATCACATTTATATTATCGAATCCCACGGCACCTTGGGCAAGACAATTTCGCTTCAAGTAGAGGCTGGGCCCACAAACCAAGGGCGTGGGGCTTGGGACCAGGTCTCAGTCGCTCCGATGCCCATAACGTTTGATCTGCAAGGAGTTACGCAGCGCACAACATACAATTGGAAAGCTCTCCGAGAGCTCTACAACAGGGGCCGCAAACCTACATGGCTGCGCCTGTTTTTGGTGCCCAAAATCGAACGTTTTCTTTAGTTTCGTGATACTTTTCTTCTTTTGCTCTATTTTTCTGTCCCGGATCGTACGTCGTGAGACTTGAAATGGAGGACAACCTAATCCATCACATTTCTATTATCGAATCCCATGGCATCTTGGGCAAGACAACTTCATTTCACGAAGAATTTGGGCCTGCAAATCGAGGGCATGGGGCTTGGGACCATGTCTCCGTCGCTTCGGTGCCCTTAACGTTTGATCTGTCACGCCCCAACTCGACCCCACCTACGATCAGTCAGGACGCAACGGAATTTCGGCGGCATAACGACAGTAAACAGATTTCCGAGGTTCTAAACCAACCTCATAAAACATCATACATCCCGTAATTCCTCAATACAAACAACAACATACAACACAACCATAATATACAATAAAACATCTTCGTTATACGCCTCCGTTCCAACATGACATACAATACCTCAACTTTATCATACATTTCAAAGGTAAGTTGAGACACAACTACAACTTAACCATAGACGAAAGAAAGCCACTAAATTAACATCATTTGGATCATCATCTTTTCAACAACTATTACACTAAGAACCGTAAAGCATATAAGAGTCTATTAAGCTAATATACATGACGTTTAACAACATAGAATCATGGATAAGACTCAGGGACATATGACTCATCCACGAAAGGCACGTTTTCCACATTCTCCTCTTCAGGAGGCACGTACCCGTAATCTTGTGAAAGTACACCTGAAAACATGCAATAATAGAGAGTGAGCTTATATACATAAGCCCAGTGAGGATCCGATAGATCTCGACAGTATTCACTACGCTCCTTGGATTTAGTCCTTTGAGCAAGTAAACACACAACAACATAAATAATGCTATCATCACATAACTATATAACCAATCAATAAGGATACTCTATTTGGTGTAGCTCCAAACGCCATCACGATCTCAACCGTTCTTCTTATAACTCCCCATTACTCACGCACCCGAGGTACCTCACTAGCCCCTCCCTCCATGACACCTCCGTCATGCGAGCTGGGGGTAGCCTATGGCAGTCATGCCGTTATCAACCCGACAGCCCGACGCTGCCCGAGAGGTGGCACACACATACCAAGACTCCATATTCATCAATCATCAATCAAACATCAATCAATCAATCAATTGGGAGATCAGCAACAAGAGTGCCCGATTCCCGCATTCAATAATAATCAATCAATAACAGCAATATAACATCAATATTAAATTAAACAACAAACAACGTAGTTAGATGACAAAGTAGGCCATCTAACCGGACATGCATAATATACATAATTAAACTCTAAATTACTCAACAACAACTCACCATTCATCACTCGAACACTACCCAACCATCTAAGGCATCGTTCAAGAAATTAAAGAATGACAACCTAAACTTCTAAAATTCATAACTTACAATCTACTAATCCAAACATTGCCAAATCAGTTCCTATCACTCACCCATTCAACCTACTACATTAGCCCTCTCGGAAATCCACCATAACACCTCCAAATCATGCCCGATAACCCTAAAATCCTAAGATGTCATGGCTGGATTTTCCGGATTTTCACACAAACAATGTAATCGAAAATTCGGCATTACAACAGCGCTAACACGTAATTATCAAGTATTTAGAAATCGACGGCAATCGATTTCGAGCAACGCAACTCAATTAAATCAACTTTGAACAATTTAAACTAAATTAAATACCCGGAAAATAAAAATTATGCTATATCCGACAGAAACTCGTAGTATTAGTATATAATGATCCCTAGCATGCAAGGAGCAATAATCTAACATCAGATTACAATTCTAACGGTTCAATCTTCATTTATACGCAAAAACACAAAAATGACATTTTGAGATCTAGAATTTTTCTCTCACCTTAGATGCGATATAAGCCTAGGAATGCGTGCTATGCGTGCCCAACAAGCAGAATCCAAGTCGGTGCGAAGTTTCACGGACAAAAACTAGGTTTTTCTTTGAAAAATTGGATTGAAAGCTTGAGTTTTTCTCTTCTCTTTTCTCCCTCTTTTCTCTCGGCAATGTGTGTGTGTGTGATGGTGTTTTGTGTTGTGTGAGTGTGTGTAGGTGATAGTATATAATTTAAAGCTTGGTCAATTAAAAAATGCAAAGTCAAAGTTAGTTTAAATAGGTATTTTTGTGTTTTTAATGACTTTAATTGCATTTTAGTGCTCACCAAGTTAAAAATAATTATGCAACCCCCAAGATATCTCAAGTGGATTATTTTTAGGTGACAAGAAGTTTTACAATCCAATAATTTCACCCGAGTCGGCTTAAAACTCGATTTTCGCAAAAGTCGGTGTAAAAACCCTAATAAATTCTTAAGCCGATTTTAAAACCATTTTCATCAAACACAGGTCTATTAAAGTCCATGGACTAGGTCTAGAAGGGTTAAAAAGACCAGTTTCAAAATTATAGCGGACGTGTTTCGAAAACACTATTCACTGAAAATCGACGATAAAATTTCTGACTCCGTTTTTTATGAAAATTTCATGAATGCACATTTAGCACGTATTAGGAGTATTGAAATCAAAATTATAACTTTCTAGGTCCTATAGCACATAAACAGATCATATGCACGCAAAACGAAGTAAAGCACGTAAAACGAGATAAGCAAGAAAGTGGGGTTTCACATTCTCCCCCCCTTATAGAAATTTCGTCCTCGAAATTCTTACTTGATGTACGGAATAGATCTGGGTATTGCTGCTGCATCTGATCTCGTCTCTCCCACGTAGCTTCCTCAATGCCGTGATGCTTCCACAACACCTTAACCATCGGAATCCTCTTCGACCTCAACTCTCGGTCCATCTGATCTAGAATACGAATCGGACGCTCGTCATAAGTCAAATTCTCTCGAAGCTGTAACGGCTCTGGCTCAAGAATATGAGAAGGATCCGGATTATATTTCCGCAAATTAGACACGTGAAACACATCGTGGACATTAGAGAAGTTCTCCGGTAAAGCCAACCGATATGCCAACTTACCAACCCTGCCAGTAATCTCAAACGGCCCAACAAATCTCGGACTCAGCTTACCACCTTTACCATAACGAACAAACCCCTTACGAGGAGACAATCTCAAGAAAACCCGATCTCCAACTGCAAACTCCAAGTCTCGACGACGCTTATCAGCATAACTCTTGAATCTACTCTGCGCCGTAAGCATTCTCTGCCTGATCAACTGAACATTCTCGATCTTCTCAAGAAGTTCTGGCATAATAGTCGGATCAATAGTCTTCATCTCTCCTACCTCGTCCCAATATAAAGGTGAACGGCACTTACGACCGTAAAGAGCTGCGAAAGGTGCCATTCCAATAGTAGCTTGATAACTATTGTTATAGGCAAACTCGGCAAGTGGTAGATGTTTCTCCCAGTTCTTCCCGAAGTCCAGAACACAAGCCCTAAGCATATCTTCCAGAATCTGAATAGTCCGTTCAGACTGACCGTCGGTCTGTGGATGATACGCTGTACTGAAGTTCAACTGAGTACCCAAAGTCTCCTGAAGTTTCTCCCACAAACGAGAAGTAAATCGAGGATCTCGATCAGAGACAATACTAGATGGAATACCGTGAAGTCTAACAATCTGATCCAGATAGAGATCCGTCAGCTTTGTAACCTCATCTCCCAACCTCATGGCAATAAAATGAGCTGTCTTCGTCAAGCGATCCACGACAACCCAAACTGCATCATTACCCCTCGGTGATCTAGGCAAACCAGTGACGAAGTCCATCGTAATATGCTCCCATTTCCACTCTGGTATAGCCAACGGCTGAAGCAAACCTGCTGGTCGTTGATGCTCGGCTTTCACTCTCTGACAAGTCAAACATCTAGACACAAACTGAGCAACCTCCCTCTTCATGTTGTTCCACCAGTAATGCTGTTTCAAATCCCGATACATCTTGGTTCCACCGGGATGAATAGTATATTTAGAATTATGAGCTTCCTCCAGAATACCTCGCCTCAAGCCCGGTTCATCGGGAACACAAACCCTGTTCCGAAACCGAAGAATACCGTCCTCATGCAGTTTGAAGTCAGACTGATCATCAGTGATATGATCCTTGATCTTCTGAAGTTTAACATCAAGTTGCTGAGCTTCCCTGATCTGAGACAACAATAAAGGCTGAATACGGAGATGTGAACACATCACCCCAACCTGAGTGAACTCTGGTCTCCAATAACTAAACTCCTCAAGAACCTCCCACTTCTTGACAGCCAAACAAGAAATACTAGCCTTCCGGCTGAGAGCATCTGCCACAACATTTGCCTTTCCAGGCAGATAATTGATAGAACAATTATAATCTCCAAGAAGCTCCATCCATCTCCGCTGGCGCATATTCAACTCCTTCTGTGAGAATAAATACTTTAGACTCTTATGATCAGTGAAAATTTCAAACTTACTTCCCCACAGATAATGACGCCACTTTTTCAGTGCGAAGACAACTGCTGCCAACTCAAGATCATGAGTCGGATAATTCACCTCATAAGGCTTCAACTTCCTGGAAGCATAGGCAATAACTCGGCCATCCTGCATAAGAACACATCCCAAGCCCTCCTTGGATGCATCGCTGTAAATGACCATATTATCGGTCCCCTCTGGTAGAGCAAGTACTGGAGCGGTAGTTAACCTCTTTTTCAACTCTTGAAATCCACTCTCACACTTCTCGTCCCAATTAAAGATAGTCCGTTTCTGAGTCAACTTAGATAGTGGCCCCGCAATCTTTGAGAAGTCCTTGACAAACCTACGGTAATAACCCGCCAAGCCAAGAAAGCTACGGACATCAGTAACACTCTCTGGCCGCTTCCAAGACATCACCGATTCAATCTTAGTGGGATCTACAGAAATACCACTCTGTGTAATAACATGGCCAAGAAAAGAAATCTGTTGCAGCCAAAATTCACATTTGCTGAACTTGGCAAACAACTGATGCTCCTGCAACTTCTCTAATACAAGCCGTAGATGTTGCTCGTGCTCCAATTCAGATTTAGAATAGACCAAGATATCATCAATAAAAATCACCACGAACTGGTCCAAGTACGGCTGAAAGACTCGATGCATAAGATCCATGAATGCTGCCGGTGCATTAGTCAAACCAAAGGGCATGACAACAAACTCATAATGCCCGTACCGAGTCCTGAAGGCAGACTTCGGAACATCGTCTGAGCGAATCCGAAGCTGATAATACCCCTGCCTCAAATCAAATTTAGAATAGACTTTGGCTCCCTGAAGTTGATCAAACAACTCATCAATCAGTGGCAAAGGATATTTATTCTTGATAGTCACCTGATTCAACCCACGATAATCTATACATAACCTCAAGGTACCATCCTTCTTTTTCACAAATAAGACTGGAGCTCCCCAAGGTGAAGAACTCTGCTGAATAAATCCTTTCTCCAACAACTCCTGTAACTGAGTCTTCAACTCCTTCAACTCAGCTGGTGCCATCCGGTACGCCGATTTAGAAATAGGTTGAGTACCGGGAACAAGATTAATCACAAACTCTATATCCCTCTCTGGCGGCAATCCTGGCAACTCCTCGGGAAATACATTAGGATATTCCCGGATAATAGGGACTTCCTCTAGCTGTAGCTTATCAGATGGCTTGTTGATCAAATAAGCTAGATAACCCGAACACCCCTTACTCACCAACTTAACGGCTTTAGTTGCTGAGATAACAAAACTCGTCTTAGCACCCCGGTTACCCGCTACCTCAACTACTGGCTGATCTGGCAAACGAAACTGTACTACCTTGGTTCTACAGTTCAACTGGGCATCATACTTAGAAAGCCAATCCATACCCAGAATAACATCATACCCCCGGATAGGAAATAAAATAAGGTCCGAAGGAAAATTATGCCCTTTAACATGTATTATACAATCCTTACATACTAAGCCAGTAACATACTTATCAGTCAAAGAGGTACTAATTTCAACCACATAAGGCAATCTTTCAGGTTGCAATTTAACACGTTGCACACAAGCAGGAGTAATGAAAGAATGCGTAGCACCAGAATCAATCAACACTTTAACAAGTTGATCAAGTATAAGGAAGTTACCTTCCACAACTGCAGTCTCCTCAGGCATCTCCTCCATATCAACTGCGTAAGCCCGAGCCTGAACCCGCTGCTGCTGTGGTACACTGCCTGTAGGCCTACCCTGGTAACCCTGAGTCGCTGCCCGACCCTCAGTCCTCGCATACTTAGGGCAATCCTTCGCCCTATGCTCGCTGCTACCACAACCCAAACATGTCCCTGCCTTTACCCTGCAGTCGGACTCTACATGCCCTGGGCGCTTGCAGTAATTACACTGCGATGATGTGGCACTAACACTGCCTCTAGAAGAACCAGAAGCTGAAGAAGCAGCTGATACAGCCTGCTACAGAGGTCTCACCACACTAGGCCTATACTGACCCTGAGACTGGGCTGGCCTATACTGAGTCTGAACCTGATATGGCCTCTGCTGAAACTGGGGCCGATAGTAACTCTGCTGACCCTGTGGCCTATAAGAACCCTGCTGGGCTGGTGGCCTGTAGACAACCTGCTGCACTGGAGGCCTATATATAACCTGCTGGCCCTGTGGCTGATACGGCCTCTTACTAGGCTGACTGGAGACAATCTGATCCCCTTTCCTCTTCTCTAACCTAGAAGCTGCCTCAAAAGCCTCAGTGAAAATATCATATCGATTCAGAGCCATCACATCCTGAATCTCGGGCCGCAACCCCAACATAAACCTGCGAGTCCTCCGCTCCTCGTCTGCCACATACTCCGGTGCATACCGGGACAATCGAGTAAATGTGGCCTCATATTGAGCCACTGTAGCATCTCCCTGGACCAAGGCTAGAAACTCGGCCTCTCTCCGTTCCCTGCAAATCCTCGGGACATACTTTGCTCGGAAAGCCATCAGAAAGGTACCCCAAACATAAGGAATACCCTGTGCCGCCCAGCTAGTCCTTACCGTGCGCCACCACTCCTCTGCCTCGTCATCTAACAAATACACGGCAAAAGAGACTTTCTGCTCATCAGTATAGCCAAGTGGATCATAAATCTTCTCCAACTTGCTAATCCATACCTCCGCCTTCCTATCATCCGGCTCCCCCTGAAATCTCGGTGGGTGATATCCTAAAAACTCCTTCAGGGTACCACGCCCGTGGTTACCACCCTGAATATTCAGAAGCTGAGCCTGCATAGCCTGATTCTGGGCAGCCTGCCCTGCTAACAACTGTGCCTGACTAGCCACTAACTCTGCAATCCGCTCCATAGCTGCTCCTAATCGGTCATCACCCCCGTCACGGCCCGGTGCCACGTTACTCGGAGTCTCATCAGCCATCTCAGGCCTACCTCTGGTTCTCGGTCGACCGGCCATTCTACTAATCAAAGAGTTAGCACAATTATAGCACGTAGACAGGTTATAAACAACTATTAACACATAAATAACAAACTCATATAAAACACATAAACAAATTGATCACATAATCACATAAGCACTTAAATCACATAATCACTTAATCAATTAATCATACCAATACATATTTCATTGTTCTTTCCTTTCATACATATTTCATGCTAAGACCATTACCCACATTCTGAGAATACCCCGGCTGACAACTAACATGAGCTCTGATACCACTTAAACTGTCACGCCCCAACTCGACCCCACCTACGATCAGTCAGGACGCAACGGAATTTCGGCGGCATAACGACAGTAAACAGATTTCCGAGGTTCTAAACCAACCTCATAAAACATCATACATCCCGTAATTCCTCAATACAAACAACAACATACAACACAACCATAATATACAATAAAACATCTTCGTTATACGCCTCCGTTCCAACATGACATACAATACCTCAACTTTATCATACATTTCAAAGGTAAGTTGAGACACAACTACAACTTAACCATAGACGAAAGAAAGCCACTAAATTAACATCATTTGGATCATCATCTTTTCAACAACTATTACACTAAGAACCGTAAAGCATATAAGAGTCTATTAAGCTAATATACATGACGTTTAACAACATAGAATCATGGATAAGACTCAGGGACATATGACTCATCCACGAAAGGCACGTTTTCCACATTCTCCTCTTCAGGAGGCACGTACCCGTAATCTTGTGAAAGTACACCTGAAAACATGCAATAATAGAGAGTGAGCTTATATACATAAGCCCAGTGAGGATCCGATAGATCTCGACAGTATTCACTACGCTCCTTGGATTTAGTCCTTTGAGCAAGTAAACACACAACAACATAAATAATGCTATCATCACATAACTATATAACCAATCAATAAGGATACTCTATTTGGTGTAGCTCCAAACGCCATCACGATCTCAACCGTTCTTCTTATAACTCCCCATTACTCACGCACCCGAGGTACCTCACTAGCCCCTCCCTCCATGACACCTCCGTCATGCGAGCTGGGGGTAGCCTATGGCAGTCATGCCGTTATCAACCCGACAGCCCGACGCTGCCCGAGAGGTGGCACACACATACCAAGACTCCATATTCATCAATCATCAATCAAACATCAATCAATCAATCAATTGGGAGATCAGCAACAAGAGTGCCCGATTCCCGCATTCAATAATAATCAATCAATAACAGCAATATAACATCAATATTAAATTAAACAACAAACAACGTAGTTAGATGACAAAGTAGGCCATCTAACCGGACATGCATAATATACATAATTAAACTCTAAATTACTCAACAACAACTCACCATTCATCACTCGAACACTACCCAACCATCTAAGGCATCGTTCAAGAAATTAAAGAATGACAACCTAAACTTCTAAAATTCATAACTTACAATCTACTAATCCAAACATTGCCAAATCAGTTCCTATCACTCACCCATTCAACCTACTACATTAGCCCTCTCGGAAATCCACCATAACACCTCCAAATCATGCCCGATAACCCTAAAATCCTAAGATGTCATGGCTGGATTTTCCGGATTTTCACACAAACAATGTAATCGAAAATTCGGCATTACAACAGCGCTAACACGTAATTATCAAGTATTTAGAAATCGACGGCAATCGATTTCGAGCAACGCAACTCAATTAAATCAACTTTGAACAATTTAAACTAAATTAAATACCCGGAAAATAAAAATTATGCTATATCCGACAGAAACTCGTAGTATTAGTATATAATGATCCCTAGCATGCAAGGAGCAATAATCTAACATCAGATTACAATTCTAACGGTTCAATCTTCATTTATACGCAAAAACACAAAAATGACATTTTGAGATCTAGAATTTTTCTCTCACCTTAGATGCGATATAAGCCTAGGAATGCGTGCTATGCGTGTCCAACAAGCAGAATCCAAGTCGGTGCGAAGTTTCACGGACAAAAACTAGGTTTTTCTTTGAAAAATTGGATTGAAAGCTTGAGTTTTTCTCTTCTCTTTTCTCCCTCTTTTCTCTCGGCAATGTGTGTGTGTGTGATGGTGTTTTGTGTTGTGTGAGTGTGTGTAGGTGATAGTATATAATTTAAAGCTTGGTCAATTAAAAAATGCAAAGTCAAAGTTAGTTTAAATAGGTATTTTTGTGTTTTTAATGACTTTAATTGCATTTTAGTGCTCACCAAGTTAAAAATAATTATGCAACCCCCAAGATATCTCAAGTGGATTATTTTTAGGTGACAAGAAGTTTTACAATCCAATAATTTCACCCGAGTCGGCTTAAAACTCGATTTTCGCAAAAGTCGGTGTAAAAACCCTAATAAATTCTTAAGCCGATTTTAAAACCATTTTCATCAAACACAGGTCTATTAAAGTCCGTGGACTAGGTCTAGAAGGGTTAAAAAGACCAGTTTCAAAATTATAGCGGACGTGTTTCGAAAACACTATTTACTGAAAATCGACGATAAAATTTCTGACTCCGTTTTTTATGAAAATTTCATGAATGCACATTTAGCACGTATTAGGAGTATTAAAATCAAAATTATAACTTTCTAGGTCCTATAGCACATAAACAGATCATATGCACGCAAAACGAGGTAAAGCACGTAAAACGAGATAAGCAAGAAAGTGGGGTTTCACATGATCTGTAAGGAATTATGCGGCGCATAGCATACCGTTGGAAAGCTCTCTAAGAGCTCAATGACAGGGGTAGCAAGCCTGCTCAGCTGCGCCTGTTTTCAGAGCCCAAAATTGAAAGTTTTCATTAGTTTTGCGACATTTTTTTGCCTTTGCGCTATTTTTTCATCCCGGATCGTACATCGTGAGCTGCGAAAAGGACGACAACATAATCCATCACATTTCGATTATCGACTCTCATTGCACCATGGGCTAGACAACTTCGCTTCACAAAGAGGCTGGGCCCGCAAACCGAGGGCGTCGGACTTGAGAGAATGTCTCCGTCGGTACAATGCCTATAACTTTCGATCCGTAAAGAGTTATGCGGCGCACAACATACCGTGGAAAGCTCTCCGAGAGCTCTACGACGGGGGCAGCAATCTTGCTCAGTTGCACCTCTTATCGGAGTGCAAAATCGAATGTTTTCATTAGTTTTGGGGCACTTTTCTTCTTTTGCGCTATTTTGCCTTCCCGGATCATACGTTGTGAGGCTAGGAAAGGACGACAACCTAATCCATCACAATTCTATTATCGAATCCCACAACTCCTTGGGTAAGACAGCTTCGCTTCACGTAGAGGCTGGGCCCGTAAATTGAGGGCGTGGGGCTTGGGACCAGGTCTCTGTCGCTCATTTGCCCATAACTTTTGATCCGTAAGGAGTTACGCAGTGCACAGCATACCATTGGAAAGCTCTTCGAGAGCTCTACGACGGCGCCAAAAACCTGCTCGGCTGCGTCTATTTTCGAAGCCCAAAATCGAACGTTTTTATCAGTTTTGGGTCACTTTTCTTCTTTTGCGCTGTTTTTCCGTCCTGGACCGTACGTCGTCAGCGGCGAAAAGGACGACAACCTAATCAATCACATTTCTAATACCGAATCCAACGACACCTTGGGCGTGACAAAATCACTTCACGTAGGGGCTCGACCGACAAACCGAGGGCGTGGGGCTTGTGACCAGGTATCTGTCGCTCCGGTACTTATAACTTTTGATCCGTAAGGAGTTACGTGGCGCACATCATGCCGTTGGAAAGCTCTCCGAAAGCTCTACAATGGGGGTAGCAAGCGTGCTTAGCTGCGCCTATTTTTAGAGCCTAAAATTGAACATTTTCATTAGTTTTGGGACACTATTCTTATTTTGCGCTGCTTTTCCGACTTGGATCGTACCTCGTGAGCCGCGAAAACGACGACAACCTAATCCATCACAGTTCTATTATCGAATCCCATGGCACCTTGGGCAAGACAACTTCATTTCACGTAGAGGCTGGGCCGGTAAACCGAGGGCGTGGGGCTTGGGACCAAGTCTCCGTCGCTCCGGTGCCCATAACTTTTGATCCGTAAGGAGTTACACGGTGCATAACATACCATTTGAAAGCTCTCCGAGAGCTCTACGACGTGGGCAGCAAGACAGCTACGATGCGCCTGTTTTTGGAGCCCAAAATCGAATGTTTTCATCAGTTTTGGGATACTCTTCTTATTTTGCGCTGTTTTTCTATCCCGGATCATACATCGTGAGCCACAAAAAGGACGACAACCTAATCCATCACATTTATATTATCGAATCCCACGGCACCTTGGGCAAGACAACTTCGTTTCATGTAGAGGCTGGGCCCGTAAACCGAGGGTGTGGGGCTTAGGACCAGGTCTCCATCGCTCCGGTGCCCATAACTTTTGATCCGTAAGGAGTTTCGCAGCACACAACATACCGTTGGAAAGCTCTCCGAGAGCTCTACGACGGGGGCAGCAAGCCTGCTTTCTATTATTGAATCCCACAGAACCTTGGGCAAGACAACTTCACCTCAAGTAGAGGTTGGGCCCGTAAACCGAGGGCATGGGGCTTGGGACCAAGTCTCCGTCGCTCCGGTGCCCATAACTTTTGATCCGTAAGGAGTTACGCGGCGCACAGCATACCGTTGGAAAGCTCTCCGAGAGCTCTACGACGGGGGCAGCAAGCCTCCTCGGCTGCGCCTGTTTTCGGAGCCCAAAATCGAACGTTTTCATCAGTTTTGGGACACTTTTCTTCTTTTGTGCTGTTTTTCCTTCCCAGATCGTACGTCGTGAGCTGCGAAAAGGATGATAACCTAATCCATCACATTTCTATTATTGAATCTCATGGCACCTTGGGCAAGACAACTTCGCTTCACGTAGAGGCTGGGCCCGCAAACCGAAGGTGTCGAGCTTGTGACCATGTCTCCGTCGGTACAGTGCCTATAACTTTTGATCCGTAAGGAGTTACGCAGCGCACAGCATACCGTTGGAAAGCTCTCCGAGAGCCCTACGACGGGGGCAACAAGCCTGCTTAGCTGCGCCTATTATCAGAGCTAAAAATCGAACATTTTCATTATTTTTGGGACACTTTTCTTCTTTTCCGCTGTTTTTCCTTCCTGGATCGTATGTCATGAGCCTAGAAAAGGATGACAACCTAATCCATCATATTTCTATTATCGAATCCCAAGGCACCTTGGGTAAGACAGCGGCGCTTCACGTAGAGGTTGGGCCCGCAAATCCAGGGCGTGGGGCTTGGGACCAGGTCTTCGTCGCTCCGGTGCCCATAACTTTTGATCCGTAAGGAGTTACGCGGCGCATAACATACCATTGGAAAGCTCTCCGAGAGCTCTACGACGAAGGTAGCAAGCCTGCTTGGCTGTACCTTTTTTCAGAGCCCAAAATTGAATGCTTTCATCAGTTTCGGGACACTTTTCTTATTTTGTGATATTTTTTCGTCCCGGATCGTACGTCGTGAGTAGCGAAAAGAACGACAACCTAATCCATCACATTTACATTATCGAATCCCATGGCACCTTGGGTAAGAGAACTTCGCTTCACATAGAGGCTGGGCCCGGAAACCGAGGGCGTGGGGCTTGGGACCAGGTCTCCGTCGCTCCGGTGCCCATAACTTTTGATCCGTAAGGAGTTACGCAGCGCACAACATACCGTTGGAAAGCTCTCCGAGAGCTCTACAACGGAGGTAGCAAGCCTGCATGGCTGCACCTATTGTCGAAGCACAAAATCGAACGTTTTCTTTAGTTTTGGAATAATTTTCTTCTTTTGCGCTGCTTTTTTATCCTGGATCGTACGTCTTGAGCTGCGAAAAGGAGGACAACCTAATCCATCACATTTCTATTATCGAATCCCATGGCACCTTGGGAAAGAAAACTTCGCTTCACGTAGAGGCTGGGCCCGCAAACCCAGGGCATGGGGCTTGGGACAAGGTCTCCGTCGCTCCGATGCCTATAACTTTTGATCCGTAAGGAGTTACGCGGCACACAGCATACCGTTGGAAAGCTTTCTAAGAGCTCAACGACGGGGGCAGCAAGCTTGCCCAGCTGTGCCTATTTTCAGAGCCCAAAATTGAACGTTTTTATTAGTTTTGGGATACTTTTCTGCCTTTGCGCTATTTTTCTGTCCCGGATCTTACGTCGTGAGCCACAAAAAGGTCGACAACCTAATCCATCAAATTTCTATTATCGAATCTCACGGCACCATGGGCAAGACAACTTCGCTTCATGTAGAGGCTGGGCCCGCAAACCGAGGGCATCGGGTTTGAGACCATGTCTCCGTCGGTACGGTGCCTATAACTTTTTATCTGTATGGAGTTACGCGCAGCACAGCATACCGTTGGAAAGCTCTCCGAGAGATCTACAACGGGGGCAGCAAGCCTACTCTACTGCGCCTGTTATTGTAGCCCAAAATTGAACGTTTTTATTAGTTTTGGGACACCTTTCTTCTTTTGCGCTGTTTTTCCTACCCGGATCGTACGTCGTGTGCCTAGAAAAGGATGACAACCTAATCCATCACATTTCTATTATTGAATCCCACGGCACCTTGGGCAAGACACCTTCGCTTCACGTAGAGGTTGGGCCCGTAAACTGAGGGCGTGGGGCTTGGAACCAGGTATCCGTCGCTCATTTACCCATAACTTTTGATCCGTAAGGAGTTACGCGGCGCATAGCATACCGTTGGAAAGCTCTCCAAGAGCTCTACGACGGGGGCAAAAACCTACTCGGCTACGCCTGTTTTTGGAGCCCAAAATTGAATGTTTTCATCAGTTTTGGGGCATTTTTCTTATTTTGTGCTATTTTTCCGTCCCAGATCATATTTCGTGAGGCGCAAAAAGGATGACAACCTAATCCATCATATTTTTATTATCAAATCCAATGGTA
Organism: Ehretia macrophylla; assembly: GCA_037974665.1. NCBI lineage: Eukaryota > Viridiplantae > Streptophyta > Magnoliopsida > Boraginales > Ehretiaceae > Ehretia > Ehretia macrophylla. The sequence continues at coordinate 27,376,260 of CM075780.1, forward strand.
CCTTGGGCAAGATAGCTTCGCTTCATATAGAGGCTGGGCCCGCAAACCGAGGGCGTGAGGCTTGGGACCAGGTCTCCGTCTTTCCGGCACCCATAACTTTTGATCCGTAAAGAGTTACGTGGCGCACAACATACCGTTAGAAAGCCCTTTGAGAGCTCTACGACGTGGGCAACAAGCTTGCTAGGCTGCACCTGTTTTTGGAGACCAAAATTGAAATTTTCAATAGTTTTAGGACACTTTTCTTCTTTTGCGCTATTTTTCTTTCTCGGATCGTACGTTGTGAGCCTAGAAAAGGACGACAACCTAATCCATCATATTTCTATTAACGAATCCCACCGCACCTTGGGCAAGACAACTACATTGTACGTAGAGGCTGGGCCCGCAAACCGAGGGCGTGGGGCTTGGGACCAGGTCTCTGCTGCTTCTTTCCCCATAACTTTTGATCTGTAAGGAGTTATGCGGGGCACAGTGTGAGGCCCGACCTCGATTTACGTGCGATACCTCGTTTCGTGTGCCCTAACCTAGATTTGTGTTCCTTGACCTAGGTTTAAGAGTCGTGTTTTGTTTTTTACGCCTTGCATTGAATTACGTGCATTCATTTAGGGTTGCGTGCATTTACTTGGAAAAACGTGCATTCGTCTCATAGTTCGTGCCTTACCTCGTAGTGCGTGCCCTAAACCTAAGAAAGCGTGCCCGCAAGCTAATCAAAAAAAGCATCTTATACGAAGCACTAAATCATTAATTAATCCTACAAACTCCACTAACTAATATTAAAATGCTAATTCAACTCATTAGAAGACGAAATTGCACCAAAAGCTAAATATTCTTATTCTTTATTCTTTATTCCTTTTTGCATATTCCAAGCACATGTAATAAAATAAGCTCAACCAAGACAAAAATTCAGAATTTTCCACTATCTTGGCCGACCACATGGAGCATTTGGCAATGCTTTGCAATTTCAAAATTAAACTTAGACAACCTATGACATAAAGCATAAAAAAAATGACTCCAAACCCTACCCAATGCACCAAAATCTCGACACACTCAATTTCCCATGCTAAGGTGATTCAAATTATGCTCTTGAGGACACAAAATTTGAAATTTAGAAGCTCAAGGCCGACACATGCCAGCAAAAAGCATCAAACCCTTCAAATCATCTCATTTTTCTTTCTCTCATTCACTCTCTCATTTCCTCTCTCTCTCTCTCTCTCGGCCTTGGCTCATCATCCTAAGGTTCATCAAGTCATTCAAGCCACTAAGGAACTCGACCAAGAAAAGCTAGGAGCAAAGAAACATGCATGCAAGCTCTTAGAACACTCATTCGGCCCTTAGGTATGTTTGATAGCTCCTATTTCATTTTCTTTTGTTCTAGCCACTTGCACATACTAAGAACATGGTTACTAAGCTATGAATTAGAGAATCTCAAGTTATCTCTCGGCCAAGCAAGGAGAAAAGTCGACCTTGTGCATCATCAATAGCTTTGTGCATCCTCATTTTTTTCTTGCTAAGGTGAGGGCTAAAACTCCTTTGAAAAGCTTTCAAAAACCACATGCATGCCTTTAAATGTCTATTTTTACCTCTGTACTTGTGATATATGTGTGTACATGAGCTTTTGTAAACATGCATGGCAAGACATTTGGCTAGAATGTGAAGATAAGTGAAATCGCGTAAATGATAGTCTTCTGACCTGTTGGAGTGAAGTGAATTTGACCAGGTAAATGATGTTGAAAATGCGTGAAAATTGGCACATGACTAGTTTTGCCAGTTCTGAGCATTTGTTGTAAAAATAGGCCAAAGCCAATTTTGATTGTAAGGTCTCTAAAATGGCAAAACATCGAAAGGTGTCCAAATCTGGAGAATCTGGGAAAATGAAGCAGGTTTTGGCAGGTTCACTGTCCTGGTAGAACGAACAAGTTTTGACTTAGTAAATGATATAAAAAATGCATGAAATTTGGTATACTGCTAGAGTTTTCAGTTCTGGACATGTTTGTCAGAAATAGACTAAGGCTAAATCTGACCTTAAGTTCCTCAAAAACGACAAGTATTGAAATGTTTACAAATCTGGACAGTTCTACGTAGTCTCACGGTTTTGGTTATAACTCTTGAATCCGAACTCCAAATGATGCGAGGTTTGTTTCTGGATTTAGTTCACTCTTTAAGCTTTAATTTGACATTTTCTTCACTGGAATTGGAGATTGTTTGCTTATCGTAATGATTGTGAGAATACAAACCATTGCAGTGAAGTTTTCATCTAGTGACATGTTTTGAAAATTATTGTAACTTCTCTTGTTGTATTAAATGCTTGGGATTGTGGCACTTGGATGTTGTGTGGACTGTTTTGAATGCTTGAGGGTGTTTTAATTAATCAATGCATGGTTTGAGTTTAATTACGTGACAACTTGGGGCTTAATCGCACGGGTGAGCATGAATTGAAACCCTAGTGACTAGGAAAACTCGCTAAGTGTTGATCCTATGGATATCGTGTTTAATTATGTGATTAGTAGGCTGCCCTTAGTTTCCCTTATAGCCGTAAATGTGATTCCGATGATTACATGTTGACAAGTAGACCTTTCTTGCACCCGGTCCCACGTAGACGTCGTTACATATTGTATAATCTTATTATTTGACTGCGTGAACTCCGAAATAAGTTACATGACTTGATTCACTTGTATTACATGGCTGTCCGTTTAATATTCATATAACTCCATGTGTTTTATAAGTGAAATTACCTGTCATAGCATGCCTTGCGTGTTTACTTGTCAACGTGCGATCCTATAACTACTCGGAGGCAACCTAGTAAGGCAACCTACTTTGTTGTCCTCCTAATGTGATATGTTAAATGTTATAAATGTGCATTGCATACAAGGTTGCAACCTTTCATTGTGGCATAGTAGCGTTTCATGCACGCCGGGCGGCATTGGGTTTGTCGGTGCTACCGTGACTACCATGGTCCAATTCCCTCTCTCGCTTGGCATTCCACCCTCGAAGAGTTGGGTCATAGATTTTCGGGGTACATCCGGAGTACACCCAAATGGAAGTGATAAGTAGATTATTGAAGTCGGCCGCAACAATCGTATCGAAATCGATATTGAGAGCAAATGCTCACTGTATCCTTGAAATGATTGGTAATTGTATATGTTGCTCTATTTGATTCTTATACTTGCGTATCTTATTACTTGTAATATGTGACATGTCAAAAAATAGGGGTTTTTCATAAATTAACCAAAAAAAGAGTTTCAAAACGTATTTCTCGTTCCCCCTCGCTGAGTTCATAAGGACTCACCCTCTTTTATCATCTCAGGTGAAGGAAACCAGGAACAGGTACCCGAGGACAACGTGCCTATTGATGACTCCTTGGAATGATTGCTTGCCCTACGTGCCTTACTTGACTATGGCCATTTTGTGAACGATATGTTGCTTGAAGACTATTTCTTACGTTGCTTGTTGTTGTATTGTAAATGACCCCCATTGTAATTTGGTGTCAAATTTTGGCTTGTACTGATCATAACTAGATAGATACTCTTATGGTTGTTTTTGTTATCGCTACTGGTTAGTATCTATCGCAAGCTTATGAAGTATCAGGTAAAGGATTAAGTAAACTGAATCTATCCAATCTTAAGCAGGTACTCATTGGTAGGCTAAGATCAACAGGTACTTTTGTAACGAGGATTAACAAACAAACGAGACATAGTATCATGCTAGGTTATTAGTCAAACGAGGCTTCGAGATAACTAGTAGGCACCCCGATTGGTGATAAATAATAATCTTAGTTGGAAATGAATTTGAGATTGAAAGTTTCGAGGCGTTTAGAGAATTAGGTCAAACTAAAGAGCCCAATTACAACCGTTATGCTGCCGGTTTTCCAGAGAATTTATGGAGTTTAGGCTAAACGTTAAGTGTTAAACCTTCATGAACAATTAAGTACGTGAAATGACTTGAATGTTTAGATCATTCCCTTGTCTAACCTCAATAGGTCGGGTTGGGGCGTGACACCTTAGAGAAATGGTATCACAGCTTAGATTGCTTAAGCCAGGTTTAACTCTCGGACCATGGGTAGAAGCCCTAAGATAATCGGGATGACTTGTTTATGTGTGTTATTGTGTGACAATATCAATTGTGCCTTTTCTGTTTCTATGTGTTTATGTGATTAACATGTCTTAATTGTTTCGAGAATTGTGTGTCTATATAAAATTGTATGTTGCATGCCTTATACATTAAGTTCTTGTTTGTTGTATTCCAATAAATTGTGCATAATAATCAGTGCCTATAGATGGCTGGCCCTAGTACCCGTAATACTAATAGGAGCGGTGAGCCCCAAGAGACCGGAGATGCTCATCAAACTAATCCCGGCATGGCTATGTTTAATATGATGGCGAATGCCATAGATCGCGTGTCGTGAGTGATGGAACATCTAGATGCACGTGAAGCAAACAATAACAATAACAACAACAGGAATGGTGGTAACAATGGGAGAAACAACAGAATGCGAGAGTTCCTTGACTTTCACCTGTCCAAATTCTTTGGGAAAGCTGATGATGAAAAGGCAAAGGCTTGGCTGTCTGAGATTGAAAGGATTTTCAGGCCACTTGATTATACTGATGACGAAAAGGTGGAGTTCGCTGCGTTTCTGTTGCACGGGGATGCTGAGCATTGGTGGCACACTGTGGAGGCACTTTGGGAAACTGATCATACACCTTGATGGTGGGGTAATTTCGTTAAGGCATTCAAGGAGAAATACGTTCCTGCAGTTTCTAGGCAGAGGCGAATTGAGGAATTTGTGCACTTGGACTAGGGTAACATGACGGTGGCCCAGTATGAGGCTCGTTTTGACCGACTGTCCCGCTATGCTCAATACATGGTCAGTACCCCTGAGGCAAATATGTGGAAATTTACGAATGGGTTGAGGCCAGAAATTCAGGATCAGTTGGCTTCGCATGACTTTACTACATATTCTGCTCTCCTTGCGGCTGCCTCCCGAGTTGAGAAGAGGAAACTTGATAGAGCCGGTTCAAGCCAGCTGAACAAGAAACCATATCAACCTCCAAGACAACAGAGGAAATTCCAGACTCAGAGTCGCAGTCAGGGCCAGAGCCAAAACAGACCAGTTAATAACTGTGGCCCAACTAAAGCACCATCAACCTCTTCTACTCATGGATCCACAGGTAGTTCACCTGCTACTCAGACTGTCACCTATTCTTACTATAACAGGAAGGGTCACACCGAGGCCCAGTGTTGGAGGAAATCGGGATAATGTGTAGGGTGTGGCAGTGATCAACACCAGGTCAAGGATTGTCCTAAATGGCAAGGGGGACAAATCAGATTAAACCAGTTGGTAGAGGCAAGACTCCAATTCCTAGAGTTCAGGCCCAAGCTTATGCTATTGAGTGCGAGGAGCTTCCTAAGGAGACCGCTGTTCTTGAAGGTACATTCTTGATACTGAATCAACATGTTAGGGTGCTAATTGATACAGGTGCTACTCATTCATTTATTACTCCCTTATGTGTGCAATGTATGAAACTACGAGTTGTATGTTTGCCTTACGAAGTAGAAGTTGGTACTCCGATGGGTTCTAAACTTGTTACTCGCTCAGCTTGTAAAGCATGTAAAATCCAAATTAAAGATAGGGAATTCTTAGCCAATCTTATTGTATTACCCTTTCGAGACTATGAAGTCATCTTAGGGATGGACTGGTTGGCAAAGCATCATGCCCAACTAGATTGCCGGACGAAGATTGTAACATTCCAGATACTTGGTCAACCAATATTGGAGGTAATGGGTCGAAGAGACTTCACCAAGAGTTCCATCATTTCATCTACGAAAGCAGTGAAGTCCTTGAGAAAAGGATGTAGTGGATACTTAGCTTACCTCATCAACAAGTCTTCGGACAAAGCTAAGTTGGAGGAGATGCAGTGAATAAAGATTATGCGGATGTGTTTCCAGAAGAATTACCCGGTTTACCCCCAAATCGGGAGATCGAGTTCATTATAGAATTACTACCTGGCACCCAGCCGATATCTAAAGCTCCCTATCGTATGGCACCAGCTGAGCTACAAGAACTGAAGGACCAATTGCAAGGATTGTTGAAGAAGGGGTTTGTTCAACCAAGTTCTTCTCCGTGGGGAGCGCCAGTCCTATTTGTAAAGAAGAAAGACGGAACGTTGAGGCTATGCATCGATTACTGAAAATTGAACCAAGTGACCGTTAAGAATAAATACCCACTTCCACTGATCGACAAGTTATTTGATCAACTTCAGGGAGCCAAAATGTATTCAAAGCTCGACTTGAGGCAAGGGTACTACCAGTTGCGAATCAAAAAGGAGGATGTGCCTAAAACGGCTTTCAGGACGAGATATGGGCGTTATGAATATGTGGTGATGCCATTTGGGCTAACTAACGCCCCTACATCTTTTATGGACTTGATGAACAGGGTGTTTCAACCCTACTTGGACCAATTTGTGGTGATCTTTATTGATGATATTTTGGTATACTCGAAAATCCGAGGCTGAGCATGAACAACATCTGCGATTGGTATTGCAAAAACTTCGAGAGCATCAATTGTATGCGAAGTTTAGCAAATGCGAATTTTGGTTGCAGCAGATTACATTTTTAGGGCACATCATATCCCAAGAGGGAATAGCAGTAGATCCAACAAAGATAGAAGCGGTGATGTCTTGGAAGAAGCCGGAAAATGTTACGGAAGTTCGGAGTTTTCTTGGTCTAGCCGGCTATTATCGGAGGTTCGTGAAGGATTTCTCAAAGATTACAGGACCGCTTACAAAGCTCACTCAAAAGAAAACAAAGTTCGTGTGGGATGACAAGTGTGAGAACAACTTTCAAGAATTGAAGAAAAGATTGACTACTGCACCTGTTCTTGCATTACCTGAAGGGAGTCAAGGCTTTGTAATCTATAGTGATGCTTCGAAGGAAGGACTAGGTTGTGTGTTGATGCAAAATGGTAGACTGATTGTGTATGCTTCTAGGAAACCGAAGCCGTATGAATTGAACTACCCGATGCATGATTTGGAGTTAGCAGCTATTGTGTTTGCACTCAAGAAATGGAGACATTATCTGTGGGGTAACAAGTTCGAGGTGTTTACTGATCACAAGAGCTTGAAATACTTGTTCTCACAAAAAGAGTTGAACATGAGGCAAAGATGGTAGATGGAGCTCTTGGATGATTATAACTACACATCAATTATGTGCCCGGTAAAGCAAATATAGTTGCAGATGCCTTAAGTCGGAAAGCGAGCATGGCAAAACTGGAAGTTAAGGTGCAGGAGTTGTTAGAGGAAGCATTTTTGTGGAAACCACAATTGACTCAAAAAGGGTTACTATTTGCCACTACACAAGTTCAATCGACTTTGTTGTCTGAATTACAAGAGGCTCAACAGAAGGACCAACAGTTTCAAAAGATTAAAGAAAGCAACACATATTTCAAGTTTTATGATGATGGTATTTGGAGGTTTAGGAATCGGATTTGTGTTCCTAATGAGCCAGAGCTGAAAAAGAAGATTCTTGAAGAAGCCCATAATTCAAGATACACTATTCACCTCGGCGGAACAAAGATGTACCGGGATTTGAAGCAACACTATTGGTGGAATAACATGAAGAGAGAGATCGCAAAATTTGTGGCACGGTGTTTGACTTGCCAGAGAGTCAAAGCATAACATCAACGACCAGCAGGTTTACTTCAACCATTGGAAATTCCTCAATGGAAATGGGAACATATAACTATGGACTTTGTCATGGACCTGCCCAGGTCACAAAAGGGTCATGATGTCGTTTGGGTTATAGTGGATAGATTGACCAAGTCAGCGCACTTCTTACCGATGAACAAGGAAGATAGTCCTGAGAAATTGGGAGATATGTATGTGACGGATATTGTAAGGTTGCATGGGATGCCTGTGAGTATTGTGTCGGATAGGGATCCTCATTTTACTTCCCCATTTTGGAAGAGATTACAAGAAGCTTTGGGAATGAAGTTGAGTTTCAGCACGACTTATCACCCTCAGACTGATGGACAATCTGAGAGAACTATTCAGATTCTGGAAGATATGCTGAGGGCGTGTGTTTTAGACTTCAGAAAAGGTTGGGAGAAATATCTGTCTCTAGCGGAGTTCGCTTATAATAACAGTTATCAGGCCACTATCGGGATGGCCCCATTTGAGACATTGTATGGACGTAAGTGTCGATCCTCAATTTACTGGGATGAAGTAGGTGAGACGAAGACTTTTGACCCGACCCTACTACCAGAACTTATAAAGACTGTTGATAATGTTCACCTCATCCGAAAATGGATGCTTACCGTCCAAAGCAGGCAGAAAAGTTATACAGACCGACGGAGACAGAGTCTAGAGTTTGAGGTCGGCGACAAGGTGTTCTTGAAGATATCACCTCAAAGGGGACTGATTAAACACGGCAAGGGTGGAAAGTTGAGCCCGAGGTTTGTAGGACCATTTGAGATAATTGAGAAGGTTGGCAAATTGGCGTATCGCCAAGAACTACCCCAAAACCTCTCCAATATTCACGACATTTTTCATATTTCAATGCTACGGAAGTATCACCCTGATCCGTCGCATATCTTGGAGCCAGAGTCGTTGCAGCTTCGGGAAAACTTGTCTTATGAATAGAAGCCTATTCGGATCCTAGACCAGCAAGATCGGGAGTTGCGCAACAAATCTATACCGATGGTGAAAGTATTGTGGGATCACCATGGAGTTGAAGAAGCAACGTGGGAAAGGCGAGACCAGATGGAGCAACAGTATCCAGCATTATTTCAAAGGTAATATTGAATTTTGCGACGAAATTCTTAAGGAAGGGAGGATGTGAGGCCCGACCTCGATTTACATGTGATACCTCGTTTCGTGTGCCCTAACCTAGATTTGTGTGCCTTGACCTAGGTTTAAGAGTCGTGTTTCGTTTTGTGCGCCTTGCATTGAATTACGTGCATTCATTTAGGGTTGTGTGCATTTACTTGGAAAAATGTGCATTTGTCTCGTAGTTCGTGCCTTACCTCGTAGTGCGTGCCCTAAACCTAGGAAAGCGTGCCCACACGCTAATCAAGAAAGCATCGTACACGAAGCACTAGATCATTAATTAATCCTACAAACTCCACTAACTAATATTAAAATGCTAATTCAACTCACTAGAAGACGAAATTGCACCAAAAGCTAAACATTCTTATTCTTTATTCTTTATTCCTTTTTGCATATTCCAAGCACATGCAATAAAATAAGCTCAACCAAGACAAAATTTCAGAATTTTCCACTAGCTTGGCCGACCACATGGAGCATTTGACAATGCTTTGCAATTTCAAAATTAAACTTAGACAACCTATGACACAAAGCATAAAAAAATGACTCAAAACCCTACCCAATGCACCAAAATCTCGACACACTCAATTTCCCATGATAAGGTGATTCAAATTATGCTCTTGAAGACACAAAATCTGAAATTTAGAAGCTCAAGGCCGACACATGCCCACAAAAAGCATCAAACCCTTCAAAGCATCTCATTTTTCTTTCTCTCATTCACTCTCTCATTTCCTTTCTCTCTCTCTCTCGGCCTTGGCTGAAATTATAGACTCCATAGCTTAAGCTCATGATCCTAAGGTTCATCAAGTCATTCAAGCCACTAAGGAACTCGACCAAGCAAAGCTAGGAGCAAAGAAACATGCGTGCAAGCTCTTAGAACACTCATTCGGCCCTTCGGTATGTTTGATAGCTCCTATTTCATTTTCTTTTGTTCTAGCCACTTGCACATACTAAGAACATGGTTAATTAGCTAAGAATTAGAGAATCTCAAGCTATCTCTCGGCCAAGCAAGGAGAAAAGTTGACCTTGTGCATCATCAAGAGCTTTGTGCATCTTCATTTTTGTCTTGCTAAGGTGAGGGCTAAAACTCCTTTGAAAAGCTTTCAAAAACCACATGCATGCCTTTAAATGTCTATTTTTACCTCTGTACTTGTGATATATGTGTGTACATGAGCTTTTGTAAACATGCATGGCAAGACATTTGGCTAGAATGTGAAGATAAGTGAAATCGCGTAAATGACAGTCTTCTGACCTGTTGGAGTGAAGTGAATTTAACCAGGTAAATGATGTTGAAAATGCGTAAAAATTGGTCGGTGACTAGTTTTTCTAGTTCTGAGAATTTTTTGTAGAAATAGGCCAAAGACAATTTTGAATCCAAGGTCTCCAAAATGGCAAAACATCGAAAGGTGTCCAAATCTGGAGAATCTGGGAAAATGAAGCAGGTTTTGGCAGATTCACTGTCCTTGTAGAACGAACAAGTTTTGACTTAGTAAATGATATCCAAAATACATTAAATTTGGTATAATTCTAGATTTTTCAGTTCTAGACATTTTTGTCAGAAATAGACTAAGGCTAAATCTGACCCTAAGTTCCTCAAAAATGACAAGTATTAAAATGTGTGCAAATCTGGACAGTTTTGCGTAGTCTCACGGTTTTGGTTATAACTCTTGAATCCGAACTCCAAATGATGCGAGGTTTGTTTCTGGATTTAGTTCACTCCTTAAGATTTAATTTGAAATTTTGTTCACTGGAATTGGAGATTGCTTGCATATCTCAATGATTGTGAGAAAACAGACCATTGCAGTGAGGTTTTCATCTAGTGACATGCTTTGAAAATTATTGTAACTTCTCTTGTTGTATTAAATGCTTGGGATTGTGGCACTTGGATGTTGTGTGGACTGTTTTGAATGCTTGAGGGTGTTTTAATTAATCGATGCATGGTTTGAGTTTAATTACGTGACAACTTGGGGCTTAATCGCACGGGTGAGCATGAATTGAAACCCTAGTGACTAGGAAAACTCACCAAGTGTTGATCCTATGGATATCGTGTTTAATTATGTGATTAGTAGGCTGCCTGTAGTTGCCCTTATAGCCCTAAATGTGATTCCGATGATTACATGTTGACAAGTAGACCTTTCTTGCACCCGGTTCCACGTAGACGTCGTTACATGTTGTATTAATCTTATTATTTGACTGCGTGAACCCCGAAATAAGTTACATGACTTGATTCACTTGTATTACATGGCTGTCCGTTTAATATTTATATAACTCCATGCATTTTACAAGTGAAATTACCTGTCATAGCATGCCTTGCATGTTTACTTGTCAATGTACGATCTTATAACTGCTTGGAAGCAACCTACTTTGTTGTCCTCCTAATGTGATATGTTAAATGTTATAAATGTGCATTGCATACAAGGTTGCAACCTTTCATTGTGGCATGTTAGCGTTTCACACACGCTTGGCGGCACCGGGCTTGCCAGTGCTACCGTGACTACCATGGTCCAATTCCCTCTCTCGCTTGGTATTCTACCCTCAGAGAGTTGGGTCATAGATTTTTGGGGTACATCCGGAGTACACCCAAATGGGAGCGATAAGTGGATTATTGAAGTCGGCCATAACAATCGTATCGAAATCGATATTAAGAGAAAATGCTTACCGTATCCTTGAAATGATTGGTAATTGTATCTGTTGCTCTATTTGATTCTTATACTTGCATACCTTATTACTTGTAATACGTGACATGTTGTAAAAAAAAGGGGTTTTTCATAAGTTAACTGAAAAAAGAGTTTCAAAACGTATTTCTCGTTTCCCCTCGCTGAGTTCATAAGGACCCATCCTCTTTTATCATCTCAGGTAAAGGAGACCAGGAACAGGTACCCGAGGACAACGTGCCTATTGATGACTCCTTGGAATGATTGCTTGCCCTACGTGCCTTACTTGACTATGGCCATTTTGTGAACGATATGTTGCTTGAAGACTATTTCTTACGTTGCTTGTTGTTGTATTGTAAATGACCCCCGTTGTAATTTGGGGTCAAATTTTGGCTTGTATTGATTATAACTAGATACACACTCTTATGGTCGTTTTTGTTATCGCTACTGGTTAGTATCCATCGCAGGCTTATGAAGTATCAGGTAAAGGATTAAGTAAAATGAATCTATCCAATCTTAGGCAAGTACTCATTGGTAGGCTAAGATCAATAGGTACTTTTGTAACAAGGATTAACAAACAAACGAGACATATTATCATGCTAGGTTATTAGTCAAACGAGGCTTCATGATAACTAGTAGGCACCCCGATTGATGATAAATAATAATCTTAGTTGGAAATGAATTTGAGATTGAAAGTTTCGAGGCGTTTAGAGAATTAGGTCAAACTAAAGAGCCCAATTACAGCCGTTATGCTGCCGGTTTTCTGGAGAATTTGTTGAGTTTAGGCTAAACGTTAAGTGTTAAACCTTCATGAACGATTAAGTACGTGAAATGACTTGAATGTTTAGATCACTCCCTAGTCTAACCTCAATAGGTCGGGTTGGGACGTAACACACAGCATACCGTTTGAAAGCTCTTCGAGAGCTCTACGACGGGGGCAACAAGCTTGCTAGGTTGCGCCTGTTTTTGGAGCCCAAAATCGAACATTTTTATCCGTTTCGGGATACTTTTCTTCTTTTGTGCTATTTTTCTGTCCCGGATCGTACGTCGTCAGCGTCGAAAAGGACGACAACCTATTCAATCACATTTCTATTACCGAATCCCATTACTCCTTGGTCGTGACAAAATCACTTCACGTAGAGGCTCAGCCCACAAACCGAGGGCGTGGGGCTTGTGACCAGGTATATGTCGCTTCGGTGCCCTTAACTTTTGATCCGTAAGGAGTTACGCAGCGCACAGTATACCGTTGGAAAGCTCTCCCAAAGCTCTACGATGAGGGCAGCAAGCTTGCTCGGCTGCGTCTATTTTTGGAGCCCAAAATCGAACGTTTTCATCAATTTTGGGACACTTTTCTTCTTTTGCGCTGTTTTTCCATCCCGGATCGTACGTCTTGAGCAGTGAAAAGGACGACAACCTAATCCATCACATTTCTATTATCGAATCCCACGGCACCTTGGGCAAGACAACATAGCTTCACGTAGAGGCTGGGCCCGTAAATCGAGGGCGTAGGGCTTGGGACCAGGTCTTCGTCGCTCCGGTGTCCATAACTTTTGATCCGTAAGGAGTTACGCGGCGCACAACATACCGTTGGAAAGCTCGCCGAGAACTCTACGACGGGGGCAGCAAGCCTGCATGGCTGCGCCTATTTTCGGAGACCAAAATCGAATGTTTTCTTCAGTTTCGGGATACTTTTCTTCTTTTGCGCTGTTTTTCCATCCCGGATCGTACGTCGTGAGCAGCAAAAAGGATGACAACCTAATCCATCACATTTACATTATCGAATCCCACGGCACCTTGTGCAAGACAACTTCACTTCACGTAGAGGCTGGGCCCGCAAACCGAGGGCGTGGGGCTTGGGACTAGGTCTCCGTCGCTTTGGTGCCCATAACTTTTGATCTGTAAAGAGTTACGCGGCGCACAGCATATCGTTGGAAAGCTATCCGAGAGCTCTACAACAAAGGCAGCAAGTACGCTCAGCTGCGCCTGTTTTCGGAGACAAAAATTGAACGTTTTCATTAGTTCTGCGATACTTTTCTTCTTTTGCGCAGTTTTTCTTTCCCGGATCGTACGTCGTGAGCCTAGAAAAGGACGACAACCTAATCCATCACATTTCTATTATCGAATCCCATGGCACCTTGGGCAAGACAACTATGCCTCACGTAAAGGCTGAGCCCGCAAAATGAGGGCGTGGGGCTTGGGACCAGGTATCTGTCGCTCCGGTGCCCATAACTTTTGATCCGTAAGGAGTTACATGACGCACAACATACCGTTCGAAAGCTCTCTGAGAGCTCTACGACGGGGGCAGCAAGCTTCCACGACTGCGCTTGTTTTAGGAGCCCAAAATCGAACATTTTCATCAGTTTTGGAACACTTTTCTTATTTTGCGCTGTTTTTCAGTCCCGGATCGTACGTCGTCAGCCGCAAAAAGGACGACAACCTAATCCATCACATTTTTATTATCGAATCCCATGGTACCTTGGGCAAGACAACTTCGCTTCACGTAGAGGCTGGGCCCGCAAACCGTGGGCGTAGGGCTTGGGACAAGGTCTCCGTCGCTCCGGTGCCCATAACTTTTGATCCGTAAGGAGTTACGCTGCGCACAGCATAACGTTGGAAAGCTCTCCGAGAGCTCTATGACGGGGGTAGCAAGCCTACCTGGATCAGCCTATTTTTGGAGCCCAAAATAGAACGTTTTCATCAGTTTTAGAACACTTTTCTTATTTTGCGCTGTTTTTCCGTCTCGGATTGTACGTCATGAGCCGCGAAAAGGACGAATACCTAATCCATCACATTTATATTATCGAATCCCACGGCACCTTGGGCAAGACAACTTCGCTTCACGTAGAGGATGGGGCCGCAAACCGAGGGCATGGGGCTTAGGACCAGGTCTCCGTCGCTCCGTTACCCGTAACTTTTAATCCGTAAGGAGTTACGCAGCACACAACATACCGTTGGAAAGCTCTCCGAGAGCTCTACGAAGAGGGTGCAAGCTTTCTTGGCTGCGCCTATTTTTGGAGCCCAAAATCAAACGTTTTCTTCAGTTTTGGGATATTTTTCTTCTTTTGCGCTTTTTTCCGTCCCGGATCGTACGTCGTAAGCTGCGAAAAGGAGGACAACCTAATCCATCACATTTCTATTATCGAATCCCATGGCACCTTGGGCAAGGAAACTTCGTTTCACGTAGAGGCTGGGCCCGCAAACTGAGGGCATAGGGCTTGGGACTAGGTCTCTGTCGCTCAGGTGCCCATAAATTTTGATCCGTAAGGCGTTACGCGGCGCACAACATACCGTTGGAAAGCTCTTTGAGAGCTCAACAACGGGGGCAGCAAGCTTGCTCGGCTGCCCCTATTTTCGGAGCCCAAAATTGAACGTTTTCATAAGTTTTGGTACACTTTTCTTCTTTTTCGCTGTGTTTCTGTCCCGGATCGTACGTCGTGAGCCGCGAAAAGGACGACAACCTAGTCCATCACATTTCTATTATCGAATCCTACGGTACCTTTGGCAAGACAACTTCGCTTTAGGTAGAGGCTGGGCCTGCAAACCGAGGGCGTGGGGCTTGGGACTAGGTCTCCATCGCTTATTTGCCCATAACTTTTGATCCGTAAGGAGTTACACGGTGCACAGCATACCGTTGGGAAGCTCTCTGAGAGCTCTACGACGAGGGAAGCAATCCTGCTCAGCTGCACTTGTTTTCGGACCCTAAAATCGAATGTTTTCATCAGTTTTGGGATACTTTTTTTCCTTTGCGCTGTTTTTTCATCCCGGATCGTACGTCGTGGGCCGCGAAAAGGACGACAACCTAATCCATCACATTTCTATTATAGAGGCTGGGCCCGCAAACCGAGGGCGTAGGGCTTAGGACCAGGTCTCCGTCGTTCCGGTGCCCATAACTTTCAATCCGTAAGGAGTTACGCAGCGCACAACATACCGTTGGAAAGCTCTTTAAGAGCTCTACAACGTGGGCTGCAAGCCTGCTAGGCTGCGTCTATTTTTGGAGCCCAAAATCGAACATTTTCATCAATTTCATGACACTTTTCTTCTTTTGCACTATTTTTCCATCCTGGATCGTAAGTCGTCAACCGCGAAAAAGACGACAACCTAATCAATCACATTTCTATTACCGAATCCTATGATACCTTGGGCATGAAAACTTCCCTTCATGTAGGCTCGGCCTGCAAACCGAGGGCGTGGGGTTTGTGACCAGGTATCTGTCACTCTGGTGCCCATAACTTTTGATCCGTAAGGAGTTACGTGGCGCACAATATACCATTGGAAAGCTCTCCGAGAGCTCTACGACAGGTCAGCATGCCTGCTCGGCTGTGCCTGTTTTCGGAGCCCAAAATCAAACGTTTTCATCAGTTTTAGGATACTTTTCTTATTTTGCGCTATTTTTTCATCCTGGATCATACGTCGTGAGACGCGATAAGGACGACAACATAATCCATCACATTTCTATTATCGAATCCCACGGTACCTTAGGCAAGACAACTTCGCTTCACATAGAGGTTGGCCCTGCAAACCGAGGGCGTAGGGCTTGGGACCAGGTCTTCGTCGCTTCGGTGCCCATAACATTTGATCCGTAAGGAGTTACGCAGCGCACAACATACCGTTGGAAAGCTCTCCGAGAGCTCTACGACAGGAGCAACAAGCCTGCTCAACTGCACCTATTTTTTGAGCCCAAAATTGAACCATTTCATCAGTTTCGGGACACTTTTCTTCTTTTGCGCTATTTTTCGGTCCTAGATCGTACGTCGTGAGCCGCGAAAAGGATGACAACCTAATCACATTTCTATTATCGAATCCCACGGCACCTTTGGCAAGACAACTTCGCTACACAAAGAGGCTAGGCCCACAAACCGAGGGCGTAGGGCGTGGGACTTGGGGCCAGGTCTCTGTTGCTTCGGTGCCCATAACTTTTGATTCGTAAGGAGTTACGCGGCGCACAGCATACCGTTGGTAAACTCTCTGAGAGCTCTACGACGGGGGCATCAAGCCTGCTCGGCAATCTAGTTGGGCATGATGCTTTGCCAACCAGTCCATCCCTAAGATGACTTCATAGGCTTGAAAGGGTAACACTATAAGATTTGTTGAGAATTCCATATCCTTAATTTGGATTTCACATGCTTTACAAGTTGAGCTAGTAACGAGTTTAGAACCTATCGAAGTACCGACTTCTACTTCATAAGGCAAACATTCAACTCGTAATTTGACACGTTGCACACATAAGGGAGTAATAAATGAATGAGTAGCACCTGGATCAATTAGCACCCTAACAGGTTGATTCAGTATCAAGAATGTACCTTCAACAACAACAGTCTTCTCAAGAAGCTCCTTGCACTCAATAGCATAAGCTCGGGCTTGAACTCTAGGATCTGAAGTCTTGCCTCTACTGGCTGGTTTATTTTGACTTTGTCCTCTTTGCCATTTAGGGCAATCCTTGATCTGATGCTGATCACTGCCACACCACACGCATCGTCGTGACTTCTTCCAGTACTAGGCCTCGGTGTGACCCTTCTTGTCACAGTAAGAACAGTTGATAGACTGAGTAGTATGTGAACTACCTGTGGATCCACGGGTGGAAGAGGCTGATGGTGCTTTAGACGGGCAACGTTTGTTGACTGGTCTGTTCTGGCTCTGGCCCTGACTGCGACTCTGAGTCTAGAATTTTCTCTGTTGCCCTTGAGGCTGGTAAAGTTTCTTGTTTGCTTCACTTGAACCGGCTCTATCAAGGTTTATTTTCTCAACTCGGGAAGCAGCATCAAGAAGAGAAGAATAGGTAGTAAAGTCATGTCAAGCCAACTGATCCTGAATTTCTGGCCTCAATCCATTCATAAATTTCCACATTTTCGCCTCAGGGGTACTGACCATGTATTGACTATAACGGGACAGTCTGTCAAAGCGAGCCCCAAACTGAGCCATTGTTATGTTACCCTGGTTCAAGTGCATGAATTCTTCAATTCTCCTATGCTTGGAAACTATAGGTATATTTTTTTCCTTGAATGCCTTAACGAAATTACTCCACAAGCAAGGTGTATGATCAGTTTTCCAAAGTGCCTCCACAGTATGCCACCAATGCTCAGCATTCCCGTGCAACAGAAACACAGCGAACTCGATCTTTTCTTCATCAGTATATTCAAGTGGCCTGAAAATCATTTCAATCCCTGACAGCCAAGCCTCTGTCTGTTCATCATCAGCTTCCCCGTAGAATTTGGACGGGTGAAAGTTAAGGAACTCCAGCATTCTGCTGTTTCTCCTATTATTACCACTATTCCTGTTGTTGTTATTGTTGTGGTTGCTTCACGTGCACTTGGCGTTCCATTACTTGCGACACGTGATCTATAGCATTCTCTATCATGTTAAACATGGCCATGCCGGGATTAGTTTGATGAGCATCTCCGGCTTCTTGAGGCTCATCGCCCCTATTGGTATTGCGGGTACTAGGGTCAGCCATCTATAGGCACAAATTATTATGCACAATTTATTGGAATACGACAAGACAAGAATTTAATGTATAGAGTATGCAACATAAAATTTCAGGTAGGCATAAAATTTTCAAACAATGAAGGCATATTAATCACATAAGCACATAGAAACAAAGAAGGCACAATTAGCATTGTCACGCATTAACACACATAAACAAGTCATCCTAATAACCTTTGGGCTTCTACCTATGGTCCGAGAGTTAAACCCGGCTTAAGCAATCTAAGCTCTGATACCATTTATATAAGGTGTCACGTCCCCAACCCAACCTATGGAGGTTAGACTAGGGTGTGATCTAATCGTTCGCATTCTTTTACGACTATAATCGGTTAACGAAGGTTAAGCTTATCCGTTAGACCAGAACTCAAAAAAAATTTCGGGAAACCGGCAGCATAACTGCTGTAATTGGGCTCTTTAGTTTGACCTAATTTTCTAAACGCCTCAAAACTTTCAATCTCATATTCGATTCCAACTAAGATTACTATCCATTACCAACCGATATGCCTACTAGTTATCTTGAAAGTCTTGTTTGATTAATAACCTAGCATGATAACTATGTCCCGTTTATTAGTTGAATTCCTATTACACAAGTACCTGTTGATCTTATCTTACTATTGAGTACATAGGTGGAATTAGATAGAGTTGCATCATTGATTTCTTCACCTAGTGATTGAGTTGCCTACGATAATTACTAAATCAAAACAGTAATAGCAACTCACAAGAGAGCGTCGTCTAGTCATAGTCAGTACAAGCCAAAATTAGACCCCAAATTCACGGGGGTCATTTACAATAACAACGACAAACAACATAATAGATGGTCTTCAAAACAAACATATCGTTCACAAAATAACCACAGTCAAGTAAGGCATGTAGGGTAGGCAATCACTCCAAGGAGTCATCAATAGGCACGTTATCCTTGGATATATGTTCCTGATCTTCTTCACCTGTGATGATAAAAGAGGGTGAGTCCTTATGAACTCAGCGAGGGGGAACGAGAAATAT
This sequence comes from Ehretia macrophylla, assembly GCA_037974665.1. Lineage (NCBI taxonomy): Eukaryota > Viridiplantae > Streptophyta > Magnoliopsida > Boraginales > Ehretiaceae > Ehretia > Ehretia macrophylla. Next base: position 27,395,209 of record CM075780.1, read on the forward strand.
GTTTTGAAAACCCTTTTTTAGGTTAAACTATGAAAAACCCTTTTTGAAAGCATGACATATAACACAAGTAAGTTTATAACATAATATAAATATAAACGAACACAATTACCCGTCTTTCCTCCCCGAGGTTCTCTAGGAACAAAGCTAGAGTACTTAATCACATAGTGAAAAAGATACGGTGAGCTTTTACTCTCAATTCATTTCCAATAACCGTTGTTGCGGCCGACTTCAAATCATCCACTTATCACGCCAAATGGGTGTACTCTAGATGTACCCCGAAATCCTATGACCCAACTCTCCGAGGAAGTCTAGCCCCCAAGCGAGAGAGGGAATTAGACCATGGTAGTCACGGTAGCACCGGGAAGCCCGATGCCGCCCGGTGTGCGTGAAACACGACCATGCCAAAAAGAAAGGTTGCAACCTTGTATGCAATGCACAATTATAACATTTAACATATCACATTAGGAGGACAAAAAAGTAGGTTGCCTCCGAGCATTTATAAGATTGCACATAGACAGGTAAACACATGAGGCATGCTTAACGTGAATTTTCATTTTGTAAAACATGTAGAGTCATATGAAAATTAAACGGGCAGCCGAGTAACGCATGTAAATCAAGTCATTTAACTCATTTTGGGGTTCACGTATCAAGTCATAAGTTTATACAAGCACGCAACAACGTTTACAAGAGACCGGACACAAGAATAACTCACTTAGCAACATGCAATCATTGGATATCACATTTAGAGCTATAAGGACAAATACAGGCAGCCTATTAACCACACAATTTAACATGTTTAACCATAAAATCATTTCTTAGTAAAAGGTCAATAGCATTAGGGCCTCAATTCCGTGTTCAAACATGCGGTTAAGTAAACCATTCATCAATTAACGATCCCAAGTCATACATTAATCAAATTAAGCAACCTCAACCAGCCACAACAGTCCACACAACAGCAGAGTGTCACAATTCCAAGAATTCAATACCTCAAGCAAGGTCTCACATGATTATAAGCATATCACTAAACAAAAACCTCACTGCAATGGTCTGTATTCCCACATTCGATTAGACAAGCAAACATTCTCCATTTTCAGTGACCCAAGTGCAAATTTGAAGCTTAATGAGTGATTTAAATCTAGGAACAAACCTCGCATCATTTGGAATTCGGGCTTAGGAGTTATGGCCAAAACCGTGAGACTACGCAAAACTGTCCAGTTTTAGACACATTACGATTTTTGCCAATTTTGGGGGTCTTAGTGTCATAATTGGCTTTGGTCTATTTCTGAAAAAAATGTCCAGAACTGCACACTCTAGTGACCTACCAATTTTCATGCATTTTGGACATCATTTGCTAGGCTAAAACAGTTTCGTTCTACAAGGTTAGAAGGCTACCAGATTCTACTTCAACTTTTCAATTTTTTTCCAGATTTAGATACCTTTCGATGTTTTGCCATTTTTGAGGCCTTAGAGTCAGAATTGGCCTTGGCCTATTTCTACAAAAAATTCTCAGAACTGGCAAAAATAGTTACCTATTGATTTTCACGCATTTTTAACATCATTTACAAGGCCAACTGCACTTCGCTCTACTAAGTCAGAAATCTGCCAACTACTCGACTATTACCTATCTTCAAGTTCTAGCCAAAAATCTAGCCATGCATGGTCATATAAGCTCATATACACACATATACAACAACTACAGAGGTAAATAAAGTCATATGAAGGCATGCATGTGATTTTTGAAAGTTTTTAAAAGAGTTTTAACCCTCACCTTAGCAAGTTAATAGATGAAGATGCACAATGTTCTTGAAGATGCACCAATGAAGCTTCTTTCTTGCTTGGCCGAGAGATGACTTGTGGTTCTTTAGTTCCTAACTGAGTTAGCATTATGAGGATGGTGTGCATATGGGTGAAACCAAAAGAAATGGAAGAAAGCTAGCAAAACATACCTAGGCCCGAAATGAAGGGTTTTTGTGAGCTTGCATGCGTTTCTTGCTTCTTGCTTGCTTGATCGAGCTTCCTAGAGTCCTTGAGTGCCTAGGTAAGCCTTAGTAGATGAGCTTAAGCTATGGAGAGTCATGAAGCAGCCATGGCCGAGAGGGTGAGAGAAGATAAGAGAATGAGAGAATGTTTTGAGGAAATGAAATGTTTGTGTGTGTGTGTGTCGGCCCTATGCTCTCAAGATTCTGATTTTGTGTTGTTATGTTGAGCAATTTGAATTGTGAGGAGACATATTGGTGAGGAGGCCGAGATGTGTAGCTTGGTGTTTAGCAAAAGGTGTCTTGGTGCAAGAAAAGGTTTGTCATGGTGTAAGATTCTTGTCTAAGCATGCATGATATAATATAATTGTTCAAACCTTGCTCAAGCCCTTAGTATGGCCGGCCATCTTGGCTCCAATTTCTGAATTTTTTTTCATGTTCTAAGCTTTATTTAATTGTATGTTGATGTGGTATTTTAGGTGCATAGATTTTTGCAAAAGGAATAAGGAATAAAGAATGTTTAGTGTTTAGCGTTTTGTCTTTTAGTGCATTGACTTAGGATTAAAATATAGTTAGTGGAGTTTGTAGGATTATTCTATAGTCTAGTGCTTCGTGTATGATGCTTTCTTGATTAGCGTGTAGGCACGTTTTCCTAGGTCTAGGGCACGCACTATGAGGTAAGGCACGAACTACGAGACTAATGTTCGTATTCCAAGTAAATGCACGCAACTCTAAATGAATGCATGTAAATCAAGACACGAATCTTAAACCTATGTCAAGGAACGCAATTCAAGGTTAGGGCACATGAAATGAGGTATCGCACGCAAATTGAGGTCGGGCCTCACATCCTCTCTTCCTTAAAAGAATTTCATCCCGAAATTCAATATTACTTTTGAAATAATGCCTGATACTGTTGCTCCATCTGGTCTCGCCTTTCCCATGTTTCTTCTTCGACTCCATGGTGGTCCCACAACACTTTCACCATCGGTATCGACTTGTTGCACAATTCTCGATCTTGTTCGTTTAGAATTCGAATAGGCTTTTCTTCATAAGACAAGTTCTCCCGAAGCTGCAATGGCTCTAGCTCCAAGATGTGTGATGGGTCAGGGTGATATTTTCGTAGCATTGAGACATGGAAGACATCATGAATATTGGAGAGGTTTTGGGGTAGTTCCAGACGATACGCCAATTTGCCTACCTTCTCAATTATCCCAAATGGTCCTACAAACCTTGGGCTCAACTTTCCACCTTTGCCATGTTTAATCAGTCCCCTCCGAGGTGATAATTTCAAGAACACCTTGTCGCCGACCTCAAACTCCAAATTCCATCTCCGTCGGTCTGCATAACTTTTCTGCCTGCTTTGGGAGGTAAGCATCCGTTTCCAGATGAGGTGGACATTATCAACAACCTTCATAAGTTCTGGTAGCAGGGTCGGTTCAAAAGTCTTCGTCTCACCTACTTCATCCTAGTAAATTTGGGATCGACACTTACGTCCATACAATGCCTCAAATGGGGCCATCCCGATAGTGGCCTGATAGTTGTTATTATAAGCAAACTCCGCTAGAGGCAGATACTTCTCCCAACCTTTTCCGAAGTCTAGAACACATGCCCTCAGCATATCCTCCAGAATCTGAATAGTTCTCTCAAATTGTCCATCAGTATGAGGGTGATAAGCTGTACTAAAACTCAACTTCGTCCCCAAAGCTTCTTGTAATCTCTTCCAAAATCGGGAAGTAAAACGAGGATCCCTATCTGACACGATACTAATAGGCATCCCATGTAGCCTTACTATGTCCGCTACATACATATCTCCTAATTTCTCAGGACTATCCTCCTTATTCATCGGTAAGAAGTGTGCTAACTTAGTCAATCTATCCACTATGACCCAAACGGCGTCATGACCCTTTTGTGACCTGGGTAGGTCCATGACAAAGTCCATAGTTATATGTTTCTATTTCCATGGGGGAATTTCCAACGGTTGTAGTAAACCTGCCGGTCGTTGATGTTCTGCTTTGACTCTCTAACAAGTTAAACACCATGCCACAAACTCCGCAATCTCTCTCTTCATGTTATTCTACCAATAGTGTTGCTTCAAATCCCGGTACATCTTTGTTCCGCCAGGGTGAATGGTGTATCTCGAGTTATGGGCTTCTTCAAGAATCTTCTTTTTCAACTCTGGGTCATTAGGAACACAAATTCGACTCTTGAACCTCCAAATACCATCATCATGAAACTTGAAATCTGTGTTGCTTTCCTTAATCTTCTGAAACTGTTGGTCCTTCTGTTGAGCCTCTCGTAATTCGGACAACAAGGTAGATTGAACTTGTGTAGTGGCAAATAGTAATCCCTTTTGAGTCAAATACGGCTTCCACAAAAATGCTTCCCTAACATCTCTCATACCTTGACCTCCAATTTTGCCATGCTTGCCTTCCGGCTTAAGGCATCTGCTACCACATTCGCTTTACCGGGCACATAATTGATTGTGCAATTATAATCATCCAAGAGCTCCATCCACCGTCTTTGCCTCATGTTCAACTCTTTTTGTGAGAATAAGTACTTCAAGCTCTTGTGATCAGTAAACACCTCAAACTTGTTACTCCACAGATAGTGCCTCCATTTCTTGAGTGCAAACACAATAGCCGCTAACTCCAAATCATGCGTCGGGTAATTCAATTCATACGGCTTCGATTTCCTAGAGGCATATGCAATCACTCTACCATTCTGCATCAGTACACAACCCAGTCCTTCTTTAGAAGCATTGGTATAGATCACAAAGTCTTGACTCCCTTTAGGCAATCCAAGAACAGGTGCGGTTGTCAATCTTTTCTTCAATTCTTGAAACTTGTTCTCGCACTTGTCATCCCACATGAACTTCATTTTCTTTTGAGTGAGCTTTGTAAGCAGTCCTGTAATCTTTGAGAAATCCTTCATGAACCTCTGATAATAGCCGCCTAACCCAAGAAAACTCCAAACCTCCGTAACATTTTTCGGCTTCTTCCAAGACATCACCGCTTCTATCTTTGCTGGGTCCACCGCTATTCCCTCTTGGGATATGATGTGCCCCAAGAATGCAATCTGCCATAACCAAAATTCGCATTTGCTAAACTTTACATACAATTGATGCTCCCGAAGTTTCTGCAATACCGATCGCAGATGTTGTTCATGCTTAGCCTCAGATTTTGAGTATACCAAAATATCATGAATAAATATCACCACAAATTGGTCCAAATAGGGTTGAAACACCCTGTGCATCAAGTCCATAAAAGCTGTAGGGGCATTAGTTAGCCCAAATGGCATCACCATAAACTCATAGTGCCCATATCTAGTCCTGAAAGCCGATTTAGGTACATCCTCCTTTTTGATCCGCAACTGATAATACCCTTGTCTCAAATCGAGTTTTGAATACACTTTAGCTCCTTGAAGTTGGTCAAACAACTCATCGATCAATGGAAGTGGATATTTATTCTTGATGGTCACTTGATTCAATGATCGGTAATCGATGCATAATCTCAACGTTCCGTCTTTCTTCTTTACAAATAGGACTGGTGCACCCCACGGAGAAGAACTCGGTTGAACAAACCCATTCTTCAACAATCCTTGCAATTGGTCCTTCAATTCTTGTAGCTCGGCTGGTGCCATACGATAGGGAGCTTTAGATATTGGTTGGGAGCCAGGCAGTACTTCTATTACAAACTTGATTTCTCGATCCGGGGGTAAACTCGACAATTCTTCTGGAAACACATCGGCATATTCTTTAATCACTGGCATCTCCTCCAACTTAGCTTTGTCCGATGGCTTGTTGATGTGGTAAGCTAAGTATCCACTACACCCTTTTCTCAAGGACTTCACTGCTTTTGTAGACGAAATGATAGAACACCTGGTGAAGTCTCTTCGACCCATTACCTCCAATGTTGGTTGACAAGGTATCTGGAATGTTACAATCTTCGTCCGGCAATCTAGTTGGGCATGATGCTTTGCAACCAGTCCATCCCTAAGATGACTTCATAGTCTCGAAAGGGTAATACTATAAGATTGGCTGAGAATTCCCTATCCTTAATTTGGATTTTACATGCTTTACAAGCTGAGCTAGTAACGAGTTTAGAACCCATCGGAGTACCGACTTCTACTTCATAAGGCAAACATTCAACTCGTAATTTCACACGTTGCACACATAAGGAAGTGATAAATGAATGAGTGGCACCTGGATCAATTAGCACCCTAACAGGTTGATTCAGTATCAAGAATGTACCTTCAACAACAGCAGTCTCCTCAGGAAGCTCCTCGCACTCAATAGCATAAGCTCGGGCCTGAACTCTAGGAACTGAAGTCTTGCCTTTACCAGCTAGTTTATTTTGATTTTGTCCTCCTTGCCATTTAAGGCAATCATTGATCTGATGCTGATCACTGCCACACCACACGCATCGTCCTGACTTCTTCCAGCACTGGGCCTCGGTATGACCCTTCTTGTAACAGTAAGAACAGTTGATAGACTGAGTAGCAGGTGAACTACCTGTGGATCCACGGGTGGAAGAGGCTGATGGTGCTTTAGACGGGCCACAGTTGTAGACTGGTCTGTTCTAGCTCTGGCCCTAACTGCGACTCTGAGTCTAGAATTTTCTCTGTTGCCCTTGAGGCTGGTAAGGTTTTTTGTTCGGATGACTTGAACCGGTTCTATCAAGTTTTCTTTTCTCAACATGGGAAGCAGCAGCAAGAAGAGCAGAATAGGTAGTAAAGTCATGTGAAGCCAACTGATCCTGAATTTCTGGCCTCAATCCATTCATAAATTTCCACATTTTTGCCTCGGGGTTACTGACCATGTATTGAGCATAACAGGACAGTTTGTCAAAGCAAGCCTCACACTGAGCCATCGTCATGTTACCCTGGTTCAAGTGCATGAATTCTTCAATTCTCCTCTGCCTGGAAACTGCAGGTACGTATTTATCCTCGAATGCCTTAACGAAATTACCCCACAAGCGAGGTATATGATCAGTTTCCCAAAGTGCCTCCACAGTATGCCACCAATGCTCAGCATCCCCATGCAACAGAAACACAGCGAACTCAATCTTTTCTTCATCAGTATAGTCAAGTGGCCTGAAAATCCTTTCAATCTCAGACAGCCAAGCCTCTGCCTGTTCATCATCAGCTTCCCTGTAGAATTTCGACGGGTGAAAGTCAAGGAACTCCCGCATTCTGCTGTTTCTCCCATTGTTACCACCATTCCTGTTGTTGTTGTTGTGGGTTGCTTCACGTGCATCTTGACGTTCCATTACTCGCGACACGCGATCCATAGCATTCGCTATCATGTTAAACATAGTCATGCCGGGATTAATTTGATGAGCATCTCCGGCTTCTTGAGGCTCATCGCCCATATTGGTATTGCGGGTACTAGGGCCAGCCATCAATAGGCACAGATTATTATACACAATATATTGGAATACGACAAGACAATAATTTAATGTATAGAGTATGCAACATACAATTTCAGGTAGGCATAAAATTTTCAAACAATGAAGGCAAATTAATCACATAAGCACTTAGAAACAAAGAAGGCACAATTAGCATTGTCACGCATTAACACACATAATCAAGTCATCCTAATAACCTTAGGGCTTCTACCCTTGGTCCGAGAGTTAAACCCGGCTTAAGCAATCTAAGCTCTGATACCATTAATATAAGGTGTCACGTCCCCAACCCAACCTATGGAGGTTAGACTAGGGTGTGATCTAATTGTTCGTGTTCTTTTACGACTATAACCGGTTAACGAAGGTTAAGCTTATCCGTTAGACTAGAACTCCAAAAAAATTTTGAGAAACCGGCAGCATAACAGCTGTAATTGGGCTCTTTAGTTTAACCTAATTTTCTAAACGCCTCAAAACTTTCAATCTCATATTCGATTCCAACTAAGATTACTATCCATTACCAACCGATATGCCTACTAGTTATCTTGAAAGTCTTGTTTGATTAATAACCTAGCGTGATAACTATGTCTTGTTTATTTGTTGAATTCCTGTTACACAAGTACCTGTTGATCTTATCTTACTATTGAGTACCTAGGTGGAATTAGATAGAGTTACATCATTGATTTCTTCACCTAGTGATTGAGTTGCCTATGGTAGTTACTAAATCAAAACAGTAATAGCAACTCCCAAGAGAGCGTCGTCTAGTCATAGTCAGTACAAGCCAAAATTAGACACCAAATTACAACGGGGGTCATTTACAATAACAACGAAAAACAACATAAGAGATGGTCCTAAAAAAAAACATATTGTTCACAAAATAGCCACAGTCAACTAAGGCACGTAGGGCAGGCAATCACTCCAAGGATTCATCAATAGACACGTTATCCTCAGGTACCTGTTCCTGATCTTCTTCACTTGTAATGATAAAAGAGGGTGAGTCCTTATGAACTCAGTGAGAGGGAACGAGAAATATGTTTTGAAAACCTTTTTCCGGTTAAACTATGAAAACACCTTTTTGAAAGCATGACATATAACACAAGTAAGTTTATAACATAATATAAATATAAACGAACACAATTACCCGTCTTTCCTCCCCGAGGTTCTCTAGAAACCAAGCTAGAGTACTTAATCACATAGTGAAAAAGATACGATGAGCTTTTGCTCTCAATTCATTTCCAATAACAGTTGTTGCGGCCGACTTCAAATCATCCACTTATCACGCCAAATAGGTGTACTCCAGATGTACCCCGAAATCCTACAACCCAACTCTCCGAGGAAGTCTAGCCCCCAAGCGAGAGAGGAAATTAGACCATGGTAGTCATGGTAGCACCGGCAAGCCCGATGCCGCCCGGTGTGTGTGAAACGCTACCATGCCAGAAAGAAAGGTTGCAACCTTGTATGCAATGCACAATTATAACATTTAACATATCACATTAGGAGGACAAAAAAGTAGGTTGCCTCCGAGCATTTATAAGATCGCACATAGACAGGTAAACACATGAGGCATGCTTAACGTGAATTTTCATTTTGTAAAACATGTAGAGTCATATGGACATTAAACGGGCAGCCGAGTAATGCATGTAAAACAATTCATATAACTCATTTTGGGGTTCACATATCAAGTCATAAGTTTATACAAGCACGCAACAACGTTTACAAGAGACCGGACACAAGAATAGCTCACTTAGCAACATGCAGTCATTGGATATCACATTTAGAGCTATAAGGACAAATACGGGCAGCCTATTAACCACACAATTTAACATGTTTAACCATAAAATCATTTCTTAGTAAAAGGTCAATAGCATTAGGGCCTCAATTCCGTGTTCAAACATGCGGTTAAGTAAACCATTCATCAATTAACGATCCCAAGTCATACATTAATCAAATTAAGCAACATCAACCAGCCACAACAGTCCACACAATAGAAGAGAGTCACAATTCCAAGCATTCAATACCTCAAGCAAGGTCTCACATGATTATAAGCATATCACTAAACAAAAACCTCACTGCAATGGTCTGTTTCCCACATTCGATTAGACAAGCAAACATTATCCAATTTCAGTGACCCAAGTGTAAATTTGAAGCTTAATGAGTGATTTAAATCTAGGAACAAACCTCGCATCATTTGGAATTCGGGCTTAGGAGTTATGGCCAAAACCGTGAGACTACGCAAAACTGTCCAGTTTTAGACACATTACGATTTTTGCCAATTTTGAGGGTCTTAGTGTCATAATTGGCTTTGGTCTATTTCTGAAAAAAAAAATGTCCAGAACTGCACACTCTAGTGACCTACCAATTTTCATGCATTTTGGACATCATTTGCTAGGCTAAAACAGTTTCGTTCTACAAGGTCAGAAGGCTGCCAGATTCTACTTCAACTTTCCAATTTTTTTCCAGATTTAGATACATTTCGATGTTTTGCCATTTTTGAGGCCTTAGAGTCAGAATTGGCCTTGGCCTATTTCTATAAAAAATTCTCAGAACTAGAAAAACTAGTCACCTACCGATTTTCACGCATTTTTAACATCATTTACAAGGCCAACTGCACTTCGCTCTACCAAGTCAAAAATCTGCCAGCTACTCGACTATACCTATCTTCAAGTTCTAGCCAAAAATCTAGCCATGCATGGTCATATAAGCTCATATACACACATATACAACAACTACAAAGGTAAATAAAGTCATATGAAGGCATGCATGTGATTTTTGAAAGCTTTTAAAAGAGTTTTAACCCTCACCTTAGCAAGTTAATAGATGAAGATGCACAATGTTCTTGAAGATGCACCAATGAAGCTTCTTTCTTTCTTGGCTGAGAGATGACTTGTGGTTCTTTAGTTCCTAACTGAGTTAGCATTGTGAGGATGGTGTGCATGTGGCTGAAACCAAAAGAAATGGAAGAAAGCTAGCAAAACATACCTAGGGCCGAAATGAAGGGTTTTTGGGAGCTTGCATGCGTTTCTTGCTTCTTGCTTGCTTGTTCGAGTTTCCTAGAGTCCTTGAGTGCCTAGGTGAGCTTTAGTAGATGAGCTTAAGCTATGGAGAGTCATGAAGCGGCCATGGCCGAGAGGGTGAGAGAAGATGAGAGAATGAGAGAATGTTTTGAGGAAATGAAATGTTTGTGTATGTGTGTGTGTCGGCCCTATGCTCTCAAGATTCTGATTTTGTGTTGTTATGTTGAGCAATTTGAATTGTGAGGAGACATATTGGTGAGGAGGCCGAGATGTGTAGCTTGGTGTTTAGCAAAAGGTTTCTTGGTGCAAGAAAAGGTTTGTCATGGTGTAAGATTCTTGTCTAAGCATGCATGATATAATATAATTGTTCAAACCTTGCTCAAGCCCATAGTATGGCCGGCCATCTTGGCTCCAATTTCTGAATTTTTTGTCATGTTCTAAGCTTTATTTAATTGTATGTTGATGTTGTATTTTTGGTGCATGGATATTTGCAAACGGAATAAGGAATAAAGAATGTTTAGTGTTTAGCATTTTGTCTTTTAGTGCATTGACTTAGGATTAAAATATAGTTAGTGGAGTTTGTAGGATTATTCTATAGTCTAGTGCTTCATGTAGGATGCTTTCTTGATTAGCGTGTAGGCACGTTTTCCTAGGTCTAGGGCACGGACTATGAGGTAAGGCACGAACTACAAGATGAATGTTCATATTCCAAGTAAATGCACGCAACTCTAAATGAATGCACGTAAATCAAGACACGACTGTTAAACCTAGGTCAAGGCACGCAATTCAAGGTTAGGGCACACGAAATGAGGTATCGCACACAAATCGAGGTCGGGCCTCACATCTATGCCTATTTTCGGAGCCCAAAATCGAACATTTTCATTAGTTTTGGGACACTTTTCTCATTTTGTGTTGTTTTTCAGTCCCGGATCGTACGTTGTTAGCCGCGAAAAGGACTACAACCTAATCCATAACATTTCTATTATCTTATCCCACGGTACCATGGGCAAGACAACTTCGCTTCACGTAGAGGCTGGGCCGCAAACCGAGAATGTAGGGCTCAGGACCAGGTCTCCGTCGCTCCGGTGCCCATAACTTTTGATCCGTAAGGAGTTACGTGGCACATAGCATACCGTTGGAAAGCACTACGAGAGTTCAACGACAGGGGCAGCGAGCCTACTCTGCTGCGCCTGTTTTTGGAGCCCAAAATCAAACGATTTTATCAGTTTCGGGACACATTTCTTCTTTTGTGCTGTTTTTGGGTCCCGGATCGTATGTCGTGAACCGCGAAAAGAACGCCAACCTAATCCATCACATTTCTATTATCGAATCTCATGGCACCTTGGGCAAGACAACTTCGCTTCACGTAGAGGCTGGGCCCCAAAACCGAGGGCGTCGTGCTTGAGACCATGTCTCCGTCGCTACGGTACCCATAACTTTTGATCCGTAAGGAGTTACGCAGTGCACAGCATACCGTTGGAAAGCTCTTTGAGAGTTCTACGACGATGGTAGCAAGCCTGCTCGGCTGTGCCTGTTTTCGGAGCCTAAAATCAAAAGTTTTCATTAGTTTTGGGATACTTTTCTTCTTTTGCGCTGTTTTTCCTTCGCGGATCGTACGTCATGAGCTTAGAAAAGGACGACAACCTAATCCATCACATTTGTATTATCGAATCCCACGGCACCTTGGGCAAGACAACTTCGTTTCACGTAGAGGCAGGGCCTGCAAATCAAGGGCGTGGGGCTTAGGACCAGGTCTCCGTCGCTCATTTGCCCATAACTTTTGATCCGTAAGGAGTTACGCAACGCACAGCATACCGTTGGAAAGCTCTCTGAGAACTCTATGATGGGGGCAACAAGCCTGCTCGGCTGTACCTATTTTCGGAGCCCAAAATCGAACGTTTTCATTAGTTTTGGGACACTTTTCTTCTTTTGCGCTGTTTTTTCGTCCCGGATCGTACATCGTGAGCCGCGAAAAGGACGACAACCTAATCCATCACATTTCTATTATCGAATCCCATGGCACCTTGGGCAAGACAACATCGCTTCACATAGAGGCTGCGCCCACAAACTGAGGGCGTGGGGTTTGAGACCAGGTCTCCGTCGCTCCGGTGCCCATAACTTTTGATCCATAAGGAGTTACGTGGAACACAGCATACTGTTGGAAAGCTCTCCGAGAGCTCTACGACGGGAATAGCAATGCTACTCAGTTGTGCCCATTTTCGGAGCCCAAAATTGAACGTTTTCATCAGTTTCGGGACACTATTCTTCTTTTGCGCTGTTTTTCCGTCCCAGATCGTACGTCGTGAGCCGCTAAAAGGACGACAACCTAATCCATCACATTTCTATTATCGAATACCATGGCACATTAGGCAAGACAACTTCGCTTAACATAGAACCTGGGCCCGTAAACCGAGGGTATAGAGCTTAGGACAAGGTCTCCGTCGCTCCGGTGCCCATAACTTTTGATCTGTAAGGAATTACGCGGTGTACAGCATACCGTTGGAAAGCTCTTTGGGAGCTCTATGACGGGGGCAACAAGCCTTCTTGGCTGCACCTTTTTTCAGATCCCAAAATCAAACATTTTTATCATTTTCGGGACACTTTTCTTCTTTTGCGCTGTTTTTCCGTCCCAGATCGTACGTCGTGAGCCGCAAAAAGGACGACAACCTAATCCATCACATTTCTATTATCGAATCCCACGGAACCTTGGGCAAGACAACTTCACTTCACATAGAGGATGGGCCCGCAAACCGAGGGCGCGGAGCTTAGGACAAGGTCTCCGTCGCTCTAGTACCCATAACTTTTGATTTGTAAGGAGTTACGCGGCGCACAGCATATCGTTGGAAAGCTCTCTAAGAGCTCTACGATGGGGGCAACCAGCTTGCTAGACTGTGCCTATTTTCAGAGCCCAAAATCTAACGTTTTCATCAGTTTTGAGATGCATTTCTTCTTTTGTGTTGTTTTTCCTTCCCGGATCGTACGTTGTGAGCCTAGAAAAGGACGACAACCTAATCTATCACATTTCTATTATCGAATCCCACAGCACCTTAGGCAAGACAACTTCACTGCACGTGGAGGCTGGGCCCGCAAACCGAGGGCGTGGGGCTTAGGACCAGGTCTCCGTCGCTCCTTTGCCCATAACTTTTGTTCCATAAGGAGTTACGCGGCGCACAGCATACCGTTGGAAAGCTCTTTGAGAGCTCTACGACGGGGGCAACAAGCCTGCTAGGCTATGCCTGCTTTCGGTGCCCAAAATTGAAAGTTTTCATCAGTTTTAGGACACTTTTCTTCTTTTGCGCTGTTTTTCCGTCCCGGATCGTACGTCGTCAGCCGCGAAAAGGACGACAACCTAATCAATCATATTTCTATTACCGAATCTGTCACGCCCCAACCCAACCTATAGAGGTTAGACTAGGGAGTGATCTAAACATTCAAGTCATATCACGTACTTAACCGTTCATGAAAGTTTAACACTTAACGTTTTAGCCTAAACTCCACAAATTCTATGGAAATCCTGTAGCATAACGGCTGTAATTGGGCTCTTTAGTTTGACCTAATTCTCTAAACGCCTCAAAACTTTCAATCTCAAATTCATTTCCAACTAAGATTACTATCAATTGAAACACCTACTAGTTGTCTCGAAGTCTCGTTTGATTAACAGCCTAGCATGATAACTGTGTCTCGTTTGTTTGTTAATCCTCGTTACAAAAGTACCTATTGATCTTAGCTTAACAATGATGTACCTGCTTAGGATTGGATAGATTCATGTTACTTAATCCTTACCTGATACTTCATAATCCTATGATAGATACTAGCCAATAACAATAGCAAAAACGACCATAATAATGTCTATCTAGTTATGATCAGTACAAGCCAAAATTAGACCCCAAATTACAATGGGGGTCATTTACAATACAATAACAAGCAACATAAGAAATAGTCTTCAAGCAACGTATCGTTCACAAAATGGCCATAGTCATGTAAGGCACGTAGGGCAAACAATCATTCCAAGGAATCATCATTAGGCACGTTGTCCTCGGGTACCTGTTCTTGGTCTTCTTCACTTGAGATGATAAAAGAGGGTGAGTCCTTATGAACTCAGCAAGGGGGAACGAGAAATAAGTTTTGAAACTCTTTTTTTGGTTCAATTATGAAAACCATTTGCAAGCATGACATATATCACAAGTAAGTACATCATGTAATATAAAGGTAAAGGAACACAATTACCCGTCTTTCCTCCCCGAGGTCCTCTAGGAACCAAGTGAGAGTACTTACACACATAATGAAAATGATACGTTAAGCTTTTGCTTTCAGTTCATTTCCAGTATCAGTTTTTGCGGCCGACTTCAAATCATCCCCTTATCACGCCAAATGGGTGTACTCCGGATGTACCCCGAAATCCTACGACCCAACTCTCCGAGGAAGTCTAGCCCCCAAGTGAGATAGGGAATTGGACAATGGTAGTCACGGTTGCACCGGCAAGCCCGATGCCGCCCTGTGTGCGTGAACGCTACCACGCTAGAATGAAAGGTTGCAACCTTGTATGCAATGCACATTTATGACATTTAATATATCACATTAGGAGGACAACAAGGTAGGTTGCCTCCGAGCAGTCATAAGATTGCACATTGACAAGCAAACACGCGAGGCATGATATAACAGGTAATTTCACTTGTAAAGCACATGGAGTTATATGAATATTAAACGGGCAGCCATGTAATGTATGTAAACCAAGTCGTATAACTCATTTCGAAGTTCACGTAATCAAATAATAAGGTCATGCAACATGCAACGACGTTTACGTGAGATCGGGTGCAAGAAAGGCCTACTTGTCAACATGTAATCATCAAAATCACATTTAGGGCTATAAGGGCAACTACGGGCAGCCTACTAATCGCATAATTAAATACAATATTCATAGGATCAACACTTAGCGAGTTTACCTAGTCATTAGGGTTTCAATTCACGCTCACCCGTGCAATTAAGCCCTAAGTTGTCACGTAATTAAACTCAAGCCATGCATTGATTAATTCAAACACCCTCAAGAATTCAAAACAGTCTACACAACATCCCAATGCCACAATCCCAAGCATTTAATACAACAAGAGAAGTTACAATAATTTTCAAGGCAAATCACTAGATGAAAACCTCACTGCAATGGTCTGTTTTCTCACAATCATTGAGACAAGAAAAAAAACTCCAATTCCAGTGAACAAAATGTCAAATTAAATCTTAAGGAGTGAACTAAATCCAGAAGCAAACCTCGCATCATTTGGAGTTCGGGTTCAAGAGTTATAGCCAAACTGTGAGACTACACAAAACTGTCCAGATTTGCACACATTTCAATACTTGTCATTTTTTGAGGACCTTAGGGTCAGATTTAGCCTTAGTCTATTTCTGAAAAAAAATGTCCAGAACTGAAATATATATCAGCACACCAAATTTCATGCATTTTGGATATCATTTACTAAGTCAAAACTGGTTCGTTCTACAAGGACAGTGAATCTGCCAAAACTTGCTTCATTTTTCCAGACTTTCCAGATTTGGACACATTTTTATATTTTTCCATTTTGAGGACCTTAGAGTCAAAATTAGCTTTGGCCTATTTCTACAAACAATTCTTAAAACTGGCAAAAATAGTCACGTACCAATTGTCACACATTTTCAACATCATTTACCAGGTCAAAATCACTTCATTCCAACAGAACAGAAAGCTGCCAAATACGCGATTTCACCTATCTTCACATTCTAGCCAAATATCTTGCCATGCATGTTTACTAAAGCTCATGTACACACATATATCACAAGTACAGAGGTAAAGATAGACATTTAAAGGCATGCATGTGGTTTTTGAAAGCTTTTCAAGAAGTTTTAGCCCTCACCTTAGCAAGACAACAAGAAGATGCACAAGATTCTTGGTGATGCACAAGGTTGATTCTTCTCCTTGCTTAGCTGAGAGACAACTTGAGATTTCTCTAATTCCTAGCTTAGTTACCAAGTCCTTAGTAGGTTCATGTGGTTAGAACACAAAGAAAATGAAATAGAAGCTAACAAACTTACCTAAGCCGAAATTGATGTGCTATGAGCTTGCATGTGCGACTTTTGCATTCTAGCTTTGCTTGGTCGAGCTCCTAAGTAGCTTGCATGACTTGATGAACCATTGAGTGATGAACTTAAGCTATGAAGTGTAGAATTTCAGCTAGGGCCGAGAGAGAGAGAGAAGAAATGAGAGAGTGAGAGAAGAATGAGGGAAAGAAAAAAAGAATGAAAGAAAAATGAAAAGCATTGAAGGATTTGAGGCATGTGTCGGCCTAGGGCTTGCAAAATTCAGAATTTGTGTCTTCAAGGAGCATATTTGAATCACTTAGCATGGGCATGGAGTGTGTATCGAGATTGGTGTGCTTTGGGTAGAGTTTTTTAACCTTTTTTTTTTGTTTTGTGTCATAACATGTCATAGAATGTCTAGGTGTAGATTTTGAAATTGAAATGCATGCACAAAGGCTCCATGTGGTCGGCCAAGCTTGTGTTCAAATCTGAATTTTTTGTCTTGTTTGAGCATTATTTAATTGAGTGTTTGGGAAGTGCAAAAGAATAAGGAATAAAGAATAAGAATGTCTAGTTTTTGGTGCAATTTCGTCTTCTAGTGAGTTAAATTAGCAATTTAATATTAGTTAGTGGAATTTATATGATTAATTAATGATCTAGTGCTTCGTGTAAGATGATTTCTTGATTAGCGTGCGGGCAGGCTTTTCTAGGTTTAAGGCACGCACTACGAGATAAGGCATAAATTACGAGACGAATGTACGTTTTCCAAGTAAATGCACGCAACCCTAAATGTATGCACGTAATTCAATGCAAGGCACACAAAACGAAACACGATTCTTAAACCTAGGTCAAGGCACACAAATCTAGGTTAGGGCACACGAAACGAGGTATCACATGCAAATCGAGGTCGGGCCTCACAGAATCCCATGACACCTTGGACATGACAACTTCACTTCACGTAGAGGCTCAGCCTGCAAACCGAGGGCGTGGGGCTTGTGACCAGGTATCTATCGCTCCGGTGCCCATAACTTTTGATCCGTAAGGAGTTACGTGGCGCACAGCATACCGTTGGAAAGCTCTCCGAGAGCTCTACTATAGGGGTGGCAAGCCTAGAAGGCTGTGCCTATTTTTGGAGCCCAAAATTGAACGTTTTCATCAGTTTTGGAACACTTTTCTTATTTTGCGCTGTCTTTCCCTCCCGGATCGTACGTCGTGAGCCGCGAAAAGGACGACAACCTAATCCATAACATTTCTATTATCGAATCCCACGGTACCTTGGGCAAGACAACTTCGCTTCACGTAGAGGCTGGGCCCGCAAAACGAGGGCGTAGGGCTCGGGACCAGGTCTCCGTCGCTCCGTTGCCCATAACTTTTGATCCGTAAGGAGTTAAGCAGCGCAAAACATATCGTTGGAAAGCCCTCCGAGAGCTCTACGACGAGGGTAGCAACCATGCTCGGCTGCGCCTATTTTCGGAGCCCAAAATCAAACGTTTTCATCAATTTTGGGACACATTTCTTATTTTGCGCTGTTTTTCCGTCCCGGATCATACGTCGTAAGCAGCAAAAAGGACGACAACCTAATCCGTCACGTTTATATTATTGAATCCCACGACACCTTAGGCAAGGCAACTTCACTTCACGTAGAGGCTGGGCCCGCAAACCGAGGGCGTGGGGCTTGGGACCAGGTCTCCGTCGCTCCGTTGCCCATAATTTTTGATCCGTAAGGAGTTAAGCAGCGCAAAACATATCGTTGGAAAGCCCTCCGAGAGCTCTACAACGAGGGTAGCAACCATGCTCGGCTGCGCCTATTTTCGGAGCCCAAAATCAAACGTTTTCATCAATTTTGGGACACTTTTCTTATTTTGCGCTGTTTTTCCGTCCCGGATCATACGTCGTAAGCAGCGAAAAGGACGACAACCTAATCCGTCACGTTTATATTATTGAATCCCACGACACCTTAGGCAAGGCAACTTCACTTCACGTAGAGGCTGGGCCCGCAAACCGAGGGCGTGGGGCTTGGGACCAGGTCTCCGTCGCTCCGGTGCCCATAACTTTTGATTCGTAAGGAGTTACACAGCGCACAACATCCCGTTGGAAAGCTCTCTGAGAGCTCAACGACGAGGGTACCAAGCCTGCTTGGCTGCGCTTGTTTTCTGAGCCCAAAATTGAACATTTTCTTCAATTTCGGGATACTTTTCTTCTTTTGCGCTGTTTTCCGTCCTGGATCGTACGTCGTGAGCCGCAAAAAGGAGGACAACCTAATCCATCACATTTCTATTATCGAATCCCACGGCACCTTGGGTAAGACAACTTCGCTTCACGTAGAGGCTGGGCCCACAAACTGAGGGCATGGGGCTTGGGACCATGTCTTCATCACTCCGGTGCCCATAACTTTTGATCCATAATGAGTTACGTTGCACACAGCATACCGTTGGAAAGCTCTCCGAGAGCTCACCAACAGGGCCACTAAGCTTGCTCGGTTGCGCCTGATTTTGGAGCCCAAAATAGAATGTTTTCATCAGTTTCAAGACACTTTTATGCTTTTACGCTATTTTTCTGTCCCGGATCGTACATCGTGAGCCGTGAAAAGGACGACAACCTAATCCATCATGTCACGCCCCAACCCGGCCTATAAGGTTAGACTAGGGTGTGATCTAAACATTCAAGTCTCGTCTTGTACTTAATCGTTCATGAAAATTTAACACTTAATGTTTAGCCTAAACTCCAAAAATTTTCAAAAAACCGTCAACATAACAGCTGTAATTGGGCTCTTGGTTCGGCCTAATCCTCTAAACGCCTCAAATTTTTCAATCTCAATTTCATTTCCAACTAGGATTATTATTTACCATCAATTGAAACGCCTACTAACTATATGTCACGTTTGATTAATAACTTAGTATGATACTATGTCTCATTTGTTTGTTAATCCTCGTTATAAAGTACTTATTGATCTTAGCTTAATAGCAAGTACCTGCTTAAGATTGGATAGGTTCATTTACTTAGTCCTTACCTGTTACGTCATAATCCTATGATAGATACTAGTAGTAATAATAGCAAAACGATCATAGTAGTGTCTAGTGTCTGTCTAGTTAATATCAGTACAAACCAAAATTAGACCCCAAATTACAACGGGGGTCTTTTACATTACAAACATTGAACAACATAAAAAGAAATGGTCTTCAAGTAGCATAGTGTTCACAAATAGCCATAATCACGCAAAACACATAGGACAGGCAATCACTCCAAGGAATCATCGTTAGGCACATCGTCCTCAGGTACCTGTTCTTGATCTTCTTCACCTGAGATGATAAAAGAGGGTGAGTCCTTATGAACTCAGCGAGGGGGAACGAGAAATAGGTTTTAAAACTCATTTTCCGGTTCAACTTATGAAAATCCTTTTGCAAGCATGAATATAACACAATTAAGTACATAACAATAATATAAAGTAAAGGAACACAATTACCAGTCTTTCCTCCCCGAGGTCCTCTAGGAACTAAGCGAGAGTACTTATACATATAGAAAAAGGATACGGTGAGCTTTTGCTCTCAGTTGTTGCGGCCGACTTCAAATCATCCCCTTAACACGCCAAGTGGGTGTACTCCGGATGTACCCCAAAATCCTACGACCCAACTCTCCGAGGAAGTCTAGCCCCTAAGCGAGAGAGGGAATTGGACAATGGTAGTCACGGTTGCACCGGCAAGCCCGATGCCGCCCGATGTGCGTGAACGCTACCACGCCAGAATGAAAGGTTGCAACCTTATATACAATGCACATTTATGACATTTGATATATCACATTAGGAGGACAACAAAGTAGGTTGCCTCCGGACAGTCATAAGATTGCACATTGACAAGTAGACAAGCGAGGCACGATAAGACAAGTAATTTCACTTGAAAAGCATATGGAGTTATATGAACAATAAACGGGCAGCCATGTAACGCACGTAAATCAGGTCATATAACTCATTTCAACGTCCACGTAATCAAATAATAAGGTTATTCAACATGCAACAACAATCTACGTGGGTTCGGATGCAAGAAAGGCCTATTTGTCAACATGCAATGTTGAAAATCACATTTAGGGCTATAAGGCAACTACGGGCAGCCTACTAAACATATAATTACACTCAATATTCAAAGGATCAACACTTAGCAAGTTCGCCTAGTCACTAGGGTTTCCATTTCGTGCTTACCCGTGCAATTAAGCCCCAAGTCAACTCAAAGTCAATCTCAAGCCATACATCAATTAATTCAAACATCCCCAAGTATTCAAAACAGTCAACACAACATCCCAAAGCCACAATCCCAAGCATTAATTCAACAAGAGAAGTTACAACAATTTTTCTAAGCATAACACTAAGTGAAACCCTTACTGCAATAGGCTGTGTTCTCACAATCATTAAGACAAGCAAACAATCTCCAATTCCAGTGAATAAGAGGTAAAATTAAAGCTTAAGAAGTGAACTAAAATCAGAAACAAACCTTGCATCATTTGAAGTTCGAGGTCAATAGTTATAGCCAAAACAGTGGGATTGCACAAAACTGTCCAGGTTTGCACACATTTCGATAATTGTCATTTTTGAGGTCCTTAGGATCAGATTTAGCCTTAGTCCATTTCTGACAAAAATGTCCAGAACTGAAAAACCTAGTAGTACACCAAATATCATGCATTTTGGACATCATTTATTAAGTCAAAACAGGTTCGTTCCACAAGGTCAGTGCATCTGCCAAAACCTGCTTCATTTTTTCCAGACTTCCAGATTTGGACACATTTTAATGATTTGCCATTTTGAGGACCTTAGAGTCAAAATTAGCTTTGGCCTATTTCTGAGAAAACTGTTCAAAACTGGAAAAAAATAGTCACCTACCAATTTTCATGCATTTTCAACTTTATTTGCCTAGCCAAACTTACTTCGCAACAACAAGTCAGAGAGCTGTCAACAAACCCGATTTCATCTATCATCAACTTCAAGCCAAAATCTTGCCATGCATGGTTGTAAAAGCTTATGAACACACATATAACTCAAGTACAGAAGCAAAGACATACATTTAAGAGCATGCATGTGGATTTTTGAAGGATTTTCAAAAGGTTTTAGCCCTCACCTTAGCAAATCAACAAGAAGATGCACAAAACTTGATGAAACACAATTTTCTTCTTCTTCCTTGCTTAGCCAAGACACCACCCGATTTCTCTCTATTTTTCCTAGCTTAGTGGCCAAGTTATTAGTACATGCATGTGGTTAGAACAAGAAGAAAAGAAATGGAATCTAGTAAACTCACCAAGGCCGAAATGGTGACTCAAAGAGCATGCATATGTGATTCTTGCATCCTAGCTAGCTTGGGCGAGTTTCTTTGCTTGTTGCTTGTCTTGATTAACTATGGTGTGATGAAGATGAACTATGAAGTGAAGGAACTCAGCCAAGGCCGAGAGAGAGAGAGAGACGAATGAGAGGGAGAGAGAGAAGAATGAGAGGAAAATGAGAGAAATGAAAAAAAAAAAAAAACAAGAGCCTTGCAATTGATGAAGCATGTTTGGCCTTGGGCAGCAAAAATTCAGCTTTTTTGTGTCTTCAAGATGTAATTTGAAATTACTAGTATGGGCAAGAAGTAGTTGGTCGAGAATGGTGGAGTTTTGAGGAGATTTTAAGCAATTTTTTATGCATTTGTGTCATAGAATTGTCATAAGTTGTCTAGAATTAATTTGAATTGAGCAAGCAAGCACAAAACTCATGTGGTGGTCGGCCAAGGCTATAAAAAATCTGATTTTGTGTCATCTTTTGAGCATTATTTAATTGTGTGTTGAAAGTGCAAAAAGAATAAGGAATAAAGAATAAAGAATGTCTAGCTTTCTGTGAGATTTTGTCTTCTAGTGGGTTGAATTAGTAATTTAATAATAGTTAGTGGATTTTGTAGAATTAATTAATGACCTATTGCTTCGTGCAAAATGTTTTCTTGATTAGCGTAAGGGCACGCTTTCCTAGGTCTAGGGCACACACTACGAGCTAGGACACGAACTATGAGACAAATGCACATTTTTCTAGTAAATGTATGCAACCCTAAACGAGTGCACGTAATTCAATGCATGTCACACAAAACGAACACAATTCTTAAACCTAGGTCAAGGCGCGCAAATCTAGATTATGGCACACGAAACGAGGTATCGCACGCAAATTGAGGTCGGGCCTCATATATCACATTTCTATTATCGAATCTCATGGCACCTTGGGCAAGACAACTTCGCTTCACGTAGAGGCTGGGCCCGCAAACCGAGGGCGTCGGGCTTGAGACCATGTCTCCGTCGCTACGGTGCCCATAACTTTTGATCCGTAAGGAGTTACGCGGCGCACAGGATACCGTTGGAAAGCTCTCCGAGAGCTCTACAACGGGGGCATCAAGCCTGCTAGGCTGGGCCTATTTTCGAAGTCCAAAATCGAATGTTTTCATTAGTTTTGGGGCATTTTTCTTCTTTTACATTGTTTTTCCTTCCCGGATCGTACGTCGTGAGCTTAGAAAATAACAACAACCTAATCCATCACATTTCTATTATCGAATCCCACAGCACCTTGGGCAAGACAACTTCGCTTCACGTAGAGGCTAGGCCCGCAAACCGTAGGCATGGGGCTTGGGACAAGGTCTCCGTCGCTCATTTGCCAATAACTTTTGATCCGTTAGGAGTTACACGATGCACATCATACCGTTTTCATCAGTTTTGGGACACTTTTCTTGTTTTGCGTTGTTTTTCCGTCCCGGATCGTACATCGTGAGCCGTGAAAAGGACGACAACCTAATCCATCACATTTCTATTATCGAATCTCACGGCACCGTGGGCAAGACAACTTCGCTACACGTAGAGGCTGGGCTCACAAACTGAGGGCTTCGGGCTTGAGACCATGTCTCCATCGCTACAGTGCCCATAACTTTTGATTCTTAAGGAGTTACGCGACGCACAGCATACCGTTGGAAAGCTCTCTTAGAGCTCTACAACAGGGGCAGCAAGCCTACTCGGTTGCGTCTATTTTTCGAGTCCAAAATCGAACATTTTCATTAGTTTTGGGACACTTTTCTTTTTTTGCGCTGTTTTTCCTTCCTGGATCATACGTCGTCAGCCAAGAAAAGGACAACAACCTAATCCATCACATTTCTACTATCGAATCTCACAGCACCTTGGGCAAGACAACTTCGCTTCACGTAAAGGCTGGGCCCACAAACTGAGGGCGTGGGGCTTGGGACCAGGTCTCTGTCGCTAATTTGCCCATAACTTTTAATCCGTAAGGAGTTACACAGCGCACAGCATACCGTTGAAAAGCTCTCCGAGAGCTCTATGACGGGGGCAGTAATCCTACTCGGCTGCGACTATTTTCGGAGCCCAAAATCTAACATTTTCATCAGTTTCGGGACACTTTTATTCTTTTGTGCTCTTTTTCCATCCTGGATCATACGTCGTCAGCCGCGAAAAGGACGACAACCTAATCTATCACATTTCTATTATCGAATCCCACGACACCTTGGGCAAGACAACTTCACTTCACATAGGGCTTGGGCCCACAAACCGAGGGCGAGGGGCTTGGGACCAGGTCTCCGTCGCTCTGGTGCCTATAATTTTGATCCGTAAGGAGTTACGCAGCGCACAACATACCGTTGGAAAGCTCTCCGAGGGCTCTACAAAGGCGGCAGCGAGCGTGCTCGGCTGTGCCTATTTTCGGAGTCCAAAATCGAACGTTTTCATTAGTTTTGGGACACTTTTCTTCTTTTGCGCTGTTTTTCCTTCCTGGATCGTACATCGTGAGTCTAGAAAAGGACAACAACCTAATCCATCACATTTCTATTATCGAATCCCATGGCACCTTGGGCAAGACAACTTCGCTTCACGTAGAGGTTGGGCCCACAAACCGAGGGCGTGGGGCTTGGGACTAGGTCTCCGTCGCTCATTTGCCCATAACTTTTGATTCGTAAGGAGTTATGCGGCGCACAGCATGCCGTTGGAAACCTCTACGACTGTGGCAGCAAGCCTGCTCGGCTGCGACTATTTTCGAAGCCCAAAATTGATTTTTTTCATCATTTTTGGGACACTTTTCTTCTCTTGCGCTGTTTTTCCTTCCCGGATCGTAAGTCGTGACCCTAGAAAAGGACGACAACCTAATCCATCACATTTCTATTATCGAATCCCACGTCACATTAGGCAAGACAACTTCGCTTCACGTAGAGGCTGGGCCCGCAAACCAAGGGCGTTTGGCTTGGGACCAGGTCTCCGCACTTTTTTGCCCATAACTTTTGATCCGTAAGGAGTTACGCGTCGCACAGCATACCATTGGAAAGCTCTCTGAGAGCTCTACTACGTGGGCAGCAAGCCTATTAGGCTTCGCCAGTTTTCGGAGTCCAAAATCAAACGTTTCATCAGTTTCGGGATACTTTTCTTATTTTGCACTGTTTTTCTATCCCGGATCGTACGTCGTCAGCCGTGAAAAGGACGACAATCTAATCAATCACATTTCTATTACCAAATCCCATGAAACCTTGGGCATGACAACTTCACTTCACGTAGAGGCTGGGCCAGCATACCGAGGGCGTGGGGCTTGTGCTATCTGTTGCTCCAGTGCCTATCACTTTTGATCTGTAAGGAGCTACGTGGCGCACAACATTCCGTTGGAAGGCTCTCCGAGAGCTCTACGATAGGGGCAGCAAGCTTGCTCGGCTGCGCCTGGTTTCGGAGCCCAAAATTGAACATTTTCATCAGTTTTGGGACACTTTTCTTCTTTTGCGCTGTTTTTTTTATCCCGGATCGTACGTCGTGAGCGGCGAAAAGGACGACAACCTAGTCCATCACATTTCTATTATCGAATCTCACGGCACCTTGGTCAAGACAACTTCGCTTAACATAGAGGCTGGGCCCGCAAACCGAGGGCATCGGGCTTGAGACTATGTCTCCGTCGTTACAGTGCCCATAACTTTTGATCCGTAAGGAATTACGAGGCACACAGCATACCATTGGAAAGCTCTCTGAGAGCTCTACGATAGTGGTAGCTAGCTTGCTGGGCTGTGCCTGTTTTCAGAGTCCAAAATCGAACGTTTTCATTAGTTTTTGGACACTTTTCTTCTTTTGCGTTGTTTTTCCTTCCATGATCGTACGTCGTGAGTCTAGAAAAGGATGACAACCTAATCCATCACATTTCTATTATCGAACTACACGGCACCTTGGGAAGATAACTACGCTTCACGTAGAGGTTGGGCCCGTAAATCGGGGGCGTGGGGCTTGGGATTATGTCTCCGTCGCTCATTTGCCCATAACTTTTGATCCGTAAAGAGTTACGCGGCGCACACCATACCGTTGGAAGGCTCTCCGAGAGCTCTATGACGAGGGCAGCAACCCTGCTCTGTTGCGACTATTTTCGGAGTCCAAAATCGAATTTCTTTATTAGTTTTGGGACACTTTTCTTCTCTTGCACTGTTTTTCTTTCCCGAATCGTACTTCGTGAGCCTAGAAAAGGATGACAACCTAATCCATCACATTTCTACTATCGAATCCCACGGCACATTGGGCAAGACAACTTCGCTTCACGTAGAGGCTGGGCCCACAAACTGGGGGCGTGGGGCTTGGGACCAGGTCTCCGTTGCTCTGGTGCCCATAATTTTTGATGGATAAGGAGTTACGCAGCGCACAACATACCGTTGGAAACCTCTCCAAAAGCTTTACGACGGGGGCAGCGAGCGTGCTCAGCTGCCATTGTTTTCGGAGCCCAAAATCGAACGTTTTTATCAATTTTGGGATACTTTTCTTCTTTTGTGGTGTTTTTCCTTCCCGGATCGGACGTCGTGAGCCTTGAAAACGATGACAACCTAATCCATCACATTTCTATTATCGAATCCCACGGCACCTTGGGCAAGACAACTTCGCTTCACGTAGAAGCTGGGCTCGCAAACCAAGGGCGTGGGGCTTGGGACCAGGTCTCCATCGCTCATTTGCCCATAACTTTTGATCCGTAAGGAGTTACGCATCGCACAACATACCATTGGAAAGCTCTATAAGAGCTCTACAACGTGGGTAGCAAGCCTGCTCAGCTGCTACTATTTTTGGAGCCCAAAATCAAACATTTTTATCAGTTTTAGGACACTTTTCTTCTTTTGCACTGTTTTTCCATCCCAGATCGTACGTCGTCAGCGGCAAAAAGCACGGCAACCTAATCAATCACATTTCTATTACCGAATCCCACGACACCTTGGGCATGACAACTTCACTTCACGTAGAGGCTGGGCCCTCAAATTGAGGGCGTGGGGCTTGTGACCAGGTATTTGTCGCTCCGGTGCCCAAAACTTTTGATCCGTAAGGAGCTACGTGGTGCACAGCATACCGTTGGAAAGCTCTCCGAGAGCTCTATGACAGGGTCAGCAAGCTTGTTCGGCTGTGCCTAGTTTCGGAGCCCAAAATCGAATGTTTTCATCAGTTTCGGGACACTTTTCTTCTTTTGCGCTGTTATTCCATCCCGGATCGTACGTCGTGAGCTGCGAAAAGGACGACAACCTAATCTATCACATTTCTATTATCGAATCTCACGGCACCTTAGGCAAGGAAACTTCGCTTCACGTAGAGGCTGGGCCCGCAAACCGAGGGCATCGGGCTTGAGACCATGTCTCCGTCGCTATGGTGCTCATAACTTTTGATCTGTAAGGAGTTACACGGCGCACAGCATACCGTTGGAAAGCTCTCCGAGAGTTCTATGACGATGCTAGCCAGCTTGCTTGGCTGTGATTATTTTTGAAGTCCAAATTCGAACGTTTTCATTAGTTTTAGGACACTTTTCTTCTTTTGCGTTGTTTTTCCTTCCCAGATCGTGCATCGTGAGTCTAGAAAAGGACAACAACCTAATCTATCACATTTCTATTATCGAATCCCACGGCACCTTGGGCAAGACAACTTCGCTTCATGTAGAGGCTGGGCCCGCAAACCGAGGGCATGGGGTTTGGGACCAGGTCTCCGTCGCTCATTCGCCCATAACTTTTGATCCGTAAGGAGTTACGCAGCGCACAGCATACCGTTGGATAGCTCTCCGAGAGCTCTACGACGGGTGAAACAAGCGTGCTCGGCTGCGTCTATTTTTGGAGCCCAAAATAGAATTTTTTTTATCAGTTTTGGGACACTTTTCTTCTCTTGCGCTGTTTTTCCTTCCCTGATCGTACGTCGTGAGCCTAGAAAAGGACGACAACCTAATCCATCACATTTCTATTATCGAATCCCACGGCACATTGGGCAAGACAACTTCGCTTCACATAGAGGTTGGGCCTGCAAACCGAGGGCTTGGGGCTTGGGACCAGGTCTCCGTTGCTCCTTTGCCCATAACTTTTGATCCGTAAGAAGTTACGCGTCGCATAACATACCGTTGGAAAGCTCTCTGAGAGCTCTACTACGTGAGTAGCATGCCTGCTCAGCTACGCCTGTTTTCAGAGTCAAAAATCAAACATTTTCATCAGTTTTGGAACACATTTCTTCTTTTGCGCTGTTTTTCCATCGCGGATCGTACGTTGTCAGCCGCGAAAAGGACAACAACCTAATCCATCACATTTCTATTATCGAATCGCATGGCACCTTGGGCAAGACAACTTCGCTTAAGTAGAGGTTGGTCACGCAAACCGAGGGCGTGGGACTTAGGACGAAGTTTCCGTCGCTCCGGTGCCTATAACTTTTGATTTCTAAGGAGTTTACACGACGCACAGCATACCGTTGGAAACCTCTCCAAGAGCTCTACGACGGGGCTAGCAAGCCTGTTTGGCTGCGCCAGTTTTTAGAGCCCAAAATCAAACGTTTTCTTCAGTTTTGGGATACTATTCTTCATTTATGCTCTTTTTCCGCCTCGGATTGTACGTCGTGAGCTGCGAAAAGGACGACAACCTAATCCATCACATTTATATTATCGAATCCCATGACACCTTGGGCAAGACAACTTTGCTTCACGTAGAGGTTGGCCCGCAAACCAAGGGCGTGGGGCTTGGGACCAGGTCTCCATCGCTCCGGTGCCCATAACTTTTGATCCGTAAGGTGTTACGCAGCGCACAACATACCGTCGGAAAGCTCTCCGAGAGCTCTACGACTGGGCAGCAATCCTGCTCGGCTGTGATTGTTTTTGGAGCCAAAAATTGAATGTTTTTATCAGTTTTGCGACACTTTTCTTCTCTTGCGCTGGTTTTCCTTCCCGGATCGTACGTCGTCAGCCGCGAAAAGGACGACAACCTATTCCATCACATTTATATTATTGAATCCCACGACACCTTGGGCAAGACAACTTTGATTCACGTAGAGGCTGGGCCCGCAAACCGAGGGCATGGGGCTTGGGACCAGATCTCCGTCGCTTCGATGCCCATAACTTTTGATCCGTAAAGAGGTACGCAGCGCACAACATACCGTTGGAAACCTCTCCGAGAGCTCTACGACGGGGGCAGCAAGCCTGCTAAGCTGCGCCTGTTTTCGGAGCCTAAAATCAATCGTTTTCATCAGTTTCAGGACACTTTTCTTCTTTTGCGCTGTTTTTCCATCTCGGATCGTACGTCGTAAGCCTAGAAAAGGACGACAACCTAATACATCACATTTCTATTATCGAATCCCACGGCACATTCGGCAAGAAAACTTTTCTTCACGTAGAGGCTGGACCTGCAAACCGAGGGCGTGGTGCTTGGGACCAAGTCTCCGTCGCTCCTTTGCCCATAAGTTTTGATCCGTAAGGAGTTCCGCATCGCACAGCATACCGTTGGAAAGCTCTCTGAGAGCTCTACTACTTGCGCAGCAAGCCTGCTCGGTTGCACCTATTTTCACAGCCCAAAATCAAACGTTTTCATCCGTTTCGGGACACTTTTCTTATGTTGCCAATTTTTCCATCCCGGATCGTACGTCGTCAACCGCAAAAAGGACGACAACTTAATCAATCACATTTCTATTACCGAATCCCACGACACCTTGGGCATGACAACTTCATTTCAAGTAGAGGCTGGGCCCAAAAATCAAGGGCGTTGGGCTTGTGACCAAGTATTTGTCGTTCCGATGCCTACAACTTTTGATCCGTAAGGAGCTACGTGGCGCACAGCTTACCGTTGGAAAGCTCTCCGAGACACTTTTCTATTTTTGCGTTGTTTTTCTATCCGGGATCATATGTCATGAGCAACGAAAAGGACGATAACCTAATTTATCACATTTCTATTACCGAATCCTACAACACCTTGACATGACAACTTCACTTCACGTAGAGGCTGGGCCCGCAAACCGAGGGCGTGGGGCTTGGGACCAAGTCTCCATCGATTCGATGCCCATAACTTTTGATCCGTAAGGATTTACGTGGCGCACAGTATATCGTTGGAAAGCTCTCCGAGAGCTCTACGATGGGGGCAGCAAGCCTTCTCGGCTGTGCCTTTTTTTAAGCCAAAAATTGAACGTTTTCAACAGTTTCGAGACACTTATTTTCTTTTGCGTCGTTTTTCTATCCCGGATAGTACGTCGTGAGCCGCGAAAAGGACGACAACCAAATCCATCACATTTCTATTATCGAATCCCACGGCACCTTAGGCAAGACAACTTCGCTTCACGTAGAGGCTAGGCTTGCAAACCGAGGGCGTGGGGCTTAGGACCAGGTCTCCGTCGCTCCGGTGCCCATAACTTTTGATCGGTAAGGAGTTACGCGGCACACAGTATACCGTTGGAAAGCTCTTCGAGAGCTCTACGATGGGGGCAACAAGCCTGCTCGGCTACGCCTATGTTTGAAGCCCAAAATCGAACGTTTTCATTAGTTTCGGGAAACTTTTCTTCTTTTGCGCTGTTTTTTCATCCCGGATCGTACATCGTGAGCCGCAAAAAGGGCGACAACCTAATCCATCATATTTCTATTATAGAATCCCATGGCACCTTGAGCAAGATAACTTCGCTTCACCTATAGGTTGGGCCCACAAACCGAAGGCATGGGGCTTGGGACCAGGTCACCGTCGCTCCGCTGCCCATAACTTTTGAACCGCAAGGAGTTACGCGGCTCAAAGCATACCGTTGGAAAGCTCTCTGAGAGCTCTACGACAGGGGCAGCAAGCCTGCTTGGCTGCGCCTATTTTCTGAGCCAAAAATCAAATGTTTTCTTCAATTTCGGGATACTTTTCTTCTTTTACGCTATTTTTTCGCCCCGATTCGTACGTCGTGAGCTACGAAAAGGACGACAACCTGATCCATCACATTTATATTATCGAATCCCACGACACCTTGGGCATGACAACTTCACTTCACGTAGAGGCTGGGCCCACAAACCGAGGACGTAGGGCTTGGGACCAAGTTTCCGTCGCTCCGGTGCCCATAACTTTTGATCAGTAAGGAGTTACGCGGCGCATAGCGTACCGTTGGAAAGCTCTGCGAGAGCTCTACGACTGGGGCAACAAGCCTGCTTTGCTGCGCCTATTTTCAGAGACAAAAATCAAATGTTTTCATCAGTTTCAGGACACTTTTCTTATTTTGCACTGTTTTTCCATCCCGGATCGTGCGTCGTCAGCCACAAAAAAGACGACAACCTAATCAATCACATTTCTATTACCGAATCCCACGACACCTTGGGCATGACAACTTCACTTCACGTAGAGGCTGTGCCCGCAAACTGAGGGCGTGGGGCTTGTGACCAAGTTTCTGTCGCTCCGGTGCCCATAACTTTTGATCTGTAAGAAGCTACGTGGCGCACAACATACCGTTGAAAAGCTCTCTGAGAGCTCTACGATGGGGGTAGTAATCCTGCTCAACTGCGCCTATTTTTGGTGCCCAAATTCGAATGTTATCATCAGTTTTGGGACACTTTTCTACTTTTGCGCTGTTTTTCTGTCCCGGATCATACGTTGTGAGCAGCGAAAATGACGATAACCTAATCCATCACATTTCTATAATTGAATCCCATGGCACCTTGGGCAAGACAACTTCGCTTCACGTAGAGGCTGGGCCCGCTAACCGTGGGTGTGGGGCTTGGGACCAGGTCTCCGTCACTCCGGTGCCCATAACTTTTGATCCGTATGGATTTACGCGGTGCACAGTATACCGTTGGAAAGCTCTCCGAGAGCTCTACGACGGGGGTAGCAAGCCTGCTCGGCTGAGACTATTTTTGAAACCCAAAATAGAAAGTTTTCATCAGTTTCGAGACACTTTTTTTCTTTTGCGCTGTTTTTCTATCCCGGATCGTACGTCGTGAGCTGCGAAAAGGACAACTACCTAATCCATCAAATTTTGATTATCGAATCCCACGGTACCTTGGGCAAGACAACTTCACTTCACGTAGAGGCTGGGCTCGCAAACCGAGGGCGTCAGGCTTGGGACCAGGTCTCCGTCGCTCCGGTGCCCATAACTTTTGATCCATAAGGAGTTACGCGATGCACAACATACATTTGGAAAGCTCTACGAGAGCTCTACGATGGGGGCAGCGAGCCTACTCGGTTGCGCCTATTTTTGGAGCCCAAAATCAAATATTTTTATCAATTTTGGGACATTTTTCTTCTGTTGTACTGTTTTTCCTTCCCGAATCGTATGTTGTGAGCCTAGAAAAGGATGATAACCTAATCCATCACATTTCTATTATCGAATCCCACGGTACCTTAGGCAAGACAATTTCGCTTAACGTTGAGGCTGGGCCCGCAAACCGAGGGTGTGGGGCTTGGGACCAGGTCTCCGTCGCTCCGGTACCTATAACTTTTGTTCCGTAATGAGTTACGCGGCACACAGCATACCTTTGGAAAGCTCTCCGTGAGCTCTAAGATGGGGGTAGCAAGCCTAGTCGGCTGTGCCCATTTTCGGAGACCAAAATCTAACGTTTTCATATGTTTTGGGACACTTTTCTACTTCTGCGCTATATTTCCGTCCCGGATCATACAATGTGAGCAGTGAAAAGGATGACAACCTAATCTATCACATTTCTATTATCGAATCTCATGGCACCTTGGGCAAGACAACTTCGCTTCACGTAGAGGCTGGGCCCGTAAACTGAGGGCGTGGGGCTTGGGACCATGTATCCATCGGTTCTTTGCCCATAACTTTTGATCCGTAGGTGTTACACGTCGCACAGCATACCGTTGGAAAGCTCTCTGAGATCTCTACTATGTGGGCTGCAAGCTTGCTTAGCTGCGCCAGTTTTTGAAGCCCAAAATTAAATGTTTTCACTAGTTTCGAGACACTTTTTACTTTTGCGGTGTTTTTTTGTCCCAGATCGTACGTCATGAGCCGCAAAAAGGACGACAACCTAATCCATCACATTTCTATTATAGAATCCCACGGCACCTTGGGCAAGATATCTTCGCTTCACGTAGAGGCTGGGCCCGCAAACCAAGGGCATAGGCCTTGGGACCAGGTCTCCGTCACTCTGCTGCCCATAACTTTTGATCCGCAAGGAGTCACGCAACTCACAGCATACCATTGGAAAGCTCTCCGAGAGCTCTACGACAAGGGCTGCAAGCCTACTAGGCTGCACCTATTTTCTGAGCCCAAAATCGAATGTTTTCATCAGTTTTAGGATACTTTTTCTTCATTTGCGCTGTTTTTCTGTCTCGGATCGTACGTCGTGAGCCGCGAAAAGGACGACAACCTAATCCATCACATTTCTATTATCGAATCCCATGGCACCTTAGGCAAGACAACTTCGTTTCATGTAGAGGCTGGGCCCGTAAACCGAGGCCGTGGGGCTTGGTACCATGTCTCTGTCGCTCCGGTGCCCATAACTTTTGATCCGTAAGGAGTTACACGGCGCACAACATACCGTTGGAAAGCTCTCCGAGAGCTCTACGACTGGGGAAGCAAGCCTGCTCGGCTGTGACTATTTTTGTAGCCCAAAATTGAACGTTTTCATCAATTTTGTGACACTTTTCTTCTCTTGTGCCGTTTTTCCTTCCCGGATCGTACATTGTATGCCTAGAAAAGGTCGACAACCTAATCCATCACATTTCTATTATCGAATCCCATGGCATATTAGGCAAGACAACTTCGCTTCACGTAGAGGCTGGGCCTGCAAACCCAGGGTGTGGGGCTTTGGACTAGGTCTCTTTCGCTTCTCTGCCCATAACTTTTGATCTGTAAGGAGTTTCACATCGCACAACATACCGTTGGAAAGCTCTCTGAGAGCTCTACTATGTGGGTAGCAAGCCTGCCTAGCTACGCCTGTTTTCAGAGCCCAAAATCAAACGTTTTCTTCAGTTTTGGGGATAGTTTTTCTTCTTTTGCGCTGTTTTTCCATCTCGGATCGTACGTCGTCAGCCGCGAAAAGGACAACAACCTAATCAATCACATTTCTATTGCCGAATCTCATCACACCTTGGGCATGACAACTTCATTTCACGTAGAGGCTGGGCCGGCAAACCGAGGACGTGGGGCTTGTGACCAAGTTTTTGTCGCTCTGGTGCCCATAACTTTTGATCCGTAAGAAGTTACGTGGCGCACAACATACCGTTGGAAAGCTCTCTGAGAGCTCTACGACGGGGGCAGCAAGCCTGCTCGGCTGCGCCTGTTTTCGGCTCTCAAAATTGAATGTTATCATCAGTTTTGGGACACTTTTATACTTTTGCGATGTTTTTCCATCCCGGATCATACATCATGAGTAGCGAAAAGGACGGCAACCTAATCCATCACATTTCTATTATCGAATCCCATGGTACCTTGGGCAAGACAACTTCGCTTCACGTAGAGGTTGGGTCTGCTAACCGTGGGCGTGGGGCTTGGGACCATGTCTCCGTCGCTCCGGTGCCCATAACTTTTGATCCGTAAGGATTTACGCGGCGCACAGCATACCGTTGGAAAGCTCTCCGAGAGCTCTACGACAGTGGTAGCAAGCCTGCACAGCTGCGCCTATTTTTGAAGCCCAAAATCAAACGTTTTCATCAGTTTTGAGACATATTTTTTCTTTTGCGCCGTTTTTTCGTCTAGGATCGTACGTCATGAGCCGCGAAAAGGACGACAACCTAATCCATCACATTTCGATTATCGAATCCCACGACACCTTGGGTTAGGAAACTTCACTTCACGTAGAGGCTGGGCTCGCAAACTAAGGGCGCGGGGCATAGTTCCAGGTCTCCGTTGTTCCAATGCCCATGACTTTTGATCCGTAAGGAGCTACATGGCGCACATCATTCCGTTGGTAATCTCTGCGAGATTTCTACGACGAGGGCAGCAATCCTGCTCGGTTGTGCCTTTTTTAAGAGCATAAAGTCGAACATTTTTATTAGTTTTGGGACACTTTTCTTCTTTTGTGCTGTTTTTCCTTCCCGAATCGTACATCGTGAGCCCAGAAAAGGACGACAACGTAATCCATCACATTTCTATTATCGAATCCCATGGCACCTTGGCCAAGACAACTTCACTTAAGGTAGAGGCTGGGCCTGCAAACCGAGGGCGTGGGGCTTGGGACCAGGTCTCCGTCGCTCCGGTGCCCATAATTTTGATCCGTAAAGAGTTACGCGGTGCACAGCATACCGTTGGAAAGCTCTCCGAGAGCTCTAAGACGGGGGCAGCAAGCCTAGTCGACTACGCCTGTTTTTGTAGCCCAAAATCTAACATTGTCATCCGTTTCAAGACACTTTTCTACTTTTGCGCTGTTTTTTCATCTCGGATCATATGTCGTGAGCAGCGAAAAGGATGACAACCTAATCCATCACATTTCTATTATCGAATCCCATGGAACCTTGGGCAAGAGAAGTTCACTTCACGTGGAGCATGGACTCGCAAATTGAGGGTGTGGGGCTTAGGACCCGGTCACTGTCGCTCCGGTGCCCATAACTTTTGATCCGTTTGGATTTATGCGGCGCACAGCATACAATTGGAAAGCTCTCCGAGGGATCAACAACAGGGGCAGTAAGCCTGCTCAGCTGTGCCTGTTTTTGTAGCCCAAATTCGAACGTTTTCATCAGTTTCGATACACTTTTTTTCTTTTGCGCTTTTTTTCCTTCCCGGATCGTACGTCGTGAGCTGCGAAAAGGACGACAACTAATCCATCACATTTCTATTATCGAATCCCACGTCACCTTAGGCAAGATAACTTCGCTTCAAGTAGAGGTTGGGCCCGCAAACCGAGGGCGTGAGAATTAGGACCAGGTCTCCATCACACCGCTGCCCATAACTTTTGATCCGTAAGGAGTTATGTCACGCCCCAACCCGGCTTATAAAGGTTAGACTACGGTGTGATCTAAACATTCAAGTCACGTCTCGTACTTAACCGTTCATGAAGATTTAACACTTAACGTTTTGGCCTAAACTCTAAAATTTTCCGAAAACTGGCAGTATAACGGCTGTAATTGGACTCTTTGGTTTGGCCTAATTCTCTAAACGCCTCAAATTTTTCCAATCTTAATTTCATTTCCAACTAGGATTACTATTTAACATCAATTGAAATGCCTATTGGTTATCTCGATGTCTCGTTTGATTTATAACCTAGCATGATACTATGTCTCGTTTGTTTGTTTATCCTCGTTACAAAAGTACCTGTTTAAGATTGGATAGGTTCATTTACTTAGTCCTTACTAATACGTCATAACCTATGATAGATACTAGCAGTAATAATAGCAAAACGATCATAGTAGTGTCTAGAGTCTGTCTAGCAAATATCAGTACAAACCAAAATTAGACCCCAAATTATAACGGGGGTCTTTTTACATTACAAATAGCAAGCAATGTAAAAGAAATAGTCTTCAAGTAGCATAGAGTTCACAAGTAGCCACTATCACGTAAAGCACACAAGACAGGCAATCACTGCAAGGACTCATCGTTAGGCACACCGTCCTCGGGTACCTGTTCTAGATCTTCTTTACCTGAGATGATAAAAGAGGGTGAGTCCTTATGAACTCAGTGAGGGGGAACAAGAAATAGGTTTTGAAAACTCATTTTCCAGTTCAACTTATGAAATCCTTTTGCAAGCATGAATATAACAATAATACAAGTACAGGAACAGAAATACCAGTCTTTCCTCCCCGAGGTTCTCTAGGAACCAAGCGAGAGTACTTATACAGATAGTAAAAGGATACAGTGAGCTTTTGCTCTCAGATCAGATTCAGAATCAGTTGTTGCAGCCGACTTCAAATCATCCCCAAAACACACCAGGTGGGTGTACTCCGGATGTACCCCGAAATCCTACGACCCAACTCTCCGAGGAAGTCTAGCCCCAAGCGAGAGAGGGAATGGGACAGTGGTAGTCACGGGTGCACCGACAAGCCCGATGCCGCTCGGTGTGTGTGATCGCTACCACGCCGACAGGAAAGGTTGCAACCTTGTATGCAGTGCACATTTATGACATGTAATATATTACATTAGGAGGACAACAAAGTAGGTTGCCTCCGGACAGTCATAAGATTGCACATTGA
The DNA here is from genome assembly GCA_037974665.1 of Ehretia macrophylla. NCBI lineage: Eukaryota > Viridiplantae > Streptophyta > Magnoliopsida > Boraginales > Ehretiaceae > Ehretia > Ehretia macrophylla. The sequence continues at coordinate 27,431,967 of CM075780.1, forward strand.
CCAAGTAAACAGGCAGGGCACGATAAAACAGGTAATTTCACTTGAAAGGCATATAGAGTTATATGAACATTAAACGGGCAGCCATGTAACACATGTAAATCAAGCCATATAACTCATTACGAAGTCCACGTGATCAAGTAATAAGATTATTCAACATGCAATAACATCTACGTGGATTCGGGCGCAAGAAAAGCCTATTTGTCAACATGCAATGATCAAAATCACATTTAGGACTATAAATGCATTTACGGGCAGCCTACTAAGCATATAATTCCACACAATATCCAAATGATCAACACTTAGCAAAACTACCTAGTCATTAGGGTTTCCATTTCGTGCATATTCGTGCAATTTGAGCCTCAAACCAACTCAAAGTCAATCTCAAGCCATGCATCATTTAATTCAACATCCTCAAATATTCAATACAGTCCACACAATATCCCGAAGCTACAATCCCAAGCATTTAATTCAACAAGAGGAGTCACAACAATTTTTCTAAGCATAACACTAAGTGAAACCTTTACTGCAATAGGCTGTTTTCTCACAATCATTAAGATAAGCAAACAATCTCCAATTTTAGTGAATAAGATGTCAAATTAAAGCTTAATAAGTGAACTAAAATCAGAAATAAACCTTGCATCATTTGGAGTTCGAGATCATTAGTTATATCCGAAACAGTGGGATAGCACAAAACTGTCCAGATTTGCACACATTTCGATAATGGACGTTTTTGAGGTCTTTAGGGTCATATTTAGCCTTAGTCCATTTCTGACAAAAATGTCCATAACTGAAACATCTTTCAGCACACCAATTTTCATGCATTTTGGATATCATTAACTAAGTCAAATATGGTTCGTTCTATAAGGTCAGTGCATCTGCCAAAACCTGCTTCATTTTTCCAGATTTCCAGATTTGGACACATTTTAAAGAGTCGCCATTTTGAAGACCTTAGAGTCAAAATTAGCTTTGGCCTATTTCTGTGAAAAATGTTAAAAACTGGCAAAACTAGTCACCTACCAATTTTCATGCATTTTGAACATCATTTTCCTAGCTAAACTTACCTCAAAACAATATGGTCAGAGAGCTGTCAACAATCCGAGTTGACCTATCACCACTTTCAAGCCAAGATCGTGCCATGCATGGTTGTTTAAGCTTATGAACGAACATATAACTCAAGTACAGAAGCCAAGATCGTGCCATGCATGCATGCATGTGAATTTTTGAAGGATTTTCAAAAGGTTTTAGCCCTCACCTTAGCAAACAACCAAGAAGATGCACAAAAACTTGTTGAAGTTCAATCTCTTCTTCTTCTTGCTTAGCCGAGATTCCAACTAGAGTTTCTCTATTTTTCCTAGCTTAGTGACCAAGCTCTTAGCACATGCATGAGGTTAGAACAAGAAGAAAAGAAATGGAAGCCATGAAACTTACCTAGGCCGAATAGAAGACTTCAAGGACAGGCATGTGTGATTTTTGAACTCTAGCTAGCTTGCTCGAATTCCTTGCTTGTTGCTTAACTTGGTTGACTATAGTGTGAAGAAGATGAGCTAAGGATGGGGAGAACTCAGCCAAGGCCGAGAGAGAGAGAGGGAAATTGAGAGGGAAGTGAAAGAAAAGAAAGAGAAATGAAAGAAGAAATGACAAAAAAAAAAAAAAGAAGGCCTTGCAAATTTTGATGAGCATGTCGGCCTTGGGCAGCAAAATTCTGATTTTTTGTGTCTTCAAGATGGAATTTAAAATTGCTAGCATGGGCATGATTGTTTGGTCGAGTATGGTGAGGAATTGAGGAGATTTTTGAGCTATTTTTTATGCATTTGTGTCATAGAATGTCATAGTATGTCTAGGAATTAAGTTGAATTGAATAAGCATGCATAAACACCACCTAGTGGTCGGCCAAGGCTACTAAAAATGCTGAATTTTGTCAACTTTTGATCATTATTTAATTGTGTCTTGAAAGTGCAAAAAGAATAAGGAATAAAGAATGAAGAATGTTTAGTGTTTAGTGAATTTTTGTCTTCTAGTGAGTTGAATTAGGATTATAATATTGATAGTGGATTTTGTAGGATTGTTTAATAGTCTAGTGCTTTGTGTTGGATTCTTTCTTGATCAACATGGTGGCACGGATTCCTAGGTCTAGGACACGAATTACGAGGTAGACACGAACTTCAAGACTAAGGCACATACTTCAAGGCTAATGCACGCAATCCTAGGTGAATGCACGTAAACCAATGCAAGGCACGTAAATCAAGGCACGACTCTATATCTAGGTTAAGGTACGCAGTTCAAGGTTAGGGCACACGAAACGAGGTAACCTACGTACATCGAGGTCAGGGCACGTATATCTAGGTATCACACGTCAGTTGGGGATTAGGGCACCCTATTCTAGGTCAAGGCACGTATGACGAGGTATGCACGAAAACCAAGACAGGACACGTAATCCAAGGTCAGTCATATCATTCTTGGTCTATGGCACGTAAATCAAGGTAACACACGTTATTTGGGGTCGGGCCTCACAAGTTACACGTTGCATAGCATACCGTTGGAAAGCTCTCCGAGAGCTCTACAACGGGGGTAGCAAGCCTGCTCGATTGCGGCTATTTTCGGAGCCCAAAATTGAACGTTTTCATCAGTTTTGGGACACTTTTCTGATTTTGTGCTATTTTTCCATCCCGGGTCATACGTCGTGAGCAGTGAGAAGGATGACAACCTAATCCATGACATTTCTATTATCGAATCCCATGGCACCTTGGGCAAGACAACTTCGCTTCACGTAGAGGCTGGGCCCGCAAACCGAGGGCATAGGGCTTGGGACCAAGTCTCCGTCACTCTGGTGCCCATAACTTTTGATCCGTAAGGATTTACGCGGCGCACAACATACAGTTGGAAAGATCTCCGAGAGCTCTACGATGGGGGCAGCAAGCCTGCTCTATTGCACCTGTTTTTGTAGCCCGAAATCAAACATTTTCTTCAATTTTGAGACACTTTTTTTCTTTTGTACTGTTTTTCCGTCCCGTATCGTACGTCGTGAGCCGCGAAAATGACGACAACCTAATCTATCATATTTCTATTATCGAATCCCACGGCACCTGTCACGCCCCAACCCGGCCTATAAAGGTTAGACTAGGGTGTGATCTAAACATTCAAGTCCTTCACATTCTTAATCATTCTAGGAGGTTTAACACTTAACGTTTTATTCTGGACTTCAAAATTTTTTCCGAAAATCCGGCAGCATAACGACTGTAATTGGGCTCTTTGTTTTGACCTAAATTTTCTAACAGCCTCAAAATTTACCATTTCAAATTCAATTCCAGCTAAGATTACTATTATTCCATCAATTGAATTGCCTATTGGTTAATTCGACGTCCCGTTTGATTTATAACCTAGCATGATACTATGTCTCGTTTGTCCATTTATCCTCGTTTCAAAATATACCTGTTGATCTTAGCTTATTAGCGAGTACCTGTTGAGATTGGATAAGTTCATTTACCTATTCCTTAACTAAGCATCATAACCTATGATAGATACTAGCGGTACTAAAAGCAAAACGATCATAGTGGTGTCATGTCTAGTATCAGTCTACTTAAAATAAATACAAACCAAAATTAGACCCCAAATTACAACGGGGGTCTTTTACATCACAAGCAACAAATAACATAAGGGAAATAGTCTTCAAGCAGCAAAAGGTACACAAGTAGTCACGTTCAAGCAAAACAACAATAACAGGAAATCACTCCAGGGGTTCATCATTAGGTACATTATTCTCGAGTTCCTGTACCTGTTCTTCTTCACCTGAGATGATAAAAGAGGGTGAGTCCTTATGAACTTAGCGAGGGGAAAACGAGAAATACGATTTGAAACTCATTTTTCGGTTCAATTTATGAAAACCCCTTTTTAAAACATGTCACATATTACAAATAATATGGTAAGCAATTATAAGAAACAAATCGAGAAACGGATACAATTACCAATCATTTCAAGGATACGGTGAGCATTTGCTCTCAATTTCAATTTCGAATCAATTGTTACGGCCGACTTCAATAATCCACTTATCACTCCCAATTGGGTGTACTCCGGATGTACCCCAAAACCTACGACCCAACTCTCCAAGGGTGAATACCAAGCGAGAGAGGGAATTGGATCATGGTAGTCACGGTAGCACCGGCAAGCCCGATGCCGCCCGGCGGATATGAAACGCTACCATGCCACACGAAAGGTTGCAACCTTGTATGCAATGCACATTTATAACATTTAACATATCACATTAGGGGGGCAACAAAGTAGGTTGCCTCCGAACAGTTATAAGATCGCACGTTGTCAAATAGTCAAACAAGGCACGATAAGACAAGTAATTTCGCTTGAAAGGCATATAGAGTCATATGAACATCAAACGGGCAGCCATGTAACACATGTAAAACAGGCCATATAACTCATTAAGAAGCTCATATAATCAAGTGATACGAATTATTCAACATGCAACAACATTTACGTGGGTTCGGTAGCAAGGAAAGCTTATTTGACAACATGCAATGGTCAAAACCATAATTGAAGTTATAAGACATTTTACGGGCAGCCCACGCAACGTACAGTTTCCACACAATATCCAATGATTAACACTTAGTAAGACTACTTAGCCATTAGGGTTTCCATTTCATGCATAATAGTGTGTTCAAACCCTAAGTCAACTCAACATCATTCCCAAGTCATACATCATTCAATTCAAACATCCTCAAGTACTCAAAACAGTCCACGCAATATTCCAACATCACAATTCCAAGCAATTAGTACCACAAGAGAGGTTACAATAGTTTTCCATGAATATAGCTAAGTGAAACACTCACTGCAATAGGCTGTTTTCTCACAATCAATCGGGTAAGCAAACAATCTCTAAATTCAGTGAATAAGATGTCAAATTAAATCTTAAGAAGGTAACTAAACTCAGAAACAAACCTTGCATCAATTGGAGTTCAGAATCATTAGTTATAGCCGAAACAGTGAGGTAGCACAAAACTGTCCAGATTTGCACACTTTCCAGAAAATGACGTTTTTGAGGTCTTTAGAGTCAGTTTTGGCTTTGGTCTATTTCTGATAAAATTGTCCAGAACTGAAAAATATAGTATTACACTAATTTTCATGCATTTTGGACCACATTTACTAGGTCAAATATGGTACGTTCCACAAGGTCAGTGCATCTGCCAAAACCTGATTCATTTCTCCAGATTTCCAGATTTTGTCACATTTCAAAGATTTGCTATTTTTAGGACCTTAGAGTCAAAATTAGCTTTGGCCTATTTCTGGAAAAAATGTTCAAAACTGTCCAAACTAGTCACCTACCAATTTTCAAGCATTTTCAACATCATTTTCCTAGCTAAACTTACCTCGAACAGACGGGTCAGAGAGCTGTCACATAAATTCGACTTCACCTAGCATCATTTTCAAGCCAAGATCTTGCCATGCATGGTTGTTTAAGCTCATGACCGACCATATAACTCAAGTACAGAAGCAAACACACACATTTATGAGCATGCATGTGAAATTTTAAAGAGTTTTCAAAAGGTTTTAACCCTCACCTTAGCAATCAATCTCAAGTTGCTCAAAACCTTTGTTGAAGTTCAAATCTTCTCTTCTCCTTGCCTAGCCGAAATCCTACTAGCTTTTCTCTATTTTTCCTAGCTTAATAATCAATCTCTTAGTGCATGCATGTAGTTAGAACTTGAAGAAAAGAAATGGATGCTTAGTAACTCACCTAGGCCGAAAATGAAGCTTCAATGCACATGCATGAGTGATTTCAAACTCTAGCTTGCTCGGTTGTAGTTCTTTACTTGTAGCTTGCTATACTTAGCTATGGTGTGAAGAAGAGAAGTTGAGAAGATGGAGAATTCATCCAAGGCCGAGAATGAGAGAGAAAGTGAGATGAGGAGAGAAATGAATGAAAAAGAAATGAAGAAGATGACAAACAATGAAGCCTTTTGCAAGACCAAGGAGAATGTCGGCCTTGGGCTTCCAAATTCAGCATTTTGTGTCTTCAATGAGCTATTTTGAAATTCCTAGGATGGGCATGGATGATATGGCCGAAAATAATGTGCAAGTGGTAGGGTTTTTGATCATTTTTTATGCATTTTGGTGTCATAGTTTGTCTAGCATGCATATTTAATTGTGTTGTTCAAATTTTCTTGCTCAAAACATGGTATGGCTGGCTATGACATGTGCAATATTCTGAATTCTTGTCATCTTTTGGGTGTTAATTGTTGTGTGTTGAAAATGCAAAAAGAACAAAGAATAAAGAATAAGGAATGTCTAGTGTTTGGTGCATTTTTTGTCTTCTAGTGAATGGAATTTGGATTATTATATTGTTAGTGGATTTTGTAGGATTGTTTAATAGTCTAGTGCTTCGTGAAAGATGCTTTCTTGATTAGCGTGAAGGCACGCTTTTCTAGGTTTAGGGCACGCACTACAAGGTAGGACACGAACTACGAGACAAACGCACGTTTTTCAAGTAAATGCACGCAACCCTAAATGAATGCACGTAATTCAATGCATGGCACATAAAATGAACTCATTTCTTAAACCTAGGTCATGGCACGCAAATCTAGCTTAGGGCACACGAAGCTAGGTTTCGCACGCAAATCGGGGTCGGGCCTCACAGCACCTGTGGCAAGATAACTTCGCTTCACGTAGAGGCTGCACCCGCAAACTGAGGGCGTGGGTCTTGGGACCAGGCCTCCGTCGCTCCACTGCCCATAACTTTAGCTCCGTAAGGAGTTACGCGGTGCACAGCATACAGTTGGAAAGCTCTCCGAGAGCTCTACGACAGGGGTAGCAAGCCTGCTCTGCTGCGATTGTTTTCCAAGCCCAAAATTGAACATTTTCATCAGTTTCGGGACACTTTTCTTCTTTTGCGCTGTTTTTCCGTCCCAGATCGTACGTCGTGAGCCGCAAAAATGACGACAACCTAATCCATCACATTTCTATTAACGAATCCCACGGCACCATGGCCAAGACAACTTCGCTTCACATAGAGGCTGGGCCCGCAAACCGAGGGCGTGGGGCTTAGGACTATGTCTACGTGGCTCCGGTGCCCATAACTTTTGATCCGTAACGAGTTACGTGGCGCATAACATACCGTTGTAAAGCTCTCCAATAGCTCTACGACGGGGGCAGCAAGCCTTCTCGGCTCTGACTATTTTTGGAGCCCAAAATTGAATGTTTTAATCAATTTTGGGACACTTTTCTTCTCTTTCGCTGTTTTTCCTTCCCTGTTCGTACATCGTAAGCCTAGAAAAGGTTGACAACCAAATCCATCACATTTATATTATCGAATCCCACAGTACATTAGGCAAGAAAACTTCGCTTCACGTAGAGGTTGGGCTCGTAAACCGAGGGTGTGGGGCTTGGGACCAAGTCTTCGTGGCTCATTTGCCTATAACTTTTGATCCGTAAGGAGTTACGCGTCGTACAGCATACCGTTGGAAAGCTCTCTGAGAGCTCTACTATGGGGGCAGCAAGCCTGCTAAGCTTTGCCAGTTTTCGGAGCCTAAAATCAAATGTTTTCATCAGTTTCAGGACACTTTTCTTCTTTTGCGATGTTTTTCCATCCCAGATCGTACGTCGTCAGCCGAGAAAAGGACGACAACCTAATCAATCACATTTCTATTATTGAATCCCACGATACCTTAGGCATGACAACTTCACTTCACGTAGAGGTTGGGCCTGCAAACCGAGGGCGTGGGGCTTGTGACCAGGTATCTGTCGCTCCGGTGCCCATAACTTTTGATCCGTAAGGAGCTACGTGGCGCACAACATACCGTTGAAAAGCTCTCCGAAAGCTCTACGATGGGGGCATCAAGCCTGCTCGGCTGTGCCTATTTTCAGAGTCCAAAATCGAACGTTTTCATCAGTTTCGGGACATTTTTATAATTTTGCGCTGTTTTCCCGTCCCGGATCATACGTCGTGAGCAGCGAGAAGGAAGACAACCTAATCCATTACATTTCTATTATCGAATCCCATGGCACCTTGGGCATGATAACTTCGCTTCACGTAGAGGCTGGGCCCGCAAACCGAGGGCGTGGGGTATAGGACCAGGTTTCCGTCGCTCTGCTACCCATAACTTTTGATCCGTAAGGAGTTACGTGGCGCTCAGCATACCGTTGGAAAGCCCTCCGAGAGCTCTACGACGGGGTTAGAAAGCCTGCTTGGATGCGCCTATTTTCTTAGACCAAAATCGAACGTTTTCATTAGTTTTGGGACAGTTTTCTTCTTTTGCGCTGTTTTTCCGTCCCGGATCGTAAGTCGTGAGCTGTGAAAAGGACGATAACCTAATCCATCACATTTCTATTATCGAATCCCACGGCACCTTGGACAAGACAACTTCGCTTCACGTAGAGGCTTGGCCCGCAAACCAAGGGTGTGGGGCTTGGGACCATATCTTCGTCGCTCTAGTGCCCGTAACTTTTGAACTGTAAGGAGTTATGCGGCGCACATCATACGGTTGAAAAGCTCTCCGAGAGCTCTACGATGGGGGCAGCAAGCCTACTCGGCTGCGACTCTTTTCAAAGCCCAAAACCCAACATTTTCATCAGTTTTGGGACACTTTTCTTCTCTTGCGCTGTTTTTCTTTCCCGGATCGTACGTCATGAGCCTAGAAAAGGACGACAACCTAATTCATCACATTTCTATTATCGAATCACATGGCACCTTGGGCAAGACAACTTCGCTTCATATAGAGGCTGGGCCAGCAAGCCGAGGGCGTGGGGTTTGGGACCAGGTCTCCGTCGCTCCTTTGCCCATAACTTTTGATCCGTAAGGAGTTACGCGTCGCACAGCATACCGTTGGAAATCTCTCCGAGAGCTCTACAACGGGGGCAGCAAGCCTGCTTGGCTGCGCCTATTTTCAGAGTCCAAAATCTAACGTTTTCATCAGTTTTGGGACATTTTTCCACTTTTGCGCTGTTTTTTCGTCAACGATCGTTCGTCGTGAGCAGCGAAAAGGACAACAACCTAATCCATCGTATTTCTATTATCAAATCCCACGACACCTTGGGCAAGACAACTTTGCTTCACGTAGAGGCTGGGCCTGTGAACCAACGGCGTGGGGCTTGGGACCATGTCTCTGTCGCTCCGGTGCCCATAACTTTTGATCCGTAAGGAGTTACGCGGCGCACAGTATACCGTTCAAAAACTCTCCAAGAGCTCTACGACGGGGGTAGTAAGCATGCTCGGCTGCGCCTCTTATCGAAGGTTTTCATCAGTTTTGGGACACTTTTCTTATTCTGTGCTGTTTTTCTGTCCCGGATCGTACGTCGTGAGCCGCGAAAAAGACGACAACCTAATCCATCACATTTCAATTATCGAATCCCACGGCACCTTGGGCAAGACAACTTTGCTTCACGTAGAGGCTGGGCCCGCAAACCGAGGGCCTGGGGCTTGGGACCAGGTCTCTGTCGCTCATTTTCCTACAAGTTTTAATCCGTAAGGAGTTACGCGTCACACAGGATACCGTTGGAAAGCTTTCCAAGAACTCTACGACGTGGGCAATAAGCCTGCTTGGCTGCACCTATTTTCGGAGCCCAAAATTGAACGTTTTCATTAGCTTTGGGACACTTTTCTTCTCATGTGCTTTTTTTCCTTTCTGGATCGCACGTCGTGAGCCTAGAAAAGGACGACAATCTAATCCATCACATTTCTATTATTGAATCCCACGGCACCTTTGGCAAGACAATATCGCTTCACGTAGAGGCTGGGCCCGCAAACCGAGGGCGTGGGGCTTAGGCCGTGGTCTGCGACGCTCCTTTGCCCATAACTTTTGATCCGAAAGGAGTTACGCGTCGCACAACATACCGTTAGAAATCTCTTCGAGAGCTCTACGACGGGGGTAGCATGCCTGCTCTACTGCGCCTGTTTTCGTTGCCCAAAATCCAACATTTTCATCAGTTTCGGGACACTTTTCTACTTTTGCGCTGTTTTTCTGTCCCGGATCGTACGTCGTGAGCCGCGAAAAGGACGACAACCTAATCCATCACATTTCTATTATCGAATCCCATAGCACCTAGGGCAAGACAACTTCTCTTCAAGTAGAGGCTGGGCCCGCAAACCGAGGGCGTGGGGCTTGGGACAAGGTCTCTGTTGCTCCGGTGCCCATAACTTTTGATCCGTAAGGAGTTACGCGGCGCATAACATACAGCTGGAAAGCTCTCCGAGAGCTCTACGATGGGGTCAGTAAGCCTACTAGGTTGGGCCTGCTTTCGAAGCCCAAAATCGAACGTTTTCATTAGTTTTGGGATACTTTTCTTTTTTTGTGCTATTTTTCTGTCCCGGATCGTACGTCGTGAGCCGCGAAAAGGACGCCAACCTAATCCATCATATTTCTATTATCAACTCCCTTTGGTATCTTAGGCAAGACAACTTCGCTTCACGTAGAGTTGGGCCCGCAAACCGAGCGCGTGGGGCTTGGGACCAGCTCTCCGTCACTCCGCTGATTATAACTTTTGATCCGTAAGGAGTTAGGCGGTGCACAACATACCGTAGGAAACCTCTCCGAGAGCTCTATGACGGGGGCATCAAGCCTGCTCGGCTACGTCAATTTTTGGAGCCCAAAATCGAACATTTTAATCAGTTTTGAGACACTTTTTTACTTTTGCGCTATTTTTCTGTCCCGAATCGTACGTCGTGAGCCACAAAAAAGACGGCAACCTAATCCATCACATTTCTATTATCGAAGCCCACGACACCTTAGGCAAGACAACTTCTCTTCATGTAGAGGCTGGGCCCGCAAATGAAGGGCGTGGGGCTTAAGACCAGGTCTCCGTCGCTCCATTGCCCATAACTTTTGATTTGTAAGGAGTTACGCATCGCACAGCATACCGTTGGAAAGCTCTACGAGAACTCTACAACGTGGGCAGTAAACCTACTATGCTGTGCCTATTTTTGGAGCCCAAAATTGAAAGTTTTTTTCAGTTTTGGGACACTTTTCTACTTTTGCGCTATTTTTCTGTTCCGGATTGTAAGTCGTGAGCAGCAAAAAGGACGACAACCTAATCCATCACATTTCTATTATCGAATCCCATGGCACCTTGGCAAGACAACTTCGCTTCACGTAGAGGCTGGGCTCGCAAACCAAGGGCGTGGGGCTTAAGACCAGGTCTCCGTCGCTCCGGTGCCCATAACTTTTGATACGTAAGGATTTACGTGGCGCACAACACACCGTTGGAAAGATCTTCGAGAGCTCTACGATGGGGACAGCAAGCCTGGTCAGCTGCTTCTGATTTCGAAGCCCAAAATCGAATGTTTTCATCAGTTTCGAAACGCTTTTATTCTTTTGAGCTGTTATTTTATCCCGGATCATACGTCATAAGCAGCGAAAAGGACGACAACCTAATCCATCACATTTCTATTGTCAAATCCCACATAAACTTGGGCAAGACAACTTCGCTTCATGTAGAGGCTGGCCCGCAAACCGAGGGCATAGGGCTTGGGACCATGTCTCCGTCGCTCCGGTGCCTATAACTTTTGATCCGTCAGGAGTTACGCGGCGCATAGCACTACGACAGGGGTAGCAAGCTTGCTCGGTTGTGCCTATTTGCGGAGCCCAAAATCCAACTTTTTCAATAGTTTCAAGACACTTTTCTATTTTTGTGCTATTTTTTCGTCAAGGATCGTACGTCGTAAGCAGCGAAAATAACGACAACCTAATCCATCAGATTTCTATTATCGAATCCCCCAACACATTGGGCAAGACAACTGCGTTTCACGTAGAAGCTGGGCCTGCAAACCGAGGACGTGGGGCTTGGGACCACGTCTCCATCGCTCTGGTGCCCATAACTTTTGATCCGTAAGGATTTACGCGGCGCACAGCATACCGTTGAAAAACTTTCCGAGAGCTCTACGACGGGAGCAACAAGTTTGCTCGGCTGTGCCTATTTTTGAAGCCCAAAATCGAACGTTTTCATCAGTTTCGAGACACTATGTTTCTTTTGCGCTGTTTTTCCGTCTCAGATCGTACGTAGTGAGCCGCGAAAAGGGCGACAACCTAATCCATCACATTTCTATTATCGAATCCCATGGCAACTTCGGCAAGACAACTTCGCTTCTCATAGAGGCTGGGCCCGCAAACCGAGGGCGTGAGGCTTGCGACCTGGTCTCCGTCGCTCCTTTTCCCATAACTTTTGATCCGTAAGGAGGTACGCGTCGCTCAGCATACCGTTGAAAAGCTCTCCAAGACCTCTACGACGGGGGCAGCCAGCCTGCTCGGCTGTGCCTATTTTCAGAGTCCAAAATCGAACATTTTCATCAGTTTTGGGACACTTTTCTAGTTTTACGCTATTTTTCCATCCCGGATCGTACGTCGTGAGCCGCGAAAAAGGACGACAACCTAATCCATCACATTTCTATTATCGAATCCCATGGCACCTTGGGCAAGACAACTTCGCTTCACGTAGAGGCTGGGCCCGCAAACCGAGGGCGTGGGGCTTGGGACCAGGTCTCCGTTGCTTCGGTGCCCATAACTTTTGATCCGTAAGGAGTTATGCGGCGCACAGCATACCGTTGGAAAGCTCTCCGAAAGCTCCACAACGGGGTCAACAAGCCTGCTAAGCTGCGCCTGTTTTCGAAGCGATAAATCAAACATTTTCATCAGTTTTGGGATACTTTTCTTTTTCTACGTTATTTTTCTGTCCCGGATCGTACGTCGTGAGCCGCGAAAAGGACGACAACCTAATCCATCACATTTCTATTATTGAATCCCATGGCAACTTGGGCAAGACACCTTCGCTTCTCGTAGAGGCTGGGCCTACAAACCGAGGGTGTGGGGCTTGCGACTAGGTCTCCGTCGCTCCTTTTCCAATAACATTTGATCCGTAAGGACTTACGCGTCGCTTAGCATACCATTGAAAAGCTCTCCGAGAGCTCTACAACGAAGGCAGCTAGCCTGTTAAGCTGCACCTATTTTCGGAGTCCAAAATTGAACATTTTCATCAGTTTCGGGATACTTTTCTATTTTTACAATATTTTTCCGTCCCAGATCTTACGTCGTGAGCCGCGAAAAGGACGACAACCTAATCCATTACATTTCTATTATCGAATCTCATGGCACCTTGGGCAAGACAACTTCGCTTCACGTAGAGGCTGGGCCCACAAACCGAGGGTGTGGGGCTTGGGACCAGGTTTCCGTTGCTTCGGTGCCTATAACTTTTGATCCGTAAGGAGTTACCCGGCGCACAGCATACCGTTGGAAAGCTCTCCAAGAGCTCTACTACGGGGGCAACAAGCCTACTCGACTGTGCCTATTTTCGAAGCCCAAAATTGATCATTTTCATCAGTTTTGGGACACTTTTCTTCTCTTGCGCCGTTTTTTCTTCCCGGATCCTACATCGTGAGCCTAAAAAAGGACGACAACCTAATCCATCACATTTCTATTATCGAATCCTACGGCACCTTGGGCAAGACAACTTCACTTCAAGTAGATGCTGGGCCCGCAAACCGAGGGCGTGGGGCTTAGGACCAGGTCTCCGTTGCACCTTTGCCCATAACTTTTGATCCGTAAGGAGTTACGCGTCGCACAGCATACCGTTGGAAAGCTCTCCGAGAACTCTACAACATGGGCAGCAAACCTGCTCAGCTACGCCTATTTTCAGAGCCCAAAATTGAATTTTTTATCAGTTTTGGGACACTTTTCTACTTTTGCGCTGTTTTTTCGTCCCGGATCGTTCGTCGTGAGTAGCGAAAAGGACGACAACCTAATCCATCACATTTCTATTATCGAATCCCATGGCACCTTGGGCAAGACAACTTCGCTTTATGTAGAGGCTAGGCTCGCAAACCGAGGGCATATGGCTTGGGACCAGGTCTCGGTCGCTCCGGTGCCCATAACTTTTGATCCGTAAGGATTTACGCGGTGCACAGCTTACCGTTGGAAATCTTTCCAAGCGCTCTACGACGGGGGTAGCCGGCCTGCTCGACTGCGCCAGTTTTTGAAGCCCAAAATCGAATGTTTTCATCAGTTTCGACACTTTTATTCTTTTGCACTATTTTTTCATCGCGGATCGTACGTCGTGAGTCGCGAAAAGGACGACAACCTAATCTATGACATTTCTATTGTCGAATCCCACAACAACTTGGGCTAGACAACTTAGCTTCAAGTAAAGGCTGGGCCCGCAAACCGGGGGCGTGGGGCTTGGGACCAGGTCTCTGTCGCTTCGGTGCCCATAACTTTTGATCCGTAAGGAGTTACGTAGCGCACAACATACCGTTAGAAAGCTCTCCAAGAGCTCTACGGCGGGGGCAACAAGCCTGCTCCACTGCGCCTATTTTCAAAGCCCAAAATTGAACATTTTCATCAGTTTTGGGACACTTTTCTTATTTTGCGCTGTTTTTCCTTCCCTACTCGTACGTCGTGAGCCTAGAAAAGGATGACAACCTAATCCATCACATTTCTATTATCGAATCCCACGGGACCTTAGGCATGACAACTTCGCTTCACGTAGAGGCTGGGCCCGCAAATTGAGGGCGTAGGGCTTGGGACCAGGTCTCTGTCGCTCCTTTGCCCATAACTTTTGATCCGTAAGGAGTTACGCGTGACACAGCATACCGTTGGAAAGCTCTACGATAGCTCTACGATGGGGGCAGCATGCTTGCTAGGTTGTGCCTGTCTTCGGAGCCCAAAATCGAACATTTTCATCAGTTTTAGGGCATTTTTCTTCTCTTGCGCTGTTTTTTCGTCCCGGATCGTACGTCGTCAACCTAGAAAAGGACGACAACCAAATCCATCACATTTCTATTATCGAATCCCATGGTACCTTGGGCAAGACAACTTCGCTTCACGTAGAGGTTGGGCCTGCAAACTGAGGGCGTGGGGTGTGGGTCTTGGGACCAGGTCTCCATCGCTCATATGCCCATAACTTTTGATCTGTAAGGAGTTACGCGTCACACAGCATACCGTTGGAAAGCTCTCCGATCGCTCTACGATGTGGGCAGCAAGCCTACTCGCCTGTGCCTATTTTTGGAGCCCAAAATCAAACGTTTTCATCAGTTTTGGAACACTTTTCTTCTTTTGCTCTATTTTTCTGTACCGGATCATACGTCGTCAGCCGCGAAAAGGACGACAACCTAATCAATCACATATCTATTACTGAATCCCACGACACCTTGGGCATAACAACTTCATTTCACATACAGGCTAGGCCCGCAAACCGAGGGCATAGGGCTTGTGACCAGGTATCTGTCGCTCCGGTGCCAATAACTTTTGATTCGTAAGGAGCCACGTGGCGCAAAGCATACCGTTGGAAAGCTCTCCGAGAGCTCTACGACGGGGGCAGCGAGCTTGCTTGGCTGCGCTTATTTTCAGAGTCCAAAATTAAACATTTTCATCAGTTTTGGGACACTTTTATATTTTTACGCTATTTTTCTATCCCGGATCATACGTCGTGAGTCGCGAAAAAGACGACAACCTAATCCATCACATTTCTATTATCGAATCCCACGGCACCTTGTGCAAGACAACTTCGCTTCACGTATAGGGTGGGCCCGCAAACCGAGGGCGTGGGGCTTAGGACCAAGTCTCTGTCGCTCATTTGCCCTTTACTTTTGATCCGTAAGGAGTTACGCGTCGCACAGCATACCGTTGGAAATCTCTCCGTGAACTCTAAGATATGGGCAGCAAACCTGCTCGGTTGCGCCTGTTTTTGGATCCCAAAATTGAACATTTTTATCATTTTTGTGACACTTTTCTACTTTTGCGCTGTTTTTCCATCCCGGATCGTACGCCGTGAGCAGCGAAAAGGATGACAACCTAATCCATCATATTTCTATTATCGAATCCCATGGCACCTTGGGCAAGACAACTTCGCTTCACGTAGAGGCTGGGCCCGCAAACCGAGGGTGTGGGGCTTGGGACCAAGTCTCCGTCGCTCCGGTGCCCATAACTTTTGATCCGTAAGGATCTACGCGGCGCACAACATACCGTTGGAAAGCTCGTCGAGAGCTCTACGGCGGGGGCAGCAAGCTTACTCGGCTGCGCCTGTTTTCGAACCCCAAAATTGAATGTTTTCATCAGTTTCGAGACACTTTTTTTCTTTTGCGCTGTTTTTTCATCCCGGATCATACTTCATGAGCCGCGAAAAGGACGACAACCTAATCCATCACATTTCTATTGTCGAATCCCACGGCAACTTGGGTTAGACAACTTCGCTTCACGTAGAGGCTGGGTCCGTGTAATACCCAAGCCCGACCATGCATTTACAAGTATTTATTTATATTTATTAATTTGTTAATTTTGAAAAATGTGTCTTTATGATTATTTATCTGCATTTAATTTATAATTAATTGTCTTACTATTTAAAAATCAATTGATGTTACGATTAATAGTAACCTATTATTAGGTGTTCTTATAACATTAATTAACATAAAGCTTAGGGTCATTACAGGGATGTAAAGCCCCATATCATGACTAAATAAAACTTTTCAGCTGCTTACAAGAGTATGAGTGATTTCCTTTAACTTTTCTGGTCATTTCGACAGTTTTTCTGAATTTAGGAGTTTTTGGTTCGGAAAAGGGGTTTATTTCAGGGCCAATTATAGGAAAATCGGGATTCCATCGCGAAAAACCAGTATACGCCATTGAATTTCTTTTAACTTGTACTACTTAACGGTGAAGTTTAGCAAAATTACATTCCGGCCCGAAAATAAGAAAAT
Source organism: Ehretia macrophylla (assembly GCA_037974665.1). NCBI lineage: Eukaryota > Viridiplantae > Streptophyta > Magnoliopsida > Boraginales > Ehretiaceae > Ehretia > Ehretia macrophylla. The sequence continues at coordinate 27,448,645 of CM075780.1, forward strand.
CAGGACACCTACATGCGAAACAGGTAAAAAAGTGGAACGTTGGTGTCACTCTCGGAGAGTTACACGTGTCTTAGGACACATGTCATACATTCGTGGACGTGCCACGCATGTAAGACACGTGGAGGGACACGTGTCACATATGCGTGGACATGCCACGCATGCGTGACACGTAAGGGGACACGTGTCACACATGCGTGGACGTGCCACACATGTGAGACACGTGGTGGGACACTTGTCCTGCATGCGTCAACTTTGAAAAACTATATAAAGGGGTCACTTGACCCCTTGAAATCAAACAGACAAACATTTTTCTCTGACCCGATTTTACTAAATTATATCGATTCAATTTAGTTAACGTTCCGAAAGTTTCAAAACGGGTCCGAATCTTTTTCAATTTTCGGCATTTTGAGGTGAGGAGATTTTATTAAAAACAACATCTTATATGTTAATATGATTTTAATATTCTAGCTTGAGATAAATATCATGCTTATTAATATTCTTTATTTATTTGAATTAGAGTTGACTTAGATAATATTTACTACTCAATTTATTTGATTGTTTTAGCATAAGATAAGCAGAGATATTGCCCAAATATTTACATAAATGTTATACATGTTATTTGCATGCTGTCATAATGCCCTATTTATACTTGAAAATTGCTTTATTATAGCCATTATTCTATTGCCATGAAAATGTTTATTACTTGCCCAGGACAACCACTTTAGTTGATCCCCATATGATTTATTGTGTGTTCTATGACTACTTGTGCATGCTTGTGTGTACATGGGGGTTGCAACCTCAGGCACGATAGCATTTGGACGTCGGGCGGCGTAGGGCTTGCCGGCGCTCCCGTGACTATTGTGGACCTATTCCGTCTTCTCGCTTGGGACCCCTACCGTCCTTGGAGATCTTGTTCTCGATTAGGACTAGGTCCGCCCTCGAAGATGCTAGGTCGTAGATTTTGGATACAATTCAGAGTATCCTCTTGAGAGAGATAAGAAGTTGAAATTGTGATCAAGGCTGGCCACCTCATGAAATACTTGACTTGTTCCTACTCTCACTTGGTACCACCTTTGGTGTGAGGCCCGACCTCGATTTGCCTGCGATACCTCATTTCGTGTGCCCGAACTTAGAATTGCGTGCCTTGACCTAGGTTTAAGAGTCGTGTTTCATTCTGTGTACCTTGCATTGAATTACGTGCATACATTTAGGGTTACGTGCATTTACTTGGGAAACGTGCTTTCGTCTCGTAGTTCGTGCCTTACATCATAGTGTGTGCCCTAAACCTAGGAAAGCATGCCCGCACGCTAATCAAGAAAGTATCTTACACAAAGCACTAGATCATTAATTAATCCTACAAACTCCACTAACTAATATTAAAATGCTAATTCAACTCACTAGAAGACGAAATTGCACCAAAAGCTAAGCATTCTTTATTCTTTATTCCTTATTATTTTGCACATCCCAAACACACAATATTATATTACTCAACCAAGACAAAAATTCAGAATCTTGCACAAGCTTGGCCGACCACATGGAGCGTTTAAACAAGCATTTCAATTTCAAATTTATTCCTAGACATTCTATGACACTTTATGACACAAAGCAAAAAAAAAAAAAAAAACCCAAAACTCTACCCAATGCACCCAAAATCTCGACACATGCAAATGTCCATGCTAGGTGATTAAAAAACATGCTCCTTGAAGACACAAATCAGAATTTTCAAGGCCCTAGGCCGACACATGCATCAACTCTTCAAGCTTTTCATTTTCTTTCATTCTTTCTCTCTTTCTCTCATTTCTCTCATTCTTTCTCTCAATTCTTCTCTCTCTCTCGGCCCTAGCTTCAATTATAGACTTCATAGCTTAAGTTCATCATCCAAAGGTTCTTCAAGACATGCAAGTTACTAAGGAACTCGACCAAGCAAGCTAGAATGCAAAAAGACACACATGCAAGCTTATAGAACCTCCATTTCGGCTTAGGTAAGTTTGATAGCTCCTATTTCATTTTCTTTTTGTTCTAACCACATGCACCTACTAAGAACATGGTAACTTAGCTAGGAATTAAAGAATCTCAAGTTGTCTCTCGGCTAAGCAAGGAGAAAAGTCGATTTTGTGCTTCATCAAGAGTTTTGTGCATCTTCATTGTTGTCTTGCTAAGGTGAGGGCTAAAACTCTCTTGAAAAGCTTTCAAAACCACATGCATGCCTTTAAATGTCTATTTTTACCTCTGTACTTGTGATATATGTGTGTAAATGAGCTTTTGTAAACATGCATGACAAGATATTTGGCTAGAATGTGATGATAGATGAAATCACGTATTGGACAGTCTTCTGACTTGTTGGTGCGAAGTGATTTTGACCAGGTAAATGATGTTGTAAAATGCGTGAAAATTGGTAGGTGACTAGTTTTGCCAGTTCTGAGAATTTTTTTGTAGAAATAGGCCAAGCTAATTTTGACTCTAAGGTCCCCAAAATGGCAAAACATCGAAAGATGTCCAAATCTGGAAAATCTGGAAAATGAAGCAGGTTTTGGCAGATTCACTATCCTTGTAGAACGAACCAGTTTTGACTTAGTAAATGATTTCCACAATGCATGAAATTTGGTATGATCCTAGATTTTTTTGTTCTGGACATTTTTTTCAGAAATAGACTAAGGCTAAATCTGACCCTAAGGCTCTCAAAAACGACAAGTATTGAAATGTGTTCAAATCTGGACAGTTTTGCGTAGTCTCACGGTTTTGGCTATAACTCTTGAACCCGAACTCCAAATGATGCGAGGTTTGTTTCTGGATTTAGTTAACTCCTTATGATTTAATTTGACATTTTTTTCACTGAAATTGGAGATTGTTTGCTTGTCTCAATGATTGTGAGAAAACAGACCATTGCAGTGAGGTTTTCATCTAGTGATATGCTTTGAAAATTATTGTAACTTCTCTTGTTGTATTAAATGCTTGGGATTGTGGCACTTGGATGTTGTGTGGACTGTTTTGAATGCTTGAGGGTGTTTTAATTAATCGATGCATGGCTTGAGTTTAATTACGTGACAACTTGGGGCTTAATCGCACGGGTGAGCTTGAATTAAAACCCTAATGACTAGGAAAACTCGCTAAGTGTTGATCCTATGGATATCGTGTTTAATTATGTGATTAGTAGGCTGCCCGTAGTTTCCCTTATAGCCCTAAATGTGATTCCGATGGTTACATATTGATAAGTAGACCCTTCTTGCATCCGGTCCTACGTTAACATCGTTGCATGTTGTATGACCTTATCATTTGATTACGTGAACTTCGAAATAAGTTATATGACTTAATTTACATGCGTTACACGGCTGCCCGTTTAATATTCATATAACTCCATGTGCTTTACGAGTGAAATTACCTGTCATATCGTGCCTCGCGTGTTTACTTGTCAATGTACAATCTTATGACTGCTCGGAGGCAACCTACTTTGTTGTCCTTCTAATGTGATTTATTAAATGTCATAAATGTGCATTTCATACAAGGTTGCAACCTTTCATTTTGGCGTGGTAGCGTTCACGTACACCGGGCGGCATCGGGCTTACCGGTGCAACCGTGACTACCATTGTCCAATTCCCTCTCTAACTTGGGGGCTAGACTTCCTCGGAGAGTTGGGTCGTGGGATTTCGGGGTACATCCGAAGTACACCCATTTGGCGTGATAAGGGGATGATTTGAAGTCGGCCGCAACAACTGATACTGGAAATGAATTGAGAGCAAAAGCTCACCGTATCCTTTTTACTATGTGTATAAGTATTCTCGCTTGGTTCCTAGAGGACCTCGGGGAGGAAAGTCGGGTAATCGTGTTCTTTTACTTTTATATTACATTATGAACTTACTTGTGATATATATCATGCTTGCAAAAAGAGTTTTCATAAGTTGAACTGGAAAAAGAATTTCAAAACTTATTTCTCGTTCCTCCTCGCTGAGTTCATAAGGACTCACCCTCTTTTATCATCTCAGGTGAAGAAGACCAGGAACAGGTACCCGAGGACAACGTGCCTTTTGATGATTCCTTGGAATAATTGCTTGCCCTACGTGCCTTACGTGACTATGGCCATTTTGTGAACGATATGTTGCTTGAAGACTATTTCTTATGTTGCTTGTTATTGTATTGTAAATGACCCCCGTTGTAATTTGGGTCAAATTTTGGCTTGTACTGATCATAACTAGTTAGACACCCTTATGGTCGTTTTTGCTATCGCTACTGATTAGTATCTATCGCAGGCTTATGAAGTATCAGGTAAAGAATTAAGTAAAATGAATCTATCCAATCTTAAGCAGGTATTCATTGGTAGACTAAGATCAACAGGTACTTTTGTAACAAGGATTAACAAACAAACGAGACAGAGTTATCATTCTAGGTTGTTAATCAAATGAGACATCGAGATAACTAGTAGGTGTTTCAATTGGTGATAAATAATAATCTTAGTTGGGAATGAATTTGAGACTGAAAGTATCGATGCGTTTAGAGAATTAGGTCAAACTAAAGAGCCCAATTACAGCCGTTATGCTGCTGGTTTTTCAGAGAATCTGTGGAGTTTAGGCTAAACGTTAAGTGTTAAACCTTCATGAACGATTAAGTACGTGAATGACTTGAATGTTTAGATCACACCCTAGTCTAACCTCTATAGGTCGGGTTGGGGCGTGACATCTTATAGAAATGGTATCAGAGCTTAGATTGCTTAAGCTGGGTTTAACTCTCGGACCATGGGTAGAAGCCCTAAGGTAATTGAGATGACTTGTTTATATGTGTTATTGTGTGACAATATCAATTGTGCCTTCTCTGTTTCTATGTGCTTATGTGATTAACATGTTTTAATTGTTTCTAGAATTGTGTATCTATATAAAATTATATGTTGCGTATCTTATGCATTAAATTCTTGTTTGTCGTATTCCAATAAATTGTGCATCGTAATCTGTGCCTATAGATGGCTGGCCCTAGTATCCGCAATACTAATAGGAGCGGTGAGCCCCAAGAGACTGGAGATGCTTATCAAACTAATCCCGGCATGGCTATGTTTAATATGATGGCGAATGCCATGGATCGCGTGTCACGAGTGATAGAACGTCAAGATGCACGTGAAGCAAACAGTAACAACAATAGGAATGATAGTAACCATGGGAGAAATAACAGAATGCGAGAGTTCCTTGACGTTCACCCATCCAAATTCTTTGGGGAAACTGATGATGAAAAGGCAGAGGCTTGGCTGTCTGAGATTTAAAGGATTTTCAGGCCACTTAACTACACTGACGAGGAAAAGGTGGAGTTCGCTGTGTTTCTATTGCACGGGGATGCTGAGCATTAGTGGCACACCGTGGAGGCACTTTGGGAAACTGATCATACACCTCGCTTGTGGGGTAATTTCGTTAAGGCATTCAAGGAAAAATACGTACCTGCAGTTTCCAGGCAGAGGCGGATTGAGGAATTCATGCACTTGAACCAGGGTAACATGACGGTGGACTAGTACGAGGCTCGTTTTGACTGACTGTCCCGCTATGCTCAATACATGGTCAGTACCCCTGAGGTGAAGATGTGGAAATTTACGAATGGGTTGAGGACATAAATTCAGGATCAGTTGGCTTCGCATGACTTCACTACCTATTCTGCTCTCCTTGCTGCTGCTTCCCGAGTTGAGAAGAGAAAACTTGATAGAGCCAGTTCAAGTCAGCCGAACAAGAAACCATATCAGCCTCCAGGTCAACAGAGGAAATTCCAGAGTCAGAGTCGCAGTCAAGGCCAGAGCCAGAACAGACCAGTTAATAACCGTGGCTCGACTAAAGCACCATCAGCCTCTTCCACCCGCGGATCCACAGGTAGTTCACCTACTGCTCAGTCTATTAACTGTTCTTACTGTGACAAGAAGGGTCACACCGAGGCCCAGTGTTGGAAGAAGTCAGGACGATGTGTGCAGTGTGGCAGTGATCAACATCAGATCAAGGATTGCCTTAAATGGCAAGGAAGACAAAATCAGGTTAAACAGGCTGGTAGAGGCAAGACTCCAGTTCCTAGAGTTCAGGCCCGAGCTTATGCTATTGAGTGCGAGGAGCTTCCTGAGGAGACCGTTGTTGTTGAAGGTACATTCTTGATACTAAATCAACCTGTTAGGGTGCTAATTGATCCAGGTGCTACTTATTCATTTATTACTCCCTTATGTGTGCAACGTGTGAAACTATGAGTTGTATGTTTGCCTTACGAAGTAGAAGTTGGTACGCCAATGGGTTCTAAACTTGTTACTCGCTCAGCTTGTAAAGCATGTAAAATCCAAATTAAAGATAGGGAATTCTCAGCCAATCTTGTTGTAATACCCTTTCGAGACTATGAAGTCATCTTAGGGATGGACTGGTTGGCAAAGCATCATGCCCAACTAGATTGCCGAACGAAGATTGTAACATTTCAGATACCTGGTCAACCAATATTAGAGGTAATAGGTCGAAGAGACTTCACCGGGAGTTCCATCATTTCATCTACGAAAGCAGTGAAGTCCTTGAGGAAAGGATGTAGTGGATACTTAGCTTACCTCATCAACAAGCCGTTGGACAAAGCTAAGTTGGAGGAGATGCCAGTGATTAAAGATTATGCGGATGTGTTTCCAGAAGAATTGCCCAGTTTACCCCCAAATCTGGAGATCGAGTTCATTATAGAATTACTGCCTGGCACCCAGCCAATATCTAAAGCTCCCTATCGTATGGCACCAGCCGAGCTACAAGAACTGAAAGACCAATTGCAAGGATTGTTGAAGAAGGGGTTTGTTCAACCAAGTTCTTCTTCGTGGGGTGCGCCAGTCCTATTTGTAAAGAAGAATGACGGAATGTTGAGGCTATGCATCGATTACCGAGAATTGAACCAAGTGACCGTCAAGAATAAATACCCACTTCCACTGATCGACAAGTTGTTTGATCAACTTCAGGGAGCCAAAGTGTATTCGAAGCTCGACTTGAGGCAAGGGTACTATCAGTTGCAGATAAAAAATGAGGATGTGCCTAAAACGGCTTTCAGGACGAGATATGGGCATTATGAATATGTGGTGATGCCGTTTGGGCTAACTAACGCCCCTGCAGCTTTTATGGACTTGATGCACAGGGTGTTTCAACCCTACTTGGACCAATTTGTGGTGATCTTTATTGATGATATTTTGGTATACTTGAAATCCGAGGCTGAGCATGAACAACATCTGCGATTGGTACTGCAGAAACTTCGAGAGCATCAATTGTACGCGAAGTTTAGCAAATGCGAATTTTGGTTGTAGCAGATTGCATTTTTGGGGCACATCATATCCCAAGAGGGAATAGCGCTAGATCCAGCAAAGATAGAAGCGGTGATGTCTTGGAAGAAGCAGGAAAATGTTACGGAGGTTCGGAGTTTTCTTGGTCTAGCCAGCTATTATCGAAGATTCGTGAAGGATTTCTCAAATATTGCAGGACCGCTTACAAAGCTCACTCAAAAGAAAACAAAGTTCTTGTGGGATGACGAGTGTGAGTACAGCTTCCAAGAATTGAAGAAAAGATTGACTACCGCACCTGTTCTTGCATTACCTGAAGGGAGTCAAGGTTTTGTAATCTATAACGATGCTTCGAATGAAGGACTGGGTTGTGTGTTGATGCAAAATGGTAGACTGATTGCGTATGCTTCTAGGAAACAAAAGCCGTATGAATTGAATTACCCAACACATGATTTGGAGTTAGCGGCTATTGTGTTTGCACTCAAGAAATGGAGGCACTATCTATGGGGTAACAAGTTCGAGGTGTTTACTGATCACAAGAGCTTGAAATACTTGTTCTCACAAAAGGAGTTGAACATGAGGCAAAGACGGTGGATGGAGCTTTTGGATGATTATAACTGCACAATCAATTATGTGCCCGATAAAGCAAATGTAGTTGCAAATGCCTTAAGTCGGAAACGAGCATGGCAAAATTGGAAGTTAAGGTGCAGGAGTTGTTAGAGGAAGCATTCTTGTGGAAACCACAATTGACTCAAAAAGGGTTACTTTTTGCCACTACACAAGTTCAATCGACCTTGTTGTCTGAATTACGAGAGGCTCAACAGAAGGACCAATAGTTTCAGAAAATTAAAGAAAGCAACACAGATTTTAAGTTTCATGATGATGGTATTTGGAGGTTTAGGAATCGGATTTGTGTTCCTAATGAGCCAGAGCTGAAAAAGAAGATTCTTGAAGAAGCCCATAATTCAAGATACACTATCCACCCTGGCTGAACAAAGATGTATCGGGATTTGAAGCAACACTATTGGTAGAATAACATGAAGAGAGAGATTGCTGAGTTTGTGGCACGGTGTTTGACATGCCAGAGAGTCAAAGCAGAACATCAACGACCGGCAGGTTTACTTCAACCGTTGGAGATTCCTCAATGGAAATGGGAACATATAACTATGGACTTTGTCATGGACCTACCCAGGTCACAAAAGAGTCATGACGTCGTTTGGGTCATAGTAGATAGATTGACCAAGTCAGCGCACTTCTTACCGATGAACAAGGAGGATAGTCCAGAGAAATTGGGAGACATGTATGTGGCGGATATTGTAAGGTTGCACGGGATGCCTGTGAGTATTGTATCGGATAAGGATCCTTGTTTTACTTCCCAATTTTGGAAGAGATTGCAAGAAGCTTTGGGAATGAAGTTGAGTTTCAGCACGGCTTATCACCCTCAGACTAATGGACAATCTGAGAGAACTATTCAGATTCTGGAGGATATGCTGAGGGCGTGCATTTTAGACTTCGGGAGAGGTTGGGAGAAATATCTGTCTTTAGCGGAATTCGCTTATAATAACAATTATCAGGTCACTATCAGGATGGCCCCATTTGAGGCATTGTATGGACGTAAGTGTCGATCCCCAATTTACTGGGATGAAGTAGGTGAGACGAAGAGTTTTGACCCGACCCTACTACCAGAACTTATGAAGATTGTTGATAATGTCCACCTCATCCGGAAACTGATGCTTACCGCCCAAAGCAGGCAGAAAAGTTACGCAGACCGACGGAGACGGAGTCTAGAGTATGAGGTCGGCGACTAGGTGTTCTTGAAGATATCACCTCGGAGGGGACTGATTAAACACGGCAAGGGTGGAAAGTTAAGTTCGAGGTTTGTAGGACCATTTGAGATAATTGAGAAGGTTGGAAAATTGGCGTATCGCTTGGAACTACCCCAAAACCTCTCCAATATTCACGATGTCTTTCATGTTTCAATGCTACGGAAGTATCACCCTGATCCATCGCATATCTTGGAGCCAGAGCCGTTGCAGCTTCAGGATAACTTGTCTTATGAAGAGAAGCCCATTCGGATCCTAGACCAGCAAGATCGGGAGTTGCGCAGCAAATCTATACCGATGGTGAAATGTTGTGGAATCATCATGGGGTTGAAGAAGCAACGTGGGAAAGGCAAGACCAGATGGAGCAACAACATCCAGCTTTATTTCAAAGGTAATATCGAATTTTGGGACGAAATTCTTTTAAGGAGGGGAGGATGTGAGGCCCAACCTCGATTTGCGTGTGGTACCTCATTTTGTATGCCCTAACCTAGAATTGCGTGCCTTGACCTAGGTTTAAGAGTCGTGTTTCGTTCTGTGTACCTTGCATTGAATTACGTGCATACATTTAGGGTTACGTGCATTTACTTGGGAAATGTGCTTTCGTCTCATAGTTCGTGCCTTATCTCGTAGTGCGTGCCCTAAACCTAGGAAAGCGTGCCCGCACGCTAATCAAGAAAGTATCTTACACGAAGCACTAGATCATTAATTAATCCTACAAACTCCACTAACTAATATTAAAATGCTAATTCAACTCACTAGAAGACGAAATTGTACAAAAAGCTAAGTATTCTTTATTCTTTATTCCTTATTCTTTTGCACATCCCAAACACACAATATTATATTGCTCAACCAAGACAAAAATTCAGAATCTTGCACAAGCTTGGCCGACCACATGGAGCATTTAAACAAGCATTGCAATTTCAAATTTATTCCTAGACACTCTATGACAAGTTATGACACAAAGCAAAAAAAAAAACAAAACCCAAAACCCTACCCAATGCACCCAAAATCTCGACACATGCAAATGCCCATGCTAGGTGATTCAAAAACATGCTCCTTGAAGACACAAATCAGATTTTTCAAGGCCCTAGGCCGACACATGCATCAACTCTTCAAGCTTTTCATTTTTTTTCATTCTTTCTCTTTTTCTCTTATTTCTCTCATTCTTTCTCTCAATTCTTCTCTTTCTCTCGGCCCTAGCTGCAATTATAGACTCCATAGCTTAAGTTCATCATCCAAAGGTTCTTCAAGACATGCAAGTTACTAAGGAACTCGACCAAGCAAGCTAGAATGCAAAAAGACACACATGCAAGCTTATAGAACCTCCATTTCGGCTTAGGTAAGTTTGATAGCTCCTATTTCAGTTTCTTTTTGTTCTAACCACATGCACCTACTAAGAACATGGTAAATTAGCTAGGAATTAAAGAATCTCAAGTTGTCTCTCGGCTAAGCAAGGAGAAAAGTCGATTTTGTGCTTCATCAAGAGTTTTGTGCATCTTCATTGTTGTCTTGCTAAGGTGAGGGCTAAAACTCTCTTGAAAAGCTTTCAAAACCACATGCATGCCTTTAAATGTCTATTTTTACCTCTGTACTTGTGATATATGTGTGTAAATGAGCTTTTGTAAACATGCATGGCAAGATATTTGGCTAGAATGTGATGATAGATGAAATCACGTATTGGACAGTCTTCTGACTTGTTGGTACGAAGTGATTTTGACCAGGTAAATGATGTTGTAAAATGCGTGAAAATTGGTAGGTGACTAGTTTTGCCAGTTCTGAGAATTTTTTGTAGAAATAGGCCAAATCTAATTTTGACTCTAAGATCCCCAAAATGGCAAAACATCGAAAGATGTCCAATTTTGGAAAATCTGGAAAATGAAGCAGGTTTTGGCAGATTCACTGTCCTTGTAGAACGAACCAGTTTTGACTTAGGAAATGATGTCCAAAATGGATAAAATTTGGTATGAAGATATATCTTTTTGTTCTGGACATTTTTGTCAGAAATAGACTAAGACTAAATCTGAACCTAAGGCCCTAAAAAACGACAAGTATTGAAATGTGTTCAAATCTGGACAGTTTTGCGTAGTCTCACGGTTTTGGCTATAACTCTTGAACCCGAACTCCAAATGATGCGAGGTTTGTTTCTGGATTTAGTTAACTCCTTAAGATTTAATTTGAAATTTTGTTCACTGGAATTGGAGATTTTTTTCTTGTCTCAATGATTGTGAGAAAACAGACCATTGCATTGAGGTTTTCATCTAGTGATATGCTTTGAAAATTATTGTAACTTCTCTTGTTTTATTAAATGCCTGGGATTATGGCACTTGGATGTTGTGTGGACTGTTTTGAATGCTTGAGGGTGTTTTAATAAATCGATGCATGGCTTGAGTTTAATTACGTGACAACTTGGGGCTTAATTGCACGGATGAGCATGAATTAAAACCCTAATGACTAGGAAAACTCGCTAAGTGTTGATCCTATGGATATCGTGTTTAATTATGTGATTAGTAGGCTACCTGTAGTTTCCCTTATAGCCCTAAATGTGATTCCGATGATTACATATTGACAAGTAGGGCCTTCTTGCATCCGGTCCCACGTAAACGTCGTTGCATGTTGTATGACCTTATCATTTGATTACGTGAACTTCGAAATGAGTTATATTACTTAATTTACATGCGCTACATGGTTGCCCGTTTAATATTCATATAACTCCATGTGCTTTACGAGTGAAATTACCTATCATATCGTGCCTCGCGTGTTTACTTGTCAATGTGCAATCTTATGATTGCTCAGAGGCAACCTACTTTGTTGTCCTCCTAATGTGATATATTAAATGTCATAAATGTGCATTGCATACAAGGTTGCAACCTTTCATTCTGGCGTGGAAGTGTTCACGCACACCGGGAGGCATCGGGCTTGCCGGTGCAACCGTGACTACCATTGTCCAATTCCCTCTCTCGCTTGGGGGCTAGACTTCCTCGGAGAGTTGGGTCATAGGATTTCGGGGTACATCCGGAGTACACCCATTTGGTGTGATATGGGGATGATTTGAAGTCGGCCGCAACAACTGATACTGGAAATGAACTGAGAGCAAAAGCTCACCGTATCATTTTCACTATGTGTATAAGTACTCTCGCTTGGTTCCTAGAAGACCTTTGGGAGGAAAGACGGGTAATCGTGTTCTTTTGCTTTTATATTACATTATGAACTTACTTGTGATATATGTCATGCTTGCAAAAAGAGTTTACATAAGTTGAACCGGAAAAAAAGTTTCAAAACTTATTTCTCGTTCCCCCTTGCTGAGTTCATAAGGACTCACCCTCTTTTATCATCTCAGGTGAAGAAGACCAGGAACAGGTACACGAGGACAACGTGCCTTTTGATGATTCCTTAGAATGATTGCTTGCCCTACGTGCCTTACATAACTATGGCCATTTTGTGAATGATATGTTGCTTGAAGACTATTTCTTATGTTGCTTGTTATTGTATTGTAAATGACCCCCGTTGTAATTTGGAGTCAAATTTTGCTTGTACTGATCATAACTAGTTAAACACCCTTATGGTCGTTTTTGCTATCGTTACTGATTAGTATCTATCGCAGGCTTATGAAGTATCAGGTAAAGGATTAAGTAAAATGAATCTATCCAATCTTAAGCAGGTACTCATTGGTAGACTAAGATCAACTGGTACTTTTGTAGCAAGGATTAACAAACAAACGAGACAGAGTTATCATGCTAGGTTGTTAATCAAACGAGACATCGAGATAACTAGTAGGCATTTCAATTGGTGATAAATAGTAATCTTAGTTGGGAATGAATTTGAGACTGAAAGTATCGAGGCGTTTAGAGAATTAGGTCAAACTAAAGAGCCCAATTACAGCCGTTATGCTGCTGGTTTTCCGGAGAATCTGTGGAGTTTAGGCTAAACATTAAGTGTTAAACCTTCATGAACGATTAAGTACGTGAATGACTTGAATGTTTAGATCACACCCTAGTCTAACCTCTATAGGTCGGGTTTGGGCGTGACACTCGGAGAGTAGTGTTCTACTCTCGCTTGGCATTCCATCCTCGGAGAGTAGACTTATATCTGTTGTGGATATATGCCACTATTGTTTACCTAAATGTAATTTATGTTACTATATATGACTCAAATGTGATAATAATTTACTACTAGTTATCATATGCTATTATATCTTTTATGGACAGTTTGTTATACTACCATACGTGAATTGCATCATGATTTACAAAAGAGACCGACCAGAAATATTTTCAAAACTCTTCTATTCTATCCTCACTGAGCTTCCCTAGAGCTCACCGTTTTTTATCCCCCCCCAGTGCAGGTGCAACTTAGCTTGAAATGAAAATTGACTTTGAATGTTTAGCTGCTCGAAGCCTCTTGCTGTCATAGTTGGATCCAAGTTGTAAAAGTTAGAATTTGTTGATTAATTTCAGAAAGAAGGGTAGCTATGTTGAAACCGAATTTTGTATGATAGCCGGATAGTTATCAGATCTCAGATGTTGTAACACCCTTTGTACTTAACTTATTATATAAAGGCTTGTTATTAAGGCTCCGTTTGTTTGCTGTAAAATATTTTACCGGAAAACATTTTCCGGATTTTACGGTGTTTGGTAACATTGGAAAATTGGTCAACCGTAAAATATTTTCCAGTAAAAAATTGCGGCTGCTTTTTTTTAATTTTACGGTGTTTGGTAACACCGGAAAATTGGTCAACCGTAAAATATTTTCCGGTCAACAATTGCTGCTAGTACAAAATTATGTAAAATGTTTTCATGTCCTTTGGGATAAGAAAACATTTTACCGAACTTACCGTACATCCAAACACCAGAAAATATTTTTCAGTATTCTATTTTTCAGTAAAATATTTTCCCTCAATAAGTTATTTTACGGCAAACAAACGGAGCCATGTAAAATATTTTATTTTCCAGGAAAACACTTTTCACGGAAAACATTTTACACAAGTAAGTTATTTTACGGCAAACAAACGGAGCCTAAGTAATTCTTTATTTGTTGTTCCTTCTTATAAGTTATGAAAGCGCAATGACAAGTAAATGCAGACTTTGACCTAGTCTTGAGAAGGGCCGGGTTGAGGTCGTTACAGCCTGCAAACTGAGGGCGTGGGGCTTAGGACCAAGTCTCCGTGGCTCCGGTGCCCATAACTTTTGATCCGTAAGGAGTTACGCGGTGCACAGCATACCGTTGGAAAGCTCTCCAAGAGCTCTATGACGGGGGCAACAAGCCTGCTCGATTGCGCCTATTTTCGAAGCCCAAAATCAAACATTTTCATCAATTTCGGGACACTTTTCTTCTTTGGCGCTGTTTTTCCTTCCCGAATCGTACGTCGTGAGCCTAGAAAAGGACGACAACCTAATCCATCACATTTCTATTATCGAATCCCATGGCACCTTGGGCAAGACAACTTCACTTCACGTAGAGGCTGGGCCCGCAAACTAAGGGCGTGGAGCTTAGGACCAGGTCTCTGTCGCTCCTTTGCCCATAACTTTTGATCCGTAAGGAGTTACACGTCATACAGCATACCGTTGGAAAGCTCTCCGAGAGCTCTACGACGTGGGCAGCAAGCCTACTTGGCTGTGCCTATTTTGGAGCCCAAAATCAAACATTTTCATCAGTTACGGGACTCTTTTCTTCTTTTGCTCTATTTTTTCATCCTGGATCGTACGTCGTCAGCCACGAAAAGGACGACAACCTAATCAATCACATTTCTATTACCGAATCCCATGACACCTTGGGTATGACAACTTCATTTCACATAGAGGCTGGGCCTGCAAACCGAGGGCGTGGGGCTTGTGACCAGGTATCTGTCGCTCCGATGCCCATAACTTTTGATCTGTAAGAAGCTACGTGGCACAAAGCATACCGTTGGAAAGCTCTCCGAGAGCTCTACGACGGGGGCAGCAAGCTTGCTTGGCTGCGCCTATTTTTGGAGCCCAAAATCAAACATTTTCATCAGTTTCGGGACACTTTTCAACTTATGCGCTGTTTTTCCATCCTGGACCGTACGTCGTGAGCAGCGAAAAGGACGACAACCTAATCCATCACATTTCTATTATCGACTCCCACGATACCTAGGGCAAGACAACTTTGGTTCACGTAGAGGCTGGGCCCGTAAACCAAGGGCGTGGGGCTTAGGACCAGGTCTTCGTCGCTCTGGTGCCTATAACATTTGATCCGTAAGGATTACGCTGCGCACAACATACCGTTTGAAAGCTCTCCGAGAGCTCTACGACGGGGGCAGCAAGCCTGCTCGGCTGCGCTTGTTTTGGAAGTCCAAAATCGAATATTTTCTTCAGTTTCAAGACACTTTTCTTCTTTTGTGCTATTTTTTCGTCTCGGATCGTACGTCGTGAGCCGCGAAAAGGATGTCAACCTAATCCATCACATTTCTATTATCAAATCCCACGACACCTTGGGCAAGACAACTTCACTTCACCAAGAGGCTGGGCCTGCAAATCGATGGCGTGGGGCTTGGGACCAGGTCTCCGTCGCTCCGGTGCCCATAACTTTTGATCCGTAAGGAGTTATGCGGCGCACAACATACCGTTGGAAAGCTCTACGACAGGGGCAACAAGCTTGCTCGGTTGTACCTATTTTCGGAGCCCAAAATCGAATATTTTCATCAGTTTTGGGATACTTTCTTCTCTTGTGCTGTTTTTCCTTCCCGGATCGTACATCGTGAGCCTAGAAAAGGACGACAACCTAATCTATCACATTTCTATTATCGAATCCCATGGCACCTTGGGCAAGACAACTTCACTTCACGTAGATGCTGGGCCCGCAAACCAAGGGCGTGGGGCTTAGGACCAGGTCTCCATCGCTCATTTGCCCATAACTTTTGATCCGTAAGGAGTTACGCGTCGCACAGTATACCGTTGGAAAGCTCTCCGAGAGCTGTACGACGTGGGCAGCAAGCTTGCTTGGCTGTAACTATTTTCAGAGCCCAAAATCAAACATTTTCATCAGTTTCAGGACACTTTAATTCTCTTTCGCTATTTTTCCTATCCGTATCGTACGTCGTAATCCTAGAAAAGGACGACAAACATAATCCATCACATTTCTATTATCGAATCCCACGGCACCTTGGGCAAGACAACTTTGCTTGATGTAGACGCTTGGCCTGCAAACCGAGGGCGTAGGGCTTTGGACCAGGTCTTCGTCGCTCCGGTGCCCATAACTTTTGATCCGTAAGGATTTACGCGACGCACAACATACCGTTGGAAAGCTCTCCGAGAGCTCTATGATCGAGGCAGCAAGCTTTCCCGGTTGCGACTATTTTCAGAAGCTAAAATCGAACATTTTCATCAGTTTCGAGACATCTTTCTTCTTTTGCTCTATTTTTTCGTCCCGGATCGTACGTCGTGAGCCACAAAAAGGACGACAACCTAATCCATCACATTTCTATTATCGAATCCCACGACACCTTGGGCAAGACAAGTTCACTTCATGTAGAGGCTTGGCCGGCAAACCAAGGGCGTGGGGCTTGGGACCAAGTCTCCGTCGCTCCGGTGCCCATAACTTTTGATCCGTAAAGAGTTACGCGGCGCACAGCATACTGTTGGAAAGCTCTCTGAGAGCTCTATGATGGGGGCAACAAGCTTGCTTCGCTATGACTATTTTTGGAGGCCAAAATCGATCATTTTCATCAGTTTTAGGACACTTTTCTTCTTTTGCGCTGTTTTTCCTTCCCGGATCGTACGTCGTGAGCAAAAGAACGACAACCTAATCCATCACATTTTTATTATCGAATCCCACAGCACCTTGGGCAAGACAACTTCGCTTCATGCATAGGCTGGGCCCGCAAACCGAGGCCGTAGGGCTTGGGACCAGGTCTCCATCACTCCGGTGCCCATAACTTTTGATCCGTAAGGAGTTACGCGGCACACAACATACCATTGGAAAGCTCTCTGGGAGCTCTACGATGGGGGTAGCAAGCTTGCTTGGCTGCGCATTTTTTCCAAGCCCAAAAATGAACGTTTTCATCAGTTTTGGGACACATTTGTTCTCTTGCGCTATTTTTCCTTTCCGGATCGTACGCTGTGAGCCTAGAAAAGGAAGACAACCTAATCCATCACATTTCTATTATCGAATCCCATGACACCTTGGGCAAGAAAACTTCACTTCATGTAGAGGCTGGGCCCGTAAACCGAGGGCGTGGGCTTGGCACCAGGTCTCCGTCATTCCTTTGCCCATAACTTTTGATCCGTAAGGAGCTCCGCGTCGCACAGCATACCGTTGGAAACCTCTTTGAGAGGTCTATGACAAGGGCAGCAAGCTTGCTTGGCTACGCCTGTTTTTGGAGTCCAAAATTGAACGTTTTTATCAGTTTCAGGACACTTTTCTACATATGCGCTGGTTTTCCATCCCGGATCGTACGTCGTGAGTAGTGAAAAGAACAACAACCTAATCAATCACATTTCTATTATCGAATCCCACAGCACCTTGGGCAAGACAACTTCGCCTCACGTAGAGGCTAGGCTCACAAACCAAGGGCGTAAGGCTTGGGACCAGGTCTCCATCGCTCCATTGCCCATAACTTTTGATCCATAAGGAGTTACGTGGCACACAGCATACCATTGGAAAGCACTCCGAGAGCTCTACGATGGGGGAAGCAAGCCTGCTCGGCTGCGCCTGTTTTTGAAGCCCAAAATCGAATGTTTTCATCAGTTTTGGAATACTTTTCTTCTTTTGCGCTGTTTTTCCTTCCCGAATCGTACGTCGTGAGCCTAGAAAAGGACGACAACCTAATCCATCACATTTCTATTATTGAATCCCATGACACCTTGGGTAAGACAACTTTACTTCACATAGAGGCTGGGCTCGTAAACCGAGGGCGTGGGGCTTGGCACCAGGTCTGCGTCGCTCATTTGCCCATAACTTTTGATCCGTAAGGAGTTCCGTGTCGCACAGCGTACCGTTGGAAACCTCTTTGAGAGGTCTACGACGGGGGTAGCAAGCCTTCTTGGCTGAGCCTATTTTCAGAGCCCAAAATCGAACGTTTTCATCAGTTTCAGGACACTTTTCTACTTATGCGCTGTTTTTTCGTCCCGGATCGTACGTCATGAGTAGCGAAAAGGACGACAACCTAATCCATCACATTTCTATTATCGAATTCCACGGTACCTTGGGCAAGACAACTTCATTCACGTAGAGGCTGGGCCCGTAAACCAAGGGCGTGGGGCTTGGCACCAGGTCTCCGTCGTTCCTTTGCCCATAACTTTTGATCTGTAAGGAGTTCCGCGTCGCATAGCATACCGTTGGAAACCTCTCTAAGAGGTCTACAATGGGGAAGCAAGCCTGCTCAGTTGCGCCTATTTTCGGAGCCCAAAATCAAACGTTTTCATCAGTTTTGGAATACTTTTCTTCTTTTGCGTTGTTTTTCCTTCCCGAATTGTACGTCGTGAGCCTAGAAAAGGACGACAACCTAATCCATCACATTTCTATTATCGAATCCCATGACACCTTGGGCAAGACAACTTCGCTTCACGTAGAGGTTGGGCCTGCAAACCGAGGGCGTGGGGCTTGGGACAAAGTCTCCATCTCTCCGGTGCCCATAACTTTTGATCCGTAAGGAGTTACGCGACGCACAACATACCGTTGGAAAGCTCTCCAAGAGCTCTACGACGGGGGTAGCAAGCTTGCTCTGTTGCGCCTATTTTCTAAGCCCAAAATCGAACGTTTTCATCAGTTTTGAGACACTTTTCTTCTTTTGCGCTATTTTTCTGTCCCAGATCGTACGTCGTGAACCGCAAAAAAGGACGACAACCTAATCTATCACATTTTTATTGTCGAATCCCACGGCACCTTGGGCAAGACAACTTCGTCTCACGTAGAGGCTAGGCTTGCAAACCGATGGTGTGGGGCTTGGGACCAGGTCTCCATCGCTCATTTGCCCATAACTTTTGATCCGTAAGGAGTTATGTGTGGCCCGACCTCGATTTGCATGCGATACCTTGTTTCGTGTGCCTTAGCCTAGATTTGCGTGCCTTAACCTAGATTTAAGAATCATGTTTTGTTTTATGTGCCTTGCATTGAATTACGTGCATTCATTTAGGGTTGCATGCATTTACTTGGGAAACGTGCATTTATCTTGTAGTTCGTGCCCTACCTCATAGTGTGTGCCATAGACCTAAGAAGCGTGCCCTCACGCTAATCAAGAAAGCATCTTACACGAAGCACTAGATCAATAATTAATCCTACAAATTCCACTAACTAATATTAAATTACTAATTCAACCCACTAGAAGACGAAATTGCACCAAAAGCTAGACATTCTCATTCTTTATTCCTTATTCTTTTGCACTTTCCAAACACACAATTAAATAATGCTCAAAAGATGACAAAGATTCAGATTTTTCAAGCCTTGGCCGACCACCTTGTGTCCTTTGTGCTTGCTTTGCATAATTCAAATTATTCCCCAAACATTCTAAGACAATGTAATGACACAAAGCAATAAAAAATTAGCTCAAAACCCTCCTCAAAGCTCCCAATCTCGACATAAGCTCCTTGCCCATACTAGGTGATTCAAAAATCATGCTTCTTGAAGACACAAATCTGAAATTTGTATGCCCAAGGCCGACACATGCTTCAACATTTGCAAAAGCTTTCATTTTTCCTTCATTTCTCTCAATTCCTCTCATTCTTCTCTCTCCCTTTCATTCTTCTCTCCCTCTCTTGGCCCTAGTTGAATATTGTAGACTCCATAGCTCATCTTCATCACTCCATGGTTCATCAAGGCAAGCAAGAAGCTAGGGAGCTCGACTAATTAAGCTAGGTTGCAAGAAACACACATGCAAGCTCTTTGAATCTCTATTTCGGCTTAGGTGAGTTGCTAGCTTCCATTTCTTTTCTTCTTGTTCTAACCACATGCACCTACTAAGAACTTGGTTACTAAGCTAGGAAATTTGAGAAAAATCGAGTGGTGTCTCGGCTAAGCAAGGAAAAAGGTCAACTTTGTGCTTCACCAAGAGTCTTGTGCATCTTCTTGTTGTTTTGCTAAGGTGAGGGCTAAAACTTCTTGAAAATCTTTCAAAAAACCACATGCATGCTCTTAAATGTCTATCTTTACTTCTGTACTTGAGATATATGTGTGTTCATGAGCTTTTATAAACATGCATGACAAGATTTTGGGCTAGAATGTGATGATAGATGAAATTGTGCATGTGACAGCTTTTTGTCTTGTTGGTACGAGGTGATTTTGGCTACGTAAATGATGTTGAAAATACGTGAAAATTGGTAGGTAACTATTTTTTCCAGTTATGAACATTTTTTGCAGAAATAGGCCAAAGCTAATTTTGAATCTAAGGTCCTCAAAATGGAAAATCATTAAAATGTGTCCAAATCTGGAAAGTCTGGAAAAATGATGCAGGTTTTGGCAGATTCACTAATCTTGTAGAACGAATCAGTTTGGACGTAATAAATGACAACCAAAATGCATGAGATTTGGTGTGCTACTAGATTTTTCAGTTCTGGACATTTTTGTCAGAAATGGACTAAGGATAAATCTGACCCTAAAGCCCTCAAAAACTACAAGTATTGAAACGTATGCAAATCTGGACAGTTTTGCGCAGTCTCACTGTTTTGGCTATAACTATTGAACCCAAACTCCAAATAATGCGAGGTTTGTTTCTGAATTTAGTTCACCTCCTAAGATTTAATTTGAAATCTTATTCACTAGAATTGGATATTGTTTGCTTGTCTTAATGATTGTGAGAAATCAGTCCATTGCAGTGAGGGTTTCACTTAGTGATATGCTTAGAAAAATTATTGTAGCTTCTCTTGTTGTATTACATGCTTGGGATTGTGGCATTGAGATGTTGTGTGGACTGTTTTGAATACTTGAGGGTGTATGAACTAATCAATGCATGACTTCAGTTTGATTTCGAGATGACTTGGGGCTTAATCGCACGGGTAAGCACGAATTGGAACCCTAGTAACTAGGTGAATTTGCTAAGTGTTGATCCCTTGGATGTTGTGTTGGATTATGTGTTTAGTAGGCTGCCCGTAGTTGCCCTTGTAGCCCTAAATATGATTTTGATGATTTCATGTTGATAAGTAGGCTTTTCTTGCACCCAGTCCCACGTAGATGCCGTTGCATGATGAATAATCTTATTAATTGATTAGTGAGCTTTGAAATGAGTTATATAACTTGATTTACATGCGTTACATGGCTGCCCGTTTAATGTTCATATAACTCTGTGTGCCTTTCAAGTGAAATTACTTGTCTTATCGTGCCTCGCTTGTTTACTTGTCAATGTGCAATCTTATGACTGCTCGGAGGCGACCTACTTTGTTGTCCTCCTAATGTGATATATTAAATGTCATAAATGTGCATTGCATACAAGGTTGCAACCTTTCATTCTAGCATGGTAGCGTTCACGCACACCGGGCGACATCGGGCTTGCCGGTGCAACCGTGACTACCATTGTCCAATTCCCTCTCTCGCTTGGGGGCTAGACTTCCTTGGAGAGTTGGGTCGTAGGATTTCGGGGTACATCCAGAGTACACCCATTTGGCGTGATAAGGGGATGATTTGAAGTCGGCCACAACAACTGATACTGGAAATGAATCGAGAGCAAAAGCTCACCGTATCCTTTTCACTATGTGTATAAGTACTCTCGCTTGGTTCCTAGAGGACCTCGGGGAGGAAAGACGGGTAATTGTGTTCTTTTACTTTTACATTACATTATGTACTTACTTGTGATATATATCATGTTTGCAAAAGGGTTTTCATAAGTTGAACCGGAAAATGAGTTTCAAAACTTATTTCTCGTTCCCCCTCGCTGAGTTCATAAGGACTCACCCTCTTTTATCATCTCAGGTGAAGAAGACCAGGAACAGGTACCAGAGGATAACATGCCTAACGATGATTCCTTGGAATGATTGCTTGCCCTACGTGCCTTACGTGACCATGGCCATTTTGTGAATAATATGTTGTTTGAAGACTATTTCTTTTATGTTGCTTGTTGTTGTAATGTAAAAGACCTCCGTTGTAATTTGAGGTCTAATTTTGGCTTGTACTGATCCTAACTAGATAGACACTACTATGGTCGTTTTGCTATCGTTATTGGCTAAGTACCTATCATAGGATTATGAAGTATCAGGTAAGGATTAAGTAAAATGAATCTATCCAATTTTAAGCAGGTACTCATTGATAAGCTAAGATCAACAGGTACTTTTGTAACGAGGATTAACAAACAAACGAGACATAGTATCATACTAGTTATTAATCAAACGGGACTTCGAGATAACTGGTAGGCGTTTCGATTGGTTATAAATAGTAATCTTAGTTAGAAATAAAATTGAGATTGGAAATTTTGAGGCGTTTAGAGAATTAGGTCAAACTAAAGAGCCCAATTACAACCGTTATACTGCCGATTTTTCGGAGAATTTGTGAAGTTTAGGCTAAAACGTTAAGTGTTAAACCCTCTTGAACGATTAGGTACGTGACACGACTTGAATGTTTAGATCACACCCTAGTCTAACCTTCATAGGTTGGGTTGGGGCGTCACAAGTTACGTGGCGCACAGTATACCATTGGAAAGCTCTTTGTGAGCTCTACGACAGGGGCAGCAAGCCTGCTCGGCTGCGCCTATTTTCGAGCCCAAAATTGAACATTTTCATCAGTTTCAGAACACTTTTCTTCTTTTACGCTATTTTTCCTTACCGAATCGTACGTCGTGAGCCTAGAAAAGGATGACAACCTAATCTATCACATTTCTATTATCGAATCCCATGGCACCTTGGGCAAGACAACTTCGCTTCACGCAGAGCCTGGGCCCGTAAACCGAGGGCGTGGGACTTGGCACCAGGTCTCCGTCGCTCTTTTGCCCATAACTTTTGATCCGTAAGGAGTTATGCGTCGCACAACATATCATTGGAAAGCTCTCTGAGAGGTCTACGATGGGGGCACCAAGCCTGCTTTGCTGTGCTTGTTTTCGGAGCCCAAAATCGAATGTTTTCATCAGTTTTAGGACACTTTTCTACTTATGAGCTGTTTTTTCGTCCCGGATCGTATGTCGTGAGCAGCGAAAAGGACGACAACCTAATACATCACATTTCTATTATCGAATTCCACGGCACCTTGGGCAAGACAACTTCATTCACGTAGAGGCTGGGCCCGTAAACCAAGGGCGTGGGGCTCGGCACTAGGTCTCCGTCACTCCTTAGCCCATAACTTTTGATCTGTAAGGAGTTCCGCATCGCACAGCATACCGTTGGAAACCTCTCTGAGAGGTCTACAATGGGGGCAACAAGCCTGTTCAGTTGTGCCTGCTTTCAAAGCCCAAAATCGAACGTTTTCATCAGTTTTTGGAATACTTTTCTTCTTTTGCGTTGTTTCTCCTTCCCGAATCGTATGTCGTGAGCCTAGAAAAGGACGATAACCTAATCAATCACATTTCTATTATCTAATCCCATGACACCTTGGGCAAGACAACTTCACTTCACGTAGAGGTTGGGTCCGTAAACCGAGGTTGTGGGGCTTAGGACCAGGTCTCTGTCGCTCCGGTGCCCATAACTTTTGATCCGTAAGGAGTTATGCGTCGCACAACATACCGTTGGAAACCCTACTCTGCTGCGCCTGTTTTCAAAGCCCAAAATCAATCGTTTTCATCAGTTTCGAGACACTTTTCTTCTTTTGCGCTATTTTTCTGTCCCAGATCGTACGTCGTGAATCGCGAAAAGGACGACAACCTAATCCATCACATTTATATTATCGAATCCCACGGAACCATGGGCAAGACAACTTCGCCTCACGTAGAGGCTAGGCTCGTAAACCGAGGGCGTAGGGCTTGGGACCAGGTCTCCATCGCTCATTTGCCCATAACTTTTGATCCGTAAGGAGTTACGTGGCGCACAGTATACCGTTGGAAAGCTCTCTGTGAGGTCTACGACGGGGGCAGCAAGCCTGCTCGGCTGCGCCTATTTTCGAAGCCCAAAATTGAACGTTTTCATCAGTTTCGGAACACTTTTCTTCTTTTGCTCTGTTTTTCCTTACCGAATCGTACGTCGTGAGCCTAAAAAAAGACGACAACCTAATCCATCACATATCTATTATCGAATCCCATGACACCTTGGGCAAGACAAGTTCACTTCACGTAGAGGCTGGGCCCGTAAACCGAGGGCGTGGGCCTTGGCACCAGGTCTCCGTCGCTCCTTTGCCCATAACTTTTGATCCGTAAGGAGTTCTGCGTCGCACAGCATAAAGTTGGAAACCACTCTGAGAGGTCTACGACGGGGGCAGCAAGCCTGCTCGGCTGCGCTTGTTTTCGGAGCCCAAAATCAAACATTTTCATCAGTTTCAGAACACTTTTCTACTTATGCGTTGTTTTTCCATCCCAGATCATACGTAGGACGACAACCTAATCCATCACATTTCTATTATCGAATCCCATGGCACCTTGGGCAAGACAACTTTGCTTCACGTAGAGGCTGGGCCTGCAAACCGAGGGCGTGGGGCTTGGGACCAGGTTTCTGTCGCTCCGGTGCTAATAACTTTTGATCCGTAAGGAGTTACGCGATGCAAAGCATACCGTTGGAAAGCTCTCCAAGAGCTCTACGATGGGGGCAGCAACCTGCTCTGTTGCGCCTGTTTTCTAAGCCCAAAATCGAATATTTTCATCAGTTTTGAGACACTTTTCTTCTTTTGCGCTATTTTTCTATCCAGATCGTACGTCGTGAACCGCGAAAAGGACGACAACCTAATCCATCACATTTCTATTATCGAATCCCACAACACCTTGGGCAAGACAACTTCACCTCACGTAGAGGCTAGGCTCGCAACCCGATGGCGTGGGGCTTGGGACAAGGTCTCCATCGCTCATTTGCCCATAACTTTTGATCCGTAAGGAGTTACGTGGCGCACAGTGTACCGTTGGAAAGCTCTCTGTGAGTTCTACGATGGGGGCAACAAGCCTACTTGTCTGCGCCTATTTTCGAAGCCCAAAATCGAACGTTTTCATCAGTTTCGAAACACTTTTCTTCTTTTACGTTGTTTTTCCTTACCGAATTGTATGTCATGAGCCTAGAAAAGGACGACAACCTAATCTATCACATTTCTATTATCAAATCTCACGGAAAATTGGGCAAGACAACTTCGCTTCACGCAGAGCCTGGGCCTGCAAACTGAGGGCGTGGGGCTTGGCACCAGGTCTCCGTCGCTCCATTGCCCATAACTTTTGATCCGTAAGGAGTTACGCGTCGCACATCATACCATTGGAAAGCTCTCTGAGAGGTCTACGACGGGGGCACCAAGCTTGCTTGGTTGCGCTTGTTTTTGGAGCCCAAAATCGAACGTTTTCATCAGTTTCAGGACACTTTTCAGGACACTTTTCTACTTATGTGCTGTTTTTCCGTCCCGAATCGTACATCGTGAGCATCGAAAAGGACGACAACCTAATCCATCATATTTTTATTATCGAATCCCATGACACCTTGTGCAAGGCAACTTCACTTCACGTAGAGGCTGGGCCTGCAAACTGAGGGTGTGGGGCTTGGGACCAGGTCTCCATCACTCCGGTGCCCATAACTTTTGATCCATAAGGAGTTACGTGGCGCACAGCATACCGTTGGAAAGCTCTCCGAGATCTCTACGACGGGGACAGCAAGCCTACTCGGCTGCGCCTATTTTCGAAGCCTAAAATCGAATGTTTTCATCAGTTTCGGAACACTTTTCTTCTTGTGCGCTGTTTTTCCTTACTGAATCGTACGTCATGAGCCTAGAAAAGGATGACAACCTAATCCATCACATTTCTATTATCGAATCGCACGACACCTTGGGCAAGACAACTTCGCTTCACGTAGAGGCTGGGCCCGCAAACCGAGGGCGTGGGGCTTGACACCAGGTCTCCGTCGCTCTTTTGCCCATAACTTTTGATCCGTAAGGAGTTACGCGTCGCACAACATACCGTTGGAAAGCCCTCCGAGAGCTCTACGATCGCCGCAGCTAACCCGCTCTGCTGCACTTATTTTTGGTGCCCAAAATTGAACATTTTTATCAGTTTCGGGACACATTTCTACTTTTGCGCTGTTTTTCCGTCCCGGATCGTACGTCGTGATTAGCGAAAAGAACGACAACCTAATCCATCACATTTCTATTATCAAATCCCATGGAACCTTGGGCACGACAACTTCGCTTCACGTAGAGGCTGGCCCCGTAAACCCAGGGCGTGGGGTTGGGACCATGTCTCCGTCGCTCCGGTGCCCATAACTTTTGATCCGTAAGGATTTAGGCGGCACACAGTATAAGACCCGACCCCGATTTGCCTGCGAAACCTCACTTCGTGTGCCCTAACCTAGATTTGCATGTTATGCCCTAGGTTTAAGAATTGTGTTCATTTTATGTGCCATGCATTGAATTACGTGCATTCATTTAAGGTTCCGTGCATTTACTTAAAAAATGTGCATTCGTCTCATAGTTCGTGTCCTACCTCATAGTGTGTGCCCTAGACCTAGGAAAGTATGCCTTCACGCTAATCAAGAAAGCATCTTTCACGGAGCACTAGACTATTAAACAATCCTACAAAATCCACTATCAATATAATAATCCTAATTCAACTCACTAGAAGACAAAAAATGCACTAAACACTAAACATCCTTCATTCTTTATTCCTTTTCTTTTGCACTTCCAAATACATGCAATAAAATAAGCTCGACCAAGACAAAATTTTAGAATTTCCCACATGCTTGGCCGACCACTAGGTGGCATTTGTGCATGCTTATTCAATATAATTTAATTCCTAGACACATTTAGACATTCTATGACAAAAATGCTTTAAAAAAATTGCTCAAAAACCCCACCATTTGCACACTATTTTTGGCCACATCATCCTTGCCCATCCTAGGAATTTCAAAATTGTACATTGGAGACACAAATGCTGAATTTGGACTGCCCAAGGCCGACCACATCCTCAAAGAACTTGCAAAGCCATCACTTTGTCATATTCTCTCATTTCCTTCCACTTCTCTCACTTCTCTCAATTTTCCTCTCTCATTCTCGGCCTTGGCTGAGTTCTTCATGTCCATAGCTTCTCTTCTTCACACCATAGCTAAACCAAGCAAACCACAAGCAAAAGACTTCAACCGAGCTAGCTAAGAAGTGAAAATCACACTTGCATGTGCATTGAAGACTCCATTCGGCCTAGGTAAGCTTCTTGACATCCATTTCTTTTCTTCATGTTTTAACCTCATGCATGTGCTAAGAGATTGATCACTAAGCTAGGAAAAATAGAGAAAAGCTAGTTGGGATTTCGGCTAGGCAAAGGAGAAGAAGAGATTTGAGCTTCAACAAGGTTTTGAGTATCTTGTCGTTGATTGCTAAGGTGAGGGTTAAAACCTTTTGAAAACTCTTCAAAAAATTCACATGCATGCTCATAGATGTGTTTATTTGCTTCTATACTTGAGTTATATGGTCGTTCATAAGCTTAAACAACCATGCATGGCAAGATCTTGGCTTGAAAATGATGCTAGGTGAAGTCGAAATTGTTGACAGCTCTCTGACCAGTCTGTTTTGAGGTACGTTTAGCTAGGAAAATGATGTGGAAAATGCATGAAAATTGGTAGATGACTAGTTTGGGAAGTTTTGAACATTTTTCCCAGAAATAGGCCGAAGCTAATTTTGACTCTAAGGTCCTCAAAATGGCAAATCTTTAAAATTTGACCAAATCTGGAAATCTGGAAAAATGAAGCAGGTTTTGGCAGATGCACTGACCTTGTGGAACGAACCATATTTGACTTAATAAATATCTCCAAAATGCATGAAATTTGGTTTGATGCTATATTTTTCAGTTCTGGACAATTTTGTCAGAAATGGACCAAGGCTAAAACTGACCCTAAGGACCTCAAAAACGCCAATTTCTGAAAAGTGTGCAAATCTGGACAGTTTTGTGCTATTCCACTGTTTCGGTTATATCTAATGATCCTGAACTCCAATTGATGCAAGGTTTGTTTCTGATTTTAGTTAACTTCTTAAGCTTTAATTTGACATCTTATTCACTGAATTTGGAGATTGTTTGCTTGTCCGATTGATTGTGAGAAGACAGCCTATTGCAGTAAGGGTTTCACTTAATGTTGTGCTTAGAAAAATTGTTGTAACTCCTCTTGTTGAATTAAATGCTTGGGATTGTAGCTACGGGATGTTGTGTGGACTGTTTTGAATGTTTGAGGATGTTGAATTATATGATGCATGGTTTGAGATTGACTTTGAGTTGGTTTGAGGCTCAAATTGCACGAATATACATGAAATGGAAACCCTAATGACTAGGTAGTTTTGTTAAGTATTGATCAATTGGATATTGTGTGGGAATTATATGCTTAGTGGGCTGCCCGTAAATGTCTTATAACTTCAAATGTGATTTTGACCATTGAATGTTGACAAATAAGCTTTTCTTTCACCCGAACCCATGATTGATGTCATTGCATGTTGAATAATCTTATCACTTGATCACGTGGGCTTCTTAATGAGTTATGTGGCCTGTTTTACATGTGTTGCATGGCTGCCCGTTTGATTTTCATATAACTCTATATGCCTTTAAAGTGAAATTTCATGTCTTATCGTGCCCTGCTTGTTTACCTGTCAATGTGCAATCTTACGACTGTCCGTAGGCAACCTACTTTGTTGTCCTCCTACTGTGATATATTACCTGTCATGAATGTGCATTGCATACAAGGTTGCAACCTTTCCTATCGGCATGGTAGCGATCACGCACACCGGGCGGCATCGGGCTTGCCGGTGCACCCGTGACTACCATGGTCCCATTCTCTCTCTCGCTTGGGGGCTAGACTTCCTCGGAGAGTTGGGTCTTAGGATTTCGGGGTACATCCGGAGTACACCCACCTGGCGTGTTTGGGGAATGATTTGAAGTCGGCCGCAACAACTGATCCTGGAACTGATCTGAGAGCAAAAGCTCAATGTATCCTTTTTACTATGTGTATAAGTACTCTCGCTTGGTTCTTAGAGAACCTCGGGGAGAAAAGACCGGTATTCCTATTTCTGTACTTATATTTCTGTTGTGTTCATGCTTGCAAAAAGGATTTTCATAAGTTGAACTAGAAAATGAGTTTCAAAACTTATCTCTCGTTCCCCCTCGCTGAGTTCATAAGGACTCACCCTCTTTTTCATCACAGGTGTAGAAGAACAGGTACAAGTACCCGAGGACAATGTGCCTAATGATGAACTCCTGGAGTGATTGTCTGTCATTGTTGTTTTGCTTGAACGTGACTACTTGTGTACTTTGTGCTACTTGAAGACTATTTATTTTATGTTGCTTGTTGTTACTAATGTAAAAGACTCCCGTTGTAATTTGGGGTCTAATTTTGGTTTGTACTTATATTAAGTAGAACGATGCTAGACATAACACTACTATGATCGTTTTGCTTTTATCACCGCTAGTATCTATCTTAGGTTATGACGCTTTAGTTAAGAACTAAGTAAATGAATTTATCCAATCTTAATAGGTACTTGCTATTGAGCTAAGATCAACAGGTATATTTGTAACGAGGACAAATAAACAAACGAGACATAGTATCATGCGAGGTTATAAATCAAACGGGACGTCGGAATAACCAATAGGCAATTCAATTGATGGTAAAATAGTAATCTTAGTTGGAAATGAATTTGAGATGGTAAATTTTGAGGCGTTTAGAGAATTAGGTTAAACCAAAGGGCCAATTACAACCGTTATGCTGCCGGTTTTCCGGAAAAACTTTGGAGTTTAGGCTAAATCATTAGGTGTTAATCTTCATAAATAGCTAAGTACGTGATATTACTTGAATGTTAGTTCACACCCTAGTTTAACCCTATAGGCCGGGTTGGGGCGTGACACACAGGATACTGTTGAAAAGCTCTCTGAGAGCTCTACGATGGGGGAAGCAAGCGTGCTCGGCTGCGCCTGTTTTCGAAGCCCAAAATCGAACGTTTTCATCATTTTCGAGACACTTTTCTTCTTTTGCGCTATTTTTCCGTCCCGGATCGTATGTCGTGAACCGCGAAAAGGACGACAACCTAATCCATCACATTTCCATTATCGAATCCCATGGCACCTAGGGCAAGACAACTTCGCCTCACGTAGAGGCTAGGCTCGCAAACCGAGGGCGTGCGGCTTGGGAACAGGTCTCCATCGCTCCTTTGCCCATAACTTTTGATCCGTAAGGAGTTACGTGGCACACAACATACCGTTGGAAAGCTCTCTGAGAGCTCTACGAAAGAGGCAGCAAGCCTACCCGGCTGCGCCTATTTTCGAAGCCCAAAATCGAACATTTTCATCAGTTTTGGAATACTTTTCTTATTTTGCGCTGTTTTTCCTTCCCGAATCGTACGTCGTGAGCCCAGAAAAGGACGACAACCTAATCCATCACATTTCTATTATCGAATCCCACAGCACATTGGGCAAGACAACTTCACTTCATGTAGAGGCTGGGCCCTCAAACCGAGGACGTGGGGCTTGGGACCATCTCTCTATCGCTCCGGTGCCCATAACTTTTGAACCGTAAGGAGTTACGCGGCGCACAACATACTGTTGGAAAGCTCTACGAGAGCTCTACGATGGGGGCAGCAAGCCTGCTCGACTGTGCCTATTTTTGGAACTCAAAATCGAACGTTTTCATCAGTTTTGGGATACTTTTATTCTCTTGCGCTATTTTTCCTTCCCGGATTGTATGTCGTGAGCCTAGAGAAGGACGACAACCTAATCCATCACATTTCTATTGTCGAATACCACAACTCCTTGGGCAAGAAAACTTCGCTTCACGAAGAGGCTGGGCCTGCAAACCGAGGGCGTGGGGCATGGGACAAGGTCTCTGTCGCTCCTTTGCCCATAACTTTTGATCTGTAAGGAGTTACGCATCGCACAACATACCGTTGGAAAGCTTTTCGAGAGCTCTACAATGTGGATAGCAAGCCTGCGCGGCTGTGCTTGTTTTCGGAGCTCAAAATCAAACGTTTTCATTAGTTTCGGGATACTTTTTCTTCTTTTGTGCTATTTTTTCCTCTCGGATCGTACGTCGTCGGTCGCGAAAAGGACGACAACCTAATCAATCACATTTCTATTACCGAATCCCATGACACCTTGGGCATGACAACTTCACTTCACATAGAGGCTGGGCCCGAAAACCAAGAGCGTGGGGCTTGTGCCAGGTATTTGTCGCTCCGGTGCCCATAACTTTTGATCCGTAAGGAGCTACGTGGCGCACAACATACTGTTGGAAAGCTCTTCGAGAGCTCTATGACGGGGGCAGCAAGCCTGCACAGCTGCTCCTGTTTTCGAAGCCCAAAATTGAACATTTTTATCAGTTTTAAGACACTTTTCTTCTTTTGTGTTGTTTTTTCGTCCCGGATCGCACGTCGTGAGGAGCGAAAAGGACAACAACCTAATCCATCACTTTTCTATTATCGAATCCCACGGCACCTTTGGCAATACAACTTCGCTTCAAATAGAGATTGGGCCCGCAAACCGAGGGCGTGGGGCTTGTGACCAGGTCTCCGTCGCTCTGGTGCCCATAACTTTTGATCCGTAAGGAGTTACACGGCGCACAACATACCGTTGAAAAGTTCTCTGTGAGTTCTACAACCGGGCAGCAAGCCTGCTCGGCTGTGCCTTTTTTCGGAGCCCAAAATTGAACGTTTTCATCAGTTTTGGGACACTTTTCTTCTCTTGTGCTATTTTTCCTTTCCGGATTGTACGTCGTGAGCCTAGAAAAGGACGACAACCTAATCCATCACATTTCAATTATCGAATCCCACGACGCCTTGGGCAAGACAACTTCACTTCACGTAGAGGCTGGGCCCGTAAACCGAGGGCGTGGGGCTTGGCACCAGGTCTCCGTCATTCCTTTGCCCATAACTTTTGATCGGTAAGAAGTTAAGCATCGCACAGCATACCGTTGGAAAGCTCTCTAGGAGGTCTACGACAGGGGCAGCAAGCTTGCTCGGCTGCGCCTGTTTTCGGAGCCCAAAATCAAACGTTTTCATCAGTTTCAGGATACTTTTCTACTTATGCTCTGTTTTTGGGTCCCGGATCGTACGTCATGAGCAGCGAAAAGGACGATAACCTGATCATTCACATTTCTATTATCAAATCCCATGGAACCTTGGGCACGACAACTTCGCTTCACGTAGAGACTGGGCCCACAAACCAAGGGCGTAGGGCTTGGGACCAGGTCTCCGTCGTTCCGGTGCCCATAACTTTTGATCTATAAGGAGTTACGCGCCGTACAACATATAGTTGGAAAGCTCTCTGAGAGGTCTACGACGTGAGCGACAAGCCTACTCGGCTGCGCCTATTTTCCGATTCCAAAATCGAACGTTTTCATAAGTTTTGGGACACTTTTCTTCTCTTGCTCTATTTTTCCTTTTCTGGATCGTACGTCGTGAGCCTAGAAAAGGACGACAACCTAATCAATCACATTTCTATTACCGAATCTCACGACACACCTTGGGCATGACAACTTCACTTCATGTAGAGGCTGGGCCCCTAAACTGAGGGCGTGGGGCTTGTGACCAGGCATCTGTCGCTCCGGTCCCCATAACTTTTGATCCTTAAAGACTTACGCGGCGCACATCATACCGTTCGAAAGCTCTCCGAGAGCTCTATGATGACGGCAGCTAGCCTGCTCTGCTGCACTTATTTTCGGAGCCCAAAATTGAACATTTTTATCAGTTTCGGGACACTTTTCTACTTTTGCACTATTTTTTCGTCCCGGAACGTACGTCGTGAGCAGTGAAAAGGATGACAACCTAATCCATCACATTTCTATTATCGAATCCCATGGAACCTTGGGCATGACAACTTCGCTTTACGTAAAGGCTGGGCCCACAAACTGAGGGCGTGGGGCTTGAGACCAGGTCTCCATCGCTCCGGTGTCCATAACTTTTGATTCGTAAGGATTTAGGCGCCGCACAGGATACCGTTGGAAAGTTCTCCGACAGCTTTACGACGAGGGCATCAAGCGAGCTCGGCTGCGCCTATTTTCAAAGCCCAAAATTAAACGTTTTCATCAGTTTCGAGATAGTTTTCTTCTTTTGCGCTATTTTTTCATCCCAGAACGTACGTCGTGAACCGCGAAAAGGACGACAACTTAATCTATCACATTTCTATTATCGAATCCTACGGTACTTTGGGGAAGACAACTTTGCCTCATGTAGAGGCTAGGCTCGCAAACCGAGGGCATGAGGCTTGGGACCAGGTCTTTATCGCTCATTTGCCTATAACTTTTGATCCGTAAGGAGTTACGTAGTGCACAGCATATTGTTGGAAAGCTATTCGAGAGCTCTACGACAAGGGCAATAAGCTTGCTCGGCTGTGCCTATTTTCGAAACCCAAAATCGAACATTTTCATCAGTTTTGGAATATTTTTCTTCTTTTACACCATTTTTCTGTCCCGGATCGTACGTCGTGAGTCGTGAAAAGGACGACAACCTAATCCATCACATTTCTATTACCGAATCCCACGATACCTTGGGCATGACAACTTCACTTCACGTAGAGGCTGGGCCCGCAAACTGAGGGCTTGGGGCTTGTGACTAGGTATCTGTCGCTCCGGTGCCTATAACTTTTGATCCGTAAGGAGCTACGTGGCGCACAGTATACCGTTGGAAAGCTCTCCGAGAGCTCTACAACGAGGGCAGTAAGCCTGCTCGGCTGCCCTTATTTTTGAAGCCCAAAATTGAATATTTTCATCAGTTTTGAGACACTTTTCTTCTTTTGTGCTGTTTTTCCGTCCCGGATCGTACGTCGTGAGGCACGAAAAGGACGACAACCTAATCCATCACATTTCTATTATCGAATCCCACTGCACCTTTGGCAATACAACTTCACTTCACGAAGAGGCTAGGCCCGCAAACTGAGGGCGTGGGGCTTGGGACCAAGTCTCCGTCGCTCCGGTGCCCATAACTTTTGATCCGTAAGGAGTTACGCGGCGCACAACATACAGTTAGAAAGCTCTCCGAGAGCTCTACGTCGAGGGCGCCAAGCTTGCTCAACTGTGACTATTTTCAGAGCCCAAAATTGTACGTTTTCATTAGTTTTGGGACATTTTTCTTCTTTTGCGCTGTTTTTCCTTCTCGGATCGTACGTCGTGAGCCCTGAAAAGGATGACAACCTAATCCATCACATTTCTATTATCGAATCCCATGGTATATTGGGCAAGACAACTTCACTTCACGTATAGGCTGGGCCTGCAAACCGAGGGCGTGGGACTTGGGACCAGGTCTCCGTCGCTCCGGTGCCCATAACTTTTGATCCGTAAGGAGTTACACGGCGCACAACATACCGTTGGAGAGCTCTCTAAGAGCTCTACGATGGGGGCAGCCAGCTTGCTCAGCTGCACCTATTTTTGGAGCCCAAAATTAAATGCTTTCATCAGTTTTGGGACACTTTTCATCTCTTGCGCTGTTTTTTGGCTTTATGGATCATACGTCGTGAGCAGTGAAAAGGACGACAACCTAATCCATCACATTTCTATTATCGAATCCCATGCCACCTTGGGCAAGAAAACTTCGCTTCACGTAGAGGCTGGGCTCACAAACCGAGGGCGTGGGGCTTGGGACCAGGTCTCCGTCGCTCCGGTGCCCATAACATTTGATCCGTAAGGAGTTACGCGGCGCACATCATACCGTTGGAAAGCTCTCCGAGAGCTCTACGATAGGGGCAACAAGCATGCTCGGCTGTGCCTATTTTTGGAGCCCAAAATCGAACGTTTTCATCTGTTTTGGGACAATTTTCTACTTTTGCGCTATTTTTTCGTCCCGGATCGCACGTCGTGAGCAGCGAAAAGGACGACAACCTAATCCATCACATTCCTATTACCGAATCCCTCGACACCTTGGGCAGCATAACTTTTCTTCACGTAGAGGCTGGGCCCGCAAACCGAGGGCATGGGGCTTGAGATCTAGTCTCCGTCGCTCCGGCACCCATAACTTTTTATCCGTAAGGATTTACGCCGTGCACAGGATACCGTTGGAAAGCTCTCCGAGAGTTCTACGACGGGGGCAGCAATCCTGTTTGGCTGTGATTGTTTTTGAAGCCCAAAATCGAATGTTTTCATCAATTTCGAGACACTTTTCTTTTTTCACGCTGTTTTTTCATCCTGGATCGTACGTCGTGAGCCGCGAAAAGGACGACAACCTAATCCATCACATTTCTATTATCGAATCCCACAGCACCTTGGGCAAGAC
Source organism: Ehretia macrophylla (assembly GCA_037974665.1). Classification (NCBI taxonomy): domain Eukaryota; kingdom Viridiplantae; phylum Streptophyta; class Magnoliopsida; order Boraginales; family Ehretiaceae; genus Ehretia; species Ehretia macrophylla. Next base: position 27,483,910 of record CM075780.1, read on the forward strand.
AACTTCGCTTCACTTAGAGGCTGGGCCCGCAAACTGAGGGCATGGGGCTTGGGACCAGGTCTCCGTCGCTCCGATGCCCAAAACCTTTGATCCGTAAGGAGTTACGTAGCGCACAACATACCGTTGGAAAGCTCTCCAAGAGCTCTACGACGGAGGCAGCAAGCGTGCTCGACTATTGTAAGGCCCAACATCAATTTGCGTTTGATACCTCATTTCGTGTGCCCTAACCCAAATTTACGTGCCTTGACCTGAGTTTAAGAGTCGTGTTTTATTTTGTGTGCCTTGCATTGAATTACGTGCATTCATTTAGGGTTGCGTGCATTTGCTTGGGAAATGTGTATTCGTCTCGTAGTTCGTGCCTTATCTCGTAGTACGTGCCCTAAACCTAAGAAAGCGTACCCGCACGTTAATCAAGAAAGTATCTTGCACGAAGCACTAGATCATTAATTAATCCTACAAACTCAACTAACTAATATTAAAATGCTAATTCAACTCACTAGAAGACGAAATTGCACCAAAAGCTAAACATTTTTATTCTTTATTCTTTATTCTTTTTGCTTATTCCAAGCACATGCAATAAAATAAGCTCAACCAAGATAAAAATTCAGAATTTCCACTAGCTTGGCCGACCACATGGAGCATTTGACAATGCTTTGCAATTTCAAAATTAAACTTAGACAACCTATGACACTAAGCATAAAAAAATAACTCCAAACCCTACCTAATGCACCAAAATCTCGACACACTCAATTGCCCATGCTAAGGTGATTCAAATTATGCTCTTGAAGACACAAAATATGAAATTTAGAAGCTCAAGGCCGACACATGCCCACAAAAAGCATCAAACTCTTCAAAGCATCTCATTTTTCTTTCTCTCATTCACTCTCTCATTTCCTCTCTCTCTCTCTCGGCCTTGGCTGCAATTATAGACTCCATAGCTTAAGCTCATCATCCTAAGGTTCATCAAGTCATTCAAGCCACTAAGGAACTCGACCAAGCAAAGCTAGGAGCAAAGAAACATGCATGCAAGCTCTTAGAACACTCATTCGGCTCTTAGGTATGATTGATAGCTCCTATTTCATTTTCTTTTGTTCTAGCCACTTGCACATACAAAGAACATGGTTACTAAGCTAGGAATTAGAGAATCTCAAGTTATCTCTCGGCCAAGCAAGGAGAAAAGTCGACCTTGTGCATCATCAAGAGCTTTGTGCATCTTCATTTTTGTCTTGCTAAGGTGAGGGCTAAAACTCATTTGAAAAGCTTTCAAAAACTACATGCATGCCTTTAAATGTCTATTTTACCTCTGTACTTGTGATATATGTGTGTACATGAGCTTTGGTGAATATGCATGGCAAGATATTTGGCTAGAATGTGAAGATAAGTGAAATCGCGTAAATGACAGCCTTCTGACTTGTTGGACCAAAGTGAATTTGACCAGGTAAATGATGTTGAAAATGCGAGAAAATTGGTAGTCGACTAGTTTGGCCAGTTCTGAGCATTTTTCGTAGAAATAGGCCAAAGCCAATTTTAACTCTAAGGTCCCCAAAATGGAAAAACATCGAAAGTTGCCCAAATCTGGAGAATCTGGGAAAATGAAGCAGGTTTCGGCAGATTCACTGTCCTTGTAGAATGAACCAGTTTTGACTTAGTAAATGATATCCAAAATGAATTAAATTTGGTATGCTGCTAGATTTTTCAGTTTTGGAAATTTTTGTCAGAGATAGATTAAGGCTAAATCGGACCCTAAGTTCCTCAAAATAGACAAGTATTGAAATGTGTGCAAATTTGGACAGTTTTGCATAGTCTCACAGTTTTGGCTATAACTCTTGAATCCGAACTCCAAATGATGTGAGGTTTGTTTTTGGATTTAGTTCACTCCATAAGCTTTAATTTGAAATTTTGTTCACTAGAATTGGAGATTGTTTGCTTGTCTCAATGATTGTGAGAAAATAGACCATTGCAGTGAGGTTTTCATCTAGTGACATGCTTTGAAAATTATTGTAACTTCTCTTGTTGTATTAAATGCTTGGGATTGTGGCACTTGGATGTTGTGTGGACTGTTTTGAATGCTTGAGGGTGTTTTAATTAATTGATGCATGGTTTGAGTTTAATTACGTGACAACTTGGGGCTTAATCGCACGGGTGAGCATGAATTGAAACCCTAGTGACTAGGAAAACTCGCTAAGTGTAGATCCTATGGATATCGTGTTTAATTATGTGATTAGTAGGCTGCCCGTAGTTTCCCTTATAGCCCTAAATGTGATTCCGATGATTACATGTTGGCAAGTAGACTTTTCTTGCACCCGGTCCCACGTAGACGTCGTTACATGTTGTATAATCTTATTATTTGACTGCGTGAACCTCGAAATAAGTTACATGACTTGATTCACTTGTATTACATGACTGTCCGTTTAATATTCATATAACTCCATGCGTTTTACAAGTGAAATTACCTGTCGTAGCATGTCTTGCGTGTTTACTTGTCAACGTGCGATCTTATAACTGCTCAGAGGCAACCTACTTTGTTGTCCTTCTAATGTGATATGTTAAATGTTATAAATGTGCATTGCATACAAGGTTGCAACCTTTCATTGTGGCATGGTAGCATTTCACGCACGCCGGGCGGCATCGGGCTCACCGGTGCTACCGTGACTACCATGGTCCAATTCCCTCTCTCGCTTGGCATTCCACCCTCGGAGAGTTGGGTCGTAGATTTTCGGGGTACATCAGGAGTACACCCAAATGGAAGCGATAAGTGAATTATTGAAGTCGGCCGCAACAATCGTATCGAAATCGATATTGAGAGCAAATGCTCACCGTATCCTTGAAATGATTGGTAATTGTATCTGTTGCTCAATTTGATTCTTGTACCTTGCGTACCTTATCACTTGTAATATGTGACATGTTTTCAAAAAGGGATTTTTCATAAGTTAACCGGAAAAAGAGTTTCAAAACGTATTTCTCGTTCCCCTTCGCTGAGTTCATAAGGACTCACCCTCTTTTATCATCTCAGGTGAAGAAGAAGGAACAGGTACCCGAGGATAACGTGCCTATTGATGACTCCTTGGAATGATTGCTTGCCCTACGTGCCTTACTTGACTATAGCCATTTTGTGAACGATATGTTGCTTGAAGACTATTTCTTATGTTGCTTGTTATTATATTGTAAATGCCCCCCGTTGTAATTTGGGGTCTAATTTTGGCTTGTACTTATCATAACTAGATACACACTCTCTTGGTAGTTTTGCTATCACTACTTTGGTTTAGTATCTATCACAGGCTTATGAAGTATTAGGTAAAGGGTTAAGTAAAATGAATCTATCCAATCTTAAGCAGGTACTCATTGGTAAGCTAAGATCAACAGGTACTTTTGTAACAAGGATTAACAAACAAACGAGACATAGTTATCATGCTAGGTTGTTAATCAAACGAGACTTCGAGAAAACTAGTAGGCGTTTCGATTAGTGAAAAATAGTAATCTTAGTTGGAAATGAATTTGAGATTGAAAGTTTTGAGGCCCTTAGAAAATTAGGTCAAACTAAAGAGCCCAATTATAGCCGTTATGCTGCCAGTTTTCTGGAGAATTTGTGGAGTTTAGGCTAAACGTTATGTATTAAACCATCATGAACGATTAAGTACGTGAAATGACTTGAATGTTTAGATCACTCCCTAATCTAACCTCTATAGGTCTGGTTGGGGCGTAACAACAACGCCTATTTTCGGAAACCTAAATTGAACGTTTTTATCAATTTCGGGACACTATTCTACTTTTGCGCTATTTTTTCGTCCCAGATCGTACGTCGTGAGCTGCAAAAAGGACGACAACCTAATCCATCACATTTCTATTATCGAATACCACGACACCTTGGGCAAGATAACTTCGCTTCACATAGACGCTGGGCCAGCAGACCAAGGGCATGGGGCTTGGGACCAGGTCTCCGTCGCTCCGATGCCCATAACTTTTGATCCGTAAGGAGTTACGCGGCACACAGCATACCGTTGGAAAGCTCTACGAGAGCTTTACGATAGGGGCGGCAAGCCTGCGAGGTTGCGCTTGGTTTAGAATCCCAAAATCGAACGTTTTCATAAGTTTCGAGACATTTTTCTTCTTTTGCGCTATTTTTTCGTCCCGGATCATACGTCGTGAGGTGAGAAAAGGACGACAACCAAATCCATCACATTTCTGTTATCGAATCCCATGGCACTTTGGGCAAGACAACTTCGCTTCATATAGAGGCTGGGCCCGCAAACCTAGGGCGTGGGGCTTGAGACCAGGTCTCCGTCGCTCCGGTGCCTATAACTTTTGATCCGTAAGGAGTTACGCGGCGAACAGCATTCCGTTGAAAAGCTCTTTGAGAGCTTTACGACGGGGGCAGCAAGCCTACTCGACTGTGACAGTTTTCGGACCCCAAACTCGAACGTTTTCATCAGTTTTGGGACACTTTTCTTCTTTCGTGCTGTTTTTCCTTCCTGGATCGTACGTCGTAAGCCTAGAGAAGGACGACAACCTAATTCATCACATTGCTATTATCGAATCCCATGGCACCTTGGGCAAGACAACTTCACTTCACGTATAGGCTGGGCCTGCAAATCGAGGGCGTGGGGCTTGGGATCAGGTCTCCGTCGCTCCGGTGCCCACAACTTTTGATCCGCGGCGCACAGCATACCGTTGGAAAGCTCTCCGAGAGCTCTACGATGTGGCAACCAGCAAGCTAGGCTGCGCCTGTTTTCAGAGCTCAAAATCAAATGTTTTCATCAGTTTTGGGACACTTTTCTTCTCTTGCGCTGTTTTTTCCTTTCCGAATCGTACGTCGTGCGCCTAGAAAAAGACGACAATCTAATCCATCACATTTCAATTACCAAATCCCACGGCACCTTGGGCAAGACAATTTCGGTTCACGTAGAGGCTGGGCCCGCAAATTGAGGGCGTGCTGCTTGGGACCAGGTCTCCGTCGCTTCTTTGCCCATAACTTTTGATCCGTAAAGAGTTACACGTCGCACAACATACCGTTGGAAAGCTCTCCGAGAGATCTATAATAGAGGCAACAAACCTGCTTGGCTGCGCCTGTTTTTGGAGCCCAAAATCGAACGTTTCATTAGTTTCGAGACATTTTTCTACTTATGCGTTGTTTTTTTGTCCCGAATCGCACGTCATGAGCAGCGAAAAGGACGACAACCTAATCCATCACATTTCTATTATCGAATCCCACGGCACCTTGGGAAAGACAACTATGCTTCACGTAGATGCTGGGCCTGCAAACCGAGGGCGTGGGGCTTGGGACCCAGTCTCCGTCGCTCCGATGCCCATAACTTTTGATCTGTAAGGAGTTACGCGGTGCACAGCATTCCGTTGGAAAGCTCTCCAAGAGCTCTACAACGGGGGCAGCAAGCTTGCTCGGCTGAACCAATTTTTTGAGCCCAAAATTGAACGTTTTCATTAGTTTCGGGACACTATTCTACTTTTGCGCTATTTTTTCATCCCAGATCGTACGTCGTGAGCAGCGAAAAGGACGACAACCTAATCCATCAAATTTCTATTATCGAATCCCAAGGCACCATAGGCAAGACATCTTCACTTCACGTAGAGGCTGGGCCCGCAAACCAAGGGCGTGGGGCTTTGGACCAGGTCTCCGTCGCTACGGTGCCCATAACTTTTGATCCGTAAGGAGTTACGCAGCGCACAGCATACCGTTGGAAAGCTCTCTGAGAGCTCTACGACGGAGGCAACAAGCATGCTCAGGTGCACTTGTTTTCGGAGCCCAAAATTGAACGTTTTCATCAGTTTCGTGATACTTTTCTTCTTTTGCCCGATTTTTTCTTCCCGTATTGTACGTCGTGAGACTAGAAAAGGACGACAACCTAATCCATCACATTTCTATTATCAAATCCCATGGCACCTTGGGCAAGACAACTTTGCTTCACTTAGAGGCTGGGCCTACAAACCACGGGCGTGGGGCTTGGGACTAGGTCTCCGTCGCTCCTTTGTCCATAACTTTTGATCCGTAAGGAGTTATGCGGTGCACAGCATACCGTTGGAAAGCTCTTCGAGAGCTCTACGATGAGGGCAGTAAGCCTTATCGGCTGCACCTGATTTAGGAACCCAAAATAGAACGTTTTCATCAGTTTTGAGACACTTTTCTTCTTTTGCTCTATTTTTACTTCCCAGATCGTACGTCGTGAGTCTAGAAAAGGACAACAATCTAATCCATCACATTTCTATTATCGGATCCCCCGGCACATTGGGCAAGACAACTTTGCCTCACGTAGAGGCTAGGCCCGCAAACCGAGGGCGTGGGGCTTGGGACCAGGTCTCCGTCGCTCATTTGCCCACAACTTTTGATCCATAAGGAGTTACGTGGCGCACAACATATCGTTGGAAAGCTCTCCGAGAGCTTTACGACGAAGGCAGCAAGCCTGCTCTGCTATGCCTGTTTTCAAAGCCCAAAATCAAACATTTTCATAAGTTTTGGGCCACGTTTCTTCTTTTGCGCTGTTTTTCCTTCCCGAATCGTACGTCGTGAGCCTAGAAAAGAACGACAACCTAATCAATCTCATTTCTATTACCCAATCCCATGACACCTTGGGCAGGACAACTTCACTTCATGTAGAGACTTGGCCCGCAAACCGAGGGCGTGAGGCTTGTGATGAGGTATCTGTCGCTCCGGTGAACATAAATTTGATCCGTAAGGTGCTACGTGGTGCACAGCATAACGTTGGAAAGCACTCTGAGAGCTCTACGACAGGGGCAGCAAGCTTGCTCGGCTGCGCCTATTTTTGGAGCCCAAAATCGAATGTTTTCATCAGTTTTGGGACACTTTTCAACTTATGCACTGTTTTTCCGTCCCGGATCGTATATCGTGAACAGCGAAAATGATGACAACCTAATCCATCACATTTCAATTATTGAATATCACGGCACCATAGGCAAGACAACTTCGCTTCACCTAGAGGCTGGGCCCGCAAACCGAGGGCGTAGGGCTTGGGACCAGGTCTACGTCGCTCCGGTGCTCATAACTTTTGATCCGTAAGGATTTACGCGACGCATAGCATACCGTTGGAAAGCTCTCCAAGAGCTCTACGACGGGGGCAGCAAGGTTGCTTGATAGCGCAAGTTTTCGAAGCCCAAAATTAAACGTTTTCACCCATTTCGGGACACTTTTTTTCTTTTGCGCTGTTTTTCCGTCCCATATCGTACGTCTTGAGCCTAGAAAAGGACGACAACCTAATCCATCACATTTCTATTATCGAATGCCACAGCACATTGGGCAAGAAAACTTCGTTTCATGTAGAGGTTGGGCCCGCAAACCAAGGGCATAGGGCTTGGGACCAGGTCTCCGTCGCTTTGGTGCCCATAACTTTTGATCCGTAAGGAGTTACGCGGCGTACAACATTCTGTTGGAAAGCTCTCCGAGAGGTTTACGATGGCGGCAGCAAGCCTGCTCGGCTATGACTATTTTCGGAGCCCAAAATCAAACGTTTTCATCAGTTTTGGGACACTTTACTTCTTTTGCGCTATTTTTCCTTCCCAGATCGTACGTCGTGAGCCTAGAAAAGAATGACAACCTAATACATCACATTTCCATTATCGAATCCCATGGCACCTTGGGCAAGACAACTTCGCTTCACGTATAGGCTGGGCCTGCAAACCGAGGGCGTGGGGTTTGGGACCAGGTCTCCGTCGCTCCGATGCCCATAACTTTTGATACATAAAGAGTTACGCGGTGCACAGCATACCGTTGGAAAGCGCTCCGAGAGGTCTACGACTGGGGCAGCCAGCTTGTTGTGCTGCTCCTATTTTCGGAGCCCAAAATCAAACATTTTCATCAGGTTTGTGACACTTTTCTTCTCTTGTGCTATTTTTTCCTTTCCAGATCGTACGTCATAAGCCTAGAAAAGGATGGCAACCTAATCCATCACATTTCTATTATCGAATCCCACGGCACCTTAGGCCAGACAACTTCGTTTCACGTAAAGACTGGGCTCGCAAACCGATGGCGTGGGGCTTGGGACCAGGTCTCCATCGCTCATTTGCCCATAACTTTTGATCCGTAGGGAGTTACATGACATACAATATACCGTTGAAAAGCTCTCCAAGAGCTCTACAATGGGGGCAACAAGCATACCCGCCTATTTTTGGAGCCCAAAATTAAACATTTTCATCAGTTTTGGGACACTTTTCTACTTATGCGTTATTTTTCAATCCCGGATCGTACGTCATGAGCAGGGAAAAGGACAACCACCTAATCATTCACATTTGTATTATCGAATCCCAGGGCACTTTGGGAAAGACAACTTCGTTTCACGTAGAGGTTGGGCTCGTAAACCAAGGGAGTAGGGCTTGGGACCAGGTCTCCATCGCTCCGGTGCCCTTAACTTTTTATCCGTAAGGCGTTATGCGTCGTACAGCATACCTTTGGAAAGCTCTCCGAGAGCTCTACGACAGGGGAAACAAGCATACTCTGCTGCACCTGTTTTCGGAGCCCAAAATCGAACATTTTCATCTGTTTTGGGACACTTTTCTACTTTTGCGCTGTTTTTCCGACCCGGATTTCTACGTCGTGAGCAGTGAAAAGGATGACAACCTAATCCATCACATTTCTATTATCAAATCCCACAGTACCTTAGGCAAGACAACTTCGCTTCACGTAGAGGCTGGGCCTACAAACCAAGGGTATGGGGCTTGGGACCAGGTCTCCGTCGTTCCGGTGCCCATAACATATGATCCGTAAAGCGTTACGCAGTGCACAAGATACCGTTGGAAAGCTCTCTGAAAGCCCTACGACGGGGGCAACAAGCCTACTCAGCTGCGCCAGTTTTTGGAGCCCAAAATCGAACGTTTTCAACAGTTTTAGGACACTTTACTTCTTTTGCGCTATTTTTTCTTCCCGGATCGTACGTCGTGAGCCTAGGAAAGGATGACAACCTAATCCATCACATTTCTATTATCAAATCCCATGGCACCTTGGGCAAGACAACTTCGCTTCACTTAGAGGCTGGGCCCGTAAACCACGGGCGTGGGACTTGGGACTAGGAATCCGTCGCTCATTTGCCCATAACTTTTGATCAGTAAGGAGTTACGCGGCGCACAGCATACCGTTGGAAAGCTCTCCAAGAGCTCTACGACTGGGGCAGCAAGCTTGCTTGATAGCGCAAGTTTTGGAAGCCCAAAATTAAACGTTTTCACCCATTTCGGGACACTTTTTTTCTTTTGTGCTGTTTTTCCATCCCAGATCGTACGTCTTGAGCCTAGAAAAGGACGACAACCTAATCCATCACATTTCTATTATCGAATGCCACAGCACATTGGGCAAGAAAACTTCGTTTCATGTAGAGGTTGGGCCCGCAAACCAAGGGCATAGGGCTTGGGACCAAGTCTCCGTCGCTTTGGTGCCCATAACTTTTGATCTGTAAGGAGTTACGCGGCGTACAACATTCTGTTGGAAAGCTCTCCGAGAGGTTTACGATGGCGGCAGCAAGCCTGCTCGGCTATGACTATTTTCGGAGCCCAAAATCAAACGTTTTCATCAGTTTTGGGACACTTTACTTCTTTTGCGCTATTTTTCCTTCCCAGATCGTACGTCGTGAGCCTAGAAAAGAATGACAACCTAATACATCACATTTCCATTATCGAATCCCATGGCACCTTGGGCAAGACAACTTCGCTTCACGTATAGGCTGGGCCTGCAAACCGAGGGCGTGGGGTTTGGGACCAGGTCTCCGTCGCTCCGATGCCCATAACTTTTGATACATAAAGAGTTACGCGGTGCACAGCATACTGTTGGAAAGCGCTCTGAGAGGTCTACGACTGGGGCAGCCAGCTTGCTGTGCTGCTCCTATTTTCGGAGCCCAAAATTGAACATTTTCATCAGGTTTGTGACACTTTTCTTCTCTTGCGCTATTTTTTCCTTTCCAGATCATACGTCATAAGCCTAGAAAAGGATGGCAACCTAATCCATCACATTTCTATTATCGAATCCCACGGCACCTTAGGCCAGACAACTTCGCTTCACGTAAAGACTGGGCCCGCAAACCGATGGCGTGGGGCTTGGGACCAAGTCTCCATCGCTCCTTTGCCCATAACTTTTGATCCGTAGGGAGTTACATGACGTACAATATACCATTGAAAAGCTCTCCAAGAGCTCTACAATGGGGGCAACAAGCATACTCGCCTATTTTTGGAGCCCAAAATCAAACATTTTCATAAGTTTTGGGACACTTTTCTACTTATGCGTTATTTTTCAATCCCGGATCGTACGTCATGAGCAGGGAAAAGGACAACCACCTAATCATTCACATTTGTATTATCGAATCCCAGGGCACCTTGGGAAAGACAACTTCGTTTCACGTAGAGGTTGGGCCCGCAAACCAAGGGAGTAGGGCTTGGGACCAGGTCTCCATCGCTCCGGTGCCCATAACTTTTTATCCGTAAGGCGTTATGCGTCGTACAGCATACCTTTGGAAAGCTCTCCGAGAGCTCTACGACGGGGGAAACAAGCATACTCTACTGCACCTGTTTTCGGAGCCCAAAATCGAACATTTTCATATGTTTTGGGACACCTTTCTACTTTTGCGCTATTTTTCCGACCCGGATTTCTACGTCGTGAGCAGCGAAAAGGACGACAACCTAATCCATCACATTTCTATTATCAAATCCCACAGTACCTTAGGCAAGACAACTTCGCTTCACGTAGAGGCTGGGCCTGCAAACCAAGGGTATGGGGCTTGGGACCAGGTCTCCGTCGTTCCGGTGCCCATAACATATGATCCGTAAAGCGTTACGCGGTGCACAGGATACCGTTGGAAAGCTCTCTGAAAGCCCTACGACGGGGGCAACAAGCCTACTCAGCTGTGACTATTTTCAGAGCCCAAAATCAAACATTTTCATCAGCTTTTTTTTCTTCCCGGATCGTACGTCGTGAGCCTAGAAAAGGACGACAACCTAATCCATCACATTTCTATTATCAAATCCCACGGCACCTTGGACAAGACAACTTCGCTTCACTTAGAGGCTGGGCCCGTAAACCACGGGCGTGGGGCTTGGGACTAGGAATCCGTCGCTCCTTTGCCCATAACTTTTGATCAGTAAGGAGTTACGCGGCGCACAGCATACCGTTGGAAAGCTCTCCGAGAGCTCTACGATTGGGGCAGTAAGCATGCTTGGCTACGCCTGATTTCGGAGCCCAAAATCGAACGTTTTCATCAAATTTGGGACACTTTTATTCTTTTGCGCTGTTTTTCCTTCCCGAATCGTACGTCATGAGCCAAGAAAAGGATGGCAACCTAATCCATCACATTTCTATTATCGAATCCCATGGCACCTTGGGCAAGACAACTTCGCTTCACGGAGAGGCTAGGCCCGAAAACCGAGGGCGTGGGGCTTGGGACCAAGTCTCCGTCGCTCATTTGCCCATAACTTTTGATCCGTAAGGAGTTACATGGTGCACAGCATACCGTTGGAATGCTCTTCGAGAGGTATACGATGGGGGCAGCCAGCTAGCCTTGCTGCGCCAGTTTTTGGAGCCCAAAATCGAACATTTTTATCAATTTTCGGACACTTTTCTTCTCTTGCGCTGTTTTTTCCTTTCTGGATCGTACGTCATGAGCCAAGAAAAGGACGATAACCTAATCCATCACATTTATATTATCGAATCCCACGACACCTTGGGGAAGACCACTTCGCTTCATGTAGAGGCTGGACCGGCAAACCGAGGGCGTGGGGCTTGGGACCAGGTTTCCGTCGTTCCTTTGCCCATAACTTTTGATCCGTAAGGAGTTACGTGGCGCACAGCATACCGTTGGAAAGCTCTCCTAGAGCTCCACGGTGAAGGCAACAAGCCTGCTCGGTTGCGCCTATCTTCAAAGCTCAAAATTGAATGTTTTCATCAGTTTTGGGACACGATTCTTCTTTTGCGCTATTTTTCCTTCCCGAATCGTACGTCGTAAGCGTAGAAAAGGACGACAACCTAATCCATCACATTTCTATTATCGAATCCCACAGCACCTTGGGCAAGACAACTTCACTTCACGTAGAGGCTGGACCTGCAAACAGAGGGCGTGGTGCTTGGGACCAGGTCTCTGTCTCTCCTTTGCCATAACTTTTGATCCGTAAGGAGTTACGCGTTGCACAGCATACCAATGGAAAGCTCTCTGAGAGCTCTACGACATGGGAAGTAAACCTGCTCGGCTGTACTTGTTTTCGCAACCCAAAATCAAATGCTTTCATCAGTTTCATGACACTTTTCTTCTTTTGCGCTGTTTTTCCGTCCCGGATCGTACGTCGTCAGCCACAAAAAAAATGACAACCTAATCAATCTCATTTCTATTATTGAATCCCACGACACCTTGGTCATGACAACTTCACTTCACGTTGAGGCTGGGCCCGCAAATAGAGGGCATGGGCCTTGTGACCATCTGTCGCTCCGGTGACAATAAATTTTGATCCGTAAGGAGCTACGTGGCGTACAACATACTGTTGGAAAGCTCTCTGAGAGCTCTACGACAGGGGCTGCAAGTTTGCTCGGCTGCGCCTATTTTCAGAGCCCAATATTGAAGTTTTCATCAGTTTCGGGACACTTTTCAACTTATGCGTTGTTTTTCAGTCCTGGATCGTACATTGTGAGCAGCGAAAAGGATGACAACCTAATCCATCACATTTCTATTACCAAATCCCACAGCACCTTGGGCAAGACAACTTCGCTTCACGTAGAGGCTGGGCCCACAAACCGAGGGTGTGGGGCTTGGGACAAGGTCTCCGTCGCTCCGGTGCCCATAACTTTTGATCCATAAGGAGTCACGCGGTGCGCAGCATATCATTGGAAAGCTCTCCGAGAGCTATACGATGGGGGCAGCAATCCTGCTCAGCTGTGACTATTTTCAGAGCCCAAAATCAAACATTTTCATCAGCTTTGGGACATTTTTCTACTTTTGCGCTGTTTTTCCTTCTTGGATCGTACGTCGTGAGCCTAGAAAAGGATGACAACCTAATACATCACATTTCCATTATCGAATCCCACGGCACCTTGGGCAAGACAACTTCGCTTCACGTATAGGCTGGGCCTGCAAACCGAGGGCGTGGGGTTTGGGACCAGGTCTCCGTCGCTTCGGTGCCCATAACTTTTGATCCGTAAGGAGTTACGCGGTGCACAGCATACCGTTGAAAAGCTCTCCGAGAAGTCTACGACGGGGGCATCCAGCTTGCTGTGCTGCTCCTATTTTCAGAGCCCAAAATTGAACATTTTCATCAGGTTTGTGACACTTTTCTTCTCTTCCGCTATTTTTTCCTTTCCAGATCGTACGTCATGAGCCTATAAAAGGATGACAACCTAATCCATCACATTTCTATTATCGAATCCCACGGCACCTTAGGCAAGACAACTTCGCTTCACGTAGAGGCTGGGCCCGCAAACCGAGGGCGTGGGGCTTGGGACCAAGTCTCTATCGCTCCTTTGCCCATAACTTTTGATCCGTAGGGAGTTACACGACATACAACATACCGTTGGAAAGCTCTCCAAGAGCTTTACAATGGGGGCAACAAGCATACTCGCCTGTTTTGGAGCCCAAAATTGAAAGTTTTCATCAGTTTCGGGACACTTTTCTACTTATGCGATATTTTTCAGTCCCGGATCGTACGTCATGAGCAGCGAAAAGGACGACCACCTAATCCTTCACATTTCTATTATCGAATCCCACGGCACCTTGGGCAAGACAACTTCATTTCACGTAGAGGTTGGGCCCGCAAACCAAGGGAGTGGGGCTTGGGACCAGTTCTCCATCGCTCCGGTGCCCATAACTTTTTATCCGTAAGGAGTTACGCATCGCACAACATACCGTTGGAAAGCTCTCTGAGAGCTCTACGATGGGGGCAACAAGCATACTCAGCTGCACCTATTTTCGGAAGCCAAAATCGAACATTTTCATCTATTTTGGGAAACTTTTCTATTTTTGCGCTGTTTTTCCGACCTGGATCGTACGTCATGAATAGCGAAAAGGACGACAACCTAATCCATCACATTTCTATTATCAAATCCCACGGTACCTTGGGCAAGACAACTTCGCTTCATGTAGAGGCTGGGCCTGCAAACCAAGGGTATGGGGCTTGGGACTAGGTCTCCGTCGCTTCGGCGCCCATAACATTTGATCCGTAAGGCATTACGCGGTGGACAGGATACCGTTGGAAAGCTCTCCGAAAGCCCTACGACGGGGGCAGCAAGCCTACTCAGCTGCGCCAGTTTTTGGAGCCCAAAATCGAACGTTTTCAACAGTTTTGGGACACTTTACTTCTTTTGTGCTATTTTTTCTTCCCGGATCGTACGTCGTAAGCCTAGAAAATGACGACAACCTAATCCATCACATTTCTATTATCGAATCCCATGGTACCTTGGGCAAGACAACTTCGCTTTACTTAAAGGCTAGGCCCGTAAACCACGGGCGTGGGGCTTGGGACTAGGAATCCGTCGCTCCTTTGCCCATAACTTTTGATCAGTAAGGAGTTACGCGGCGCATAGCATACCGTTGGAAAGCTCTCTGAGAGCTCTACGATTGGGGCAGTAAGCATGCTTGGCTACGCCTGATTTCGGAGCCCAAAATCGAGCGTTTTCATCAAATTTGGGACACTTTTCTTCTTTTGCGCTGTTTTTCCTTCCCGGATCGTACGCCGTGAGCCAAGAAAAGGACGGCAACCTAATCCATCACATTTCTATTATCGAATCCCACGGCACCTTGTGCAAGACAACTTCACTTCACTGAGAGGCTGGGCCCGAAAACCGAGGGCGTGGGGCTTGGGACTAGGTCTCCGTCGCTCCTTTGTCCATAACTTTTGATCCATAAGGAGTTACATGGCGTACAACATACCGTTGGAAAGCTCTCCGAGAGGTATACGACGGGGGCAGCCAGTTAGCCTTGCTGCGCCTATTTTCGGAGCCCAAAATCGAACGTTTTCATCAATTTTTGAATACTTTTCTTCTCTTGCGCTGTTTTTTCCTTTCCGGATCGTATGTCGTGAGCCAAGAAAAGGATGACAACCTAATCCATCACATTTCTATTATCGAATCCCACGACACCTTGGGCAAGATAACTTCGATTCACGTAGAGGCTGGACCCGCAAACCGAGGGCGTGGGGCTTGGGACCAGGTCTCCGTCGCTCCTTTGCCCATAACTTTTGATCCATAAGGAGTTATGTGGCGCACAACATACCGTTGGAAAGCTCTCCGAGAGCTCTACGGCGAAGGCAACAAGCCTGCTCGGTTATGCCTATCTTCGAAGCCCATAATCAAATGTTTTCATCAGTTTTGGGACACGATATTTCTTTTGCGCTGTTTTTCGTTCCCGAATCGTACGTCGTAAGCGTATCAAAGGTCGACAACCTAATCCATCACATTTCTATTATCGAATCCCACGGTACCTTGGGCAAGACAACTTCACTTCACGTAGAGGCTGGACCTGCAAACAGGGGGCGTGGTGCTTGGGATCAGGTCTCTATCTCTCCTTTGCCATAACTTTTGATCTGTAAGGATTTACGCGTCGCACAGCATACCAATGGAAAGCTCTCCGAGAGCTCTACGATATGGGTAGTAAACCTGCTCGGTTGTGCTTGTTTTCGGAGCCCAAAATCAAACGTTTTCATCAGTTTCATGACACTTTTCTTCTTTTGCGCTGTTTTTCCGTCCCGGATCGTACGTCGTCAGCCGCGAAAAAGACGACAACCTCATCAATCTCATTTCTATTATTGCATCCCACGACACCTTGGTCATGACAACTTCACTTCACGTTGAGGCTGGGCCCGCAAACAGGGGGCATGGGCCTTGTGACCAGGTATCTGTCGCTCCGGTGACAATAAATTTTGATCCGTAAGGAGCTAAGTGGCGTACAACAAACCGTTGGAAACTCTCCGAGAGCTCTACAACGGGGGCTACAAGCTTGCTCGGCTGCGCCTATTTTCATATCCCAAAATTGAAGTTTTCATCAGTTTTGGGACACTTTTCAACTTATGCGCTGTTTTTCAGTCCAGGATCGTACATTGTGAGCAACGAAAAGGACGACAACCTAATCCATCACATTTCTATTACCGAATCCCAAGGCACCTTGGGCAAGACAACTTCACTTCACGTAGAGGCTGGGCCCACAAACTGAGGGTGTGGGGCTTGGGACTAGGTCTCCGTCGCTCCGGTGCCCATAACTTTTGATCCGTAAGGAGTTACGCGACGTACAGCATATCGTTGGAAAGCTCTCCGAGAGCTATACGACGGGGGCAGCAAGCCTGCTCAGCTGTGACTATTTTCAGAGCCCAAAATCTAATATTTTCATTAGTTTTGGGACACTTTTCTACCTTTGCACTATTTTTTCTTCCCAGATCGTACGTCGTGAGCCTAGAAAAGGATGAGAACCTAATACATCACATTTCTATTATCGAATCCCACGGCACCTTGGGCAAGACAACTTGGCTTCACGTATAGGCTGGGCCTGCAAACCAAGGGCGTGGGGCTTGGGACCAGGTCTCCGTCGCTCTGGTGCCCATAACTTTTGATCCGTAAGCAATTACGTGGCGCACAAAATACCTTTGGAAAGCTCTCTGAGAGGTCTACGACGGGGGAAGCCAGCTAGCTATGCTGCGCCTGTTTTCGGAGCCCAAAATCGAACGTTTTCTTTTGTTTTGAGACATTTTCCTTCACTTGCACTGTTTTTTCCTTTCCAAATTGTACGTATTGAGCCAAGAAAAGGATGACGACCTAATCCATCACATTTCTATTATCGAATCCCACTACACCTTGGGCATAACAACTTCACTTCACGTAGAGGCTGGGCCCGCAAACCAAGGGCGTGGGGCTTGGCACCAGGTCTTTGTCGCATCTTTGCCCATAACTTTTGATCTATAAGGAATTACGCGACGCACAACATACCGTGGGAAAGCTCTCCGAGAGCTCTTCAATGGGCGCAGCAAGACTGCTCAACTGCGCCTGTTTTCGGAGCCCAAAATCGAACGTTTTCATCAGTTTCGGGACACCTTTATACTTATGCGCTGTTTTTCTGTTCGAATCGTACGTCGTGAGCAGCGAAAAGGACGACAACCTAATCCATCATATTTTTATTATCGAATCCCACGGCACCTTGGGCAAGACAACTTCTCTTCATGTAGAGGCTGGGCCAGCAAAACGAGGGCATGGGGCTTGGGACCAAGTCTCCGTCGCTCCGTTGCCTATAATTTTTTATCCGTAAGGAGTTACGCGGCGCACAACATACTGTTGCAAAGCTCTCCAAGAGCTCTACGACGGGGTAGCAAGCTTGCTTGGCTACTCCAAATTTAGGAGCCCAAAATCGAATATTTTCTTCAGTTTTAGGATACTTTTCTACTTTTGCGCTGTTTTTCCGTCCCGAATCGTGCATCGTGAGCAGCAAAAAGGACGACAACCTAATCCATCACATTTCTATTATCGAATCCCACGGCACCTTGGGCAAGATAACTTCACTTCACGTGGAGGCTGGGCCCGCAAACCAAGGTCGTGGGGTATGGGACCAGGTCTCTGTCGCTCTGGTGCACATAACTTGTGATCTGTAAGGAGTTACGAGGTGCACAACATACTGTTGGAAAGCTTCCCGAGAGGGCTACGACGTGGGTAACAGGCATGCTCGGCTGCACCTATTTTTGGAGCACAAAATCGAACGTTTTCATCAGTTTTGGGATACTTTTCTGCTTTTGCGCTATTTTTTCATCCCGGATCGTACGTCTTGAGCAGCGAAAAGGACGACAACCTAATCCATCACATTTCTATTATCGAATCCCATGGCACCCTAGGAAATACAACTTCGCTTCACTTAGAGGCTGGGCCCGCAAACCGAGGACGTGGGGCTCGGGACCTGGTCCCCATCACTCCGGTGCCCATAACTTTTGATCCGTAAGGATTTACGTAGCGCACAGCATACCGTGGAAAGCTCTCCGAGAGCTCTACGATGAGGGCAATAAGCCTGCTCGTCTGTGCCAATTTTTGGGGCCCAAAATTAAACTTTTTCATCAGTTTTGGGTTACTTTTCTTCTTTTGTGCTATTTTTCCTTCCCGGATCGTACGTCGTGAGCCGCAAAAAGGACGACAACCTAATCCATCACATTTCTATTATCGAATCCCATGGCACCTTGGGCAAGACAACTTTGCTTCACGTAGAGGCTGGGCTCGTAAACTGAGGGCATAGGGCTTGGGATCAGGTCTCTGTCGCCCCGGTGCCCATAACTTTTGATCCGTAAGGTGTTACGCGGTGCACAGTATACTGTTGGAAAGCACTTCGAGAGCTCTACGATGGGGGTAGCATTCCTGCTCGGCTGCGCCAGTTTACGTAGCCCAAAATCGAACATTTTCATCAGTTTTGGGACACTTTTCATTTTTTGCGCTATTTTTCCTTCCAGGATCGTACGTCGTGAGCCTAGAAAAGGACGACAACCTAATCCATCACATTTCTATTATCGAATTCCACAGCACCTTGGGCAATACAATTTTGCTTCAATTATAGGCTGGGCCCGCAAACCGAGGATGTGGGGCTTGGGACCAGGTCTCCGTCGCTCCTTTGCCCTTAACTTTTGATCCGTAAGGAGTTACGCGACGTACATCATACCGTTGGAAATCTCTCCGAGAGCTCTACGATGGGGGCAATAAGCTTGCTCAACTGTGCCTATTTTCGGAGCCCAAAATAGAACATTTTTATCAGTTTTAGGACACTTTTCTTCTCTTGAGCTATTTTTCCTTCCCGGATCGTACGTCGTGAGCCTAGAAAAGGATGACAACCTAATCCATCACATTGCTATTATCGAATCCCACGGCACCTTGGGCTAGACAACTTCACTTCACGTATAGGCTGGGCGTGCAAATCGAGGGCTTGGTGCTTGGGACCAGGTCTCCGTCGCTCCTTTGCACATAAGTTTTGATTCTTAAGGACTTATGTGTCGCATAGCATACCAATGGAAAGCTCTTCGAGAGCTCTACGATGTGGGCAGCAAACCTGCTTGGCTGTGCCTATTTTCAGAGCCCAAAAATCAAACGTTTTCATCAGTTTTAAGACACTTTTCTTCTTTTGAGCTGTTTTTCCATCCCGGATCATACGTCGTCAGCCGCGAAAAGGATGACAACCTAATCAATCTCATTTCTATTACTGAATCCCACGACACCTTGGGCATGACAACTTCACTTCACGTAGAGGCTGGGCTCGCAAACTGAGGGCATGGGCCTTGTGACCAGGTATCTGTCGCACAGGTGACCATAAATTTTGATTCGTAAGGAGCTATGTGGCGCACAACATACCGTTTGAAAGCTCTCCGAGAGCTCTACGGCGGGGGCAGCAAGCTTGCTCGACTGCGCCTATTTTCAGAGCCTAAAATCGAACATTTTCATCAGTTTCGGGACACTTTTCTACTTATGCGCAGTTTTTCCGTCCCGGATCGTACGTCGTGATCAGCGAAATGGACGACAACCTAATCCATCACATTTCTATTATCAAATCCCACGGCACCTTGACCAAGACAACTTCTTTTCACGTAGAGCATGGGCCCGCAAACCGAGGGCATGGGGCTTGGGACCAGGTCTCCGTCGCTCCAATGCCCATAACTTTTGATCCGTAAGGAGTTACGCGGTGCACAACATACTGTTAGAAAGCTCTCCTAGAGCTCTACGACGGGGGTAGCAAGCATGCTTGGCTATGCCATTTTTCAGATCCCAAAATCGAACATTTTCATCAATTTTAGGACACATTTCTACTTTTGCGTTGTTTTTTCGTCCTGGATCGTACATCGTGAGCAGCAAAATGGACAACAACCTAATCCATCACATTTCTATTATTGAATCCCACGGCACCTTAGGCAAGACAACATCATTTCACGTAGAGGCTAGGCCCGCAAACCAAGGGCGTGGGGCATGGGACCAGGTCTCCATCACTCCGGTGCACATAACTTGTGATCCGTAAGGAGTTACGAGGCGCATAGAATACCGTTGGAAAGATCTCCGAGAGCTCTACGACGTGGGTAACAGGCAAGCTCGGTTGCACCTAATTTATGAGCCCAAAATCGAACGTTTTCATCAGTTTCGGGATACTTTTCTACTTTTGCGCTATTTTTTCATCCCGGATCGTACGTCGTGAGCAGCGAAAAGAATGACAACCTAATCCATCACATTTCTATTATCGAATCCCATGGCACGTTAGGCAAGACAACTTTGCTTCACGTAGAGGCTGGGCCAGCAAACCGAGGGCATGGGGCTTGGCACCTGGTCTCCGTCGCTCCAGTGCCCAGAACTTTTGATCCGTAAGGATTTACGCAGAGCACAACATACCGTTGGAAAGCTCTCCGAGAGCTCTATGACTAAGGCAACAAGCCTGCTCGTCTGTGCCCTTTTTGGGGCCAAAAATTAACCTTTTTCATTAGTTCTGGGATACTTTTATTCTTTTGCGCTATTTTTCTTTCCCGGATCATACGTCGTGAGTCGCGAAAAGGACGACAACCTAATCCATCACATTTCTATTATCGAATCCCATGGCACCTTGGGCAGGACAACTTCGTTTCACGTAGAGGCTGGGCTCGCAAATCGAGGGCATAGGGCTTGGGATCAGGTCTCCGTCGCTCTAGTGCCCATAGCTTTTGATCCGTAAGGTGTTACGCGTCGCACAACATACCGTTAGAAAGCACTCCGAGAGCTCTGCGACTAGGGCAGCAAGCCTGTACGGCTGCGTCAGTTTTCGTAGCCCAAAATCGAACATTTTCATCAATTTTGGGACACTTTTCATCTTTTGCGCTATTTTTCCTTCCAAGATCGTACGTCGTGAGCCTAGAAAAGGACAACAACCTAATCCATCACATTTCTATTATCGAATCCCACGGTACCTTGGGCAAGACAACTTTGCTTCACGTAGAGGCTAGGCCCACAAACCGAGGGTATGGGGCTTGGGACCAGGTCTCCGTCGCTCCGGTGCCCATAACTTTTGATCCGTAAGGAGTTACGCGGTGCATAGCATACCGTTGAAAAGCTCTCCGAGAGCCCTACGACGGGGCAACCAGCCTACTCGGCTGTGCCTGTTTTCAGAGCCAAAAATCGAATGTTTTCAACATTTTTGGGATACTTTACTTCTTTTGCGCTAATTTTTTTTTCCCGGATCGTACGTCGTGAGCCTAGAAAAGGACGACAACCTAATCCATCACATTTCTATTATCGAATCCCACGGCACCTTGGGCATGACAACTTCACTTCATGTAGAGGCTGGGCTCGCAAACTGAGGGCATGGGCCTTGTGACCAGGTATCTGTCGCACAGGTGACCATAAATTTTGATTTGTAAGGAACTACATGGCGCACAACATACCGTTTGAAAGCTCTCCGAGAGCTCTACGACGGGGGCAGCAAGCTTGCTCGGCTGCGCCTATTTTCGGAGCCCAAAATCGAACATTTTCATCAGTTTAGGGACATTTTTCTACTTATGCGTAGTTTTTCGATCTTGGATCGTACGTCGTGAGCGGCAAAAAGGACGACAACCTTATCCATCACATTTCTATTATCAAATCCCATGGCACCTTGGGCAAGACAACTTCTCTTCACGTAGAGGCTGGGCCTGCAAACCGAGGGCGTGGGGCTTGGGACTAGGTCTCCGTCGCTCCGGTGCCCATAACTTTTGATCCGTAACGAGTTACGCGGCGCACAACATACTGTTGGAAAGCTCTCTAAGAGTTCTACGATGGGGGTAGCAAGCATGCTTGGCTATGCCATTTTTTGGTGCCCAAAATCGAACATTTGCATCAGTTTTGGGAACCATTTCTACTTTTACGTTGTTTTTTTATCCGGATCATACGTCGTGAGTAGCGAAATGGACGACAACCTAATCCATCACATTTCTATTATCGAATCCCACTGCACCTTGTGCAAGACGACATCACTTCACGTAGAGGCTGGGCCCGCAAAGCAAGGACGTGGGACATGGGACCAGGTTTCCATCGCTCCGGTGCATATAACTTGTGATCTGTAAGGAGTTATGAGGCGCACAGCATACCGTTGGAAAGAACTCCGAGAGCTCTACGACATGGGCAACAGGCATGCTCGGTTGCACCTAATTTATGAGCCTAAAATTGAACGTTTTCATCAGTTTTGGGACACTTTTCTACTTATGCACTGTTTTTTCGTCCCAAATCGTACGTCGTGAGCAGCGAAAAGGAAGACAACCTAACCCATCACATTTCTATTATCGAATCCCATGGCACCTTAGGCAAGACAACTTTGCTGCACGTAGAGGCTAGGCCAGCAAACCGAGGGTGTGGGGTTTGGCACCTGGTCTCCGTCGCTCCAGTGCCCATAACTTTTGATCCGTAAGGATTTACGCAGAGCACAACATACCGTTGGAAAGCTCTCCGAGAGCTCTACGACGAGGGCAACAAGCCTGCTCATCTGTGCCCCTTTTTGGGGCCCAAAATTAACCTTTTTCATTAGTTTTGGGACACTTTTCTTCTTTTGCGCTATTTTTCTTTCCCGGATCGTACGTCGTGAGCAGCAAAAAGGACGACAACCTAATCCATCACATTTCTATTATCGAATCCCACGGTACCTTGGGCAGGACAACTTCGCTTCACGTAGAGGCTGGGCCCGCAAACCGAGGGCATAGGGCTTGGGATCAGGTCTCTGTCGCTCTAGTGCCCATAGCTCTTGATCCGTAACGTGTTACGCGTCGCACAACATACCGTTGGAAAGCACTCCGAGAGGTCTGCAATTGGGGCAGCAAGCCTGCACGGCTGCGCCAGTTTTCGTAGTCCAAAATCGAACATTTTCATCAGTTTTGGGACAGTTTTCATCTTTTGCGCTATTTTTCCTTCCAGGATCGTATGTCGTGAGCCTAGAAAAGGACAACAACCTAATCCATCACATTTCTATTATCGAATCCCACGGTATCTTGGGCACGACAACTTTGCTTCACGTAGAGGCTGGGCCCGCAAACCGAGGGTATGGGACTTGGGACTAGGTCTCCGTCGCTCCGGTGCCCATAACATTTGATCCGTAAGGAGTTACGCGGTACACAGCATACCATTAGAAAGCTCTCCGAGAGCCCTACGACGGGGGCAGCCAGCCTACTCAGCTGCGCCAGTTTTTGGAGCCCAAAATCGAACGTTTTCAACAGTTTTAGGACACTTTACTTCTTTTGCGCTATTTTTTCTTCCCGGATCGTACGTCGTGAGCCTAGAAAAGGACGACAACCTAATCCATCACATTTCTATTATCAAATCCCACGGCACCTTGGGCAAGACAACTTCGCTTCACTTAGAGGCTGGGCCCGTAAACCACGGGCGTGGGGCTTGGGACTAGGAATCCGTCGCTCCTTTGCCCATAACTTTTGATCAGTAAGGAGTTACGCGGCGCACAGCATACCGTTGGAAAGCTCTCCGAGAGCTCTACGATTGGGGCAGTAAGCATGCTTGGCTAAGCCTGATTTCGGAGCCCAAAATCGAACGTTTTCATCAAATTTGGGACACTTTTATTCTTTTGCGCTGTTTTTCCTTCCCGAATCGTACGTCATGAGCCAAGAAAAGGATGGCAACCTAATCCATCACATTTCTATTATCAAATCCCATGGCACCTTGGGCAAGACAACTTCGCTTCACGGAGAGGCTAGGCCCGAAAACCGAGGGCGTGGGGCTTGGGACCAGGTCTCCGTCGCTCCTATGCCTATAACTTTTGATCTGTAAGGAGTTACGTGGCGCACAGCATACCGTTGGAAAGCTCTCAGAGAGGTCTACGACGGGGGCAGCTAGCTAGCTCTCCTACGCTTGTTTTCGGAGCCCAAAATCAAACGTTTTCATCAGTTTTTGGATACTTTTCTTCTCTTGTGCTGTTTTTTCCTTTTCAGATCGTACGTCGTGAGCCAAGAAAAGGACGACAACCTAATCCATCTAATTTCT